>JAPEHQ010000001.1:4260810-5681080 GCA_027405735.1 Mucor racemosus | reverse complement strand
TCTCTTTTAATTGTATTCTTTTTTAAGTATTATTCATCAAACCTGAAAAACACGACAAGACTAAACCTTTTGCAGTTCTGCGGATCAGCGCTAGACGTACCACCTGCCATTGCAACGGGAGGTCATTTGGATTCATATTCGTTGAGAAGAACTGATGGGCTTGCTGATTTTAATAGGTGTAAGTAGCAGGTAACCAACTTGTTGCTCAAACTGGCTGAGCGTACAATGACCCATGGATGCTGGTAGTATTGGTGTCGAGCCGGGCTTTGCCAGACAAATGTACTAGTCTGCATAATCACATGCATTAATGAAAAAGAAACAATTCGCTAGACATATGCAAAACTTATTAAGAAAAAAAAAGGAGGATCATATTCGATGAGAAGCAAGGGTAATCGGAGACTCTCTTTCTAAATTCATATCCTAATACCAAAGGGCTTCCCCTTTGGCGGGTTTGAACTCACAAATATGTGTGTCGCACTCAATTTGTAGAGCATGCGCTACCCTTTAATAAGCTTGTCACTCTCCTTTGGTCTACAACTTTAATCCCCATACATTTGAACATGATGTATTTGTCAGTTTTTTACTATTTGGGAAATGCAGCAAATTAAGATGTATTTTTTCTTTTTGGAATAACAGTAAAGCTTTCAAAAAATTGGTAGGAGACATCATCTGAAAAAAATGCTAATTTTTTATGGAGATATAAACAAAACTCAATGTTCTCAGTACATTAATATGAAGCCGTATAACATAAAAATTGAATATGGATGAATGTACAACAATCTTTGCCAAAATGGGAATTATTATAACATCATCTACAACGCATAAAAAATCAAGTGATATTCAACAGATGCAGTTGCATTGGAGAAGAATTCAGCTTTTAAGAGTCGAAACACCTAGAATTATAAATTATACTGGAAAACCGAAGTACGCATTATTCATCAAATTAAAGACAGACACCAGTTTTCCAATCCACCAGTATTAAATGCAGATATCAATTGTGTAATCACTACCAATGCGAAATGGTAATGTAATATACTGTATGAATCAATCAGTTTGACAATTATAATCAATAGTAATAATAATAATAATAATAGGATCAAGTTTTCAAAGTAATAACAAAAAACTGCCAACAGTATACTAGTAAGTTGTAATTTATTAAAAAACTATCGTCCAATATGACCGAATATTAATGAATCGAAGAAAATACAACTGGTAAAAAAACTGATATCCAACAATGTACAATGAGGAGATCAAGATTGGTAAAAGGTGCATTCATTGTGTAGTGGTGGAACTCGCAGCATTTTGATGGATAGGAATTACAGGACCAAGATGCTGTGTTTGCTTCAGGATTTTCAAAAGGGTTCAAAAGCATTCTTTATTAAACTCATCAACTAGATGTTGAATGCTTACCATATGCGATTAGTATCATTTTGTCTTTTATTTAATTACTGTATTATTAAAAATCAAGCTTTTCATATCTTATAACAATGACAGTGGAATGCTTCTGATTTTATATTGATATTTATCATAAGACGGGCTGATGATACGTTTGATACTGTACTACTGTAGATGGAACCAGTCAATTTAATTTATGGAATTTGAATGAAAATACCAAGGAACCACTTGTAAATACTTAAGTTGGTTCTGTAAAGCATTGAATAAATTGGCTTGGGACAAAGAAGGTAAAAAGGCGGCAATAGGTTCCAGTGATGGCCATGTTTATGTTTATGATATTGGAGAAGTAAGACTAAAACTCAATATAAATCACATCTAGCGCAATAATTATAACGTAAGACTATATTGTCATCAAATAAACTACCACATAATATTAACATGTTGTATAAAGGGTTACAGTAATAATCTTGAATCATGTAGGTACAGCATTGTAAATTCTTGAAAAAGTTCACAAGTATTATAAAATCTCTTATTTTTCAGACTTACAAGGCTTAGAAGCGGAATATTAATTTCAAAAATTATTTTTGTCCAAATCATCAATTTTGACATTTTTTAATTTTTTTTTTCTGATTTTGCAAATCTAGAGTTAATTATACCACCAATTATAAAAACAAAAAATACACACGTATACAGAATTTAGTGCTCTATCTGCTCAATAAAAAATAACAAACTTTTTTTTTTTCAAAATATTACATGAAAATCCTTTAATAAAAAAACCGTTTTTGGGCCAAAAATGCTAAGTTTCATTATTTAACATTTAATATTAAGCTTTTATAAAATGTGTATTAGTCAGGGCTACAATTTTCTCTCGCAATGTAGTATATTTAAACGTTGATTTTGGTATCAAAAATTGATTTTTCTGTTTTTTGATCAAAATCATGAGTGTTGGTAAGGATGAAATGAGTCCCGAAAACGTCCGCTACAAAAACTGAATTTTCAGACCATACGTGGTTAAATATAAGAAAAGTAAAAAAAAAAACGCATTTTCATTTAAAGCTTAGATATATACCATAGTATAAAAGACTTAGCCGTTCGATCATGTTATGCTCAATTATGGCGTCGCTCTACGGGCTCGCTTTTGCAATTTTCTGATGAATCTATGATATGACCGACAGTTTTTCTAGTAGAAAAATGTATGTTTCTATGATAGCAGATATTGCCTATTTTGCTTAGTTTATGGGTTGATGCGCTGTAATGCTGCGTTTACATTGGCTGAAATGTGCAATTTAGCAAGGTTTTAAATGCGCTAAATAATGTAAAGCCTTGAAAATCTTTTTCTACATTTGCTGTTTCTCTCTTTTTGTTTTCATCTTCCAAGGATATTATTCACCGTTTGATTAAGGCATATCAGACTATCAAGCTGGTATTCTTCTTTTCTTTTGTCTGAATGCGCATGCTAACATAAAGGACCAATGTTTTTAATATTGGTACATAGCAGCCGTTATATTAGAGACGGATATTTTTATTTAACCCCATTCTAAGATCAAATATCATTACTTACTACTGTATTTTTGGATATATTTCTTGATTACCAGATCAAATCGAAGGCAATGATATTTACATCTAATCAATGAAAAGCTAGAACTGGCTACAAATCCACGAAATGTTCCAGAAAAGTGATAAAATTTCAAATGATATAGAAACACAAAAAAGAATAATCTGGGGTCTTGTCTAACAACCATAAGTTTCATTGTAGTTCTGCTTGAAAACAAATCTTTTTACAGCTGACAATCATAAACTAAAATAGTAAGTTTAAAGAAGGTTACTTTGCTTAAATTTTATGAGTGATAAAGTAGCATCTATAATCTTAGATTTGGCTTACATATAAATTTAAGCCGTAAGTGGCATTTAAGTCTACGCTCGAACAAAAACCATTGTTGCTATAAACATTATAGCTATAAGCATATTCACAAATGATGATAATTGTAAATATTATATTGGCTCTTGCATGTATTGCTCTACATCAACAGCTATTTGAATTGTATTATTATCTATAATCTATACCAATAAAAGCAAATATGGTATAAAACCCCATTCCAATAAAAAATGCAATGGGATTTTGAGAACGACACGATGCTCATGTACAAACCAATTTTTGCGTATACGATCAGCTCATTATGCTTATGGTCAGATTTTATTATTATGCGCAAATAGGGATACAGTAGTACTATCCTTATGGGCAATTCTACTATTATGCACACATGGGATTAATGTCATGCATATAGACAGAATCTATAATTCTACACATACAGGCTTTTCGTAATGCTCGTGTGCAGTTTCTTTTGCTGTGCCCATGTGCATCTTGTTATCTTTTTAGCCATTATTTAGTGGGCGCAACAACTCATCAGGCTATAGTGTGTAGCCCACCTGGGCACAATAAAATCATCTTGTGCAGCACAGGTCGGTCGTAGTGGCTTCTATATATAAATCTTTTATATTTTTTGATTTTATGGGCTTTTTTTGAATCCGGTTATATCATTTTAAACTTTTCAAGTTAAATCCGCGTTATTAGGCTAATAATAATGTTGTAGATTGTATTTATGTTTTACTTAAAATAAGCCTTTGAATAATTAATAGCAATACAGTCGAACTTTAATTTTTGTATGAAATTTCGATACTGAGATAGGACACTTTTGGGCATTCAATACATTAAGCGCACAAGTGACGATTTGACCTGCCGTGAAATCAGACGCACCAGGATATTGAGCACAGAGAACAGAATTAATTTGAATTTGCCAAGCGGCGGGAAAACCCAACAAGAAAGTATCACCGAGAGTAGTATCCTCAGTAGAATAACCGACTCCATTACGGCTCTTGCAAAGCGATTGTAATATTCCTCCGTAGTTTCTCCGGATTTCATAGTAGCTCCTTGCACCTCTCTACGGGCATCTAATCTTAACGCAGCATTGTTGAATTTTTTGGTGAATTTCTCTTTAGCTTCATGCCAAGATTTAGTCAATAGTAATTCTTGATTCAACCAAAGATCCAGATCATAGGGAATTGTCAACGGAATGTATCGTCTCCATACATCATCCACAGATTGACCTGAAGACAAGATCACCTTTTCAAAAGAGCGCAGGAAGTGATGAATTGAATCATAAGCTTGATCCTTAGGAAAGTACTTGGTGACGCTGGTACGAAGTTGAAACATAGGCAAATCCCTTTTAGACAGAGAGATTCCACCATTATCACCATTATTGTTTCCAAATAAGGATGCCTTTACACTTGCCTCTAAGAGCTTGATTGAATGCTTCAAAGTGGAGATCAGTCTATTCATTTCTTCTACCTTATTGCTCATCTCTTGAATATGGGTTTGACCTTCTTGATTATCCAGGTCAGTTCCAGAAATCATGTCCGTCAAGAGAGAAAGATACTGATCCCTTTTCGAAAACATTTTCTTTAGAGCACCAACATGACTTGCACCAGATGAAGATTTTGTCGAAGCGACAGAAGGAGAAGCAGAAGAAAAGGCAGCAGAAGGTATAGCATTACGCTCGGCCTGTTCACCAACCAAGGGAGCTTGTTCAACATTTTTCTCGGCGTTAGCCAAGGGCATATCTTCGTCTTCCGAACCACCATCGTGAGACTCATATTGTTGATTGAGTTGAATGTCTCGGATTTGATCCTCGACTTGAGAGATTGGAGAAGCAGCAGCAGATTCACGACCAGAGGTAGGTGATTGAGGTTGTGTAGACATGGTATGAGTAGTCGTAGTAAAAATAAAAAATTCAGTCTTCATGAATTGTAAAAAATGCAGTAAATTATGATGTTATTTACTAAAATAAAAAAAATATAAAAAATAAAAGCAGTAGAAATACAATTATAATCAGCTAAAGTTTTTATTACAAAAGATTTCTGAAGAGTTAAAATAATTGAAAAGTATGAGGGTATTTATAGTGATTTGGAGAACTTGGATACCATCAGACTTGAATGGATGTATATTTAGTAATCTTCCAGTTTTGAGTACATTGTTATTGATTTGATATTTTAAGGAATAAATTGTGTAGAGCATTGACCATAAGGGATTGTATGTCAAGTGTGACAATATCGACCTTTTGGGAAATGGTTGTTTTGTTTATTTCTGTTATATCTATTTTATGTAACCTTGATTTTTAAGGGGTAGTTTTTTATATGCTTGAATCTTATTTATATTGATAGTGCAACTTCGATATAAATGAGTAGTTGACTAAATTAATATCTTTGTTTATTATCATTATTGATTTGGATAGAATCCTGTTTTGATATATAATATGTCATTTGTGTAATAATTGATTGCGCCGTGATCAAGGGTGCTATCATCTACACGACATGTATGGTTCAAAAAGGGTATTTCATATTTTTAGCATGCGTTTGTTTATTAATTGTTGTTTACATTTCAAGTGGCATCATATCTTATGAGCGACACTTGGAATTTAGGCTGTTTTATTTTTATCAAGCGTTTTTAGTATGTAATTCCACTGCAGATACCTGCATCTTATAGCTGCTTGGAATATTTAAACAATCGTGTCCGGGCTGTCCGGTCATTTTTTCTAGAAATTTAAAGCTTGGAAATATCATTAAAAGGCCGCTTCCGGCGATTGTTCGGCTTTTTTTGGAAGAGTGGCCATTGTGAAAGTTATATGTAGATAACGATTATTTCCAATACAAATAAAATAAAGACTACAAGCGATTATATCACGGAGAACGTAGGGTCTTTATTATTAAGTTAAAAAAGGAAGCCAGGAGCCATCAGGTCCTGGATTCTAAAAGTATTTATACCATTTCAATTCCCTTTGGATGTCAGGTTCAATATGGGATTGAAATGAGATTTAACCTAAATAATAGGCAAAAACCTACACATTGGCAAAAATATAAATCATGTACAATGTTGTCTGCCACCAAGTACAATATGTTACAGTATCACCTTCTACAGTGTCAATACTTCTTACAATCTATTGATTACGACATGTATTGAAGTGCAAAGGCTTGATATCAGATATAAGAAACTCCTAGAATACTAAGTATAATCCAATAATTACCAAGAACGCTTAGGCCTCAATTATGATGATACCATATTAATTCATCCCAGCGGTTAATCAATCAAGTAGCTATCAAATCAACATCCAAGCACATTTAGCGCAGCATTAAAACAATGCAATTCACAAGCTCTGCAAGAACAGTTAAATTATGATTGATTCATTTCGATTGATAGATTACTATTAAACAAATCTAATCGTTCAATAGTGCCTTAAATTATTACCTCTCAGAATTTCAATGCCAAATCAATATAAAAGGCTATACTTTTATATCTAAATAAACGATATCTTGTTTTTATTATACAGTTAAAGAACTGATTCATTATTCATTACTCATTCTCTTTTAATTGTATTCTTTTTTAAGTATTATTTATCAAACCTGAAAATACACGACAAGGCTAAACCTTTTGCAATCCTACGGATCAGCGCTAGAAGTACCTGCCACTGCAATGAAAGTCATTTGGATTCATATTCGTTAAGAACTGATGGGCTTGTTGATCTTAGTAGGTGTAAGTAGCAGGTAACCAACTTGTTGCTCAAACTGGCTGAACGAACAATGACCCATGGATGCTGATAGTTTTGGTGTCGAGCCGGGCTTTGCTATCCAAATCTACTAGTATGCATATCGTATGCATTAATGAAAAAGAAAAAATTTGCTAAACATATGCAAAACTTATTAAGAAAAAAAAAAAGAGGATCATCATATTCGATGAGAAGCAAGGGTCATCGGAGATTCTCTTTCGAAATTCATATCCTAATACCAAAGGGCTTCCCCTTTGGTGGGTTTGAACTCACTAATGTGTGTGTCGCACTCAATTTGTAGCGCAGGTGCTTCCTGTTAAACTTGTCACTCTCCTTTGGTCTACAATTTTAATCCCCATACATGTGAACATGATGTATTTGTCAGTTTTTCACTATTTGGAAAATGCACCAAATTAAGGTGTATTTTTTTCTTTTTGGAAATGATAATAGAGCTTTCCAGAAATTGGTAGTAGACATCATCTGAAAAAAATGCTAATTTTTGATGGAGAAGATATAAACAAAACTCAATGTTCTTAGTACATTAATATTAAGTCGTATAACATAAAAATTGGATATGGATGAATGTACAACAATCTTTGTCAAAATGGGAGTTAGTATAGTAACATGAGCTACAACGCACAGAAACTCAAGTGATATTTAACTGATGCGGCTGCATTGGAAAATTCAGTTTTTAGGTGTAGAAACACCTAGAATTATACTGGAAAACCAAAGTACGCATTATTCATCAAATTAAAGACAGGTACCAACTTTCCAATCCACCAGTGTTAAATACGTACAGTATATCAATTATATAATCTCTACCAATGCGAAATAGTAATATGATATACTACTACTGTATGAATCAGTCAGTTTAACAATTATAATCAATGGTAATAATAATAATAAAAGAACCAAGTTTTTAAAGTAATGACAAAAAACTACCAACAGTATGCTAGTAAATTTAAATTTCATACATTATCGTTCAATATGACCTGTTATATCAAAAGATACTAATATAAAAATACTCTGCTAAAAGATACATTTTATTATTAATTCATTGATGCTTCGTATTTATATGTTTTCTAAATAGTTATATGATTATCAATATTATTAATGAATTGCCGGGTATTGAGGTACTTGATATGATTTGTTCCCAAATCATATACAATGGAATTTGTGAAATTGGGAATCTGTGATTGTATCATTTGAATAAGATGTAGGATTGCTTATGTTTCATTGTTGCCAAGTGTTCCTGAAGGTTCCTGATTGTCGCTGTTAATGCTAGTGGTTATGTATGACATTTAGTATAAGTTACTAAATGTCATGCCATGTTGGATTTCAATAGTTGTTCCTGGATTTCTACATCTGGGTAAACTTCTGATATATCATGACCGAATATTAATGAATCAGAGAAAATACAACTGGTACAGTAAATAAAAAACTGATACTCAATGTAAAACAAGGTCAAGATTGATAAAAGGTGCTTTCACTGTGTGGTAAAAATTGCGACATTTGGATGGATAGAAATTACAGGACCAAGATGTTGTATTTGCTTCAAGATTTTCAAAAGGGTTCAAAAGCATTCTTTATTAAACTTAACTAGATGTTGAATACTCACCATATGCGATTAGTATCATTTTGTCTTTTATTTAATTGCTGTATTATTAAAAATCAAGCTTTTCATATCTTATAACAATGACAGTGGAATGCTTCTGATTTTATATTGATATTTATCATAAGACGGGCTGATGATACGTTTGATACTACTGTAGATGGAACCAGTCAATTTAATTTATAGAATTTGAATGAAAATACCAAGGAACCACTTGTAAATACTTAAGTTGGTTCTGTAAAGCATTGAATAAATTGGCTTGGGACAAAGAAGGTAAAAAGGCGGCAATAGATTCCAGTGATGGCCATGTTTATGTTTATGATATTGGAGAAGTAAGACTAAAACTCAATATAAATCACATCTAGCGCAATAATTATAACGTAAGACTATATTGTCATCAAATAAACTACTACATAATATTAACATGTTGTATAAAGGGTTACAGTAATAATAATAATCTTGAATCAAGTGGGTACAGCATTGTAAATTCTTGAAAAAGTTCACAAGTATTATAAAATCTCTTATTTTTAAGACTTACAAGGCTTATAAACGGAATATTAATTTAGAAAATTATTCTTGTCCAGATCATCAATTTTGACATTTTTTAATTTTTTTTTTCTGATTTTGCAAATCTAGAGTTAATTATACTACCAATTATAAAAACAAAAAATACACACGTATACAGAATTTAGCGCTCTATTTGCTCAATAGAAAATAACAACCCGTTTTATTGCAAAATATTACATGAAAATCCTTTAATAAAAAAACCGTTTTTGGGCCAAAAATGCTAATTTTCATTACTTAACATTTAATATTAAGCTTTTATAAAATGTGTATTAGTCAGGGCTACAATTTTCTCTCGCAATGTAGTATATTTAAACGTTGATTTTGGTATCAAAAATTGATTTTTCTGTTTTTTGATCAAAATCATGAGTGTTGGTAAGGATGAAATGAGTCCCGAAAATGTCCGCTACAAAAACTGAATTTTCAGACCGTACGTGGTTAAATATAAGAAAAGTAAAAAAAAAAAAACGCATTTTCATTTAAAGCTTAGATATATACCATAGTATAAAAGACTTAGCCGTTCGATCGTGTTATGCTCAATTATGGCGTCGCTCTACGGGCTCGCTTTTGCAATTTTCTAATGAATCTATGATATGACAGACAGTTTTTCTAGTAAATACCCTCAATAAAATTACAAAAGTTATGCTGTATTTACTTTGAAGGACTCTTCCAAAAACAGTTGATTTGAATATTTGACATTTCGGTTGTATACATGAATACATATACATGTGATATAATTACGCATTTAATTTATTTTGAAGATTTTAAAAGTACAGTTTTTTTAGAACATTCTACCTGTCTAATTATCATGCTCAAACAAATAATCGAAAGCTTCACCGCAACCCTTTTCTTGCATCCAAGATTGCAGTTTACTCAAGTCATTGTGATTTGAAAATTGGCCATGAATGTCAAATTTGACTTCTGACATATTTTCAAATAAACGTTGGGAGTTTAATTCAACCTTATTATTGCAATCCACTTGTTGCTTCCAACGAGATGTCATTTTACGATGACTTGCAGGGATGTCTGCCCAAGATATAGTTTTGATGTCGTTTACAAATTGTATGACATTCTTCTCAGGTCCTTCTAAACACATTGCACCAGGCTTACCAGGACATAAAAATCCAGTGATATTATATTTAGGCGCCCAGTCAACGATATGACCTCTCTATAGATAGATTATGAGTGTGGGATCACCGTTGAAATTTTATTATTTACCTTTTCTCGAGTGTAAATCATTGGAAACCAAATCCAATCTCTCAAAAAACGAGCTGGACCACCCTCTTCTATTAATTTTACCTTGGCATTCTCATCTTTTGACTTTTGTAATTTAGCAATTGCGTAGGGTTCTGCGATACTTTGCAATTGCTGCATTTTTTCAATGATCCAGGTTGAGCGATCCTCTGATGGGTCTAATTGTATTTCATTATTCAGTATATTGACAAATGATTCATGATCTTCTCTTGAAAGCCAAAGATTTGACGCTGAGGGTAGTGTTAACTGATAATCTGCAATCGAAGTAAGTGATATTTTCCCATTAAAAGTTAAATGAATTGTATCAGTTTCGTCTTGTTCTTGTAATTCTACAGGTGCCTTAATTGTGAATTCCAAACTGCTAGGCAATGGAGGATTGAAGGAAGTTGGCCAAGTATCCGATTCCCAGCATCCCTGTAATATTTTGTATGCTTTTTCATCTTCATTGCGCTGAAATTCAAACTCTTTATCGAAATAAATGGACTGTAATAAGTCTATTGTATTGACAGCATCAGATAATATCTCTTTTGACATGGTAAAATATACAAAAAAGAGACTCTATACCTTATGTGACGTAGATGAAGCAGATGTTTTAACAAAGGTATCACAAGAACTCAGCTGAAACTCTTGCACCTATTGCATCCAAACGAAAAACGCGGATACTACTGCAATACTCTTTTTTTTTTCACCTTATTATCTACTTGTATTGTACAAGCATAAAGATTTAGTAGAATATGAGCAGTACAGGCACTCATCTTGGTAATACGCCTTTGAATTTAGCAAAGCTCAGAGAGCTTTCAAGAAGAGAATTACCAGAAATATTGGATAAAGTAATGAATTTTGTGTGAAATCATGAATAACAATCGCTCTAATTTAATTTTTGTTAGGTTCGAGGAAAGAAAGGGCTTGTCCTCGACCCTACTTTAACAGGACCATTGAGTTTGATTGCAGAGTTTACATTGCTAAAAGTATATCTATTTGAAAAAAACAAGCATTAATGAATAGTCTGTTTATAATCATTTGCATTTATAGGATCATGGTGTTGAAAAGATTTATCATTTGGAATCTGATACGCTTGAAACAGAATGCCCTGGTCTGATTTACATTTGTAGACCCAAGTTAAAGTATATGCGTTATATTGCCAGTGAGTGCGATAATATTCCTGAATTTTCAGACGAAATATACTGAACATCATATATAGATCATATTAGGAATTTCTCAAACACATCAAAGGTTGATTGTTGGTTATTTTTTGTTCCTGAACGCACTATGGTTTGTGAAAGAGTATTAGAGGAAGAGGGTGTTAAAGGAGATATCACTATTGGAGATTATGCTATGGATTGGATACCATGTGAAGACGACTTGATTTCAATGGAACTTGATCCGTCAACATGGAAGGAGATTTACTTGGTATGAATTGTATTTGTATAATATTTGTACATGATATTGATAATATACTTGCTAGGACGGAGATCAAACATCAATTTATTATGCAGCAAAATCTTTGATGCGTCTTCAATCAATTTATGGTCTATTTCCTCGGATTATTGGTAAAGGAGATGCCGCCAAGGTATGTAGAATATTGATAACAAAGACAGGTTACTCAAAAATTAATACTACAGCAATTGGCTGACATGTTATTACGTATGAGAAGAGAACAATCTGTGACAGATGAGGTTTCTAGTACCACAGCAGCCAAAACACCTTCTTTATTGAACACAGTATCAAACCATATAGATCAATTTATAATTATTGATCGTAATGTTGATCTTGTTACACCGTTATGTACCGAACTTACTTATGAAGGTTTAATCGATGAAACTATCGGTATTAAACATTGCTTTGTGGAATTGGATGCCAATCTTGTTAATCCTGCTCAACCAGCAGCTGCAACAAAAGGAGCAAACTCACCTCAAGCTGCAACCCCACCACCACCACCTACTAATACTGCAGCACCTATGAAAAAGAAAAAATACGTCTTGAATTCTTCTGATAAACTATTTGGTCAACTGAGAGATCAAAATTTTGCTGTTGTTGGTGGCATGTTGAATAAGATTGCTAAAAGAATTAACGAGAATTATGAGGTATAGCTGTTTAAAATCGCAGTAAAATAGATATTAACTATCTTTTAGGAGAGGCATAACGCCAAAACTGTAGCTCAAATCCGAGATTTTGTTGGTAGATTGGGAGAACTTCAACAAGAGCATCAATCATTAAAAATTCGTATGATTTTTTTTTATTTTAGTTTGCGATATAGTCTGCTCATGTTTTTTATCTATAGATACTGGAATTGCCGAGGAGATTATAGGACATACAGTGACAGATGAATTTAATAAAGTGTTAGAAGTACAACAAAGTAAGATAAACAACTGTTACACCATACAAAAAATCAAAATTGTAGCCTGACATTTTTTATTTTATTTTTTTACTGCTATTAATAGATGTTGTTGCAGGCATTGATGGAAATAAAGAACCTGAGTACATTGAGGAGATGATCAATAAACAAAAACCACTTGTTCAAGTGTTACGTTTACTGTGTCTCATGTCACTCGCACAGGGAGGTTTAAAGCAGAAATTGTTTGATCATTTCGAAAGAGAGATTGTCCAAGTTAGTACAGAATTAATATAATTTCTGCCTGGTATTAACCAAATAATCCAGGCATATGGATATGAACATATTGAAACGTTACACCGACTGGAAAAACTTGGACTTTGGACAAAAAGAACAAATTCAGCAGCTTCCCGCAGCACATTTGCACAATGTAGACGTATGTTACGTCTTATTGTTGACGATGTTGATGAGTTACATCCAAATGACATTTCATATGTTTACTCTGGCTATGCTCCATTAAGTATTAGACTTGTTCAATGTGCGATGCAGAAATTAGGGCAGGGGTCTATTCAGACCACAGGTAGTAGTGCCGCTAGTCTGTTCTCTTATGTAGGTACCAGCACAGCTAATTTCATTCGAGATAATGAAAAACCCAATAATAATTCAACAGCTACTGCAAATGGTGGCTGGCGTGGATCGGAAGATGTACTAAAATTATTACCCGGGCAAGCATTTGATATCAAACAAACAGTTGAATACGGAGCTGAAACAAATGCAGCAATGGCACGAGCAAAGAGACATGGGCTTCAACATGGTAAAACTACCATTATCTTCTTTTTAGGTGGTTGTACTCATACGGAAGTATCGGCTGTTCGGTTTCTGGCTCAGCATGACGAAGGTAAATGAGGAACAAGTGCTTTAAATACAAAGAAGGCAAAAAGTCCGAATAATATATTAAATAATTTAACTTTTCAATATCAAAATAGGTCGAGATTACTTGGTTGCAACCACTCAAATTATTAATGGCAATAGTTTCTTAGCTCCAATTATTCAAAATAGACATGAATAGTATTAATAAAAGAGGACCCTTATGAGATTAATTACATGTTTCCATAACAACGCACGGACCTGTATGATTGGCTACATCATTTACTCTATTACGACTCGTTAACTTTCAAAAGTCGGGTTTCCAAGTAGAAAAATGTCTTCCTAGCAACAAATTTTTTATTTAATTAGTTTTGATTACACAGTTCTTTCTCTCTTCTTTCAAATTTAAGAATTACTATAATATACATGGCACCACTTGTGTTGAAAATCAAAGGTAACAAGACCTTTTCTCCATTTTCGACACTTGCTTCCGAGGATGATCTTTCACAGGCATGGAGAGTTTGTTCAAAAGTAAAGGATTCTCTTGAAAATGGTTCTCGGCTAGAAAATTTATCCTGGAGACTATGGTTTCGACAGCATTTATTAACGGAAAAATCCAGTCAAAAATCATTTAGAAAATTATCGCTCGCAACTGCCAGAAGGTTGAGTGCAAACAAAAATTTGCCGTTGAAAGAATTGACTGTAAAATCTGAGCCAATTTCAGAAGAAATATTTTCCCGGCAACAACAGCAACCGCAACAGCAACAACAATATCAACAGCAACAAATGATGCAACAACAACAACAACAACAACAACAACAACAACAACAACAACAACAACAAGAATTACAGCAGCAATTACAACATCAGCAAATGTTACAACAACAACAAAGTATGATTATACCTGTAGAAGATCAATCTTTGTTAGATCCCAATTTCTTTGGTGGTCCTGGCACAAATACAGTAACATCAACGAATGCCAACAATTTCGCACTACCTCAATTTACTTCAGATCAAAATAATGGAGAAATTGTTGAACTGGATGATATTTTTAATGCATTTAATGGTAATAGTTTCAATATCCCTACTTCTAATGATATGGGTATGGCTGATGGCTGGGATTTTGGTTATCCATCACCCACAAATCCTTACTATTCACCATCTCAGCCTACACTTACAACACCACCTCCAATCCCCCAACAGCAACAACAGCAACAGCAACAGCAGCAACAAATCGATAATAATAATAATAATAATAATAATAACAATAATAATAATAACAATACTTCAACAAGTCCTAATTTATTAGCGTCATATGAAAATAGCTTAATACATCCTCAACAACAGCCTCAATCACAAACAATACCCCAAAGTGAAGGAGATGCCATGTATGTTTCTGGATCTGCTATGCCACCTCCCCCGGCTGCTACTTTGAGAAATAAGATTCTAGGAAATATGCATCAACAACAAATGAGATTTAACAGTTCAAGTCAAAGAATGAATAGCAATAACCACCAAACACCTCCAATGTCTGCTTCTTCAAGTGCATCAACAACGAATTCAGTTCAAATGGGCTCACTAATGGATGATAGTTCTATTGGTACCAACATGTAAGTTTTTGATTGCGTAGTAGATGTTGTTGCTGGATTAGATATTAAAGTATTTATTTAGTATGAACCAATCTCAATCTAATAGATACACAGAATTTTCAGATAATCTTCAACAAAGAAGGTTCTCTGCTTCTGCTCCAAATTCACCTCCAATGCTTTCCCATGCTTCGTTTGAAGCTACTAAACTTAAAAAGACGGCTACGTTAGCTTCTTGTATGTCAGGTAGCATGGACAGTCAAGCAAAGCCTGTATGTACAAATTGTGGTGCTACAAGTACTCCACTTTGGAGAAGATCAGCAGAGGATGAGTTGTTATGTAATGCTTGTGGGTTATAGTAAGTTTTATATGGTTTAACAAAAGGACAAAACAAGGTTATTTATTTGTATCTGATTTATTAGTCAAAAATTGCATAATGCTCCAAGGCCCAAAACATTAAAGCCTCATAATGCAAGAAAAGAGGCAAGAGATGATGAGGCTTCACAGTTGGTTTGCTCAAATTGTTCTACAACAACAACGCCATTATGGAGAAGAGATGATGAAGGTGCTCCTTTGTGTAACGCATGTGGTTTATAGTAAGTTGATTTGTAGATAATGATAGTTGAGAAGATTATTTTGTATTAACTATTTATTTTTAGCCTGAAATTGCATCATGAGCGTCGACCTTTATCTATGAAGACTGACATAATCAAAAAGAGACAAAGATACGAAAGTAACGCTGCGGCAGCTAATACACAGGGTAGAAAGGGTAGTAAAAAATCAAAGGGAGATACTCCTGGATCACCAGGATCACAGCAAGAAGATCCATCTCCAACTTCCATCAGCACCCCAGCCTATCAACAACCAATGTATATGACTACTCCTACTCTGGGATTTCCTACCTATAGCCCGCCTTTCAGCAATAATAACACTACTGATAATAATACATCACCACAGCAACAGCAACAATCACAATTACAAGGAGGATACCAACAGCAGCAGCAGCTATTTAGTAGTAGTCCAAGTGCAACAAGTTCACCTATGGATGAAATAATGACAAATAATTATTTCTAATTTTTCTTTCCTTTTTTTTTTTTTCTTTCCTTTTCTATTTATTACATAGCTTGCATTATCATGTAAAATCTCACCCTTGAAAACACTCAAATTTTTGCATATTATATATATATTATACTCTTTTCATTCCTTTTTGTTCAGAAAAAAACTTGTATTATACACGTCTTTAATTTTAACGCAAAAGTTAACATCATCTTCCTACTCCTGCTCCTCCTTTCGCTAGTCCCTTTTTTTTTTTTTTAATAGATTTAAAGAAAAAGAAAAAGCTTCTTTTTACATCTTAATCAAGATCTAGGATACATAAGAAGATGCAGAAATTTTAAAGTTTTCTACCAATGTAACTGTAAATTCAAAAATACCACGGTCTAAAATGGTAGTTTACATTATCTTTTGTGATTCATTTTGAATCATAGACGATGTAGATGTTCTCACAAAATCCTTTGCATGACAAAAAAACACATGTAGGTCCTGAATGATTATGATTTCCAATAAACTTTCCTCGACATGCACCTTGTTAAATGTGGTTACTATTTTGAATTGAAATATTCGTGATAATGCTTCGCTTATTGCATTACTTGATATCGCCATCCTCTGAATCAGTTGCAGAAGAGATAATTAACTGTTGCTTTCCTTTACTGAATTAAGTTTTTACATACTATTCAGGATGTGGACGTACTACCTTTTTACCGTAATGAGATATCTGTCATTTAGTATTGTCCTTTTAAGTGGTGATATATGTCCCAATATTACACTTTCATATGATCAACTCTACATACACGATAAACCAGGCTGAATAAGAACAATATTTTAGAAAGCATTTGTGGCATTATTTCAGTCATAACGGCATACAACTTTTTGCTTACCTCTTTTGTGTAATTTGGGTTTCTTTGGATCAATATTCATTTAAAATAAACTTTTTCTCCAGTTTCTTTAGTTTTTGGATGCGACTAGACGAGAACAGGGTTTAAATGACAATTTAGTAGCATTAGTGTCGAGCCGGGCTTTGCCAGCCAAACTTACTAGTACACGCTTGGCTCGACAACATCCCTACTACTTAGATTTATTCATTCAAAAATAGCTTATTGTTAATGAAATTTATATATTTTATTTTTCAATTTCCTGTGCATTTAGGTCATTTACAAATTCAATTTTAAGCTGCAATTTGATTTTTTAGAATTTTTCCAAATTTATCAGAAATAACCTCTACAAAATAGACAAGAAATATGGATTTTTTCACTTTCCCGTTTTCACAATAGCTCAGGGAGGCTAAAACATTACAAATATGTAGATGAAGCTTCGAAGTACCTAACATTGCAATAGGAGCTCATTTGAATCCATATTCAGCGAGAACTAGTGTGTTTACTAACCATAGTAGGTGCAAATACAGTGAGTCGCAAAACCCTTTCAATGATTTGGAAATTTGAATGAAAATAACCATAACTTTCTCAGTTTCAATCGGAGATACACTAAATTTCTATTTTAAGTAATTCAAACGTTTTTAAATTATTTTCAAAAAGTCCGATTTAATTAATTAAAGTTCCGCAAAAACTATGCAAGTTTAAAAAAAGGTACATCATTGAAAGGGTTTTGCACGCATTATCAAAAAAAAATTGAAGCTTATTTAAATGCAGTCAATAATCAATACCGTAACCTTTTGCTTTAATACAAGCTTTTACACGATGAGGCATACTCGAAATAACTTTTTGATATTCCCCAACTGTTATGTTGTCATACCAAATCTCTTGAGTTCTGTCCCAAATGAAATGTCAAAAGAGTCTATATAAATAATCTTGCCAGAATATTACACTTTTATTAACAATACATCCTTTGGATGTATTTATATACATTAATTATAACTATTACTAGGGTTTTACTATCTAAGAATATGATGTAAGTCAATGATCTACAGTGATTTACTGTAACACTAATTATAGACTGTGACCTTGGATGTGAGACATAGGATGAGTATTGACATAACGCCGAATATCATTCATCCCTTTTGGGGATGTATCGTATTCGTTTAGGCGAATTTTCAATAACCTCCACATATTTTCAATGGGATTATGGTCTGGAAATTGCGCTGGCCATGACATTACTTCATATTTTTTGTTTTGAAGTCTTCTTTCATTAAATTAGAGGTGTGCTTAGAATCGTTGTCTTGTTGAAGGATAACCTAATTACGACGCAACTTCAATTTTTGACACATGTCGTCAATGGATTTCTCCAAATCATCATCAATGATAGTTCTGTATAGGTTGGAGTTCATATTACCTTCGACCTTGGTGTTGCATCCACCGGTTAATCGTAAGATAATGAACCTTTTGATTTGTAATCCTTATTTTCAAGAAGTCAGCTAACTGATCTATGACAACATTCTCGATTGTTCTTATTTTTCTAAAGCAAGATCCGGGAAGCGGGATATGTGAGACATACCCACTTGTTGGATTTAGCTATATAAAATAAGCTGAACTTAAATGTGCTGTGTTACTAATGTAAATAAAATGACCTGACAATAGAATGTCAGAAAGATATAATCGATCCAAAGCTGATCTTACGGATAATTGTAATATAGAATTTGTATATAAATAGGACAAATTATTGATATTAAATAAAGATTCTCTTCAGTTTTTGTGTGTGATTTAATTTAACAAGTTCCTTTATTAAATTATACATTTTTTCTTGCCATAATATTTATTCTAAATCTTTGGCATTTCACTTGGACAACCAAAAAACGACACCAGACCAAGAAATAGAGCTCCAAATCATGATACGACCATCTCCATTTTTTCTTGTTTTTTGGTATGCTTAGGTTTTATCTCCTCGCTGTCTCTTTTCCAGCACCAAATTCGATCATCCGAGTTAAAACAATTAATTCTAGCCTCATCAGTAGATATAACACGCTTTCAGTCATCCAAAGTCCAATCAATTCTGTTTTTACATCAGCGGAGGCGATCCTTTGCATTTTCATCACTAATTTCTGGCTTTTTTATCTTAGGTAATGCGCCTAAACCATTATCCCGAAGAGCCCTAGTACAGTATTCGCACTGCCATTAACGTGTACATTACGATGAAGCTCTTTTTTGGCTTGTACCGCATTATCCAAGCCACCTTTGGTGATTTTATGGACACAATATCTCATATCCGCATTAGTCAGCTTAGATGGTCGGTCTCCTTTAAGTTTTTCTCGGTCAGGACAGGCCTTTTTTCCAATATGACATACTGTGGCTTAACTAACAGCTACATGACGAGCAATTTTCGATACGGTATGGCCTGAATTTAACAGAGAGATAACGTCATTACGTTTGGCATCCGATACAGTTTTCATCTTGATGATTTTGCTTGAAACTACTAGTAAAAAAGGCAGGGTAAAAGTTGAAAAACATCTCATATATTTTCCGCATATTTCTCTGTTTTATAAGATATCCAGCGTTAATGTACAAGTTAGGGGTTACAAAATTGTAATTTTAAGCCTGTGCGTGCAAAACCCTTTCAATGATGTACCTTTTTTTAAACTTGCATAGTTTTTGCGGAACTTTAATTAATTAAATCGGACTTTTTGAAAATAATTTAAAAACGTTTGAATTACTTAAAATAGAAATTTAGTGTATCTCCGATTGAAACTGAGAAAGTTATGGTTATTTTCATTCAAATTTCCAAATCATTGAAAGGGTTTTGCGACTCACTGTATTATTAGGCATATCTTCCTAAAAAAAATTACCATCAAAATGCTTACACTTATTAATCGGTATTATGTATCCATCTTTTGGATATTTCCTTCGTCTTTTTAATTCAATTGTAGCAATAGAAAAATGATGGCCACTTTCTTCATTGTTAGATAAACTGTTGTCTGTATCCATAATAGCAGTAGGAGTTGGCACTATAAATTTCTTGCTTTTATTCTTGTTATTATGCTTCATATCTTTAGTATTTTTCTTACATACGTCAGCTTTATGATCGTAAGTAAATGGTGTATACCCACAATCATAACATTCTAAAGCTTGTCCACTTTTCTGGCGAGACTGTCCAGCTCTGTTCTAGTTTGCTTAGCGTTCGCAAAGTGACGACCGAGCCCAAGCGAGCGCAAGCAGTTTTAGCAAGCATTGTACTATATATTTTCAGCCTGATATTGGTTTAAAATATGATGAATTTTGACATTTTGAGAGCTAAAATTGCGTAAATTGAATGAATTTGTCCCGTGTTACATGATTGCTTGCTTTCAAGTCAAGCAAGGAATCAAGCAAGCAAGCTTAATTCAATTTGAAACATTTCAAGCAAGCATACAAGCAAGTTTTTAATCTTTTCATCCAGCGACAAGCAGGAAATTGCTAAAAAAAATTTAATCAAGCAAGCCAAAGCAAATAATACCCTGAAGGAAGTACAATCTAAGCGAGCCCAAGCATAGGGCTCCCTCGCTTGCTTATGCTCGCACTGCTCGCTTGCGATCACTAAATTTGTTTTTTTATCGTCAAAATGTTTACTATAGGGCTACTGGCGTAGATATTTGCTACTAAATTTATAGTTACGAGATGAATTTTAGTTGCCAGATTGACACTGTTAAGCAACAGCTCGTCGAGCAGTTTTATATCGAGCATTCTCAGTTTTGAAAGCAAGAAAGCAAGCATAAATCAAGCATTATCTTATTTTTCAAAAAGCCACGCAGGTCGAGCACGAGCATATAGGCAAGCGAGCAAATCCGAGTGCAAGCGAGCAAATCTGAGAGCAAGCGCAGGTATTGTACTACATATTTTCAGCCTGATATTAATTCAAAATGTGATGCAATTTGACATTTTGAGAGCTAAAATTACGTAAATTGAATAGATTTTCCCCGTGTTACATGCTTTCTTACTCGATTTGAAAGCAGGCAAGTAAGCAGGTTTACATACATGCAAGCAAGCCTATTTCAATTTGAAGCAATTCGAGCAAGCATACAAGCAAGCTTTCAATGTTTTCGTCGAGCACCAAGCAAGAAATCGCTAAAAAAATTTAACCAAGCAAGCCAAAGCAAGTAATAACCTGAAAAAAGCGCGATTCAAGCGCATCCAAGCATAGGGCTCGCCCAATTGCGATCATTATACAGTAGATTGTGGAAGTTGCCCTTTGAGATCATCGTGTCAAAGATGTACACCTTCTCCCATGTAAAGTTGAAAGTTATTACGTTATTAGCTTCGAAATTCGGCGAGATAAGATTTTTGTTGTCGATTTTTTATGGTTTTAAAAAAACAGATTTCAGATAATTTTAAATGGTTTTCAGATAGTTTTTGAGTTTTAGCTCAATATTGCGTCAAATAACGTCAAATATTCAAAGACAATGTACCTTTCCTCTATTTAGACCACTGATATCTGTTCGAAAATAGAAGACTTCATACTAGGATATAAGCACATTGACCTAAAATTGACCAAAATTAACCTAAAATTGATTATAAAAAATTAAACACTTAAATTGAGGAGTTAGTTTTTCGTTTTCCCAAGATAGAAACAATTAAAGCTACTTTGTATTTTTCGTTTCGGTGAAAAATATTGGCTTTTTGTCGAGATAATCAAAATAATAGTTCTTACCACAGCTTAAACCCTATCGTAAAGGAGTTCCAAAATTGATTTGAAAAAAATGATCAGGAATTATTCAAAAATGATTCAAAAATGATTCAAAAATCAAATTCGTTTAAAAGCTCATGAACTGCAAAAAACGTAGACCTAGCGTATTGAATGGTGTGAAAAATTGAAAATAAAACACGTATAAAATAATATATAAGATGTTGTTTATTCTTTTAAAAATAAGGTGAAGATCTTCATGGCTAATGAAAATTTTTTGCTATTTATATTAATTGTCTAATCTAAAGGAGATAGAAATCTAAAAGTAATGGATCATTGTGGCTGACCAATGATTGTCTAGAAACGTTGATTAAATGTGTTGAGTTGTTATGTACTACATTGGTAAATGGCAAAGTTATTGGTTCTTCATGAATATGAAAATCTATGGACTTGTTTAATAAACATGATAAAAAATTTATGGACTTGTTTATCAACAAGCTCCTTGGTTCTATTTTTTAGTACACTTTGATTTGGTTGTACAGGATGTCAATTGTATGTACGCAAGGTTGGCATTTAATTTCTGATTCAAATAATAAACTTTTACTATAATGATAATTACCGTTCTATGACAAATGGTTTTTATACGGTTTTGGATTCTTCATCCATTTAAATAAAAATTAAATAAATGTTTCGCATTAAATTTTGCATAAAATGCAATTGAAATTTCGGAGGTTTTTTGAAGATGCACATCACTTTTTATAAACAAATTTTAAATATGAGTAATGGTAATTATGTACAAAACAATTATCTATCGATCAATCTATTGTTAAACCTTCTAATTGCATCTTTCGTAGAGAAAATGATATTTTTGTTAATTTTTTTTTCAAATTCAGAATTTGGAATGAGGGGATACAAGAGAAAAACTGACGAAGCTAAAAGCGAAAGTATCTCTTTGTATACACTTTTGAGGATATTTCTACGAAAAATCAATATTTCAAAAAAAACTAAATTGGGTCTGAGAGGGCTCAACGATATGGATGACATACATATAAAAAAAGTATTGCTCAATTTAACGAATATTTTGAAATCCACTGCAAAAATGTCAAAAAAAATGGAAAAAAAATAAAAGTCCTAGTATAGCTTACTTTTTTGTAGAAATATTAAGGCACAAAGTTTTTGATTTTTAGCAGTGAAATACACGTAAAAATCTGAAACATTAGCATTAAAAAAAGTTATATCAACTGTTAGAGATAGGATATTTCCGGATACTCGTTTTTAAATTAAAGTTGATCACCTCAGATACATAGGAATATAAGGTTTCCTTAGTGTTGGCGAAAAAAAAAAAAGAAGCTGAACAACGATGAAAAGCTAGACCCAAATTTTAAATAAAAAGAGCGTACGGTCCTGTCATGCTTAAATAACTTTATAAAATTCAAAGCTTGTATTTGAAGTTAAGAATTGAATTAATGGATGAATTTTTATTTTATTTCTTGATGTAATGCATTATGTAAAGTTTCTAATCAATCTTTGGTGATGTGATACACATCCTCGATTCTGATGGAAGGAATAACAATAGGATCTTCGTCAATATTAGTAGCAGCACTAAAACTGCTTGATCTACTACTATTGCTTTGTAATGTTGGTGTTGTAGCACCACTCTTTGTAAAATAATGACTAATTCCCAAAAACCCTGAATTGTCGTCCGAGTTGGCTCTATTATAGCTCCAATTGAATAAATGTTGATCGTGTAGGGTGTCCAGCACCTTATTTTGATGGAAAATAGCAGGTAATTTGACATTGGTGAGGTTGAAGCTACTTGAGCTAGAACTACGGCTTGCAACTGGTGTTGGTGCGACCTTCATCTTGCTAATATAGTCGACTGTAAGTATAATTACAAGAAAAATATATAGTTAGAACCAGCATTTATAGTTGTTCTTTAAGAGTATTACCATCGAAATCTGGAAATGCCTTGGGTCCGTATTCGTTGATCAAGTTTGTAATATTGACAGATAAAATCTCTCTATTTTGACGTAAAGTTTCTGCACCAGCAGGGTCTAAAACAGACATGATCATTGGTTTTAAAGATCTATAGAAATTATTTAATACGCACTCATCAATCGAGATTACAGAAAACTCACTTTGCAATGTCTAATCCAATTTCACCAAATTGAAGAGATGCAAATGTCACACCAGCGATAGTAAACCAAGTGGCAATCGATATACGTAACAGAGTGGCAAAATCGTAATCAGTAGTTTTGAACAATACTAAAAATACCAGGAAACTGTAAAAAGAGTATAATGAAGGGACAAGTACAAGACCGACAAGTAATTTCCATGTAGCAAGAACATCACGGCCAGCAATTTTGACCGTAGAACCCTTTAAGGCAGCTATATATAAATGAAAATATTTAGAATTTTACATGCTATGAGTAGTGTGAAATTATACAAACCATCGGCTTTCTTTTGACTAATGATCCTTGCAATAACAATTACAGGTAAATTGAGAATAGCTCTATAAATAAATTGCTGTTAGTAAACACAGTCTATATTGACACCACAATAATTTGAATATTATACCCTGGAAAATCTAATAAAGCCAACATTAACATCACGACAAATCTTTTGCAAATTAAAAGCAATGTACGACTTCCCCCCAGTTTAGTCTTTTGAACCTGATGATCTCGAATTCCATGATATTTAAGCAATTGATTATAAGCAAGAACACGTTGCTCTAATTCTGTTACTTTTGGTTCATTTTTAAACATATTGTATCCTATAAGGAAGCGACGATTCAAGTCAACCACTTGAGAAATATGTAATTTGCGATTAGCAGGCTTGTAAAGTCTTCGTGCTGCTTGGATCAACTAAATAATGAAAATAAGTATAAATATAGATATAGACGTAAAACTTATAGTATTTACCATCAATGTTTCGTAACTACCGGCATTCAAAGTTACAGATTTCAACGAATCGTAAATTTTACCCAACAATGTTCCACATGCTAAACGCTTCTCATCACCGCCATTCTTGAACATTTCAACATATCGTTCAGATATAGTCAAGGGTTCACCAAACTCAATGACAGCTCTTGATCTAAATCTATGAGCATGAAAATAATTCAAACCTACAGGAACAATCTTTACATTTAAACCAGGGTATTCAGCCATAGCGCCTAAAGCCATCAAAGTAACGCCAGCTATTATATATACATATATATATATATATATTAAAACATGTATTTGTCATGGTTGCATTCATATAATAATTACCTTTTAATGGCAACATCTCAACACGATCATGACTACCACCTTCAGGGAAAATTGTAATACAACCACCTCGATTCAATTCCTCGTGAACAGATTTGAATACAGAAGATTGTTCTACATGTGGAATACACTTGAATTTATATTGATCATTTTCCAAAGCAATTATGTTTCTGAATGGGTGTTTGATAACAAGCGCCGTGTCTGAAATAACATTTACAACCTCAGCTTTACATCCTTCAGTGTGAGATCCTACAAGTACAATTGTATCCTTGGGAAATAATTGTTTTGTGAACTCGGTTCCTGTGCCTGAAATGTGTAATTGATCTGCTTCTGGATCCGAAATATAAATGGTGCCTTTTCCCTTTGTTGCAAGATCTTGAGGGCGAACCACAGGAACTTTTAAAAGCATAAATATCATTATTATATGAATTAATCTCATCATGTTGACTTACTAGCATTCAACATTCGAGCAAATGTGCCAACACCTCTTTGGTGCATTGATTTTTCAGCGATCAACATGGAAGTTCTACGTCCACATTCTTTCATTACCAACAAAGGATCAACGAATTGATTAGCATGTGGAGCTACAACAAAGATGACTGGACCTTCTTTTGGTATACGATGTGAACCTCTTGGACGAACTTCTCTAAAAAACACATATACCAAGAAACTAAGTAAATATACTGTTATATCGTATGTTAGATATGATAACTCTGTAAACATTTTATGTAAATAAAGAAGAAATAGAAGAAAATACAAAATAACACATCAATAGCTACTTTTATATATATCTGTATAACGAGAGCATTGGCCATGAAAATAGAGCATGTAGAAATTACTGTTGTATCACCGTAAAGCTTCAAATTACTAGCTTTCACATGCTAATCTATATATAACATTTTATTTGACGATATAATACATATTCAGAAATGAATAGTACTTGAAATTAACATGCTTTTTTAATTGAAACAACTATTATATAGCAGTATATTAATATCAAATGTATAGGGTATTTCATGTAGATCATAATAACTGCAAATATACTCGCAGTTATATTTTCGAATTAGCATGTTGTTATTATAAATTTCATAATCTTTTGGCAAAATGTGGAAACTGAAATCATGTTTAGCGACGCTTTTGGTATTGCCTGTGGAGAAAATCATCCTCAACCTCGATTTATAATCGAAATTAATTAAATAGTTATATCGTGTAGCTGGTCATATTACTTTGATTTTTGCTGATAAATATGCAAACTAAATTTAATGAGATGTTGTATAGTTTACAGTTGAATATTGCTCTTGCGATAAAAATCAAAGTCGTTACACCGATTATTCCTGTTTAGCAAGAGTTGATGAATAAAACTAACCATTAGATTTGGTTATACTATATCTCAGATGTGGTAAAAATTAAAGCATTATCGGATTTACTCGGATTAGGCTTTGAGCAATGCTAACTATTTTCTTTCAAGCAATTATTTGTACATTCTATAAAGTCTTACAGTCTTCACTATTCAAAACAATTCTTAAAATCAAGGAATTATGTGATCAAAAAGCCTTATCTTCATCATTACGGTGGTGGTGGCATTTGCTTTTTAAATTGTCACTCAGCACATATTTGTGAATAATTACAACTAGATAATTTTGATTTTTTTGTGTTGTAAATGCACCAGTAAAGGATTATTTTGGTATCATTTTTTACGCTATTAGCAAAAACTCTATTGGAGTGCAAGGCGATAATTCCTGTTCAACCATCTATATTTTTATTTTAGATTTTACTTGAACTTTCCATCTTTTTAAAGTTTATGGTGTGAAGATATTGTTCATCTGTTACTGTAATACGAAGTTTTGAAGGGTTCAACAAGATTACTAGAGACTGTTTAACATTACAACAACATCTTTAAGCAGTCTGATAGTGGCTTATTAAAAATAATTTTCCATCAATTATAAAAAGCCTGTAAAAGTTGGCAAATGTATTGATTCTTTACATATTACACCTGCCTCTATCCTGTGGTCTTTCCTTATAGAAAAAACTGTGGATTGTGCCCTTCGGGAAAGGTAGGATAGATATACGTGGTTATGTCTACTTATTAGAAATAGAAAGCTTTCACTTTTTATTTTATATAACGGATTAACCTAAAAATCTCTCTTAATTAAAATCAAAATACAAACGAAGAATTGCCTTTTTTTTTTTTTTTTTAATTGTTTCATTAAATAAATTTCTACTTGATCCATCACAGCATCAAAATGTTCGTCCATGAGCTAATCTGAAGAAGAAGACTGTTTTTCTTGCTGTTAAATAATGGCTGTTCATAAACCTCATTAATATTTGTTACGTACATTTTTCTACTAGCAAAACTGTCTGTCATATCATACATTCATTAAAAAAATTGCGAAACCGGGCCCGCAGAGCGACGCCGTAATTAAGCGTAGCGAGATTGAGCTACTAACTCTTTTATACCATGATATATCCAAGTTTTGAATAAAAAGTACTTGTTTTTAGACTTTTCTTATAAACTTTTCTTATATTTAACTATGTGTGGTCTGAAAATTCAGTTTTTGTAGCGGACATTTTCGGGACTCATTTTATCCTTACCAACACTCATGATTTTGATAAAACATGGCTCTTTCCGCTAACCAAACATTGCCTAAAGGAGGGAATCTGATTGGTGGAAACACCACGGATTCTCGACATAATCCAAACAAACAGAAAGATCCACTGCGCACATATGCACAGATTCTTAATTCTCAACAAGCAAGAGATGTCTTTGACATGGAAAAGAAAAGCTCTGAGGAACTTGGACAACTCACGGAAGGTGGACAACTTTTTCTTCAGGCTCGTGATAAGAACTCAATTGTGATTGCCACCAAGCAATTTCTCGGCTCAGAGGTCAACTTCAAGGACCTCAGTTTAGCACTTAGGGAACAGTTTCCTGCCGCACTCGGTCTTCGTATTCGTAATGCTACAAAGGATTCCAAATATTTTGAAATCAACTTTCGGTCTGAGGAGGCTAGAGAAGAAGCATTAAAGAAGGATTTTTTCTACAAGGACAATAGAGTCACAATTAGTCGTACCTTTCCTAAAGATACCACCATCGTCCGGGTTAGCGTTCATAATCTTCCTCACGAGGACGAGTCAATCTTGAAGCCTCGCATGAAAGCTATCTTTGCTGAATTTGGTGAAATCTTGGAAATGGGTCTGAACTATACTGTTCACGGACACTTCTTTACTGGGAGAGGATTTGTCACTTTGAATTTGCTTCCAGGCAAACAATACAAGCCTCTGAGTCCTCAACTTTCCTCTTGGGAGGAGGGTGAAATGTTGAAACTCACATATACCGGCATGAAGCCTATTTGTAGTCGCTGTCATGTCATTGACCATGTTTTTGGTAACTGTCCTAAAATGATAAAGCATCAGGTCAAGAGTTGTTACATTTGTAGCTCTGCCGATCATTTGCAAGCTAAATGTCCTAAAGCCTGGTGGAATCAAAACAAGCAAGCTCGAAAGGGTCAGCAACATGCATCAGCAAACCAATCAGCACCTGCAGCCAAGGCCGTTGTAGTTCCTAACGCTCCTGCCGCTGAGACTATCGAGTTAGCTCCTGTGTCAGAACAAATTAACGTCGCACCGGATAATGCACCCTCTCCCGTCACACAAACAGAGGTTGCCCAAGTACAAAAGAGACTGGATGCTACAAAAGCAGTAATGGTTCCTGAAATCAGGGAGGAAGAATTGGATGCGTCGGACTTTGAGGACGATGATATGGAATTTAACGAGGAAGAGTTGGCATGCATTGATGTTAATATGGAGGACGCTGCAAAGGAGGCTGATGTCAAGGCCATTCCTATCGATGAAGTTGTCATGCAAATGAGGCTTCGGGCAAAATTGCAACAACGTCGTGAAGCTCGGAAGGCAAAGAAACCCAAGGTGAAGGAACAACTAGGTGCATCATTGCTCAAACCTAGATCTGGTGGATCTTCTGTGGAGAAGAAGAAGTCTACCACCAAGCACAACACCAAATAGTTATTATGAGTAATCATAATAACTATAGTAAATCCTTAAATATTAAATTTGGGTCACTTAATTGTCGATATCTGCTCAAACTAAATAATCCTCAATTAGCTGATTCCTTTATTCGGTATTTAAGGTCGCAAAAATGTGACATTTTTGCGTTCCAAGAAACCAATATACCCTCACTCAACTTTTCAGATCGAACATCAATGCTTGATCTCAAATTCCAATGTAAAGAAAGCATCTGGACGTCGAAATGTGGATTGCTCAACTTCAATAACAATATTCACATGGAGATGATTCATAAATCCGACGACGGACGTTTTATTCTAGCCAAATTGACAGTGCCTTCAGAACCAAATTTATTACCACTTTACGTACTTAATATCTATGCTCCTGCTGATACTGTTCCTAACAAGACAGCCTTTTACAACAACCTAATGGCTTACCTCAAGTCCCTCCACGACTACTCTGACATTTTAGACAGGTTGATTCTTGCTGGTGATTTTAATTTTCAATATGATCTGCGACTTCCCGGCAACTTTCGCTATAAACAACCTACCTCATTTGTTCGATTTACCGACACATTTTTGCATGACTGCAACAACAACAACTATAGCGATCCATTCTTCGAAACCCTACCAACATTTAGACGTGGTCCAGTTATCAAAACTCTTGACTACATCATGGTTGGGCGACAGCTGAAAGATCTATACTTCAACAACAACATTGAATACATCCCTAACGAGTGGACAGATCATGCTTTGATGACAGTTAATTTTAAGATTCAACTGACTAACACTGGTAAAGGCCTATGGCGAGCGAATCCAAATCTAGTCCACCATAAATCTTATGTCAAGAAAATCAATTCGGGTATTAGTCATTTCATGCAAAACATACTCTCTCAATCTTCAGATAGCAATCAAGTCAAGTGGGATCGATTGAAAGGATATGTCAAGAAACTGACCAAGTGCTATTGTAGTAATCGCTCATCTTGGAGAAAAGATCGCCTCAGGGAGCTTCAAAGTTCAAGAAATCTGCTGATCAGAACCTACAAGAATGATCAACAATCTCTTCAGAACGAACTACCTCAGGTGGAACATGCCATTGCTCGCATACAACATGAACTGAATCAACACGCAACACTGCAAGCCGGGAAACGATGGCTGGTACACAATGAAAACTCGGTTGGGTTTCTCAAGCGTACTGGTGAACGGCGTTTAGCACAACGTTACTTTGTTCACATTACCCACCCACAGTCTGGGGTCACCTGTAGTAGCACGGCGGCCAAGTTGGACGCAGTCCATTCCTATTACAATGTGTTATATTCACCTGAACCGACTCACCAATATTCTATGAACAAGATTCTTGCTCATATTCAGACGACTATCACTGCTGAGGATGCCGACACCATCGTCTCGGACATCGATCTTGATGATATCCTAATCTCATCTAAACGTTGCCCTAAGGTCAGTAGTCCTGGCAAGGACGGATTACCATATCCAATCCTTCGTCTCATCCTGACTCATCCTGAATGCAAGACTCTGGTTACCTCTGTGTATAATGATGCTATTCACCTGGGTATATTCCCAAAGTCTTGGCAGGAGACTTGTATCGTGCTTCTTCCCAAGAAAGGAGATGCAACTGACTTGGCTAACTGGCGTCCCATCTCGTTGATTAACACTGACTGTAAGGTATTCACCCGTATCCTCAACTCTCGAGTGATTGACGCTGCCAATAAGGTGATTACGCAATTTCAAGCCGGCTTCATGCCTACTCGATTCATTGGTGATCATGGACTCGCACTGCGCATTCTGATGGAGGATGCTAAGATACATAATACTGGCTCGGTTGGCGTCGCCATTGATAGTGCTAAGGCCTACGATTATGTGAATGAAACTTACCTATGCAAGGTACTGACTAAATTTGGTTTCCCACCCAAATTCATCCAGTGTATAAGTAATTTGTTTTTCAAGAACCAAATTGTCGTCAATATGAATGGTTTTATGTCTGATTCCGTAGCCCAGAAGCGTGGTCTTCGACAAGGAGACTCTATCTCGCCGGTACTATTCAACTTTGCTTTAGAACCCCTGCTGCTGGCCATACTCCAAGATCGTAATATTCAAGGATATGCTCTCCAAACGCAGTCTATCAGGAAGATCCCCTCTGTACAAGTCTCAGCACCCTCTCCTATCAAACTGTTGGCCTATGCCGATGACCTTTTAGTTATCGTTAGGAATCGGACTGAACTACAAGCAATCCAAGATCATCTTACTTGTTATGGTCGAGCATCCAATGCTCGTGTCAACTACCATAAAACGGTGGCATTTCCCCTCTCTGGATTGAAGTCTCGCGTGCCGCCTGATTTGTTGCATCTCACACAAAGATTGCGATTTCGATGGTTTGACTCCTCCAGTCCTTCGTACATCAAATATCTAGGTTATCCTATCTGGTTTAGCATTCCTCAACGTGAAGTCTTTTCTCAAGAAACCATCCTCAGCTTGCAAACATCTCTTGATAAACATATGACACGCTCCGTTTCTGTTTATGGTCGTGCTCGTATGGTGAACTCTCTGTTTCTTTCTAGGTTTTGGCACTTTTTGCGAATTACAGTCTTACCTGTTAGTTTTGTCGAGAAGTTGTCTTCCTTGGTTTACCAATTCGTGTGCTACAAGATTTTTCCCCCCATGAAGAAGGCAGTTATCTACTCTCCTCTGGATCAGGGTGGCCTTGCGGTTCTTGATATTACAGTTCAACAACATATATTGCAGCAACGGTATGTTCGCGCGCTGCTCCTGGATAATGGGGATTCTCAACCGATTCCTAATTTCCTGATGCAGTCGCTGTCCACGTTCATACAAGTGAGCTATGGGGCTTCCCACCCTCAACTGCCATTATTGTTCCATCAGTATCGCTCCAACTCATCATTGTCGGGTCTCCACTGTTTGCTTCCTCTGCTTCGGTCGATTGACGCCTTCTCTGTCCACGCCTCTTGGGACAGTTGTCATTTGAATTATGAAACACTACTACTTTTGCCATTTACTGAATTGTGTCAACAGGATAATACTGAACCTTGCATTACTCAGGGTAAAAAACTCAGTAAACTACCTGTGCAGAACTTCTTGGAGCCTAGTCGTTTGCATGACTCTCTCGTATTTACAACAAGATCCCGATGCCGTAATATTAGCATCTTGACCAAGATTATCAGCGCATTTCGTTCAGACCACCTGAAGTTTCACTCATCCTTCCAAGTGCATCTACAGACTCCTTCTGGTCCACTGCCACAAGATCTACCTGCAATTGATGTTGATTTTTCGCCGTACCTCTGTCACAAGCTAAACTATCAAGGTGTTCCAGTCCTGTCCATGACCAATACCCAGCTCCGTGCTATGTACATGAGGGATCAGCCTCCAATTTCTCGACCTCAAGTTGCCCTCGAACAACTCCACATGGCCTCTTTTCTTCACACGAAAATGCCTAGTGCGGCTCGTAATCTCTGGTTTCGGCTAATCCACAACAAAGTGTCCGCCAAGGCCAATACAGCACATATTCTTCGCCTCCCTGATGACTTATGTATCAACTGCGGGTTACGGGAAACCACCACCCATTTTCTTTTCACTTGCCCTTCCATTGAAGAAGTATGGATTAACTACTTTGCTCTGGTATTTGTACCGACAGAACCACTCCGTTTGGGTAGCGTTTATGACAATGTTATGGCTCTAAATCTCTCCTCTTACCGCCTCTTAGACTCTGACCTAAAAATCACAGTTTTCGAAGCATTCACATGTATCCTGACCGCCATCTGGCGAGCCAAATGGTTATTCTTTTTTGAATCTGTTGACTCCAGTAACGAATCCATCACGGATCGTGCTATGATCAGTTTGCGACGATTATCCTCGTTAAACATTTGCAATTAATTTATCTATTTTTTTTTGAGACGGGTCACTTTTGTTTCTCTTTACACCTGCTCTCCTCTTATTATAATTTAATAATTCCTTTTATGAGTTTATTTCAATAAATCTTCATACTTACAAACAAAAAAAAAAAAATTTTGATAAAAAAACAGAAAAATCAAATTTTGATACCAAAATCAACGTTCAAATATACTACATTGTGAGAGAAAATTGTAGCCATAGCTAATACACATTTTATAAAAGCTTAATATCAAAAGTTGAGTAATAAAACTTAGCGTTTTTGGCCCAAAAACGGTTTTTTGATTAAAGGATTTTCATGTAATATTTTGTAATGAAAATGTTTAGTATTTTTTATTAAAAAAATAGAGCGTTAAATCCTGTTTACGCGTGTATTTTTTGTTTTTATAATTGGTAGTATAATTAACTCTAGATTTGCAAAATCAGAAAAAAAAACCAGAAAATGTCAAAATTGATGATCTGGACAAGAATAATTTTCGAAATTAATATTCCGCTTATAAGCCTCGTAAGTCTTAAAAATAAGAGATTTTATAATACTTGAGAACTTTTTCAAGAATTTACAATGCTGTAACCGCTTGATTCAAGCTTATTACTTTAAATCTTTATACATGTTAGTATTGTGTGGTAGTCTATTTGATGACAATATAGTATTATGTTTTAATTATAGCGCTAGAGTTGATTTACATTGATTTTTCTTCTGACCTCTCCAATGGCATAAACATAAACATAAACATAAGCATAAACATGGCCATCACTGGAACATATTGTTGTCTTTATCTCAAGCCAATTTATCCAATGCTTTACCAGAACCAACTTGAGTACTTACAAATGGTTCCTCGGTATCTGCATTCAAATTCCATAAGTCAAATTGGCCAGTTCCATCTACAGTACCAAACAAGGCGGGATGTATAGGAGACCATTTTACATCATACACATAATCGTCTGCGTGTTCAAATGAATAAAGAAGAGGGATGGCAAATGATTGTTTATATTATACAAAAAATGGTGTTTATTATTAATTTTTATTTTAATTTTTTTTTATTTTTTATTTATACAAGATCAAGATAACCATTCGTTATAAGCTTTTAGTAATGTACGTTGATTTGATCCTCTGCCTCCTTGCACATCTCTTTCCATAACGAATATAGCATCCTGTACGGTCACTTTTCTTTCGGGTTTATCTGTAATCAAGAGTGGGGTTTTCGACTTTTTCGAGTACCAGCCCTTTTCAGTTGGTAATTGCTCTTTTTGATCCATGTCATCTTCATCTATAGGATCAAGATCCAATTCAGATTGCCTTGACACATGTTCAATAGCCTCGAGTTGTAATTTGACATTTTGCTTTACTTGTATTTTAAATAGTGGATGGCCATCTTCTGATAATGGTGGCTTTTTAAAAGGATCAAATGTACGATGTTTTGACGCTGATACCATTGATTCCATTACAGTACGAATTCTATCTTGAGCAGCTAATGCCATATAGGATACGAAATCACTATCGATTTTTTTGATATTTACACATTTGGCTATAATATCGAATTAGACTTTATCTATTCCTTGCATAATATTCTATACAAAACGTACCATATTTTAATATTTTCGACGTCAATAGTTCCGTGTTCATAAAATCTTGCATTTTCGATCTATCTACACCATCTGGTAATATACCACCAGGACCATCACCATCTTTTAAGAAATGTTCTGCTTCCTCTTTTAAATCTACACCAGCATAGCCCATAACATCTGTTAATGTATCATAATCAATTCTATCGCCCCCACCTCCACCACCTCCTCCTCCACTTGTAGTTGCTGTGCTCGATGCATTTGTAGTAGGTGCTGATCCATTAGATACTGCAGGTTTACTATAATAAAATTAATATTTTTATCCTCAATTCATTTCTCAAAAAAACAAACATACCTCGAGGATTGTGGTGTATTTGCTCTAGAAGGTATTTGCAATCCAGGTGTGCCGGGCACAGCAGGTGTTTTGAATACTGGAGTGGTTGTGGTTTGGGCTGCAGTAATACTCACAGTAGGAGTTTGACCAGTAGAAGGTGATGGTGCTACAGGTTGATGTGGTTGTAATTGTGGTTGCTGAGGAGAATGTTGTTGTTGTTGTTGCTGTTGCTGCTGTTGTTGTAATTGTTGTTGTTGAAGTTGTTGTTGCTGTTGCTGCTGTTGTTGTAATTGTTGTTGTTGAAGTTGTTGTTGTTGCTGTTGTTGCATCAATTGCATTTGATGTTGTTGTTGTAGTTGCATTTGTAATTGATGTAGTTGTTGTTGTTGTTGCAGTGTTTGAGGATGATGGAATTGTTGTGGTAAAGCGTTAATTGGTATATGCTCAGTTTTTGCTCGTTTTAATTGAGGGGTACTAGACACAATTATATACTTTTTTTAAGTTTTGTGTAATCATAAACATGTGTTTGTACTTACATTATTCCGGGCATTGACCGCTGAGCATCCTCCTGTCTCAATTGTTGACTCGACAATGCTCTCTTTCTATGCTCGTCATCATTGCCAGAAGGTGATGCAGATGCTGATTTTTGTCCTAATTGAGCAGGCTTATTTTTTAAATCCTCCAACTGTTGATATTGTTGCTGTCCTAATAGTGATTTTGCTTGTGATAGAAACTGTGCTGCAGAAACTGAATTTGATTGTAGCTCTCTAAACAATTGAATAAATTTTTCTTTTCGTTCGGGTGGTAATTGAGCTGTGATATTATCTAATAATGTAGTCGAAGAAGCTAATTTGTGTAGAAAAAAAAAGAAAAAGAAAGACATGTCAATAGATTTAATAGAAATTTTGATTCGAAAAATAGTTACGTTGCTGTTGTGAATTTTGCGATGGTTGACGAGACATTGGTTGTGTTTGTTTCTGTTGTGTCTGTTGAGACTTTTGTTGTATTGGTTGAGAAGTAGGTGTATTCGAATTATTAGGTGATGGTTGAATGACAGGAGTATTTGCTGTTGTTGCTGTTATTGCTGTTATGGAGGGGGTAGAAACTGCTGTTGTAGTATTAACTATAGAAACAGGAGAAGATGGTGTGATAGGCACACTTGATTGTTGTTGTGGGGATGATTGTAAAAATGATTGTGAAGTAGCAGGTCTATCCCAAATATTTGTCATATTCCCTTGAAGAATAGACGCGTCTGAATTGGTACCTTGAACTGATAATAGATCGTCTGTTTCATTGGTATTGAATAAATCTTGTAATTCAGCAGGTAAATGTGCATATGATGGTGCTATGTGTTCTTCATTATTATTATTACTTAATGTTTGTACAATTGACTGAAAGGAAGAATCATTAACATCGTGATTGTTGCTAAGTATATCATTAATGGAAAAATTTAAATTTTGGTGAACTAACTGAGCCTGTTGCTGTTGTTGTTGTTGTTGTTGTTGTTGTTGCTGGGAAGGGGATGTTTGTTGAGATGTTGAATTAGGTTCATTCGTTCCTTCACCGTCGACTGACATTTCTTTTTATATTATTATAATCAGAAAAGGCGGTTGTTCGTTTTCTACGTGTGAGGGTGTATGTTGTAAAAAAAAGATGAAAATTTGCAAAATATTTGTGAAAACCTTTGCTAGATTCGCGGCGATTTAAGAAAAGCGCCACGTCACTTGGATGCTCAATGTTACATACAAAAATGCGTCTTTCAAGAACCTCTTATTTCATCAAAATACGACCATTTGTTGTCAAACGATTAACGAAAATGCTCAAAAGCTACAGTAAAATTAGATTTTTTAAGAAAATAAAGTTTATCTTACTCGAGGAGCGACTTTTTGTATGAAGTTCGTCTCGAGAATAGAAGAAAAACACCTTGATCCTTTGAAGGCAGGCTATGCTTGCTTTGAAACTGTGATTGAAACGCCCAAATGTGAAAAGTATGCCTCTTTTTAACTGCCGTAAAGGTAACTAGTTTCAAGACTTTTAAGCAAAATAAAAATATAATCAAGTATCTCGTATATATAAAAGCATCACATAAATTTTTTTTAGTAAAAAAAATCAATTCCAGTACATCAAAAAACTTTTTAATCTTGTTTTTCTAAACATTTTGATGCGGTTTTTCGATGTAAAATGCCGCTATACAGAGAGATTTTGATTGTCTTAAAGATATTTTTTATTATTTCTCAAAAAAGTAGTATAACATTTCATATCTTCTACTGGTTTTCAGTACAGTTTTTGATTTTCTATCCTATAATATAATTTACTTGAAGACTTTTCATTGAAAATCTTTTGCAATTCCACAAAACTCTAATATCTGATTTTCCTCAAAAAGTCTAAACTTTCAATATCAAACCATCAAACAAAAAGGTTGACATGAAAGCTGAGCAAATTAGCAACATTTTTCATTTATAAATATCTAGTAAAGTATCTCATTTTGAATGCGAAAGAAATCTTTAACTTGTTTTCTTCAATTTTCCCTTGCTATCAGAAGGGTTTTGAGACCGATGTCAACGCATTTTTCATGAAAAAAAAAGCTGAGAAAATGCATTACATAGTATTTATGAATTGTGAGAAATGATTCTAAATAGCTCGGTTGTTGTGCAGACACCAAAAACCATATATATATAGAGCATTGAAAATTCTAGATTTTGGGCTATTTTAGCTATAAATGGACCGTCTGCACAATAAATTGCGTATTTTCATTGCTCTAATTGATACAAAATATTGTTTTGACCTTTATCTATCATATAATGCCGCATTTGATAACAAATTAGTGTTTGCAGAATCACCATCGGCGCTCACAATATCCAATTTTAGTCACTAAAACACATGATCAAATCTAAACCCCTTTATTATTTGTCAACATAGTAGTTATTTTACATATTCAGATACACACATCCACTAATTCAATCACAATTGATGTATACCCATCGTATTTAAATGTAAGCCCTATTATTTCTTGCTTGTTATTGCTGGTGGTCTAGCTGGAGATGATGATCTTGACCGACGCCCAATTTTGTCAAATACTGATAATCGTTGCACTTTTTTCTCCACATTTGTTACATCTTCTTCATCTGAACTACTATCTGAGGAATCCGAACCCTTAGAATTCATGCTAGATATGCTGGAATGGCTGCTTATACGGAACATACCACTAAGACGGTTTGCTTTCTTTGTGGCCGCTTTCTTTTCAGCTTTCTTTTCAGCTTTCTTTTGTTGTTGTTTTTTAATCTTATCCTCAGGTCTAACTACGACTACAGGAATTGGGGAGTGCTGCAAACAGTACTTAGATATACTATTCATAAACATGCCTTTTAATTCAGACATTCCTCGAGTACCAACGATAAGCATCGAAGGTTGATATACAGAAATCTAATATTTGTCAGTCAGTTTCAGGGTAGTTTATGAACCGAGTTTTTCTGGTTTTTACCATATTTTGAATGGTTTCTTGGACCTTTCCAATGACAAACTCAATAACTGCACTGATCTAATATTTTATCGACTTGGTAACAGAAACGTACTTGGAAATGTATAAAAACATACCTTTAAATTTTGATTTCCGGATGCCATAATTTTATTCATAACAATGGAAGCTCTTTCTTTAGATTCTAATTCCTCATGTCTCAACATAGATTTAAGGTTGGGTCTGTTTTCTAATAAAACGTATTATTTGTACATATCCATTATATGTATACAATTCCATATCTTACCACTCATATCTACCGTGAGAACACGAAGAACGATGAGTTCGTCTCCATCATCAATAACGTTCTAAAAAAAAGATAAAAATAATGTTAATCATGATTTCATTTATTATAAATATATCATATTACTTCAATAGCCCAATCAAGAGCATAATCGCTATAGTTTGCAAGGTCAGTAGCAACAAGGAAAGTTCGGCTTCGTCGAGTACGTTGATAACCTTGTGTTTTTCCTCGAAGTGTAAAGGAATAATCAGGTTGATCTTGATCAGTCATTGTATCAAATGATACACCACGAACATAGTTCTCTGGTTGTTGAAGTACTGGAATAGTTGCCATTCTGGAGAGTTTTTTTTTTTTTTTTTTTTTTTTTTTCGAAATAAAAAAAGATCCAAGAGGAAGAATTGATGAATATCCTTTATTTTTTCCAGTTGTACTCGGTCCATGTATTGTGTAACATGAATTCAAACTAATTCAAACACACATCATCAACTATGACGATAGGCTACATTATTGATAAAAGTGAAGCCTTATCAATGCGAAAAGAGCTAAGACTAATACAAGTTGCCATGACAACAATCACTATGAACAATAGAATGTTTGACAGCTGGGTTCCAACCACCATAGTAACCAATTCTGCTCAGGAACACGGATCAGATCAGTCAAATGAATAGTTATAAGGCTTATTCTACTGGTGGTTTTATATTCAAGTATATAGTAGATATACCAAAGAAATATTCAAGTGTATGTTTATATACTGTGGTACATTTTAGTATTTTAAATGAAACATCTTTGCTTTTACTTTTTTTTTTTATAATGAAGGTTGCGCATTTGTCTGTTTAACATTCATTTGCAAGCTTACTGGAAATACATATATTACGTGCATGCGAAATAGAGATCGTTTAGTGCGTTGTTTTATAAACCTCATAAATCTTTATAGCGGCCCAATTTCTTTTCATCATTGTATAAATACTCCAGATTTCAGTATAATAGCTTTGATGAGGCTTATATGATGTGATTTATAAAAGCATTGTGTCCAATTTACGTTATTAATTAAAACAAAAAATAGTCTATAATTTACCTGCAAGTATTGCAATTTATGAAAAGTATGGTTCAAATTATCAGAATTTTGAGAGTTTATTAAACAACAGCATATCATTGAGATTTTGTATCTTTCGAGAAAATGTGTCATTTTCTCCTTGTATTAAGGGCAGTGTATGTGAGCATAGTCCACACGATATACAGAATACACAATTTACATGTTTTTTTTATACATTATATAGCAAGTGAGATTGACGATCATACAAACCAAGTACAAACGTAAATAGATATATAATTAAAATAATAAAAATGGGCATAACAATTAAACAGTGTTCAGTTCAATTAATATATCCTGAGTAACTTTGCAAGTTACACTTGGGGATTGAATTAAAACAATTGTCTTTATTTTGGTAATAATAACCTTAAACACAGCACGCAAAAAATATATTTTTATGAGCCCTGACTTGAATGTGCAGTTTTCGTACTACAAGCATTTAATTGATGCAAATTTAAGCTTCTATTTAAATCAAAATTTACATCTCTCTTCTTTCTTTTCCCTCCTTTCTTCTTGAATTCTATTTTACTCTATTTTATTTTCAAAAAATAAAATGTATGAATATAATAATCCACAAAACGGAAATGCAAGCCCAATGCCATCAGCGAGAATGCCAGCAAGAGCACGATTCAATACAGGCGAAGAGTATTCTATGCAACAGACATCATATAATAGCAATCCTTCTACTCCAGGATATAATTCAAATAATGATAACACATTAGGTTATTATGAATCATCAATTCCAGGTGGTAACAATATGCAACAACCTTTATTAGGAACTCCTAATGGCAGTGCTATATCCTCTTCCATCGGTGGTGGAGGAACACGATTTGGCTCACCTCCTTCAAACATGATTGGCGGCGGACCTGAAGATTTTGGGATCGCTCCAAGAAAACAACCGAGAAGATACAAAACAGGTAAATAATCAAAAGGGGGAGTACAACGTGCTATTTACTAAAATCACTTGTAACAAAAAAAAAAAGTTCGAAAGGTAAAGTTGACGGGTGGTAATTTGATTTTGGACAATCCTGTACCCAATAAATACTTGCAAAGAGTGAAGCGTAGAGATGAAAATGAATTTACACATATGAGGTATGTATATTTAGAGGAATTATGGGCAATTGGATTGATTTAACGTTGATTTCTCTAGATATATTGCAGCAACTTGTGATCCATCAGAATTTCAAAAAGATGGTTATAAACTTCGACAAAACCTATTACACAGAGAAACTGAACTGTTCATCGTATTGACCATGTATAATGTGAGTATTTCTTTTTTAATAATACACGTCAAAATCTAATATAGAGTTTACAGGAAGATGAAGTTTTATTTTGTAGAACGATGAATGGTGTTATGAAGAATATATCTCATCTTTGTTCTCGTGAAAGATCAAAAACGTGGGGACCTGAAGGATGGAAAAAAGTAGTTGTTTGTATTGTATCTGATGGACGTACAAAGATTCATCCACGCACATTATCCGTTCTTGCAGCAATGGGTGTATATCAGGATGGTTTAGCTAAGAATATAGTGGAAGGCAAACCAGTTACTGCTCACATTTACGAGGTAGTTAATTTTTAAATTGATTTGTAACGTAGTACTAAACAAATACACATTGTATAATATAGCATACAACTCAAATATCTGTTGATTCGGACATGAATTTTAGAGGAGCAGAAAAGGGCGTTGTACCAGTTCAGATACTATTTTTGCTTAAAGAAAAGAACCAAAAAAAGATCAATTCACATCGTTGGTTTTTTCAAGCATTTGGCCCACTTTTGAGGCCAAATGTGTGTGTATTACTTGATGTGGGTACTAAACCAGGAGGAAGATCTATTTATAACCTATGGAAATCATTTGACATTAACCGTAATGTAGCTGGTGCTTGTGGTGAAATTAAAGCCATGTTGGGCAAAACTGGTGTACACTTACTAAATCCTTTAGTTGCATCCCAAAACTTTGAATACAAAATGTCTAATATCCTTGATAAACCACTTGAATCTGTATTTGGCCATATTTCTGTGTTGCCTGGTGCTTTCAGTGCTTATCGATACACTGCACTTCAAAATGATATGCAAGGTCAAGGCCCACTTGAAAAGTACTTTTTGGGTGAACAAATGCATGGTAGTGATGCCGATATTTTTACTGCTAATATGTACCTTGCTGAAGATCGTATTTTATGTTATGAACTTGTTGCTAAAAAGGATTCTGCTTGGGTGCTTCATTATTGTTCTAATGCTTCAGGTGAAACTGATGTGCCTGATACTGTTGCTGAATTCATTTCTCAACGTCGTCGCTGGCTCAATGGTTCTTTCTTTGCTGGTTTATATTCCATGGTACATTGGCGTAAAGTTTGGAGTTCGGATCATAACATTTTGCGTAAACTTGTCTTTATGTTTAACGATTTATATCAATTATACAATCTCGTGTTCTCTTGGTTTGCTATCGGTAACTTTTATTTGGTCTTTTATATCATGACTACATCAATTACTCGTGTACCAAATCCACCTTTTAGTGAAAATATTGGTACAATTGTGCATACTGTACTCAATTATATCTATGTTTTACTACTAATTCTTCAATTCATTATCGCTATGGGTAATCGACCACAAGGTCTTAAATGGGCTTATACCTCTATCATTGTCTTTTTTGCTCTCCTCATGGTTTATGTCATGTTTTGTACTATTTGGATTACTGTTAGAGGTGTACAAGGTGCTTTTGAAGCTGCTGCCGCAGAATCAGGTAAAGGCCTTCATGAAGAAATTCTGGCTTTAATCAAACAGGGCACGTTCCGAAATGTCATCATCTCCGTTTGTTCCACATATGTCATGTACTTTGTCGCAAGTTTCTTATTTTTAGATCCATGGCACATGTTTACCAGTTTTATACAATATATTTTCATGTCTCCCAGTTATATCAACGTGCTTAATATTTATGCATTTTGTAACACACACGATGTATCTTGGGGTACTAAAGGTGATAACGGTGTCTCTACTGATTTAGGTGTTGTAAAAGGTAAAAAGGGTAAAGATGGTGAACATGAGGTTGAAGTTACCCTACCTACTGAACAAAAGGATCTTAATGAGCTTTACGATGAAGCTTGTCTCGATTTAAAAACAACCGTGATACCTGAAGTTACTAAACGTGATGCTAAAACTAAACAAGAAGATTACTACCGTTCTTTCAGAACCAAACTTGTGACAGTCTGGATCTTTACAAACATGGTCCTTGTTACCATTATTACCAATGGACAGGAAGTTTTTAGCTGGTTTGGTAATTATAACGATAGAGCAACTGCTTATTTGGGTTTTATTCTTTGGTCTGTTGCTGGTTTATCTGCTGTACGTTTTATTGGTGCTTGTCTTTACTTGTTCCTCAAGATCTTCACTGGATAAAATCATTCACTTTTTTTTTTATATATATATAATGAGCTTTTACTTTTATATATATATATATATATATATATATCATATTTGAATAGATATAGATTTTCAAATAGTATTTTTAAAAAAAAATTAATAAATAAATTGTTACGACTTGAACAGTAGAATGTAATAGCATTATTTCAGAGGTTGAATTGATCAGAATAGCGCATTTGATCTGGACAATAGGGAAAGACTCCGAGTTTGATTGAAAATCAGATAAATTAAACTCGTTTTTAAAGAATTTTTAAGTCTAGCTGTATTATGCTAATCACACATAAATTAGTTTGCAGCTATAGCGCATAGCCTCAGGTTTACTATAGGCTTTTTTGTTTGTCTGTTTTCATGATAAAGTTTAGACTTCTAATGCACAAAGAGATTGGTATTGCATTACTTTTTGCGAATTTGCCTCCGATTGTATTTATCAATTGGGTGGCCAGGAACGCAATTGCTGATAAAAATTATGAATGCATGCTCAGTGCATTATATGCATCTATATCTAATTGATTGAAGGAGTGTTTGTCTCTGTACAAAACTGAACGTCAAGTTTGCTCAATATTGATCCAGTTTCAGTGTCTTCATGTTCAGATCCAGATGACAAAATGATGTATCATGCATTGAGCATTCCTCGAAACAATTTGTATTAAAACTTTTTTGATAAATTTAATGTATACATGCATTTTGCTTTGAAAAATATTGCTTTGCAATAGATCTCTGTTGATCGAAATACTGATACAGTTTTTCAAGCGGCACCAAGTCCATCAAATGGAAAGAACAGTGCTATGCTCACTGATCAATGTTGCTTCCATCGTGACTATACAGTGACCATCTTTACCCTAATTTTTTGGAAAAAGAAAAACCTTTTCCGAATCCCAAAGATTGCATTGCAAAAATTTCTTCTTCTAAACCATAAACATTCATATATAATGCCTGCTGTCAAGTCAAGAAAAGATACCAAAGCACCTGCCAAGAAGGCACCTGCTAATAAAGTTGTAAAGGAAGCTCCTGCTCAAAAGGAAACCGAGAGTTCCAAGAGAAAGCGTGTCTCATTCAAAGAAGAAGCCAACAAGAAGAAAGCAGTTGGAAAGAAAGCAGCAAAGGTTGCTGTAAAGGAAGAAGAAGAAGAAAAAGATAATAGCGAAGAAGAGGAAGAGCAAATTGTCGAAAAGGCTCAAGAAATTGATGCTGAGGAAGATGATCTTACCGAAGAGCAAGAAGAAGCTCTTAGAAAGGAAATTTTGGGTGATATGGCCAGCAGTGGTGAAGATGAAGATTCTTCAGATGAGGAGGCTGATGCTATTGATAGCAACGAAAATGTTGTTACTTTGGATGGAAAGAAATTGGAAGAAAGTATGACTGAAACCAAAAAGACATTTGATAAGAAATCCAAGTCTGCCAAGGTAAGCATCGACATTTCGATTGGAAAAGCGGAAATGAATGGTTTAACTAACATTTATACATTTTTTAGGCTGCCAAAGTTGAAGAGAAGGGTGTTGTTTATCTCGGCCGTATTCCCCATGGTTTTTACGAAAAGGAAATGAAGGGATACTTTAGTCAATTCGGTGATATCTCTAGACTTCGTCTCTCTCGTAACAAAAAGACTGGTAGATCAAAGCATTACGGTTTCATTGAATTCGAATCTGCTGATGTTGCTGAAATTGTTGCTGAAACTATGCACAATTATCTCTTGTTTGATCACATGCTCCAATGTCAAATTGTCCCTGCTGAGAAGGTCCATGAGAATTTATTTGCCGGTTCTGAAAAGATGTATAAACCTTTCAACTATGAACTTCGCAATCGTCAAATTCATAATAAGAAGAAGACTCCCGAGCAACTCAAACAAAAGTGTGATGCTCTTAGAAAGACTGAAAAAAAATTACGTAAACAAATCGAGGATGCTGGTATCAAGTATGATTTCCCTTCTTTCTCATAAATTTATATATAGTTTCTATTATTATATTTCACTACTTAAACTCCCTCCAAACACAAATACTCTCAAAAGCTCACTTACGCGCAACACAACATAAACACATACATACAGATTTGATACAGATTTAACATACATTATTGCTTGTATTTTTTTTTTTTATTTTTCTTGTTAAAAATGGTTTTTATCTCCTTTGAATAAATTTAGAATAGTTTTTTGATAACATAATTTTCAATTCGTTCATCGATATCTCTAACAATTTTGATATATTCCGAGACCGTAATACACCAGAGTTAAGATCAAAGTTGGGATATTACATTTTCATCAAATTCAAGAGCGTTTCAAGCTTCTAGTAAGTTCAATAACTAAAGAAGCAAAGATCCTAAATGGCTGGTCCTTGGAATCAATCAAAAATAACAGCATTGAACATTCTTGATGTCATCTTTCCAAAACTAGACAATGCATCAGATATCTACCTTTCATTCGCAGCATCTCGTTTATTTCCACCTACATTTCTGGTAAAGTAATGGTATATATATTATATATTATATCCACAATATCCAAATTACACAGGCCAATAAAATCACTTAAATTCTCGAGTTTATTAGGGTATCAACAGATCAATGATATTACTTGAGCAAAATCTCAAGAAGCTTCCTAAACGTCTAGATATTATCTTAATTACATCAGCAAGTCCATGAAATTAATTACATTCCTCATGCTGTAAATCCATGGATGCTGAAAGTTTAATTCAGAATACTATCACAGATGTAGTATATGTTTTGAAACTTGCAGCCCATTTGAATCCATATTCATCGATTGCAAGTATTTTTCCAGTTATACAGTATAAGTTATTTATTTTTAAGCAGAGGAAGAGGGATTTTCTTAATAAAACGCGTGCTAAATCCTTCAAAAAACGCTGTTAACTGATTAAATCAAGATATATTATACTTATATACATCTACTACGCATTATGTGCAACTTCAAAAAAATATTTGAAACAACAAGCAACCCATACGAAATAGTTTGCACAAGAACGAATTTTCATTTCCTCTCCATTTCCACAGCAACTCGGCGAGGGTAAAACTTTCCAGTTATGTAGATACACCCTAAACGTACCTCCTACCATTATCATGGGAGTTCATTTGAATCCATATTCAGCGAGAGCTGCCGTGTTTACTGATCTTAGTAGGTGTAAATAGCAGTTAACCAACTTGTTGTTCAAACTTACATAATACTCAACGACCTATGGATGCTGGTATCTAAAACACTCGTGATATCTATCCATACATATCCATGTAGAGTGGCAGCTTCTTACTTGTATCAGTATTCATAGAGATTGTATTTGTAATTGCATTCAATAAATGCGCGCAGTAAACTATATATAGATGCACTTTGGCGATGATTTTCTTGAAACACAGTAGGTTGTGGAAGATGCCCTTCGAGACCGTCGTGCCAAAGATGTGTACTTACTCCTAACCATGTAAAATTGGAATTTATTAGGATCGAAATTTGCCAAGGTAGGGTTTTTGTTGTTGTTTTTTTTACGGTTGCAAACGTAGGTTCAGACGTTTTTCAGATATTTTTGGAATATTTTCGGTTTCACCCAATATTGAGTCGAATTACGTCAATTTTCAAGCATGATGTACCTTCCCTCTATGAACCATTGATATCTGTCCGAAGATAGAAGAGTTAATAGTACCAGAATATAAATGCACTGGCCAAACATTGACCAAAATTGACCAAGAATGATCTAAAATTGATTATAAAAAATTAAGCACCTACACTGAGTTATTAATTTTTGTACTCAAAAGATAGATCTAATTAATTGCTACTCTGTATTTTTTGTTTTAGCCAAAAATATTGATTTTTCATCGAGATAATCAAAATAATAGTCGATATCACAGCTTACAGTTTATGGTAACTGGGTTCCAAAATTTATTTTAAAAAATGGACGAAAAATGATGAAAAAAATAAAATCGTTTAATTGCTCATGAACTGCAAACTAAATCGATCTAGTATACTAAATAGTTTCTGTACGGTTTTGGATTCTGCATCCATCTAAATAAAGTTCAGACAAACACTTCACATTAAATTTTGCGTAAAATGCAATTGAAATTTTGGAGGTTTTTTGAAGATACACATCACTTTTTATAAACATGTTTTAAAATTAATTTTTGGAAGTGATGCGCAACAAAATTATCTATCGATTAAGCCATTGCTGAACTTTTTAGCTGCAGTTTTCGTAGAGAAAACTAGATTTTTGTAACTTTTTTTTTCAGATTCAGAATTTGGGATGAGGGTATATAAAGGAAAAATGAAAGCTAGAAATGGAGGTATCTTTTTGTACACATTTTTTAGGATATCTCCATGAAAAATCAATATTTTGAAAAACTCTAAATTGAGTCCGAGAGAGCTTAACGAGCTTAATGACATGAATGCAAAAAAAATGTTGCTCAATTTAGCCAATATTTTGAAACCTACTATAGAAATGTCCAAAAAAATGAAAAAAAAATAAAGATGCTCAAAATTTTTTTATATTAAAATATGTTATAAAGCACTTTAAAACAAGTAAGTTTCATTATTGGAAAGTGCTAGTATAGCTTAATTTTTTCTGGAGATATGAAGACTCAAAGTTTTCAATCCTTTAGCAGTGAAATACGCGTAAAAAATCTGAAACCTTAGTACTGAAAAATTAATACCAACTGCAAAAAATAGGATATTTCCGGATACTTGTTTTTGGATTAAAGCTGAACATCTCAGGTACATTGGCATATAATTGTTTTTTGATGTTATTTAGTGAAAAAAAAAGTAGAGCAGGGATGAAAAATGAGACCCAGCTTTCAAGGAAAAAGCAGTGAATTTTACGCGTTTTTGAGTCTTTCGTGAGATATAAAATAAATTTAGGGATAGATAACATAATGCGACTAATTCATGTCTGTTTAGTAGTGTCTAAAGTATATTATCCTAAAAATGTTTATTATGAGGTTAGTTATAGAAAGAAGGCATACTCCAATTTTGAATATTAAAACTATGAATTTTTTTTTTTGAAAATTCAAATTTAATATTACAATTCATTTTAACTTATCTGGCGTAGTTTCTTCGTGTACTACAGCAAGTCAAAATAGATTGTGAAGGATGAAGAACAGATCCAACAAAATAAATTGTAATTTTTTTTATTGATTAATGAGTAAGAAAAATAATTACATAAAAAATATCATAGAGTGTGATTGTTTGGCTTCTACATTGTAATGATCTGTAATTTTGGACTAACAACAAAGGTGGATAATATGCTTATAGATACTATTCTTGTTATTATAAATTGGTGATCACTGGATTGATGAATGTTGGTGTTCTTATTTGTAAATTAGATATTTATTAGTGAATAAATAAAAGTAAAAGGAGTGTAACAAGACAGATAAATCTACAAGGGATCATGTAATGATTTCCTTGTAGTATTTATATAAGGTATGAGGCAAGGTTTTGCATGAATGAAACTGAAATGTTTGACTCATTACATACATGAAAAAAAAACCTAAAAATCAATAGTGTATTAGCAAGTATTGTTTTCGTGTGGAGATCGGATGATGAGATTTGGTATTTTCAACATTGATGACCGTAGCTTTTATAGATTATAAAATTTTTGTTACTATAATATACTATATATACACACGCTTTATCTACGACTAAATCTTTGTGTATATACGTAGCAGCGCTATTTTGCATCTGTTGATTATATGTGTTTACCAAAGCTAATAGGAATTATTAGACAAGAAGAGTAAAAGGTGTAGTTTTTGTTGCATCTGCAGTAAAAAGGAGTAAAATTTTATAAAAAAAGCTTTAAAAGAGATACTGTTTAAATCCTTCTTTATTTAATTATGGATAATCTACAATAAAATACTATTTCTACTTCTCTATTTATATTATTTGGTTATTGATATTTGTCTGGCAGTTGTTCTGTCGACTTTCAGTTATTCCGCAATTTTGAATATATTGTTGGGTTGTTGAGTCCTTGATTTACTTGATCAAGGGCGGCTCTTAAATTGGTTTTTGACAACCTCAGTTGTCAATCATGCGTTCAGAACAGCCCTTACTTGTTCTATTTGATTCGCATGAAATTTTTAGGTTTTTTTATTTATAATACAACACATTATGAATACCCTTGGTATCTTTGATACATTAGAATATCCTTGGTTATTTATGGTTTATATTCATAATCTCTTATTTGAATTGCATGGCATGGTTTCAAATGAGATGACTTTTAATTTATTATGTGGAGAAATACTACCTAGTTCAGCACAGCATCCACAGGTTATTATAGTAATTTGTAAGATGATGAACCTTTTATATTGTAATCCTTATTGTGAAAGTAAGCTAACTACTGTGGGATGGCACTCCTAATTGTTCTCCGTTGAAGGATGATCCGGATTGTACGGGATATATGAGATACCATATTTGGTTGCACGAAATATGTGCTCTTCATGTATGCTATGTTATTGATGTAAATAAATACTGATCTAACGAATGAAATTGTAATATAGAATTTGTATATAAAAAGGACAAATTATTGATATTAAATAAAGATTCTCTTCAGTTTTTGTGTGTGATTTAATTTAACCAGTTTCTTTATTAAATTATACATTTTTTTCTTGTTGCTACAATATTTATTCTAAATCTTGTGCAATTCAGTTTTATTCAATGTAGAGGATGAGATTATATACAGTATAGAAGAGATTATCAAGTGATACAATAGCTATTAATGGTATAACAATAACAATAATATCCTAATAATATGACTACTGTAGCGCTATAATTAAATTCTGGTATAACAATATGCTCACTGGAAACTTTAGTTATTATATTTTCTACTGAAATAAGTTAGCTTTTGCATTATTATACCTAGCATGATTAAATGATGATATACTGCAAAAATAACAAATTTTTCTTTATATTTCGATCAGGAATAAAGGTTTTTTTGTAAACCAAATTGCTACTAATACACAATAAATAGCAGGATTATATACCAAAGAAAAAAAATATGGTCAAATTACTCAGTATTGCACAAATCGAGAAAAACAAAATAGCAGATAAGTAGAAGGACGGCAATTAAAAAAAGCAAACATAGAGGGGACGTTTGTCCTAGTTGCTAGACTTATGCGCTTTACAGCTAGTTCAAACGGAGAGGTTGTGGGTTCGAAACTCGTGTAAGCGGATTTTCTTCGGAACTTGTCCTTGCCGGGCTAGAAGCACAGCTAATCATCCCCTCGCTTTTTTTTTTGTTTTACGTTTTACCATTCTACGCGCTGCTTTCAAAAGACTATCAATTGTTGTCTTCTTTTCTCTGTATACTCCGATATTCTTGATCCCATTTTTGAGATTGATTTTCTGTATGATGAATATCTTATTTTGCAAGAAAAATAATAAGATCTTATTAGTTGTACAAAACAACAATGCTTTACGCTTTGCGTGCAATACTTTAATATTATACGCTGCTGTATTGTCGACATAATAATCTCTGTACGTGTATTTTAATTTTGGTGTTCATCAAGTAGAAATTAATTGGAACATTATTAATTACGGCAAGATTGTACAGTACGCATTGCAGTAAAATGTAAAATAAAAAAGATTTGAAAAATATACAGTTTAAATCCTTCTTTTTCAAAATATGGACAGTGTGCAATAATAAGTCTATATTTTTACCCTATCTAATCTTAATTGTGATTTATTATTTATCATGTTGTATACCACCAAGTACCACATGTTATCACCTTCTACAGTATGAATACATCTTACAATTTATTGACTACGACATGTATTGAAGTGCAAAGTCTCGATATCGTCGGATATAAGAAACTCCTAGAGCATTACGTTTGATCCAGTAATCATCAAGAACCCTTGGACCTCCATTATGACACCATATTATTTCATCCCAGCGGTTAATCAATCAATTAGCTATCAAATCAACATCCAAGCACATTTAGCGCAGCATTGAAACAAGACAACTCACAAGCTCGGCAATAACGGTTAAATTATGATTGATCTATTTCAATCCATAATACATTACTATCAAACAGATCTAATGGTTCAATAGTACCTTAAATTGCATCTCAGGATCTCAATGTCAAATCAATATACAGTAAAAGGACATACTTTTGTATCTAAATAAAAAACAACATCTTGTTTTTATTATACAGTTGAAGAACTGATTCATTACTCACTCTCTTTTAATTGTATTTTTTTTTAAGTATTATTTATCAAATATGAAAATATACGACACAATACGTGGTTTTATTGGACAGAAATATCATGTTTTGCGGATGGTTTCCTCAATTCACAGTGATCTGTGAGAGTAGAAATATAATTTTTTATGCAGGATATATGTAAACCTACCATCATGTATAATTGGAGATTAGTTGGATCAATATTCACAAGGATGGGGGATTTTTTTCTTTGTTTCTGTAGTTGTAAATATTAGTTTATTATTTTATGAAACTTAAAACTCATTATCCAGGGCTTAATTTATGTATTCACAAGATAGATCTAATTGATTGCTACTCTGTATTTTTTGTTTTAGCCAAAAATATTGATTTTTCATCGAGATAATCAAAATAATAGTTGATATCACAGCTTACGGCTTATGGTAACTGGGTTCCAAAATTTATTTTAAAAAATGGACGAAAAATGATGAAAAAAATAAAATCGTTTAATTGCTCATGAACTGCAAAGTAAATTGATCTAGTATACTAAATAGTTTCTGTACGGTTTTGGATTCTGCATTCATCTAAATAAAATTCAGACAAACACTTCACATTAAATTTTGCGTAAAATGCAATTGAAATTTTGGAGGTTTTTTGAAGATACACATCACTTTTTATAAACATGTCTCAGAAATAATTTTTGGAAATGATGCGCAACAAAACTATCTATCGATTAAGCCATTGCTGAACTTTTTAGCTGCAGTTTTCGTAGAGAAAACTAGATTTTTGTAACTTTTTTTTTCAGATTCAGAATTTGGGATGAGGGTATATAAGGGAAAAATGAAAGCTAGAAATGGAGGTACCTTTTTGTACACATTTTTTAGGATATCTCCATGAAAAATCAATATTTTGAAAAACTCTAAATTGAGTCCGAGAGAGCTTAACGAGCTTAATGACATGAATGCAAAAAAATGTTGCTCAATTTAGCCAATATTTTGAAACCTACTATAGAAATGTCCAAAAAAATGAAAAAAAAAATAAAGATGCTCAAAATTTTTTTATATTAAAATATGTTATAAAGCACTTTAAAACAAGTAAGTTTCATTATTGGAAAGTGCTAGTATAGCTTAATTTTTTCTGGAGATATGAAGACTCAAAGTTTTCAATCCTTTAGCAGTGAAATACGCGTAAAAAATCTGAAACCTTAGTACTGAAAAATTAATACCAACTGCAAAAAATAGGATATTTCCGGATACTTGTTTTTGGATTAAAGCTGAACATCTCAGGTACATTGGCATATAATTGTTTTTTGATGTTATTTAGTGAAAAAAAAAGTAGAGCAGGGATGAAAAATGAGACCCAGTTTTCAAGGAAAAAGCAGTGAATTTTACGCGTTTTTGAGTCTTTCGTGAGATATAAAATAAATTTAGGGATAGATAACATAATGCGACTAATTCATGTCTGTTTAGTAGTGTCTAAAGTATATCCTAAAAATGTTTATCATGAGGTTAGTTATGGAAAAGAGGGAATGGTCCGATGTTGAAGATTGAAAACTATGAAAACTCAATTTTTTGAAAATTCAAATTTTGCTTGAATAGATACCTACAAAAAAATTACAAAATCCAATTGAACTTGTGGAGTGTAACATTTCTTGAGTATCAGTATTAATAAAGTTCGTCAATTATAGAATGTAACCTTGATCAAACTAAATGAAATTCTATAAAGTGAATGTTATTTCTTATTGATTAATTAATTAGAAAGAAAAATAAGTAATGGTTATAGAGCGCAACTATTTAGCTTCTACAGTAAATATATATATTATAAAACTATTTCTTGTTATTAGAAGATGCTGTTCTTATAATAAAAGGAACAAATTCAATCTCATAGGCTTAATCACAGTATATTGTAGCAGCAAATTCTACTCTAGTACTTACTATACCCCCACCCCTTTCACGTCGTCTGCATGTGGTATATTATTTTGAGGTATTAGCAAGTAAACCTAGCAATATTTCCTTTATATATCAAGCCTACCTTACAAGTAACGGTTTTCAGGCCGAAGCTTTATTAATACTCATCTCTGTTTGCATATATTTGGTTTAGAGAATTAGGCACTTATAAGAGATACAACTTGCCAAAGCATAAACACTCGAGGCAAGCAGAAGCCTCAATATCGAATATATTAAATTTTCGTAGTGTATTGCAATCTCATTTGAAATTTCACTGTTCAAACATTGAAATTATGCAACGTATTCCCAAATTATTTCTCAGTACGCTGCGTAAATTTAATAATCAAGCTTAGAATATAAAACAATTTTGGAATGCAATTTTATTGGAGAGTGTAGCTCCAGGTATTAGAAGCATGCCTCAATTGACCAGATTTGACATTTTGTATCTCAAACTAAGTTCTGCATACATTTACCTTTGGTTTTGAATAATAATCCCATTTTTTTGTCGACAAGTACATCAAAGGGATCCACATAGTAGACAAACCAAGCAAAAGATTTAGTGGAAGATGATATTGGCAAAATTTATAATTCTCAATTATTATTTTCATATTTTTACGAAGTGTGAACATTAAAGGTATTGCATGTTTTTGAGAAAATAAGGACATTCAGATCGAAAAGTTGGTTTATTAGAAGTGTAATAAACAATTATCATTATATAAAGACTTTAAAAATTGACAGATATGTAATATGGCTTTTTATTGTTAATGAAATGTATAGTTTAATGCAAAATATTTAGAAAATGAACTAATTTAAGGAGCAATCAAGACACGGACAGTGTTGGTGTTACCGAGACCACCCTTCCAGCCTTGGACAATAACAACGGGTTCGTTGGACTTGACAAGACCAGCTTCTTTACCCTTTTGGATACCCCACTTAATACGAGATTCAACATCTTCATCCCACTTAGCGGCAACATCGCCCTTGTAAACGAAGGGGAAGACACCACGATGGAGATGGGATTGACGAGCAGTTTGTTCATCACGAGTAACGAGGATAATGGGTTGAGAAGGTCTGTATTTGGAGGCAAGACGGGCAGAATGGCCAGACTTGGAAAGCACAATGATTGAAGATGCAGCATTTTCGTTGGCAGCACCAACTTTTTAAAGTGTTAGTACACAATTCACATCTAAATTTAACGTTTATTATCACTTACCAGCGGCGGCGGTAATTGACTCAGTAGTGCTTACTGGTCTTTCAGTTAAGTTACGGATTTGGTCATAAAGAGGAGAATAACAGATGACAGATTCAGCTAATTCACAACAGCTAGCCTAAAATTTTGAATAAAAATATTAGAATTATGCTTCAAAGACTCCAAAAATAAAACTTACCATAGTAGAAACAGCCTCAAGAGGATAATCACCCTTGGCGGTCTCACCGGAAAGCATGACAAGATCGGCACCATCGAGAACGGCGTTAGCAACATCAGAGACTTCAGCACGAGTAGGACGAGGGTTGAAGGTCATAGATTCGAGCATTTGAGTGGCACAAGCAACGGGCTTACCAACCAAGTTACACTTAGCAATCATCATCTTTTGAGCAATGAAGACACGTTCACAAGGAATTTCAATACCCATATCACCACGAGCAATCATAACACCATCAGTTTCAGCAAGAATTTCATCAAAGTTTTGGATACCTTGATGGTTCTCAATCTTACAGATAATCTTGACGTTCTTTCCCTTATCACCGAGAACACGACGGATATCCTTAACATCTTGAGCACGACGGATGAAAGAGGCAAAGATCATATCAACACCATTCTCAACACCGAAACGGAGATCGTTCTTATCCTTCTCAGAGAGAGCGGGAAGATCGACAGCAGTCTTGGGAAGGTTGACACCCTTCTTGGAACAGATCTTACCGTTGTTTTGAGCTTCAACACGGACGAAATCATCACCCTTGGAGAGGACCTTGAAAGAAAGGACACCATCATCAACGTAGATGTTCTTGCCGACTTCGATAACCTTGGGCAAGTTCTTGTAATCAACATACATGTTCTCACCATCACAAGCATTGGCATACTTATCGTTAGTGGTAATGTTCATTTGATGACCCTTCTTGATAGGGACTTCAGTATCGTTAGCCATCATACCGGTACGGATCTCGGGACCCTTAGTGTCCAAAGCAATGGCGATGACCTTATCGGGACGAGCTAATTGATAAAATGTTAAATGTCTGTAGAAATCTATTCATGTTTTAAATTTAATTACCAGCAGCGGCGGCACGAGCGTTATCGAGAACAGACTTGTGGTATTCATAATCACCGTGAGAGAAGTTCATACGGACAATGTTCATACCAGCATCGATCAACTCAATAAGCTTCTCGACGGGCTTGGTCTTGGGACCAATAGTACAGATGATGGAAGTCTTACGAGCGGCCTTGGGTTTGACATCGACATCCATACCAGCGATCCATTGCATGGGGAATTGAACTTGTTTGTTATCGGTAAACATTTTGTTGATTGAAATAATAGAGAAAAGAAAAAGGAAAACAAGTAAAATTTTGAAAATGTTGGACAATAAAATAGACAAAAAAAAAAAAAAAAAAGCTATACCAAATTCCGCATGTAAGACATCTTATCTTTACCACAGGGGTTTTACATCAAATTAGCAGTTAATTCAATCTCCAATTGATCATACGATGAGGAAAACCAGCGCGTCTTTGGAGTCGCTCATAATCAATTGTAATCTATACATCTTTTTTAGTTTTTTTTTTTTTGGCTTTGTGTAATTGATTACATTAAAATCATTGTACAACGTAACATTTGGGAAAATGTCTAATAAAAATGGGTAAAAATATCTAGTGCGTAAATTACATGTGTCATGTTGGTAAAACTGTTTATTATTTCATTGACACAAGTCCCGAAACATTTTAATGCCTTTGGATCTCTTTTCAATAATCTAATATTGGGTTTTACATTTCCATGGGAAATATAACGCTGTTATTTCTCGAATGGTTATACAAGTTTTTTTAGTGCGGACTCACGGAGTTGATTTACATGAAATTTTGACTGAAAACCTCACTTTGTAAGAGAGATCACTTATCCGATTAAACAAAAAATTTTGGACTTTCTAATCGGATTAGAAAACAAAAAAACGTGGCCACATGAAATCTGGTTTTCTTGAAGAGGCAATTCCAACTACAAAACTTTCGCGTATAAATATTATATATAATTGCCCAAAGCCTCTGAAATACAAGTAATTGAGATTTACTTACGTATATAACGTAGTATTTAAGGTTTTGTTTAGCAGATTTAACGAGATCTAATCGATTATCGTCGGCTATTAATTGAAGAAAAAAAGTAGTAAGATTATTTCCTCTTTTTTATTATTAAAAAAAAATAAAGATTTGATGATTGATATGATGTATTTACATTGCGACACAATCGAATTATCGGTGCTTCAACCAGATGTCTTTGATACCATTATCTATTTTATCGCAGCAAAAATAAAAGTATATATCAAATCGTTACTCAAAAGATATAAACATTTGGGTTTACTTTTCCTTTGATTAACTGTTTGTTTGTTTGTTCGAAATTGCACAAAAAATCCGCCTATTTTTTCTCGTGATTTTAAATGACAACATGATACAAAGTTTGTACTGAATGCATTTACAAGTCATCAACTTCATCTGTATCAATTTTTATCTCTTTATCTTTTGTATACAACTCGAAAGATATATATGTTTAATCAAGGAAATATTGCGCAATTATATCTATCCTATATTTTGTTACACAACCAGCAAAAAACAAACCAAATTTTGCATATTGACTTGTTTAAAGGTTTTTTTCAAATAGATCTTACATAGTTGAATAACGACACTCAACTGATTTATATACTTTGACATGTCGCATTGAAGGTGCCATTTTTCCCCCCCGCCCTTGATAGATTTTAAAATACCAAATCACGTAAATCAAAGTTGCGTATCATTTTTTCTAAACGATTTTCTTGGTTTGAAATGGGTCTTCACGCGCCGTTCTTCTCAGAATCGATTTATATTATTTTTTAATTTGATACCTAATCGATATAAATTGCATAAAGTGTAGCAACTTTGCTTTTTCTAGATGAAGTGAGTAATTTGCTTACCAAGTGTGGTTGATGTTAAAGAAGCAGCGATGTTTTGACTACCCAATGAAAAGAGTCTCCGAGACCCCAAATATTTGTTTGTAACATTCAAATATGTGCGTAATTTATTGTAATTCAAAAAATCTTACCTTGAACCGACTCTTGCGATTGCATGCCGTTTCTTTGTAAAATATCAATGCTGAAACAAATCGCATTTTAGTTTTTTTTTTCTTGAATCAATCTAAAATCAGAAATTTCAAGAGTTCATATTTAAGTATTACAGTGTTTTCATGAGTACTTCTGCTCGCAGAATCATTTATCATGGTGCTGGTGTATTTTTCCAACTTTTATAATTGCTAAAAATTGAACGATTTCTCGATAATTTCGTGAGGGGTAGTAAGGGGAAATTGATCGGAATCACTAAAACTGATTTTAAACCTTAAAATTGCGATTTTTTACTATGGTATGTAAATGAAAAATGGAGAGAACTCTCTAAAAAATCATGCAAGTTTGTTTTGTTTTTGCAATTTTGTATACTCAATTTTGACTTTTGACAAGGAAAAATCGTATATTTGAATTATGTATTATTACGGAAGAAATACCAAATATACTATAGATTTGCGAATTTAACCATTTGATTCAGCATTAAAAACTACAGAATAAAGTATTATAAAACATCGAATGGTGAGAAATTTACATAAAATGCTCAAAAAATCGTATTTCTAGGTTAATCAAACAATTCTGAGTTTGAATAAATTCTGCTGTTGCCAATAAAAGGAAAAAAGCTTCTCAGGATCTAATTTTTGAAGGATTTTGATGACCATTTAACATAAGATAATACTTAAATAAATTGCACAGTTACATTTATAACTATATAAGTTATTATTTTTTATTTTATTTTTGAAAAAAATGATTGTAAAAACTAGCTTTAAATTGCATTTTCAAAAAAGTTGTCAGTTTTGATTCCATAGACTTTTTCCGGTTCGAACAGCAATTTGGCCGGGTGATTTTTATTTTACTTTTTTCACTATGGGGGGAGAGGAAGGAGAGGTTGTAGAAAGTCGTTCAGAGCACAAGTTACCTATTACTCCCCCTCTTTCATCATACATACAATGGTTGCCAAGTCTGGAATCGCTGTTGGTCTCAACAAGGGCCACATCACTGCTCGTCGTGAACTTAAGGCTAAGCCTTCTAACAAGATTGGTGTATGTATTTTCAATAGATGGATAGATGGATAATAATAATCGAGAAATGGATTTAGATGTGGAAAAGCAACATGAAGAAATTACATTGAAATTCGATATTTTTGATTTTGCAAGTGTAAACTCTAACACTGGCATGCGTATACAACATGGAATTTATTCGTATATATTATACGTGTATCCTCATTTTGTATTTGCATGTTCAAAAATATTATTTCATGTAATTTCTTTGCTTTGCTTGTCAACATACTTTTTTCATATGCTCAAAATGATTTGGACATATTTATTAATGGTTTACAATTATTCATTAGGCCGCTTCCAAGCGTACCGTCTTCGTTAAGAGCGTCATCCGTGAAGTCGCTGGTTTTGCTCCCTATGAACGTCGTCTTATGGAATTGATCAAGAACTCCAGAGACAAGCGTGCTAGAAAGCTCTGTAAGAACAAGGTAAGGATCTTATTTAGATAATATTAGTAAACGCTGAATTAACAATGATTGGATTTAGCTCGGTTCTTTCCTCCGTGCCAAGAAGAAGATTGAGGAACTCCAAGGTGCTATTGCTTCTTCTCGTCGTCAATAAATGTAGTTCGCTTTGGAAGAAATTATCATTTTGAATAAAAGCCCCCCATTGTGTCTATACTTTGATATATATAATAAAAATTTATAAATTCGTAAAGTTTATAAAAATGTAAATGCTTAATTTTTGAAAAAGAAGATCATTGTCTACACTTCCAATTCTATCATTTCTGAATAATGTAACCTCACTAAATACAGTAATTGTGACCGTGCGACACTCATTTGTGTATTTGCCCGCACACTATTTCCATCTTTCCCACTTTCCAACAAATAAAGCCTTACCCTTCTTTCTTTTACACTCCTTTCTTATTGTACTGTAAATCTTAAATATGAGTGGTATTACTCAAGCTGAAAGACAAAAATATGCCGAGATTTTTCAGGCAAGAGGCCAAGTAAATGGCTACATGTCTGGTAATTTATATAGAAAAATGCTTGATAATAAATTACTTATAATTGGTATATTATAGGTGCTACTGCTCGCGACGTCCTTTTGAACTCAAATTTACCACCTAATCGTTTAGAACGTATCTGGTAATAGGTATAAAACATATTTTCGATAGTATTGAAGACTAATGATTTGTGAAAAGGGATCTTTCTGATATTGATAAGGATGGTAACCTCGATTTTGAGGAGTTTTGTGTCGCTATGCATCTTACTTTCGACTGTATTAACGGCAATGAAGCACCTATTTCACTTCCTCCCTCTTTGATACCCGCCAATAAAGTGCACCTTCTTCCTCAACAACAATATGCTCAGCCTACTGGCTATCAACAAGCTCAACCTACAGGATATCAAGGATACCAACAAGCTCAACCCACTGGATATCAACAAACTCAACCCACTGGCTATCAACAACCTCAACCCACTGGTTATCAACAGCCTCAACCCACTGGCTATCAACAAGCTCAACCTACAGGTTACTATGCTCAACAACAAGAACCTGAATTCAGTTGGGATATGACTCCTGATGAAATGACCTCATATCAGAATATCTATTCCAAATATGCTAATGATACAGGCAAAGTTAAATGTATGGAATCAATTGATAATGTCCAATATTATTACGCTCATTAATCAATTTTTATAGTCAGTAGAATGGAAGATTTCTATAATACATTAGGCCTTCCTCGCACAGATTTAACAAATGCATGGTAAATAGTAAAATTCAAATGTATATGTATAGTAGATTAACTCTTTTTTCACTCAAACCAAAGGACTTTAATCGATGTAAATCATACAAATGCACTCACCCAAGATCAATGTTTGATGTTTTATCATGTTTTGAATCAACGTACTCGTGGTATTCGCATTCCCAAAACACTTCCACCAGATCTTCATGCTGCTTTTGCCGGTGAATATGCAGCTGATTTCGGGGAACGCCCTGGGTCAGGCACTGGTGCTCGTAAAGGAACTAATCAATCCATGTCAAATAGTGCTAAATTAGCTGACAGCTATGTCAATCGTCTCGGTGCTGCTAGTACTTCATTAAGTAGTAAAAGCACCAAAGCTGGAAACAAGTACGATGAAGAGGATATGCTCAAGAGAGAATTAGCTGAATTAAAGGAACGAGTCAAGGAAGCAGAACGTAAAGCTAATGAAGCTAAAGAAAGTGAAAATTATGAATCTTTTGCTTCTCGTCCTCTTCGTGATCAATTTCAAGCTCTTTATGATTATAAATTGCGTCAATTGACTGATCATAGTGATATTGAAGACAAGGTTCGCAAACAAGAGCGAGATATTGATGCTGCTCGTGATGCAGTTCGTCGATTAAACCGCATTGTAGATGATGTTCGTTCAAAGAAACGTGAGTTGGAATCGTTATTGGAGGAAAGAAGATTAGAAGTGCAAAAGGCTTTGCGTGCATCTGAATAATTTACATTTATGCTTTCTAATATCAATAAATTTCTTTAAAAATATGTGTTTTGTTTGTGGTTGTTGATCACTGCCAATTTATCATTTGGTTGTTTATTATTATTCTTATTTAATTGTATTTATAAACCTTCATAAATTGTGAAGAGCTGGCTATACTGCTTTTTGCGTTACTATTACTACTACTGGCTTCATTTTCATTGTTCCTGCCACTAGGACCAGCATTGTTGTTATATAATGTTTCTGGGTGTGGTAAAATAAGCGCTTCATCACTAATTACAATTGTGAAATCAATTATAATCCCCAAGAAATTCATGTTATTCTTTCATCTTACCTTGTATTATGATTCATTTCTGAAGAATTTCCATTGCTTTTAGGCATTGCTTTTGAACTGGAATCATTATTTTCTTTACTGACATTGGAGTCATTTTGAATGGCATTTGTGTTTTCTTGGGTAACAGTAGTTGCCTCGTCATTTGTATCTTGTTGAATAACATCGTCCTCGTCTCCACTATCTAATGTCAAATCAATAAAGTCCATTTTCTGTCTCTTTTTAGGTGGTTGATCATTTTCGGGGGTGGCGGTTCTGTCTTCAGAGATTGCGATTCTTTCTTGCGGTGTATTGGCTCTAGCTTCAGGAGTAGCAGTTCTTGCTTTAGGTGTACTCGCTATTTTGGGTATAGTATCATTAGATATCGCTGCTTCCTGTAACTCTGCTTCCGGAGCGTCATTTCTCTTCTCAACAGCCTCCACCTCGTCATCATCATCGTCTAATAAGATTGTGGTAACTTCCTTTTCTTCATTTTTTACAATCAATTCTTCTTCCTCTTCAGATTCTTCGTCTGCCAAATCTGGATTTTCATCTATAATTGTTATATGACCATTAGGCTCGACACGAACACTATCAATATGTTTGGGAGTATTATGCAACATTTCCATGAAATATTCGTCAACAAATAAATCCTCCCAATCCTCGATCCGTCGGTAACAAACAGGACATGACCAAGTTGGGGTTTGTTCATTCATTGTTAAGAATATATTGGCGTCAAAACACTGTAAATGTTTACAAGCATTAGATCTGATAGGTGTATTGATGCGAGTAAATGCAAGCTGTCAATATAGTATTAGTTGTCAATTGCGCTTGAGCGAATTAGATTGATATACTCACTGGATCTTTTGTTGACAATGTTTCGGATTCCATTATAATTTCGTCTTCTTCTTGAGTTTGTTGCACTATAGAATAGCTTTAGTTAATATAATAAACATCCTGAAGGCACTTTTCGTCTACTTGCATTTTTCTAAAACTTTTTCTTTAGTCATTAATCTCTTCTCTTTCATAATTTCAATTAATTGAGCCACAGCTGTTCGTTCTACTAGATAAATACTAGCGATAAAAGGAACATCACTGTTAATGTAGATCAATTCAACATTATTAAGAGCTTGCTTTCGTGTCATTATAGTAAGATCAGGAGGATTCACAGTGCCTGGTTTTCCTTTCAAGCAACGTAAGATCTAAAGTAATAAATGTGAGTAAATTTACAACATCAATTAAATGTGAGTTGATCTTACACTTCCTTGAATCACGGTATCATTTACTTTTAATTCGCATACACTGGGAAGTTCAACGAGTAAATTAGAGGTATTGCCATTGTATTGTGAACAATAGAATCTAATTTGATACGGTGGTCGATCATCAACAGCGTTTGAAGTAGCTAAAAGTTTTCGATTTGCATCAGTTAACGTGAATTGGAATAATCTTGATTGACGATAGTTGTTGGCAGCAGCTGATGCATTGAAATTAGAAAAAAGGCATTTTTGTATAAAGTATCAAGATTCGTACATACCAGGGCATACTTTGATACTAGCTAATCTAACTAACGGCTTAAAGAAAGGACTCTGCTTAAAGTTAAGGTGGTCAATAGCTTGCGCAGGTCTATCACGTCCAGCTCGAGGTCTAAAGCAATTGACAGCTATTTCATCATCTTCGTATTTCCATGCTAATCTGTAAATTTGAGATCAATTAGATTCGTGTACTATAAAACTAATAAGCGTATACTTACTTTCTTGGTGCAGTATCATTGACAATACGAACTACAGTGGCAATGCTAGATCTTTTGTTGTTGGTGATCAAGCCTACAATAAAATTGGTAAAACGCAAGATGACCTCCTCTTTTCGTCCAGAAACAACCATACGAGATTGACTATTCAGAGTGTTGTTTACTGCCTTCATACAATCCGTTATCTCTTTCACTGTGGCGTTTCGAAGGTCATTTTGAAGTACCTTTTTTTTACAAAAATAAAAATGTTAATTGGTTCTATTCGCGCGGATATGCTATGTTTCGTTATACTTCAAAATTGTTACTCATGATGGAAAACTATATTTGATAGTAAATGCTGACTTTTTTTTATTTTTGGGCCGTTAAACAACTATTTGGAACTTGCAATCAGATATTAAAAAAAGGAAATGGACAGTTGCGTAAAAAAAAAAAATCTTTTTTCCTTTTTCGCTTCACCCACTCTGTTTTTCTATTTCTCTTCATTTTTGCCTCTCCCTCTATTGATATTAAGAGGAATAATCTTTGTTGTGATGTGACTCTCCAGCCTGGTGACCGTCGAACACGGATCCGGACCGACAAATCAAGGCATATTGTCCTTCTGAATTCATGGATAAGGCTGCTGTACCTGACAGCAATATTGGTTTTCATGCCATATACATCAACCAGATTGACCAGATACACCCAAAATAATGTATGAATATTTATTTAATTAAGATCATTTTTATATATTTCAAAGAAATTAATTAATGAGTATTGCACAAATTGACCGTTTACACCGCTAAATCTCTTCGCTCATGGTAACTGAGAGTTACCAGCCTTTAAAATCCGAGCGTGCCCTCTGTTCTATGAGCAACCTCATATTATACGCTTTTCAGAATATACCTTGGACATTGCTGAACAGACATGAATTGGTCGCATTATGCTACTTATTCCTAAATATATTCTACATCTCACGAAAGACTCAAAAACACGTAAAATTCACTGCTTCTTCCTTGAAAACTGGGTCTCATTTTTCATTCCTGATCTACTTTTTTTTTCACTAAATAACATTAAAAAAAAATTATATGCCAATGTACCTGAGATGTTCAGCTTTAATCCTAAAATAAGTATCCAGAAATATCCTATTTTTTGCAGTTGGTATTAATTTTTTAATGTTAAGGTTTCATATTTTTTACGCGTATTTCACTGCTAAAGGATTGAAAACTTTGAGGCTTCATATCTCCAGAAAAAATTAAGCTATACTAACACTTTTTAATAATAAAACTTACTTGTTTTAAAGTGCTCTATAACATATTTTAATACAAAAAAATTCTAAGCACTTTTATTTTTTTTCAATTTTTTGGACATTTCTATAGTAGGTTTCAAAATATTGGCTAAATTGAGCAACATTTTTTTTGCATTTATGTCATTAAGCTTGTTAAGCTCTCTCGGACCCAATTTAGAGTTTTTCAAAATATTGATTTTTCATGGAGATATCCTAAAAAATGTGTACAAAAAGGTACCTCCATTTCTAGCTTCCATTTTTCCCTTATATACCCTCATCCCAAATTCTGAATCTGAAAAAAAAAAGTTACAAAAATCTTGTTTTCTCTACGAAAACTGCAGCTAGAATGTTCAGCAATGGCTTAATCGATAGATAATTTTGTTGCGCATCATTTTCAAAAATTATTTTTAAAAAATGTTTATAAAAAGTGATGTGTATCTTCAAAAAACCTCCAAAATTTCAATTGCATTTTACGCAAAATTTAATGCAAAATGTTTGTCTAAATTTTATTTAGATAAATGCAAAATTTAAAACTGTACAAAAACTAATTAGTATACTAGGTCAACTTACTTTGCAGTTCATGAGCAATTAAACGATTTTGTTTTTTTCATCATTTTTCATCCGTTTTTTAAAATAAACTTTGGAACCCAGTTACCATAAGCTGTAAGCTGTGATATCGACTATTATTTTGATTATCTCGATGAAAAATCAATATTTTTGGCTAAAACAAAAAATAAAAAGTAGCAATCAATTAGATCTATCTTGTGAATACAGAAATTAAGCCCTGGATAATGAGTTTTAAGTTTTACAAAGTAATAAACTAATATTTATAACTGCAGAAACAAAGAAAAAATTCCCCATACTTGTGAATATTGATCCAATTAGTCTCCAATTATATATGATGATGGTAGATTTTAGGATTTCACAAACAACGCATCGTATTACGGTTAACCGAGTTTGACTGCTTTAACGGGCCGTTTTTTATGCAAACTCGAATGAGGGTATTCGAGTTTCTTCTTTTCTTTTTTTGTTAGCTAAGCTCGAAAACAGGATTGAAAAAATACTTCAAGTTGTGAAACTGCCAAATATGCTATTATCAATTCATAATCTCATATTAACTTGACAATGTTGCTATTAACAGCCTCCTTAAGGCAAACCAATACTTGCTCCCACCCCGTTTTTTATCTGGGTTACAAAAGAACGGGCCGTTTTCCAACTCGAATCGAATGGCCGTTTCCGTTAAAACTCGATTCAAACTCGAATCGAAGCCCATTCCTAGTAGATTTACATATATTATCATCCTGCATAAAAATTTAAATTTCTACTTTTACAGATCACTGTGAATTGAGGAAACCATCCGCAAAACATAATATTTCTGTCCAATAAAACCACGTGTTGTGTCGTATATTTTCATGTTTGATAAATAATACTTGAAAAAGAATATAATTAAAAGAGAATGGGTAATGAATTATTTCTTCAACTGTATAATAAAAACAAGGTATCGTTTATTTAAATGTTATAAAAGTATGGCCTTTTATATTGATTTGACTGAGATCATGAGATGTGATTTAATAAGGCACTATTGAACCATTAGATCTTTTTAATAGTAATCTATGGATGGAAATGGATCAATCATAATTTAACCGTGCTTGCAGAGCTTATGAGTTGTTGTTTCAATGTTGCGCTAAATATGCTTGGATATTAATTTGATAGCTATTTGATCAATTAACCACTGGGATGAAATAATATGGTTTCATAATTAAAGTCCAAACATTCTTGTTAATTTCGGCTGGATAAACTTAGTACGCTAGGAGTTTTTTACAATATACCCGATATCAAAACTTTGCACTTCAATACATGTCGTAGTCAATCGATTGTAAGATGTATTGATACTGTAGAAGGCGATAACATACGGTACTTGGTGGCATACAACATAATAAATCACAATTAATATTAGATTGGGTAGAAATATAGACTTATTGCACACTATCCATATTTTGAAAAAGAAGGATTTAGAAAACTGTATATTTTTCAAATCTTTTTTATTTTACATTTTACTGCAATGCGTACTGTACAATCTTGCTGTAATTAATAATGTTCTATTTAATTTCTACTTGATGAACACCAAAATTAAAATGCACGTACCGAGAGTAGGCCTACAATACAGCGTATAAACTTAAAGTATTGCACGCAAAGCGTTGTTGTTTTGTACAACTAATAAGATCTTGTTATTTTTCTTGCAAAATAAGATATTCATTATACAGAAAATCAATCTCAAAAATGGGATCAAGAATGTCGGAGTATACAGAAGAAAGAAGACAACAATTGATAGTCTTTTGAAAGCAGCGTGTAGAAAGGTAAAACGAAAAAAAAGCGAGGGGATGATTAGCTGTGTTTCTAGCCCGGCAAACACAAGTCTCAAACAAAATCTGCTTACACGAGTTTCGAACCGACAACCTCTCTGCTTGAACTAGCTGTAAAGGGCATAAGTCTAGCAACTAGGACAAACGTCCCCTCTATGTTTGCTTTTTTTAATTGCCGTCCTTCTACTTATCTGTTATTTTGTTTTTTTCTCGATTTGTGCAATATTGAGTAATTTGACCATATTTTTTTTCTTTGCTATATAATACTGCTATTTGCTGAGTAGTAGCAGCAATTTGGTTTATAAAAAAATCTTTATTCCTGATCGAAATATAAAAAAAATCTGTCTTTTTTGCCCTATATCATCGTGTAATTATGCTAGGTACAATAATGCAAAAGCTAACTTTATTTCATTTAAAAACGTAACTAAAGTTTCCAGTGAGCATATAACCAATAGATGCAAAATAACGCTACGTATATATACAAAAATTTAGTAGTAGGTAAAAAGTGTATATATATATATACTGTATTATATATATATAATAACAAAAATTTTATAATCTATAAAAGTAACGGTCATCAATATTGAAAATACCAGATCTCGTTCGATCTCCACAGGAAAACAATATTTGTTAGCACAGTATATATAATAAAGAATGATTTTAGATTTTTTCCATGTGGAAGCTAAACAATCATATCACATTCTATGATATTTATGTAAATATTTTTCTTACCAAGTTAATCAATAAAAAAAATTACAATTTATTTTGTTTGATCTGTTCTTCATCCTTCACAATCTATTTTGACTTGCTGTAGTACACAAAGAAACTACGCTCAATAAGTTAAAATGAATTGTAATTGCAGTAAATGACAATGTTATTTACTAAAATAAAAAATATATAAAAATAAAAGCAGTAGAAATACAATTATAATCAGCTAAAGTTTTTATTACAAAAGATTTCTGAAGAGTTAAAATAATTGAAAAGTATGAGGGTATTTATAGTGATTTGGAGAATTTGGATACCATCTGTTGTATTTCACCTACTAGTATCATACATTATCACCTTCTACAGTATCAATACATCTTACAATCTATTGACTACGGCATGTATTGAAGTGCAAGTCTTGATATCGGATATAAGAACCTCCTAGCGTATTAAGTTTAATCCAGTAATTACCAAGAACGCTTTGACCTCAATTATGACACCACATTATTTTATCCCAGCAGTTAACCAATCAAGTAGTTATCAAATCAACATCAAAGCATATTTAGCGCAGCATTGAAACAAGACAACTCACAAGCTCTGCAAGAACGGTTAAATTATGATTGATCCATTTCAATCCATAGATTACTATCAAACAGATACAATGGTTCAATAGTGCCTTAAATTACATCTCAGGATCTCAATGTCAAATCAATATAAATGGCCATACTTTTACATCTAAATAAACAATATCTTGTTTTTATTATACAGTTGAAGAACTGATTAATTACTAATTCGTTTATAATTGTATTCTTTTTTAAGTACTATTTATCAATCCTAAAAATATACGACACCATCAGACTTGAATGGATGTATATTTAGTAATCTTCCAGTTTGGAGTACATTGTTATTGATTTGATATTTTAAGGGGTAAATTGTGTAGAGCATTGAACATAAGGGATTGTATGTCAAGTGTGACAATATCGACCTTTTGGGAAATTGTTGTTTTGTTTATTTCTGTTATATCTATTTTATGTAACCTTGATTTTTAAGGGGTAGTTTTTATATGCTTGAATCTTATTTATATTGATAGTGCAACTTCGATATAGATGAGTAGTTGACTAAATTGATATATTTATTTATTATCATTATTGATTTGGATAGAATCCTGTTTTGATATATATGTCATTTGTGTAATTGATTGCGCCGTGATCAAGGGTGCTATCATCTACACGACATGTATGGTTGTTCAAAAAGGGTATTTCATATTTTTAGCATGCGTTTGTTATTGTGTTCAATCGAAACGTTTGTTTATTATTTTTGTTGTTCACATTTCAAGTGGCATCATATTTTATGAGCGACACTTGGAATTTAGGTTGTTTTATTTTTATCAAGCGTTTTTAGTATGTAATTCCACTGCAGTAATATTAAATTTGAATTTTCAAAAAAAAAAAATTCATAGTTTTAATATTCAAAATTGGAGTATGCTTTCTTTCTATAACTAACCTCATAATAAACATTTTTAGGATATGCTTTAAACACTACCAAACATACATAAATTGGTCGCATTATGCTACCTATCCCTAAATTTATTTTATATCTCACGAAAGACTCAAAAACACGTAAAATTCACTGCTTCTTCCTTGAAAACTGGGTCTCATTTTTCATTCCTGATCTACTTTTTTTTTCACTAAATAACATTAAAAAAAAATTATATGCCAATGTACCTGAGATGTTCAGCTTTAATCCTAAAATAAGTATCCAGAAATATCCTATTTTTTGCAGTTGGTATTAATTTTTCGGTACTAAGGTTTCAGATTTTTTACGCGTATTTCACTGCTAAAGGATTGAAAACTTTGAGGCTTCATATCTCCAGAAAAAATTAAGCTATACTAACACTTTTTAATAATAAAACTTACTTGTTTTAAAGTGCTCTATAACATATTTTAATACAAAAAAATTCTAAGCACTTTTATTTTTTTTCAATTTTTTGGACATTTCTATAGTAGGTTTCAAAATATTGGCTAAATTGAGCAACATTTTTTTTGCATTTATGTCATTAAGCTTGTTAAGCTCTCTCGGACCCAATTTAGAGTTTTTCAAAATATTGATTTTTCATGGAGATATCCTAAAAAATGTGTACAAAAAGGTACCTCCATTTCTAGCTTCCATTTTTCCCTTATATACCCTCATCCCAAATTCTGAATCTGAAAAAAAAAAGTTACAAAAATCTTGTTTTCTCTACGAAAACTGCAGCTAGAATGTTCAGCAATGGCTTAATCGATAGATAATTTTGTTGCGCATCATTTTCAAAAATTATTTTTGAAATATGTTTATAAAAAGTGATGTGTATCGTCAAAAAACCTCCAAAATTTCAATTGCATTTTATGCAAAATTTAATGTGAAATGTTTGTCTGAATTTTATTTAGATGGATGCAAAATTCAAAACTGTACAAAAACTAATTAGTATACTAGGTTGACTTACTTTGCAGTTCATGAACAATTAAACAATTTTGTTTTTTTCATCATTTTTCATCCATTTTTTAAAATAAATTTTAGAACCCAGTTATCATAAGCTGTAAGCTGTGATATCGACTATTATTTTGATTATCTCGATGAAAAATCAATATTTTTCACTAAAACAAAAAATGCGAAGTAGCTTTCAGTTGGATCTATCTTGTGAATACAAAAAATTAACATCTCAATTTAGTTGCATAATTTTTTAGAACCGATTTTAGGTTAATTTGGTTAATGTTGGGCCAGTGCACATATATTCTGGTATACAGTATTCAGAAATAAAAAATTTAGCATTCATTGATTTGCTGGTTAAATCATAGGAATAAAGCACCCACTTTTTTTCGCGTACCCTTTGCCCATTTTGCACATTTTCAGATTTGCATCAGAGGCAGATTAAAATGTGAGTTGTAATTCGAAATAAAATTTACAAACGACTTTAAATATTTATAGAATAATGGTATACCTGTTGTATTTTTTTTTTGAAGAAACTACCTTCAATTAAATAGAAATACATACTAGAACAGTGCGAAATTGATATAAAAGTGTTCCTTTGTACACATATACTGATGAAATTATTCTTTTTATATTATCTTAATTTTTTTCTGTACTCCATGATGGCATGATATAAACTGATGCAAACTTGTATATATAGATGTGAAAATGATTTGAGGCTGGATGATACCACTATTTTTACACAATGCTGATGTGTACCAAATATCACTAAGCTTTCTTCAAGGTATGCATTCGCATACAAGTAAGGAATTCAATTAAAGTCAGCCAATCAAGGATTCATTCAATTCACAATTATTAACTGAAACTACTACAAATGTAGAGAAGAGCTTTATTAGATAGTGGTACAATTGAGTAATATAGGTAAGTAGTAATAGAAGGACAAATTTAACGTAGGGAGAGTGACTCCATGGCACCAGTAACAGGACAAGAATCTCCATTCACCAACTTCGTTTGCTGGTCTTTTGAAAATGGATATCCATCAGCAACAGCCTTCTCGGCCTGATTCTTGGAATGCTCACTAGTAGTGTTATTTGGAGAAGTTTTACTGAAAGGGCATTTAGCGTCACCATCTTTTTCATTAGAAGGACTATCAGTATGCTGACCAGTAACGGGACAAACACCAGCAGAAGGAGAAAGGAAGGCAGAGGAGACAGGGCATACAGCAGCGGCAGAAGATGCTTGACCAGTAACAGGACAAATGACAGGAGCCAAACCTTCCTGAGTTTCTTGTGGCGCTTCATAAACAGCAGCCTCATCAGGAACAGTAGGAAGCTTTAAATTTTCAAAATAAGAATCAACAATTGCATCAACTTCACTTTCTTCAGAGATCCATTCATTCTTTGATCTCAACCACTCTTTGTAATCGTCAGTTTGTCGCCATTTAGCATTGAGCTTCTGTTCAAGTTCCAAAATTTCGTATGGTGATTTATCTTTACAAATGGCAACTGCTTTATAGATAGTATTCAAAAGTACAGGGGGAAGAGTGCTCCAATAATTCAAGATGGTCTTGCTCCAGGTACTATCAATTGCCTCCAAACGATTCTTGAGATCTTTGAGAGATTCAGCAGCCTATATTTTTATAAATATATACGACTAAAACTAATACAAATTTAAAATTCATAAAAACACACATACCCCAAATACTTTTTCAACATTATCTTCCCAAACTTGTAAACGATTTGGACCAGCGTAAGTATGATGAATAGCTAAAGATAATTGAACAGCAGCATTGGTATCAGGAGAAGGGCAAACGGCCATCTTTTTTGCTGTTTCAAAGGCATCGCTCAATTTAGCTTCAGGCACAAACACATCCGCTAGGCCCAAACGTAAAATCTCAGGACCTCTTAGTCTGGAATACTCAGGGGCAGCTAGAGCAAGATACAATTCAAGACCATTAGGTAATGGTTTCGCAGTAGCACCAGTACGAGCACGAGCCATAGACAGTAATAATAAAGGAGGTATAGGCGCATGAGATAATGCTAATGTAAAATTAAGCAACGAATGTTCAGTGATAACACGCATGAAGCCAAGACCTAATGTCAAATAGACAGCATTCAATGGAATTTGACCATTAGAGAAGGTAACAACTAACTTGGGGTCTTTACGTTGTCCTATAATGTAACGCACAAGATTATAATACTCGTTAGCTAGCTTTTCGAGTGAAATTTGTCGTAAATCAGAGCCAGATACTAATCGTGATGTTTCATTATAAGCCAAACCAGAACTAATCACCTTTGTATCTTTGGTTTCAATGCGTTCTGCCATCTCAAAAGGACTACTACTATCAGCTACAGTTGCAGTAATAAAAAAAGATGTTACACGATCATCACTTTGACCATCTTTGAATACTGATGTGTATTCTTCCAATCGACCAACAGAGTAGACATTTTGGCTTTTCGGTGATGATAATGTCAATGTTTCTGCTCCTGTGCCCTTTGATTTATCAACAACAACAAAAGATGAGCCATTCACTTGATCCACAGGTCCAGCTATGTTTAAGAAAAAAACGTTAAAATCTAATTTATATTTTCTTTTCTTTCCTTTTACAATGTACCTTTGGATTTGTTTTGCCATAAATTAGCAAATGGACAAACAGGTGCATTGGCTTCATCTTTCTTGGCCTTCCAATTGAAATAAGCAATCAAATTAAAGTTCTTGATACGACTATGAATTGATGTGAGAAATTATGCCATACAATCACAAGTTTATACATCTTACGCATTATAATAGAACGCTTTAGCCTTCAGAAATTCCAAATCTAATTTCTCTTTGTCCCATAATCCAGTTTTAGATTGCTGTTCCAACCATCCATGAATAATATCTGGTAAGCCATTGGTATAATCAACATCATTATCATAATCATAGTTCTCGATTTGATTAAAGAACTCTTCTTGTTGGTCATCTACTTTTCTGTCTAATTTTTCGGCTTCGTATTTTAAATATTCCTCTAAATCGAAATTTTGCTGAAATCTAATGAGATTTACCTGATTTTTAAGCATGCATTTACACAATTAAAGTATTAATTCAATATTATTTACCTAGTAAAGTAAAAATGTTTTGCTTGCAAAAGTCGAGCATCCTGAAGTAAATCCGCTTCATATTTTTCTTTTTCTTCTTCTACAGGTAAAGATGCAGAGAATTGGCTCAAAATACTTTCAAGGCCTTCCTGGAAAACTTTATCAGTCTCCCATGGATATTTCTTGAAGGCTTCATAAACTTTAGATTTCTCAGTTATTGTAGTCATTATTAATATAGGTTATTGTTATAGAATAGAAAGATAAAGTGAATTGAGGGGTGGGGTCTCATATTTATACCCTTTTTTCGCTTTAACATGAATTATACCCATCACCAAACCAGAATATCTCCGCTTAACTTGGTTGTTTAGTAAGCAAATTAGCAACGAAATAGCCAATGAAACCAACATATTTTATTTAAACAATATCAGTGATCAATTTACTACACACATCGAGGAAAGGATAAACACTTTGAACATGTTCTACGTTATGATCATCGCTAATCTGCCATCTTGCTAAATAAGGTGAAGGGTCTTCTTCTCCATCATTGACAATGTTCATCTTTTTTCCTAATTGACTCTCCAATATTTTAAATGGATAATTACCATCATCTGTGGGTCGTTGTTGTGGTGGTGCATCTCCAGTTCTTTGTGTACCAGCATTTTTAAAATCGACTAAATAACTATTATTATCTAATTTATACAATTGAAGATCAAATTTAACGACCAGACCCAAGTTTTCGTATTTATAACGGCATCGTAAATGATAAGGATCCAATGTACGCCATTCCTAGAAATTACAAAGCTTTAGATATACATGTCTAGCACGAAATGTTTTGTTAAATAATTACCATGCCAACATTTTGCAATGATCGATAAATTTCAAGCATCACTTCCCAAGCAGGACATTTACTGCGAATACCAAAATGCCATTTTGATCTCGATTTATGAGGTTTCTTGGTTTGTGATTGAGTATTGATTGGTAATTGACGAGGTTGTGATACTCTATTGGTTGCTGTGTTTATAGAGGTTGCTGGTTGCATTGCACCTGGTGGAGGTGTGCCATTAATAGGGGCAATTGGCAATACTCCACCTCTAGCTGAAGCACTGGAATGTGATCTCTCTCTTGATGCTATTAAATAATGTATTTAAAAATCTAATTAATATTCAGGTACTTTCTATATATATTTACCTTGGTTATAAGCTTCTGATTTAGGTAAACTAGAGCTCAAGACAGAAATAGAAGATTCCGCATCCATATTTCCATCGTCTTCTTTTGATTTTTTATATCTATCTTCCAAAGATGTATTCCAAGGAGGAGGAGAAGTAGCGAAAAAACTTTGAATATGATTATTCTCGGCTAAAAACACATTAATATTAGACATTTTATATAATAAACATATTTTCAACTTACAATCTTGAAGTAACCGTTTGTGATCAACTACTAGTTGATATGCAACTTTAAATTGATTATTGTCGGGCTCACTTAATGCCTTTTGAATGACTTGAGTAGAATAGCCCATTTTCTTTGATAATTCAAATACTAAATCATCATCAATTAGTAGATTTCCACTTTCTTCTGTATTGGGTAAAGGACGAAGATAGGCAGGTAAATTCTTATTGAACCAAGGATTTTTTCTAATAAATACATATATAAATATCATCGTTTCACAGGGATATATAAGCTTTCTTTACCGGATTTCTTGGATTGTGATACGTTTCAGTGGATCAACGACAAGCATAGATGTCAATAAAGCTTTAGTTTCTGAACTGAGATAAGATGGCATAGTATAAATACCACCATTGATCTTTTTAAATAATGTGGGTATATATTCATCGTCAAAAGGCAATCTACCGCATAACATGACATATAAAATGACACCACAACTCCAAACGTCTACTTCAGGTCCTGCATATAATCTATAAATTAAATGCTTAATAACATGCTAGTTATTTTGGCAGCATTATAAACTTACTTTCCAGAAATAACTTCAGGCTAATAAATGCAAAAATGAGACAATGAATAATATGCAAAATGAAATAAAAAATTACTCACAGCAGCATAATTTGGGCTACCACAGCTTGTTTTTAAGAAATCACCATCTGTCATAATATTTGATAAGCCAAAATCAGCAATTTTAACATTATTGTTTGCATCTAATAATAAACTAAGACAAAAATAAAACATTATTATCATTTTCATGTGCTAAAAGTGTAGCTATTTACTTTTCTGGTTTCAAATCCCTTGATATAAACATGTTAGTTTTGAAACATACAATGTATATTTTCTTTCCTTTTTTTACCTATGGACAATCTTGTGTCGATGACAATATTCAACTGCACAGATAATTTGTTGGAAAAATCTTCGAGCATCCTCTTCAGCCATCTATTTGAAGAAATATACGATTAATCATAACATTTTGATAATTAACAGCGATACTTACTCTTCCTTTCTCGACAATGTAGTTGAATAATTCTCTTCCCGCATACTCGATCACCATAATGATATCTGTTGGAGTAGTAATTACCTCATAACTATTGAAATAGTATGTTAGCATTCCCAATTTATGCATTAAAATAATTAGTAATTTTACAGCTTAATGATATGAGGGTGACGAAGTAGCTTCAAGTACTGAATTTCACGTTTAACTCGACCTCCCATATCCATGCTTGCTATCTTCTTTCGGTTAATTATTTTGAGTGCTACTTTTTGTCCTGTAATAGCGTGAACTGCCACTATATAAAAAACACAAAATAAGTATATCCATGTCAATCATGAAAATAACCGCAGAATAATTTACACTTGACTTTTCCGAAAGAACCTGTACCGATAGTACTGATAATATTGTATTGTCCAATTTTAATTCGATTGTTATTGTTGTTGGTACTGTTGGTATTATTATTACTCATATTGTTTAATTTAAGAAGAAGAAAAAGAATGAAAAAAAGAAAAGCAAATGATTTTACATTCACATTAATCACACCACCAAATATTATCCCCCCACTCGTTCTCTCCTTCTATTGCTGCCACAGTTGCTGCTGCTCTCATTGTCTTATCAAGCACCAATAGTACACCCGGACGTCACCATCAAATTTACCTTTGAGTATATACCGGACATTGCAAATTATAAGAGTTTAAAATTCCTAATCATGTCGATCATCATCTCATCTCATCTTGTATTTCTTACATTTGGGGTTAATTTTATTCATTCAAGCAAAAGATATTTCAAAAAAGACTTTGGTATGTATACTGAGATATGTTTAGTTTTGATGGAACCATGAGCACGTAAAAAAGCAACATAACAATAATTGGAGCAATCATTTTGTGTGTTCGTACCTCCGCTACAACTCAGTTTATAATTTTCAAAGAGTTTTTGGCATACTTTTGATACCTAAAGTTACACTCCCCAACAATATTGCTTAATATTGAAGAAACGAAGCGTGTTCTGAACAATCCTAGACTTAATTATTGAATTTACGCAGCGTATTGCGAAATAATTTGGGAATACATTGCGTAAAATCAATGCGTAAGCAGTAAAGTTTCAAATGAGTTCACGACAAGCTGCGAAGATTGAATATGCTCAATCGCGATCTCACGGCCTCTGCTTACTCTGACTATTGTTGTTTTGATAAGTTGTACCAGGATATCTAGGATTTGGATCGTTGTGAAGACTTTTTTATTTTTTTATAAATTTTGTGAGAGCACTTTTTCTGTTATAGAGATTCATTAAGGGATGACTGGTATGCAAAACTAGAATCATAGGATAGTACTCATTAGCGCCTATCTAACAAATTTTATCTCGTCAAAAAATATTGATTTTTGGTCGAGAAAATTGCGATTGAATGATTGATTTTTGCTGATATAAAAAAGGATTCATTTTGGGCGAGGATATACAAGGAAAAAATTTCAGTTTTACAAAAAAAAGATCAAAAAAATGTATATCCCCACGAAAAATAGGGCTACAGCTACGTATAAATACTCATTCTGTAGATAATTTTGTTGCGCATAACGTAAAAGTAAAACATTTTAGGGTTGCATTTGAATAAAGGGTACTTTTTGATCAAAAACCGTTCAAATTTGATATTAAATTTACTAGAAATGTTATGAGAAAAACATTTTTAAAACCTACACAGTTCGATTCAAAATTAAAAACTGAACCCAGGATATTTAATACGCTAGTTCAGCTTACTATGCATTTTTGTGAGTAATTCAACATGCAAGGATTTTTTTGGATTTTTTTGGATTTTTTTTCCATTTGAACACTTTTTGGATTCAAGCTCAGTTGCATGTGCATATCTGATTATACAATTTTATATGGTGATATTCAAAATCGGAGCGTGTCCCCATTTCAATAGATAATCAGGAAATATAAAATGTAGGGCTATACTTGAGATGCTACAGAATACTGATAAAAAAGTTATTTCTATTCATTTTTATTTTTCAGCGAGTATAAAGGCTTCAAACGTGAAACACTTGCTTTTCTCCAGCTTAAAATGACAACCTAAAATGTCAAATATCTCGAGATTTGAATAAGCTTGCACATAATGGTTGCAATCGAGTAGTGGGAGCATAAGCAAGCGAGTGAGCTCTATGCTTGGGCTCACTTGAATTGCGCTTTTTTAGGGTAATTACTTGCTTTGGCGTGCTTGATTAATTTTTTTTAATAATTTCCTGCTTGGCGCTCGATGAAAACATTGAAAAAAGCTTGCTTGTATGTTTGCTCAAAATGCTTCAAATTGAAATATACTTGCTTGCACGTAAACCTGATTGTTAGCCTGCTTTCAAATCAAGTAATCAAGCATGTAGCACAGCGCCAATTTATTTAATTTACGTAATTTTAGCTTTAAAAATGTCAAAATGCATAACATTTTGAGCCAATATCAGACTAAAAATATACAGTATAATGCTTGCGCCTGCACCCCCAATTTTATCGATTGCTTATACAGTATGCTCGTACTCAACTTGCTTGACTTGCTTGGTTTTTTGAAAAATTAGATAATGTTTGATTTATACTTGATTACTTGCTTTCAAAACTGAAAATGCTCGATATACAACTGCTCGGCGAGCGGTTGCTTAGGCTCGGGTTTACTTGATGAGTAACTTTGAAATATTTTAGACTTGGCAAATGCTTGCTGAAACTGCTTGTGCTCGCTTGTTGGGCTCGGACATTTGGCGGACGTTAGTAAATAGCTCCAAACAGCTAGAGCATTGTCTTGCTTTGACTATATAGTCTGATCTCATACGACACCATGCGCCAAAATACACATGGTGAGGCTACAAAGGACAGGGGTACTGTATAACTCAAAAGGTTCATTATCTTACAAATTACTATAATAATAACCTGCACTGGAATTATAATACGTATTACCTCGTTTTCCCTGTAGGTGGTATGTTCGTATTTTTTTAATGGTAAAGAGCAAATGTTGCAAGTAGTGCAAAAATAGTGAAATGTCTGCTTGCCTCTGTGTAAACTTTAAAAAATGAAATTTTTTATGAATTTTCAAAATAACCGCTTTCTTTTTCGCTTAGAAATATGAAAACAGTTTATAATGAAACCCTTTTCGAATAAAAAATAACAATATTGATATATATATATATATATTGAAATTAAATGAAGATCACGTATATTTTACTTTTATAAATCCTTGAAAATTTTTGATTTTGTAGACTTTTTTCGAATCTAGTCGTACCATTTTATTATACTTCCTAATTTAAACCTCGTTTTATTTGACTAATACTGTATGTGGTATTTTACACTTTACATTAAACAGAAGATAAAATAAGCCTTTGAATAATTAGTTATACATTCGACGAACCTTAATTTTTGTATGAAATTTCGATACCTGCATCTCACAGCTGCTTGAGATATGTATTTAAATGGCCGCGTCCGGACTGTCCGGTAATTTTTTTCTAGAAATTGGCAGCCTGGAAAAATGATTAGATGGCTGCGTCCGGAGATTGCTCGGCATTTTTTTTTGGAAGGATGACCATTGGCAAAAATGTGGATCACATACAGTGTTCAAATTTAGGATAATAGAAAACATATTTTCTTTAAACCACACTCAGGGGTTTATAAATGAGCTGTGCATCTAATTTTTTTTTCTTTTAGCTTCAATCTTTTTAATTTGTTGAGCTGAAAGGGTTAAATATGATAGTAGTTCGAATTTTGATTTTAATGCTTACAACATTTTGTTTACGAATTTTTTTGAGATATGAGAAGTATTATGGTATTTTTGATTAGGATTAGATAATATTTTGCAGTGCTGGTGGTGATGGAAAAGGTTATAGTTATGTTGTGACGAATGTTGAACTAGAGGATAGAGGATCTTCTCCGGGCCGGTTGATGTAGTAAGTGTGTATCCCTGTTGTAGGTGTATCTATAAAGAACCAAAATCGTTTGATTTACTTTCTTTTGGCAATATTATTTCAGATATAAATTATTTTAATAAAGATTTTGTATTATTATAAAGCTATAAAGACTCTGTTGTTTCCTTGTTGTAAAGTTTTCACGGTTTTCTTCCATTTTAACACACACATCATAATTAACAGGGTTCATAAAATGTTTAATTTATCCCCCTTCATCTTTAAACATATCTCCTTTTCCTTTTAAAAATACTAACATGAAAATGGCTTTTACATGGATTCTATCTATTCAAACATGTTAAATACCCAATCTTGATAACAGCAAAACTCGAACTAAAAGGCTGCACGTTAAAGAACATGTGTATTTTTTCCTTTGTATAACATCTTTAGGGTTCGAAAACAAGCCCAAACCTTATCCATAGAATAACTTTTATCAACGATTATATATTTATTTTTGTGTCCATTTGTTATTACAACACAATTATTAAAATTGTCATCCTATTCAACATTGTCCTGACTACAAATTTTATTAAATGAAGAAAGGATGGTTACTATAGTGATTGTTTCATAAATTTGAATAATGCAGAAATGGCCAGCTTAAAATTGAGAAAGCGCATTTGAAATGAAAATAAGACAAGAAAATACTAAGGTATTGCAATGATGGTTATTAAGTAAAGTCTACTTTATTTTTCATTCTCTATCAGAATAGTTAGGTTTTGGATGGCTGTGAAGACTTTTTTATTTTTTTATAAATTTTGTGAGAGCACTTTTTCTGTTATAGAGATCCATGAAGGGATGACTGGTATGCAAAACTAGAATTATAGGATAGTACTCGTTAGCGCCTATCTAACAAATTTCACCTCGTCAAAAGATATTGATTTTTGGTCGAGAAAATTGAGATTGAATGATTGATTTTTGCTGATATAAAAAAGGATTCATTTTGGGCGAGGATATACAAGGAAAAAATTTCAGTTTTACAAAAAAAAGATCAAAAAAATGTATATCCCCACGAAAAATAGGGCTACAGCTACGTATAAATACTCATTCTGTAGATAATTTTGTTGCGCATAACGTAAAAGTAAAACATTTTAGGGTTGCATTTGAATAAAGGGTACTTTTTGATCAAAAACCGTTCAAATTTGATATTAAATTTACTAGAAATGTTATGAGAAAAACATTTTTAAAACCTACACAGTTCGATTCAAAATTAAAAACTGAACCCAGGATATTTAATACGCTAGTTCAGCTTACTATGCATTTTTGTGAGTAATTCAACATGCAAGGATTTTTTTGGATTTTTTTGGATTTTTTTTCCATTTGAACACTTTTTGGATTCAAGCTCAGTTGCATGTGCATATCTGATTATACAATTTTATATGGTGATATTCAAAATCGGAGCGTGCCCCCATTTCAATAGATAATCAGGAAATATAAAATGTAGGGCTATACTTGAGATGCTGAAGAATATTGACAAAAGACTTATTTCTATCCATGTTAATTTCTCAGCGAGTATAAAGGCTTCAAAAGTGAAATGTTTGTTTTCCTTCGCTTAAAAACTCAATCTAAGATGCCAAATATCTCGAGATTTTAATAAGAAGCCTGCAAATAAAAGCTTTTAAGCTAAATCTTCTTGTTTTTCAATGTTTTATTACATATTAAAGTTTTATAATCGTAGATCCTGTTTTTTTTTTTTTGTTTTTCTTTTTTGCAGAACTATGCTTCCCATGGGCGTAATAATCTGCACAGATGGGCAAAATAAAAAAACTATCAGATTAGGCAGCCCAGATGAGCAGAGCAATGAGATCAAGGTTTTTTAGTCAATGTACTACTAAAGTATATCAATCATAATATAAGTAATAACGAAAATAATTCGAGTAATTTAAAGCAAATGTGAGTTACTCTGATTCAACACAATTTTCTTATTGACGAAATATATCAATTTGAAATTTGGGGTTTGAAAGAGTTCTGCCCATGTTTGTCGTTGTGCAAGATATAGATGTGCCTGGATTTGTCAAAAGGTTGAATACAGATATGAAACGGGTGTTCAAGCTTAAGAAGGTTGTAGAACGTCTCACCAAAAAGGTTAAAACACAGAAGGATTAGTGGCTGTAAACTAGTATTTAAAATAGTATTTTGCTTTGTAATAATAAACAATAATAATCCTTTCTTTCTGATATTATTTTGACTATATAACTAAGATAATCAGATCGACATGCTCTTCTTTCGGGGACCAAATGGGAACAACGACAACAACCTGTTTGGCAACACTAAAACTATTTATGCCTTTGTAAATTTATGCTTGTAACATACAAGATCGACTGATTTAGGATTATTTTTCTTTTTAAACTACAACAAAAAGACCAATATTTTTTATAAACTGAAATCAAGTAGCAGGCACAAGTACATGTTTTTCCTATTGTTAGAGCTCGTTATAATATTTTTCTCGAACAAAAAAAGCATCCAAGTCTTAGTCATGTTGTTCCATCATCTACGTTATAATAATCAATGCTTTTTGGTCTAAAGTCGATATCTACCTGCAGATAAATTGGTAATTATAAAAGTATGTATAGTATCTACTACTTGATTTGGATGAAGAAATAAACTCATGTTTGATTTATCGAAACTTTGTAAATTAAAATCAACGTAAAAAGTACCGTTTATTAGAATGAATTAAATATGGGTTTATATGGTTATTGGGATTGTGCGATAAGATCTAATGGAATGATGCTTCTATCATTCAATAATAGCATGATGATAGATGAATGAAATATGACAATCTTGCTTGATTTGCATGTTGAACATCATGGTTTGACAGATGTTCTAAATTAGTAATTCGGCGATTCTTAATTCTGATCAGATCAATGTTATTCTATTTAGTTTCTAAATTATATTTGTTTCTATTTAGTTACCAACGGCCAAGACGAGGAAAACGAGATGTTGTTTTGTATATCACTACCAACTGCTAAACTAGTATTACATTATTTGTGTTGGCTCGCATCAAAGCAAGAAGGCTTTCCATCAAGTACAATGTTGGCGTTCAATGTATTTCAGTTAAATTAAACAGATAGAGATATAAATGGTAGGTACGTCTAATGTCGATCCACAGAATTTCAAAGATTCAGCCTCCCCGAGCTGCTGTAGAAATGGGAAAATGAAAACGCGCACTTGTTTAAACTATGTTGTATGGCTTGTTTCAAATATTCTTTGGAAATTTTTATAAAATCAAATAATGGTTGGAAATTGAATTTTGAAGTTGCACATTATGCGCAGTAAATATACAAATAAGATATCCTGATTTCATTTGCTAATAGCTGTTTTTGAAGGATTAAAGCACAATTTTCAAACAGAAGCCTCTCCTCCTCTGCTTGAAAAATTCAAAACTTTGAACTTTAATATCTCTGCAAAAAATTAAGCTGTACTAACACTTTCTAATAATAAAACTTACTTGTTTTAGAGTGTTCTATAACATATTTCAATATAAAAAAATTTTGAGCATTTTTATTTTTTTTTCATTTTTTGGCATTTCTATAGTAGGTTTCAAAATATTGGTTAAATTGAGCAACAATTTTTTTACATTCATGTCATTAAGCTCGCTGAGCTCTCTCGGATCCAATTTAGTTTTTTTCAAAATATTAATTTTTCGTGGAGATATCCTCAAAAATGTAGACAGAGATACCTTCATTTCTAGCTTCAATTTTTCTCTTGTATACCCTTATCCTAAATTCTGAATTTGAAAAAAAAATTGACAAAAATCTTGTTTTCTCTACGAAAACTGCAGCTAGAAGAGTCAGCAATGGCTCAATCGATAGATAATGTTTTTATGCATTATTTCCATTATTTATATCTAAAAATTGCTTATAAAAAGTGATGTGTATTTTCAAAAAACTTTCAAACTTTCAACTGCATTTTATGCAACATTTAATGTGCAACATTTGTCTGAATTTTATTTAAATGAATGCAGAATTTAAAACTTTACAAAAACCATTTAATATGCTATGCCGCCTTACTTTGCAGTTCATGAGCCATTAAACGATTTTGTTTTTTGAATCATTTATTGATCAATTCGACAACAAATCGATTTGGAACCCAGTTAGCATAGATTTTAATAGGATTTCACAAACAACGCATCGTATTACGGTTAACCGAGTTTGACTGCTTTAACGGGCCGTTTTTTATGCAAACTCGAATGAGGGTATTCGAGTTTCTTCTTTTCTTTTTTTGTTAGCTAAGCTCGAAAACAGGATTGAAAAAATACTTCAAGTTGTGAAACTGTCAAATATGCTATTATCGATTCATAATCCCATATTAACTTGACAAGGTTGCTATTAACAGCCTCCTTAAGGCAAACCAATACTTGCTCCCACCCCGTTTTTTATCTGGGTTACAAAAGAACGGGCCGTTTTCCAACTCGAATCGAATGGCCGTTTCCGTTAAAACTCGATTCAAACTCGAATCGAAGCCCATTCCTAGATTTTAAGCTGTAACATTTCCCTATTATTTTGATTATCTCGACAGAAAATCAATATTTTTCGCTGAAACAAAAAATGCAGAGTAGCTTTCCGTTGGATCTATCTTGTGAACACAAAAAATTAACACCTTAATTTAGGTGTTTAATTTTTTATAATCGATTTTAAGTTAATTTGGCCAATGTTAGGCCAGTCCAATTATAATATAGTATTAGCTCTTTTATTTTATGGCAGATATCGATGGCCCATAGAGAGAATATATATCTTCTTTGGAGGTTTGACGCAATTCGATTCAATTGAGAGGTATGGATACAGATATCTTATTCATAGAAAGAATAATCTTATCAAACTATTACATTTTAAACCCTCAATTCCAGGTATAGGCATAGTGCCGAATTTTTTCAAGCATTTTCGTAATTCGGATGTAATTTCGAGCATTTCATAATATTACTTGCATTTTTATTTTTCCAAAAATTGGTAATAATGCCTTCTTTTATGGGTTTTATGAACAAGTTGAACAGAAAATTCAACTGGCGATAAAACATATTGGATATAGATCAACTGAAAGCTCCCACTAAGCCTTGTAAATTTGTTGTACTAAATGAAATAATATGTTAAAGTAAAAGATAATGTTCAGTTTTATTTGCTCGCATTATATTTTAGAAAACAACAATCAAAGATTAGAAAAAAAGAACAAATTAGAGCTTTTCGCATATCATTAGTTTGTACAACTCCAGTGGGGTTGCTTATAAAAGTACCTCTAAAAGTAATTAATATTCAATGTTATAAATATATATGTATGATCCGATATATGTGAAGCGGTAAGGTATGTAAAATATATATGTTTGTGTATGTGTGTGTGTGTGTGTGTGTGTGTGTATTTCATTTTGATATGAATTCCCAAACTTGGCTTGAGAGATAATCGATACCGTATTGATTTAATCCCATTGTGAGAATATCATGCCCATCAGATGTAGCTACAATAATAACGTTTAATATTAATTTTAGTATTCACCTGTTCTACTTACTAAGTACAATGGTTTCGGCCATGTTATTTTCAATCATAGTTGATTCGCTTAAATCGCCTGTTGATACGCCTAGACCACGGTAAAGCATCAATCGAAGTCTACGAAAAAGCATCAGTATTTAATTAAAACGTCAGTTAATATCAATACAACATACTCGTTTGGAGGAACAGCTGCTAACGAGGTCTCTGGGCCTTCTAATTCACTTAGTTCTGATTCCATTAAACGTATTTCTTCCCTCAATTGATCGATTTCTGCTATTTCTATTGCTTGTAGCGCTTCTTGTCTCTTTAACTCTGTCTCGTTTTGAGCATATTCCTCATTTACAGTATTGTAAGTTTTGGTGATTGTGGATTCTTCGAGTTCAAGATTGCCTGATTCGTTTTTTAATTCTGATATATAAAGTCAATACCTGTGGTAAGTCTCACATGAATATATGCTTTTATACCTATAATTTCATCTCTTTTTGTTTGAATAATCTTTCGCATTTTTTCTTCAGATTCTTTTCGTATTTGTTTAGCTTGATCTAGATATTCAAATGGATTTTTTCTCGAAGCTTCTTGTATACATTTCTCAATGTCTTTTATCAATTGGTTGGAATTCTCGTAAATCATTTGTACTATCAATATTGTTTATTGAGAAAAGAGGGGCAGAAGCAGGAGGACAAAGGTGACAAGCTTCAATTGAAGAATAGATTGACTATTTGCCGTGCCAATTAAAAGTAGCAAGTGCTGTGTGTCTCAATAAGCCACAAAAGTTTTCTTTCTATGAAAGCTTTAGGGAAAAAAGGTTTTATACCTTTGTATTTTTTATCAACAAAAAAATGTCTTCAGAACAAGAGCAAGTTCAAGTTCGCTTCACTACTCAACAGCCAGAGTATGCAGTCAATGAAGCTGCTATTTTATTGCCTTCCAATATTAAAAAGGATGGTCTTTCCGAAATTGTCAATAGTTTATTAAGCAATGGTAAATTTTTTTTTTATTGCATTTTATGATCTCATTGAATTTGTTGTTAATTTTGCAAATTATAGAAAAACCTATTCCATTTGATTTCTTGATTGATGGTCAATTATTAAGAACTAGTATTGTTGAATATTTAAATGCTTCTCAACTTTCTACTGTATGTTTATAATTTACATTTTATATATGTAAAACTGACCTGTCAAATATAGGAAAATCTCGTCACTATTGAATATGTTGAATCAATGCTTCCTCCTATTCCTCTCACTGCTTATCAACACGATGATTGGATTAGTTCAGTAAAGGGATTTAATGGATTATTCGCTACAGGTTCTTACGATAATATGGTTAGATTATGGAACACCACAGGCGAATGTATCAGTACCTTGATTGGTCATAGCGATGCTGTTAAAAGTGTTGCATTTGGACAAAACAACACAATTTTCTCTGGTTCTCTCGATCACACTGTATTAGGTTGGGAATATACTGAAGGAGAAGATACACACCGCATCATGTATGAATGCAAAGGGCATAAAGGACCTGTTGAATCTGTAGCTGTTGATTATACTGGCAAACAAATTGCTAGTGCTTCCGCTGATGGTTTAGTCAAAATTTGGTCTACTAAAGAACCTACTGAAAATGAACCTAGCGAAGAAATTGCAAATAAAAAGAGAAAGAAGAATAGCGAAAAATCTGATAGAAAGATCAAGACTAAAGCCGTTTCTTTAGAAGGACATGTTGGAGGAGTTAATGCTGTTGATTTTGATGGAGCAGATGCTAATATTGTATATACCGGTGGTTGGGATCATTCTATTCGTTCTTGGGATGTTGAACAACAAGTGAACTTGACTACAAAGAATTGTGAAAAGGTTGTTCTTGATGTTGATTATTCTAAATATTCCAAATTACTTGCAACTGGTCATTCTGATAATACAGTTAGATTATGGGACCCTAGATCAGAAGGTAATAGAGTGAATAGTATTTGTATATTATATATCTAATTCTTTTCTAGATGGCACAAATGTAAAAATGACTCTTCGTGGACACACTGCATGGGTTTCATCTGTTTCTTGGTCCAGAACATCTGAATATGCATTGTGTACAGGCTCATACGATTCTACAGTTCGTGTTTGGGATATTCGTAGTAGAGAACCTTTATATACTGTTGATGCTGAAGAAAAGACAAATGACAAGGTTTTGAGTGTCTTTTGGGATGATAATAAGATTCTTAGCGGTGGTGAAGATAAAAAATTAAGAATTTATCAAGCAAAGGTTTAGATTATATTGTATTTAATTAGAAATAAAGTTTATTTTTAGGAGGGTTATTCATATTTGTATCAGTACAAGGGCAGTAATATTTAACGCATTTTTGCCATAATTTTGTATCATTTGTAACGTCTGTACAAAATCCAAATACGGTATCTAATTACATGTTTAATAAGTTTATATTTATACATTTCATATATTACCTGTATATGATCTACATTTACTGCTATCATTGATTGTTCCATCTTTACGATTAAAGCACATGCACATTGTAGAATCTGTATTCTGTCTAGTTGGTGCTGTCATTATACATTTACAACCAATATTATCAACGTCAATGTCTTTATTTGCTAATCGATCGAGAATATTATATCTTCTGGGCGAAATCGAAGATGCCGTTGTAATAGAAATAACTGCTGTCAATAAAAAGATGATTTTTGGCAACATTTTTAATCAGAAAATAAAAAAAAGGTAAATGTTGGCCAAATTCAAAGTATTTATATTTGAATTACATACTCCTGAATATATAAATTGATTTTATTGTTCTTCTTCATCATCATATTGAGGATCCCAAATCCAAGAGTTATTTTCTAAACTAAAACCATGTTTAGCAGCTTTTCGATATAATTTAGCAGCTTGATGATCATCTTTTGTTACACCATGTCCATATTTAAAACAAAATCCCAAGTCATTCATTGCATTCGGATTTCCCATATTGGCAGCTAATTGAAAATACCAAGTTGCTATAGTGACACTTTTTGGTACCTGAAAATAGGTTAATTTTTTAATTAAATATAGATTTATTTACTCCTTGTAATTACCTCCCAACCATGCCAAAAGAATCCTCCCAATTCATATATAGAGCAAGCTAATGGTTCTATTTTTGCAGGATTAACTAGCCGAGACATGGCCGATTGCAATTCAATTGGAGTGAATTCATTAGTCGTCTTTTGAAGGTATCTCAATGCAATTGCAGGACTTTTTCTACATCCCTAGTTTTTCATATTAAATCGATATTTCTATTTATAAATCATTATTTCTTTACCCAACCATGCCTTAACGCTAAACCATAAAAAAATATAGCTACAATCTCATTTTCTTCGGCTGCTAACCGCCAATAATGTGTTGCATTTTCAAGCTCTCCTTTTTCATAAAATTGTATTCCAAGCTGTAAATGATTATTGTGGTTGCCACACGATGTTAAGATCTTATTGTTATTGACTGTATTGTATGCAGAAGAAATGGAAACTGCTGCTGTATGTAATATATCACTTTCTGGTGCATTTTTATAGTAATCTTGGAATACACTTTCTGTTATTGAACTATTATTATTTGTGGTGGTTCCCTCATCTTCTATTCCTACTGCTGGTTTATTGAATGACGCAAGTTGACCAAACATGGATCTACTTCGTTTAATAGCTCCATTGTTATTTGTAAATGATTGCAATTGCAAAAATGAGGTCGATTTTGAAATGTGCTTTGATGTAGGTCTCTTTTTTTGCTCATGATCCGGATCGATGGTAGATTTTAAAAGAATCATTGAAAACCGTTTCTTTTTTGAATGTGATACAACCGTTTGATCTGATTTATTTTTACGTTGCTGTTGTTGTTGATTAGCTGAATTATGAAACAATCTTTTTATTCTTTCCATTGTATATAAATATATATATATATATATATTATTTAAAGATTAACGGGAAAAAATAAAGAGAAAAAGAAGTGTGTATCTTTTTCATCAAACTAGTAGAATACACTCCTACTTTTTTTTATACTTTTTATTATTGCTTTCACAAAGAAAAAGGGGGTAAGCACTGTGCAATATATACATAGAAGCACTTGCGAAAAACTTAATCATCACGTGCAGGTCTGTAAATACAAGTGGGATTATGAATAAAGAAATCTATACGCATTAAAGCGATGTTTTTTTGTATTTCCCCTCCCGAAAAATGACTGTAGAGGATTTTCCCAACTGACAAAAGATAGTTAATCCATATAAAACAGATGAAAAACATAGTTTGATATATCTAGTTTATGGCCCAATTTTTTATTTCTTATATTTCTTACTATTTGCTATCTAATCTCGTAGAAATATCTTTTATTATGCAGTTTTTTTTTTTTATGTGCGACACAAAATTAAATACGATCACGATTTTATTAAATTTTTAGTGTCAATATTATAGGCAAAATCCATGATTAGAATCTTTTGATCTTGACTTGTACTAATATTAAATAACGTTATAATCTCATTTTGAGGGGAATTAAGCTTTTAATTTACTTGCCTAATAATTTTGGTCTCATCAAACATGACATCAAATACCCAACTGGTATGACATCGAGTAAATGTCTGTAAACATTTTCCTGTATTTATATCCCAAATTCGAATACTTTGGTCGTAACTACCACTGACTATCTTGTTTTTATCAAAATGCAATGATCTGACTAATCCAGTATGTCCTTCGCAAGTTAAAACGCATTCGCCAGTGTCTATTTATCGTTATTGTTAGTGAAAAACTGTTGTCAATAACTTTATATCCAACCAAAAGCGTACCTGCATTCCACACTTTAATCTTATTATCATTGCTTCCACTTACAATACGTTTTCCATCGAATCTTATGCATGCTAAACCATGAGCATGACCTACAAAATCACGCAGGCATTGTCCTGTTTCCATATCCCATAATTTGATAACTGTATCCCCTGAGGCCGAAACTAACCGGTTATTTTTGAATTGAATTGCATTAACTGGGCCACGATGGCCAATTAATGTCTGTAGTAATTGACCAGACCGACTCCATATCCGAATAGTTGCATCTTTTGAACAACTAGCAATTGTAGTTTGATTAAAGCAAACATCCAATACACCTGAAGTATGTGCTCTTAAACAGTGAATTGGCTGAAATGTTCGCATAGACCACACTAATAGTGTATGATCAGAAGATCCTGACACTAAAATATTATCATCGTATTGTAAACAAAGTACAGATGCTTGATGTCCTTTTAATGTTTTATAGCAATGTTGACTTGCAATGTTCCAAAATTTGATAGTTCGATCTCTACTTCCTGTGATAATTCTGTTGGTATCAAATTGAACACAATAAATACTATCAGAATGGCCCATAATTGTTTGCATTTGTTGATGGCCATGTTTCCATCTGGAAAGCAATTGAGTTTTTCTTTCGTACAAGTGTTTGTAGTCGATTATGTTATTTGATGATGGATAAACAATACCATGATGTTGTTGATACAACTGAAACCATAAATGATTATCTTTGCATAATAAATACCAGCGTTTTGAAACAAGAGTTGATTCGAATATGGTTTTTTCATCACAATATGATAAAATCAAATAAGCTAATTCTATGGGCAAATCATGTAGGAAATCTGGGTTGTGATTAATAAGTTTTTTATGCAAGAATCTCTTGTCCTACAGTAATTAATATACCTATACTCTTTAATTGGTCTGATGATGATGATGTTGATAGATATGTTGATGTTGTTATTAATGATGGACAGGATGTATTATTAATTTTTTGTTGTTGGAATCCTTCGTCAATTCTTAAATCTTGTACTAAATTGAATGATTGTCGAATAGAGGTATTGTTGTTGTTCTTTTTAAAATACCGTAATAGTTTGTATCTGAGTGTATTTTCTGATTCTAATGAAAATTTCATAATTTTAGCTTATATAATATAAAGGAAAGAAAGAGTAATGTTAATGAATCAAGAAGAAATATAAAGAGAAAAAGAAAAAAATGAGTTTAAGGGGGGGCAACGAGAAGAATTTTTTGTTTAGTAAAAGAAAAAAAGATTATATTTCTCTTTGAATATGCTCATATTTGAACGGTATTTTTTACATATCAATTCGTGCAGAGGAGCATAAAAAAAGGGTACAAAAAACGTCTATATACAACTATCCCCTTGGTTAAAAAGATCTTCTCCTTAAGCAATAAATACAACCAAATTGTGTATGTTTATCGTTGCTATATTATATATTTATTATTTAGAAAAAAAAAGGCGAGAGAGATTATTAGTGTATTGTCTGTATTTTTCAATATGGAAAGGGGCGAGTTATTATTATATAGTTATATGAAATATATATATAATCGATGTAATTGTGTTGAACGAAATATACTATTTTTTAAAGGCAAGGGTTAAAATGATATTATACAAGATTTGGTTTTCTTTATGATGATTTGTAGAAAAAAAAAAAAAGAAGGGGTGGGGGGAAAGAGGGAGAGAGGGAGGGAGGGGGGGGGAGAGATCGAAGGGGAGCAAGAGGAGAGATCCAACAAACATTTGTTTTATGAAAAAAGTGCATGTGAATTTAGTCAGAATCAGAGCTTGAAGAGTCAGAAGAGCTACCTCTATCATCATCACCAGAATCACTTTCACTGGAAGATGAATCTAATTATAATATGTCAATAAATATATACCCACATTCTCAATAATAAACTAAAACTTACTATAATTATTGGGTTTTACTTGATTAAACTTTTCTAATGTTTGTTCAAGCTGCTCAATTCGCTTCTCCTTGGCAATGTAATGTGGTCGATGCTTCTTGTTTTTGACATTAGATTTACGTGTTACAAAATCACTTAATTTGCGTAATGTGCTTTTGTTTAAAGCATCAATATCAAGTACAATTTCTCCTTGCTCACCCTATAACATGTAAAGAATGTTAGAAATGAAATAATAATAAAAAAATCCCATAAATATACTACTTACATCGCCAAGATGAGGCATTGAGGTTTGAATAATATCAACTACAATATTCAAATCATCACCAGTCAAATTGTTTATCATTTCACTCAATCTCTTCTTTTGTTCAAATGTAAATTCAGAGTTATCAATATCCTCATCACTTGAATTATTGCGTTTCACAACTCTTCTCTTCTTGGTGGGATTCTTATTAGGTCCACGACCACGGCGTTTTGGTACAGGTGCTGTGGTAGGTGTTGTTGATTTCTTTGAAGATTTAATAGATTGTATTTCCTCTACAATATTTTTAATTGAACGTTCCAATTCGGCAATTTTTTGATCGCTATCATCTACTAAATCCATGTCATCATCATCATCTTCCTCCTCATCATTATCAATATCAATAGAGCGTCTCTTTTGCGATCCTGCAGGTTGTGATTGTGAAGGCCTCTTTTGAGCTACTCTTCGGTGCTCTGCTGGTTTTTGTGCCCATTTATCTCTAAATACCTTCTCAAGGTCTTTAGCCATAGTGTAAATAGGTAATGTGGGAGGATTATAGAGATAACAGTTATTAAACATAAGTGTCATATCGCTTTCAAATGCTTCTGGGTCGTCGTATTCATCATTTAATAATTTCTTTTCAATGGTTGATAAATCCATAGGTTCTTTGACTATAGTTGTGTAATCAGGCAAATTCATTGCAACTGGGTCTACAGGTTCAAGGAATGCATAAGCAAGTTGACGATACTTGGCTTTCTTTAATTCCTTTAATGCTTGAAAACAATATTTCATGGGTGAATTGTTGCTAAGCTTTTTTTGTGTGGTGAATGTTTCTGGATAATCTTTTGATGGGCAATGAATTTCTCGTTTAGGCCTTGCTGACTCTTCTGATAATTTATTAGTAGGTGGTGGTGAGTTATGTTGACTAAGAGGGGGAGATGGCTCTTTCTTAACAGGTGATGATGATATAGCTTTAGGTGTGGTTTCTTTGGGTGTAGTTGGATTACTAGAAGGTGGCATTTGTCGTAGTCCTTTTTCAAAGGCGGATTCTACATTTTGACATAAAACAGAAATCATAGCTTCAGGACCATTGTATTTAAAGCAATTATGAAAGATTAATCTAACATCTGCAATAAAATCATCTACTGTAGTATATTCCGAGCTGGTCAACTTTTTCTCAACTAGTTGAAGATCCATGGGCTGCGTAATTATTGTTGGATAATCTGGTACATTGAGCTTTACATGATCTACTGGTTTTAAAAAGGGAGTCGCATCTCTATGTCTCTTTAAATTTCTAATTATAGCAGTGCAGTATTTTTGCTGTTCAGTAGTCATTGTATGTTGATGAGTAGGTGGTGAAGGTAAAGTGTTTTGTTGTTGTTTACTAGACATAAAAAAAAAGATTTAGGTTAGAAAAATGGAAATCTTTGTACTACTCTTTTTTTTCTTTATTTAGTAAGAACGCGTGTCCATAACTCAGGAAGAACACATCCAACCCAATTGTCTCTATTCCGTAGGAACCAAAAAGAAGAAAAAAAAACATTGCTACGCGCTTTTCTCATGGCTCTGGGCCACCTTTTTTTTTTTTTTTTTTTTTTTTTTTCAATCAAAATCCCCTTTCTTTTTTGATCCATTTCCTAGGCTTCTCCTTCCCAAACTTTTCAAAAAAAAAAATTATATTTACCTTGGGTAAACTTCATTTTTAGCAGAGAGCATTTTGGATTTATTATATATATTATTAAACTACAATAAAAAATTTCAAATGTTAGTTATTAGTAGTTGAGTTTTTTCAATAAAATCAAAAAAAAAAAAATCGTACCGTCAATTTTCGGAAAATAGTTCAAGCACACAAGCCAAAAAGACACGTATTGACAAGAGATTGGGAAAATTAAAATTGGATTAAAAAAAAAAGAGGAATGAAATGAAAATGGTAAAAAAAAAATTTGATAGCGCGTTTATAAGCCACGGTGACTAGCTCAAAGAACAATGCAACTTGTTATCAACGGATTGATTGGTTGGGTTTATTGCCTCTTGTGGTATCATTTTTGTAAAACATGGCCCATAAAATTTATGATGATGGGGCGGTTAGTCAATATTGTTTGCTGCTACAAACTGCTGCCCTGTGTTCTTTTTTTCGCATAAATTTGCTTCCATATGATGAATGCATAAAGCATGGACAACTGTAAATACAAGTTTTATTTCCGTCAAAATTGGATTCATTGAAATAATGAAACGGCTAGAACTGATTCAGCATCAGCTGCGTTGGTTTTACTTTTGCCTGACTCTATCAGACATTCCATGTATTCAATTTTTATGGTAGAATCACTAAATATCATTTACTTGTGAAATTATATGTTTCATATACTGCAAATTATCAGGAATTGGGGTATTAATAATTTAATGATATAAAAATCACATGCTATTGAAATAACGCATCATTCAAAAAAGCATTTACACTGATTTTCACCGTCTTTGGTTTTCAAAATTGAAGGGTGAGGTTTTTTCCATAAATAACATCAAAATACAATGATGTTCCTGAGATGTCCACTTTTAATAGCGGGGGCGATTTCAACCAATGTAAATACCTTAATTTACTATTTGACTTCAAACCCACATTTTAAGCAAATGGAATGTCTAGGAATTAACCATTTGAAATTCAATGTATCAGAAGAGGTTCAGTGGTATAGTTAACCTGTGAATCAAATGAGCTCAAACTCCTAGTTACTTGAAAACTGCACAGTGCATTATGTTACCTGTTCCAGAATTCATTTTATATCTCATCAAAGGCACAAAAACACGTAAAATCTATTGCTTTTCCTTCAAAACTGGGTCTCATTTTTCATCCCTGCTCTACTTTTTTTTTCACTAAATAACATCAAGAAAAAATTATATGCCAATGTACCTGAGATGTTCAGCTTTAATCCAAAAACAAGTATCCGGAAATATCCTATTTTTTGCAGTTGGTATTAATTTTTCAGTACTAAGGTTTCAGATCTTTTACGCGTATTTCACTGCTAAAGGATTGAAAACTTTGAGGCTTCATATCTCCAGAAAAAATTAAGCTATACTAACACTTTTTAATAATAAAACTTACTTGTTTTAAAGTTCTTTATAACATATTTAAATATAAAAAAATTCTGAACATTTTTATTTTTTTTTCATTTTTTTGGACATTTCTATAGTAGATTTCAAAATATTGGCTAAATTGAGCAACATTTTTTTTGCATTCATGTCATTAAGCTCGTTAAGCTCTCTCGGACCCAATTTAGAGTTTTCCAAAATATTGATTTTCCATGGAGATATCCTAAAAAATGTGTACAAAAAAGTACCTCCATTTCTAGCTTCCATTTTTCCCTTATATACCCTCATCCCAAATTCTGAATCTGAAAAAAAAAGTTACAAAAATCTTGCTTTCTCTACGAAAAATGCAGCTAGAAAGTTCAGCAATGGTTTAATCGATAGATAATTTTGTTGCACATCATTTTCAAAAATTATTTTTAAAACATGTTTATAAAAAGTGATGTGTATCGTCAAAAAACCTTCAAAATTTCAATTGCATTTTACGCAAAATTTAATGCGAAGTGTTTATCTGAATTTTATTTAGGTGGATGCAGAATTTAAAACTGTACAAAAACTATTTAGTATACTAGGTTGACTTACTTTTCAGTTCATAAACAATTAAACAATTTTGTTTTTTTCATCATTTTTCATCCATTTTTTAAAATAAAATTTGGAACCCAGTTATCATAAGCTGTAGGCTGTGATATCGACTATTATTTTGATTATCTCGATGAAAAATCAATATTTTTGGCTAAAACAAAAAATACAGAGTAGCAATCAATTAGATCTATCTTGTGGATACAGAAATTAAGCCCAGGATAATGAGTTTTAAGTTTTACAAAGTCATAAACTAATATTTACAACTGCAGAAACAAAGAAAAAAATCCCCATCCTTGTGAATATTGATCCAATTAATCTCCAATTATACATGGCGATGGTATATTTACATATATTCTGCATAAAAATTTATATTTCTAGCAAAAATAAATTTATATTATTAGTAAACCACCATAGATTGGTCCACAATATTCAATACAAAGGGAAATCCATAAAGCATTTTGATTTGGGGCCAGATATTCATAATCCTAATAGTTTATTTGCATTATTCTTTAATGAAGTAGCCCAGAATTTCTTCGTAGGTCTTGTGAGACTACATCAAAACTTAGATATTTGTTTTAAAAACATTGTGAACTCAAATATTGAATGAAATCACCAACAGGCAAACATCCTGGTCATAAGAATTCCAAATTTCACTGCCAAATATGCACAAAATTACTCAGCAGTAAAAAAACTCTTTTATAGCTCATTGTAGGTGCCTTCATTCTAAGAAGCCGAAATTATCTATTGTAAAATCCCAATGTTTTTTTCGAATGCGTCAAACTACAGTCATTATTGTAAACCGTACTATAGGCAATACCTTAATAGATGTAGCTTCCATAAACATCTGCAATATATACATAAAATACCAAGCATTTTAAATTTGAAAAAAAAAACTTAACGATATTACACTTGGTATTAATGGTCTCAATTACTATTGCCGTTCTTGTTATAAAACTCGTTCTTCAAAATCTGGATTTAAATCGCATACTGTTCGTTCAACTATATAGGCCAACAGATTCAAAACAAAGATAGCCTGCAGCCTGATATTGACCATCCTGATTTTTATTGTCGTGTCTGCAACAGCAAATACTCTGATAAAGTAACTTATAGAAAGTATCTTCGCTTACTTTATAGAATGGTATTACAAACTATTCTATTAAAACACTTGTATCATTCTAATAGTTTTCTGATCTAATTGATTCTAGTTTTCATTGCTGTGTTTGCGAAATAATAATAAAAAGTCATTGGGTACTTACCGCCAACATTATCAAATAGTTCATGATACGGCACTGGATCCTATTATATTGTTATTTGCTTTTCTGGGCGCATTAATTAACACCAATAGTCCTGATTTGTATTGTGCAAAGTACGATAAACATTCATCGAGACAGTGGCTATTCAAAAAGCATTTAAAGGTGCTACACTCGCTTGAATATGAGAATTTCGTCCATCTTGATGTGGCGATTGACATTGATAGATCTAGTTTTTATTATACAAAATGTAACAAACACTTCTCATCAAAAGATAGCTTTAATAACCATTCAGAATTTATTTATAATTCAATGAATCCACATGTTGAAAAAATGAAGATTATTATGTTAATAGGATGTATAAAAAGCGTCCAGTGCAGAAGTTACAGTTTTCATTTTGCATGTAATAAACTTTCATATATGCCACTTTGTTAAGCACTACGTTAATTTAATGCCGATTCGTATTGTATTGCCTTGCATGTCATTATATTTCGTGATAATTGCATTCTATAAGTCCTGTTTCAATACATTTTGAGGCTAAAAGCCGCTTTTATGTATTTGTATCTTTTATTCTGTTTCAAATAACATAATATTTTTTTCAAAACACAATAACAAAAAATATAGAAGAGTAACATGGGATTCCATGTTGGCTAGGATAACCAAAAATAGCAGAAAATATTAACCAGTTTTCATAAATAATTCCTTTAAGACCAAAATGCAGCCTGAAATCGGTAACTTTGAGGCCATAATTATACCAATTTTCAAGCATTTTAGGACCTCGTAATTGCATGGAAATATTCTTCTAATCCCGTAGTAACCTACTGATACATTATTCTTATTTTTTTTGTCATTGAAAAGTGAGCGATTTTCATCCATTTTCCCCTTGCTACATGTAATAATACTATATTACAAATAGGCAACAACACTTGGCACACTAAATCATGCAAAGCCCAAGTCTATCCAAATACTGAAAAGTATCTTTACTTTACCTTATACTTTATACTACTTCGATTCAATACTTAGTTTCCCTTTGCCAAGATACTTAACATATAATACCAAGTTTTAGTTTTAACTCTTTATTATACCATCCTTATGAATATCTGAATTAATATAAATATCAATCAATTTTACTTCAATAAAAGACTTTCAAAACATTACACTACCATATGGCCGAATCGATCAAAATTACTATTTTTAAATTTTGACCAAGAAAACGGAGTTTTATTCTGTAATAAATATCAGTATAAGATGACCAGAAATGGTCAACAAACAATAAAAACCATTCAAATCCACATTGATTATCTAAAATGTGGACCTTTGGCTAAAAAACCTGTTCTTTTATAATCGAAAAAATCGCAAAATTTAGGCGAGAAATTTTCTTACAAATACCACCATTAGATCCGCTATCAAAATCTGTACAAATAATAATTAGTTAGCTACACATGTCTGATATTATATTTATTGAGAAATAAATCGAAATGTGAACAAAAAACAAAAAAATCATAAAAATCATGATGATGCAAATCTGTGTTTCAATGCAATTTCGACGAAGGTGAGACCTTTGCTGAATATTGACGAAATCGTATTGATTAATCATAGATTTGATTACAATAAGCAAACAAAATCACGCAAAAAATAATTTCTTCATTTTATTATAATATTTTTACTAAAAAATCCCTTAATATAATAAAAATTGGAGCAAATTTACAAGCGGCAAAATTGTTTTTGAAATTTGAGATGTATTTTTATCTTTAATTCAAGCAGTTAATAACAGTTTCTCGCATCTAACTTGGGCATTTTAATTTCAAGTGTATATTAACATGTGCTACTACTATATTCGATGCATATTTGGTCAATCACCATACGATATGCACAATGACACATTTATTAAAATTAACAATCACACATGTTTAGATGAGATGGTTGTACTTTTTCATACATTTATCGATATGCTTAATTGAGTCGCCATGCCAAGTATTTTAATTGACGTCCTTTAAGTTTATATCTATTGAATGATATTACACGTTTTTTTTTCTAGATCAATAGAATACGGCATCAACGTGCAGATCTCAATACAAAATGTCCCTGAAATTCAGGGGGTATTGCGGCGTCTCAAGTTTAAGTTTAAAGTGATTGATATGGTAATGATACCAATGGAATATTACAAATTACTGATTACCCTTTACACATTATGTAATATATATTCTCTGTATATAAAAAAAAATCATTGAAGTATAATATGCAAAATTAATTGAGACTGCAATTTTGTGCGGAAATGGACCTTTTTTTTTAACTATGCCACAGTACAATAAGACATCTTCCGAGAACAATTCGATTGTGATTGATATATCGCCGTCATAATGATCCAAACTCTCTTTATAGTCACTGGTTAGAAGCTTGTATAAACCTTGCCAATTAGGTATTTTCTTTCTAATCAATAATAATTTATACGATGCGATACTGCACTCGTCTTTCACAAAAGAAAAGACGTAGAGTACGAGTTGTTATACCGTTAGCTTATAAAGATGAAAAACTAGCATTAACCAGTCAAGATGAAATAAATGAAAAAAAGCAGCATTCAGGTCCCCAAATTGAATCAGGTATATCAAGATATATTCCCCTTTATTCCGAGAATTAGACCAATATAAATATGCAACTAATGTATTAAATACATCAAGGCCGCATCTTTCACTGCAGTGTATGTAATACAACATTCACTAGCAAATCAGATTATAAGAAGCACATTGAGTTAATGCACAAGAAGAAATGGAAAGATTTATTAAAAAGAGAGCTACGCCATAATAATCTATCAATCACACAAGATGCCAGCAGCGGAAACAAAAAGAACGAACGAAAGAAAGCAATGAACCCTGCAAAAATTTTAGATCATAGTTGTTTAACAAATGCAGAGAATAGGCTGATCAAAGCTCGGTATAAACATAATGCTTTAATATGTGGTATTCATAACAGAAACTCGGGGAGATTTTCGTCTATTAGTAAAGTTTACCGATTACAAAGCAAACATAATGATGATACAATTGTGACAAATTGTCATACGGTAACGACAACAGCAGGAACATTAGATAATCCGTCCGATAAGAAACAGGAAAAGAAAGGTTATTGCAATATCTGTAAAAGTGTTTTCAAGTCAGAAGAACTGCATCGTTGTATTCTTCCACTTCAGCATCACAAAAAAAGAAAGATCAATACAGTATTAGACATTGTGGAAGTTGAAACTGACGATCAGAAAATTGAAAGAACACTCATCGAAAGCTCACAAGAATCTCAAATCGATACTGATCCCATTACTTTAAAGACTTTGCCATGTCCTCATCCTATTGTAAATGACCCAAATTATTATTGTAGAGTCTGTCATGTATTACATTCTACCCGAGAAGCTTATCAAAATCATTTACGGACAAAACATCATGTTTCATTCCCATCTTCATCTATAGCCATAACTAATCCAATTCCAAAAAGAGAAATACAGACAAGTCCAGTTGTTACCCGTCCCAGTAAGTTGTGCAAAATGTTACCAATTCAAATAAATTTTGATCCCAAGCTACCTCTTTCCTCTTTAAACCATGAACAAATAAGAAATGGCAGTATACTACCTGATTTAGATGATCCCAATCATTATTGCAAATCTTGTCATATTACCAAACCGAATAGAACATCCTATCTTATTCATCTAAGCATGATACATAAAATTACAAGAAAAAAATGCAGCAAAGCCCCAAGTGTAAAATGCAACAAAGCCTAAAATGAAAAAAAAATGTATGCAGTACCCCTTACTCCCCCCTTTCTCCCCGCATGATTATGTAATAAATTGCAACTTGAAATAGATTAAAAGGAAAACTAGCATATGCACAAACGGTAGAAAAAACTCCATTTGGTTAAATTTCTTTTTGAATCACTCTATTTTTTTATAAAAGAGGATATGCTGCTATATTTATACAGCATTACATATAGTATTACATTACATATTTTTTTTCTCTTGGATTTGATAGCAGTAAATGAGATCATAAATGCGTGTTAATGTACACGATTCATTAAACTAAAAATCTATGCATTTTCCTTTAATTTCCAGTAATAGATTACACATCATTTCGGCTAATTTTCTCCCATAATGGGACTCTTGCTTCTCTTATCTATATACTCCGCAAACTCTAGGTAGAAACAGGCCAGAAATACCAAATATATACACAGAGTATCACTGTCAGATTTTACATTACACAACTTTAGAAATAAACCTTCTTATTGCTTGGCTTTTTGAAATGTTCGTCTTTTTAATTTTATTTTAAATCGTGTTTACAATCTAAAAGCGTATTTAGTACGATTGTCAAATGTTACAATACTATGCTAACCAACAAAAAATGGTTATGAGAAGCATATGTTTCTTTTAGCTAAAAAAAAAAAAAAAAAGATTAAATTAAATATTACATACATTTAAAAAAAAGCAGGTTATTTTCGGAAAATATGCCGGACCATTTTATTGCTCGCAAAAATATCCTTAATTGTTCTAGTCAAAAATCCTGTTAATGTTAAGGGTAATATTCTAAAACAAAAAATAAAAATAAAAATAAAGGGACGACACCACACTTGGTTAGCACCGGAAATAACGGACCTATACTACATTTTCAATAATAAAATGATTTCTTATGATAAAACGTTCATGTTGTATGTAGCTTTTTTTGGTGGGAACTACGTTTTAAGTTTTGTATTAATAAAGAATCGTGATCAGCGGAAATGAAAGTATTCAAGAATAAATAAACGTGTATTTCGTAATCGTTTTGTTATGAAAGCCTGGTTTGCGATTTCGTTGGATGATAAAATGTGGCGTGAGCTTTTTTACATCAACGTGGAATCAAAAATATTATTCATTAAAATTCATTGTAGCACATAATACAAAAAAAGTAATTTTTTACATAGATAAATATCACATCTTGTTTTATTTGATATGCGCGCTGTTAATTTTAATTATAATCTCAAATGAAATCAGTTATTGTGGGTAAATTATATAACAATCTATCAGGAATTTTCCATTTTGATGTTATATAAATATATATATATATAAGAAAAAAAAGCTTAATTTTATTTCTTTCATTACACACAAGTATCAAAGTTTGAACCAATTACGAAACACTGTATCACCCTTTTCTTCTCAATTTATTATATATCATTCACCCCCCCAAACTTTTTCTCCCACACAGGGCCCAAGTCAGAAAGTCGTTTAGTATTAAAAAATTCAACTTTCTTTTGCTATCATTGGATTACAACAAAAAGACCCGTTTTTTGTACTTCCTTCTTAATCGGACAACTAATATTAAAAATAACCCAATTCAAGTCTGAAAAAATCCCAAAAAATTGGCTCGAGCGATACCAATCAATATATGGCATAGAATGAAATAAACATATAAATAATATAATGATATAAATATCTATGTATTTTCTCGTTTTTCGTTTTTTCTTTGTTTTTCCTTCTTTTTTTTTTCCTCTCTAAAATATATACACACAAAAAATGCTTTCCGTTAATAACATGTTGAATGAAAATCAATACAAGAGACCATCCGTACTTGATATTAGTAGTTTACTAAATACATCAAATGATCATCATCAACAAAAGAGTCCATCTCTTTCACCTTCACTTACTTCATCACCTGCAAGTGTCTCATCTTATACCAGTTATCCATTTCCATCTCAAACAACAGAGTCTGTTATGTGGGATGATGTTAAAGACCACAACAAATTAAAACCTCAATCAAGACAATCTTATACACCCATTTCAATGAACGAAGATGACATTGACATGTTAGATGAGGATGATGATGAAGAAGACGCTAGTGACGATGTAGATGATGAAGATGATGATTCGGATTCTCCCATCAAAGCCAAGCGTAGAAGAGCTAATGCTAAGCAATTGGAAGTATTAAATAGAGTGTTTGATCGCACCTTCTTCCCATCAACACAAATGAGAGCTGAATTAGGACGTCAGCTGGGTATGAGTCCTCGTACAGTTCAAATTTGGTTTCAAAATCGTAGACAAGCTATGCGTACCAGAGAGCGTCAAAGATTAATCAGACTTCGCAACAATGAAACAAAAACTACAACAACAACAAAATCAGATTAGAAACATCAACATTTGTAACATACACAACCTTTTTCCTTTCTTTGCCCCTTATTTTATTTGATCGCCGCTTTAATGTTTATTCTCAGTCAAATCCCCGCAGATCCATTTCCACTTCTGTCTTATTATACAATTTACCAAAAAAAAAAGGAATCAAGAGAAAGATACCATTACGATGATAATATTACAACAACAACAACAACAACAACAATAACAACAACAATAATAATAACAAAATTTTACAGCACCACATTTGATTTATATTAATTTTTCCACTAGTTTATTATGCACTCATATAACATGCACTAAAAAACCAAAAAAAAAACTCCCTTATTTATTCTATACATCATGAATGTTTTCTTTATTCATTTTTCTCTACAAGTAAAAGCTGGCTTTTCTTTATAAATAATAAAAAAATACTTATATAGTTCATGTTACCTATTGAAAGAAAAAAGTTCTATTTTCTGTTTGTTTCCTAAAAAAAAAAAAAAAAAAAAAAAAAAAAAACTCGATCATATGATTACTTTAGTATATGAAATTATACACTAGAATGAATAATTAAAATTTCAATATAAATTATATATATTTATAATATAAAAAAATACCGCGTACACCGGGGAAAGGGATTTTAATTAAAATAATCAACTCTCTCTTTATTAGTTGCTATGTGTAACTTTGGTCTCATCCCCGCGCTTTTTTACGTTGAAGGTCAGAAGTAATTTAGCGCAATAATGAAATTCGGGTATCTTTGATAGGCAACTAAACAGCACTGTCTTTACTAGATTGATTCATATGTTTATAATTACTCTGATTTATACAAAATGACATAAAATCAAGTATTTTACTTTATTACCTCTCTGAATATTTGCGCCGATGTGGATAAATAATTATTATTTTAAAAATAAAGTGATATAAAGAAACTCTAAATTTAATATGATACAAAGTGCGCGCTCTTCAGGTATCCTGTTTTACAAAAAAAAAAAAAGAAAAAGAAAAAAAAATACGCTCTACATTTTACGAAAAAAAATAAGTGGAAATGTTGGTTGGAGTAAATTGAAATATTGAATACATTTTTCATTCTTTAACAAAAGAAAGCGTCCTTCTTCTTTTTTACATATCATATAAAGAATATGCCTAAACCTATAAAACAATCACCTGCTACAAAAGTTGCACCCTTTTCAGTAAAAAGGAAACAAATCAATTTCAATCTATTGGATACACCGATTTCAAGAAACAGGTAAGATTGTACAACTCATAGTAGCATAGTACCAATTTGATTCTTTTTTCCAGTTCTCAAAGTTCTATTCACCCCACATCGATCTTGTCCTCTGAGTGTAATATATTTTAATATGAGAAATATGTAATAAACTGACTGTAAAATGTAGCATTTACTTACAAGCAGCAATTACTCAAAGAAAAGGATGATCAAATTATTGACTTGAAAGTAAGCTGTAATCCCCTCCACCCCCCTGAAAATGGTAACCTTATTACTAATTATTTATGGGAATACACAGAAACAGTTAGATGCCTTAAATCAAGATTTACAGACAATCAGACATCAAAACCGTTTAATGGAAAATGAACGAACTAAATTTGAAACTAACATGATAGGTTAGTACTATTTCTATTATTATTATTTAATTTCATGCATTAATGAAACTCTCAGAAAAATGCTCCCAAGAAAAAAGACAAGTTGAACTAGAACTCGGCATATTAAAAAAAACACATGTTGAAAAGATCCAAGATTTATCAGCAACATTAAATCAATTATTAGGCACAATTGCGTCTTTAAAAGACCAATTAGCCAAGAATAATATAAAGATCGAGCAAGAACCAGATGGTATGACATTAAACAAATTAATTGACTCACAATCATGCTACAAAAAAGATGCTCAGTTTATACAAGATGCTTATTATAAAGTCAAACAAGAGACGCAAATACATCACCCACTTTGGCCCAGCATTCAGGTATAATTTGGATATTTTACCGCCCGACTCCACACTAAATTTCTAACCATTGTGATATAGAATACAACCTTGTCAATCAAGCACGAAATCAACGATTTTCATGCTTGGAAATCGATTCCTGTCGCTGATTTGTGCAAATTGCTAAGAGATGATCAAAAAAATCACAATTCAGTTCGATCTTTGCTATTTGGCCGACTGAAAGAGCGCACAAAGTAGCGATTAAATAGCAGCTTGTCATTCATCGTCATAATTTTTACTGCAAAAAACCATTCCAGAACAACATAGAACCCCCTTTTACCCTTTGGACACTCTGCCCTCCCCCCATTTATTACCCTTTGTCATACGTTTCCTAACATTTTTCTTTTCTCGCTCGCTACCCACTCTTTTTTACTCTTTTTTCTTTCTTTGATACCACATAGCACACAAAATAAAGAAACCGTTTTCGTAATATTTAAAATGGATTGGTCACACGTAAAACAAATAATCATATAATCTCTAGAAGCACGTTGATAAAAATAAATAATAATTAGGTGGATTCCTGGCTTTCAAGTATTTTCAAAGGAAATCCAATTCCTGAATTTGAGCGTACCAATAATAACTATCAATTAATAAACACCCTCAAAAACCTTAATTTTAATTCAATGACCCTAATCCAACACATTTTGAATAATAAACGTAAGTAATAATTTTAATACACCTTGCCATAATCAAATTAGGGTATTTAGTTTGTTCTAGTTCATTTCAAACTATCAAATGACAGCGAAAAAGCAGTCGATTCTCTTGCAATGTTGGCAGATTCATTAGGAATGGATACGATTGAGTTGAGCAAGTAAGTACTATTAAGGCAAATGAACACAGGGACTATAGTACAGTTTGAGCGCGGGGGACTAACAAGAAGTAAGCTATTACACAGCTTTATCAAAGTTGTCGATGGATCAAATGAAATTGCAACACGAATTTTTAAAATTAGATGAGATGGAGTACATGTTAACGCAATCTCAGAAGAAAGCAAATGATGAATTGAGTTTAATTAAAAGGTTTTTGTCATCCAGAAAACTATACACACACAGTGATTTTAACTCTATATGATAGCATGTTGCTAAATTTACAACAGGAAACACAAGAAAATACAGTACAACAACAACAACAAGGTTGTCCACTCAATGAGAAGGAAATGCTCACCTCAGAATATAACTTGTTACAGGTATATCTGTGGCAAAAATCGAAACTTTACATCTTGCTAACATACACAACAGAAAAAATACAACGATATAGGAATTAAAGACTCTACATTATCTAAAATTTATGAATTAGAATCAAAAGCAGACGCTGTTGAATCTCGATGCCAACAACAAGAAAAGCTCCTCGAATCATTCACAATATTGCCATCGGTAGGTATTACACACAGAATTTAAGGTTTGAACATAAAATACTAAATATGGTATAAAATCGGTTTTTTCTTATAGGATATGGTGCTTGCTTCTATCAAAATTCAAAAGACAGAAGATGATTTGGTAAGTGTAGCGGACAAATTAGGTTAAATTTGTTTATTTCACACAAAAACTAAAAAAAAAAAACTTCCTTCTCATTCGTATAATAGCGTCAATTGGAAATAGAAAGAGAGAGTCTTTTATCTGAAATTGCTAATAGTGTACACTAAACATTATATAAAAACTTTGACGTAATGAGATCTACAGGAGCCATACAACCTTTTCCAAGCCTTGATATCCTCGGTTGTTGAATTTGCAAAAAAAAAAAAAGAAAGACTATAATTTTTTGATAAAAACTAAATGTTTCAGGAATTGATTTGGGTTTCCACAATGTTATAGAGCCAATATGAGTATTAGTATCTATTTTTCGATACATTTGATCATATCCAGAATTTTTTATTCTGAAAAAATCGATAAAGAATGGACAGTTTCGGCTCGGGTGTAAAAACGTGTCGTTTTCGCCGCCTTATTTTAAGCATGAGGATATTTGGGTCTCATACGACACTTTACTTTTATATGCAACTTTGTAAGCTCTCGTTACACCTCACAATGTCTCGAATACATGAAAAAGCTTCTATCAAGCCATACTTACAATATATAATTGCTATATTCATCTATTGCACACAATTTAGTGCCAAGCATCGTTAGTAAGTATGCCGCACAACCCAACAAAGCATTCATCATTTGGGTTACATCCAACGACTGTCAATGTGACTCCATGTTCCATGGACGCGCAACAAAAGACATAGTAAAAAGTAAAGCGATTGCGATAGCACTTTACTGCGTTTCATAACATGTCATTTGTACCTGTAAAAGGCTTTGATAGCAACTCATTTAAGGCTTCTACCCTTATTTTGGTAAGATGAATCAACATATTTGTGATTAAATTATTTCTAATCAGTATCTTTACAGCCTACAGTTTCTATCGGCAATGTGCCTCAATTAGCATCTGATTTAATAATCCATACATTTAAGCTTGAACGTGTAGGTTTTCTTGATGACGATTCTGTTATGCCAATTTCTGGCGTACGTGAGGATACTGAATTACCTGGTTCAACTGTACCTATTGAAGGTAAATCTCTTTTATAAAAGTTTATTGACCTATTGCTAAATTAGTTTTGCCCGTATAGTTTATCAATCAAAAGACCAACTTTGGACATGTATCCAACAGCGTTCACCCACAATCAAAGGTAAAAGACAAGAGTTCTTGGACAATATGGCTAGGTTTGGAGCACAGTTTCAACAAGTTATCATTTTGACATCAATGGATGCTTCTCGTCGTTTGGATTCACAAATCCAAGGTGAACCTTTCAGAGTGTATGGAGAGCATGGATTGATTATGCGTGCTGTTGCAATGGGTATTCCAGTATTGGAAAACTTTGAGCTCGAGAAAACTCAGGATAGTGATGATGAACATCATGTGCACTTGCCTGGTTCTGGTTTAGCAAAGCATTTGTATCAACAGTTTGATCAAAAAGACGTTGAAACCACATTACTTTTAATGTTTGCTTTAGAAGGAGGTATTTAACTGACTAAACTGCTTGATAAAATAATCAATACTTATTTATGTATATCTTTAGATAACGTTCAAGATGGTATCGAATTTGCTAGATTCATCAATTCATTATTAAAAATTCAAACAACAGGACTTTCACAATGGTCTCCACCCAAAAGTTGGGAGTTTTTATTTGGTACACCATACAATGCAGAATTATATCAATAAACTTAAAATGTTTCATCATCGTATTGTTCCTCATCTTCACCTTCGCCTTCAGGCGGTACTTCAAATCCTTCTTCTGTTCTATAAAGAATACCTTGAATTTCTTTAATACAATCTCCATCTGTTTCGTCTCCTCTTCCTTGCGATACTTCCAATTGTTCCTGGACTAAAATTTCTATTTCTCTCAACTTTCCAAAATAAAAATCTCTTTCTTTTTCCAGGCCATCCACTGTTACTTTAAGATCAGTTACTTGTGCTTTTAAATCACTAATTTTAGCTGCATCTGCTGATCCTCCTCCTCCGACTTTGGTTGATGATAATCTGCCTGTTGGTGTACGATTTGCACTTCGAGCTGTGATAATATTGTGAATACATAAATACAAACATACGAGAAATTCTTTTTTTACCTGCAGGACTATTGTTGTTTATCGCTTTACGTGCCATACTTGCAGCAGCACCAGTGCCGACAGCAGATGAACGGCCAACTGCTGGACTTCTAGCAGAAGCAGAAGAAGGCCCACCACCTTTTCTACGTTGAACTGAATCATAAGCTCCTCCTGGAAAATTTTGATCCCAGAATCGCTTCACCCATTGCATAAATTCAAGATTATCCTGAAATTTACATTTCATTAACTTGTCAACTGGAATAATCTACAATTTAAGTTTTAGGGAGAGGGTTGGCGTTGAATTGTGCACAAATATTTTACCTTGTCAATTCTTTTTTTAAGGAGGGAAAGTAGACAAGTTTAAAGGAGATGGATGATTAATTTGAGAGAAAAAAAATCACAGAAACGCGTTATTTTCCGTATAAACTTACTTGTGCTTATCAAAAGTATGTTGAAGCACTTTAAAATTAGCAACATATTCATATTCATGCTTTGTATCAAACTTGACTTTTGTCATATGAACATCATCTAATTTATACTATAAATTTTGATTTCTTTGCCTCGAATATAATATTACTTACTAAATACAGAATCCATGATTTGACAATAGGCAGCACCTATACATTTTATGATGAACTATTAGTTTTCCCTTCTTCACCCGCTCAAAATTCGTACCTGTTCCCGCTTGCTCAACTTTGGTATAGTTTAGTTGTAAAAGATCATTGACCCAAGCCAACAATTCTGTTCTAGATTCTCCCATAATATATTGGCTCACGTATTAGTTTGTATTAAATAAAGAGAAGGAGAGAAAGAAGAATTTTCTTGGAAATTAAAAAAGATAGCGATCAAGGCACAATAACATTATTACAAAATAAAGTGATGTCATTCGCTCGTTTTCCAATACCAGGTGTATCACAACATGCAATGTCCTGCATCTACTCAATAGAATAATACGTACATACTCTATTAACGACGATAGATAATAATAATGGGGAGAAGAACAAGAAAATGAATTTCCTAGATTATGTGATAAAAACGTTTGCTGCCTTTTTACGCTTGGTTTGAAATCATTAATGTCAGTTTCGTGTATTATAACTTGCGGTTTAATGTATAGCGTGGTTAATACCGAGAATGTGGATATCGGTTGACTGCCTGCCCTGAGAGGTTTTCAATCATGTACCTGGATTCTCACAGCAATGTCTTTCACTGTTAAATGTGTCCATGTATTTCTGTCGCCGCAATACATGATGCATAATTTTTATTTTTGCCATACATACACTAGATATATACGTTAACAGACAATATGATATCTAATGCATGTAGAAAATGAGGATCTGCAGACATATTTTTCATCGATAGCCATTTTTTTTAGATATGCGGACTTGCTTCAAGTCAAACCGCTAAATTAAAAGCACTACTCACCCCTCATTTGTCATATAGTTTACGTCAGGTTATATTTTTATACATAATGTCATATAAATTTGTTTGACTATTTATCCATCATGTATAATCAAATTCCAAATGTGTAATTGTACAAGTATGTTTTTCTGCTCTCAAAGTCTTCTTTTATTAAGCAGTAATAATACAATATAATATTTCGAAACTGCTATATAATCTTTGAAATCGGAGCATGCCATTTCTTTTATAACAAGCCTTTTACTAAACACTTTCTAGGATATACCTCAGACACTACTAAATAGATATAAATTGGTCGGATTATGCTACCTATCCCTAAATTTATTTTATATCTCACAAAAGTCTCAAAAACACGTAAAATTTATTGTTTTTTCTTGAAAACTAGGTCTCATTTTTCATCCCTGCTCTACTTTTTTTTTCACTAAATAACATCAAAAAAAAATTATATGCCAATGTACCTGAGATGTTCAGCTTTCATTCAAAAACAAGTATCCGGAAATATCCTACTTTTTGCAGTTGGTATTAATTTTTCAGTGCTAAGGTTTCAGGTTTTTTACGCGTATTTCACTGCTAAAGGATTGAAAACTTTGAGGCTTCATATCTCCAGAAAAAATTAAGCTATACTAACACTTTTTAATAATAAAAATTACTTGTTTTAAAGTGCTCTATAACATATTTTATTATAAAAAAATTCTGAGCACTTTTATTTTTTTTTCATTTTTTTGGACATCTCTATAATAGATTCCAAAATATTGGCTAAATTGAGCAACATTTTTTTTGCATTCATGTCATTAAGCTCGCTAAGCTCTCTCGGACCCAATTTAGAGTTTTCCAAAATATTGATTTTTCATGGAGGTATCCTAAAAAATGTGTACAAAAAGGTACCTCCATTTCTAGCTTCCATTTTTCCCTTATATACCCTCATCCCAAATTCTGAATCTGAAAAAAAAAGTTGCAAAAATCTTGTTTTCTCTACGAAAAATGCAGCTAGAAGGTTCAGCAATGGCTTAATCGATAGATAATTTTGTTGCACATCATTTTCAAAAATTATTTTTAAAACATGTTTATAAAAAGTGACGTGTATCTTCAAAAAAACCTTCAAAATTTTAATTGCATTTTACGCAAAATTTAATGTGAAATGTTTGTCTGAATTTTATTTAGATGGATGCAGAATTTAAAACTGTACAAAAGCTATTTAGTGTACTAGGTTAACTTACTTTGCAGTTCATGAGCAATTAAACAATTTTGTTTTTTTCATCATTTTTCATCCATTTTTTAAAATAAAATTTGGAGCCCAGTTATCATAAGCTGTAAGCTGTGATATCGACTATTATTTTGATTATCTCGATGAAAAATCAATATTTTTGGCTAAAACAAAAAATACAGAGTAGCAATCAATTAGATCTATCTTGTGGATACAGAAATTAAGCCCAGGATAATGAGCTTTAAGTTTTACAAAGTCATAAACTAATATTTGACCTGTGGAGCAGAAACAAAGAAAAAAATCCCCATCCTTGTGAATATTGATCCAATTAATCTCCAATTATACATGGCGATGGTATATTTACATATATCCTGCATAAAAATTTATATTTCTACTCTCACAGATCACTGTGAATTGAGGAAACCATCCGCAAAACATGATATTTCTGTCCAATAAAACCACCGCCGGTTGTGTCGTATATTTTCATGTTTGATAAATAATACTTAAAAAAGAATACAATTAAACGATAATGAGTAATAAATCAGTTCTTCAACTGTATAATAAAAACAAGATGTTGTTTATTTAGATATAAAAGTATTGCCTTTTACTGTACATTGATTTGACATTGAGATCCTGAGATGTATAATTTAAGGTACTATTGAACCATTAGATTTGTTTGATAGTAATGTATTATGAATTGAAATGTATTAATCATAATTTAACTGTTCTTGCAGAGCTTGTGAGCTGCCTTGTTTCAATGCTGCGCCAAATGTGCTTGGTTGTTGATTTGATAGCTACTTGATTGGTTAACCGCTGGGATGAAATAATATGGTGTCATAATTGAGGTCCAAGCGTTCTTGATAATTACTGGATTAAACGTAATGCGCTAGGAGTTTCTTATATGCGATATCCAGACTTTTCACTTCAATACATGTCGTAGTCAATAGATTGTGAGGTGTATTGATACTGTAGAAGGTGATAACGTATGATACTAAGTCGCATACAACAATCACTTTAAAAAAAAACGCTAGGTAGCCTGCATGTAATTTTATATTGAACCATATTCCCTTACAGTTAATAACAACAACAAGCACATACAAGACAAAGTTGATGGGTCAGATGACAACTTCCCACTCCATGTATATAGCTAAATTAAGCAGCGTTTCTGAGAAGATATGTTTAAAAAAATATTAATACTGTATACATAAGATATTTTTTGTTGTCAAACAAAACCGAACTGTCAATGAATAGTAATAATTTATATGTCCAAATATGTCTTCAGAATAAATAAATACTGCATCACTATTATATGACAACTTTGAACTGATATTCACTAAAATCTAGAAGATCTAGACTTAAGAATCTATATACACAAATAATCTTCAGATATTATATCTCAAAGATGCAGACTTAAGATCTGGCATCACGACTCAATATAATTATACAGTGCAAAACGTTCATTGACGGTCAACAGAATACAGTACATTAAAAGCAAAGGTTATAATATGTCTTTTTCATCCAGCTCTATTTGATGACAATCAAAAATGGTGCAAATTTTACTAATTGGGAAACATTCTCTGAAAAATATATAATCCTAATGCCACCATCATCATGTACTTTTCAAGTTAAATCCATTATTAGGCTAATGATGTTGTAGGTTGTATTTATACTTTATGATATATCAAAAGTTTACCCAGATGTAGAAATCCAGGAACAACTATTAAAATCCAACATGGCATGACATTTAGTAACTCATACTAAATGTTACACATAACCACTAGCATTAACAGCGACTATCTATCAGGAGCATTCAGGAACACTTGGAAACAATGAAACATAAGCAATCCTACATCTTATCCAAATGATATAATTGCAGATTCCCAATTCCACAAATTCCTTTGTATTATATAGTTTGTTCCCACATCATATCAAGTACCACAATACCCGGGAATTCATTAATAATATTAATAATCATATAACTATCTAGAAAACATATAAATATGAAACATCAATGAATTAATAAAATGTATCTTTTAGCAGAGTATTTTTATATTATATGCCAAAATGGGAGTTAGTATAACATGAGCTACAACGCACAGAAATTCAAGTGATATTCAACAGATGCAGTTGCATTTGGAAATTTAGTTTTTAGGAGTAGAAACACCTAGAACTATAAATTATACTGGATAACCAAAGTATGGATTATTCATCAAACTGAAGACATATACCAACATTCCAATCTACCAGTGTTAAGTGCAGCAGATATCAATTGTATAATCTCCACCAATGCAAAATAGTAATATGATATACTGTATGAATCAATCGGTTTGACGATTATAATCAATGGTAATAATAATAGTAATAGGATCAAGTTGTTAAAGTAATAACGAAAAACTACCAACAGTATAATACTAGTAGATTGTAATTTAATACACTATCGTTCAATATGACTGAATATTAATGAATCAGAGAAAATACAATTGGTAAAAAAACTGATACTAATGTAAAATGAGGTTAAGATTGATAAAAGGTGCATTCATTATTGTGTGGTAAAAATCGCGACATTTTGATAGGTAGAAATTACAGGATCAAGATGTTGTGTTTGCTTCAGGATTTTTAAAAGGGTTTAAAAGCATACTTTATCAAACTTACTTAGGTCTTAAATACTCACCATAAGCTATTAGCATCATCTTGTTTTTTATTTAATTGCTATATTATTAAAAATCAAGCTTTTTATAGCTTATAACAATGATAATAATGGGATGTTTCTGATGTTATATTGACATTTATTATGAAGCGGGCTGATGATAAGTTTGATACAACTGTTAGATGGAACCAGTTAATTTAATTTATAGAATTCAAATGCAAATACCGAGGAACCATTTGTAAGTACTTAAGTTGATTCTAGTGAACCACTGAATAAATTGGCTTGGGACAAAGAGGGTAAAAAGGCGGCATTAGGTTCTAGTGATGACGGCCATGTTTATGTTTATGTTTATGATATTGGAGAGGTAAGACTAAAACTTAATATAAATCATGTCTAACGCAATAATTATAAAGTAAGACGATATTATCATCAAATAAATTACCACACAATATTAACATGTATAAAGATTTACAGTAATAAACTTGAATCAAGTGGGTACAGCATCATAAATTCTTGAAAAAGTTCTCAAGTATTATAAAATCTCTTATTTTTAAGATTTACAAGGCTTATAAGCGGAATATTAATTTCAAAAATTATTTTTGTCCAGATCATCAATTTTGACATTTTTTAATTTTCTTTTTCTGATTTTGCAAATCTAGAGTGAATTATACTACCAATTATAAAAACAAAAAATACACACATATACAGAATTTAGCGCTCTATTTGGTCAATAAAAAATAGCAAACATTTTTATTGCAAAATATTACATGAAAATCCTTTAACCAAAATTCCGTTTTTGGGACAAAAGTACAAATTTTCATTACTTAACATTTAATATTAAGCTTTTATAAAATATGTATTAGCAATGGCTACAATTTTCTCTCACAATGTAGTATATTTAAACGTTGATTTTGGTATCAAAATTTGATTTTTCTATTTTTTGATCAAAATCATGAGTGTTGGTAAGGCTAAAATGAGTCCCGAAAATGTCCGCTACAAAGTCTGAGTTTTCAGACCGTACGTGGTTAAATATAAGAAAAGTAAAAAAAAAACGCATTTTTATTTAAAACTTTGATATATACCATAGTATAAGAGACTTAACCGTTCGATCATGTTATGCTCAATTATGGCGTCGCTCTACGGGCTCTCTTTTGCAATTTTTTAATGAATCTATGATACAGTGAGTCGCAAAACCCTTTCAATGATTTGGAAATTTGAATGAAAATAACCATAACTTTCTCAGTTTCAATCGGAGATACACTAAATTTCTATTTTAAGTAATTCGAACGTTTTCAAATTATTTTCAAAAAGTCCGATCTAATTAATTAAAGTTCCGCAAAAACTATGCAAGTTTAAAAAAAGGTACATCATTGAAAGGGTTTTGCACGCATTATCAAAAAAAAATTGAAGCTTATTTAAATGCAGTCAATAATCAATACCGTAACCTTTTGCTTTAATACAAGCTTTTACACGATGAGGCATACTCGAAATAACTTTTTGATATTCCCCAACTGTTATGTTGTCATACCAAATCTCTTGAGTTCTGTCCCAAATATCATTCATCCCTTTTGGGGATGTATCGTATTCGTTTAGGCGAATTTTCAATAACCTCCACATATTTTCAATGGGATTAAGGTCTGGAAATTGCGCTGGCCATGACATTACTTCATATTTTTTGTTTTGAAGTCTTCTTTCATTAAATTAGAGGTGTGCTTAGAATCGTTGTCTTGTTGAAGGATAACCTAATTACGACGCAACTTCAATTTTTGACACATGTCGTCAATGGATTTCTCCAAATCATCATCAATAATAGTTCTGTATAGGTTGGAGTTCATATTACCTTCGACCTTGGACAACCAAACGACACCAGACCAAGAAATAGAGCTCCAAATCATGATACGACCATCTCCATTTTTTCTTGTTTTTTGGTATGCTTAGGCTTTATCTCCTCGCTGTCTCTTTTCCAGCACCAAATTCGATCATCCAAGTTAAAACAATTAATTCTAGCCTCATAAGTAGATATAACACGCTTTCAGTCATCCAAAGTCCAATCAATTCTGTTTTTACATCAGCGGAGGCGATCCTTTGCATTTTCATCACTAATTTCTGGCTTTTTTATCTTAGGTAATGCGCCTAAACCATTATCCCGAAGAGCCCTAGTACAGTATTCGCACTGCCATTAACGTGTACATTACGATGAAGCTCTTTTTTGGCTTGTACCGCATTATCCAAGCCACCTTTGGTGATTTTATGGACACAATATCTCATATCCGCAGTAGTCAGCTTAGATGATCGGTCTCCTTTAAGTTTTTCTCGGTCAGGACAGGCCTTTTTTCCAATACGACATACTGTGGCTTAACTAACAGCTACATGACGAGCAATTTCCGATACGGTATGGCCTGAATTTAACAGAGAGATAACGTCATTACGTTTGGCATCCGATACAGTTTTCATCTTGATGATTTTGCTTGAAACTACTAGTAAAAAAGGCAGGGTAAAAGTTGAAAAACATCTCATATATTTTCCGCATATTTCTCTGTTTTATAAGATATTTAGCGTTAATGTACAAGTTAGGGGTTACAAAATTGTAATTTTAAGCCTGTGCGTGCAAAACCCTTTCAATGATGTACCTTTTTTTAAACTTGCATAGTTTTTGCGGAACTTTAATTAATTAGATCGGACTTTTTGAAAATAATTTGAAAACGTTCGAATTACTTAAAATAGAAATTTAGTGTATCTCCGATTGAAACTGAGAAAGTTATGGTTATTTTCATTCAAATTTCCAAATCATTGAAAGGGTTTTGCGACTCACTGTATCATAGATTCATTAAAAAATTGCAAAAGAGAGCCCGTAGAGCGACGCCATAATTGAGCATAACATGATCGAACGGTTAAGTCTCTTATACTATGGTATATATCAAAGTTTTAAATAAAAATGCGTTTTTTTTTTACTTTTCTTATATTTAACCACGTACGGTCTGAAAACTCAGACTTTGTAGCGGACATTTTCGGGACTCATTTTAGCCTTACCAACACTCATGATTTTGATCAAAAAATAGAAAAATCAAATTTTGATACCAAAATCAACGTTTAAATATACTACATTGTGAGAGAAAATTGTAGCCATTGCTAATACATATTTTATAAAAGCTTAATATTAAATGTTAAGTAATGAAAATTTGTACTTTTGTCCCAAAAACGGAATTTTGGTTAAAGGATTTTCATGTAATATTTTGCAATAAAAATGTTTGTTATTTTTTATTGACCAAATAGAGCGCTAAATTCTGTATATGTGTGTATTTTTTGTTTTTATAATTGGTAGTATAATTCACTCTAGATTTGCAAAATCAGAAAAAGAAAATTAAAAAATGTCAAAATTGATGATCTGGACAAAAATAATTTTTGAAATTAATATTCCGCTTATAAGCCTTGTAAATCTTAAAAATAAGAGATTTTATAATACTTGAGAACTTTTTCAAGAATTTATGATGCTGTACCCACTTGATTCAAGTTTATTACTGTAAATCTTTATACATGTTAATATTGTGTGGTAATTTATTTGATGATAATATCGTCTTACTTTATAATTATTGCGTTAGACATGATTTATATTAAGTTTTAGTCTTACCTCTCCAATATCATAAACATAAACATAAACATGGCCGTCATCACTAGAACCTAATGCCGCCTTTTTACCCTCTTTGTCCCAAGCCAATTTATTCAGTGGTTCACTAGAATCAACTTAAGTACTTACAAATGGTTCCTCGGTATTTGCATTTGAATTCTATAAATTAAATTAACTGGTTCCATCTAACAGTTGTATCAAACTTATCATCAGCCCGCTTCATAATAAATGTCAATATAACATCAGAAACATCCCATTATTATCATTGTTATAAGCTATAAAAAGCTTGATTTTTAATAATATAGCAATTAAATAAAAAACAAGATGATGCTAATAGCTTATGGTGAGTATTTAAGACCTAAGTAAGTTTGATAAAGTATGCTTTTAAACCCTTTTAAAAATCCTGAAGCAAATACAATGTTGTATTCCACCTACTAGTATCATACATTATCACCTTCTACAGTATCAATACATCTTACAATCTATTGACTACGACATGCATTGAAGTGCAAGTCTTGATATCGGATATAAGAAACTCCTAGCGTACCAAGTTTAATCCAGTAATTACCAAGAACGCTTGGACCTCAATTATGACACCACATTATTTCATCCCAACAGTTAACCAATCAAGTAGTTATCAGATCAACATCCAAGCATATTTAGCGCAGCATTGAAACAACACAACTCATAAGCTCTGCAAGAACGGTTAAATTATGATTGATCCATTTCAATCCATAGATTACTATCAAACAGATCCAATGGTTCAATAGTGCCTTAAATTACATCTCAGGATCTCAATGTCAAATCAATATAAAAGGCCATACTTTTATATCTAAATAAACGATATCTTGTTTTTATTATACAGTTGAAGAACTGATTAATTACTCATTCTTTTATAATTGTATTCTTTTTTAAGTAATATTTATCAATCCTGAAAATATACGACATACAAAATCTTGGTCCTGTAATTTCTATCCATCAAAATTTTGCTATTTCCACTACACAATGAGTGCACCTTTTATCTACCTTGACCTTGATGTACATTGGATATCAGTTTTTTACCAGTTGCATTTTCTCTGATTCATTAATATTAAGTTATATTGAACGATAGTATATTAAATTACAATCTACTAGTATACTGTTGACAGTTTTTCGTTATTATTTTAAAAACTTGATCCTATTATTATTATTATTGTTTTACCAAAACTAATAAGAATTAGACAAGAGTAAAAGGTGCGATTTTATTCAATGTAGAGAATGAGATTATATATAGAAGAGATTATCAAGTGATACAACAGCTATTAATGATGTAACAATAACTATATCCTGATATCCTAATAATACTGACTACTGTAGCACTATATCTATCCATTTCCCTTTTTAATTTTCATTCGGAAATTGCCCTCGTCACATCGTATAATGCTAAAAAATGGAAAAATCATTATTTTTTATTTATTTATATCTCTAAAAATTTTGAGTGTTTTGAAGACTATTATATACCGAATTAAAAATGCATATTGCAAAAGTAGTTACGTTACATTTAAAACCTGGTAAAAGCGTTTCACATTTACAATAGCCAGAAATGCCAAATTTATCGAATAATTGGTCATTCGGTATACAGCATTATGTCTTTTTTCAAGCTGTATTTTATAATGCCTCACTTTGATGCAAATGTGCAGCTTTATTTGCACTATTTTGATTTATTGTAAGCGTATTTTTGATGGAGTAACAATACATCCTACAGAAATCTTTAAAAATCAGCTAGATGATTAATCATTTTTATTAATTAAAACTTGAAACATGAAGACTCTTGTAGGTCTTTATTTTTAAAAATACAAAACGTGCAGCATTTTTTTGTTTACTTGCATTATTTTACTGGATTCTAGCTACAGTTTTGATCGAGTAATGATGCATTATCTCCAAATTTATAAAAATTAACTAAATGACTAATAATTTTAATCACTCCAGAACAAAATATTAAAGCATTTGCATGTCTGTTTTTTTGGTACTGCAATGTGCGCAAAATTCGCCGTTTTCATTTTCACCTTTTTTCTTAATTGTAGCTGCATTTTCCATGGAGTAATGACAGATATACCATTGAAAAACATCCTCAAAAAGTGGTTCAAATGACGGGAGCCACTAATATTGCTTGAAATTTGAAAGAGCTTCAATTTTGCTGCGCTATAAATTGGCCAATCATATCGTTCTATCAAAATCTCGAAAAAACAAATTTAATGCCTTGTTTCAAAATCGACTCTCTCGGGCTTTAAATGAAATCGCGCGCTTTAAGCTGTAGTCTAATTTTAAGCTGTAAATGTGCAAAATACTGGAAATTAGGAAATGTTTCCAATATTTGACAAAAAACTGTATAGTTACCGCCACCTGATCATTAAATGTTTTTTGTAGCTCATCCAATTCTGCATTAATTTATGGTTTTAAATAAAACATCTTGCTATCAAATTGTTTCATAAATGCAAATTTTTTGTGCACTACAGCTTTGCATTTAAGTCAACAATTTTTTATCAAATCTTAATTTATCTATAACTCGATGAAAAATTTATATTTTTTGAAGATTTAAAAATCATCTAGTAGGTATAGTTGCATAAAATGTGTTGGTTATTTACTGCGGATTATTAGTAAATCAGTTTATTCAAGAAGCAAAGGGTTTTCATTTTCTAATATTTATTTCATTACAGTTACTTAAATCAATATCTAAAACCTAAACTTTTTGTAAAATAAATTCAAAACACATTGCACTATACATACAGCATTGGTCATGTATAAGCACAACGCTTAATTATTGATTTTGGTGTCCTCATTTCTGTATATGTTTATTTTCACTAATTTAGGACGCTAATGTATTTCTAATTTCATCAAATTGTCTATTTAGCAACAAATTCCACCATTTGGGAAAAGGGTACTCTTGATTTGTACGATTTATCTAGGAAATCCATGGGATACTATAAAGTTATTTAGCTCTGGCTAATGTTATAGCTGTAATATATTTTGAAACTTGTAGCCCATTCGAATCAATATTTATTGATTATTGCAAGCATTTTTCCAGTTGCTTCATGTTTTTTTAAGCAGAGGAAGAGAGGTTTCTTATCGAAAATGATGGTATGCTTCTTCAAAAATAGCTGTTAGCTAACGAAATCAAGATATGTTCTTTGTATATCCACTACATATCAAGTACAACTTCAAAATTCAAATTTGAACCGTTGTTTGATTTTACAAAAATGCTCAGAATATCTGAAACAGCCCATACTACAAATAGGTTAAGCAAGTATTACGAGTTTTGATTTCTCCATTTCCACAGCAACTCGAGGAGGCTGAACCTTTTGCAATTCTGTGGATTAGCACTAGACGTACTTACCATTGCAATGGGAGCTTATTTGGATTCATATTTGGCGAGAACTGGTGAGCATACTGGCCTTAGTGGGTGTGACCAGCAGGTAATCAGCACTTTGTTCAAAATTTACTGAATGCACAATGATTTACACTTGCAACAAGCTGAAATTGGATTTACTTCGAATATCCACTACCCATACCTATACTCATGTAGAGTGGCAGCTTACCTGGATCATTATTTATAAAGATCGCATTTTTTATTGCTTTCATTAAAAGGGCGCCGTAAAGTAGAGGTGCACTTTGGCATTAATTTTCTCGACACGCAGTAGGTTGTGAAAGTTGCCCTTAGAGATCATTGTGCCCAAGGTGTGTACCTATCCTCATGTAAAGTTGGAAGTTAATAAAATTGAAATCCATCGAGGTGAGGTTTTTATTGTCAGTTTTTATGGCTGTAGAAAAGGAGGCTTCAGATGGCTTTTAAGTGGTTTTCAAATGTTTTCGCTTAATATTGAGTTGAATCACATAAACTCTTCGAAGGAGATGTACACCTCCATTCACCCTTCACTTTATAAACAATTGATATCTCTCGGAAAGTAGAAATATTAACTCCAGAATATAGGTGCACTGGCCAAATGTTGACCATAATTTATCAATATTTACCTAAAATATATTGTAAAAAACTGAGCACCTAAATTAAGGTGTCGATTTTTTGTATTCACAAGGTGGATCCAACTTTAGGCTACTTTGCATTTTTTGTTTCAGCAAAAAATATTGATTTTTCGTCGAGATAATCAAATTAATAGTATATATTACAGCTTAACCCTATGCTAACTGAGTTCCAACATTGATTTGCAAAATCGACCAGAAAATGGTCAAAAAAACAAAATTGCTTTAAGGCTCCTGAACTGCAAAGTAAGTTTAAGTAGCTTATTAAATGGTTTTTGTACAGTTTTAAATTCTGCATCTAGCTAAACAAAATTCAAACAAATGTTTTGCATTAAATTTTGCACAAAATGCCATTAAAATTTTGGAGGTTTTTTGAAGATATGCATCACTTTTTATAAACATATTTTAAAAATAATTTTTGGAAATAATGCACAGCAACATTATCTATCGATTAAGCCATTGCTGAACCTTCTAGCTGTATTTTTCGTAGAGAAAACAAGATTTTTGTAACGTTTTTTTTCAGATTCAGAATTTGGGATGAGGGTATACAAGGGAAAATTGGGGGATTAGAAATGAAGGTATCTCTTTGCACACATTTTTGAGGATATCTCCACGAAAAATCAATATTTTGAAAAAAACTTAATTGGATCCAAGAGAGCTCAACGAGATTGAGGTTATGAGTAAAAAAAAACTGCTACTCAATTTAACAAATATTTTGAAATCTACTACAAAAATGCCAAAAAAAAAATGAAAAAAAATGAAAATGCTCAAAAACTTTTTATACTAAAATATATTGTAAAGTGCTTAAAAACAAGTAACTTTTATTATTAAAAAATGTTCGTATAGCTTAATTTATTGCAAAGATATGAAGGTTCAAAGTTTTCAATTTTACCAGTGAAATACGCGTAAAAATCTGAAACATTAGCACTGAAAACGTTATACCAACTGTAAAAAATGAGATATTTCCGAATACTTGTTTTTGTATTAGAGGTAAACATCTCTGGTATATTGTCATATAATTTTTTCTTGGTGTTATTTAGTGAAAAAAAGGTTGAGTAGGTATGGAAAGTCAGACCTGGTTTTTACTGAAAAAGCTGTGTTTTTGAGTCTTTCATTGGGTATCAAATAAATTTAAGAACAGGTGGCATAATACGACTAATCTGTATGTATTTTGCAGTATCTAAGAAGACCCATTGACAACAGTAACTAGCTAATTCTCTCTAGAATATGCCCATATTTTAACCCACTATGATCTCCGTATTATCTGATTATCAATTAAAGTATAAATACCACTGACATACATGAATAAACTTATATAATAAATTATATTTAATACACTGAATCATGTTGTTTTAACTACAATTCACAGAGATTCCGCCTTATACAATAATTATAGCATAGTCAAAAACAATCGGTAGAAAACTAGATTTAGCAGCAAGAATATATATATTTATTTATTATATGTACATTATATTATCCTTTACACAAATATATATATATAATTTAGATTAGTGAGCCTTTTCTGATGTAAAAAATGGGTGATTTAAAGCATCTGCAGCTGTGATTCGATCGGTGTGAATAAGTTGTAAGCATTGGACCATGAGGTCAACTGCCAATATATACTCTTCTTGGTCCCATTTGTCAATTCTTTCTTTATTTATATCTCGACAAAAAGACACAAGATTGATGGGTTCTTCAGGTATAGTGGGTATATTGGTGTGTATAGCGCGGCCGTAATACTCTGTAAATTCTTTCAACTTTTTCATACCAAATACATGCGCTAATTCCATGATACCGTCTGCATCGTCTTCTGGTTCGAAAATAGGGTATCGTGCTGTTAAAATAGTGAATATAATAACGCCTACTGCCCAAATATCAATTGCACTGGTTTGATGTCGATAGCGAAGCATAACTTCTGGTGCGCGGAAGCCTTTTGTACCTGATCTATCAGCTTGTAATGAGGATCTAAGATTTCATTTATTAGTTGTGAAAACAAGTTATACACAATGAGAAATCACCTTGAATCGTAAGCATAATAACCAAACTGATCTTCTTTTTGGGTATACTGTGAGTTTTTGGCGTTGGTATTTGGGTTGTGTTTAATACTCTTATGGCTAGACATTCTTGCTAACCCAAAATCAGCTAAATAGCCAGTTTTCGATTTGACATTGTACAGGAAATTGCCTGGTTTAACGTCTCGATGCATAAAACCTTTCTCGTGAGTACTTTTTAAACCAATCAATAACTCTGAAATGTAATTTCGAACATCATTAGCTCTCATGGCCTTGTAGAAATCCTACAATTATAGATTATTGTTAGTGCTGGAATTATTAATTTTACAAAAAGAAAGAAATTTACATCGAAATGATCAAACTTAATGTAAGGTAATACAACAAAAGTCAAAGCATCATGGCGAAATGCAGTAATCAATGGAGTAATACCAGGAGAATATCTATTAATATTTCATTTTTAGCTTGTTTACGATAATCTCTGTACAATAAAATTTACCTTAATGAAGCTAAGCATTGGATTTCATGAGCAACACGAACAGGTTTGCTGATATCAAAGATAAGTTTAATGGCGACATAATCTACATCCGCATCATCACCAAGCGCACTAGCCAACTTTTGCCTTTGATTTAATGGCATGTATTCATTTACCAAAAGATCTTTGGCCTTGTAAACTCTACTAAATGTGCCTGAACCTGCTCTTTCGATGAGCTCGTAATAGCGAGCCAACTGAGGAAAGTCTTTCAATATAGTTTTAATTTCTGCATCACTTTTTTTCTTTCGATAGGCTCTTCTCATTTCCTCTTCTTTTACTTCTTCTTCAGTTTTTTCTGCTACGATTGCATGTTCTTCTTTTTCTACTGTTATTACATGTTCTTCTTCTACTGTTATTACATGTCCTTGTTTTTCTTTTTCTTCTTCTTCTTCTTCTTTTACAGCTTCGCCTTGCTCAATTTTTTCGACTACTGCTTCACTCAGTTCTTCATTCTGTTTAGTTTCTTTTGGAATTTGCTTTTGTATCTTTTGCTTTCTGGTTTTAGTTTCTGATTTGGATTCAGCGGTTTCATCCTCATTCGATTCAGATAATTTAGCTTTAGCTGTTCGTCGTACTCTTTTCTTGGGTGGTGGTGTTTCAGGAACAACAAAATCAGGATTTCCGCCGTTTTCTTCAATCAATTTTGCTTGACGTCGAGTTAATCTTCTAGGCGTTGGTTCATTGTTTAATTGTGATTCTGCTTGTTGGATTTTGGGAGATTCAACGACCGGCGAAGGTTTTTTGATGTTTTCCTTCGTTACTTTAACATTGACGTGCATTTCATCAATGTGGCTATCAGAAAGTAAAGGTTTCGAGGGTGCACATCCATCCTGTTCTTGTTGTCGATGTTTTAAGGGGGTTTCTGGTGTTAGAATTTGTTCCTGGCTTGGCTCCACCAATGCTGCTTCTTTGTTATGCTGTGTGGGTATAATAGCTAATGATTCTGTTGGTTGTGGAGGCGGTGGAGGAAGAAGATCTGATTGAGAATCATCGAATGTATCCAATGCTTCTTCGCCTAATGGAGTTCTTACTTCAATAGGGGAAGAAACTGTTACAACTCTTGATTTTTTAGAGGTTTCAAGATATGGTAATTCAGATTGGTCTTCTTCTTCGTCTTTGTCTATATCAGTCTCAATGGTTAAATTTGTTGAGCGCAAACGTTTTGGTCTTTTAGGAGAGGCAATTTCTGTAAACATGTTACTTTTATATAGATCACGCACATTGCATTGTATATCGTCACTAGTAGGTTGATATCGACTCAAGAAACGAGTTTCAGAAAATGTATCGTATGCTTCTAATAAAGATAATTCATTTTTTATACTAGGAACGAAAAAAGGAGATGACGGTGCCTCATGTCGTTTTGGTGTTAAGCTTTGTTGTGTTCTTTTGGGTGTCGTATTAAATCTCTTTGCGGGAAGCACAATTGGTATACCTCGATTATCCATTGGAATTTATATATTGAAGTATATTTATTATGTAACTTGAAAGAGAACAACTATATCTCGAAAAAAAATTTTTTTTGACATTCATTTGATGAACGAAAAGCGGAGTCGCCCTTGATTGCCTTCATTTACTGGAATCCTGGATTTAATTAGCCTGCTGCACCTATTCAAGGCGTAGATAAGTTTAGCAGCAAGAGTCAATTGAACTTAATGTGAATAATCAAATCATGTTCAAAGGTACGAATTACATCTTGGATCACAATAACGGTGCTGTGACCAAAAGTAACTCTATATGTAACTCTATTTGCATAATTTCGGCATTTATATGCAATAATTCTTATTATGAGCTTGAATTGGGATCGTGGATAATCGTAAAAGCTTAATTCCAAAGGTGGGAGTGGGGGATTGATATTTCTGATGTAATCATCCAGATTTAAACATAAAACCAATGATGATTCTTTGATTTACGCATTTCTTTCTTTTTAGCCAACAATGTTATGCCTACGAAATGGCAAACGATATACCGATCTCTTTAATACAGGTATATTTATTTGTGATATCGAAAACTGCAACGAAATTGAAAATAATTTATCAATCATTAAAAACTGAAGAATACCAGCAGAATGTTCAACATTTGATGAAAATATGAAGATTAAAATTTATTCTTTGAGGGGTTCTTACTTATTATTGCAAAAGTATAAATATACATTGCGTAACATTCAAACATGCCTAAACATGTACAGTTCCGTTGGATTTTTTTTTGTCCAAAAATTGGATGTAGAAATTGTATTTCTCTGCTTTCCATCGAGGAGGTATGATTTCAAGTTTTTATAAAAACGGAATGTTGGTAGGTCTTGTGCAGCGCATAGATCAGTATTTCTGGAAGAATTTACAATTGTGATGTGCAGTAATAAATTAGACATCAGGATGAGGTGTAATACCTTCAATGTAAACACAAACCTTTGATTTCAATTATGATTGGTTGATTACCATCAACACACAGACGCACGCAAACATTTGCTATTTTAATATCATCTTCAACATCAGCATTTCTACTTCTTTAAGATTTGTGTAAAAAAGGAGCACGAAATATAATCCTTTTTTCACTCATTATCCATAATGTCAAACGACGATAAATTGAATGTGCTGTCCTTTAACTGCTGGTAACTGTGATAATCTACTTTAATGTATTAGATAATTAACCGAGACATTTCAATAGGGGTCTCGCTGTAGTAGCCAAGCACAGAGAATTTCGATTAAAAGCGATTGCCAAAGCGCTCCAAAACGAAAATTATGATATCATCACATTACAAGAAGTTTGGGTGTGGAAAGATTTCGAGTTTATCCAAGAAGCTGTAAAGAAAACTCTGCCTTTTACTAAATATTTTTACAGCGGTGCATTGGGAAGTGGTTTAGCCATCTTGTCTAGATTTCCCATCATCTCAACTACATATCATCGTTATGCTTTGAACGGAAAACCTCTTAAATTCCTGCATGGCGACTATTATGTCGGTAAAGGTGTAGGATCTGCACTTGTAAATCATCCAGTTATTGGGCTTTTAGAGATATTTAATACTCATTTGCATGCTGGTTATGGACCCAAAGATCAATACAAAGCACATCGTGCTACGGAATGTTGGCAGTTGGCGAATATTTTACGGAATTCTGCTGCAATGGGAAGACAAATTGTGATGGTATAAATATATATATGGAATAGCTATGATAAATACTAATTTGGATTCATTTTATTAGTCGGGTGATTTCAATAGTGTGCCGAGTTCATTCAATTATAGATTGATTCGAGATCATGGCTTCATGTCAGATTCATGGCTTCAATTACATGGAGAACCTAATGCAAATCAATTTAATATGGACGATATAACAGCAGATTCTTATACACAATATTTTGGATTTACATGCAATTCACCCTATAATACATTTTCTCGATATTATGATAATGGAGATAATACCAATGCAGAGAAATTATTAGGAAAAAGATTAGACTACATATTCTATCGTTATTCACTTCAATTAAAGTGTATTGAATCAAAAGTTGTACTAACAGGTTTAGTTCCTGATTCAAGCATGAGCTATTCAGATCATTTTGGTGTAGTTTCAGTCTTTTCAACAACACCACAGAATGAACAAGAGAAAGATATGGCACCTATGCCATCCTTACTGTGCCATCCTAATTACACGCATTTACAACCATCAGTTATTCAAGAAATATTAGATGAGTTAAACCAAGATCGAGACAAAGCTAAAGGACATGCACACACATTATTGTATACATTTGTATTGTGTGTATTGTTACAAATTATACTTTATATTTTAATTATTGTGCTACCAACAATGCTAAGCTATCATGGTAGATTACCGATTATTTTAGTATCTGTATTTGATGGTATTCTAATGAATCTTGTGTCGCTGTTAATACCTGTGTGTCTCATCGTTGGTTTTGTATTCGGACATACAGAACAACGAGCATTGCTACAATTTATAAATGAAATAGAAACATTTAAACAAAATTTAGACGATAATTACTTTATTCCGATAGTTTAGAATTCATAATATGTTGTATTGCATATTAATTCCCAATCTTTAATAGATTTACATTGAATAGAAATACAACCAAAAAATAAATCCTCTTCCCATTCTCTACTGGTTCTAGAATAAAGATAATGTTGTGGTTGTGGTTGTTGCGTTTTTGAATTCTTGCTAATTGCTTTTTGCAAGTGTTTCTGGTTATTGATCCATCCATATCGATAGTAATGTTCAGCAATTGCTGATTTTCGCTTGTTCAATCTTTGGATTTTTGGTTTTTCATGGTAGCAATTGTTGCCATTATAGGCATGATACCATTTTTTGTTGTCCTTTGCAGTTTCAATGGATAAAATTCTTGCATTTGGGACCCATGTATGGCATTGAAGTGGTACAGAATCAAGACGAATTCCATTCATTGAAACTAGATCGAAATCATTGTGAGGCATGTTGATTTGTATTTGATTTTCGTTATTATCTCTTTGATCACATTCATAAAATGAAAGTTTTTTCAATGCATGACATGTTTGACTTAAATAATCAAACACATGTGCAGAAAATGAAACTGTACTGAGATGGAGCGATTTTAATGGATGTTGTCGTTGCCCTTGGTTTTGGTTTTGGTTTTGTAGCATAATATGAGCTGATCGAATAGTCAAATCCAGCAACTTTTGGCATCCATTCAATACCACATTAATATCGCAATCAAAATAAGGATGTCCACAACATAAAATAAGTTCTGTTAATTTGGTAAAATGAGAGAGCGGATCCAGGATGTTTGAGATATGGAGGTCTGTTCCGACCACTTCTGTACCTAACCCCGTGATAACATGTTGACCTCTTGATACTAAAAGGTCAAAAAATTGGTCTCTTGATACTAGGTTATACGTTGAATTCTTCATTTTAATCTCTTTCAGGCATTTATGTGTAGTCAATGTATCGAAAAAGGCTCCAGTCATGTACATTTTACCAGTGACACTATCTAATTCTATTTTGCGGAGTCGAGGACAGCAATGTAGGAGCATGGAAAACAACATTTGAATTTCTTTAACAGAGGGTATTGAAGGCTGAAGAGAGGAAAAGGCACCCTTTTTGTACGTATGATAAGCGGTCATTGTCGAGTCTAATACTTCCATATCAAGTTCTTGCAATTGAGGGTATTTTTTGACTATATAATAGATCCATTGAGGGGGTATAGTAGCTTTCAATTTCAAGTTTTTGATTGATGATTGCGTGATTTGTTGCATTAATTCTAGTGTATCTGATTGAGAGGCATAATCCATATTAAATTTAAATGATCCACTTAATTCCAAATCAGTGAGGAATGGTGCTGCTGTATGTATAGATTCAAAATCTTGCAGAGAAACCTGAATCAAATGCGATTTATTTTGTTTGCTGTTCATGTGTAATTGCTGTAAGTGAGGTACATTGATTAATAGCCTGATCAGCGATGACTGTTGCTGATCAAATAGCGAACTGACCAATTCACCATGCAGTCTAAGTTGCGTTAATTTATAATGATTGCTCCATGTAAATGTTGGTATTGTATGAATGTTAAATGTTGGTAGTTGCCGTATATATTTCCACTTTTTGCTTGGTAATTTACTGTACTTCCATAATTCTTGATCAAAATCCAAAATTTCTATATATGGACAGTATGTAGCTAATTGATCCAATTCAGACGAGGTGATACCAACTATTTTTTTGCTTGTTGATTTATCACTAGAAAGATATAGTTGGCGAACTAGATATCCCTTTTCTTTGATTATTTGAATAAATAATTTAAACTGATGTCGGTTCTTGATGTGAATCACTTTATACATTGCTCGCTGTACTGATTCGAACCAGCTTCTTGAGAATGTAAGGCACTTATATTGTTGATGATTAGGTAAATATTCTGCTATTAGCTCGATGAGTTCAGCAGGAAAGTCCATTTTTTGTTGTTGTTGTTAAAAGAAGAAAAAGAAAGGGAAAAGGGTGAAAAAAGGGGTGAAAAAAGAAATAAAAAAAAAAAAAAAAAAAGAGGAAAAGAGCATAAAACAAAAGGCGAATAGAAGCAACAACAACAACAGCAGCAGCAGCAGCAGCAGCATCAAAAGCAGCATATCAGCAATCAGTAATCAGCCATGTTTGTGATACCGACAAATATGATAATTACACTACAATATTGCGGCAGGAAATGTCTAAAATAGAGAATTAGGAAATTCTAATGGCAACCAATATAAATTTTAATACAGGCGTAAAGGTTTAAATTTATGGGGTAAAATGCACCCAACAGTTCGATTACGATAAATACAACGGCATTTACTTTTGGGACATAATATATTACTATAAATATTGTATCACTGAACCAAATTAACAGTGCTATTATTGCATATCGTTTTAAGGCTCCTATAATGTATGCATGCTTTGCATGTACGGTAATCTCTCTCTGTTTAGTCGGAAAAAATAAACAAAAAAGAAGAACATGGCCAACTGTGTTACAGATCTTAATAAATACATAACCTTATATTTAAGCAAAGGTAACAAACCAATCAACATTGTTCCGTACAGGTAACAAAAATGGCATCTTTTTGTGCAAGGAATGGAAAATGTTCTTTGATCTATAATGCATGCAGTTGTAAAATCTGGGAACTGATTCCACCTTTCTTATAATACAAATGAAACTAAACCATTTTTATAAGAGTATTGTTAACATTACTGTGTACAAATGAATTTTACCCGCTTTTTCCATCAAATATAACATCATTCATTTTTAGTATGGATGTGCCCCTCATTTTATTTCTACTGTTAAAAAAAGGCTGTTTCTCCGAATCGGTTAAATGAATTTCGTGTATAAAAAGAGCATGTTTTCATTCTGAAATTCCCCTTTTTCTATTCTCATTTTTTTGTTATTCATTAACAATAGACCAACATCGTTCCTCGGGTACTTTGATCTGTTGAAAAAAATAGAACAAGGGGCACATAATAATATCCGTTTTTATCAAGGCAAAATGATTAATTTACGTTTGATCTGTGGCATCTTCATTGCTCAGATTTCATTTTATTCGTCTGTAATTGCTGTTCAAAATCACACTTCATATACATGTGATTCTCCAATCTACTGCGATGGTCCAATCCTTAAAACTGTGCAATTAGCAAGAATCTTTTCTGATTCCAAGACATTTGTAGACATGGTAAAACATTATAATTTATGTATAAACACAATATTAACAATAGCAAACAGCCTACTTCTAAATCTGAAGCTCAGGTTGTTGAATCTTTCAATCAATTAGGTGGTACAAATGCTACAAAAGATCAAGTAATGCAATTCTTGAATGAAAATTTCTTGCCTGCTGGAACAGATCTGAAGCTATTGAAGAATATTGATATACCTGAATTGTCGTGGATAGACACTATTTCTGATCCTGAATACCGTGGTTGGGCCAGCAAGCTGAATAAAGCTTGGGGTAATTTGACTTTTGAATTTGATGAATCTGCATTATGTGAAGATTGCGCTTCATCTACTTTGCCTGTAGCTCGTCCTTTTGTCGTACCAGGCGGTCGTTTCCGTGAATTTTATTATTGGGATTCTTATTTTGTCATTAAGGGCTTGCTTTTAAGTGATCAAATTGATTTGGCAAGAAATATGATTGAAAATATGTTTGATTTTGTTCAAAAATATGGTTTCATTCGTAAGTGTAAATGTTGTTTTATGTAGTAGACAAAAAAATTAATTACGATATTTAGCCAATGGCGCCCGTATTTACTATCTCAATCGCTCACAGCCTCCATTCTTGACCCATATGGTACAAGCTTACTATGAGAAAACAGGTGATAATGACTTCATGACAGAAGCATTGCCTATCTTGGATCAAGAATATGCCCATTGGATGACAAATGCCTCTATTCAAGTAAAAGACCCCAAACATACCAAGAACTATATCTTAAATCATTATGTTACCCTCAATGCATCTCCTCGTCCTGAATCATATGTAGAAGATTACAACACTGTCAATGAAGGAACTCACTTTACTGAGGCCGAAAAGTTACAAATGTACGCCGATATCGCCGCTGGTGCCGAAACTGGTTGGGATTATTCGTCTCGTTGGATCAAGAATAAAGTACCTGCAGTTAATCAATCTGAAAATTATGAAATGTTACGTACCATTAACACTGCAAATATTGTTCCAATCGAACTCAATTCTCTCTTATGGCACACTGAAAGCAAGTTATCTCAATGGCATACGCTTTTCGGTAACAAGACAAAGAACTACAAAAAGAAATCCAAGTACTACACTAAGCAGGCTAAAAATCGGTTATCTGCCATGGAAAATCTCATGTGGAATCAACAAGACCATACTTTTTACGATTTTAACTTGACTAGTAATGCTCAAAGTATTGATTTCACACCTGCCAATTTGTTCCCTATTTGGGTCGGTGCATTACCCGAGAAAATCCTTAAAAATAGAACCGAGGTTGCTAAATTGTATGATGAAACAGAAAATGCACTTCGTAAATATGCGGGTATTTTGACTACTTCTTATTACAATACAACATTGCAATGGGATTGGCCAAATGGATGGCCACCTCTTACTTATGTCGCCATGGAAGGAATGTTGCGTTTAGATGATTATCTTAACAAGGAAGAACATTTCAAGAATGGTACCATTAATTATAAAGGCCCAAAGCTTAACACTACAAGGGGTACTTCATTTTCTACATTAGCTCGTGTCTTGGCAGAGCGTTACATTGCATCTGCTTATTGTGGTTGGGTAAATACAGGTGGATCTATTCCTGGTGTGCTTGAGAAAGTAAACAGTTCTGTAACAGATGATGGCCATATGTTTGAGAAATTTGACGTCAATACCATTGGGTTATCAGGTGGTCAAGGTGAATATGTTACTCAAACTGGTTTTGGATGGACGAATGGTATCGCTTTTTGGATTTTTAATAACTGGGCAAACTTTACCGCTCCTGATTGCACTCAAGTTATTACATTAGACTTGTAATCTATATAGATTTTGTTGAATAAATGCTTACATTACTACTATACATCTTGTTTCACATTTATAAATAATACGCGGGAAACTTTATAGTTTTCTTCCCATCAGTCTTCCCTAAGGTTGTATCACCAAATTAAAACTAAATGAAATCATAATCTTGAAAAGTAAAATATCCCAACTGTATATCAGTGATGCGTGCGAATAGCCTACTTGCAATGCCGACATAACTCCGGTTGCTTTCTATGAGTGCCAACAGAGCTAATTTCAATTAATTTCAACTAGAACTCCTACCATGCAACACAGAAAACATAGAAAGAAAATGAAGAACATATGCAGTAGATTTCCAGGTCTATAATGTAGCGTTTTCCCGACTTAATGATGGTTTCGGCCGTTTTTTAATTTGCGGGAAAGGGAAAGTTTCTAGCCTCTTCAAATAGAATCAAGATCAAAATTTAATATAAAAATATACTTACATATATTTCATTTGATTCACAATATTTTTAAATGCTTGGAATTATAGCTGTATTTGTGAATTATAGAGAAAGAATGCTTCAAAAATCATCAAACTACAATGGCTAGTGTCAAAATCTTCGAATTTTGCGTGGACGGAGTACAAAATCGTTTCGTCAATTCCTGTTCGTTTTTCGAAAAAAATGATCGTTTTTGAAAAAATCGAACTTTATAGGATTTTTTTTCTAGATACATCATATTTAATCAGTAAATCCTTTATAATAAAAATAATACTTATTTAGTAGCTTCATATGCTGATATTTTTTTCAAATCAATTTTTCACACAAAAAATTGCTTTATCGCCGATATTAAATTTTACGGTTTTCTGACGAAATGTTTAAAAATTATATACAAAACTCGAAAATAAACAATTTCATATGCATAAGTAATTGCTAGCGATCACTTTTTACCAATACATATCTTACTAAAAAGTTTCATTTTCGGGGTCAAATTTCGAATTTTGTCAAAATCGCCATTTTCCATGAGGTATCCTTCATGGAAAATCATCAAAAAATAAATGATTTGAAAAATTTGTAAACTTGCACCAAGGAATATCTATTGAAGTAGGGCAATCGTTTGGTATGATTTAGAGGACCAGAAATAACGTATCCATTGAGTTTAACGCGATTTAAAGTTGTAGTTACACTGGTTTTGGTGAAACATGGACAATCAAACTGTACAGATTTGCAAGAAATAAACAATTCGTCATAGTTTTGCTTTTTTATATGAATTGCCCTGATTATGAACTTTTGAATGGTACCATATATTACATAATGCGTCGAAATTTGAAGTAGCTAAATACGGTTTCATGACCTAGAGTACATTAACCAGGTGCAAAACAAATCCATTGAAATCAAGTTTTTACTGATGATTTTCGACTTTTATACACTAGATTTTGTCTGCGCTTTCGATCAAACAAATTTTGAACCTGTTACTGGCGTCATGTGGATGGTGCATATCCTTGATCCAGAATCAAATATATATCTGGAACTTCAAATCAGGTTACCTTAATTATTCCTAAAGAACAACAGAGAATCCAGGAAACTCCTGGTAATAATGTGTGCAATGTTAATATTTGATTTTATTATTTACAATTAATAGGGTTAAGATTGTTATTTTTACGAGCTAAAAGATGGAGAGGAACTACGACATGAAGATTTAGTTCTTATAGCCACATGTACATTTAGAATGTTGACTCTTTTGATGTTTCTTTGTGAGGCTCTTTCCCAAGTTGATAGCAGCTTCTCTGACTTCAGCAATAACATCAACCCAATAATCATAAGAAGCAGGACTTTGTACCAATTCATTGTGAGCATTCTGCCAAACGTGGTTATAAATGGATTTGGATTTCCATAATGTCATTTTGATATCATTCAAGGTTTCGATCTCCGAACGAAGAGAATCAGCAGTATGTTTTCTCAATAACTTGGATGTATCCCTATCCTCTTCAGAAACTTCACGAAGTTCATGAGACAAGTTTTGTAATTCGGTGCGAATATGCCAGCTAAGATGGCGAAGACGCTTTTCGATTTGGTTGGCAAACAAGTTTTGACGGATCATTTTAGTTTGCTCAACGGCATCATCACGAATGCTTTCCAATGAACAACGCAATTCTCCTGATAAACTTACAATTTCGTTGAAATCATGATTAATTGATTGAATAATGTGATTGAATTCTTCCAAATTGTTGGTCAAAAAATGTGTAACGGCATCTTCCAAAGTGGCATAACCAGTTGTTAAGAATAAGGAGTCCATTAATTCTGCATCAGTAGCGGCGGTAACAAAATCTTCGGCAGATTGTAAAAGAGAGCTGAAAGCTTCTTCAGTAGCAATAGTATAGTTTTTCTCCAAGAGATTGGAAGATGTTTTTGTCCAAAGAGAAGTAGCGTCGCGAATGGCAGTAGCACGAGGACGAGTAACGATAGATGAAGTACGCAAAACCTTGGAAATTTGTCTACGACGAGTGATAGGATCTTGTTTCCAGATAGATTGAGGGTACACCCATGAAGGAAAGTATTGAGCAACAGAAAATGCAATATCATGAATGGAATATTGAGTTGTTGGTCTGCGATTATTATTTTGCTTCAATTCCTTGCGAGCATCTACTACTAAACCCTTGACATATTGAAGATAATCCGACCCCTTTTGTCTACAACTCTTAGTTTCCTTCACCAAGAAATCGGTCTCTTCTGAGGCCAACTTCAATTCCTCTCTAATTTCGTTTTCAAGCACATGAACGACACTGTCCTGGGCCCGAACCTAGTGATTAAATTATAAAACGAATGTTAATTTTCAAAAGATCTTTACATTGAATTTATATTACATACCACATAAAACAAAGTTATCAAGAACAATATACCTCTGAAAGAGAGCTTCATGTTACTTTTTAAATATATTTTTAATAAAACAAGGGAGAAAAAAAGATGCAAACAAGTTTTGGCCCTAGGTCCCTCATTTAAAACACTGGCGCATTATTGAATTGGCGGTCACCATGGCATAATGATGATGATCTACGATCAAATCAAGATATCAACATGAATTTAGTGTATATTATCAGATTCTCTAGCTATATATTCGTATTCTTTATATGCATTCACTAAAAAAAAAAGAAATTGTCATACATTTGAACTAAAACTTCAATTTGAATCAATCGTCCATAGCGATTTATATCAAAAAGGTCAAATATTGTCCTTTTCTTGTACGTAACATCAGCTTTTATATAGTAGATATTCGAAAAAAAAATATAATGTAAAAGAATAACATCTAATAATTATTTTATATTATTATATACCATAGTAAATTATGCTGTTTAATGTCTTGAACAACTCTTTAAAAAGTATCACTCTGATTTGCATGCGTGATTGATTTGAAAACTTTGTTGCTGACAAGGAGGTTTCAATTTCAGTCAATAGAACTGCATGCAGTGAATAAATTTGTATAATGACCACTCCTCGAGAAATCAATACTTTTGTTTCAATGCTCATATGTGCCTAACTCTTTCGTTTTTGATATATGAAAGCCGGTAATCAATCTTTCATGCGAGATCTTTAAATGTCAATATATTACATAGATTACACTGTTTTTTAAGGCACTATATAGAAATGCATCGACCCACATAGATTGAAACCATTGACATCCAGTTATGCATTAAAACACACATCAGCATAATATTTAAAGAGAAGCAAAGCATATAAAGTTTCTTTCTTTTTTTTTAAAAATATTTACTAATTACTTTGTTTCTGAAAAAAACAAAAAAAAAACTTATTATTTACATGCTCAAGTGAAGGCAAATAATAAAATTTAGATGAATATTATGTCATGTTCGTTTAGGAGGACAAAAAATATAAAAAGAATGATTTAGTGTGAGCTAATAATTAAATTTAACAGTAGTTGATGAGAAATTCAGCAGGAGCTTCAGAGTGATAATCTTCAGGTTTTTTTTTACTTTGCCAGCTCCACAAAGAAGAGCAAGAGCCTTCCAATGTAAACTAGACCTTTCAACCCAATTCCCTATCTATTCATTAAAATACTTTCGTTTCGTAAAATTGTAAAAAAGTTGTTTAGTTTAACTCCAAACTATCTCTTCCACGTCATGCGGCGTTTATATATTTATGCATTTTCATAGGTTGTAATTGACGATTATGTACCTAAAAGGCCAAGAAGTTGGTGTCCGGCTTATTTCATATATATATAATTTAATTTATTTTGTGGTGAGTGTGTGGTCCTTCTTCTTTATTCAACACATTACATACCTTATATATACAATAAAATGGCGAAGCTGGATGTCAGCAGCCAAAAGATACTCTTGAAGAGATCTATCCTCGGCTTAATTGCTGTTGTAGCTTTCTCGTCACGTCTATTCAGTATTGTTCGATATGAGTCTATCATTCACGAATTTGACCCTTGGTATGGATATATATATATATATGTATATAAAAGCACGATTATATGATGAAAGAAGCAAATTAAATATTGAATACCTTTAATTGGTTGTATATAAATTTATAGGTTCAATTATCGTGCTACTCGCATGTTGGTTAAAGATGGTTTTTATGAATTTTGGAACTGGTTTGATGATCGTTCTTGGTATCCACTTGGACGCGTTGTAGGTGGCACCATCTACCCAGGCTTAATGGTTACTGCTGCCATTATTCACAATATACTTCATTATTTCCATTTCCCGGTAGATATTCGTAACATTTGTGTGCTTTTGGCTCCAATGTTCTCCGGTTTAACTGCTTTTGCAACATATCTCTTAACAAAAGAATTAAAAGATAGCTCAGCTGGTTTATTAGCTGCTGTCTTTATGGGCATTGCTCCAGGCTATATCTCTCGCTCGGTTGCTGGTTCTTATGATAATGAGGCCATTGCTATCTTTTTATTGATGTTTACATTTTACCTTTGGATCAAGGCTCTTAAATTAGGTTCTGCTCTTTGGGCATCAGCTGCAGCATTCTTTTACTTTTACATGGTTGCCGCTTGGGGTGGTTATGTCTTTATCATTAATATTATCCCATTACATGTGTTTGTTTTGATGTTGATGGGCCGTTTCTCTAGTCGTGTTTATGTATCATATTCTACATTTTACATTTTAGGTACACTCATGTCAATGCAAATCCCTTTTGTCGGTTTCCAACCTACTCGTACCTCTGAGCATATGGCTGCTTTGGGTGTATTTGGTCTCTGTCAAATCATGGGTTTTGTCAATTTGATGCGTAGCCATCTTCAAACCAAGCAATTCCAAATTCTTCTCAAAGCATTTGTAGGTATTACATTTGTCTTGGGTTTCACTGCTCTTGTTGCATTAACCATGGGTGGTTACATTGCTCCTTGGACTGGTCGTTTCTATTCTCTTTGGGATACTGGTTATGCCAAAATCCATATTCCCATCATTGCTTCCGTTTCTGAGCATCAACCTACTGCATGGCCCATGTTCTTTTTCGATTTACAAATGCTTATTTTCGTTTTCCCCGTTGGTATCTATTTATGTTTCCAAGAATTGCGTGATGAGCATGTATTTGTTATCGTATATGGTATCTTTGCATCCTATTTTGCTGGTGTCATGGTCCGTTTAATGTTAACTTTGACTCCCGTTGTTTGTATCTGCGGTGGTATGGCAATCTCTAATTTGCTTGATACTTATCTTGATTTCTCCAACACTGAGACATCTGCTGTAACTGAAGTTTCCGCTTCTGAAGACGAGAAGAAGAAAAAATCTACCTCAAAGAAGGACAAAAAACAAAAGAAGGTGTTTGGTATCATTGGTAATGATACTCGCATTATTGTAGTTGGTACATTTGTCTTTTTCCTCTTTATGTTCGTCTGGCATTGTACTTGGGTAACTTCCAATGCTTACTCTTCTCCTTCTGTTGTTCTTGCCTCTCGTAACCCTGATGGCTCTCAACGTATTATTGATGATTTCAGAGAAGCATACTACTGGTTGCGCAAGAATACTGATGAAGATGCCAAGATCATGTCTTGGTGGGATTATGGTTATCAAATTGCTGGTTTCTCTAATCGTACTACTCTTGTTGATAACAATACTTGGAATAATACTCATATTGCTACAGTTGGTCGTGCCATGTCTACTAATGAAGCCGATTCATATGAAATTATGAAGAAGCATGATGTCAGCTATGTTTTGGTTATTTTCGGTGGTCTTTTAGGTTATTCTGGTGATGATATCAACAAATTCCTTTGGATGATTCGTATTGCTCAAGGCATTTGGCCCGATAAAATCAAAGAATCTGATTTTTTCACCGCACAAGGTGAATACCGTGTCGATGATCAGGCATCTAAAGCTATGAAGGATTCATTAATGTATAAAATGAGTTATTATCGTTTTAATGAAGTTTTCGGTGGACGTCAGCCTTATGATCGTGTCCGTAATCAACCACTTCCAATGAAGGGACCGGAATTATCAGTATTAGATGAAGCATTCACATCTGAAAATTGGATTGTCAGAATTTATAAGGTCAAGGATTATGATAATCTTGGTAGAGATCATCAAGATGCAATGGCTTTTGAGGCAGGTAACAAGAAAGTGAAAGCCAAGAGAAATAAGAAAAGTTCTGAACGTAGAAAAAGAGCAGCAGCATCATACGATGATTTGGATTAAATAATACAATAGCATCGATTTTCATCATTTTTTTTTTGATAACATTCCCCCCTCCTCCTCCTCCTTTCCCCATTTTCTCTTCTGATTTTTTATTATAAAAATAAAGTTATGTTACATATACAGATTATACATGGTGAATGGTTTTTAATGGTGACATTAATCTGGCAACCAGCACTAAACCATCAAAAGTGCAACTAATTACAGCTTCAATAGGTATTAATACCTCATTATTTTCATTCTTTTGGGACCATTTGAACCTTAACCTTGAGATTAATCCTTTGGATTTTGTTATTTCAATCTGTCTTTTAACATTTTCTATATCTTTTAAAGCAATGTAATCATACAAGGAATCACCAATACTATAAATCTGACTCATGCCAACCATATGCTCGCACATTTCACTAGCAAAAACAATGTTCGATTGTATTGAATAACGATTTAAAAATAGACAAAATCTAGGTTCTTGCATTATTGTTAAATTAGCATGAACATTCCAAGGATATTCTTCACTCAATAAACGTTTTATGTTTCCAGGTGAGTTACTCCACTTTCCCGTTAATCTAATAGAGCCATCAGGCTGTATTGTGTAGCTTTCATCGGCCGAACTTGCTCTCGTTTTATGCTTGGTTGAATCGGTAGAAATTAATGCAAAATTCGTACAAATCAAGACATTATAACAGAAATGAGTAACAACGTCAACCAATATGTAATGCCCATTTTTATGTTTTGCGCGATATGAAACAACAGATGACATTCTTTCTTCTTTAACATTGTTGGAATGTATTAAACTAAGGGCTTCTCGTTCTTCTGGATGTGTCAAGCTGTAACCAGGTTGACCAAGTAATTCTTCGGGGCAATATCCCAAGGCATCTTTAATACTTTCAGATATAAATAAGAAATTGGCATTGGCACTAACATCATAAATAGTAATATAATTAATTTCCATTGTGAAGAGAAAAAAGGATTTTATTCAAAGGGAGGGCAAAGTGCGCTCAATTTGTAGTTATTGAGTTTCTTAAGCGTGCCACAAAAACTAAGCCGTCATATGTGCAACTTACTACAGCTTCAATGGGTATCAATTCTTGAGTTTCTTGTCGAAGCCAATCAAACCTTAACCGATTTATGATATCAGTTGATTTTGACAACTCTATTGATTGCAACACATTTTCTTTATCGTGAGGTGCTATATATTCGTATACTGATTGTCCAATACAATTTATCTGATTCATTCCAACCATTGACTCACACATTTGAGTAGCAAATACAATCAGTGATTCTGTTGTGTATCGATTGATGAATAAACAAAATCTAGGTTCTTGTTTAGTTAAAACATGGTTGTTAACATCCCAAGGATATTTCTCGGTAAAAAGATTCTTCATTCTTTCTTGTGAATCATTCCAAGCATCAGTAAGTTGAATCGAGCCATCTGGTTGTATCACAAACACTTCATCTACCGAACTTATTCGCTTGTTATGCTTGACGCAATTACTTGATACTACAGCAAAATGTGTGCATATCAAAACATCGTAACAGTAGTGAATTACAACATCGCATGTCACATAGTTGCCATCTTTATGTCTTTCTCTGCAGGATATCACACTAGACATACGCTCAGTTTGTACATTGGCCGAGTGAATCAAACTGAGAGCTTGTATTTCGTTGGGATGCGCTAGGTCATACCCTGATTTGCCGAGCAATTCTTCTGGGAGATATCCTAAAACATCTGTTACGCTCTCTGAAACAAATAAACACTTGGCTTTGGCTGTGTTGTCATAAATTGAAATGAAGTTTATCTCCATTAATTTATTGACTTTTAACTATGTAGAGAATCAAAAGACAAAAAAAAAAAAAAAAAAAAAAAGATTGAAGCATCCTTATTTCAGTTTTGAATCAACGGTATTTAAAAATTAGGTTTTCTCATATTGATGTTGCCTTCTGTCAATTTGAAGCTGATGTTGTTCATTTACTAACATCTTGATTTTTCTTATGCCAAATCAACACAAATATTGAAATCCTGGGTATTAATTTCTTATAATAAAACTTTTGATTTGATAATTGATCCCATATTATATATCTTACATTACACCCATTTAATCCTTGATTTTTTTGTTTGGAATAGAATTCTGCAATCAATAACAATTTGTAACCTTCGATCAACTTCAATGTAATATGGCAAAAGTGAAAAATATTTGGGCAATCATTAGAATTTCCACTGAAAATAATAAAGAAACCCGCGGTAAAATTCATAGCTTACATATCTTTCCAATTTCTTTTTCAATCGCGAAAAACAAGTAAAAGTCTTATTACCCATCAAAACCCAAGATGCAACTAAATTACAGTAAAGTGCGAATAATATACGAGCTTTTCATTTATGTTATATTAGCGAAATATATTAAAGATGATTAGACCCAATTTTATCTTCTTTATTAACAGCTGGAAAGTTCATATACTATCTCACCTTTTATTTATTTATTTATTTTTAAATACCATGTACCTCATACACAATATAATCAAAGGAATTGATATCTCTCTAAGGAGTAAGCATGCATTATATTCAAACCTAAACTTGATTATTCTGTAGTATAAAATTAGACATCAATAAGCATCTCTGAGTAGTGCCACCATTCAATATTGCTGCTCAAAATTGCCTTCACCAGATCACGTACTGTTGAAAAATACAAAAATCCCTGATCTCTAATCATTGATGTCTTTGTCAATTTTGGTTCACCAAATTAAAAAAGGAACCATTTGCGACATCAGTTTTAAAGCGGTCCAAAGATTCTAACATTCGTGGTATCCATAAATCTAATATTGGCTATATGACATGTCTTTCAATCAATTAAAGAAACAATAGCATTTGACTTTTTCATATCAAATACTGTATATCAACACTGTAACATGCCATGACTTTCGGCTTTTTTTTTTTTTTTTTTTTTTTTTTTGCACTATTTCGCTTGATTCTACTAGCTGCATTCCTGATAGCTAAAAGATATAGTATAAAGTCGATATCGACGGTTATAAACGTACCAGTATATCATTTTAGTCATCTGAGGGTCTTTAATTATACTGTGTCATACAAACAATGTCATAACGCGTGACAACGCAGTTTTCAAACAAAGAAAAGTGGGCGTTCTATTACTATGATGAGACCAGCAAATCAATGGGATTATAAAACTTTGGTTCTGGATGCAGTAAAATGGGATAAATTTTATAAAAAAAAAGCTTAAAAAGAGATACTGTTCAAATACTTCTTTATTAAATTATGGATAATGTATAATGCAATGATATTTCTACCTCTCTATTTATATTATTTGCCTATTGATATTTATCTGGCAGTTGTTCTGTCGACTGCCAGTTATTTCTCAATTTTGAATATACTATCGGGTTGTTCAACTGTATAATAAAAACAAGATATCGTTTTTTATTTAGATATAAAAGTATGGCCTTTTATATTGATTTGACATTGAAATCCTGAGATGTAATTTAAGGCACAATTGAACCATTAGATCTGTTTGATAGTAATCTATGGATTGAAATGGATCAATCATAATTTAACCGTTCTTGCAGAGCTTGTGAGTTGCCTTGTTTCAATGCTGCACAAATTGTGCTTGGATGCTGATTTGGTAGCTACTTGATTAATTAACCGCTGGGATGAAATAGTATGGTATCATAATTGAGGTCCAAGCGTTCTAGGTACTTATTGGATCAAACTTAGTACGCTAGGAGTTTTTTATATCCGACATCAAGACTTTGCACTTCAATACATGTAGTAATCAATAGATTGTAAGATGTATTGATACTGTAGAAGGTGATAACATATGGTACTTCCTGGTGGCATACAACATAGTATATAATTCATATTTTTGCCAATGGCCACTCGTCCAAAAAAAGCCGAACAATCGCCGGAAGCGGTCATCAAATAATATTTCCAAGCTTTAAATTTTTAGAAAAATTTACCGGACAGCCCGGACGCTGTTGTTTAAATATTCCAAGCAGCTATAAGATGCAGGTATCGAAATTTCAGACAAAAATTAAGGTTCGACTGTATTTGTCATGAACCTGTCAAGCTTAATCTATTATTATACTACTATCCTAAACATATCACACATTATTACCTTATCCGAATTGCATATCAATCTCCAGCTTATGCAAGACATTCTATTACTACCCGCACTGCGGCACAACCAATGACCACATTACAATATCAACTTACTCGCATTCAAGTTATAGAGTAATTCATTAACACTGTGTCCTGCATGCGTTGTAGGATTATAGATTCTGTCTATATGCATGACATTAATCCCATGCGTGCATAATAGTTGAATTGCCCATAAACATATCATTATCTCTATTTGTACATAATAATAAAATCTGACCATAAGCATAATGAGCTGATCGTATGGGCACAAATTGGTATGTACTACATGAGCATCGTGCCGTTCTCAAAATTCTGTTGCATTTTTTTTTACTGGAATGGGTTTTCGAATTACATTTGCTTTTATTAATATAAATTATAGACAATACAATTCAATACGTTGTTGGTGTAGAGCAGTATATGCAAGAACCAATATATTTACGATTATCATTATTTGTAAATATGTTTATAGCTATAATGTTTACAGCAACAATGGTTTTTGCTCGAGCATAAACTTAAGTAACACTTAGTACTTAAATTTATATGCAAGCAAACAAACCTACTAAGATTATATATATTACTTTATTACAACCCATAAAATAATTTAAACAAATTAGCCTTCTTTAAACTTACTATTTTAGTTTACAATTGTCAGCTGTAAAAGAATTTGTTTTCAAGTATAGCTACGATCAAGACTATGGCTATTAGGCAAGACATTATATCATTCTTTTTTTGTCTTTCTATATCATTTGAAATTCTATCAGTTTTTTGAAACTTTTCATGGGTTTGCAGCCAGTTCTAGCTTTCCATTGAGTAGATATAAATATTATTGCCTTCAATTTGACCTGGTAATCAAGAAATACGTCCAACAATAAAGTAGTAAATAGTGATATTTGATCTTAGAATGCAGTTAAATGAAGATATCAGTCTCTAATATAACGACTGCTACCTATCTTAAAAATATTAGTGTCTTATGTTAACATGCGTATTCAGATTTCAGATGACAAAAGAAAAGAATACCAGTTAGATAGTTTGATATGCTGCCTTATCAAACGGTGAATAATATCCTTGGAATATGAAAAAAAAAGAGGAGAAACAATACACGTAGATAAGGATTTTTAAGGCCTTACATTATTCAGCACAATTAAAACCCTGCTAAATTGCACATTTCAGACAATGTAAAAGCAGCATTACAGCGCATCAACCCATAAATTAAACAAAATAGGCAATATCTGTTATCATGGAAACATGCATTTTCTACCGGAATAATCGTCTGTCATATCATAGATTCATTAAAAAATTGCAAAAGCGAGCCCGTAGGGAAACACCGTAATTCAGCAAAGCAAGGTTGAATGGCTAAGTCCCTTATACTATGGTGTATATCTAAGTTTCAAATAAAAAAAAAGTGCTTTTTTTAAACTATTCTTATATTTAACCACGTAAAGTCTGAAAATTCAGAATTTGTAGCGGACATTTTTGCGGACTCATTTTATCCTTACCAACACTCATGATTTTGATCAAAAAACAGAAAAATCAATTTTTGATACCAAATTCGACGCGTAAATATACTACATTGTGAGAGAAAATTGTAGCTATAACTAATACACATTTTATAAAAGCTTAATATTAAATGTTAAGTAATAAAACTTGGCTTTTTTGGCCCAAAAACGGTTTTTTGATTAAAGGATTTTCATGTAATATTTTGCAATAAAAAGGTTTGTTATTTTTTGTTGAGTAAATAGAGAGCTAAGTTCTGCATATGTGTATATTTTTTTTTTTCATAATTGGTAGTATAATTAAGTCTAAATTTGCAAATTCAGAAAAAAAAAAAATTAAAAAATGTCAAAATTGATGATCTGGACAAAAATAATTTTTAAAATTAATATTCCGCTTCTAAGCCTTGTAAGTCTTAAAAATAAGAGATTTTATAATACTTGAGAACTTTTTCAAGAATTTATGATGCTGTATCCATTTGATTCAAGCTTATTACTGTAAATCTTTATACACATTAATATTGTGTGGGAGTTTATTTGATGATAATATAGTCTTACTTTATAATTATTGCATTAGAGTTGATTTATGTTGAGTTTTAGTCTTACCTCTCCAATATCATAGATATAAACATTGCCATCACTGGAAGCTATTGCCGCCTTTTTACCCTCTTTGTCCCAAGCCAATTTATTCAATGCTTTACCATTTACCAGAACCAACTTAAGTACTTACAAATGGCTCCTCGGTATTTGCATTCAAATTCCATAAATTAAATTGACTGGTTCCAGCTACAGTAGTATCAAACGTATTATCACCCCGCCTTATGATAAACGTCATTCTAAAATCAGAAACATCCCATTGTCATTATTGTTATAAACTATAAAAAGCTTGTTGATTTTTAATAATACAGCAATTAAATAAAAAACAAGATGCTACTAATAGTATATGGTGAGTATTCAACCTCTAAATAAGTTTAATGAAGTATGCTTTTAAACCCTTTTAAAAATCCTGAGGCAAAAACAATATCTTGGTCCTGTAATTTCTATCCATCAAAATGTTGCCATTTCCACTATACAATGAATGCACCTTTTATCAATCTTGACCTCGATGTACATGTTAAGTATCAGTTTTTTACCAGTTGTATTTTCTCTGATTCATTAATATTCAGTCATATTGAAAGATGATTTGTAGTATTGCCAAAAAAAAAAGAATAAATGCTTCAAGAGTTTTCTGCATATCAAACTATGCGATTTAGTAACAATGATTATGCTTAAATAGGCTTTTTGAACCTATTGATGTTAATCAGAATAATTAGTAGTCTCATGCATCAAAAGTAAGCTTTGCTTTATACATTCGCATTCGCCCATTCAATAAATGACATTGCATTTATTATCCGTTATATCATCAATTAACTAACTTTATCTTGATTCGATACATCTGACAATTAAATGCCTAAGTTACACTTGAGCCACCAGGTGTCACCACAAAAAAATCTCGTACAGGTCGACGAAATATCACAGTTTGGATCATTTTTTGTGTTCATAGATCTGAGCTCTCTCTCTCTCTCATTCATAGATCTCTGCATAAATCATGTCTCTATCTGTTGTTCAATTTAACTGAAATACATTGAACCCCAACATCCTACTCGATAAAACGTCTTGCTTCATTGCGAGTCAACACAACTATTTTGATACTAGTTTAGCGTCAGCAGTTGAATTAGATAAATTTGGGATTAGACGACCCCTTTTAATAGTTTTGCATACCATAAGCTAATAATGGGCCGTTATAATAGACACGCTAATCAAAAATGGTGAGTTAACTCTAATGGTCGAACAAGTCGGTTATCAGTATAAATAAAATCTTAAATTCAAATATAGCAATGAAGTGAGCAAGAGATGGTAAATCATGTAAATTAGCATAATTAAATTGTTTCAAGTGGTTTGAACTGAATATGCCTTTACTTTTGACCTATAAAAATTGATTTATTAGTAAAATTAATTATTAATAATAAGCTAATAAATGATAATTATGATGGTGTACCTTTGATAGTTGATAGTGATATACAAGACAACATCTTGTTTTCCTCTTCTTAGCTGTTGGCCACTAAATAGAAATAAATGCTTTTTTAGAAAATAAATAGACTAACATGAGTTTATTCATTTATTCAAATCAAACCAATACTATACATACTTTTATAATCACCAGTTTTTCTTCAGGTAGATATCGACTTTAGACCAAAAAAGCATTGATTATAACGTAAATAATGGAACAAAATGATTAACACTTGGGTGTTTTTTTATTCGAGAAAAATATTATAACGCGCCCTAATAAGATTAACAGTTAATAATTCATTTCCAAGTGAATAATAGGAAAAACATGTAATTGTACCTGCTGCTTGATTTCAGTTTATAAAAAATATTGGTCTTTTTGTTGTAGTTTCAAACATAAATAAAAGATTCGAGGAAGGAGTGGGGAAGAAAAAAGAAAGATAGTAATCCTAAATCAGTCGATTTTGTGCGCTACAAACAGAAATTTATAAAGGCATAAATACTTTTAGTGTTGCCAAACAGGTTGTTGTCGTTGTTCCCATTTGGTCCCTGAAAGAAGAACATGGGCAGAACTCTTTCAAACCCCAAATTTTAAATTGATATATCTCGTCAATAAGGCAATCCTATTAAATCAGAGTAGCTCACATCTGTTTTAAACCATTCAAATTATCTTCGTTATTAATTATATTATGATTGGTATAATGCTTTAATAAATCGAATAAAAAACCTTGTTGATCTCATTGCTCTGCTCATCTGGGCTGCCTGATTTAGAGGTAATATTGGAGTCATGAAATGTAATCTTGCTTGATTCTCATGTTGAACGTCATGGTTTGACAGATGTTCTAAATTAGTAATTCGATAATTCCTAATTCTGATAGACCAAAGGAATTAATTTTTCGTATTCACAAGATAGATCCAACTGAACGCTACTCTGCTTTTTTTTCAGCCAAATATATTAATTTTTTGTCGAGATAATCAAAATAATAGATTATATCACATCTTAAATTCCATAGTAACTGAGTTCCAAAATTGATGCGACAAAACTATCGAAAATTGATTAAAAAAACCAAATCGTTTAATAGCTCATGAAGTGCAAAATAAGTATACCTAGCGTATTAAGTGGTTTTTGTACAGTTTTGGATTCTGTATTTATATAAACAGAATTTGGATAAATGTTTCACATTAAATTTTGCGTAAAATACGATCGAAATTTTGGAGATTTTTAAAAGATATACATCACTTTTTTTAAACATGTTTTAAATATAAGTAATGGAGATGATGCGCAGTAAAATCATCTATCGATTGAGCCATTGGTGAACCTTTTAGCTACATTTTTCTTAGAGAAAACGAGATTTTTGTCAATTTTTTTTAAAAATTCAGAATTTGGGATGACGGTATACTGGGGAAAAATTGAAGCTGGAAACGAAGGTATCTTTTTGTATACATTTTTGAGGGTATCTCCACGAAAAATCCATATTTTGAAAAAAACTAAATTGGGTCCGAGAGGGTTCACCGAGATCAATGACATGAATGTTAAAAAAATACTGCTCAATTTAATGGATATTCTTAAATCTACTACAAAAAATGTCAAAAAATGAAATAAAAAAAAAAAGTGCTCAGATTTTTTTCATACTGAAATATGTTATAGAGCACTTCAAAACAAGCAATTTTTATTATTAAAAAATGTTAGTGTAGCTTATTTTTTTGCAGGGATATGAAGGCGCAAAGTTTTTAATTTTAGCAGCGAAATACCTGTAAAAATCTGAAACATTAGCACTTAAAAAGTTATATCAACTGCAAAAAATAAGATATTTTTGGAAACGCGGTTTTGGATGAAAGTCGAACATCTTGGGTACATTGACATATAATTTTTCTTGGTGTTATTTAGTGGAAAAATAAGTTGAGCAGAGATGAAAAGTCGGACCCAATTTTTAAAGAAAAAGCAGTAGATTTCACCTATTTCAACTTTTCTATGATGTGACTCGGGTACAATCAAACTCTTTCTCTTTTCTATAAGCTTTTGTAGATCTACATTTATCTTTATCATGTCAGCTACTAATATTACCATCAACAACAAACCTTGGTTCAAAAACTTTAAGCCTGTTCAAGAATGGCAATATTTAAAGGTCAAAATGTAAATACAAAAAGCAGAGAAAATTGAAAATAGGTTTCCTAAAATCGTTTAAATCAATACAGATGGTCCGATGAGGAACTTGACGTGGAGATCACGGAGGTTTCTTTTCGAATGAGTATACAACAAGCATTACAGTCCATCTTTGGGCAGGTAGGAGCTTCTTGCTACATCAATGTTTTAGATTGGAATCAGTATCACAATGAAGGCATTATCAAAGTAAAACAAAGGTATTATTCAACTACATCTAAAATGTAATAATTGAAAAAAGAAAAACTAAAAGAAATTCCATTTATAAAGTGAATTAACTACTGTATGGTCAAGTATGTTGAATCATCAGTTTTTAATTGCGAATAAAGCTTGCGCTCTTGATGTTATCTCTTCATCTGCGCATCTAATTAGTTTGGCTCAATAATTCACACATCGATATCCATAACAATTTGTAAATAGACGTAATAAATTATAGATTTTATTCAATAACTGCATTTTCAACTTGTAGTTCTTCCTCAGTCTTAGTAACAATAGAAGCTTCAGGAACAGTAGGTTCTGTACTTTCTGCAACAGGAATCTCTTCTTTTGCGACCTCCTCCGTAGACGGTTCTTCTGAAATTGTCTCCTCAGGAGGCTGTTCCGTGCTTGTATCTGTATTGAGTTCTTCATCCGTTGCTGGAGATGGATCATCATCGGGTGGTAATTCGGATTCTTGTGCCACATCTTCCACTGGTGCTGATACTGCGTCTTCTTCTTTTTCTTTTTCTTTTTCTTCAGCAGGACTGACAACAATTTCAGGAGGAGGAGGAGGAGGAGAGGGAGGATGAGCCAACACATTGACAGTAGCAGGACGATATCTTTCTGAACTTTCGGTCAAATGGTGTATCCAAATCTCCATATCTTCAGCTGATTTTGCACGTAATGTCCAAGTCCATCTATCAGTACAACCCCATCTAGTCTTTGATGTTCTCCAAGCCTTTGGTAATGTACTGCATCCATGATTTTTCAACATATTTCTTGAGGCTTTATGAGGCTGCAATTGGAATACGAGATTGTGATGCAAATTTGTTGAGAGTGAGGAAACTTTATAGTGTGGTACATAGATGGAAGTATCAGGGCGGGCAGGATAGTTGGAAGAATTTCGATATTCGTGCAAGAAACCGGCATGCGTCAAAACGTAAATGTATTCATGCCAATGGTGAAGCACGAGTGATTTGCGTTCCATGCGAGCAGCAAATATAGGTTGTAATAGTGCATGTGAGTGATTTGGATACTGCAAATGATCGGGATGACGAAAGGCTGCTTGTTCAGATATTAAATGTGTTTCGTTAAGCTTACTAAAGTTGATCCAATCACTGTCCATTTGTATAGTATCAAATGTTGTCATTATATTTTGTAAACCACTGTCAATGCCTAATGTGGATTGCTCTCTCATATTGTAAATGTGCTGGCAAAGGCGTCTAAATTCTTCAATAAGTTGTTCTTCTGATATCAATGTTTCTCGCTGTAATCGCAATACTGTTTCGTGAATCTTGTTTTCTTGGCGATAAACCTTGACCATTTGTTTTACTACAGCTACATATTGATTTATATATTAAGTTAAGAATTCAAGAAGGTTACTACATATATTTACCGGCATTTATTAACCATGGATCTTTCTTTGTATAACCATGATAAGGATGTTCATCAAAAAATACTAACTGGCGATCTAATCGTTTCAACCGTTTAGCGGCCTCTCTTTTAAGTGATGTTAAGGTACGCAATGATAGACGATCATCTGCCCGAATTGATTTTATCATCCATTTAAGTTCTCGTTTAATGTTTTTAAGTGTTGGCATAGCTTCATTACGTAAAAATGTGGCAAATTCCGCATGATCTTTGGCAGTATCCGTATGATAATGTTGCCAAGCATCACATACTCCCCTAACGCCGCCTTGAAAAGCGAAATGAATTTTCAATAAACGTTCATCTTTATGAAATGTGCGACGACTCTTGTGTGTAGTTATACGTCTACGATGTTTTCTTGGAGCAGAAAATATGGTTACTCGATCTAGTTTACGATATGTTTTAGAAACTCGATGCTCAACAGATGCCAATAATTCAAAATGTCGCAAAAGACGTTTAGCAAGCAGGTACCAGGCTTGCAATCGTTCCAGAAGTAAACGCACAGGTTGAATGCCTTGGTTAGGTAAGCCAGGTAAAGCATCATCAAATAGATACGTCTCAAAAGCAGAGGGATATGCTTTTTGAATGCGTTTGCGAGGTTTCAGTTTCTTTAATATACGATGTCTACGAGTGTGATCAACAGCAAATTGTGGTGGTGGCGGTGGTGGCGGTGGCAGTAGTGCAACTTCCTTGGATCCTGTAGTTTTTGGTGTTAAAATAGAAGCTGATGGTAAATTGAACATTGATAGCGAGGGAAATAACAGCTTTACAGATGATGGTGATCCAATTGCGGTTGTAGAACTGGTAATTGAATTCGTATCTTGTTGACATGTGGTTGCTGATTTTGTCGTAGTAGCTATTTTCAATGGTAAAATTCTCGAACCTCGCAACCAACGCCTCCTTGATAATAACGAAGTACTTGCAGATGGTGTCAGAGGACTATTCACTATTGAGGACATTTTTTTTCTCTTTAGAATGCTCAATGATGAAAAAAGAAAAAGAAAGATATGTAGATTTCGATATGTATATGCATTTGATCATAATTCATTATAATTAATCGTTAAAATACATTAGGAAAATTTAAAATATCTTCGACATCTTTAACGACACATTTTTTTTATTTTGCAAGTATTTCTTCTAATTGACCTTTTGCGTGTGATGTATTTAAATCATCACAGCCGCCGATTGATCTTCCATTGATGAATATGTTTGGTACAGTCCATTGTCCTGTCATTTTGGATAAAATGTCCTGAATTGAGTATCCCAGTGAATCTTGATCTAATTCAATGGTTTTAAACGGTATATTCAACTCGCTCAACAAGTCTTTGGCGTCGAGGCAATATGGGCAATACGATTTACTGAATACCTGTTGATCACAGCTATTAGTAATATTGATACTTTTACGCGTTTAAACATATAAATACCATGACTTTATTCTCATTGATTAGATTATCAATCATTTCCAAAACGTTGACACCTTGACTACCACTTGCCATCTTTAATCAAACGAATATAAAAATGTTTGAAATGGTTCGATTGCATGATGAGCGGTTGCGTAGTCCAGGTTCGGAGATGACCGAGGGCATTTATCTTGTGAATCACATTATTCATATTTATATATACTTTTCCAAATTACCGAGGAATATTCTTGAATAACAAAGGATGTTTTGGTAGTAAATTAGAAAATCTCGTGATATAAAAGCGAAAGATGTACCAAGTAAAAGAGAAGAACCTCAAAAATAAAGACGAAAAGATTTCAAAATAAAAGTGAAATCACTCCAAATAATTGAGAGTACTTTTGGAAAAAAATCAGAATGCCTCCATTAAAATATAATGCATTCATCCTTTTTCGAAGCATAAGAAAAAAAACCACTGACCTGTTAATATGTTCAAATGGAACAATGCACTTTGCGAAGCATCGTTAATGATATTTTTTTATGTTCAATGCTTCTAAATCCTCTTACACACAATCTATTATATATAATGTAGAACTTATATAACAGTACATAGTATTCCTATACTTTTCTTTACCAATTTTGAAGTTTTTCAATGAGTTCATTTTTTCAACAAAGTACATCTAAAAAAGATATCAGGCCTGATCTTGAGTCCATGCTCTTGTTGATTCATCATCTGGGAATATGACCTTCATATATTCATCCGTGAGTTCTTCCTCAGACGTAGTGATTTCAGCAGCAATTTCAGGTATCTCTTGCACCAGTTGCATCATGACATCCTCTACGTATCGATGAGAATGTAATTGCCATTTTTCTTTATTTTTCATATTGCTGTAGGTTTGGAGGGCTCCAGATTTCTTTCTGGGGGTTAAAGGAACATTAAGCGGGGGATTTCTTGTCGCAGGAAGTGGTAGAAGATGTAGAAAATCTGGCATCAGTGTCTGCTACAGTAGTAGATAAAGAGGAGCAGATGTAATATCGATAGGTGAGGAGGCATTGATTGCTGCCTCGGGACTTAGTTGGCGTTGTATTATAAACCGATTGTCAAATGAGATGGAAGGCTCTAAGTGTAGTTTCATGCAGATGTTTTTAAACAAGCTTCTCCAAGTATTTTTCATATAGCGTTCATTGACAGATGTCATATTTCATTTTGACAAAAAGCAACGAACGTGGACCAAGACACAACATTTTCATCAATCTTCAAAAGTCCAATAGCGCGAGTAATAGCTAAGAATTATTTTATTAACTATAAACAGTGGTAAATGCTTTTTTTTTTTCATACTTGTTGAATCGATTTGATTGTTAATAGCCATTTTTTGATTGAAACTGAATCTAAGCTACTATCTTTAGAATATTGAATATGCAGTATTTTAACCCAGGGAAACAGATTCTTTTTTACTCTTCATCCCCACTTTCACTTTACAAATATTATCTGGAGTTCTGTATGTGGATGGTATTGCTTCGAGTACCCGTCCTATGAACGCAGCTGGCATGTGTTCGTTTATGGGATAGTAAATGGTCAGTACCGTCAGATATACAGTGATATCCGTGTTTATCTGTGTATAAACTGTTGCTATCGCTTGAGAGAAGGATGTACTTTGTTGCGATCCTTCTTGTTTTGCAACAGTTTACCTTTTTTTTTTACATATAAAATGAATGAAAAATAATAGGGACATATTATTAAGCAGCGTATTCATCCTATCATGATTCTGAAATGTCTCCTTCAGCAAGAACTTTTGGAGATGCTTATTGGAAAGAGGAGAGAACGAGGTACAACTAAAAACGACTACTATGGTAAACCTTGTTGCTAGTTTGTAGAGAATACCGAGGGTTTAGAGGCTCTCAATGGCGCTAGTTTTATTACTATGTATGCCTTCATGAGCTATCTCGGTCTCGATCATGATTGAGGACTTTAATAAGACATTCATTTTTTATGGTACTACTCCCGGCATGTGTAACATGTCTGTTCAATTTATAGTTTTTGTTGGTAGCTTTAAATAAAAACAAACAATGCTAGTTGTAGATAAAGGCTTAAGGTCATCAGTGTCAATATGATTGCGTTTAACCGGCACAAGCAAAAACATCCAAACCTAATTGCATGATTACCAATAAGTGACAATCAAATGAAAACGCATTAAATAACACCTTGTGAAGCTCTTAGTCTGACAATACTACTAGATACCTTTCAAAAACATTCATGTACGGATTACAACCAAAAATTGCTAGCATAATAACATTTTTCTGCTCATTTCACAGATGACTCATCCTGTGGCTCTCAACGGCTCGAAAAACAGTAAAATCAAGGTTAAATCTCAGTTTTGTACCATGTACAGTAGATTTCAGATACACAAGAAGAAAAAGAATTCTTTTTAACTCGCCTTTTTCACAATAATGCCTTTTGTTTCTCTCTTTTCCTCATTTCATATATCTCATTAAAAAATGTCAAATACAATACAGATATCAGATCAAAAAATAGAAAATAGTTGGCATACTAAAACTATCGAAGAGGTTGTAGATCAATTCGAAACATCCCTTAGCATTGGCTTGTCTGAAGATGAAGTTTTAATTCGTCAACAAAAATATGGCCTCAATGAACTATCCACAGATGGAGGCGTTACATGGCTCAAGATTTTAATCAGACAACTAGTTGATATCATGAATTGGATTTTTGTAATTTTGGGCGTTGTTTCATATGTTTTAGGTGATTATATTACTGGTAGTTTATTGATCGTTGTAGCAATAGCCAATACATATCTATCATTTCAACAAGAATATGCAGCAGAACAAACATTAGCTGCATTAAGAGATCTAAGTAGTCCTCGGGCCGATGTTATCCGTAATGGAAAAGAACAAACAATTGACAGTAAACAATTGGTACCTGGTGACATTTTATTGATTAAAGAAGGTGATTCAGCTGCTGCAGATGCTCGTTTAGTTTATTTGTCTAATTTGGAAGCCGATGAAGCCCTTTTGACAGGTGAATCTCTTCCTGTACAAAAGCAATTGGTTGTATTAGAGAAAGAAGGTCAATATATTTTACATAGTTATAACTGTGTTTTATATTAACCAATATTTCTATTAAATAGATGAGCCATTAGGTGATCGTATCAATATGATTTATAGTTCCACAATCATCAGTAAAGGTCGTGGTCAAGCCATCGTAACTGGCATTGGAATGCAAACTGAAATAGGTAAAGTTGCATCTCAATTATCTGATTCTAGTGATGGTGATCGTACTAGAATTCAAAAGAGCATGAATCAAATGTATATTGCTTTACTTTGTACTGCTGTTATATCTGTCATTATTGTTTTAGCATCTGTAAAATTTGAGGTAGATAGAGAAATAGTCATGTATGCCATTACTTGTGCTTTGTCAGTGTTGCCTGCTGGTTTAACTACTGTTATGACTGTAACATTAGTTTTAGGTGGTAAAGAAATGACTAAACAACGAGCAATTGTGAGAAAACTTAAGGTATTGGAAACTTTGGGTTCTGTCACTCATATTTTTTCTGATAAAACTGGTACATTAACCATGGCAAAAATGGTTGTCGTTCGTTTCTGGACACCTAATGAAGGTTATTTTTATGTCACTCCTAATGGCCTTGCGCCTCAAGGCGATGTATATCAAACTTATGATAATGTTGACGAACAAGTAGATTTTGGAAAAGCTACCTTGGTTGAGAAAATGAACCTATCTCATGATACAAATCGTTTAGTTGAATGTGCTGCTTTATGCAATATGTCTTCTATCCGTAAAAAAGAAGAGCAACAAGTAACTAGTAGTGAGAAAGTAACAATTCATCATGACGAGAATGCACTGGAAAAGAAGAAATCAAACCATGCGATTGATCTTCCAAAAGATGAAAATGATGATACAGAATCTGATGATTGGATTGCCAGTGGTGCTCCAACTGAAGTTGCTTTACAAGTATTTGCACATAAATTCGGTAGAGGAAAACCCACCTTGACTGAACAAGGCGAATGGGAAATGATCGAAGAATATCAATTTGATTCTACTATAAAACGTATGTCAACAGTATGGTATAATCGTCCATTAAATCACACTTGTGTCTTTACAAAAGGTGCTGCTGAACGTATTTTACCTCTATGTATCAATTTACCAGATCAAGAATCTCAAGATAAAGTCATGAAACATGTTGAAACTTTAGCTGCCAAGGGTTTAAGAGTGATGGCCATGGCTTATCGTGAAAATATTGATTCTAGTCTTGTTCATACAAGCAATGGAAGAGATTTGATTGAATGCGATTTAATCTTCTCTGGTCTAACTGGTATCTATGATCCTCCTCGTGCAGAATCACGTCAAGCTGTCAAAGAAGCTCATCGTTCTGGAATCAGCGTGCATATGTTGACAGGAGATCATGCTATTACTGCCACTGCTATTGCCAAAGAATTGAACATTTTAAATGATAAGACAATGACACCTGAAATACTTCAACAACTTGTCATGACAGGCCCACAATTTGATGCCTTATCCGAAGATGAAATTGATGCAATGCCTCATTTACCATTTGTTGTAGCAAGATGTAGTCCTGAAACTAAAGTAAAGATGATTCTTGCATCTAAACGTCGTAATAACATTTCTGCAATGACTGGTGATGGTGTGAATGACTCGCCTTCTTTGCGAATTGCTGATGTTGGTATTGCTATGGGTAAAAATGGTAGTGATGTGGCTAAACAAGCATCAGATATCATTTTGACAGATGATAATTTTGCTACTATTATTCGAGCTATTGCTGAAGGTCGCCGTATTTATCAAAATATGCAGCGTTTCCTATTGTATTTCTGGATTGCTCTATTAGGTTTGTGGTTAGTTTTGATGGTTTCTTTAGCTATTCGTGATCCCAATAATAGAAGTGTATCACCCATGTCGACTATTCAAATGTTGTTTTTGTATGTTGCATTTACACCACCTGCTGGTGAATTATCTATTCAACCTGCATCCAAAACTGTCATGTTGGAACCACCAAGACCACCTACAGAAAGTCTATTTAACAAAGAAATTATTATGGATCTCGTTGTTTATTCATTAGGTCTTGCTGCTGTTTGTTTGGTTGCTTTTATTATTCCTCTTTATACAGGTGGTCATCATGGTGTGGAAGGCGTTAACTGTGAAGCCAATTTTGACTTTACTACATGTGAATCATTTTTTCGTGGTCGAGGCTTATTTTTGGCAGTAATTACATGTTCAGCATTGGTTTTTATGATTCATTGTAGATCTTATCGTAATTCAGAGTGGGGAATGCGAGGATTAAAAGAAACCATCAAGAGCAAAACTATTTTATACACAGTTTTATTCGATGTTGGATGTTTAGTTATCTTCTTTTATGCACCTAGCGTAGCAATCAAAGGGTTCTATATGCTTTGGATTACTTGGGAATGGAGTATCGTTATCGCCATGTTTTTATTTGTTATTTTATATGGCGAACTTTACAAGTTGCTCAAAAGAAAATATTTGAAACCTTTAGAAGCTCATGCATTAAGTGAATTCATTAATGTAAATGACTAAATATGGAACTCGGGGGGGGGGTGTTGTGATCTGCCATCTTTGTTGCCCTCCACTGACGTATTTTGTGTGCGTTTTAAAATAAAAAATTATTCCCTTTTGATTCCTTTTTTCTTCTTTCTTTCTTTCTTTCTTTTCTTTCTTCTTATATTTTATACAAACATGCAGTCTGCATATACTTGGATATTTACAACGGGAATCATTGTGTTCTTTGTTGTAATTATTATTTTATTGTTTTTTACGAGATCTCCTATTGAATTGCCATTATCATTTAATGGAGATTTAGAAGATATTCCATCAGACACAGAAGAAGACATTTTAAATTTATCAGAAGATGCCAGATTAAGTTATGAGAGTGCAAAAAGTGAGTATTTTTGTTGGGTTTTTCTTTTACATTGAAATTTATTCATAAAATATAATTAGCTTGGCAAGATCATCATCCCCCAAATAGTATTCCAACAGACATAACCCCTCCACAGCTAATTTCTATTCAAGAAAAAGGCGTATCTGCCTTTGAGTTTGAATGGGAATTAGAAGCAAATTGCTTTGTGGCTGGTAGAACAGAAATACAATTTATGGAAGGAGAAAACTGTGTACAAACAAACTTACCTTTACCCAGAAATCAAGAAGTTTACTACTGGGAAGCGAAAATGTATGATAAACCCGAGTCTACTTTAGTATCAGTTGGTATAGCCACAAAACCATATCCTAGCTGGAGATTACCAGGTTTGGCAATTTTTTGTAATTTGGACACACACACACACAAATACTAAAAATTTCATAAATTAGGTTGGAATCGTTACTCAATCGGCTACTTTTCTAATAATGGAAGTAAATGCTTCAGTTCGCCATTTAATTATAAACCATATGGATTACCTTACAAACATGGAGATGTGATTGGGGTTGGGTATAGACACCGTACTGGCTCTGTATTTTTCACTCGTAATGGAAGAAAAATGGAAGAAGCATATGCTGGGTTAAGATGGAATTTATTCCCTACAATTGGTGCAAATGGTCCATGTCAAATACATGTTAATTTAGGTCAAGCAGGTTTTGTTTTTGTTGAAGCAAATGTAAAGAAATGGGGTTTAGCTCCTTCTCAAGGTACATTATCACCTCCACCAGCATATGGAACAGAAAGAGATACAGTATTATTAGCAATGGGTACTTCAAGAGATCAAGATGCAACTTTGATTGATATGAATGGTATTGCTCACTCAAATCAACATCGTCCACCTCCATATCATCAACATCATCATTCAAATAATAACGCTACAACAACTACATCTAATAACAATAATACCACTGAACATCAGGAATCATTACTAGACTAATGATTTATGAATCGACACATTGTGAATATCCTTCCCTCCCCCCCTCCCCATTTCCTCTATATTTCTTCCCTTTTTTTTTTGTTTTGTTTTGTTTTGTTTTCTATTCATTTGTAGATAAATAAAAATAGTAAATAATCCGATTATATTTACAAACAAAATATTTATTATTTCAATTTTTAAGCTTTTTCAAAGAAATCATCTTTGTTGTCATCATCATCACTGCTACTATTATCATCTTCCTTCTTCTTTTCAATTTGAATTTCCTCAATATCTACAGGTGCAACAGGTTGAATGAGTTTTCTTTCAATCAACTTTTCTTTATATGAATCACGATAACGCTTCTTCAATAATGTCAAATCTTTATCTCCATCAAGCAAAGCTTTTTTGATCTCCTCGAGCAATTTTGTCTTTCTAGCTAAGCTCTTGGTGTCATTTTCGTTTTCTTGAGGGAAAAGTGATATATATGACAATGTTTTGGGATAATTTGTAATGTACAACAATTTAATCTGCCATTCGTCTACTTTTTCTTGAAGTTGAGCTTTTTTGGTTAAATCGTTCTCTTCTTCTACTGCTTTTTTGGCTTGCTTCAATTTTCTTTGGACCTTTTTACGTTCTATAAAACATGATGGTTAATTATTTGATCTTGGCAATGCTTTGTAATTCATCTTACCGAAATGTTTAACCATATGGTACTTTGTTGAATTATCACGCTCATGATCATCAACTACTTTTTCTCCCAAATCGTACTCCAAAACACGCAAACGTCTTTTGGCTTCTGTAATGACATCTGCAGGTAAATCTTTCTATATTCTCAAAGTAAGTTATATATGCATATAATTTTTCGAACATCTGCGTTACCTTATTGATTGTACGATGAGCATCTCTGATCTTCTTTTTAATTTTACCGGCACTTAAGGGTATACTTTCTTTGGAACCTCGGTTTCTGGCAAACTTGGAGTTGACGTTTGTCTTGTTGTTTTTCTGCTCAACCTTCATGTTGATTATCAATATGTGGTCTATGAAAAGAGAAGAGGGAAAGAGAGAAAAAATAGACATTTGAAGGTTGAATATACTTCAAAGATGGTCACTTGGTGGCTTATTGGAGAAGTGTCATGTTTGGATGTCAAATGTGTATCCTGGATCAAATTGTATGATTTGTGAATATTGCGTACTAGATTACTTCTTATAAAAGCTGAAAAGCATAAGCTTAATTCATATAGAGTCGTTAATTTTGAGTTGTATGCTTTCTATGCTCATTTTAAACTAAGTTTTTGCTGATTATTTCTGATTTATTTCCTACTCTTCGCATGACCACGGCTCGAATCCCTCATTTAATTAAATATGTGCTCTGAAAAATAATATCGACGCATGACTTGATGTCGACAAATCACTCCATGCAAGCAATTACGGTCTGGTGTATACCAAATGCGCAAAACAGTTCTTCGAATCACAAATATTGACATAATTAGTATTTTGATTTGTAAGAATTGCCAACTAAAATTGGGGCGACAGTAAACAACTTGAGTGGAAGAGTAGATATTGCAATTATTGCTTACATCTTCTATGCTAAAGCGTCTCACAAAAAACCTTATTGATGTATTGGTATTGATCCGTTGCTTTTGTTACCTTGACTAATATTAACAAATACAAAAGTAATTTTTTTTAATGAGTGATATCACCATCAATTTCAAAGATATTTATGATTGTAATACACCATACTAAAAGTAAAACTCAGGATAATAATTTTGTATCAATTTTAAAGGCATATGAAAACCATTGGAAGATTTATTATTTGGAGATGTGAAAATTGCTCAACGACATGTCGTTTTAATTGATCATAAAATCGGAAATCATGTACCAGATCTCTGGCTTTCATTTGCGCTATTTATCATTTGAAATGGTCTGCTGAGCTAAAACCCCCACGCGAAAAAAAGCGCGTTCTATTCCTACGATTTAGCCAGCAAATTAATGGATGGCAAAATTATAGCATTAGATACTGCTACAGCTGTAATATATATGTTAAAATTTACAGTACATTTGAATCAATATTCATTGATTACAAGCATTTTTCCAGTTACTAAATTTCTATCAAGCGGAGGAAGGTGTCGGTTTTCGAGGATACTAAACAGCCAATTTTGAAGCCAATTTCATTTCTAACTCATATTAAAATGTAATTCTTATAAATAGTCTTTTAAACCAAGACCTAGAAGCTCTTGGTTCTTTTTTTTACCATTAGTTTTTCTAGTAATAAAGCCTACGTTCTCCATGATAAATGTTACTAGTCTTTATTATTATTCTTTCTATAAATAAGATTGTATGTATCCATAAACTCCCAATACGCAGTTAATACGCACATATTACCTTACAACGGAATATGGTGTATTTAAAGGCTTACATGATCTTGCGTAATGATTTATCAAAATATGTTTAGGTTAAATAAAATTAGAAATTTAATCAAGTAAAGAGATATCGGTTATTGGAATGAAATTAATAGGGTTTATATACTATTTGATTTGGGGAATTAATGATGTGATAAGGTAGTTTAGATATTATTTAATAGTAATGTGTTATGTTGGTATATCATGTTGTAATATCGCACTGGCGTATCATGCTTTTAGAAGCATTGTATAGTTAATATTTAATTAAGGAACTTCCGGTTCCGGATCTGTTATTGTTTACTTTTTTGGATTTGACATGATCCGGTTTAAGAATAATACATCACGTAATACGGCAGTAAAATTCGCAAATTACCTGCATACTCCAATGTTTTACTCAAAATTTGATGCTTTCTACTGCCTTTCTACGTCCTTAAATTTCTTTTTATCCGCGCAGTTTGGCTATATTACCATTGTATTACATCGTTTCAAGCTAAAATATACACAACCACTACGGAAAAAATAATGTAATTTTTGAGTTTTAACATTATTCAACTAGGAAAGCCACGATGACATTGAATATTATAAATAAATGATAACATTTACGTACTTTAACATACATTTACATACATTTAAGTACATATTAATTAATGCTAACATATTTTTACATTGTTTTTTCCTCCGTGTACTATGAGAGTTTATGGATACATACAATCTTATTTATAGAAAGAATAATAATAAAGACTAGTAACATTTATCATGGAGAACGTAGGCTTTATTACTAGAAAAACTAATGGTAAAAAAAAGAACCAAGAGCTTCTAGGTCTTGGTTTAAAAGACTATTTATAAGAATTACATTTCAATGTGAGTTAGAAATAGAATTGGCTTCAAAACTGGCTGTTTAATATCCTCGAAAACCGACATACTATTGATGTTTACATGAGAAAAAAACATAATTTTATTTGCTAGTAACTCCTTTTTTAATTTCAATACATATTTGTTTATTACTGTTCAGTATTTAGTTGTATCATCAAGATGTTATTGTTTCATTGGATGATCTACTATTAGTAGCATTATTGAGTTATTGAGTTAATTCAACATCTATTATTTAGATCATTTACTTTCACTGGGCTTATATTGTTTTTATGCTTTCTGATAATTCGATAAAATTACTTTTTTGGGTCTATATTAATTAGTAAAATAATGGGGTAGACAAAACTTATTTGGAAAAATATACAAAAATATATAGCATATATTATTCTAAACTGATACCCATTTGACTACTTCTGGATGAACCTCAGCCAGATCCAATACACGCACTAACCGTTACAACAATATAGACGGCAACACAATTATAGAGCATATCATTAGATATAGATGTAGTCGGCAGAAAAGCCTTCTTTAAGAGTGGATAAACATGTAAATATATTATTAACGTAGTATTTCAAAATAAAGGGCTTTTAAGGGTAATACTGTACCAATTTATACCAGATACCCAAATTTATATATTGATAAACGACACTTTTTTGCGAGATTTACTTTGATCGTATTACTTTCAAACAACTGGGGAATGTCAAGATATTTACCAGAAGTAGCAGAAACGATATACAGCAACCTTAAAGACTACATAACTATAAATTCATTTATTTGAATACAAAGATGATACTGTGAAAGAGTATTTACTATCTTGCGTAGACAGAATTTAGGTTGTTTGGAAAATACAAATCAAGTCAGTTCCTATTCATATACAACAATACAAATTATTGACCAACTGGATAATTTTTGAAGAAATTAAATCAAAAATTAGGGTCCCGTGGTAGTTTCTTCTTGCGTCGTAAATTTTTTTAAAAAACATGTATCGTAATTATTATAGAAATGTATGAACAAAAGATCTTTATAAGTTAGACCAAGACAATGTAATAAAATGTTGTAAGCATTGAAATCAAACATTGAACTACTATCATACTTACTTTTTTCAGCTCAGCAAATTAAAAATATTGAAGTTAAAAGAAAAAAGTTAGAACCACAGCTCATTTATAAACCCCTGAGTGTGGTTTTAAAAAAAGGTGTTTTTATCATCATAAATTTGAATACTGTACGTGTTGTATCACATTTTTGCCAATGGTCATCCTTCCAAAAAAAATGCCGAGAAATCTCCGGACGCGGCCATCTAATCATTTTTCCAGGCTGCCAATTTCTAAAAAAAAATTACCGGACAGTCCGGACGCGGCTACTTAAATACATATCTCAAGCAGCTGTGAGATGCAGGTATCGAAATTTCATACAAAAATTAAGGTTCGAATGTATAACTAATTATTCAAAGGCTTATTTTATCTTCTGTTTAATGTAACGTGTAAAATACCACATACAGTATTAGTCAAATAAAACGAGGTTTAACTTAGGAAGTATAATAAAATGGTACGACTAAATTCGAAAAAAGTCTACAAAATCAAAAATTTTCAAGGAGGATTTATAAAAGTAAAATATACATGATCTTCATTTAATTTCAGAATATATATATCAGTACTGCTATTTTTTATTCGAAAAAGGTTTTCTTATAAACTGTTTTTATGTTTTTTCTAAAAGAAAAAGGAAGCGAGTATTTTGAAATCTCAGAGAAAATTTCATTTTTTAAATTTTACCCAGAGGCAAGCAAATATTTCACTATTTTTGCACTACTTGTAACATTTACTCTTTACCATTAAAAAAAATACGAACATACTACCTACAGGGAAAACGAGGCAACACGTATTATAACCCCAGTGCAGGTTATTATTATAGTAATTTGTAATATAATGAACCTTTTGAGTTATATCCCTGTCCTTTGGGGCCTCACCATATGTATTTTGGCGTATGGTGTTGTATGAGATCAGGCTGTACAGTCATAATAGCAAGACACTGCTCCACTACGGCCGACTTGTGTTGCACAAGATGATTTCGTTGTGCCCAGCAGATGGACTGCACACTATAGCCTGAACTGTTGTTCCCACTGAATATGGCTAAAACGATAACAAGATGCACATGGGCACAACAAAAAAAGAAACTGGACACAAGTACAATGCTAAGCCTGTATGTGTAGAATTATACATTTTGTCCATGTGCATGACATTAATCCCATGTGTGCATAATAGTAGAATTGCCCATACACATCATATCATTATCCCTACTTGTGCATAATAATAATAAAATCTGACCATGAGCATAATGAGCTGATCCTATGGGCACAAATTTTGCTTTGTACATTGTACGTAAGCATCGTGCGGTTCTCAGAATTTCATTGCATTTTTTTTACTGGAATGGGGAAATCAAATGAAGGGTGAATGTCTACTGTTATCTATTATATTTGATTTAAGGATTGCTTACACACCTGTTTAGAACAGTGTTCTCATACTAAATTATAGTGTCAATCCTTACTTATGCTAATGTAATTATATTCAGATATAGATGATCAGTCTAAAGTCTTTAGTTGCTTTTGGCAACAAACATTAATTATTAATATTCTTTATTTTCTATCTTTCATTGTAAGTCTAGATTATCAGAACTTAGCTTATGTGATTCTCAGGCTAATCATTTACAGTGTTTATATAACACATATGTTAAATATGTTAAGGCATAGTTTATTGCCATATTTAAACCACGATTTCAGATACATTTATATGTGCAAATACAACATTAATTATTAATTATATATTATTATGTTACTTTATCACACATAAAATTTAAACAAATTAACCTTCTTTAAACTTACTATTTTAGTTTACGATTGTCAACTGTAAACGATTTGTATTCAAGTATACAGTAGCTACGTAGCTACAATCAAAACTATGGTTATTAAACAAAACATCATATATTAAATTATTCTTTTTTTTTGTTTCTATATCATTTGAAATTTTATCACTTTTATGGAACATTTCGTGGGTTTGTAGCCAGTTCTAGCTTTTTACTGATTAGATATAAATATCATTGCCTTCGATTTGATCTGGTAATCAAGAAATACATCCAACAATACAGTAGTAAATAATGATATTTGATCTTAGAATGGGGTTTGCAGTAAATGACGATGTTATTTACTAAAATAAAAAAAATATAAAAATAAAAGCAGTAGAAATACAATTATAATCATCAGCTAAAGTTTTTATTATAAAAGATTTCTGAAGAGTTAAAACAATTGAAAAGTATGAGGGTATTTATAGTGATTTGGAGAACTTGGATACCATCAGACTTGAATGGATGTATATTTAGTAATCTTCCAGTTTTGAGTACATTGTTATTGATTTGATATTTTAAGGGGTAAATTGTGTAGAGCATTGACCATAAGGGATTGTATGTCAAGTGTGACAATATCGACCTTTTGGGAAATGGTTGTTTTGTTTATTTCTGTTATATCTATTTTATGTAACCTTGATTTTTAAGGGGTAGTTTTTTATATGCTTGAATCTTATTTATATTGATAGTGCAACTTCAATATAGATGAGTAGTAGTTGACTAAATTGATATCTTTGTTTATTATCATTATTGATTTGGATAGAATCCTGTTTTGATATATATGTCATTTGTGTAATTGATTGCGCCGTGATCAAGGGTGCTATCATCTACACGACATGTATGGTTCAAAAAGGGTATTTCATATTTTTAGCATGCGTTTGTTATTGTGTTCAATTGAAGCGTTTGTTTATTATTGTTGTTCACATTTCAAGTGGCATCATTAGTGATATTAAACGAGCCGAGCCTTTTTTATGCAGCCGAGCTTTTCTCAAGGCTCGTTAAAGTTAGACGAGCTTACAAAAAAGCTCGTTCAACCTCGACGAGCTTTTTTTTGCGCGTGACTAGAGCTCGTTTACCCCAAACGAGCTTTTTTATGCAGCGACTAAAACTCATCATCTCAATGCGAGCTTTTATTAAAGCTCGGCTCGAGCTCGAGTGATACAAAGCTCGGCTCGTTGTGGCGAGCTTTGGTCAAGCTCGTCCTAGGCTCGGCTCGTCTTTTATACTTAGGCATCATATCTTATGAGCGACACTTGGAATTTAGGTTGTTTTATTTTTATCAAGCGTTTTTATTATGTAATTACACGGCAGGGTTAAATAAAAATATCAGTCTCTAATATAACGACTGCTACCTATATTAAAAACATTAGTCCCTTATGTTAGCATGCACATTCAGACAAAAGAAAAGAATATCAACTTGATAGTCTGATATGCCTTATCAAACGGTGAATAATATCCTTGGAATATGAAAAAAAAAGAGGAGAAACAATATAAGTAGATAAGGATTTTTAAGGCCTTACATTATTCAGCACAATTAAAACCCTGCTAAATTGCACATTTCAGACAATGTAAAAGCAGCATTACAGCGCATCAACCCATAAATTAAACAAAATAGGTAATATCTGTTATCATGGAAACATGCATTTTCTACTAGAAAAACTGTCTGTCATATCATAGATTCATTAAAAAATTGCAAAAGCGAGCCCGTAGAGCGACGCCATAATTGAGCATAACACGATCGAACGGCTAAGTCTTTTATGCTATGGTAAATATCTAAGTTTTAAATGAAAATGCGTTTTTTTTTTTACTTTTCTTATATTTAACCACGTAAGGTCTGAAAATTCAGTTTTTGTAGCGGACATTTTCGGTGACTCATTTCATCCTTACCAACACTCATGATTTTGATCAAAAAACAGAAAAATCAATTTTTGATACCAAAATCAACGTTTAAATATACTACATTATGAGAGAAAATTGTAGGTATAGCTAATACGCATTTTATAAAAGCTTAATATTAAATGTTAAGTAATGAAACTTAGCATTTTTGGCCCAAAAACGGTTTTTTGATTAAAAGATTTTCATGTAATATTTTGCAATAAAAATGTTTATTATTTTTTGTTGAGCAAATAGAGGGCTAAATTCTGTATATGTGTATATTTTTTGTTTTTATAATTAGTAATACAATTAACTCTAGATTTGCAAATTCAGAAAAAAAAAAATTAAAAAATGTCAAAATCGATGATCTGGACAAGAATAATTTTTGAAATTAATATTCCGCTTATAAGCCTTGCAAGTCTTAAAAATAAGAAATTTTATAATACCTGAGAACTTTTTCAAGAATTTACGATGCTGTATCCATTTGATTCAAGCTTGTTACCGTAAATATTTATACATGTTAATATTATATGGTAGCTTATTTGATGATAATATAGTCTTACGTTATAATTATTGCGCTAGAGGTGATTTACATTAAGTTTTTTTACTCTTACCTCTCCAATATCATAAATATAAACATGGCTATCACTGGAACCTATTGCCACCTTTTTATCCTCTTTATCTCAAGCCAATTTATTCAGTGCTTTACCAGAACTAACTGAACTACTTACAAATGGTTCCTCGGTATTTTCATTCAAATTCCATAAATTAAATTGACTTGTTCCATCAACAGTAGTATCAAATGTATTATCAGTCTGCCTTATGATAAATGCCGCCAACCTGAAATCAGAAACATCCCATTGTCATTGTTATAAGCTATTATGAAAAGCTTGATTTTTAATAATACAGTAATTAAATAAAAAACAAGATGATATTAATAGCATATGGTGATGGGTATTTAACATCTAAGTAAGTTTGATGAAGTATGCTTTTAAGCCCTTTTAAAAATTCTGCGGCAAACGCAACATCTTGGTCCTGTAATTTCTATCCATCAAAATGTTACGATTTTCACCACTACACAACAAATGCACTTTTTATCTATCTTAACCTCAATGTACATTGTTGGATATCGGTTTGTTAACAGCTATATTTTCTCTAATTCATTAATATTCAGTTATATTGAACGATGATTTGTATCACTGTCAAAAAAAAGAATGAATACTTCAAGGTCTTTCTGAATTTACCATATATTTATTCTTTGTTTAGCATATCTGAAAATGATTTTATAATTACATAAAGTTATAATAATAAGAAATAAATTCTGATTCAAGAAATTTGAGCATCTGTCAATTTACAGACAACAGAACCAGCAGACGTGTTTAATGCAATCCCTTTATAAGTGGCTACACCATTTTTATCGGTTTTAAGAAAAGAGGCTACTTGTTCAAAGACTTTTTGTTTGGGTTTTAAAACAGTATCTACTTGTCCTTGCCAATCTACACCTTCCAAAGCAACTCTCTCACCAATAATGCTGTTATCTGGTGGTGATAACAGTTGAACTGATTTGCTATCGGCAGAAGATGCAGCAAGCAGCATGCCTTGTGATAAGACACCTCTGAATTTACTAGGCTTCAAATTACTCACAACAATTACATTTCTATTCTATGGTTGTAATAAAAAAAAAATCAATATCAGTTCAATTCAATGGTATTTATGCAGCACATCTTACCAAAAGCGATTCCATTGGCATGAAGGGAGCAAGGCCACTAACAATGGTGCGAGGGTTTGGCATAGCTTCTGTTGGCTCTGTATTCAAATCGACTATGGTTATCATTGATTAAATACTATTGCAATTTAAATTTGTATGCAAATCACTCACCTTGCTCAATAAACAAGTGAGTTGCTTCAGGGTGCTGTTCAATTTGGACGATTTTTCCGACTCTAAAATCAACTTTATGAATTAAATCATCTGCAGCAATTGTATGATTTAATCTCTGTTGACATGATTTAAGTAACAAGTTGTTGATACCAAAGCTTCTTTTCAAATTAGCCGTAATAAGCATATGGATAGGTGAATTATACCAAAATGAAAAAAGATATATATTGACAAGGGGTCAAGCCCAATTTTTTCTTTATTTTTCTAAATAGCGATTTTTTTTTTAATTTATTGATGCAATAAAATAATAATTTTTTCTTTCTTTCTATATACTAATAATACACTGTTCTTTGAATATAACGTTGTTCCTTGGGTGGTTTACCATAAATAGGTTCATCTTGTTTGAGAATCTCACTATAAATCTTACTAACACTATCATCCCATTCTTGACGGAAAAATGTAGCACCAGTGGGCTTTAAACCATGAGCATTTGCCAATTTCTTTGCATCAAAGTGATTTCTACCCTCCACCTTGATATCAATTTTATCCTGACCTTCATTAGGTTGTTCATATGCAATTACAGTATAACGATGGTATTTGGTACCCTTTTGAGGATGAGGAGGAACGTAATCCAAAATGGAATCGCCACCATTAACAATAGGTGAGGTAGCTGATAAAGAAACATTTGATCTATTATAAAACATGAATAAGCACCTCCTACTACTACTACTATCCATGAAAATTGATATGAATACAACTTACAATAACCAATGACAATGTTGTTGGTATGTTTGGTTGGTTACATCAGGTGAATCGGGATCGACCAACATTAAAGTGTACAATCTAGGTTCAGCATGGAAGTTTGTAATCTCGATTTCAGGGCGTTCAATGCTCTATTTAATAGATGTTTAGATATCCATTGATAATCCATTATTCTAGTAATAATTTACCTGCTCTGGTTTCAAATATACACCAGGTTCAACTTGACCTTCAGCTAATTTGACAGCAACTTCAACTGTAGGTTCTAATCCAGGAGCCAAAACATCGGGAATGACATTCATTTGAGTCAAACGTTCCATTAATTTACTCTTGGGAGCTTTCTCGAATTGTTTTTGACGCATGTAACGATAAACAGGTTGTTCCATATCAACTAGCAATCATTTAAACAAAAATTTAGTGACATTTTGAAATTGTTTACTCTTTTTGTTTTGTTTTTACTTTTTCCAAGCTTGAAATTGTTTTGTACTTCAGGTTCGTTTAATCTGGATTTAACTTGTAAATCAAATTTTAATGCATCGAGTGCCTTGATTTGTGCAGGTGTAGCATCTATAATTCAAAAAAAAAAAAATGTCAACCAGGGTTAAAACTGTGAAATGTCAAATAGTATTACTTTTAGCAACTCGAGTAATTTCTTTCTCTAAACGTTCCAACATGTTGAGTCTCTCTCTTTTGTCGATTTGAATCAATTTAAGGGCTTCTTCATAGGCGGTATGGTTACTAGCATTTGTTGAAGCTTGACGTGCAACCTATAAAATTGACATGGGGGTGTCAAAATAATCAACATCCAGGTACATTTCAAAGAATTTTCACACACTAATATTTACATTAAATCTAGATGAGCATCGAGCTAATTGAAAAGAACGTTTCGATAAACTAGACAACATTTTTTGTTTGAATCTTTTATTGAGGGAAGAGAAAGAGAAGAGGAAAAAAAAAAAAAGAAATACAAAAAACTATATGTGGGGAGGGCCTGGCTTTGTGATGTTTTATTGTGACTTTTTGAAAAGGGAAGGATAATGAAGAGAACCTTGTTTAGACGGCGATTATAAAAAGAAATGAGTGTATTGTCTACTTTCAACATGAACTTCCATATCAGTAAGTTTGTATTCATTTAGTTCTTGTTTGATCTTCATAGCCATCATAGGGGTTAATTTCTGACAAGTAGAATTATTATCACAACGGCGATCATAATCAGCTGCTGAGAATGTTTCATGTACTTGAATTGTACTGCAAAATTGAATTCTTCTTCCAGATGTTGCAGCAAGAGAACTTGTAGATGAAGAAGCAGGTCTTAATTTAGGTGAGCCATGTAAACCAAGACCGTAATGTAGACCAATTGTAGGCTTGATATATTCTTCTTCATTATGCTTAATTGAGGAGGTAGTTGAAGGAGTTGGAGATGGTAATCCGGGTTCTGGTAAATGAATGAAATTTCTTTGGGATTGTTGTTGAATAGCGATATTATTATTATTATTATTAGAGATTATAGCAGGAGGTGGTAAACGAGTAAATGAAGAACGTGATGAAATTGCAGAATTAGGCGAATCAGGGGTAATATTATTATTACTATTATTATTACTTGTTGATGAAGAAGAGCGCACTAAAGAAGAAAAAAGTGAATATTTAGTAAACCAATATATCATTCAAGACCTATATGTCATACCTTTCAATCCGCCCTTTCTTGTATGTGCACTGGCTATATCATTACTATCTGTATCAACTCTTAATTGAGGTTTTTTCTTTTCTTGCTTAACCAATTGACGTAAATCCCCTGAGGAATGACGTCTGGAAGCATTGTTAGTTGTTGATATTGATGGTGATGACGATGATGATGATAACTGTGGTGGTGCTGCTGGTTGTGATTTCTGAATATCTAAGTCTGAAACAGAAGAACCTCTTTGAAATAAACTTGATAAAGAGGCAATTGATCTACGTCGAAGTGACATTGGATTTCTACTATCGACAGATGATTGAGACAAAGGTGATCCTACCATTGAGGAAGATGATGAAATGGATGAATTGGAATCATTTCTACCAGCCAAAGAAGATAAATCATCAGAAGAACTGGAAGGAGATTTGAGATTATTCATACTGAATACTTTTCGAAGTCTTTTTGATAATGATAATTTTGTATTGACAGACATTTCTGATCGAATAGAAATACCGGACGTTGAAACAATTGATTCTGTCATGGAAGGTCTTCGTTCCTGAGATTGTGATTTAATTTGTGGTGGTGGTTGTAATGTCTTTACACTATTCATACTACGACGTCTATTGTTTTTAATAGATGAAGATGAATCGTTTGGATTGGAAGAAGAAGAAGATGATACAGATGAAGATGTGATGGATGAAGTAGAATTATATTTAGTTGATTGTGAATTTGTTGATGGTTTGGATGAAGATTTTCTTCCGTTTGATCTCGAACTTGTGTTTGCATTTTGTGTAATTGGGGTTGATGTTGATTTTTGTACTTGAATATGACTATTCTTACTGCCATTAGAAACTTGTGTAGAATTACTTGGTACTCTAACACGTGTTCTGTGCGGTCGTGTTTGTTGTTGTTGTTGTTGTTGTTGTTGTTGTTGCTGCAATTGTGATTGAAAATAACTAGTATTATAATACATTGGATTTGCCTGTGCCATAGCCATTTGCTGTGATTGAGAATAATTCCAAATTTCTTGCGAATTCTAAATACAAACACGTTTTTAAAATTAGTTTTAAGCTTAGTAAAATTAAGTGGGAGAAAGAGATCTTAACCAATTAAAGCAAAATAAAATATAAAAGTGCATAAAATTTATAAATAACCTCATAACCAAAAATAGCGATTGTGCAACCACTTTTTTTTTGAATAAGGCGCGAAAAAAAAAAAACGAGTGATAATAAGAGTGGGTTGGGGTCAAACAAAAAAAGTGAGGAGAAAAAAAAAGAAAAAAGGTAGAGATGAAAAAAAAGAGGAGAAAAAGAAAAATAAAGGAGTTGTTATTATTATTTACCTGGTCAAATCTCAGAGATGTTGAAATGTAATTTGCTAAAGCCACATCTTCATCTTCTACAGGATGATTTTGTCGTTGTTGTTGCTGTTGTTGCTGTTGTTGTTGTTGCTGTTGCTGTTGCAAAAGAACTGGGTTATGTTGGATTGTAGTTGCCATGGTGATTTTTTTTTTTGGGTGTGATTTTTTGCTTATAAATTATGTAATTTTTTTTTGTGTGATTTGTTCAAGATAAAGTGATACGATAAAATAAAAAAGAAGAAGAAGAGAAATGGGGTGTTTTTCTTTCTTTTTCAATCAAGAGGATTTACAATAAAAAGGAGAGAAATTAAAGTATGTTGAGATTGGGTTATTTACAAAAAGAAAAATTATATGGGGATTATTAGATTGAAATGCTCTTTATATATAAGTATTCAATTCTATCAAAGAAGCATTCAGTGTATCTCAATAACAATAAATGAAAAAGAAGAAAAAATATATAAAAAAAAAAAGATAAAGAGAGGAGATAAGTGATCAGAAAAAGGAAAAAGAAAAATGAATGTGTATATATAAAAGAGAAGAAAATAGGGTTCAACAAACAAGCTGTGAAGGTTGTACAAACCGTGTTCTCCGCTTCAAACAACTAAATTATCATTTAAATTGTTATACTATCACAACACTTTGTTTCTAATCAGATGAAAGACTTGTAGTTTATTTGCTTTAGAATAATACGAATTACTTCAAATACAATACATGCTTAAATATACTTTTATCATAAATGCAATGAATAAAAGAATAGACCTGAATTATAAAAAATTACGTTAATATAAATGTGCATGTGCAATCGTCTATAAATGATAATATATTGCAAGTAATAATATTTACTAGTATCATGACAATACCAACCAACCTAATTTATTTCATTGTATGTGCAAATAAGTCTCTTGATCACTTTTAATATTGTATAATGCATATTCTGGATAGTATATAGAAAGTTCAAATGCGATATATGATCATACACGTCATTCATAGTAGCAATTTACTGACAATGATTTAAATATGAATCTCCTTTTTCTTTTTAATCAAAGCAAATGTAATAAATGCCTTTATTATATATAAATTGTATTACATGAATATTAGTGTGTAACCTAATTCAAAACTAAAATAATTTGGCAGAGATTTATCCATTATATAGGCTTGATTTCACAAGCCTAAATGCATTTTTTCTGTATTGGTACATGCCATGTAATTAGGGCTTATTTTTAATTATTATTGAAAAAAGTACAATAGCACATGCAAACTATTTTTTTAACGGTGATTTATTTTGGAGATTGTATATAATGTTATGCCATTTTACTCTTTAACATCAATTAGTAGCACGTGTATATGAAGTTCATGAGCTGATGTAGCATTGCATTCATTGTTATAAAATTACCAATCAATAATACGTACATGCAACCCCTTTTTTTTAATTTCATGTCATGTACTGTATAAAGAATTAAATTTTAATTTTACATGCTGGATGTACGTTGGTTTTGACAGTATCATGGGCATTAAATCTCGGTATACATTAGAAGAATCCATTTCCATATACACATGAAATATTCAACGAAAAAAAGGCAATAACGAGTATTGTATAGAAAATCCTCAAAATTTTGTAACCAGGATTGTTGGTAGATACATCAAAAAATGAATAAATGCCTCGTAAATTCGTAATAAAAAATACAGATATTTACTTTGGGATATAAAGCAGTGAATACAGTAAAAATATTGGTTATATCATTATACCTGGTTGAGAAAAAAATACTTTAAATTACTTTTTTTTTTTTTTTTTTTTTTTTTGACAGCAAGTTTGCGCTGTTTGAATATGCAATGCCAGAAAAAAACAATGCCTAAATCCTGTGCAAAAAATCAAAAATCCGAAGAATATCAACCAACATCATTCGTAAACAAATAGAAAAAAATACATTCGTGATTCGGACATGCTGAAAAAGCATATACTTGTTAGTATTCTCTCACATTATGCGTCTCAAAAAGCCTCTAAACAGCTCAGTTGTCGATTAAGGCAGATGAAAAACGCATTGGAAACTTGGACTATCCATCTGTTGATTCATAAGGAAGAGCGCTTTGATTTGGTAGATGAATCACTTTGTAAAGAGTCGCATTATCTTATAAAAAATACGTCAAACAGAAAGCTTTTCATGGTTTTTATGCTAATTTTATTGTATTCTTAGTATCTACATATCTTCGATATTGGGCTTTGTAATGGTATCATCTGAGGTTTCATCACTACTAGAAAACAAGCCTTTGACAAGCGGCGATCCGTAGTAGATCAAAAAGAATAAAAACACCAAAATAGAAACATAAAAGCAAAGCTGTCTTTGATGACGCTTTGATATCATACGGTTCATTCTTCCAAATGAGTTTGTGAGACTACTGCCAAGCCCACCAAATTGGTTATGCTAATTGAAATTATGAGCATCGAAACCCCTTTAAACCCAATTTTCTTTATAAACCACTTACTGACTCATCTAAAAGTCTATCTTGGTCTGTAACATCTTGATGAATATCAATAGTAATCTATATTTAATATTTAATTGCTAATTTCTATCTTTTGCTCGGCCGTTATATTTTTACATTTTTTATAGCGTTTATCTTGGAACTGAGATCTTCTAATCTTACATCGTTTTGTTGCTCAAAGACATAGCCGTTATTTTTGGAAGCAGAAGAACTAGTAGATTGATATTAACAGCAAGTTTATCATTGATTTAGATGACGTACCTCATATTGAGTACGATCTTTGTATGTGAGTATATATAAAAGTGTAAAAATGTAAGCACACGAAATGGAAAAAAAAGAGAAAAAGCCCAATTTCTTTTAAATCTCAGTGTTATGTTGTTGGTATAACAGCCAATCAAGGTATGTTGGATAGAAACAAAGCATGATGGCTTAATTTTCATCACAGTACAAATAATCTTTCCATCAATCACTAACTCGTTGCCATGGCAACAAATATCCCATAGCAACCATTTTTTCTCTTATCTGATCTTTGATTTGTGATGCAATTCCATTAAATGTTATCAGATCTGTAATTCTAATCATGATATTAAGTTTCCAAGGACGTTTTATTTTATTACCATGAAAGATGTAAGAGAAATTGCATAGAGAACAGCTTTATTTTTCATAAATCTTGGAATTTTGATTGAAATTTCTACCGAGAATTCTAATCAATAGACAAGAGTAGTTTCATTAAACATTTGTAATTCTGTTCAGAAGTGCCCTTAGTTCATATTTGAGTGACGTAAGAAAAACATCTAGAGTTAATGCCCTGGGATGGAGGTAAAAAATCAATCCTGTGCCTGAATAAAAAGCTACAAAACATAAAAAAAGAAGTCCATCCTGGCATTACAATTCATCTTAGGTGCTAAATAAGACCTAACATATAGTTTTATTTTCTTTTTTTTTACTTTTTAAAAAACCACCCCTCTCAATATGCTTAGAAACGTTGCTCGTATTGCTCGTCCTGCACTCACTCGTGGTGTTTTACCTGCTGTAAATATAATTTAATTTCATGTAGATGTGTACAAAATGTGGAATAAATTTTATTAATAAAATTTGAAATAATTTATAAAAAATGTAGGCCCGTCTCAACCTTGGTGCTGTCGCTACCATTGCTCGTACCTATGCTTCTGCCAAGCCTTCCACTTCTGAAGTCTCTTCCATTCTTGAACAACGTATCTTGGGTGCCAATTCTGAAGTTGACCTCCAAGAAACCGGTCGTGTCTTGTCCATTGGTGATGGTATTGCCCGTGTTTATGGTCTCAAGAACTGTCAAGCCGAAGAGATGGTTGAATTCTCCAGTGGTCTCAAGGTTAGTTTTTAGATGAATCATTATTTTAAACATTTGCTGATTTTTATAATGCAGGGTATGGCCCTTAACTTGGAAGCCGATAACGTCGGTATTGTCGTTTTCGGTAACGATCGTTTGATCAAGGAAGGTGATACTGTCAAGCGTACTGGTGCTATTGTTGATGTCCCAATTGGTCCCGGTATCCTTGGTCGTGTTGTCGATGCCCTCGGTAACCCCATTGATGGTAAGGGTCCTCTTGACACTGTTGGTCGCTCTCGTGTCCAAGTCAAGGCTCCCGGTATTTTGCCTCGTCACTCTGTCAACGAGCCTATGCAAACTGGTATCAAGTCTGTTGATTCCATGGTTCCTATCGGTCGTGGTCAACGTGAATTGATTATTGGTGATCGTCAAACTGGTAAGACCGCTGTCGCTCTCGATACTATCTTGAACCAAAAGAACTGGAACAACGGTTCTGATGAGGCCAAGAAGTTGTACTGTATCTATGTTGCTGTCGGTCAAAAGCGTTCTACTGTTGCTCAACTTGTTAGAACTCTTGAAGAGAATGGTAAGTTTATTTTTTTGATTTGATTTTTTTTACATTTGATGGGCTGAAATTAACTGGTTTTAATCTATAATCAGATGCCATGAAGTATACTATTGTTGTTGCTGCTACTGCCTCTGAAGCCGCTCCTCTTCAATACCTTGCTCCTTTCTCTGGTGCTGCCTTTGGTGAATGGTTCCGTGATAACGGTCGTCACTCTTTGATCATTTATGATGATTTGTCCAAGCAAGCTGTTGCTTACCGTCAAATGTCTCTCTTGCTTCGTCGTCCTCCTGGTCGTGAAGCTTACCCTGGTGATGTTTTCTATCTTCACTCTCGTCTTTTAGAACGTGCTGCCAAGATGAACAAGAGCTTCGGTTACGGTTCCATGACCGCCCTTCCCATCATTGAAACCCAAGGTGGTGATGTCTCTGCTTATATTCCCACTAACGTTATTTCCATTACTGATGGTCAAATTTTCTTGGAAGCCGAACTTTTCTTCAAGGGTATCCGTCCCGCTATTAACGTCGGTCTCTCCGTCTCTCGTGTCGGTTCCGCTGCTCAAACCAAGGCTATGAAGCAAGTTGCTGGTTCCATGAAGCTTTTCTTGGCCCAATATCGTGAAGTTGCCGCTTTCGCTCAATTCGGTTCTGATTTGGATGCCTCCACTCAATTCTTGTTGAACCGTGGTGCCCGTCTCACTGAATTGTTGAAGCAACCTCAATACTCTCCCTTGTCTATCCAAGCTCAAGTTCCCATCATCTTTGCTGGTGTTAATGGTTACCTTGATAAGATCCCCGTTAACAAGGTTGTTGATTGGGAAAAGGATTTCATTAGCCACGTTGCTACTCAACACAATGATGTCCTTGAGGAAATCCGCTCCAAGGGTGTCCTCTCCAAGGAACTCGAGACCAAGCTCCGTGATGTCTGTGATAACCACTGCAAGAGTTTCTATTAAATTATATAATATTAAATGAAAATAGAGAAAATACACAAAAAAAAGTATAATGAAGATATTATTTAGAACGACCTTTTTTTCCAAGACTCACTTTATCTATTATTTTTTCCTTTTATTATGATGATTTGAATATATAATTGTGTAGAGTTGCGTTTAAATCGGATACTTTCTATGCAATGCCTATTATTTAACCTTTATTTTATTTATCTTTTATTTTCCAGATCTCTATTTTATTTTCTTCTATTAAAAATGTAATATATATTCAATTATTGATTCTAAAAAATGTATTAAATCATTGATCACATTCAGTATACTTTATGAATCATTCAATGCCTGATCAATGTCTTGAGAAGGTAATAATTTGGCCTCGAACTTTGTTTCCTCGATTCATTTGAAGTTCAGCATTTCAATGATTATGTGTCCTGCGGATCAGGATCAACACTCATACTGACATTAATTCATATATAAAAAACTTGCTGTTGTATATACATTTAATCAAAAGAGTTTTTTTATTATTTTGTAGTATAAAAGTGTGCAGCAAACTATAGGCGCACTTTGGAAACTATTTTCTCGGCACACCGTAGGTTATGAAAGCTGCCCTTTGAAATCAACGTGTCAAAGATGTGGACCTTTTCTCATGTACAGTTAGGTGTTATTAGGATCGAAATTTGCCGAGATAAAGTTTTTATTATCAATTTTTTACGGTTATAAAAAGTAGGTTTCAGATGCTTTTCGAATGGTTTTTGGATGCTTTACCTCAATATTGAGCCGAATTACGTCAAACCTTCAAAGAAGATGTATTTTTCCTATATGGGCCATTGATATCTGTCCGAAAATAAAAAGGTATATACCAGAATATAGGTGCATTGGCCTAACATTGACCACAAATTGTCCTAAAATCGATTGTAAAAAATAAGCACCAAAATTGAGGCATTAATTTTTTGTACTCACAAGGTAGATTCACCTTAAAGCTACTCTGCATTTTTTGTTTCAGCAAAAAATATTGGTTTTTCGTTGAGATAATCAAAATATTAGTTCATACTACAGCTTAACCCTATAGTAACTGGGTTTCAAAATTGATCTGACAAATCGACCAGAAAATGATCAAAAATGATCAAAAAAACAAAATTGCTTACTGGCTCATGAACTGCAAAATAAGTTGAAATAGCTTATTATATAGTTTTTGTACAGTTTTAAATTCTTTATCCATCTAAACAAAATTCAGACAAATGTTTCACATTAAATTTTGCAAAAAATGTCATTGAAATTTTGGAGGTTTTTTGAAGATACACATCACTTTTTATAAACATGTTTCAAAAATAATTTTTGAAAATAATGTGCAACGAAATTATCTATCATTTGAGCTATTGCGTAACCTTCTAGCTGCATTTTTTGTAGAGAAAACAAGGTTTTTTTCAATTTTTTCTTCAAATTCAGAATCTGGGATGAGGGTATATAAGGGAAAATTTGGAGGTAAAAACGAAGGTATCTCTTTGCACACATTTTTGAGGATATCTCCACGAAAAATTAATATTTTGAGAAAAACTAAATTGGATCCGAGAGAGCTCAACGACCTTGATAATATTTATATAAAAAAACTACTGCTCAATATACCGAATATTTTTAAATCTACTACAAAAATGTCAAAAAAACGAAAAAAAAATAAAAGTGCCCTGAGTTTTTTCAAATTGAAATATGTTATAGATCAGTTTAAAACAAGTAAGTTTCATTATTAGAACATATTAGTATAGCTTAATTTTTTGCAGAGATATGAAGGCTCAAAGTTTTTAGTTTTAACAGTGAATAAGCAGTAAAAATCTGAAACCTTAGCACTGAAAAAGTTGTATCAATTGAAAAAAACAGGATATTTTTGGATACTTGTTTTTGGATTAAAGTTGAACATCTCAGGTACGTCGGCATATATTTTTTTTTTTGGTGTTATTTAGTAAATAAAAAAGTTGAGCAGGGATGAAAAGTGAGACTCAGTTTTAAGGAAAAAAAACAGTGAATTTTATCAGTTTTTTTTCTCTTCGTGAGATGTAAACAAATTTGGGATAAGTAACATAATGCGACCAATTCCTATAAATTTTGAGGTGCCCAAGTAAAAAAAAATATATATATATATATAACTAGACCGTATTTGAATATAGCTAAATAACCCTACAGCCATGTAAATTAGCTATATCCAAACGCTATTTTGAAATATACGCAAAACCCCAGTTGTACAAAGAGATCTTAATCCAATTTAGCAGTATATTGATGTGATAATAATATTTATATTTTGCAGTTGCATACATACACAACTTGTGATAAAATGCAAGCTTTAATATTACCACAAGTTAGTTTTACTTCTACATGTAGGACGAAGATATATTTATTTAACCAAATCGAATCAAAAGCTTATTATCCTCCTCCAGAATAATTGTTTATATACGATAATAGAATAGTATATATTGTTATCATTCATGTTAATGTCTTTTTTTTTTCTTCACAAAGTGGGTATATCTTATGTTGTTGTCAATAATATATGTATATGAGTAAATAAACTTGATAAAATTATCAAGAAAAGTCTTCAGGTTTTGGCATTTCACACAAAAGCGCTTCTAAAGCTTTCCAATTATCAACAGTTCTACGGGCATATTGCAATTGCTCATGAACAAAGTTTTGATAAAGTAACGAGATAAATGCTTGTTGTTTATGCAGATACGACAATTCACTTGCTAAGCAATATCGGATATATGTGTCTCTTCTCTGTTGGTAAATCATTTTTTCGGTATCCTATATACATATAGTAAGTAAATGCATTTGGTTGTGATACAAATAGTTGGTGTCACATGAACTTACTGCTCTGATTACAGTATCTAATCTTCCTACTTCAGACTCTAATCCAGGAACTCCTCTGTTTTGATTTACTTTGGCTGTATTCGTAGATATCTTTTTGTAAAGAGCATTGATTTGATTTGCGTCTAATTTAGACTTTCTGTCTAGCATTTCCAAAAATGAAGCAGATATATCTCGATGCCTTTTCAAATTTTCAAGCACGCCTGTAACAGCTGAAGCAGTTTCTGCCTCAATGATTGTACTACCTTTGCTCAGATAATTACCAACATTTTCATAACCACGAACAACCTGTCCGCATGCTTGACAGTTGGGTACAAGACATTGATGTTCAACCTCTCTCAATTCCCTAGTTAAAGTTTAAATATATAGTTGCATAGACTAAAACTATAAACTACTTACTTTAAGGTATCACTATATCTTTTCATTTCTATTGCTCGTGCTTCTTTTAGTCGAATTGTTTTTTCCATTACAGAACATAAGACATCGTATTTCTCAATTGAGCTTGGCAATCTATCTTTGATCTGCTCTACGCGAGAATCTAAATCTTTTGGTATAAATGCTTCCAGCTCTTCAGTTTGGGGATTGACCCTTTCAAATTCTTCGTTTAAATTAGGTGATTTAGCTCTTCTCCAGGCCAAAAACTCCTATATATCATTTTGAATAAATTACTACAAATATTGCATTAGGAGAGATGTGTTACATTACCGTTTGTTCTGTTAAAAATGTAATTACTTCTTCATCATTTTTCAATACAGGATGTCGTACAATACAATTAATAAAACGTGATAAGCCTTGACATCTTTTTTCAAGGAATACTTTATCTTCTACATTAGAGTTGAGTATATAAATAGTATAAAATGAAATTCACAAATTGACTTACTTCCTGAAATCTTTTTAGGTGGTAAATTTGGAATAACTCTAAAGGGGTAGCGTTTCAATAAAGTTTCCCAAAACCAGTAGAAATCACTGTATCTACGTCTCACGGAGGTTTGACGTTGATTACTGTGTACCCAGTAATTAATGTGAGTAAATAAGAATCCTTCCTTTTCAGCAACAGTTACAGCAATCTGATCCAGATCTAAAAACCATTGATAGCTTTCAGTTGAAGCTTTCACTAATGCCTGAGTTGAAATTTTATCTGTAATAACATCTACAACAGGTACAAATCGCTTTGGTGTAGTTGATTTAGTCGTTGTAGCTGTGGAAGTATCATTATCTGATGTTTGGTTTTCATTCTCAAGTCCAGTATTATTGAGAGTTGTAGGATCATTTGTGTTTCTTCCCTCTATAGCAACGTCAATACTATCATTTACTTGATAGGGAAATCCATTACTTGCAGTTGGTGGGGTTGATGCAATTCTCCATGGATCATCGTCAAAACTTTGTCGACGCTTTGGTTTTGTGTTTGAAGCCATGAGCGGATTAGAACGTTTTATTGATACGTTATTAAGGTTTGTTAACTGTGGGATTGGTAAATCTATGATAAATAATAGTTAGAAGGTTATAAGATCTCACCAATATGAATATTACCATTGCGATGTTGATATACTTTCAATAAGGATAGCTCTAATATACACAATGCAATTATTTAATTTATCACGCTATAAATAAATCTCGATGTTTTTTTTTTTTTTTTTGATTTTATACCCATATTCTTTTGAGCAAATCCAGCGAGAGCTAATGCCGTATTAAATTCATTTCTTGTAACATACATTGCATTTGAAGGTACAACCATTACAGCGATCTAACATGATATTCAACTTTAAATTGGTTCGAAACATTATATTGTAAATATTACCTACTTGTTCAAATAAACGCGGTCCAAGCCCTCCTAATCCTATGATCACTTCCAAGGCTTCTACACTGACTCGATCTCCAACAGGTCCAGCACGAATGTAGGCCGTATCAAATATTTCAGGCAGATCGACTCCGACTAAATAAATGTTTATTATATTAAAACATCAGTTAAAAAAGAACAGAAAAAAAAAGAGAGAAACAGTGAAAAAATGTACCTAAAACGTTAGCAGCAGTTATGCCTTCAGTAACCAAATCTTCATCCATTGTCTGGCTTTGAGTTAAAGGTTGTCTCATATCATCTACGGGGTCAAATCCCGCAGCGCTCCAAGGGTCTTCCTCTTCTACTGCAAAAGACATTGTCCTGGATTCGGGTAAAAAGTAATTATTATTTGCTCCAAGAAATGAAGATCCAGCAATATCCTCAGACATTGTATGTTGATTTTTATTTCAAGAATATGAAAAAAGATTTATACAAAAAGAAAGGTATAAAAAGAAAGGGAAAACAACCTTATAAAAAGGGTTGCTCCTGCGTTGTTCTTTTATATATATTATAATATATAGGGTGACGTGAATTAGAGTGTAATAGTATAGAACCCCAAGTTTCGCTACACAAACTCGTTTCAAACTTCGGTTGTTGTCCCTTTATTGATTCGAACAAATTCAATCATTAATTCACAATGATCTGTATGAGGAAACAAATCAATAGATACTGCGCGAGATGGTTTGAAGGGTAAACCTTTAAATCTATTAGATGTAGGTCGACATAATCTACATTTACACATGTTAAAATCAAAACGTGTCAAAAGAAAAAAGCTATATATTTTACCCAATAAAGTTTTGCATGGCTTGTTTAGCATCGCAACTGATAAAAATCACTTTTTGGATTTGCTCGGATTCTCTAACAGCACGAATTACAGATGTATGTACTCCATTTCTGGGTGGATCCAAAATGGCAACCACTTCTTCATTCTTTTCATTAGTGACAATGTCGATCTTTTCTTCAACTTTACTAGCATAGTATTGAACATTTGTAATATCTGTAAAATTAAAGTTAATACAAATATGTTTAAATAGGCCATTCAAATATTTACTATTTATCAAAGCATTGGCTTTGGCATCTACAATTGCTTCGGGAATCATCTCAATGCCAACTACTCTATCAACTTTGGTTGCCATGGTGATACCGATTGTACCTGTGCCGCAACAAAGATCTAACAACGTTGTTTTCTTGTTTTCATTAACGTTGCTCCATTCAGCACATTTTGAATAAAGTAATTCTGTAGCTGGTGTATTTACTTGAAAAAAGGCGCTGCTGGAAATTCGGAATTTACAGCCTAGAATTTCTTCATAGACATAGCCATCACCTGTCAAAATCTCTGTTGTACCTTTATCTGTAATACCATTAGAATCGCCATTCCATATTTGTAACATTAAGGTTGTTGCATTTATATCACTTTCATTCCAATATTTTATCAGTTTTTTCTTTTCTGTATTTACTTGCTCCTCGTTTAAATCTTTTGTATTCATTTGTATTAAAATCATGACTAAATGATAGGGAAATGTGTCAATGATTTTAAGATTTCGATAAATGTAAATGCGTATAATTACTGTCGCCTGTTCTTTGTGTTCTTGTCATTATGGATCGCCACACACCCACTTTTTCCACTCGATCATAAACATCATAATCTGAATCTCGTATATAGTTCTGCAAAAAAAAAAAAAAAAAATAGCGTTAGCAATCAAGTATATTCAGTTTTAGCGAAATAAAAAATACCTCCATTGTTTTAGCTATTTCTTTTGCTTTCTCAGGTACATGCAAGCATTCATCAGAACTCAAGACTGCAGTAATGCCATCTCTATATAATCCCAATAAAAACCCAACTGTTTCTTTTCCTTCTAAATTTTTGCCAATTGTGAATTCACACTTTGTTCTGTAACCATTGACAACTGGTGATTGAATTGTATCTAAAATTTCACAATTCATTCCTTCCCTAGTATTAATTGTTAGACTAATGAAAATATAATATCTCCATTACTTTACAATGTGTTTGTCCAAGCAATTTGTTCTTTTCCGGCATCATTGATTTCTGGAAGAGCATGTACTTTTTTTCTAAGCGTGTTTAAGTATCTTGCTCCTAATTTATGCTTTTTGGCAACTTGATCTGAATAAGGAACACTGTGAATTGGATAAAAAAAATAAGATTTCAAGACAAGTTTTTTTGATCTATTCACAAATATTTACTTGCAAAGAGGTGTAACTTGATCTGCCAGTCTCTCATTAGGTGTTCTAGCATCAATTTCAACAATATCCTCGGTTTTTTTCTTTTTAGCTTCAAACCTTGATCGAAAAGCCTTCTCTGATACTTTAGAATATTCTGTTGCTAATGTCTTCTTTTTAAATTCTATACCTTCTAGTTTAGACATGGCCAACCTTGCAGCTTCCTCAGTCTAAATAGTTTGCTATTAGTCGGGTTCGAGAATTTAATTATTGATCTGCTCGTATCACTTACTTCACAATTGAGGAAGGCATATTCCCATTTTGGAGCCTTCTTGAATTTATATATCCCATGGCTCTGTAATAGTCTTTTGGTTGAATTTATTTCATGAGGAGGTAAATTGAGAATTTTTACTCTGTGAATAAATTCATTCTTTCCGTTTTCATTCAATCCTTGATGATGTACTGCTGCTGTATTATTACTCATTGTTTTTATCTTTGCGGATACAACCTCTAATGAATCTGTTGCTGCTTCTAAATGACATAATTCGTCAGTAAATTTAGCTAATAAGTTCAATAAAATAACCTACTTGTAATATTTTGTACAAATCGAAGCATTGAATTTTTGGCAGTAGATATTAAAATGCGAGATGGTTGATTGTTTCCTACCCCTTGCTTTTTAATGGTTCCTAAATAAATGAAATAGAACAAATTATAAAAAAAAGATTTGGAAGTCCAAAACCAGCTTTCTTTTGTGGCATCTCCGCCCAAGAATCGAGTAACAGCATGTACTACATGAACTGTCATTATCCCGTAATCTAAGAACAGCTTTCTTTAGATTTTTGATTAGTACACATCGATTTCATTGTTAACCCTATATACTAAAAGCAACAGCTGGAAAAATTAGCAGAATAACGCAATTTATTTTATATCTCATGGATGACTCAAAAACTGCGTCTCACTTTTCATCTGCGCTCAGCTTTTTTTTCACTAAATAACATCAAGAAAAAATTATATGATGATATACTTGAGATGCTCAACTTTAATGCAAAAACAAGTATCCGAAAATATCCTAGTTTTTTCAACTGATATAACTTTTTCAGTGCTAAGGTTTCAGATTTTTACTGCTTATTCACTGTTAAAACTAAAAACTTTGAGCCTTCATATCTCTGCAAAAAATTAAGCTATACGAACATTTTTTTATAATAAAACTTAATTGTTTTAAAGCGCTCTATAACATATTTAAGTATGAAAAAATTCTGGGCACTTTTTTTTTATTTCATTTTTTTGACATTTTTGCAGTAGATTTCAAAACATTCGTTAAATTGAGCGGCATTTTTCTATATTCATGTCATTGACATCATTGAGCTCTCTCGGACCCAATTTAGTTTTTTTCAAAATATTGATTTTTCGTGGAGATATCCTCAAAAATGTGTGCAAAGAGATACTTTCGTTTTTACCTCCAAATTTTCCCTTATATATCCTCATCCCAGATTCTGAATTTGAAAAAATTTTTGACAAAAACCTTGCTTTCTCTACGAAAAATGCAGATAGAAGGTTAAGCAATAGCTCGGTCGATAGATAATGGTTTGATGCATCATTGTAGTTATTTATATTTAAGATATGCTTATAAAAAGTGATGTGTACCTTCAAAAAACCTCCATAATTTCAATGGTATTTTTTGCAAAATTTAATGTGGAACATTTGTCTGAATTTTGTTTAGGTGGATGAAGAATTTAAAACTGTACAAAAACCATTTAATAAGCTATTTCAACTTATTTTGCAATTCATGAGCCATTAAGCAATTTTGTTTTTTTCATCGTTTTCTGGTCGATTTGTCAGATCGATTTTGAAACCCAGTTAATATAGGGTTAAGCTGTCGTATGAACTATTATTTTGATTATCTCGACGAAAAATCAATATTTTTTGGTGAAACAAAAAATGCAGAGTAGCTTTGAGTTGACTCTATCTTGTGGGTACTATGTAAAAAACCAATACGTTAATTTAGGTGCTCAATTTTCTATAATCAATTTTAGGTAAATCTTGGTTAATTTTAGTCAATATTTGGTCAGTGCACTAATATTCTGGGATTAATATTGTATTTCTATTTTTCAAGAGATAAGAATGGCCTATGAAGTGATGAAGATACATCTTCTTTGAAGATTTTATGTGATTCGACTCAATATTAAGCGAAAACATTTGAAAAACATTTAAAGCCCATCTGAAACCTACTTTCCTACAGCTGTAAAAATTGACAACAAAAATCTTATTTCGACGAATTTCGATCCTATTAACTTCCAATTTTACATGAGGGTAGGTACACACCTTGAATGTAATGGTCTCAAAGGGAAACTTTCACAACCTACTTGTATTATTCATCAAACCGGAAAATATATGACAAGGCTAAACTGATCTATCAGAATTAGGAATTACCGAATTACCAATTTAGAACATCTGTCAAACCATGATGTTCAACATGCAAGTCAAGCAAGGCCATATTCCATGCGTCTATCATCATGCTACTATTGAATCATAGAAGCATGATTCCAATATATCCACACAATATCCAAATGCTCATTCTAATTATATTATCACTCACATTTAATACTACACTCATTCAATTAGTAATATAAACCCCTCTATAAGCTCATAATAAAACGGTACTTTTTCATTTGATTAATTTTATACGATTTACCTTTCGATAAATCATAGACCTTTTGCAATTCTGCGGATCAGCGCTAGAAGTACCTGCCATTGCCAAGCCGGGTTTTGCCAGCCAAAAAATTTACTAGTATGCATATCATATGCATTAATGAAAAAGGAAAAAATTTGCTAGACATATGCAAAACTTACTAAGAAAAAAAAAAGGAGGATCATATTCGATGAGAAGCAAGGTCATCGGAGATTCTCTTTCGAAATTCGTATCCTGATGCCAAAGGGCTTCCCCTTTGGCGGTTTTGAACTCACGAATACGTACATGCCGCACTCAATCTGCAACGTATGCGCTACCCATTGAGCGAGACACCCTCCTGAGGCCTACAATTTTAATCCCCGTACTTGTGAACATACATTTGTCAGTTTTTCGTCTTCATTATTTTGGGAAATGTAGCAAATCAAGTTGTATTTTTCTTTTTGGAAATGATAATAGAGCTTTCCAGAAATTGGTAGTAGAAATCATCTGAAAAAGATGCAAATTTGTGATGGATATAAACAAAACTTAATGTTAGTACATTAATATTAAGCTGTATAACACAAAAATTAAATATGGATGAATGTAAGGCACTATTTGCCAAAATGGGAGTTAGTATAATAACATGAGCTACAACGCACAAAAACTCGAGTGATATTTAACAGATGCGGCTGCATTGGAAATTCAATTTTTAGGAGTAGAAACACTTAGAATTATACTGCAAAACCAAAGTATTATACATTATTCATTAAACTAAAGACAGATACCAAATTTTCAATCGACCAGTGTTAAATGCAGATATCAATTATATAATCTCTACCAATGCGAAATAGTAATATGATATACTGTATGAATCAATCAGTTTGACAATTATACAGTAATCAATGATAAGAATAATAATAATAGGATCAAGTTTTTAAAGTGATAACAAAAAACTACCAACAGTATGCTAGTAAATTTTAATTTAATACATTATCGTTCAATATGACCGAATATTAATGAATCAGAGAAAATACAACTGGTACTATAAAAAAAAAACTGATACTCAATGTAAAACGAGGTCAAGATTGATAAAAGGTGCTTTCATTGTGTGGTGCAAATTGCGACATTTTGATGGATAGAAATTACAGGACCAAGATGTTGTAATTGCTTCAGGATTTTCAAAGGGGTTCAAAAGCATTCTTCATTAAGCTCAACCAGATGTTGAATACTCACCAGATGCGATTAGTATCATTTTGTCTTTTATTTAATTGCTGTATTATTAAAAATCAAGCTTTTCATAGCTTATAACAATGACAATGGGATGTATCTGATTCTAGATTGGCATTTATCATAAGGCGGGCCAATGATACGTTTGATACTACTGTAGATGGAATCAGTCAATTTAATTTATGGAATTTGAATGCAAATACCGAGGAACCATTTGTAAGTACTTAAGTTGATTCTAGTAAAGCAGTGAATAAATTGGCTTGGGACAAAGAGGGAAAAAAAGCGGCAATAATAGGTTCCAGTGATGGCCATTTTTATGTTTGTGATATTGGAGAGGTAAGACTGAAACTTAATGTAAATTACCTCTAATGCAATAATTATAGAGTAAGACTATATTATCATCAAATAAACTACCACACAATATTAACATGTATAATAAAGATTTACAGTAATAAGCTTGAATCAAGTGGGTACAGCATCGTAGTTTTTTGAAAAAGCTCTCAAATATCGTAAAATCTCTTATTTTTTAGACTTGCAAGGCTTATAAGCGGAATATTAATTTTAAAAATTATTCTTGTCCAGATCATCAATTTTGACATTTTTTAAATTTTTTTTCTGGTTTTGCAAATCTAGAGTGAATTATACTACCACTTATAAAAACAAAAAATATATACATATACAGAATTTAGCGCTCTATTTGTTCAATAAAAAATAACAAACATTTTTATTGCAAAATATTACATGGAAATCCTTTAATCAAAAAACCATTTTTGGGCCAAAAGTACAAACTTTCATTACTTAACATTTAATATTAAGCTTTTATAAAATGTGTATTACTTATAGCTACAATTTTCTCTCACAATGTAGTATATTTAAACGTTGATTTTGGTATCAAAATTTGATTTTTCTGTTTTTTGATCAAAATCATGAGTGCTAGTAAGGATAAAATGAGTCCCGAAAATGTCCGCTACAAAGTCTGAATTTTCAGACTGTACATGGTTAAATATAAGAAAAGTAAAAAAAAAACGCATTTTTATTTAAAAATTAGATATAACATAATAGTATTGCAATAAATGACGATGTTATTTACTAAAATAAAAAAATATAAAAATAAAAGCAGTAGAAATACAATTATAATCAGCTAAAGTTTTTATTACAAAAGATTTCTCAAGAGTTAAAATAATTGAAAAGTATGAGGGTATTTATAGTGATTTGGAGAACTTGGATACCATCAGACTTGAATGGATGTATATTTAGTAATCTTCCAGTTTTGAGTACATTGTTATTGATTTGATATTTTAAGGGGTAAATTGTGTAGAGTATTGACCATAAGGGATTGTATGTCAAGTGTGACAATATCGACCTTTTGGGAAATGGTTGTTTTGCTTATTTCTGTTATATCTATTTTATGTAACCTTGATTTTTAAGGGGTAGCTTTTATATGCTTGAATCTTATTTATATTGATAGTGCAACTTCGATATAGATGAGTAGTTGACTAAATTGATATCTTTGTTTATTATCATTATTGATTTGGATAGAATCCTGTTTTGATATATATGTCATTTGTGTAATTGGTTGCGCCGTGATCAAGGGTGCTATCATCTACACGACATGTATGGTTCAAAAAGGGTATTTCATATTTTTAGCATGCGTTTGTTATTGTGTTCAATTGAATCATTTGTTTATTATTGTTGTTCACATTTCAAGTGGCATCATATCTTATGAGCGACACTTGGAATTTAGTTTGTTTTATTTTTGTCAAGCGTTTTTAGTATGTAATTCCACTGCAATACTTACATGTTGTGTTGCATTGACTCAGACTTTATTCTGTATGACTTTATATGCTGCACAGATAATTATATTTCTCCTTTTTGTATAGAGCATGATGCACATTACGATGTAACTTTGACAAGTATTTGGATGGTACTAGTGAATTCTATATAGCAGTAAAAAACGACGATGCGGTTCAGTAAAATAATACAATGTTGATCAATCAGAAAGAGATGGGGAAAGAAAAAACTCACAATGCCAAGCTGTCAAATTTAATGTTATATCTGTAGTATATATTTTGAAACTTGCAACCCGTTTGGATTAATATCTATTGATTATTACAAGCATTTTTCCAGTTGCTTCAATTTTTTTAAACAGAGAAAGACAGGTTTTTTGCCGAAAATGGTGGTGTAATTCTTCAAAATCTGCTATTACTGTATGTAGCTCATGAAATCAAGATATGTTGTTCGTATATTCACTACTACGCATTAAATTCAAGTTCAAAATTTAATTTCGAGCCATTACTTGATTTTATAAAATTTTTCAAAGAATATCTGAAACAGCCCATACAAAATTGTTTATTAAACAAGTACGCGTTTTTATTTCTCCATTTTTACAGCAACTCGAGGAGGCCGAACCTTTTGCAATTCCGTGGATTAGCACAAGACGCACCTATAATTGCAATGGGAGCATATTGGGATCTATATTTGGCACGAACTGGTGAGCTTACTGCATTTAGTGGGTGTAAACAGCAGATAATCAACTTATTGTTCTAATTTACCAAATGCACAATGATTTGTACAAGCTGATATTGGATATGACTTGGAATATCTACCGATCATAACTATACTCATATAGGGTGGCAGCTTACCTGGATCATTATTTATAAAGATTGCATTTTTAATTGTTTTTATTAAAATTGCGTAGTAAAGTATAGGTTCACTTTGCCCATTAATTTTCGCAACATGTACAGTCGTGATTCAATTTGGTGGACTCGTAAATAACGGATTTTCGATTTAATGGACAGTTTGAAATTTCCACTGAATCGATTCAGTGGATAGTGGACAATTTCGTTTCTACCAGTGCACTATAATAGTAAAATATAAATACTATTGGATAAAACTGTATTTAGCTGGTAATAGCTTGCTATGGTATTCATGAAATTAGAAGAAATATAGAGAATTACCAAATCACGTACCTAATTTACCTCAGTTTTTTAATAAATTTCTTATTATCCACTGTTTAATTCAGTTGCTCGAATATGAAAAGCCTTTATGAACAATATTATTTAATACTATAAACAAGTAACGCCTTTTTATTCTCATTTTTTGATCCAATATTATGGAAAATGATTTATTCGATTTTGTGGAAAATTCGACTTGGTGGACACTTTTCTCCCTCCCAATGATTCCACTAAATCGAATCAGGACTGTACTTAAAAAAGAATACAATTAAAAGATAATTAGTAATGAATCAGTTCTTTAACTGTATAATACAAACAAGATATTGTTTATTTAGATATAAAATATGGCCTTTTATATTGATTTGACATTGAGATCCTGAGATGTACTTTAAGGCACTATTGAACGATTAGATCTGTTTGATAGTAATCTATGGATTGAAATGGATCAATCATAATTTAACCGATCTTGCAGAGCTTGTGAGTTGCTTTGTTTCAGTTCTGTGCTAGTTGTACTTGGATGTTGGTTTGATGGCTACTTGATTGATTAACTGCTGGGATGAAATAATATGGTGTCATAATTGAGGTCCAAGCGTTCTTGGTGATTACTGGATTAAACTTGGTACGCTAGGAGTTTCGTATATCGGATATCGAGACTTTGCACTTCAACACATGTTATAGTCAATAGATTGTAAGGTGTATTATTGATACTGTAGAAGGTGATAGCATCTGATACTTGGTGGCATACAACATAGTATATGATTCACATTTTTGCCAATGGTCACACTTCCAAAAAAAAGCCGAAAAATCGCCGGAAGCGGCCATCGAATGATATTTCCAAGCTTTAAATCTCTAGAAAAAATTACCGGACAGCCCGGACGCGGTTGTTTAAGTATTCCAAGCAGCTATAAAATGCAGGTATTGAAATTTCATACAAAAATTAAGGTTCGACTGTATTGCTATTAATTATTCAAAGGCTTATTTTAAGTAAAGTATAAATATAAATACAACCTACAACATTATTAGCCTACTAATAACAGATTTAACTTGAAAAGTATAATAAGATGATACAGCCGGATTCAAAAACAGTCCATAAGAATATCATTATCCCTATTTGTGCATAATAATAAAGTCTGACTGAGAGTTATTGGGAAATAGATCTTATTTTTATAAAGGGAAAAGTAATAAAGAGACTAGTAGTGATTCAATCACGGAGAGCTTAGGGTCTTTATTGTAAAATGAAAGGGGAACCAAAACTATTAGGTCTCTTGTCGATCTGATTATCTTGGTTATATAGTCAAAATATTATCAGAAGGAAAGGATTCTTGTTTATTATTACAAAGCAAAATATTATTTTAAATACTAATTTACAGTTACTGATCCTTCTGTGCTTTAACCTTTTTGGTGAGACGTTCTACGACCTTCTTGGGCCTAAACACCCGTTTCATATTTCTATTGAATCTCTTAATGAAACCAGGCACATCGAGATCTTGGACAATGACACTCGGTTCCTGAAGATATTTATACTACAATTTCTATTAAATGTCAGTTCTAATAGGAATTGAAACTAAATAAAAGGGCGAAAACTAGGATTTCACAAACAACGCATCGTATTACGGTTAACCGAGTTTGACTGCTTTAACGGGCCGTTTTTTATGCAAACTCGAATGAGGGTATTCGAGTTTCTTCTTTTCTTTTTTTGTTAGCTAAGCTCGAAAACAGGATTGAAAAAATACTTCAAGTTGTGAAACTGCCAAATATGCTATTATCAATTCATAATCTCATATTAACTTGACAATGTTGCTATTAACAGCCTCCTTAAGGCAAACCAATACTTGCTCCCACCCCATTTTTTATCTGGGTTACAAAAGAACGGGCCGTTTTCCAACTCGAATCGAATGGCCGTTTCCGTTAAAACTCGATTCAAACTCGAATCGAAGCCCATTCCTAGCGAAAACCAACACTGACCATGAGCATAATGAGCTGATTGTATAGGTACAAATTGGTTTGTACATGAGCATTGTGCCTTTCTCAAAATTTCATTGCATTTTTTACGGGAATGGGTTTTTGAATTACATTATTCGTTTTTATTGATATAGATTATAGCACTACAATTCAATACGTTGTTAATATAGAGCAATACATGCAACTGCCAATATATTTACAATTATTATCACTTGTAAATATGTTTATAATAGCTATAATTTTTACAGCAACAATGGTTTTTGCTTGAGCATAAAATTAAATAACACGTACTGCTTAAATTTATATGCAATCCAAATCTAAGATTATAAATGTTACGATGTTACTTTATCACACATAAAATTTAAACAAATTAACCTTCTTTAAACTTACTATTTTGGTTCACAATTGTCAGCTGTAAAAAGATTTGTTTTCAAGTATAGTTACGATCGCAACTATGGTTATTAGGCAAGAAATCAGATTATTCTTTTTTTTTGTGTTTCTATAACATTTAGAATTTCATCACTTTTCTGAAACACTTCGTGAGTTTGTAGTCGGTTCTAGCTTTTCATTGAGTAGATATAAATATCATTGCCTTCCATTTGATCTTAGAATGCGGTTAAATAAAAATATCAGTCTCTAATATTATGGGCTGCTACCTATATTAAAAACATTAGTCCCTTATGTTAGCATGCGTATTCGGATAAAAGAGAAGAATACCAGCTTGATAGCCTGATATGCTTTATCAAACTGTGAATATAATATCCTTCTTGGAATAATATAAAAACAAAAAAAGAGAAACAACAAACGTAGAAAAGGATTCACAAGGCTTTACATATTTAGCACAGTTAAAACCTTGCTAAATTGCTCATTTCAGCCAATGTAAAAGCAGAATTATAGCACATGAACCATAAACCAAACAAAATAGGGAATATCTGTTACCGTAGAAATATACATTTTTCTATTAGAAAAACCGTCTGCCATATCATACAGTTATTAAAAAATTGCGAAAGCGAGCCCGCAGAGCGATGCCGTAATTGAGCCACATAGCAAGATCAAACGGCTAGGTCTGTTAGACCTTAGACTATGGTATATATCTAATTTTTAAATAAAAATGCGTTTTTTTTTTACTTTTCTTATATTTAACCATGTACAGTCTGAAAATTCAGACTTTGTAGCGGACATTTTCGGGACTCATTTTATCCTTACTAGCACTCATGATTTTGATCAAAAAACAGAAAAATCAAATTTTGATACCAAAATCAACGTTTAAATATACTACATTGTGAGAGAAAATTGTAGCTATAAGTAATACACATTTTATAAAAGCTTAATATTAAATGTTAAGTAATGAAAGTTTGTACTTTTGGCCCAAAAATGGTTTTTTGATTAAAGGATTTCCATGTAATATTTTGCAATAAAAATGTTTGTTATTTTTTATTGAACAAATAGAGCGCTAAATTCTGTATATGTATATATTTTTTGTTTTTATAAGTGGTAGTATAATTCACTCTAGATTTGCAAAACCAGAAAAAAAAATTTAAAAAATGTCAAAATTGATGATCTGGACAAGAATAATTTTTAAAATTAATATTCCGCTTATAAGCCTTGCAAGTCTAAAAAATAAGAGATTTTACGATATTTGAGAGCTTTTTCAAAAAACTACGATGCTGTACCCACTTGATTCAAGCTTATTACTGTAAATCTTTATTATACATGTTAATATTGTGTGGTAGTTTATTTGATGATAATATAGTCTTACTCTATAATTATTGCATTAGAGGTAATTTACATTAAGTTTCAGTCTTACCTCTCCAATATCACAAACATAAAAATGGCCATCACTGGAACCTATTATTGCCGCTTTTTTTCCCTCTTTGTCCCAAGCCAATTTATTCACTGCTTTACTAGAATCAACTTAAGTACTTACAAATGGTTCCTCGGTATTTGCATTCAAATTCCATAAATTAAATTGACTGATTCCATCTACAGTAGTATCAAACGTATCATTGGCCCGCCTTATGATAAATGCCAATCTAGAATCAGATACATCCCATTGTCATTGTTATAAGCTATGAAAAGCTTGATTTTTAATAATACAGCAATTAAATAAAAGACAAAATGATACTAATCGCATCTGGTGAGTATTCAACATCTGGTTGAGCTTAATGAAGAATGCTTTTGAACCCCTTTGAAAATCCTGAAGCAATTACAACATCTTGGTCCTGTAATTTCTATCCATCAAAATGTCGCAATTTGCACCACACAATGAAAGCACCTTTTATCAATCTTGACCTCGTTTTACATTGAGTATCAGTTTTTTTTTTATAGTACCAGTTGTATTTTCTCTGATTCATTAATATTCGGTCATATTGAACGATAATGTATTAAATTAAAATTTACTAGCATACTGTTGGTAGTTTTTTGTTATCACTTTAAAAACTTGATCCTATTATTATTATTCTTATCATTGATTACTGTATAATTGTCAAACTGATTGATTCATACAGTATATCATATTACTATTTCGCATTGGTAGAGATTATATAATTGATATCTGCATTTAACACTGGTCGATTGAAAATTTGGTATCTGTCTTTAGTTTAATGAATAATGTATAATACTTTGGTTTTGCAGTATAATTCTAAGTGTTTCTACTCCTAAAAATTGAATTTCCAATGCAGCCGCATCTGTTAAATATCACTCGAGTTTTTGTGCGTTGTAGCTCATGTTATTATACTAACTCCCATTTTGGCAAATAGTGCCTTACATTCATCCATATTTAATTTTTGTGTTATACAGCTTAATATTAATGTACTAACATTAAGTTTTGTTTATATCCATCACAAATTTGCATCTTTTTCAGATGATTTCTACTACCAATTTCTGGAAAGCTCTATTATCATTTCCAAAAAGAAAAATACAACTTGATTTGCTACATTTCCCAAAATAATGAAGACGAAAAACTGACAAATGTATGTTCACAAGTACGGGGATTAAAATTGTAGGCCTCAGGAGGGTGTCTCGCTCAATGGGTAGCGCATACGTTGCAGATTGAGTGCGGCATGTACGTATTCGTGAGTTCAAAACCGCCAAAGGGGAAGCCCTTTGGCATCAGGATACGAATTTCGAAAGAGAATCTCCGATGACCTTGCTTCTCATCGAATATGATCCTCCTTTTTTTTTTCTTAGTAAGTTTTGCATATGTCTAGCAAATTTTTTCCTTTTTCATTAATGCATATGATATGCATACTAGTAAATTTTTTGGCTGGCAAAACCCGGCTTGGCAATGGCAGGTACTTCTAGCGCTGATCCGCAGAATTGCAAAAGGTCTATGATTTATCGAAAGGTAAATCGTATAAAATTAATCAAATGAAAAAGTACCGTTTTATTATGAGCTTATAGAGGGGTTTATATTACTAATTGAATGAGTGTAGTATTAAATGTGAGTGATAATATAATTAGAATGAGCATTTGGATATTGTGTGGATATATTGGAATCATGCTTCTATGATTCAATAGTAGCATGATGATAGACGCATGGAATATGGCCTTGCTTGACTTGCATGTTGAACATCATGGTTTGACAGATGTTCTAAATTGGTAATTCGGTAATTCCTAATTCTGATAGATCAGTTTAGCCTTGTCATATATTTTCCGGTTTGATGAATAATACAAGTAGGTTGTGAAAGTTTCCCTTTGAGACCATTACATTCAAGGTGTGTACCTACCCTCATGTAAAATTGGAAGTTAATAGGATCGAAATTCGTCGAAATAAGATTTTTGTTGTCAATTTTTACAGCTGTAGGAAAGTAGGTTTCAGATGGGCTTTAAATGTTTTTCAAATGTTTTCGCTTAATATTGAGTCGAATCACATAAAATCTTCAAAGAAGATGTATCTTCATCACTTCATAGGCCATTCTTATCTCTTGAAAAATAGAAATACAATATTAATCCCAGAATATTAGTGCACTGACCAAATATTGACTAAAATTAACCAAGATTTACCTAAAATTGATTATAGAAAATTGAGCACCTAAATTAACGTATTGGTTTTTTACATAGTACCCACAAGATAGAGTCAACTCAAAGCTACTCTGCATTTTTTGTTTCACCAAAAAATATTGATTTTTCGTCGAGATAATCAAAATAATAGTTCATACGACAGCTTAACCCTATATTAACTGGGTTTCAAAATCGATCTGACAAATCGACCAGAAAACGATGAAAAAAACAAAATTGCTTAATGGCTCATGAATTGCAAAATAAGTTGAAATAGCTTATTAAATGGTTTTTGTACAGTTTTAAATTCTTCATCCACCTAAACAAAATTCAGACAAATGTTCCACATTAAATTTTGCAAAAAATACCATTGAAATTATGGAGGTTTTTTGAAGGTACACATCACTTTTTATAAGCATATCTTAAATATAAATAACTACAATGATGCATCAAACCATTATCTATCGACCGAGCTATTGCTTAACCTTCTATCTGCATTTTTCGTAGAGAAAGCAAGGTTTTTGTCAAAAATTTTTTCAAATTCAGAATCTGGGATGAGGATATATAAGGGAAAATTTGGAGGTAAAAACGAAAGTATCTCTTTGCACACATTTTTGAGGATATCTCCACGAAAAATCAATATTTTGAAAAAAACTAAATTGGGTCCGAGAGAGCTCAATGATGTCAATGACATGAATATAGAAAAATGCCGCTCAATTTAACGAATGTTTTGAAATCTACTGCAAAAATGTCAAAAAAATGAAATAAAAAAAAAGTGCCCAGAATTTTTTCATACTTAAATATGTTATAGAGCGCTTTAAAACAATTAAGTTTTATTATAAAAAAATGTTCGTATAGCTTAATTTTTTGCAGAGATATGAAGGCTCAAAGTTTTTAGTTTTAACAGTGAATAAGCAGTAAAAATCTGAAACCTTAGCACTGAAAAAGTTATATCAGTTGAAAAAACTAGGATATTTTCGGATACTTGTTTTTGCATTAAAGTTGAACATCTCAAGTATATCATTATATAATTTTTTCTTGGTGTTATTTAGTGAAAAAAGAAGTTGAGCGCAGATGAAAAGTGAGACGCAGTTTTTGAGTCATCCATGAGATATAAAATAAATTTAAGAATATGTAGCATAATGCGATCAATTTATATCTATTTAGTAGTGTCTAAGGTATATTTTAAGAAGAGTTTAGTATGAGATTAGTCATAGAAAAGAGAGTGCGCTCCAATTTTGAATATTGTGAATTATGAAAATTAATTTTTTAAAATTTCAAATTTTGCTCGAGCAGGAATCTGCAACAAAAAAAAATTATCAAAATCAATGGTTTAGACTATAGGAATGTAAAATAATTTCGTAATACATTTCATAAAATTTAGCGACTCTATTGGAGAGTGTACCAGGCGTCAAAAGTGTGCCAAAAATATTAAAAATAAAAGAAAATCCTTCGCCGTATTGAAACACTATCAAGGACACCTTAACAATGTTTTATAGTTAAAAAGTATAAACAAAATAAAGGTTTACTATAATAAATATACAGTTTAAAGTACTGGAATATATTCTGGGTACTTTACTTTATCTAAATGGTTAACATTTTTGTCGTTTAAGCCGATAACAAACCTGCAAATTTTGCAGATCGGATGTATGCTAAAACAAGATGTACAAGAAAACTTTATTTTTTAGCCACAAAAGGTGGGAGTTTATGCGCATTTGGTAAGATTTATAAAGCATAGATGTTTAGTCATCTCTCTCTCTCTCTCTCTCTCTCTCTTTGTGCCTATGTTTTTTAAGGTTTTTGAATGATGACATTAAATTTTGTGCGTAGTAAAGATTGACGTTGTATGAGTATAGATAACGATATACGCCATTTTGTTGATAGTACGTTTTCTTTTGCCATGACCCGTATTCATTGGTATGTTATTTTTTATCTATCTGCTTACAATTGGATATACACAGAGATATGCCAAGTAAACCGAACTGAACAGACAGAATAGTGTTTTGTCAGAATTGAAAACTGTATTTTTGTATAAGCCATACACTATTTTTGGGAAATGGCTTGGGTAAATGTATCAAAACCAAATTTCAAATCATGTATTTCAGATATCAATAAATTTAAAAATCGAACTGTATGTCATATACCGTACATGTACAGTCTTTCTTACATATTCGAGATACATGCACATAAGAGGGCATATGTACAGTCTGAGTAACGATTTCAAGTAAGCATGGCTGAAGTTTCGTTGTATATGGAAGTATTACAACAATTGTATTTTTTTTTTTATTCAGCCATATCGTTATATATAAATGAAGTAATTGATCCAAATACTAGAATACAGTATATCCATCTCTCTTTTTCTTCTTCCTTTCCTTTTCTTCTTTTTCTTCTCCTTTCATTTCAAAATAAGATCAGTTAGTTAATTTGAAACAAAAAACAAAATGAGCGAGTTAAATAGTAATAAAAACGATCACCGACAGCGTTCTCTTTCTCTTTCTATATCTTCAACAGCATCATCAAATGCAAATAATAAAGTCATTGACCATAATTTAAACAGTATTCAATTACAACACAAGTTGCCAACGCCAGTTAGTCCAACAACTACAGCGCATAATTTCGGATCTTTTGTCAGTCAATTTTCTGTAAAGCCTTCAACATCAACCGAAGACACAAACAAGTTGTATACATGCATTGAATGTGGTCAGAATTTTAATCGGGCTCATAACCTCAAGTCGCACAGAGCGACACATTCAGCCTCAAAACCATATCAGGTAAGGTAATTTTCAAATAAATAATACATGTGTTTATACATAATTTGGCTGACAATTTGAATATAAAAAGTGTCCTGATTGTGAGAAACAATTTTTACGTTTGCATGATTTAAAAAGACATCAAAAACTACATACAGGCGAAAGACCTTATCAATGTCCTATATGTCAAAGATCATTTAGTAGATTAGATGCTCTTAATCGGCATCGTAAAACCGAAGGAGGATCTGCTTGTCTCAAGAGTAGTAACAGTAATAATGTCAGCCATAGTCCTACCAAAAGAACAACGATATCGCCTTGCTTACCACCTAATTTATCGACTTGTTCTTCTTCTACAACATCTCAATGGCAATTGAATAGTAAAACTTTACCTTCCCCATTTCTATCCAAGCCTACCAATAACAACACTGCAATAACTTCGCCTACTACACCTTTACCATTTATATTACCTTTTAATAATAATGCTCTAGTTGATGACGATGAAATGGATAAATTAAAGCAAAGAATTCATGATTTGGAAATAGAAGTAAAAAACGTTTTAATCAACAAAAAGGGAAATTGCATGGAAAATTCTAATTGTTTTATTATTAATTTCTAGAATCGTGTATTGAGATCCCTTCTTTGTAAACAAGACGATGCTTTAGATTCCTCTTTAGTAGTTAAAAGGAGAAGATCCCCTTGATGATTGTACAAAAACCAACAACATGGATCAACTTTAACAGCTCCTATTGTTCAATTTCTCCTTTTTTTTTTTTTTATGATTTTATGCTACTCCTTGATTTTACTATTCCTATGCCTCCCACTCAAAAAATATATGCCTAAAAATAAAATATTTATAATTTACATAATTATTTTGTTTATTTTAATGAAAGGAATGAATGAATAATATATAGCATATATAATTCTGTTTGGTTATATTGATATATGACAGAATACATTTTTGTTATTTTTAATATATGAATGTAGTATATGAACAAAAGAAGATGAAAAAAATTATGTGTCATGATGCTATAGTATATAAAAAAAAAAGGAGTAAGAAGGGGTGGAAAAGATAATAATATAATAATATAATTACAAGGCATATATAATAATAAAACAAATAAGATAACAAAATGAATGAATAAATAAATAATAATGATTAAGAAATACAGCAAGAAATAGGTGGTTGAGCAGGATTTGAAGTTGAAGAAGTTGTTGGATTATTCAAAAATAAGGACCATTGATCCTCAAATCGATCAACCCAAGAAATGATCATCAAGACTCTTTCACGAATAGTACGCATAGCTAATAAAGGAAGCTTTTCTTCTTCTCCCAATGGCAATAAATTGACAATCCACCAAGTAAAAATGACTCGATCACGATGAGGGCCTCGAAGCGCAGGAGGATCTCCTAATGCAGCTAGCCAACTAGACATACCATCACCAGGATTTTGTCTTTTATAAGTCAGTAATTTTTCTATAAATGTTGCTAATTCATCCAAGATTTCATCTGTAGATTGTTCTTGACGATTTTTAACTACTTTTTCTGGTATAATAACTGGTTGCTGTTGTTGTTGTTGTGGTTGTTGTTGTGGTTGCTGAGATGCCATATGAGGTTTAGGACGAGCAGCAGACAAACCTTGAACATGTATTTGTTGCCAAGGAGCTTTACTAACTTGTGATTGTGTTTGAGGATGTGCCTGTTGCGCCCAAGATCGACGTTGACCGATCATTTGCTGTTGGTGGTGGTGTTGTTGCTGCTGTGGTCTTTGTGCACTGACTGATGATCTTGCCATCATTGGTCTAGCCATCATAGGACGAGCTACACTTGCAGACATTGGGCGAGCTGCACCTGCAGACATTGGACGTGCTGCACTTGCAGACATTGGACGAGCTGGCATCATTGACCTTGGTCTTGCAGACATTGGTTGGATAGCAGCAGATTGTGGTTGTTGTTGCTGTTGTTGTTGCTGTTGTTGTTGTTGTTGTTGTTGTTGTTGTTGTTGTTGTTGTTGTTGTTGTTGTTGTTGTTGTTGTTGTTGTTGAGCTTGACGAACTCTTAATGCGCTGGCTCTCAAAATTTGTTGTTGTTCTAATAAATGTTCTTGTTCTCGATCAATATCATCGATTCTTTCAATATCAGCCATGTGATAACCATCTGTCAATTCAAAATTTGTAACTCTAAATCGATGAGATCCAACAGCTTCTACAATTGATCTACCGTCGGGTAATGTTTGTACATGCATTAATTCCAAAATTGTACCATATTCAAAAAATGGGGGTTCGCCTTCATTTCTCTTTCTACGAGCAAGACACATTGCAAAACGTCTTCTGCTTGATGCCATAATTCTACGCAACATGAGGCGATATCTTGGTTCAAATACATGGATTGCACAACTAACATGAGGAAATGACATGCTACCGATTAATAAAGGCACTCTATGCTCTGATTCAAAATTGGGATCAAGATTTAATGCATCATCTGTTTCATCATCATTTGTATAAAGTTGGGACAATAAATCAACTAGAATTTTTGTTGGAGGAGGACAGAATTCCAAATTATCTCTACAAAATGGACATGAACGTTGGTGATCCAGTGAACGAACAAGACAATTTCTACAAAATACATGCCCACAAGGCGTTGTTGTTGCATTTGTGAATCGAGTACAGCAAATCGGACATTCCGTTGGAACATTCAAACTTTGACGTAAAGCATCTAAAGAATGCGATGCTTCAAACGACACGACAATAGCTTGCATTGCTTGAATAGTGACGTTAGGTTGGGTTGTAGTAGTGTGAATACGATCACATTGCGGTGCAATACAAACTGATTCATCTGGAACACAATTTATACAAACTGTGTATCCGCATGGTAACGTTGATGGTTTATTGAGTTTTCCATGACAGTTTGGACATTTAGTTAATGCCTCAACTACTTGAAAAGGTTCAAGAATATGATAATTTTGTTGTTTTTGTTTTTTTACTTGTTGCTGTTGTTGATGGTGGTGGTGGTCTGCAGGTATTGAGTCGACCTGGTCGCGGGACCGCTTGTTAAATCGAATGCTTTGCAGTTTTATTGTAATAACTTTCTTGTTTCAAAAAAAGAAAGGAAAAATAAGGAGAGGGTTTTTGTATTGTATATAAAATAATAATAAAAAAAAAAAAAAAAAAAAAAAAAGAAAAAAAAGAAAGAGGCTTTAATAAAATGTGAATATCTTCATAAAAGTTGTGCTTAATCTGTTAGATGACAATAAAATTAATTGGCGGTTTTCATGACAACGAACAGAAAATATTAAACGATATGAAAGAGGACCCCTAGAAATTGGGAAAAAAAAAGAGAGAATAAGAAAGCTGGAAGCTATGGTTATGAAATTGTATTTTATATATATAGAAATGGAGATTTTGGTTCGATCGATCAAAATGTAAAAATATAATCATTAGATATTCTAATTTCCTTGTTTGGCAAATAATGTATCGATCGGTGGAATTCTCGGGGTTTCTTTAGGGTTGAGGTGAGCCTTGTAGCTCCATTGTTTGATGCGTATACATCGGATGCAATTGACGTTCAATATACGTAGAAAAAGTACTTGCATTTGTTCCATAGAAAGAGTGGCCTTGAGAAGCAATCATAGCATCCACCATTGGAATCAAATAGGAAGTCAATTTTACCTTTTCTTCAATCACTTGGATCTTACCAAGATCAGTTAAATCATTTTTGAAATCAGAGAGCACAAACACACAAGGAAATGTATCGAATATTTTGCGTAACAAAGGGTGGTTTCTAGGATCAGGACAGTCTGTAGCTATAAAAATAGTTGTGCTGCTGAATCGATCGTTTTTCTTGTCTTGACAAATGGGTAGTTTAGATACTCCACCATCAGCATCAAGCTTTGATCGAATATCCGATGGATGTTGTACATGGATCGGTTTCTCAAAGGTCATTTGCTGCTGCTGATGAGAATCACGGAGCTGTCTAATCTCGTAATCGTTATTCTCCTTACGATCCTGTTCATGGTTTACATCATAGACATCTTGCAGCTCTTTTAGCGTCAAATCAGTATATTCATTTACTAATGTGTGGAATATGTCATCAACATTGATAGATGCTCTAACTTTAAATAAACCGTCTCCTACTCTTAAATGAATCCCCACAAATGATCCAATGCCACCCAATTGATTCACAATCTTATTGGTAATGTCTACCAATGTTGGGTTTGTAAATATCATATTTTCCCTTATAAATAGCAACAATTCCTTGTGTTCTTGACTTTGTGCTAAAACCCTGTATGTACCAAATACAGATCCAAAATGAATTACTTTCTCTTCAATTGCTTCCAATGTGCTAAGATCAATTCTATTCACAAATCTTGATAAAGGCGTGGTTGATTCAGGCAAATCAAATACACGAAATTCAAATGGCGAATAATCCTTGAATAAATAAATATCCTTCATTTTCAATTTGAAACTATCCATGATCCATTCAAAACTAAGATCTTCTCGAAAAATGATTCGAACTTTTTGGTTTAGTTTCTCGAAATTGTAAAAGAATGTCCAAGGCACTGTTGTCCAGCGAGGATAGTTTAAACATTCAGTTGGCAATGGTTCGTCTGATCGAATTAAACTACAATATTCGAGTCCTTGTTTTGTTTGTAAAAGTAATCTTTCGTACATTTTGTCAAATCTAAGCCAAGGAAAAGCAGGATTTCCGAGATAAACACTTGGTAGCAACAACGTACGGTTTAAATAGGATGCTAATAGCAAGGCATTTTCCAATTCTATACGTTGATTATGGAATCCAGAATGTGGCAAATAAGTGATGAATTTTTCATTGACATGAGGTCTATGAAATTCAAATGCATCTGGATATTCAACAGGTAATATTTTCTTGCTGAGAATATTTTGTTCTAACAGGCTTGTCTCTTGTTCCAACTGTTGTTTTTGCTCTTTCACCTTGCGAATTAATAGACTTTCTGTTGTTGGAGGTGTTGTTTCTATTGTCGCTGATTTTGTAGTCAACTTTACATGTGCAATCAAATAGAACACTCCAATGCATGATATTATAAATACCAAAACACCCTTTCTATTTTGCTTTTTTAACAATATATCCATGTGATAAAAAGAATAAAAGAACAGGAAAATAAAAAAACCAGGCTGCTGTCTAATTAATCAAAAGCAGCGTGTAACATTTAGTCTGAAAAAAAGGGGTGGCAAATCGTCTTCATCATCATCATTTATATATAAAATAACATTTTCCCTTTCTCCCTTTTCTTTATTTTAAAAATCATATTCACATGGAAAAAATGACTACATCATCTCATAAACAGCAATCGAATAATCAAGATAAACATAACAATATGAAGGAATTAATGAAGGAAAAGATTAAAGTAATTGAATGTTTGCATAAAAAAAAAAAAAAAAAAAAAAACTAAACTCTTCTCAAAAAAAGATGAACAATTCGTTGAAAAAAGAGTATATTCGAGCCAAAAAAGAGATTAGAACATTGATTTTTGAAAGAAAGTATGTTTATACAAAGATATACTCAAACATAATAATAACAGATGAATTCAAGTTTGCTTTTAGATAGCATTTCTCGGTTAAATCAATACTCGATGAATGAAGATTCCGATAGTGAAATAGAGGAAGGTAATGATTAAAACTCAATCATATTCTTTACCCACATTGCATTTAATAATACACATAGCCTCTTTTGCAATGACTGCATTAGCCACGGGAGTTTCACGGCGTGTGACACTGCCTCTTCCCCCTCCAAAAACAACAACAGTTCCATCTGCTCCACCCAAAAGGTCAAGAATTAATCGAGTCAACGTAAAAACTCGTCGAGTACAACCTATTCAGAGAGATCAACATGGAAATCCAATTTTACCACAACAAATTGGTGTTTTGACTGTGACAAATCTTGGGAAAATAATAACAGATCGAGAAGCATTTCACAATGAAAGGTATATTTTCCCAGTTGGATATACTGTACAAAGAATATATCCTAGTATGGTTGATCCAAATAAAAATACTCTTGTTACCTCTACCATTATTGACGGCGGCGGTGATGGAGGCCCTAAATTTCATGTTGTAGCAGCAGATCAATCGCATGAGCCCATTGTTGCCAACTCTGCAACAGGTGCTTGGACGGTCGTTGTTCGTAAATCGAATGAAATACGACAAAGAGATCATTCTAATTCTGCTAGTGGGCCAGATTATTTTGGTTTTAAACACCCAACCATTGCTAAAATGATTCAAGATTTACCTGGTGCTCGAGATTTAAAGAATTATTCATGGCAGAATTTTGAAGAGATGGAGCCAAGGGCTGCAAAAGGAGTGATGGCCGCTGCAGAAAAAAAGAGAGACCACTTGGAACAGATGGGACAACAACACAATTCAATTAGAAAAATCATAAGAGAAGATTTAGCAATTGATCAAAAATTAAAAAATACAGATAAATACTATCATGATCAAGAGCAATATTATCAGCAGCAGCAATATCAACCATTTTATTCTCATCATCATCCCTCTACTTCGTCTTCTTCTTCTTCTTCTTCCACAACTGCGTTATCTCATCCATATCATCTAATGCAGTTTATCCCACCACGTATGGCCCCATATCCAAATTACTATAATCAACATCCAGATATCAATACAATGCAGCCATATTTAGTGATCAAATCAGATGAGGAAGTAGATGAATTGGATGCCAATAATAGAAAATGAAAAAAATCAACAATCGTACATTTCTTAGCTTACTAGTATACTATTCAACCTAATCTCCCTAATATATATATACACACATACTTACATATTCCCAATTAATGCCTCATATTCTATTTAATTGGTATATTGTTATAGCACACATCATAATGAATATTATTAATACATCACTTTTCCCATCAATTCGTCGCTACGCAAAAAAAGCGTTCCTGAATTTGTGGTTTGAATCTCAGATTTTGTCTGTTTCTAATTTCAAAGGATTCTTTCGTAATTTTAAAGCAAAATATCCTTTAAAAAACAATTTTATTATAAATTGTAGCAGTTTCACTGCATGTTACAATTTTTTTTTAAAAAAAAGTGACATTTGTAATTGAATAAAGATTGTTCAAAAAAAGAATATAGGTTTTTCATTTGACGGGCTTTTCTTTTTTTTGGATCTCCATTTACCCCTCGCAAAACAACAATGAACCAGGGCTTTTCATGTTTTAGCTAATTAAGCAAATTAGAGTGTGATCGTAATCCTAATTAGATAAACAACAATAACAAAGGCTTATACATCAAACTGATATTCATGGAGTATTATATAATAACATTGACAATCTTTAAAACATTTATTTTCAAGGTTAATGATTGATCCGAGTATATAATTTTAATTTAAACAAATATACACATCATAGTATATAAAAATGGCACAACTTTCTCTCCATTGCAAACAAAAGATTATCTAAAAAGGAATAATATTATTTGCATTATAAAGAGTGTCAGAACTATCTAAATATATTATCTCTCATGACCAATTAATACAGTCAGCTGGGTAAATGGACGATAAGAATGGTGAGAGCGTTTCTTGTGTGTTGCATGCCCAATCATGATGCTCTTTATTTGTAAAAATGTCCCTTTTTCCAATGAAGATAAAAAAATTCGGACCTTTTATATAAGTATTAATCACGCGGGTAACTAAAATGTCGTATTATTGTATTATAGTTAACTAGCAATGATCGTCATGTGCTTTGATAAGGGAAAATTTAGCTCTTTTCTTTTTGTATAAATCAGAAACTTAATAGATTATCTTCTTCTCTTTTTTTTTTTTTTTTTATTTTATAATTATCATGAAATTCTCAATTTCATCCGCTATCTTATTACTTGTTGGTGCATCATCAACATTGGCTGCAGTTGTGCAGCAAGGAGATTTGTCTCGCAAAGAATATCAAAAAGGTTTATCACGTAGTTTTGGACCTGAAGTGCCTTATCGGGAATATACCACGCCTAGCTGGTCTCAACGTCAAAAAGATTACAGCCAATTTACTATTACTGATAATGCTGAAGATATTGCTGTTGCGTTTGCTGAAGCAGAGCTTACTTCAAGCGAATTTATTGTAACAAATGCGTACAAATCGGATTTAAATGGTGTCACTCATGTTTACCTACGTCAAAAAGTAAATGGATTGCAAGTATTGAATGGTGACATCAATATTAATGTCGATCGTTTTGGTCAAGTTATCTCGTATGGTGACTCATTTGCTAGAGGCATAAATATTGCTAATAAACAAGATGCTACACTTTTCACGGTTAGTAAACAAATAAACCTGTGTGGTGTGTTTGAACCCCTTACATTGTTATTTACACACATATTATTATTTGTAGAAGGTACAAAAAGGCCTTAGTGCTGTTTCAAGTTCATTTACTCAAGTTATCTTTGCATCCAATCAACAACAAGATGAATCAGTTGTAGATGAATCCATTTACCCTATCGTAAATCAGCATAAAGATGTCATTGATCCTGCTGAAGCCGTCTTATCTTTGATGTCATTTGTCAAATCTTCTTTGCCCGATCCCTCAGTTGTTGATTATCTAATTCCTGATAATTTTATCATGGTCAATTCTTTAAAGAGAGCTAATCAAGAGGAAGAGCTTGCTTTCCAGTTTGAAAATGTACCTTATGCTCAATCACCCGTTGAAGTACGCCAAGCCTATGTTCAAAAAGAAAATGGTGATTTGCAGTTGGTCTGGGACTTGCAATATGAGTTGCATGATAATTGGTACAACGGTCATGTGAATGCTCATGATGGCACCATCGTTAGTTTGGTTGATTGGGTCTCAAGTGCGGCTGCTTATAACGTAATTCCATTTGGATATAACGATCCTAATGATAGCAAGCAACAACTTCTTAAAGATCCTCATGATAAATGGGCTAGTCCTGATGGCTGGCATGCACAAGGTGTCCTTTCTAAAGGCGCTAAAACATTCAATGTAACCATTGGTAACAACGCTTATACTCATACCAACCCAGATGGTGGATCTGAATGGCAAAAGAATTATCGTCCTAGTGGTCATGTTGATGATAATGGCGATATCGTATTTGATTATATCGCTAACTTTGAAACTGAGGAACCTCAAGATTACGAAGACGCCGCAGTTACCAATTTGTTTTATTGGTGTAATACAGCTCATGACTTTTTCCATCGATACGGATTTGATGAGAAGGCTGGTAACTTCCAACAAGAGAATTTAGGTCGTGGACGTAAGAATGATGATGGTGAAGGCGATGCTGTTATTGCTAATGCTCAAGATGGTTCTGGTCGTAATAATGCTAATTTTGCCACTCCTCCTGATGGTAAGCATGGTAAGATGCGCATGTACATTTGGGATCAAACAAAACCTATGCGTGATGGTGATTTTGAAAGTGGTATTGTCATTCATGAATATACACACGGTGTATCTATTCGTCTCACAGGTGGTCCCAAGAACTCCAATTGTCTTGGCTGGGGCGAAGCTGGTGGTATGGGCGAAGGATGGGGCGATTTCATTGCCACTGTTATTCGTATGCGTGAAGATTATACCCGTGATGTTGAGTTTGGTATGGGAGATTATTCCAATGGTGGCGATGGTATTCGTAAATACAAATATTCTACTTCCAATGATACCAATCCAAGCACTTATCGTATCATGGATCGTTTCGATTATTGGGGTGTTCATGCCAAGGGTGAAGTTTGGGCAGAGATGCTTTATGAAGTCTATTGGAACCTTGTTGATCGCTTAGGTTTCACTCCTGAATGGTTCCCTCCTACTCCTTCAGATCCTTATAAGGTTGCTATGGATGACGAAGATCTTGATAAAGTTCGCACTCACATTACATCGCATGGTAACACACTTGCTGTGCAACTCGTCATTGATGGTCTCAAGTTACAACCTTGTAACCCCACCTTTATTTCTGCTCGTGATGCTATTTTGCAGGCTGAGAAGCAATTAACTGGTGGTGAATACTATTGTGATATTTATCGTGCATTCTCCAAGCGTGGTCTTGGTCCTGGTGCTAAGCTTGAAAAGAGAGGCTGGATTGAACAGCGTGTTGAAAGCTACTCTCTTCCTTCTCAATGTGAAGAATGAATGAACATTGTCATCTAAACATGATCGTATATAGTCTCAATTTTGTTTTATTTTATTTTATTTTATTTTATTTTATTTTTGTTTATTATTTCTCCTTTTTTTTTTTACAATTGCTTCTTATATTTCTTTTTGCTCCCCTCGTAGGGTCGAGAATACTCACAAAGATTATTAAATTATATATCAATTTTATTTACATACACTGTCGAATTTCATCTCTCCTTTTTATAAAACATTAAATAAATACATCTTGTTACTCTTAATTTTGATGATTCCCACATTATATCATACTTGTCTGTGTTATCTGAAACATTAATTATTAAATTGAAGGTTTCTGCAACTCTCAATCCATTGCACTTTCTCTCATATGTTGATAATTGGTATTTGGAATTGCCAAGAGACTTGCCGAGACTTTAAGTGCTTTTAGTCCTATCTACTAAATGCAACAAGTATTTTGTTATATATTTAGCACTCCAATATCGAATCATAAAACTTTTCAATCACACAATGCAAAGATAAAACTAAAGGCCTATATCTAAGATGTGACAAATGATTCACATCTCATGGCTGTGACATTTCGGTCAATATAGCTATGGTACCCTCCTAATCTTGCTATATATTGGACTTTAAACCCACCTTTTAAGCATACTAAATATATAGTAATTCACTATTTGGGCTATAATCTAACTAACGAGGCTCGTTATAACCACAAATACAATCAATTGAGTTAAGACTCCTAGCTGCTTGGAAAATGCATACCGCATTATGCTATATGTTTCTGGAAATATTTTATATCTCCCAAAAAGGCTCAAAAACGCGTAAAATTCACTGCTTTTTCCTTGAAAACTGGGTCTCATTTTTCATCCCTGCTCTACTTTTTGTTTTCACTAAATAAGACCAAGAAAACATTATATGCCAATATACCTGAGATGCTCAGCTTTAATCCAAAAACAAGTATCCGGAAATATCCTATTTTTTGCAGTTGGTATTAATTTTTCAGTGCTAAGGTTTCAGATTTTTTACGCGTATTTCACTGCTAAAGGATTGAAAACTTTGAGGCTTCATATCTCCAGAAAACATTAAGCTATACTAACACTTTTTGATAATGAAACTTACTTGTTTTAAAGTGCTCTATAACATATGTTAATATAAAAAAATTTTGAGTACTTTTATTTTTTTTTTCATTTTTTTGGACATTTCTATAGTAGTTTTCAAAATATTGGGTAAATTGAGCAACATTTTTTTTGCATTTATGTCATTAAGCTCAATAAGCTCTCTCGGACCCAATTTAGAGTTTTTCAAAATATTGATTTTTCATCGAGATATCCTAAAAAATGTGTACAAAAAGGTACCTCTATTTGTAGCTTCCATTTTTCCCTTATATACCCTCATCCCAAATTCTGAATCTGAAAAAAAAAAGTTACAAAAATCTTGTTTTCTCTACGAAAAATGCAGCTAGAAGATTGTACAATAGCTTGATCGATAGATAAATTTACTGCGCATTATTTCCATTACTTATATTTAAAGGATATTTATAAAAAGTGATGCGTATCTTCAAAAAAATTCCAAAATTTCAATCGCATTTTACGCAAAAGTTTATGGGAAGCATTTTTTTGAATTTTATTTAGGTGAATGCAGAATTTAAGACTGTATAAAAACCATTTAATATGCTATTTCGACTTACTTTGCAGTTCCTGAGCCACTAAGCAATTTTGTTTTTTTTTATCATTTTTCTTGTCGATTTTACAAATCAATTTTGGAACTCAGTTAATATAGGGTTAAGCTGTAATATGAACTATTATTTTGATTATTTAGACGAAAAATCAATATTCTTCGCTGAAAAAAAAAAGCAAGGTAGCTTGGAACTGAATCTATCTTTTGGATGTAAAAAATTAATACCTCAATTTAGATGCTCAATTTTTTATATTTGCAAAATGGATGTAATAGCTCAATTGGATGTCAACCTGGATATATAATATAGAGGATTATATAAATGGCTTTGATTCTATGATTGGGAAGAGATCCACTACGGCCTAACTATGCTTCCCATAGGCATAATGATCTGCACAAATGGGCAGAATAAAACATTTTGTGCAGGTCAGGCAGTTTAGATGAGCAGATCAATGAGATCATGGCCATTTAAATTATATCAATCATAATATAATTAATAATGAAGATAATTTGAATGGTTTAAAACTGATGTGAATTACTCTGATTTAGCAGAATTGTCTCATTGAAGAGATATATCAATTTGAAATTTGGGTTTTGAAAGGGTTCTGCTCATGTTCTTCTTCTTTCGGAAACCAAATGGGAACAATGACAAGAACAAAACTTAAAATTAATTTAGTTTCACGTATTAAAAGAAATCACTGCAAGTTGTTTATTTTTTATTCGAGGCTATTAAAGAATTATATCTATAGGTTAACAATATTACCAGCATATATTGACATAATATCGGTGTCAAACATAATATGTGATGTAGCAACAACTGAAAATTTAGCTCTACTTCCAACAAGCTTTATCAAATCAACTTGACGTGTAACATCTTTAGTCACAGAGATAACGGTAAAATTTGATGCAACATTCGGGCTTCCTTTGCTATGAGATTGATGCTGTGGTATTTTCTTTATCACCCGAACAAAAACCAAAAAGTAGGTACAGTTTCTTAAAATGTGTTTGACAAAGAACAAGTCTTCCCCAACAAACAATTTTTCACGACTTTCAAACTATAGAGTAAGGTAGGGACTATCAAAGAAAACATAGTAACCAACACAACAAAATTCCCTCTTTATTCTTGCATAATAAATAAATGAAATATTTAGATGATTACGTGAATGATTGTTTCTAGCAATATAAACCTCATTTTTAGTATGGCAAATGTTGAATATGTAAATGTTTCTTTGTCTCTGGAGAGGAGTTGCGAGCTGGTGAATTACAATCCATTTTTATTGCTTGAAATGTTTTGAAATATAGTCAGTTATGCTATGAAAACTTACAGAATATTAATCAATATAAATTTGCTCAACCCCAATGTGTTTATATTATAACTTCATCATTGTTACATCATTTGAGTTATTCATAGCTTGTGTTTTTATGGACTGTATTATGTACATTTCAAGTAAAGAAAGGTTCTGCAAAGGGAGGTTTATTTTTTATGTAAGCTATTAACTATAAAAGCAAAATCTTATGCCCTTATACCTCATTTACATATCGTACTCTTTATCTTTCTATATTTAATCGAAAATAAACAACAACAACTATAACTCAATAATGAATACTATCACTGGTCTGTGTTATAATATTTCAGTTGTAAGAAGCTACTGTAAGTAGAGCAGCAAAAAGACCAGATTAAAAACCTATTGAATCACCAATTACTAACAATAACGAACTGCTAATTTATCATTATTATCCTCTTCCACCAAACAGTACAGTATTATAGATATTCATATTCAAATATGAACGACAGTCATTATTTAATATGATTATTTACTCAAAAGGTCACCTTGATTAAACGGTAAGACGTCGATTAATAGAATATCCTAATCGGCTTGTAAATTGCAACATCCTGTATTACCCAGGAAAATTGTCAAAAAATAGCCAGAATGCTAGTACAACTGATAATAAAACTAGTACTGGTATTGCTTCTGAAAGAATAGAGGTAGCTCCAACTAACAAAAAAATTACCACAATCTACTACAAGAGACTGGATGCTCTTATGAAAGTGTTGTACAGACAGAAATTTGGTGAAGATGCAGCCATCAGGCTTATGAATAACCAACTGCTAGAGAAACTCAAACCTCTATACCAGAAGCCTGCTGCTGACACTTGTCAGCTTGTTAGAGCAAATTATCCACCTACCACCTGGCCTCAATCATTGGAGAAGTGAAGTAAATAAAATTGGCCGTCTTTATTTTTCCCTTGTTTTTGAAGATGTTGTAGCAAAAACGTTAGATTTAGGAAAAATATATCAATGCAAAGAACGTTCGGAGCAAATGTATTTCTTTTTTTGGGGTTCAAAGCTGTTAAACAGAGAGATGAGAGACAAAAGAAAAGACAAGGTTCTCAAAATGATGTAATGGTTTATTAAGCTTTGATCATGTATGATGTAGGTACTAATACTAAACTTTTAAATTTTTTTGTATAATAATAGCCAAGACCTCCTGCTAATGACTACAATAAATGATAGCAGCTCTTCAACCTGAAATAATGAATTTGAAGATAATGAAGAGCCCTCAGTCGAAGAGTAATAAGTATATGGCATAAAAATATACGAATATTCTGTTTAACAGCGCTTTGTTAGAAATAATTTGCCTTGGTAGTAGATAATGACTTTGCTCCTTCTCCTTTCCCTTTCCCCTCTCCTTCCCCCCTTCTCGTCCTTCAACTTCACCTTGCCGTGCTCGTAAGGCAAGAAGAATAATTCGTAAATAAATAACATCAATTTTAATAATTCCGGCTACAGTGCACAGTGGTACACACAATAGTTTTTTACAATTTTCATCTACTAATTTGGTGGTATTACATTTTTATAACCTTCTTTTTTTATGTTTTCAACCTGTTTGGCAATACTAAAAATATTTATGCCTTTGTAAGTTTCTATTTATTCTCTGTTGGTAACACACAAAATCAACTGATTTATAAGTATTTCTGTTCCTTCTTCCCCACTCTTTCCTCGGCTTTTTTTATTTATGTTTAAAAACTATTACTACAATTATTGACTAAATTGGCTTGGGAAAAAGAGGGTAAAAAGGCGGCAATAGGTTCCAGTGATGGCCACCTTTATGTTTATGGCAGTGGGGAGGAGGTAAGACCAAAAATCAATGTAAATCACCTTTAGCGCTATAAATTAGGAAGTAAGACTTTATTATTATCAAATAATCTACCACACAATATAACAAGTATAAATATTTACAGTAGAAATGTTGTAATAAGCTTGAATCAAGTGGATACAGCATTGTGAATTCTTGAAAAAGTTCTCAGATGTTATAAAATCTCTTATTTTTAAGACTTACAAGGCTTAGAAGCGGAATATTAATTTAGAAAATTATTTTTGTCCAGATCATCAATTTTGACATTTTTTAATTTTTTTTTCTGATTTTGCAAATCTAGAGTTAATTATGCTACCAATTATAAAACAAAAAATATACACAAATACAGAATTTAGCGCTCTATTTGCTCAATAAAAAATAACAACCCATTTTATTGCAAAATATTACATGAAAATCCTTTAATCAAAAAACCGTTTTTGGGCCAAAAATGCTAAGTTTCATTATTCAACATTTAATATTAAGCTTTTATAAAATGCGTATTAGCTATACCTACAATTTTCTCTCATAATGTAGTATATTTAAACGTTGATTTTGGTATCAAAAATTGATTTTTCTGTTTTTTGATCAAAATCATGAGTGTTGGTAAGGCTGAAATGAGCCCCGAAAATGTCCGCTACAAAAACTGAATTTTCAGACCGTACATGGTTAAATATAAGAAAAGTAAAAAAAAAAAAACGCATTTTCATTTAAAGCTTAGATATTTACCATAGCATAAAAGACTTAGCCGTTGGATTGTGTTATGCTCAATTATGGCGTCGTTCTACGGGCTCGCTTTTGCAGTTTTTTAATGAATCTATGATATGACAGACAGGTTTTCTAGTAGAAAATGTATGTTTCTATGATAGCAGATATTGCCTATTTTGCTTAGTTTATGGGTTGATGCGCTGTAATGCTGCTTTTACATTGGCTGAAATGTGCAATTTAGCAGGGTTTTAAATGCTCTAAATAATGTAAAGCCGTGAAAATCCTTTTCTACGTGTGTTGTTTCTCTCTTTTTGTTTTCATCTTCCAAGGACATTATTCACCGTTTGATTAAGGCATATCAGACTATCAAGCTGGTATTCTTCTTTTCTTTTGTCTGAATGCGAATGCTAACATAAAGGACCAATGTTTTTAATATTGGTAGCAGCCGTTATATTAGAGACGGATATTTTTATTTAACTCCATTCTAAGACCAAATATCATTACTTACTACTGTATTTTTGGATGTATTTCTTGATTACCAGATCAAATCGAAGGCAATGATATTTACATCTGATCAATGAAAAGCTAGAACTGGCTACAAATCCACGAAATTTTCCAGAAAAGTGATAAAATTTCAAATGATATAGAAACACAAAAAAGAATAATCTGGGGTCTTGTCTAACAACCATAAGTTTTATTGTAGTTCTTCTTGAAAACAAATTTTTTTACAGCTGACAATCGTAAACTAAAATAGTAAGTTTAAAGAAGGTTAATTTGCTTAAATTTTATGAGTGATAAAGTAGCATCTATAATCTTAGATTTGGCTTACATATAAATTTAAGCCGTAAGTGGTATTTAAGTCTACGCTCGAGCAAAAACCATTGTTGCTATAAACATTATAGCTATAAGCATATTCACAAATGATGATAATTGTAAATATTATATTGGCTCTTGCATGTATTGCTCTACGTCAACAGCGATTTGAATTGTATTATTATCTATAATCTATACCAATAAAAGCAAATATGGTATAAAACCCCATTCCAATAAAAAATGCAATGGGATTTTGAGAACGACACGATGCTCATGTACAAACCAATTTGTGCGTATACAATTAGCTCATTATTATGCTTATGGTCAGATTTTATTATTATGCGCAAATAGGGATACAGTAGTACTATCCTTATGGGCAATTCTACTATTATGCACACATTGGATTAATGTCATGCATATAGACAGAATCTATAATTCTACACATACAGGCTTTTTGTAATGCTCGTGTGCAGTTTCTTTTGCTGTGCCCATGTGCATCTTGTTATCTTTTTAGCCATTATTCAGTGGGCGCAACAACTCATCAGGCTATAGTGTTTAGCCCACCTGGGCACAACAAAATCATCTTGTGCAGCACAGGTCGGCCGTAGTGGCTTCTATATATAAATCCTTTAAATTTGTGATTTTATGGACTTTTTTTGAATCCGGTTGTATCATCTTATATCTTTCAAGTTAAATCCGTTATTAAGGCTAATAATGTTGTAGGTTGTGTTTATATTTTACTGTACTTGAAATAAGCCTTTGAATAATTAATAGCAATACAGTCGAACCTTAGTTTTTGTATGAAATTTCGATACCTGCATCTTATAACTGCTTGGAATAGTTAAACAACCGCGTCCGGGCCGTCCGGTAATTTTTTCTAAAAATGTAAAGCTTGGAAATATTATTTGATGACCGCTTCCAGCGATTGTTCGGCTTGTTTTGGAAGAGTGACCATTGGCAAAAATATGAATTATATACTATATTGTAGGCCACCAAGTACCATATGTTATCACCTTCTACAACAGTATCAATACATCTTACAATCTATTGATTACAATATGTATTAAAGTGCAAAGTCTTGATATCAAATATAAAAAACTCCTAGCGTACTAAGTATAATCCAATAATTACCAACAACACTTGGACCTCAATTATGATACCATATTAATTCATCCCAGAGGTTAATTAATTACGTAGCTATCAAATCAACATCCAAGCATATTTAGCGCAGCATTGAAACAAGACAACTCACAAGCTCTGCAAGAACGGTTAAATTATGATTGATCCATTTCAATCCATAGATTACTACCAAACAGATCCAATGGTTCAATAGTGCCTTAAATTACATCTCAATGTCAAATCAATATAAAAGGCCATACTTTTATATCTAAATAAACGATATCTTGTTTTTATTATACAGTTGAAGAACTGATTAATTACTCATTCTTTTATAATTGTATTCTTTTTTAAGTACTATTTATCAATCCTGAAAATATACGACAAATGTAGAGAATGAGATTATATATAGAAGAGATTATCAAGTGATACAACAGCTAGTAATAGTGTAACAATAACAATATTCTGATAATACGACTACTGTAGCGCTATATCTAGATTCCGATGATATAACAGTATGAATCAATCAGTTTGGCAATTATAATCAATGGTAGTAATAATAATAATAGAATCAAGTTTTTAAAGTAATAGCAAAAACCTACCAACATTATACTTGTAAATTGTAATTTAATACATTATTATCGTTCAATATGACCAAATATTAATGAATCAGAGAAAATGCAACTGGTAAAGAACTGATACTCAATGTAAAGCGGGATCAAGATTGAAAAAAGATGCATTTATTGTGTGGTGGAAACCGCGACATTTTGATGGATAGAAATTAGAGGACCAAGATGTTGCGTTTGCTTCTGGATTTTCAAAAGGGTTCAAAAGCATTCTTTATTAAACTCATCAACTAGATGTTGAATACTTACCATATGCGATTAGTATCATTTTATCTTTTATTTAATTACTGTATTATTAAAAATCAAGCTTTTTATAGCTTATAACAATGACAATGGGATGTTTCTGATTTCAGATTGGCGGCATTTATCATAAGGCGGACTGATAATAATACATTTGATACTACTGTTTATGGAACAAGTCATTTTAATTTATGGAATTTGAATGAAAATACCGAGGAACCATTTGTAAGTACTTCAGTTAGTTCTGGTAAAGCATTGAATAAATTGGCTTGGGACAAAGAGGGTAAAAGGTGGCAATAGATTCCAGTGATGATGGCCATGTTTGTTGCATCCACAGATCTGGGTGCATTCCTTGGTTAAGATTACGACACAGTTTGATATGTTAAGTTCTACATTGCTGTGTGTTATGTTATGAAGCTCCGTGTATGGAGGAATATGGAACTAGTGTGTGTCACCTAGACTTGATTGGATATATGTATATATATAAATAGACTCATTTAAACAGGTCATATAATTAGAGAATGTGAATATAAAAGAAGATGGTTCGATCTTATAATAAAGTTCTTTAGTTTTTAGTGTGCTCTTTCATTTTATAACAATTTTCCTTTATTTTTATTAAATGATTTAGTACATATTTTAGCTTTGAGATTGATATAATCTCCTGGCGTAACAATGTTTATATTTATGATATTGGAGAGGTAAGAGTAAAAAAGCTTAATGTAAATTACCTCTAGCGCAATAATTATAACGTAAGACTATATTACCATCAAATAAGCTACCACATAATATTAACATGTATAAATATTTACGGTAATAAGCTTAAATCAAGTGGATACAGCATTGTGAATTCTTGAAAAAGTTCTCAGATGTTACAAAATCTCTTATTTTTAAGACTTACAAGGCTTAGAAGCGGAATATTAATTTAGAAAATTATTTTTGTCCAGATCATCAATTTTGACATTTTTTAATTTTTTTTTTTCTGATTTTGCAAATCTAGAGTGAATTATACTACCAATTATAAAAACAAAAAATATACACAAATACAGAATTTAGCGCTCTATTTGCTCAATAAAAAATAACAACCCATTTTATTGCAAAATATTACATGAAAATCCTTTAATCAAAAAACCGTTTTTGGGCCAAAAATGCTAAGTTTCATTATTTAACATTTAATATTAAGCTTTTATAAAATGCGTATTAGCTATACCTACAACTTTCTCTCATAATGTAGTATATTTAAACGTTGATTTTGGTATCAAAATTTGATTTCTCTGTTTTTTGATCAAAATCATGAGTGTTGGTAAGGCTGAAATGAGCCCCGAAAATGTCCGCTACAAAAACTGAATTTTCAGACCGTACATGGTTAAATATAAGAAAAGTAAAAAAAAAAAGCTTTTTTATTTAAAACTTAGATATATCATAGTATAGGAGACTTAACAACCGTTCCACCTTGTTACTACGTTCAATTACAACGTCGCTCTGCGGGCTCATTTTGCAATTTTTCAATGAATGTACGTTTTTATGGTAACAGATATTGCCTATTTTGTTTCGTTTATTGGCTCATGCGTTGTAATTCTGCTTTGACATTGCTTGAAATGAGCACTTTTGCAGGGCTTTAATTACGGCCGGCCGCTAAATAATGTAAACCCTTGAAAATCGTTTTCTCCGTGTGTTTCCATCTTTTTGTTCTCATATTTCATGGATGTGTTTACCGTTTGATAAGGCATATCAGACTATCAAGCTGGTATTCTTTTCTTTTATCTGAATACGCATGCAGTAAAATGTAAAAATAAAAGCTTTAAAAAAAGATACAGTTTAAATCCTTCTTTATTAAAATAATGGATAGTGTGCAATACTGTAGGTTTATATTTCTGCTCTATTTATATTAGTTGTGATTCTATTATATCTGGGAGTTTCATCGCAACTGTCAGTAATCTATTAGAATTAGGAATAACCGAATTACCAACGTAGGGCATTTGTCAAACTGTAATGTTTAATATGCAAATCTGACAGTGCTGCATTCCATACGTTTATCATTGTGCTACTATTAAATGATAGAAGCATGATTATTCCATTGTCTTCATGCAATATCCGTATTATGTTTATTCTTTTTGGTAAAACAATTAATTTGTTGTGATTCCAAGTTTACATTGAGCTTCTTAATTTACATAATCAAGACGGTCTTCTAATGCCTGTTTTTTGACATACTTGTTAATGATCAGCATAGAGCAATCCTTACTTTGATCTATCTGTTTCTTCAACTTATTTTATGAATCAATTTGTTTTGTTTATGATTCCGTCTACTATATGTTAAGTTACTAATACTTTCTGTATTTACCTTTAAATTCATGCTATATCTATTTAAATATTAGAGCATGCTTTTATGTGAGATAACATTTAATTCCTTATGTGGGGAAATAGTATCTTAGTTCAGCACAACGCATGCTAATAACACCATAAGGGCCTAATATTTTTAATATGTAGTAGATAGCAGCTCTTATATTAAGAGGTTAAAATTTTTATTTAGCCGCATTCCAAGATCAAATATTATTATTTACTACTGTATTCTTGAACTTATTTCTTGATTACCAAGTCAAATCAAAGACAATAATGATATTTATGTCGTCTACTGAATAAAAAGTTAGAACTGGCTACTGCAAGCATACGAAATGTTTTAGAAAAGCGACAAAATTACAAATGGTATAAAAACACAAAAGAAGAATGATATAATGTCTTGCCTATCAAGCATAACCTTGATCGTAGCTATTCTCGAAAACAAATCCTTTTACAACTGACAATCGTAAACTAAAATCGTAGGTTTTTCATAGAAAGTTAATTAATTTAAATTTTATGTGTGATAAAGTAGGAAAGTAGCATCTATAATAATAGGGGCTGCCAATCTCAAAATACCAACTTTATTCATTTTATTATTGGCTTAAAATAACCAATATATTGAAATACATCTACCACTTTTTGGTAGTAGTAGTAAATCCTAAAGTATATTCGTTTATTCATGCTATTATGATTTGAGGACGTCAATATCTATTACTTTTATTGGTCACTTTTTTTTTCAGAATCTACCAAACTTTGAAATTGACGCCCCCTAATAAATCTTAAATTTGACTTGCATATAAATTTATAATAGCTATAAACATATGTACAAATGATGATACTAAATTTTACATATATTAGCTCCTGCATGTATTGCTCTACATCAGCAACATATTGAACTGCATTGTTGTCCATAATAATAATTTATATTAATAAAAGCAAATATGACTTAAAACCCCATTCCAGTAAAAAATACAACGGAATTTTGAGAAAGGCACAATAATACTCAGTACAAACCAATTTGTGCCCATGCGATCAGATCGTTATGCTCATGGTCAGATTTTATTATGATGCACAAACAGGAATAATGATATGCTTATGTGAAATCCTACTATTATGCACACATGGGATTAATGTCATGCACACGGACAGAAGCTATAATTCTGCACACACAGGCTTTTCGTTATTATGCTCGTGTGCAGTTTCTTTTTTTGTACCCATATGCATCTTGTTATCTTTTTAGCCATTATTCAGCGGGCGCAACAACTCATCAGGCTATAATAGTGTGCAGCACAGGTCGACCGTAGTGCTTTTATATATAATAAATACTTTAAATTTGTGATTTTATGGACTTTTTTTGAATCCGGTTATATCATTTTATACTTTTCAAGTTAAATCCGTTATTAGGCTAATAATGTTGTAGGTTGTGTTTATGTTTTACTTGAAATAAGCCTTTGAATAATTAATAGCAATACAGTCGAACCTTAATTTTTGTATGAAATTTCGATACCTGCATCTTATAGCTGCTTTGTAATGAGTCAAACATTTCAGTTTCATTCATGCAAAACCTTGCCTCATTCCTTATATAAATACTACAAGGAAATCATTACATGATCCCTTGTAGTAGATTTATCTGTCTTGTTACACTCCCTTTACTTTTATTTATTCACTAATAAATATCTAATTTACAAATAAGAACACCAACCTTCATCAATCCAGTGATCACCAATTTATAATAGCAAAAATAATATCTATAAGCATATTATCCACCTTTGTTGTTAGTCCAAAATTATAGATCATTACATGCTTGGAATAGTTAAACAACCGCGTCCGGGCTGTCCGGTAATTTTTTCTAGAGATTTAACGCTTGGAAATATTATTAGATGGCCGCTTCCAGAGATTGTTCAGCTTTTTTTTTTTAGATGAGTGACCATTATTGGCAAAAATATGAACCATATACTATGTTGATTGTATGCCACCAAGTATCATATGTTATTACCTTCTACGATATCAATTCATCTTACAATCTATTGATTACGACATGTATTGAAGTGCAAAGTCTCGATATTGGATATACTGTAAGAAACTCCTAGCGTACCAAGTTTGATTCAGTAATTACCAAGAACGCTTGGACCTCAATTATGACACCATTTTACTTCATCCCAGCCGTTAACCAATCAAGTAGCTATCAAATCAACATCCAAGCACATTTAGCGCAACATTTAAACAAGACAACTCACAGGCTCGGCAAGAACGGCTAAATTATGATTGATCCATTTCAATCCATAATACATTACTACCAAACAGATCTAATGGTTCAATACAGTAGTACCTTAAATTACATCTCATGATCTCAATGTTACATCAATATAAAAGGCCATACTTTTATATCTAAATAAACAATATCATGCTTTTATTATACAGTTGAGGAACTGATTCATTACTCATTCTCTTTTAATTATATTCTTTTTTAAGTATTATTTATCAAACATGAAAATATACGACACAACAGGTGGTTTATTGGACAGAAATATCATGTTTTGCGGATGGTTTCCTCAATTCACAGTGATCTGTGAGAGTAGAAATATAAATTTTTATGCAGGATATATTTAAATCTACCATCATGTATAATTGGAGATTAATTGGATCAATATTCACAAAGATGGGGATTTTTTTCTTTGTTTCTGCAGTTATAAATATTAGTTTATTATTTTGTAAAACTTAAAACTCATTATGTAGGGCTTAATTTCTGTATTCACTAGATAGATCTAATTGACTGCTACTCTGTATTTTTTGTTTCAGCCAAAAATGTTGATTTTTCATCGAGATAATCAAAATAATAGTCAATATCACAGCTTACAGCTTATGATAACTGGGTTCCAAAATTTATTTTAAAAAATGGATGAAAAATGATGAAAAAAACCAAATCGTTTAATTGCTCCTGAACTGCAAAGTAAGTCGACCTAGTATACTAAATAATTCTTGTACAGTTTTGAATTCTGCATCCATCTAAATAAAATTCAGACAAACATTTCACATTAAATTTTGTGTAAAATGCAATTGAAATTTTGGAGGTTTTTTGAAGATACACATCACTTTTTATAAGCATATTTAAAATATAACTAATTGATATAATGCGCAAAAATATTATCTATCGATTGAGCTATTGTACAATCTTTTAGCTGCAGTTTTCGTAGAGAAAACAACATTTTTGTCCAAATTTTTTTCTGTTTCAGAATTTGGGATGAGGGTATACAAGGGGAAAATGGACGCCAGAAATGGAGGTACCTTTTTGTACACATTTTTGAAGATATCTCCATGAAAAATCAATATTTTGAAGAACTTTAAATTGGGTCCGAGAGAGCTTGTTGAGCTTAATGACATGAATGCAAAAAAAATGTTGCTCAATTTACCCAATATTTTGAAACCTACTATAGAAATGCCCAAAAAATGAAAAAAAAATAAAAGTGCCCAGAATTTTTTTATATTGAAATATGTTATAGAGCACTTCAAAACAAGTAAATTTCATTATTAAAAAGTGTTAGTATAGCTTAATGTTTTGCAGATATATTAAGACTCAAAGTTTCGATCTTCAAGTAATGAAAACCAAATTCAAAAGTTAAAGAATTTATTCCAGCTAATAGTGCATGAAATATAAAAAAGTTATGAAAATTATTCGATATAAGCATCTCAAGCACAAATGAGAAGTTTTTATTTTGTCGTTATTTACCAAGAAGCAAAGCAAGCAAGGGCCTCAAATCAATCTAATTTTGAAATGAAAGAATACATTTAATTGATCTGAGGACTGTTTTGGACTGCACTTTCTGCAACCAGCAATGCTTCTAAACAAGAAAAAAAAAATTCAATGCAAACATTTCAAAATATTGATCGTCTTCCTTAATAATAACTAACAGAAAATGAGAAGAAACATTGATAAGCGAGCCAAAAAAACTAAAGCTCCTGCCAAAAAGAAGAAGGAGCCCGAAACTTTTGAAGAATTTATGGATGGTTAGTGAAACGCACTTTCTGTGTAAAATTGAAACCTTTATTGACATACACACGCGCTATGTTTCTTTTGTATAGAGGCTATCCATAATGAAGAACAAGGTGAGCGTTACCAAACTGGAGACAAAGCCCAGCGTAATTATGAAAGAGCAGCTGAAATGTACGGCAAAGCCTCTGTTGCAAATCCAAAAGATGCTGATTGCGTTTACAATTGGTAAAGCTTATACAAATTGCATGAAATATATGTTTACCTAATAACTTATTAATATTATAGGGGTCGAGTTCTGTTTTTGTTGGTCAATTTTTTACCATCTCATGCATCTCCAGAGGAAAGGCTAGAAAAAGTAGATCAGTCTATTGAGAAGTTTAGAATTGCATTAGATTTGGAAGCCAATAAGACCGATGCCCAATTCAATTTGGCTCAAGCTCTTCATCAAAGATCAGAAATTCTTCAAGAAACTACAGAAATCGAAAATGCATATGCTGCTTCTGCTGTAGCTTTACAAGAAGCAATCACATTGTTTGATAGTGTCTACGGTTTGCAGGAAAAAGAGTATTTAGAGCTTAATCCTGCAATTGATGATGCTTCTTCAGCAACCAAGACAGCTGAACCAGAAGAGCATAACCATGAAGAAGGAGATCATGATCATGATCATGATCATGATCAACAAAACGATGAAACAGCAGAGGATCAAAAACCCTCAGCAACTTCGTCACCAGAAGAATTTACTACTGTCACTAAAGTAGAACCTACAACAGCATACTCACTCATTGAAACCTTACTATCTACTGCGGAAACCATGACAACCATGGCTTCCATGCTTGCTTCATATCCTGCCTCTATGGATTTGTTTAGTCGTGCAAAATCAAAGTTAGCAGCAGCCGAAAAATGGTATTATCAAATGCCCAATACATCAACATCTACAGACGATAATGTAGATGCCGAGAAGCAAAAGAAGACAGCTCGCATTCAAATCAACTCAAAGCAATCAGCCATGTATGCTGCTATGGCAGATCGATCTTTCCTGGCAACAGGCATTGTAGACAGCACACTTTTTGAAAAGTCTATTGAGCAATTGAATGACATTGTAACAAAATACGATAACAAGAACGTGGAAGCACTTTGTGATCGAGGTGATGTTTTATCTTCTTTCGGCCAAGCTATTCGCGAAGTAGCCGATAAAAAGAATGTACCTTTGAATCCTGATAAAGATGGTAAAGAAGTATGGAAATTATATGCAAATGCTATGAAATCTTTTCAAGAGGCTATAGCTTTGGAACCCAAAAATACACAAATTCTCAACAAGATGGGCGATTTGAGTTTAACTCGTGCTGCATTAGATTTACCAGTAGCTCAACGTAATCAACGCCAATTACTGGACAACGCAAAGGTTTATTATAGAAATGCTGTACAAATGGATAAAGATGTTTTGACAAGTGGTTATCTTGGTTGGGCAATGACAGAATGGGCTCTTGAAGAATGGGCAGATGTCACAGATAAAAAGAAAGATTCAATCAAAATTATTGAAGCTTGGATTAAACGAGGCGGTAATGGTGCTTTATTCAGTAACTTGGCTGATGATAATGATGTTTTAGATGAAGATTTTGTTGAATTCATTACTGAATCTTGCTTTGCTGATGATGAGGATTAAGTTTTGGAATGAATAAATCTTGTTTTAGTTAGTAGAATAAAGCAATATGCTTCTATTTTTCTATTGGTATATGATTCGATGAAAAGATTGTGGGGTAAATACTGAATGATGACCCCGCTAATTATTATTTTGATAAAGTTGATTTGTTTCTATATTTCTGTGTGCGTATATGCTCATGTTCCTGAATTTATCATCATGATTGGAATAATAGTAAAAAAATTCTAGAGACAATCTTTTTCATGTGTCTAGCAAATTCTAATTTTTTCAATTGATAAAATGGGAACAGAAAATGCGTATAGAAAAAGTGGCACCTTGTAATTGTTTTCATGTATTCCACATCTTAGTAAATTATCTCGTTTAAAGTCTTTAAGATTGGGATTATGGCGCGGGGAAGTATTCTGTATTCGAATAATCATAGTAGCTACATTAAAGCGTTATAATTCTAATGATAAATACAACAGAATTTAATAGTAATTCCCACACCATGAAAGCGCCATTCAAATAGAAGGATAAACATTCTCGTTTATTGATTTCCCCATCCCTCTGAATTAAATATAGTAAGCATTGTTACGCAAATGAGGCCTGTAATAGTTTAGATCTACCTTTTTACTTGCCTTGCTTGATGTGTACATGCTGAATTGTGGGGGTGCTGTATATTCAAGGCAAATAGTTTAAGTCAAAATTTATCCATGGTACCTCAAGGCTAATTTAATCCGGGGAGCTGATAATTTCATTGCAAATCTGTACATCTTGGTTCCAGTAAACTTAAAAGAAATATGAAAAGGGGATAGTTTCCGCTCCACATAAAAACAACATAACAGGATTCTAGATCTACCTGTCATATATGCAAGTAATTATGTGTATATTGTGTATTGTGTATTGTGCATTGTGTATTCACCACACAAAAACCCATCTTTAAACAATTTATCCGTTTTTGAAATGATTTTGTTTGTATTCAAACTATTACAGTTCCCACGAAAATATTCAAACAGGTATTTTTATTACATAAACAAGTGATTTTTATAAAGAAAGGCGGGGAGGAATCATTTCTCCAGCTTGTATAACACTAAACAAACGGGAAAAGAGCAATGATTCAAGAATTTGTACAACTTGAAATCCCCCACACAATTATAATGTTGTACACACATTCTTATCAAATGATTATACTAAGAGTGATTCGAGCGCAGGAACCAAGCTTTTCAGTTTATGGGATCCGCGGATTAGAAAGATGGAAAACAAAACATTTGAATTATAAGACATGGTCAAAATAGGTATGATATTATTAATGAAAAATTGTTTCAGTGTAATAGTAAAAAAAAAAAAAAAAAAATTAAATAAACTAGTAAAAAAAGATTAATGTGTGTTTGGGTGTTGTATATTTAAGAAAAAAAGAGAAATGGAAAGAGGGGATATATATATTAATAGTGTTACAAGGCGAATTTTTGGTAGTGATTACCAAAAAAGAAGAATATCATCTTGATGATTATATTCTTGAGTTGGGTAATAAAGCTGTCATTGATCATTTAATTAAGGCGACCAGTAGGTAAAAGGAAGAAGGATGAATCCTTGGTCAAAAGACCTGAAAGAGCATTGTACCATGCAATAAGAGCCGTGACAACACCAAATGCACCGCCGGCAACTTGAGTGGTAAGACTATCATTGAATTTAGCAGCTGCTAATAAAACAAAAGTGATAAAGAGACAGAAGAACATGCTGACAAGACCAACGCTTGAGCGATGAGATGCGATCAACATAATACCAGTGAAAATGGCCCAAGCTAAAAGGTAAATACCTAATGATTTCTCCAATACAGCAGTATCAGTATAAGATTCCAAAATATTAAATCCTGGGATGAAAAGAGCAGCAAAAGACAACCAGAAACCACCATAACTACTAAAAGCTGTTGCACCAAAGGTGTTACCAGTTCTGAACTCCCACATACCAGCCAACAATTGCACAAGACCACCGTAAAAGATACCAAGACCTACTACAACATTGCTAGGTCCATCAGCAGGCACACCAGCACCAGCGTTATGGAGGGACAATACAAAAGTAGTCAAGGCAAATGAACTTAAGCCCAAAGGACCAGGATTAGCAATAGTAGGGGCAGCATAAATAGGGATGGGTTGTGATGGATAATGAGGAGCATTATTAAATTTTGCTTCTAAATCACTTCTACTGTCATCAAGATGGATGTTGTTATTATTAATATTGTTGCTGTTTGCTGCTGCTGCTTCAGTTGACATTTTATAAGTTTTTTTTTTTATTAAAAAAAGAGATATATCGAAATACAAGACGAAAATCTTATAAAATTTAGGAAGCATCTCTTTATATAGCTTTTTTTTTTATATTTCAAACATCTTCATTTAATAGAAATCCCGCAAAAAATGGGGGGAGAGGTAAGGAAGGAAGGAGGCCTGTTTGGTTTATCTTATTATAGTTAGGGTAACCTTTTTTTTCTTACTTTGTTGAAAAAGACAACATGTAATGATAATAAACGGTATGTATGTCTGAAGACGACATATACACTTTCCTATTCCATGGTATGCCATCTTTGAATATAATAATTCTTTAAAAGGATCATAAATAAAGCAGAAACTAGAAAAAACATTTGTTTTTTTTTCCCATACACCAAACATTATTAAAACATATAAATTTGGTTAATTTATACTTGCCCTCATTCTACAGGATATTTTGTGCACTTTCAACGCATTAGTATGCATTTACTACATCCTTTCATTGCTTTTTTTCATATACAAAACGTTTTTTTATATGGTCTGATTGGCTAAAACCGGAGTCCATTCATCATTCAAGAAAGTTTTTTTTGTAGGTTTTACACGGTTCTCCTGCCTAATTTAGATCAGCTCCCGGCCTTATGAATCATCCGCAGAGAAAATAATCAAGGTTCTATTATTTAAATCCCTGGAGATTTATTCGATATTGAAGATTACGTGGGAATTGAATAGTGTCATAAAATTCTCACAGGGAAAAAGATATATCCAAAAGTGAAAATGCATATCCAAAGCAAATTCATCTTTCAAAATAATTATAACGTATATGTTTTATCCCAGAAATTAGTATTGCCTCATTTGTTTCGGATCGAGAACAGAGATGGATATGCCACATCGGTTCGGATTGATTACTTTGTATGGAAACAAGAATAATGTTGATCATTGTAAATTTAAGCTTGTCAAACATTAATTGGGTTATTTTAACGTTTTATTGTCTTTGGAGTATAGCTGTGATATTCTAAAATATATAGAACATAGACATTGCCACTCATGTAAATCCAATAGGATTGCCGTTGAAAGCCAGTTTTACAATGTCCTTCTATGTGTAATCCCCCCCCCCCACTGGGGTTAACCAATAAGACATTTTTTACATACGAAACAGCCGAACTTACATCCAAAACCGTAAAACATCAGGCAATGATGATATTTACAGAGAAATAAAAGAACATCTTATAACTTGTTTATGTAATACTTCACAAGACCCTTTTTCTTTCTATTCAACAATTTGTGGTTCCATTTAAAGTTCTTAACCCTGTATTACAAAGATAAAGTTGAACCTTTTTATTCATTTCAAGTAATGATCCCTCGGCAAACTTTCTTGGCTGATTTAAGAAACATTTTCCCTGTTAAATATGTCAGTTCATTTCACATTTCAAAATCAATTAAATAAAAAGGTTGGGAAATCCAAGGGAGATAAACTCAAATAGGAATTATAATGCTCGACATTATTATTTCCATTCGAAAGATTGCACTGAATTATACAATTCATAACGTTTATCCGACTCGAAAAAGAGCTCTTGGACCCTGTTTTCCCAGTCTTTCAGGGTCTAGTTCACTTAAAGATTTTTTACTCACTATTATTATATCGAAACACTTGCGACTAAGTTGTAATTCCTTTCTCTCTACACTTATTCATCGCCTTTGATTTTTCTTTGTATGTCTATAGTGATATTTATATTTACATCCATATTATAACCATAGAGAAATTACGTAAAGATTCATAAAACAGCTTGCTGTTCCAGGTCAGACTAACACTAGATGTGGCGATATGGAAAATTCCTTTTCATAAAGAATATTTCCTTTCGATCTATGAATTATATAAATACGCACGGCTCGTCGTTTTTCCATCCAAATGACCTCCGCTACGAGTCTTTTTCATAAGCAAAATGATACGCTGCAGTTTTTGATCGCCACAACAACTCTTGTCATTAGACCTCACGATCAACCTGTTGAATCGCTTGAATTGATTATTTTTAACTAGAATCGCTATTTTTCCTCCGCTTGATGTTGGACAGCATATAATCAGATCCTCTATTAAGGCCATGACAATGGGTCGGACATTGCCTGATGTAACGTAAAGAAACGGGATTGATCGTAGATAGCATTAGTATTACGAAGATGAATAGGATGAACTACGAGCATTCCCAATAATATTACTCTTTACAAATAAACAATATACATTTATTAAATTTGGGGGTGGTATTAAAATACAAATCAAGTAAACATTTCATTAAATGGTACATCATTCAGAGAAAATCAGGTACCAATCTAGATTATCTTTACAAATAAGCCTAATTTTAAGTGTTTACTGCTTTCGATTTTGACCCTGATTTGCTATTTTATTTATCGGAATCAATTGTATAAATCAATTCATAGAATACCAAGAGTTTCTTTTTATTATATTTAGTTTTCAAGTTAGTTTTCCCTTTCTTTTCTATATATAATATGATATTAAATCATATAAATTTATCTCAAGTTTTTATTGATGAACCCTGCGTAAAAAATACAGCGAAACCAACCTCATACCCTTTTTTTTTTTTTTTTTTTTTTTTTTTTTGAAATCGCTCGTTAATTATTGGGAAGTTTAAGCTGACTCACCTCGATTTATAAATTTATTTAATATTAAAGGTCAAGCTAACGTTTTCTTCTTTAGAAAATTTTGTATGTACCTTACTGTAATTATTTGTAGCCTTTTGTCATTTAGTTGAGCACTGATCGATGCTTTTTATCAATTTTAGGTTGTTTGTTCTCACTAACATTAATCAAATGTTATCTCATTGCACTGTTGATTCATGATTTGATGCGTAGTAGCGATAGCGAATGATCTCTGTAACTCATCAGTTTATACAGGAGATGCATGTCTAAAAAGCTTATGAGAATCAGAGAGTTACTTGACAAGAAAATTAACAGCAAATTTTGGCTCTGCCACAAGTTATTGATTATTTGCTTTAGACAACTGTTGTATGCTCTGTTGGGTTTGATTTTGACCATGCACTTTGAAATCCTTTTGATGAGATCCAAGTCTTCTTTTTCCAAATTAATAATCACAGTTTCGTCGAATAGCTTCATAAGGCTCCATTTTTCTTTCACTACTAATAAAAATTACGCCAAGTGTCGTTGAAAATGCTATCTCATTTGACCATTGATGAATAGATGAAAATGGTATAAATGTCCTTGCAAAATACTTCTGTATTTCACTTATATTTATTATTGCTTTAAATGAAAGTTATTCCTGCTTTGGCGTTGGATATTGCCTTGAAAGTTGCGTATATATTATTATTTTAAAGCTTTGAATGCCCAATTGCCATACTTTGAAGAAGAAATTTCTAATAGCTATATGTCATATATTTTGACTTTTCTATGGGTTAGAGATTATTTACAAGAATAGTTAGCATAATATAATCAATTCATATACGTTTTTCAGTGTTGAAAGTATATCCTGAAAGCTGTGTAGTATAGGTGTGAATTACAGCCAAAAAGTCGAATAATATATACGTAGTTTTTATTCATGTTTGGTAGCAATGCTGGAGATGGTTATGATGATCGTAGAACCACTGTTTATCTTCTCTTATATATAGTAGTCGAAAAGTTGATGAACTTCCTCAATTTTTTATATTTTCTTGTTTTCAATTTCACGAAGTATCATACTTCATATACAACTTCATAGTCAAGAGATGTTGATGTCTCTTTAAAAATCATTCTGGTATTATTCAAAATTGAAATTTGGAACTGCAGTTTCCACATAATATGATTTAAAAAATTGATGTTACCATTAAATAAATAGATGTAAAACACATTGTATTACAACTCTGATTATACATAAAGAGGACGTTTACTTATCAATTTAATCAATCAAATTATCACTATAATAATTCACAGCAGTAATGCTAATCTCAAATGTTCCTATAAATACTACAAGGAAATCATTCTATAATTCCTTGTAGAATTATCTATCTTTCTTCCTTTTTACATCCTTATTTATTTTCCTTAATAAATATCTAATTTACAAATAAGAACATCAACCTTCCTTCAACCAATGTCCACCGATCTCTAATATTAAAAATCATATCATTAACATATCATTTTGACCATAATATTTATCCAAGATCACAGATCATTACAATCAATTTCGGTGGTCGAAATCGCCATATATGCTGAATTTGGCTATTTTAAATTTTAAAATGGTCTGCTGAACCGCACAACCTACTTGAAAAAAGTGGGCGCTTGATTCCTACGATTTAACCAGCAAATTAATGGGATACGAACATTATAGCATTAGATACTGTCACAGCTGTAGTATATATTTTGAAATTATCAACCTATTTGGATCAATATTCCTTGATTTCAAGCATTTTTCTAATTACTAAATTCCCTTCAAGCAGATGAAAAACTTTTTTTTTAAAAAACGTGTTCAAAGATTGTTCAAAAACAGCTGTTAGTTAATAAGATCAAGATATATCCTTCGTACATATACTGTACATTAAGTGCAACTTCAAAATTCAATTTCAAACAATTATTTGATTTTATAAAATTTCCAAAGAATATGTGAAACAATTTATACAAAATGGTTTAAACATGTTGTTGTATGCCACCAAGTATCATAATTTATCACCTTCTACAGTATCAATACATCTTACAATCTATTGACTAAGACATGTATTGAGGTGCAAAGTCTTGATATCGGATGATACTATAAGTAAGAAACTTCTAGCGTACGACGTTTATCCAGCAGAAATTAACAAGAACGTTTGGACTTCAATTATGACACCATATTATTTTATCCCAGCCGTTAACCAATCAAGTAGCTATCAAATCAATATCCAAGCATATTTAGCGCAACATTGAAACAAGGCAACTCATAAGCTCTGCAAGCACGGTTAAATTATGATTGATCCATTTCCATCCATAGATTACTATCAAAAAGATCTAATAATGGTTCAATAGTGCCTCATTAAATTACATCTCATGATCTCAGTTAAATCAATATAAAAGGCCATACTTTTATATCTAAATAAACGACATCTTGTTTTTATTATAAAGTTGAAGAAATAATTCATTGCTCATTCTCTTTTAATTATATTCTTTTTTAAGTATTATTTATCAAACATGAAAATATACGACACAACAGGTGGTTTATTGGACAGAAATATCATGTTTTGCGGATGGTTTCCTCAATTCACAGTGATCTGTGAGAGTAGAAATATAAATTTTTATGCAGGATATATTTAAATCTACCATCATGTATAATTGGAGATTAATTGGATCAATATTCACAAAGATGGGGATTTTTTTCTTTGTTTCTGCAGTTATAAATATTAGTTTATTATTTTGTAAAACTTAAAACTCATTATGTAGGGCTTAATTTCTGTATTCACTAGATAGATCTAATTGACTGCTACTCTGTATTTTTTGTTTCAGCCAAAAATGTTGATTTTTCATCGAGATAATCAAAATAATAGTCAATATCACAGCTTACAGCTTATGATAACTGGGTTCCAAAATTTATTTTAAAAAATGGATGAAAAATGATGAAAAAAACCAAATCGTTTAATTGCTCCTGAACTGCAAAGTAAGTCGACCTAGTATACTAAATAATTCTTGTACAGTTTTGAATTCTGCATCCATCTAAATAAAATTCAGACAAACATTTCACATTAAATTTTGTGTAAAATGCAATTGAAATTTTGGAGGTTTTTTGAAGATACACATCACTTTTTATAAGCATATTTAAAATATAACTAATTGATATAATGCGCAAAAATATTATCTATCGATTGAGCTATTGTACAATCTTTTAGCTGCAGTTTTCGTAGAGAAAACAACATTTTTGTCCAAATTTTTTTCTGTTTCAGAATTTGGGATGAGGGTATACAAGGGGAAAATGGACGCCAGAAATGGAGGTACCTTTTTGTACACATTTTTGAAGATATCTCCATGAAAAATCAATATTTTGAAGAACTTTAAATTGGGTTCGATAGAGCTTATTGAGCGTAATGACATGAATGCAAAAAAAATGTTGCTCAATTTAGCCAATATTTTGAAACCTACTATAGAAATGCCCAAAAAAATGAAAAAAAAATAAAAGTGCTCAGAATTTTTTTATATTAAAATATGTTATAGAGCACTTCAAAACAAGTAAATTTCATTATTAAAAAGTGTTAATATGACTTAATTTTTTCTGGAGATATGAAGCCTCAAAGTTTTCAATCCATTAGCAGTAAAATACGCGTAAAAAATCTGAAACCTTAGCACTGAAAAATTAATACCAACTGCAAAAAATAGGATATTTTCGGATACTTATTTTTGGATTAAAGCTGAACATCTCAGGTACATTGGCATATAATTTTTTCTTGGTCTTATTTAGTGAAAAAAAAAAGTACAGCAAGGATGAAAATGAGACCCAGTTTTCAAGGAAAAAGCAGCGCATTTTACGCGTTTTTGAGTCTTTCGTGAGATATAAAATAAATTTAGGAATAGGTAGCATAATGCGACCAATTCATGTCTGTTTATTAGTGTCTAAAGTATATTCTAAAGATGTCTATTATGAGGTTAATTATAGAAAGAAGGCATCATATTCCGATTTTGAAGATTGATGAAAACATTGAAAATTTAATTTTTTAAAATTTCCAGTATGACCTTACAGAAAAATACCAAAATCAATTTTAACGTATGGAGTGTAGGATTCTCAGGGTGTATCATTGTTAATAGTGTTTGTTAATTATAGAATGTAACTTTGTCAAACTAGATGTAAAGGTAAATGTATCAAACTTATTTTTCGAATACCACACAATGACAGCAATATATTCAAAAGTTAAATCATGCATTTTTTATACAATGGGTAAAAATGCGCTTATTTTAATATTCAAGCAAACCAAAGCGCAAATCTTGCTCGCTCGATTAGATACTATTCAAATAAAGATGACTAAAATGAAATATAAAAGCATATTTTGCTTTATATTACAATAGTCTAAGCTGAAAATATATTTTACTATGGATCATTATTAAATGATTTATGAAAATGTTTTCTTCTTTTATTATTATACACTTTTTTTTTGAAGATTACCAACAAAGCCCACCATTAAAATCGAAGCACTCCAAGCCTTGTTTCCAAATATCAACATGTTGCAGACCCCATTCTCCATCTTTGTTATAGAATGAAGCATTTTTGTGCAATATTTCTTCAATCAATGTCCCATTTAAAGCCTCTGTGTGCCTCTCTGGGGTCTTTTCCCATTCGTTAGGATGCTCCTGATGGCAAGCAAACGACTCTCCACTATACACAAGCTTTTTATCAAACGTCCCCACTGCTGTCAATATAAACTCCATATCAAGCCATGCAACTCCCCCTGTTTCTCTATATCCTTTACAATCTTTCCATGTATCTCTGTGAGCCATTGTGAAGTCGCCAGATTGATCACCGTAATACCAATAATTGTCGGCATTAATGTTAGAGACTGGAACAGGAGCGGGTAACCTATAATGTCCCCAATCTTGATCGGCTAAACGACATGCTTCGTACAGTGTTTTATCATCAGGGAACGGATCCAAATTAACAATACTTGGAGGCAAGTTTTCATGACTGTAGAAATTGGCATTAGTTGCGCTAAAATCTGTGCAATTTTTATATGAAACTTACATATTGTGAGCACTTTGATATTGTACATAAATAGTATCTTTTTCAAACACACGAGTTTTGACGGCATTGATAAAGTTATGAGACCAAATATCATCTATTAGAGTTTAACAACTGATTTGCCAGATGAATTCGTATCTAAATACCTTGATTTGTACATAGGACATATTCACCACGAGCAAAACGGATACCTACATTTTTACCCTCAAATTCGTGCAATGGTGCATTTCCTTTGTTCGGCAATATATTGTGTATTTTACTAGATACAGTAATGATGCGATAGTTCAAATACCCGGATCTACGGAATCTCTAATAATAGCGTGGGGCTGGATTAGCAATGGTTACACTGAATTGAAAGTTGAATAGCGCCTACGTACAAATGCGTCTAAAATTCTTCTCTTGTTTACAGGAGGATTCCATTCTATAATCAACAATTCAACCTTTTGCTCAGAATTCTCTGCTAACAAATATGCACTGTCTATGAAATTCTGAAATCTATGATGTTGGTTTCTATAATATAATTACGTCAGTTGATGGGAACACACACTGTAATTGCCTTAGAAATATTTATACCCAGCATAGTCATCCATACGAGTAACAATAACAATGGAAAGATAATATTCAGGAGTTACTCCTGCATCAAGACATTGATTCCATGATTCCTTTGTTACTTTAATTTGGTCTTTGGTGGCTGTGTTTTTAATGCATTTGATAGGCATTGGCTTCTGTTGCTGTAATGTTGAATTTGTCTTGACTTTTTCTTCTTGTTCCATTATTGCATTATTGTTGGCAGCGGAGGATTGTAGCTTGTTGCTTTTATCCGTCACGTAGAATAGACATAGCAATGTCAACATGATTGAAAACGCTGTTAGTGTTGTAATTGTCCTCTTTGATATATTCAATTTTGCAATCATAATAATAGTCAAAAGAGAAACAAGAGAAAGTAAAGAAAACACAGTCGACTCAAACAAAAATAGAAAATCTAAATCAAACACTCATTTTTTGAATCCAAGCCATCCCATGTGGAACATTTGACAAAATGAATTACATATTTTTATTTTGCATTATAGGCTGCAATAAATGAAAATAGTAAAATGAACTAACCGTAATAAATAGAAGATGTTGTGGATTTGGGAACTAAACAGTGTAATTGATCGTCAATGGTCGCTGCTTTCATAATTTGTGAATTATATACAGTTGATACTTTTTCATTCTTGTCGGTTGCCACAAATTTGTCTTTTGATTTCTGAGCAATGGTAGGAACACAGCCGCCGGGCATATGCTTACATTTACAATTACCACCCAAGAAATCAGGTAAATCTTCGGCTTCTATATAGTCTAATAAAACTGATTGGAAATTACTTCCAAGAACGTGTATTTTGTCTAGTGTCTACGTTAAAGATTAGTATCAAAATATTTCAATGGTATTTCAAAAGTACTAACTCTTGGGTTTAGCCATGGTTTAATCACTTTAAACATGACAACAAATGCTGAAGGAGCATTTACAATAAATAAACGATGTAAGGTTTCTGGGTAATAATGTTGAACAATTTCTGCAATTGCTTTCAAGTGGTACATGGCACTCATGTGAAATTCTGTAAATAACAAGAGTGGATTAGGAGGCAAACTAGAAAAATAGGGAGAGAAAACTTACGCCATAAACTCATATTTGTACAATCAAATATAACAGTTTCACTATGAATTTGTTTTCCTGCACGCTCACAACCTTCTGGCATTATTACACGGTTTAAAAATTCGTTTGCTGATATCTGAAAGTTGGTAATTTCAGCTGCAGTGACATTATTTCCCATCTCTTTGGTGTTATGATAGCCAGTACGATCAATCAATACAGGATGTCCTTCTTTATCAAATTTGTGAAAACAATCTCCACCAACGCAATTAGCAATACGAATCACACTTTCTGATAATTCGGGTTGAACACTAAAATTGGCATCATCAATATATTTGTAACCTCTACAAGCAACCAAAATTGGCAATTTGTTGTATTTCGTAGCTACTGGCAAATGATCTGTGTCCATTTTTTTACGCCAATTGACAGTGTCCATTAATTGCTGTTTTGCATCACTCTGGAAACAGGTTAATAATACTCCAAACAAACCTAGATGATATACTCACGACTACCCAAACATTTGCTTCCAAAAATTGAATTAGTTGCTATGGTTACATGAATTTAGCAAATCACATATTTTATTTTATCCTTTTATATCTTTTTACAGCTTCTGGAAATTCTTTATCGATTGATTCACTGAGTGAATCTCTAAGCTCTTCAAGCAGTTGTTTTTCTTTCTCAGTCTTTTGTGGCGGTAATCCCATTTTTCTATAAAATTATCAAAAGGAAAAGCAAAAGTAAAAAGGAATTTTTTCTTGATATTTAAGCAAATTCCGTGATATAAATACTTAATTGGATAAATACCTTGACGACGTAGTGTTTTGAAACCCCACAAAGAAAAAAATGCTAGTGCAGTATAGCAATGAAGGCATAATTTACGCCTGTACGTGCCAACTTTTTTCCGAAGAAAGGATAAAATATATAGAGAGTGACATATAGTAGTTCTATAAACATCATACTCATATAAATAATAAAAAGATGGATATGCGCTAAAAATGCACAAGCCCATTTGTAGTTATGTCTATTTTTCATTTAGGAAATTCTTAATTGACAGGTCGACATAATTTTGGAGCTGCAAAAAAATAATAGACCATTTTTCAAAGGATTTTTTGGATTGTCATTTAGCTATTTATTTGCCATTAAATATCTGTAAAATACTCTTGAACATGTCAAGTTTACTGCTATGTTATTCCTTTCTTCAGTTGAATGTATTAGTTTCAGTAAACCAAGCCATTTTATGAAGGAGGTAAAACAGAATATTTTCGCCTTATTTATGGTTGTATTGGTTCTTATTTAAAATGATACAATCCCAACACTGTCCACATTGATAGTAAAAGCATATTCACTTTGATTAAACATTATGTTACATTGTCATAGGCCGAGAAACTTTGAAATGCTGATAAATGCGACTAAAACTGCTGTTTAGCTAGATTGATTTAGTAAAACTTGTTTCTAGAAATCTTGCGAATTGGGAAGGCAATGCGATGGGAAGGTTTCAGGCACATCAAAATTATGTCATTTGGATTGTTGCGAATAGATATTATAATTGTATACCAATTAGTATATATATGTAATGTCGGAAGAACGATGACTCATTCAATTTATTCATAATAATCAACATAATTGCTGATATTATAATAAGGATCATATCAATAAGCAATGACAAATGTGTTTTAGATTTTTATAACTCAATCAATTTGGAAATCGCACTATGTCGACGCCATGTTTCATGATAATGATCATCGCATAATATATATAAAAACTCAATCAAGTCTTGATATAAGAGCGCGCATTCTTTCAATTTTACAGACTGAACTTTTATAAATCTGCGCGTAGTTTCATATTAAAACATGGAGCATATGTGAATAAATATAATATACATGTTTAGTTTTCTTTTGATATCATACACATTTTATGATATCAAGAATTAATACGAGGGCTGGGAACAAAAGAAATTAGGTAAAATCGTACTACAAACGATAATTATTTACGATACAACGCAAGCTATTAAATATTTGAGAGATTGTACTGTATTTGAGCGTCAGAAAATTTAAGAATTTTTATATTTTACATCTTTTTTGATATTTTCAAGCATTCAGTATATTAACTATAGCAATTTAAGTACTCATATCATAGTGCTCATTCATATCTATTTATGGTAATTTAGCTTTTTTAAATATCTCAGGTTTTGATGAAGAAATTTTTAAAAAAAATGGTAAAAAATTGTTGATCGATTCATCCCTATATTTTTCATGAGCAAACGTAGATCTTTTTTTTTCGAACCCCAAAAAAACCACACATAATTTTGAATTTCTCTACGAGAAATGTGGCTACAGCTACAAGCAATAGCTTGATTTGTAGATAATTAAGCGGGTTATGTTGTGATAAAGTGAAGTTTTAAATATTTGACTAAAAGTATAGAGAAAATGCTGAAAATCTTTTAGAAACTCATATCAAATTTACAGTAAATTTTATGAAAAAGAATATTTAAAATATATACTATTCGATGCAAAATACGAATCTTCACATAAAGCATTTAAGAGACTAACCCAACTTACTATGAGCTTTGTTATGTTTTTTATAGATCCAATTTTTCTGATTTATTTTGATCAAATTTGTCATTTGTAACAAACCAGGCTTTGTCTACCCTTAGAATATCCTCCTCCATATGAATTCATTTCTCTTTCAATCCTTAAAATCAGTAGTACAATAACAATATTTTTCTATAAATGCCACCAAAATATGATAATAAATAAAAGTTAGGTGTTTACTTGATTAAAAATCTCAATTCTGTATAAATTAGTATCTTTTTACTTGTTTATAATCTAAAAATTAAGCGTGGAATACATTCTATATAATAGATAACTATTCTCTTAAGCACATTATTGAATACAACCTTGTTAAATCATTAGAAGATCATCAATATTGTTTTATACAAATCTTAAGCTTGGAATACATTCTGTTACTAATAGACAAAATTACACCATATAAGTAATCTTTATTAAGTACTTCCAAAGTTTATCTTGAGAAAACCATCAATTATTTATATTTTATTATTTACTCTTGACAATTATTACCGTTAAATACATTATCTATATCATTTTTATAACTATCAATAACATACTTTCTGATCTATTCATTTTATTTCCATTATTTTTTAAATCCCGACAAACACTTCTCAAAGAAGTATTTGATTTTAAACTCCGAATCCGTGTATCCATTGTAGGCTTAACGAAAAATTAGTGTTTCTTCGCAAAACAAAAATGCAATAATACATTTTACAAAGATCTATAATTTTTTCAATCAAAAAACAGCTTTATTTTAGAATGGTTTTGACAGAATCCTTAGATTTACTGACTACGTACCCTGATTGTGGACAATTAAGAAGGTAGTTTAGGAGTTGTCGTATCAATGGAAGCCGAAAAGTCAAATGTGGACATGTAACCATATTTGGGTATTTCAAATGCCACTCCCATGCGTCAACAGCAAAATTTTCTCAATGAAAAGCTGTTAAGATAACATTTCATGTACTTTTTAGTCTCGATAGTAACTGAAGGAGTCAACTTCTAACGTTTTAATATCATTTACCAATAAAAAAAGAAAATATCATACCACAGGCACCTGATTTCAGCAATTAAACCCTAATTATCAAGTAAATACTATTATAAAGAATTTACGAAAAATTAGATTATCAATAACCAATCAGTCATTTCAGGGCATATTGAAAAATGCCTTGACGATGAATTCGAAAAAGTCATACGTGCTTATATATTTCCAATATAATATGCCTCAGAATTTGGTTGTAAAGTCCTTGTATATAAATATAATGATTGCATATGATGCTTTTTAGAGTCATCATGAAAATTACTGATAGTTCATCGGATGAAATCCGCTTAATACTTTAACTACAGACGAAACAGAAACCAGTTGTTTGATAGTCAATTATTTATAAAAATTCAGCTTTATACCATCATAATCATATAAAACCAATATATATAGTATTAAGCATAAAAGCATCAACTGTAAATAAGCCTATTAAATTACTATTCGATCAAATTTTAATAAATTGATTGTTATGCAGCAAGGCTTCATTGACGGGCAATAAATATTATCGTCTAAATTAAAATTCAAAAAAGCGTAAATTGATCAAGAAACGTTTATAAATAATGTCTTGTACACCTGATATATAACTCTAAAGCAAAATATACATGTAAAATAATCATTCCAAAGTTGCTATTTCTCGAAGGAATTTCACTTTCCAAATTTCTACATAAAACTGTTTATACCTCGCAAAATTGAATAGACTACAGTAACAAACCCAATAGGAAAACTATCAAATATCTGCATATTTATGACAATCGAGAAAGTTTCGAATAAAAAGGTTGGATTAACCTAAATGGCAATAAACAGTGCAAATTATTCGATATCTAGGATTATAACAGTTCAAATTAGTGCCAAGAATCATCTTATTTTCAATTCAATTGAATCTTTTTTATTTCTGTGGTATCCAATAATGACGAATGTTCTATGTTTGAACAAGATAGTTTATATGTATACTAAGATAATGCTTTTTTATTATGAAAATATTTCTCGCAAAGATATCAATGCATTAATTGTCTAAGTTTACAACTGGTAGAACAATGTAATGTAGTTTCAAGAGACATTGAATGAATAAAATATAGATTGGTTTCTTAATGTCAGTATTTGAAGAATAATTTGCATTATATTGCATACTGATTTGTCATGCAATAGCTAAAAAAAATTAGGTTTTGTTCTATCATCTCCTTACAAAAGAAGAGAGATTTGTTGTACATAATGACTCAACCTTGTTCTCAATGAAAGAGTATCAATATCGGTTAATAGTTTAATACCTCTTCCTCCTGTTTGACACGTATAGAAAAGGAAATTATCTGCCATATGAGTCAAGACTTTACATTTAAGTAAATGATTCAGGAGCAAATTGATTGTAAAATAACATTGCTATACACTGCGTTGTATAACAGGGGTTAATTTTGCTGAGGTAATTATAATAGGGAAATGGGAAGGAGCATAGTTCGAAAGGAACATGTATTTGACACATTTGATGTTTAATACAAATCAGTGAAATTTGTTGGCCTGAAGAGGCCCCGGGCCGCCCTGTTCCGAGTGCCGTTTAGGCAATTAAGTTTATTATACATTTATTTTATGAGCAAAGACAGTAAACAAATATTCCGAACTGGTATATTAATAACATTAACAAGGGCACAAATTGCATTAGGTGAGCAATACAAAGAAAATCAAGGAAGAAAACAGAAAAATCAACCACTGAAGTATTTTTCCTTGAAACGAATAATCGAAAATAATTCATCAACTACTAGCAAATGATGACGGATTTAAAGAATTTCTCCTGTCAATATGGTTGTCAAAATTAGCGGTATTCTAATGTTTGAATACCAAACGAAACCTATCAAACCGCCATACAGTTTGAAAGAAGAACGAAAACGCAAAGAGTAACGTGATCCCTGGCCAGATTTCCAGCTTGATTGGTGTGTTTGAGATCGTTTCCGTAGAACACTTCCTGTTTAATTTCACGAATATATCTTTTTTATAAATATGGCAGTTTTTTTTTTTTTTTTTTTTTTTTTTTCAACTAGACAGTTTTGATTTTAATTTCTTTTTTTTTCTTGAATTTCATTTTTTTTTCTTCTTTCTTCTTTCCAAGTTTCTTTATAATCATTTATAAATATTTCCATACTAAACCTCTTTCTAAGTCTCTCTTACCAATCTTTAAAATAACTCGCATTGATTAATCACATTTCATTAATTATGTCAGAGGAAGACAGTGTTTTTACTTGCCCTCAATGCCCAAAAAGTAAGTGAAAGTTAGGGGAAAAAATCAGTTCATTTTTTCCTAATGTTTCTCATTTTTTTTTCTTATAAAATGTTGGTGCTGACCTGAATTTTTATCTTCCTTTCTCTTTTACATTATAGTTTTTGCTACAAGATCTAATTTGTAAGTAATTAATAACGATGAAGCAAAATAATTTTTATTAACTCCTGTCAACAGAAAACGCCACATGGAAAATCCCAACATCCACAACATACCATATGCAAGAAGTCGAGACCAAAAACGATGGAAAGGTCATGCTAAAAAAGTATCTTCAAGAGCAGAAACAACAGAAAGGTAATAATAATCAATCATTTAAGTGAAAATTTTATACTAAAATACTATTTAGAATGCGCAAATGGAGAGCAGAAAATAGAGATAAAAACAAACGCAATGATTTAAGATGTAGAGTTTATCGATTAGCCCGTCAGAAATTTGGTGAAGATGATTCTGAAGAAAAGCAACAATTCATCAATGAAGAGATCAACAGAAGACTCGGTAGACGCATGTTTCTAGAACAAAAAAACAAAGAAAATACAACATCTACAGACGATTCATCAAGTATTAAAGTCGAAAACGAATGTTCTAACATTAGATCACCATCAAAAACACCATCACAACCAGAGACATTGAATGAATTACCATTCTACTGCGCACCACTTCATAAGATCGAATTACCATTTATCAACATGAATAACAGACGACCTAGTCAAAGTACCGAACCCTCGGGTTATATCAATAAAAGTCAGCCTCCATCACCGATGAGCGACAATGCTTGGCATGAAGACGATACAACTAGACGGCTTAGTGGATGCAGCATGAATTCTTCTACTAGCAGTCGATCAATTAATACAAATAACAACAATACAATTACTAAAAATACAACTAATACAGCAACTGATACTTCAACATTAGATGATTCCAATAGCGACAAAAATACTTGCACATCAATAACAGCAACAACTACCACTACTAAAAGTTTAAAATCTTACGATAATATTGCATTGCCACCAATGCAAACATTCTTACCTCCTGTATCTCAATTAAATCAAAACCAATTACATGACAATTATTATTCACCCCCTTCTCAGTAATTTATAATTATTTTAACAATCTTCTGTATATATTATATATAAATATATTTCTGTTTAATTCCATTCATCTTTAATTTCATCATTTGAATACTTTTTTTTTTTTCAATAAAAAAGCTGGTTTATTTTCTTGTAAATAAAATAAAAAAAACAACATGCGATTTCTAAACAAATTTGACATGCACACACACGGTTTTACCAACCCCTCTTTTAAGCTCATCTGACCTAATACATGTCCAATGGTCAATATTTCAAGTATAATTTTCGTTTTTTTTTTTTCATATACATGTACTTTTTTTCTCTTTCTTTTTCTCTTTAAATACATTATTATACTATACAAATATGACAGAATTCATAGTTTATGAAGATTCGCCACTTGCTGAATACCTGCAATGTATGTTTAAATAAATAACAACAAACAATTTCCGGGTTTATTTCTAATATTTCACAAATAATTATATCATTTTTTTTTTTCATTTTTTCATTTTTTTTTTGTTTTATAATAGCTATTGATCAAGTTGAAGCAACTGTAAAAGTGACACCACCTTCACTAATTATTAATAGTTCAACAAATTCGCCATCAGCTTGCACCAAGCAATCAAATATATTGAAAATGTGGAGACTTTCACTGTTTCATGTAAACCTTTTTTTTTTAAATAATCTGGGGGACCCTTCACTAAATGTTCTTTAATTCTTTAGGACGCATTTTCAATATCTTTACCTCGAGCAGAAGAAACAGCATTTGAAGAAAAGTTTAAATATTTAATTGTTACCTCACCTTTATTAAATGAGACATTATCCGTTAATCATCATCACAAGCATAGTAACAAAATACCAAATACTACTGAATTACCTTTTCAGTCAACTCGGACAACCAAATTAGGTGTTACTACAAATCTTGTAGCAACATTGGCTATATTTTTTGGTGCCGAAAAGTACTTTTTACAAACCAAACTTCCAATCATGACAATCTTCTTTTCCACTTCAGCATCATTATTCTTTTTTTATAGACACAAGGTAAGCTATTGAGGCATTTTAGTAGGAAGGAAAGGTGACTGACATGCTGAAATTTGTAGCGTCGCTCATCAATTCGGCAATTGTATCAAATTGCTTTATCGAGATTACAGTCATTCAACGACCACAGCGAAACATTGGATACCAAAGTACATCGCGTATTGATCACAATTCAGGAAATTGAATTGGTTTCTCGGGGCTATCGACTTTCTACACCATTATCTCCTATTTCTCGAATCGAACAAAAGAGTAAAAATAGAAAATGCATTCAACTTCGTAATAGATTATCTTCCATCTTGAGAAGAGCATTCATCATTTATGAGGAGGGAATCATCGATTTAATGGATGTTATCAATAAAAAGAACTTGAATACATTGTATGAAATGTACAATGTGCACTCTATTGCGTCATTATCTGCAATGGGAGAAGAAGATGGCGATGCATACAGTCTAGATCAGTTGAAGAAATTGGCTCAGATCATGCATTTGAAACGTAGAGAATGCATGGTTCATTTTTTAGCTTTGGGTGTCATGACAGATGAGCATGATTCGATTCGTTTTGATTATCAGCATGGGTGGAAATCAGTGAATGAAGTTTTGGATAAGCTAGTAAATGAAACAGAGCAATTTACAAAGGATATTGTAGAAGCATTAGATGCTGAATTTTGTATGTAAACAATATTTTTATTTGTACAATATACTCACTTTCTCTTTCTCTTTTTAGATAAGCCAATGAACGATTTCGATAAAAAGAAAATTAATTCAAAAATAGAAGACACTAGACTCAAGAAATTTGTTCATCAATTATCATCTTTAGAGCAACAATTACGAACGATGGAAGCCAAGATATATTTATGCAGCGAAGATGTTCAGCATTTAAACTCAGGTATGATCTTCATTGATATTACTATTTACATGATATCTAAATCGACAGTTTTAAAATCATAGATTCTTCCACTGATGAAACTAAAGAAAAACTACGCCACGAATACATGTCAGTTCAAAGAGGTTTTGAGAGCATGGCATCTGAATGGGAAAATGGAAGAGTAGTTTTAGAATCCTATTTAACACCAACAGATTTACCTTCATCACCTATTGCTTCACCAACATTAAATGCCGTTACCGCTGCTGCTGAAGAGCAATCTATTGAAGAAAGTGAAGGAAAGGGCATAATCTTAGATGCTGAGGATGTAGCAGACATATTGAACCTTCCATCAGCTTCTAAAGCATCAGTTTTTGAAGCAATTGCAGGTGTAGTAGAGAAAAATGGAAAAGAAAAATCTAAAAAGACTCGCCAAGAAAGAATCGAAGAGATGAAATTGAAGCGTTCTAAACAAGTAAGATCAACTATCAATTAAAAAAAAGTAGGGTATTAAGCTAACTATATCTCTTAGAGCGAGGAAAGGTCTGCGAGAATGGATTCCCAAACTATGGTGCATGAATTGAAAAGTGTGCTTCATAAGAGAATCACGGAATTAGATTTAGACGAAGAGCATGAACGCCAGTAACTAATACTGATTTGAAACTTACTATACCCATTACATTACACTCGTTTCACTCTTTTTGATACGAATAATAAAAAAAGCGCATTAATTACTAGCGTCAGAAATGTTGAAAATTGTTTAAAAAAAAAGCTTTGCACCTTCCCACGTAAAAATATACATTATTTATAGTCTTTTGTTCTATATTGAATTGAAAGCTTTTCTTTAAGCATTCTACTATTACTTTTCATGCTGTGAAAAGCTGATGCATCATTGCAAACTGTAACGGCATCAAATTTCCATGAAAAGTTAATTTATCTTTGCAAATTGCGATTAAACACGATTACTAATACTAATACTAATGCTGATACTAATGCTGATACTGATACTAATCCTAATCCTAACCCTAATATTACTATGATGATGGTCACCGTTTTTTTTTTTACCTTTTCTTCTTTCCAGTGAAATATTCTACTCTAATATGTAACACATTTTCAAAGAATATTTTGGAGCATCCAAATCAAAATAAACCAAATTATAAAGATGATAACAGATTGAAAGCCATGTTTAGATAGCAATTGCATTTTTATTTATTTAATTAATGTGAATTATTTATACATTTACATATGATGTTTATAGAAGACATTATAAAATTTAAAGATCAAGCAAGATATTTTATTATTTATTTATTAAAAAAAGGAATTTTCATTTAAATTAATATAAAAAATGAACTCTTCTTGGCTTCTCAAAGTGAATTGAATTCACAATGATACTGACAGAAACAACTACGGGAAAGTGAGAGTTCGTCTGTTTCCAAAAATTAAAGGGTCGTAGAAGTAACCATATTGATAAGCCCAAAATTGTTATACCTCGGCACGCGCATAATCGCACATTCTGGACAACAAGTAATGGAAGCAAATCGGATACAACACGACTAGTACTCCCTCACCTAGGGAGAATCACAAAAAGGTACAGCCAATCTAGAATAAAAGTAAATATATCAGCAAAAGTGGATAATTATAGGGACATTAAAGTATACTTGCCTTACACCATAATAACTATTCAGTTTTGTACCTTGAACCTAGAGTTTTGAGCCTGGAGTTTTGAGCCTGGAGTTTTGAGCCTGGAATCTTGAACCTTGAGTCTTGAACCTTGAGTCTTGAACCTTGAGTCTTGAACCTTGAGTCTTGAACCTGGAGTCTTGAGTCTTGAGTTGTGATGAAGGATGAAAAGAAAAAAAGATGGGAATGTGGTGAATATTTGCCTTCCTTATATACATTTTTCTCTCAGTAAAAGTTGGCAAAAGAGTTGATACAAACTCCCACGGATAGAATGCATTGTTTTTTTGAAGCGTTTCTTGAGCTACCGTTTACTTTATGCATCGAAAATGACATTATTGAATTCTTCATGAAATTTCCTACAAACCTATATACTTTTTATGTCATTACCTTGCTTTATTCTCTTGTAAATTGACCATTTACATCCTTATCTTGCTTTTCATAAGGGGGTATGTTTACTTTTTGTATATTTTTTTTTCCCATGAGTTTGAATTCAAGATCTGGAAAAGATCATCATAGATATATACTTTGATTGAAACCAGGCCAAAAAAAGTAATGTTTATAAACATTGGGCGTTTTTCGATAGGAAGTAATTCTATATACCAAGTGTAACACGTTAAGGTTTCCATATGATAATGCAAATTGGCCTTGATTCTAGACAAAGCAATCGATATGATAGTACACGTTCTAGAATATAATTGTTATTTATGAGCAAAGCATAATCCAATTTATGCAATGATCCAACTTTATATCGTGTCCAAATATAAATAATATGGCCATAATATATACTGTCCTATCAGGCAATATATATCTAGTATTATATAGAAATAGCTTGGAGAGCCGGAAAGGAATATCTGCTGTGGATTGATGTTTCGGTGATGCTTGTTTTAGTCAAAATGCTATCCACAATAACTTGAGTAATTAAAATGGTTTAATTTATGTTGATATAGATAGTTTATGGGAAAGTTATTTTAAAGAGAAGATGCAGGCATCAAGCTAGGATAGAGTTTTGAGAGTCTTGTTTTTAGTTGGAGATGCCAATTCTTGAAAGCTGCTTTGAGTTTTATACCAGCAAGATGAGATTAGTTTAGAGCAATGAAGATAGAAGATAGCCGTGATCAGAGATGGCAAGATTTCTAGTGAATATTTATAGCTTTTGGTAGAGGTTTGTAGCTTTAGTTTTAAAGATTTGTAGAGATTTGTAGTTTTTTTGTCAGTAGCATGTAGTCAATAGAAGTAATTTGTACCAATAAATGTTGGCTTGTTTGATTATTTGATAGTTTGTTTTGTTGTTTTTTGATCGATTAGTTTTTTTTTTTTTGATTTTTTTGAAATGAAAAAAGATACAAATATCAACAATTAATTACGAGGTCAAATGAATGTATAATCTTGTGTAAACAAAGTGCATGAATTGAATAGTAGTACAATTTAATAGAGTGTTATTGACGGCAGACCCTAGGAATATGTTCTATAGAGTGGGCTTTTTATTTATCTTGTATACATTATTCTTAATTGAGTACAAGAGCCGAGTATTATTGCAAGCAGTTATCGATGAAACGGTTTACAACTTTTTTTTTGTATAGATCTATTCCCATTCAATCAACATTTTATGATTATAGGAACCCACTAAATAAGGTAAAGACTTGATCAATAATCATGAGATTATTTACAAAAATTCAGTACTTACACTCTGAACAAATCCAAACAAAACGTAATGAATCTCTTTTTATCCATCCGGAAAAAGAGTATTTACATAGCAAGAGGATAGGGACCCCCTTTTTGTAATGATAGTGTTTGAAATGATCAAAGGCGAGACCATTCAAAAAGGTTAATCAATTGATACGCCTCCAACATGTCCTGAATCATATACATATCAAATGAGGTTAGCTAGAGTTGTAAATAGTCTTTGGAAAGGCAGAAAGAAAGATGTTATTAATACCATCGCTATAACTATCCCAACTGCCCATACTACTGCTTTTATCATAGAATCTTCGATTCTCAGCCTATCGTATAAACGACTTTAGAGATTTTTATTTTGTCTTTGGGTCATAATATTTAGTATTTGACTTTGCCAAAACACTATCCAACTATAATAATATACTCTCTTATTTTATTTTTTGCTTCATCAATTAGGCAGCAGCTTACTTTTATAGGAGCTGTTTCAAGTTTTCATGGTATAATTTTGCATTGAAATCATATTCAACCACCAACTTTTTGGCGATCGTCAAATCTGAAAAAAATGCCGCTTCTCAAACCCTCACTTATCCTCATAGTGGTGTTGTCTGAGGTATGGAAGACCCACTGGCGATTCATTTTCGACAAAATTTCACTGACATCTGCCTCCCTTTTCGCCTCATTTCGCCGTGCTCTAACTAGGATGCAATCAGAAGAAACTCTCTACACATCTCCTAGATAATCCTTCCTTCAGTTTGCATCATTCTTACACCATCCTTCTCTCCCTTTTCCATTTAGATTATATAACCATTTATATATTTTCCTTGTTGAGCACCGCTTAGACTCCTCATCAGAATTTACGTGCAACAAATAAAACTCATTTAAAAAAAAATATTGGGTCAAAAATGGCAATAAAAAGATATTATTAAGTTTATACTATTGAATAACACTGCTAATAAAGGCTTTTCACATTTGAGGAACTGAATTAAACAGAGGGAAACAACATTGAAATGACCACTAGGATGATTGGAGAAAGCGCTAACCTTCAAAGAAGGTGTATGGATTCGGTTTCCAATGATATATTTCCTTAGGTATTATTATACTAGCCCTTCAATCTCGCTATGCTCAACTACGGCGTCGCCCTGTAGGCTCGCTTTTGCCATTTTTTAATGTATGTATTATTTGACTGGCAGCTCTACCTCGTTACGCTCCATTACAACAAATATTAATGAGGTTTATAAGCATCCTTTTTTTTTAAAAAAAAACTCCACCTTCTGTAGTATATTATTAGAAAGTATCTTCTACCCCTTCTCTTTACTCATTTGAAGACACAGACAATTATATATATGATGTACAATGGTCTCCTACATATCCCGTCTTGTTTGATACTACAGATGAAACCGGCCAATTTAATTTATGGAATTTGAAGCAGGCACCGAGGAACCATTTGTAAGTACTCAATTTGGTTTTGGTAAAGCATTGAATAAATTGGCTTGGGATAAAGAGGGCAAAAAGACAGCAATAGGTTCCAGTGATGACCATGTTTATGTTTATGTTTATGTTTATAATATTGGAGAGGTAAGACTGAAAATCAATTTAAATCAACTCTAGCGTGATAGTTAGAAAATAAAAGTGTATTGTAATCAAATAAGCTACCAAACAGCATTAACATATGTAAATACTTACAGTAATAAACTTGAATCAAGCGAGTACAGCATCGTAAATTCTTGAAAAATCCTCAAATATCGTAAAATCTCTTATTTTTAAGTCTTATAGGGCTTATGAGCGGAATATTAATTTTAAAAATCATTCTCGTCCAGATCATCAATTTTCACATTTTCCAATTTTTTTTTTCTGTTTTTGCAAATTTAGAGTTAATCATTCTACCAATTATAAAAACAAAAAATATGTACATATACAACATTTAGCACTCTATCTGCTCAATTAAAAGTTAAAAAATTTTTATTGTAAAATATTACATGAAAATCCTTTAACCAAAAAACCGTTTTTGGGGCAAAAATACAAATTTTCATTATTTATTGTTTAATTTTAAGCTTTCATAAAATGCATATTTATTATAGCTACAATTTTCTCTAACAATGTAGTATATTTAAACGTTGATTTTGGTATCAAATTTTGCTTTTTCTGTTTTTTCATCAAATTCATGAGTGTTGGTAAGGGTAAAATGAGTCACCAAAAATGTCCGCTACAAAAACTGAATTTTCAGACCGTACATGGTTAAATATAAAAAAAGTCGGGAAAAATACTTTTTGTTTAAAATTTGGATATACGGTATCATAGTATAAGAGAGTTAGCAGTTCAATCTCGTTACGGTTGTTTTTGAGATACTTTTTATAATAGAAGTTCTATAATTAAATGTAATCATTTGATGTTGCTATGCTCCTACAATTTATCTATAATTAATGTGCTTTATTCAGCGGATATTTTGTCTCGCTACACTCATTTTTGCAATTTTTTTTTATTAGTGTGTATTATCTGACTGGCAACTCATCCCGTTACACTCAATTACTGCCTCTCTAGTAGAAAAATGTATGTTTTTATGGTGTTTATTTGATATAATAGATGGCAATGAGGTTTATGAACAGAAAATTCTGACCTTTGATCGACCTGCCCCTCTTTTAAAAGCACCTTCTGTTGTACGTATTTAACAATTTTGATAGGATACTCCTCAAAAACGTGATGCGAGATAATCTAATTTTGCACCTCTAGTGGATGCTTTTAAAAGACCAGGATCCGTATTCTTCATGCAAATATAAATTAATCAATACTCAATCATACAGAGATGTCATTGAATATGAAATGCAACGTCCCTTTTCCAATCAAATATGACTTTCAAACACACATCGTGACCGCCAATACCTTCTCGAGGTTTGACATGAAGCAAAAAAAAAAAAATTGCTAAATGATTGATCTATCTTTCCCATTAATTTACAACTATGACAGACTTTTATAGATCGGTAATGAATTTTCCAATTTAGACTTAGGAATTATACTTAACATGTAATATTCATAGCGTAAGAAGCGTAATTTCGAGAATAAAGAACTCTCAGGACCTGATTACGGCAAAGAAAGACCAACTAAACGCTTTATGCCCACTCAAGATGTCAAAAGAGCAAAAGATATTTTGTCCTGCAAACCTAGAAAGTATACCACCAGCATTGCTATTCCTAGTAGTATTATTGATAGCGCACCTACCATTGAAATGAAGACAATTTTAGCAGGTCAAATTGCTCGTGCGTTTGTTATTTTCTCAGTTGATGAAATTATCATTTATGAGGACAAGATTCAGAAAGGTGAAGCCAAGATCAACCCCAATTTGTTTTTGGCCCGAGTATTTCAGTATATGGAAACACCACAATATTTGCGTAAACAATTAGTACCTATTAGTCCTGACTTGAAATTTGCTGGGCTTTTACCACCTTTGGATGTACCTCACCATCCTGGTATGGAAGAGTATACACTTTATCGTGAAGGTGTAACTTTGGATAAAAGTAACCAAGATTCAGATTCAACATTGGTCGATATTGGTTTGTTCAGAAGAGCTCGTATCGATAAATCAGTAAAAGCTGGTGTGCGTGTTACAGTGGAATTGAGTCAACCAATTTCAGCAGCTGAAACTCGTAAAGGACAAAAACCTATTCCTGGTAAGGTAGTGAGTCCTAAAGTGCCTCGTGAAAAGACAGGTTTATATTGGGGTTATAATATTCGTTTGGCCTCTTCATTCTCTCGTGTGTTGACAGAATGTCCCTATGAGGATGGTTATGATTATTCTGTTGGTGTGAGTGATCGTGATGCTCAAGACATGTATAACTGTGATTTAGAAAACAAGGTGAAACCTTTTGAGTAAGTTTAAGTTTATGAGTTAAATTATTGTCTATCTAACTATAAAAATTTAGGCATTTGTTAATTGCATTTGGCGGTCCTGTTGGTGGTCTTCAAGAAGCCATTGAGGCAGATCAAGATCTGAAAGTAGGAGGAGATGATGCAGCAGAATTATTTGATATGTTTATCGATCCCAATGCAAAGAGTGGTACAAGAACTGTTCGTTTAGAGGTAATTATTTGCACATTCACTAAATATTTTTTTGGATATTTACTCAATTCATCTTTAGGAATCCATGATGATGGTCATGTCCGTATTAAAGCCTACCATTGTATCTAAAGGCAAATAAAATAAATATATCGTTCATTTAAATTTTAATTCCCCATTGAATACAACAACTTTCTATGGCCTTTTTTGAGCAGGATTTGACATTCATTCGTGACTTATTACCAGGGCCTGTCTTTTTGATATTTTTGATTTTTCATCTAGACATCTTTTCGCCCTCTTCCCTCGTTAACACCCCTCTCCATATTATATTAAATATAAAATCATGTTGAGAGCAACTTCTAATAGCCTTATTAAAGCTAATTCTTGGAAGAATACTGCTATCTATACTTCTGTCAAGAATTACACTAATGCCAATGCTACCCCTGTTACAACTGAAAGCAAAGAGAAACCTTCTCTTTCTCAGCGTTTAGGTGGTACTGGCCGTGGTAAGATCATGGAGGGTTCATCTGATCCATTTGCTTCTTTCTTGGCTAATGCCAAAAAACCTCGCAACAATAGCAACCGTAATGGCAATTTCATTCCTCGCACTAGAAAGCCTCAACAACAACAATCTGAAGGTCAATTTGCCGATGCCGCTGAACAGCCCAAGCAACAACGTCCTAGAAACGACAATAACAACAACAACAACAACAGAAATAGAAACAATAGACCAAACAATAATAAACAAAATGAAAAGCAAAGCGCAGACGGAGCTGCTGCTGCCAAAGACAACAATAGACGTAACAATAAAAACAACAACAACAACAACAACCGTAACAATGCACAAAATGCTGGTAAAAAGTTAAATTTGCGTAGATCACAACAACCTCAAGAGGTCAGAACTCGTCGTGCTACTACATTCATCGATAAAGATATTGATTGGACTTCATTTGATACAACTACCCTTTCAACTGAAGCATCAGCAACAGAGGCCGTCGTTGAAGCAACAGAACAAGATAGTGATGAATTAGTTTTAAAGGATATTCAAGGTGATTACGATAGATATCTTTTAACTGGCTCAGATTTGAAATGGCCTCAAATGATTCAAGGTGCAACTTTAAGCACATTAGTAGGTAGTAATCCTACTTTCGATCTTCAACAAAAGACTGCATTTTTGGCTGCTTTATCAAATGCTACTAATGGTAATGCTGCTAGTGCAAGAAAGTAGAGTAGTAATTTAAATATTTTTTGTACCTTATTACTTTATTATTAAAAATCACCCAATTTAAATGAATTTAACTATTCTTGCATAAGAGTATATTTGTCTTTAAACGCAATTAAAATGTTTCCATCAATATGTCACAGACAGCGTACGCTTTCGTTTAGGAATTCATAAAAAAATCTTCATTAATTGTGCTCAAAAAACGAATTTGAGAAAATTTGACTTTCAAAAGAGCTGGTTTTTCAATCTTTCAAATCGGAATATGGCTTCTTTCTATAACTAACCTCATAATAAACATTTTTAGGATATACTTTAGACACTACTAAACAGACATGAATTGGTCGCATTATGCTACCTATTCCCAAATTTATTTTATATCTCACAAAAGACTCAAAAACGAGTAAAATTCACTGCTTTTTTCTTAAAAACTGGGTCTCACTTTTCATCCCTGATCTACTTTTTGTTTTCACTAAATAACACCAAGAAAAAATTATATGCCAATGTACCTGAGATGTTCAGCTTTAATCCAAAAATGAGTATCCGGAAATATCCTACTTTTTGCAGTTGGTATTAATTTTTCAATGTTAAGGTTTCAGATTTTTTACGCGTATTTTACTGCTAATGTATTGAAAACTTTGAGGCTTCATATCTCCAGAAACAATTAAGCTATACTACCACTTTTTAATAATAAAATTTACTTGTTTTGAAGCGCTCTATAACATATTTTAATATAAAAAAATTCTGAGCACTTTTATTTTTTTTTTTCATTTTTTTGGGCATTTATATAGTAAGTTTCAAAATATTGGTTAAATTGAGCAACATTTTTTTTGCATTCATGTCATTAATCCCGTTGAGCTCTCTCGGACTCAATTTAGAGTTTTTCAAAATATTGATTTTTCGTGGAGATATCATCAAAAATGTGTACAAAAAGGTACCTCCATTTCTAGCGTCCATTTTTCCCTTATATACCCTCATCCAAAATTTTGAATCTGAAAAAAATTGAACAAAAATCTTGTTTTCTCTACGAAAAATGCAGCTAAAAGATTTTGCAATAGCTCAATCGATAGATAATGTTTTTGCGCATTATTTCAATTAGTTATATTTAAAATATGCTTATAAAAAGTGATGTGTATCTTCAAAAAACCTCAAAAATTTCAATTCCATTTTACGCAAAATTTAATGTGGAATGTTTTTTTGGTTTTTATTTAGATGGATGCAGAATCCAAAACTGTACAAAAAATATTTAATACGCTAGGTCAACTTACTTTGAAGCTCATGAGCTTTTAAACGAATATCTTTTTTTTTATCATTTTCTGATTGATTTCACAAATAGATTTTGGAACCCAGCCATAATAGGTTTAAGCTGTGATATGAACTACTATTTTGATTATCTCAACGAAAGATTAGTATTTTTCTCTGAAACAAAAAATGCAGAGTTGCTTTTAATTGGACCTAAACGAGAGTTAGCTTTAGGAAGAACAAAAGTTGGAAAAAGCTGATTTATATGACAAAATACTTAAAAATGGCTTTTAATGTTATGGCATAGCTTTTTAAGAACATTTAAATGCGTATCGGATGATGGTTTATTTATTAAAAAATAATGTCAAAGTATTCCATAAAATCAATAAAGACATTTATTTAGGATGCTGAAGTAGCACCACATTTAGGTTAAATATATATAGTAAGCCATATGAATAAACACAACTATGTAAGATTTTCTCTCGATGGCGCAGTAAATCGAAAGCATTTTCATATTGGTGTCGAGCAGGGTTTTGCCAGCCAAATTTACTAGAATAAGCTGGGCTCGACAACAACCCTACATCAAATGGCCTAAATTTGAGCTTCCATCATGTGTCATTGTGCGTTGATAAAATCAAAAAACAAATTGATAGTTTGGTATTTACACCTGTCAAAAACAGCATTTAATTTGCTCTCTATAGAATGTGCTCATTTTTTTATTCATTATAATCTTTGTTTCATCTGATTATTGACTGTATAATAGCAAATTTTATCAAAAATGCGATATATTCTAAATTTTAGAGGGCTAAAATTACATCAATTAACTTATATTACTCAACAAAATGCTTAATCAATAACACTATTCTGAGGATCTAAACCACTGGATTAATTGGCAAATATCCACGTCGAACTAAAGGTTAGCAACAGGCTAGACTTGCTGTAACGTACAATACGAAAAACTGGGATTCATAATATTCATTTGGTGCAGTAATAGATCATTCAAAACAGGGTAATGTTAGTTAAAAGAATGTAATGCCCCGACTAAAAAGAAAGCCTTTCTTCTCTCCGAAGTTACTGACTTAATATGGCCCTTGCAAAAAGATCGTTTCATTCATCATTCCCGCTACTAAAAAGATCCACTGATCATCTAGTTGCAAAAGATAAACAAAAATATAAGCTCGTTGCCTTTCCAGAACCAACACCCGTCTCTTCAGAACAGCTTGCCGATGCTACACGATTATTCGCAAGGCCTGTCAACTTTATTCAAAGTATCTCAAAAGCAGAACAAGCTCCTGATACAACTAAACCTGAGGTATGACACGATACTCAAGTTATATTTAATGTAAATATTAATAAATTGGATTAGGTTGCGTTTGTTGGAAGAAGTAATGTTGGCGTGAGTATACTTGTATTGCCGTTTAATGACAATGCTTTTGCTAATAAGATATTTTTTAGAAATCAACATTAATCAATAATCTGACAAATAATAGTCGACTTGTTAAGACATCTAATAGGCCTGTAAGTATGTAGTTCTACTAAACGAGGTATTATGGTTAACATCTTAAATCAGGGTCATACTCGATTATTGAACTTTTTTGATGTGGGACGTCAAATTACGTTAGTAGATATGCCAGGTTATGGCTTCAAATCAAAGGAAGAATGGGGCGATTTGATTCTAGAGTACTTATCGAGTCGAAAGCAGTGAGTAGCGCATGATTTGTATATATTCAAACAAACTCTCAATAATTTTAACACAGGCTAAAGCGATTATTTATGTTAATTGACCCAGTTGCAGGTTTAAAAGAAACAGACATGCAATTAATGAGCCATTTGGATAAACAAGCATTATCATATCAAGTCATTTTAACTAAAAGAGATCGATTATCAAAAGAAGCGTTTGCAACCTCAAAATCAGAAATAGAAAAATATCTTGTTGAAAACGCTATATGCTGTTATCCTCATTTATTAACAACTGGTAAAAGAAGAAGTAGTAAATTTAATGATAATGATGTTGTGGCGGATGAAATGGCTAAAGTAAAATGGGCTATTGTTAATGCCACAGGCATTACAGTACATCCACCAACAAAAAAACAATAAACATATTATATATACAGTAATTATAGTGTGTAGTTTGGTATAAAAGAAAATATGGATATTGTGGGAGTGTATATATCTACATCGTCCATTTGGGGTCTCCTCTTCGTTTTTCAGATTCTCTTATTTCAAACATAACTTGTGCTGCAACATACAAGCAGCAAATGACAGTAAATAAAAATAAGAGACCATCTGTAGAACTGAATATTTGAATTATCATGGCCTTCATTCCATCCAAACCGAGGCAAAAGCCAACTAAATTAGCTACCATCATCATGAGAATATTACAAACAGCTCCTAATCCACATACAAATCGATAATACCAAGTGTGTCCAAACTAAAATAACGTTAATTGAACATGTATATGATGAGGATCAACTATTCTAGTCTTTTTTTTTTTTTTTTTTTTTTTTACCTTATTAAATGTAAATAATCGTGATCCAATGATTTCAGGTAACAAAAACAAGCAAATCAACCAACCCCAAGCCAAAAGTTTTAACTCTATATCATGCCAAATAGCTACAAAAGTAAAGACTACCCACATACTGAAAGCGAAATACTTGGATCCACCCAAAGGAATATAAATGTATCGAATTGTCCAACGATTAAAGCTTCTATGCCAGCTTTTCCAAAATCTTTGAGCAGAAAAATTGTTACTCATGCATCGAATCATATTTTCTTCAGGCCAGATACCATCTGCCAATGCCCACAATCTAAAAAATCTCCAGGGAATGAGTAATTTCATCCAAATAATGAGTAGATTAAAGTATCCTATCATGCTAAGTTGTAAGGGAGTGTCGTTATTCCATGCTTGAGCTTTGGATATAGCTACCACATATAGATAATGCAATGTAAATTCCATAGTCAGCAATACAGCAGCGAGTCGTAATGCATAAATCATGACATATTTCCAAGTAAGTTTAGAACAGGGAGTGCGCATTTGAGACATGAAATCGTTAAATGTGATGATAGGGCCACAGATATAGAGTGGTGTGTATAAAATGTAGACTAGATAGTAAAAATAATTGTAGTCTACATTTGAACATGATGTTTGAATGCGTTCTTTTTCGGTTGGTTCTGTGGTTGTAACAGGATATTCTGGTGTTGTTTGTTTGAAATGCCAATAATAATCCATATTATATGAAACCATTCGAAGCATACTGAAATTGAAGAATACGTGCCATCTTGGCAATAACCCATTGTATTGATCCTATTGTTAAAATATATATATATATATAGTCAGTATCATATTTTTAGCTTTCTTTTAGATCTCCTATGATATTTACTAGAGCAGGTAAACCAATTGAATCAAATTTGTAACCTTTATAATATTCATTCAAGAATAGAATTGCTAAATTAAATGTCCATGTTATGATTGGATTCCATTTTGTTGCACCAAATATACGGCCAATTATGAAACTACTACTTGTAATTAATAGAATCTTGATGATACTTGTACCATGTAAAGCAACTATTACAATACTTGCACTGATCAAGTAAAAATATGATTGATTCAAGTATAACTGATCCTTTTTTGTATTCAATTGTCTGTATAAATGACTGAAAACAAGATAAACACAGGCTAGAACGAATAATAAAGGAAGGTGATTTCGAAATTGAGCGTATTGCAAATCACTATTATCAACTTTTCTATTAAAAATCCAACCATCTGAAAGTAAATTGCTGTATAAATAATAATTTGGGTGATTTGCTGTTAAATTGTGAATAGCTTGATAAATAGATCAACAATTGAACCAACAAAAAATATAATTACATTGACCAAGACCATAGGTAACATAAAACATGTAAGGTACCACCATCATAATAACAAAATAATAGAAATAGAATTCTTTAAACCATTTCAAATCAGTTAAAATCAGGTTTTTTTTTAAAAAAAAAAAAGTTGATAAATTCAAACCTTTCGTCTTCCATTTCGACATTGAACTTGTCGTGTTTAATTTGAGTTTACCATCATCTTGTGCATTTAATGGTAAATATCGCAGCTCATGTTGCTCTATAATTGTCATACTTGAAATATAAAAAAGAGAAAAGAGAGAAAAGAGAAAAGAGGGAAATAGGGGGAGGGGGAGACAAAGATTGTATAGATCAAAAAAATTATTTATTTCAGGAACGGATATTAAAATTGATTGTAACTGGAATAGGTACTCTGTCTTTTGCTATTGCTATTAAGATACTGTGATGATCTACTAGGATTCATCATAGGCATCATTTGTGTTTGTGGTGGCATTAACATTTGTTGTTGTTGATTGGGTGGTATTAAATAAGCTTGATTTATAGGAGTAGACATACTCAAAGTAGGTATAGGTGAGCTCTCACTTCTAATCATTTGTGATCTTCTATTATTCATCATCATTGAGCTAGGAGGTCTACTTGATCCTCCTCCTCCTCCTCCATTTTGTCTAAGATGATAATCACTTTTACTTGCTCGAGCCATTTGTTGTTTCATGACATGATGTTGAAAGTTCATATTATGTTGCCCTGGTTCAGGAACTCGGCTTAATAAACCATCGGCTAATGTAGCTTTAGATGGATCAGGTAACTTTTTCTTATTAGTTTTACGAGATGCCGCTTTTTCTTGCTCCATTTGAATCAGTAAATCCATTGCAGATACACTTTTACGATTATTTGATTTTCTATATTGTTGTTGTTGGACTTGTTGTTGCTGCATTTGCATAGCTTGATACTGTTGAATTTGTGCCATTTGTTGAGCTTGTTGCATTTGCATAGCTTGTTGCATTTGCATATTATATAATTGTTGTTGTTGGGCTTGTTGTTGCTGATAATAAAACATATCCATTTCACCAATTGTTGATCTACGATTACGATTGCCTGACATTGGGGTTTGTTGTCGAGGAGGAATATTAGCATTAGCAGCAGAAGGTGTAGTTGAACGTACGATAGGTTCTTCTACCATATCTTCGTCCCCTTCTTCTCCAGGTACATCTTCCATAGCATGTGATTGCATTGATTCACTTGATGTGGGTGTACTGATATCTTCTGCTTCCATTACTGTCATTCGCCATTGTTCAATTGACCCCAATTTATTACCTTCTCCAGTAGTAGCAGCGGTTGCAGCAATTGCAGCTGTGGTCGGTTCTATAAAAGCTTCTGCTGGTGGTAACATCATCATATCGCCTGTTGATCTAGTTCTTCTGTGGACACTAGGGCCTCTCTCGAGTTGTCTTAAAGTGGACATTCTACGTGCATACATTTGTTCATCTTCCTCGTCTTGTTCTTTATCTATATCAAGTAAAATTTCCTTTTTTAGTCATCATCCGGGGGGTTTTATATTGAGCATGTATATATCCACGTGTTTTTGTTACCTTCATCTTCTGAATCATCCGAAATATCGTCTTGATCAGACTCCTCATCATCGCTAGGTTGTGGTATACGGCTAGCAGTTTTTCCTTTTTTACTACTATTGATAGCATTCATCGAAGTATTAGTAGGAGGAGGCGTAATGATTGTAGGCTTAGGTACATTGATCTTGTGATTTCTTGTTTCAGGATGTTTTTCTGTATCATTTTCATCGTCATCATCATCATCATCATCATCATCACTTTCCTCATCTTCATCTTCATCCTCTTCTTCATCGTCGCTTGGTACAAATTTACGATTAGGTTTGCTATTATTGACTATAAAGAAATGCAATTGTGTCAATATTTCATTGAATGTACGTTAATAAAAGTTATGTATTACCTATTTTACCAGATGAAAGTGATGATTCAGCACCGCTACTTGTGCTTTGAGATGAAGGTCTTTGTTGTGGTTGTGGTTGTGATGGGAAATATGAAGCTCTATTTTGTTGTTGCATAGGTGGAGAAGGAGTTGCTTGTCTCATTTCTTCTGATCTAACTCGATTCATTGGGGTTGCAACGTGTCTATTTTGATGCTGTTGCTGTTGTTGCTGTTGTTGCTGTTGCTGATAGTGCTGTTGTTGTTGAGGTGGGTATCTATGTTGCTTTAAAAGAGGTTGCTTCTGGTTTCCATGACGCCCATTTTTACGTCTTTGTTGTTGTGATTGAGGATTTAGAATTGAGTTTCTCATTTGCTCATCAATATGAGCTTGATGGAAAATGATACTTTTAGTCCATGGTTCGGCCTCTTCTTCTCCAGCATCCGGGGTTTTAATAGCTTTAGCTAAGGCTAAACGAGATAAGCTTACAGTAACTTCTTCAGTAGACATTCGTCGAGAAAAAATATATAATTCAAAAGTAAGGGGCTATTTTTAAAGAATTTTTTCAAGCAATTCCAAAAACTAAAAGATTGTACGATATCCAAAGAAAAAGAAGAAAAAGGGAAGGAAATAAAAAGAAAATTTTTTAGAGTTATTTTGTGTATATTTGTGGATTTATTTTTAGCTGATCAGGACATGAAGAATGATTGATTTCCTACTGAGATTCAAGTTTGAATTATATAATCACGACATTTTATTAACTGAAATTTGAAGTAACATGAAAAACACTCCCTTTTTTATGTAAAATGAGCATTATTTGCATTACAATGAAATGCCTTTACACTTCGAGTTGAATACTACCCCGAGCCCTAGCCTTAACCCTTACCTTTTTTTTTTTTTTTTTCAGTTCTTTAGCTACTGCTAATTCCTCAAAATAGCATTCCGTATGATTAATTAAATATAAAATGATGTATTTAATCGACGCACTCACTCCCTTTTTTTAATTTTATATGTACTACTCACAGACAGTACTAATTTTAGCGAACATCCTCGCCTTTTTACTCAAATATTAAGATTGTGCCGAATGCTGGTAATCAATGAAAAATAATCTATAATTGGGAATGCCCTACACAATAGCTCTAATCTTTAAATACTTTTCAAGACTCTTCAAAAACACAATTAGCATTTGCATGATGGTAAGATATTTTTAATTTGATCCAATTACTGATGGTTGTTAAGCTAAATTCCTTAATTTTTGGCTAATACGCAGTCTTTTTCAGTCCGTAAATATTGAATTTTTATAAACTGTGGTTATTTCTAGCATCCAAAAGCTTACCAAACGATTGCCACCATTATTCGATAGACTTGACCTAATTAATTTTCAGGTCATTATTTCATCTCTTATTTGCTTTGTCAAATGAGGATGACTATCAAATTCTCATATACAGTTATATGCCCTCAAATTTGATTTTACAGCATTTCCAAGCCTAAGAAGGAATGCTTTCCAATCGCTGTTTCATTTTTTATTTCAATAAGAACCTGAAAAATAAAAACAAAAAACAGAATGTTATACTTACGATGCTACAGATAGTTTTTGTATTTATTATTTTTAATTATCATAATTCATTAATCACGATAAACTCTTTAAATATCTCTGAGTTCATTTTTTCAAAACTTTACTAAGATAATTTATGATTTAACGTAATTTTTTAAATATTGAGCATATTGACTAGCGCGTTTTATGTAATTAAATTTTAGTTCTAGTTTACATCTACCTATAGCAGTTTAGTTTTCTGAAATATCTCAATTTTTGATGGAGAAATACAAAAAAAGGTATAAAAAACTGGTCGCTAGTTCATCCTAACATTTTTCATGGACTGTTGCATTTCGTATAAATTTACGCATAATTATTTATTCTTGATCACTACTCTTTCTTTCCCTTAGCGTAACTCAATTGTATTCATTTATCATATTATTACCTTTTATCACTATTATCAATTAACCAACAAATGTTGGCTTTTGGTATTATTAATAAAAGTTATTTAACGCACAAAATTTTAGATTTTTCCGCGAAAAATTCAGTTACAGTTGCAAGCAATGTCTCAATCTGTAGATAATTTGATGGGTGATTAAATAGCGAAGGCGCTTTTACTCCACAATCTCTTTTCGCTTCTTATACCTTCATTGAACAACATATCTATCGACTAAAATAACCCTATTATTATAGATAACTCTGATGAGAAGATGCAAGGCAGAGCTTCATCTCAAACATACAAATCAGGACTATCTACATTCCAAACAATTGTCTCACATCAAAACGCAATTACAGCTTTTTCTGTAAAATCGAAGAAAAGATAGAAGAATAACAAGAAGGCTGTTTTATTGTTTGAAAAATGATTTGAAGAGTTATAATGGCCGTAGAGCTAGTAGCAGTAGATCAGAAAAAAACACACGATAATTTGTCAATGAACAGACGTAGAAGAGGAATTAAGAAGACAGAAACTCTACTTGATAAGCACAGTATCACCATTACAAAGAATACCAAACGAATTGGTCGCACAAGTTTATCTCTTGTTCCCACTCCATCTGAACCAGTTGCTGAAAGTGAAATATCTCACTCACACCTTTACCAAGACATCGAAAAAGCTTAATGAGGGTGTCAAAATTGAAAAAGCAATACAAAATGAATACCTTGAGCGAATTGAAGATCGTCATACAATAGAATTGGATGATCTTGATCTCGAGCTCCTTACTGGTGATTTGTTAACTGAAGAAAGAGCTGCCTGGGTGGCAAAAAAGTAAGCTCCCCGTTCTGGTCCCCATTCAAGTAGCTGGCCAAAAAACGTGCCCCTCCAAGATCAACACATCGAGTATGTTCGCCTTACTCAAAAAGCAAGAGATTTGGTAAACATGCGCAAGAGCAATATAAATTTTTATAGTACAGTCGAGATTCAATTTTGCGGGTTCGGTGGGAAGGAGAAAAGTGTTTACTAAATTGAGTTTTCCATAAAATCGAATATAGACATTGCTAGTTTATACTATTAAATAATACTGTTAATAAAGGCTTTTCAGGTTCGAGCGCCTGAAATAAACAGAAGAAAACAAAACATATTTTTTCTAGTTTCATGGCTACCAGATCAAGCTATTATCGGCTAAATACATTTTCATTCAATGATATCTTCGTATTATACTGACATAGTGGACTGAGCAGATAACCATTTTATTAAAGAGTCGCTAATGAAAAGGTATAGAGCTAAATATACGCATAGGTTGAACATTCTATTAAATGCTAATCTGAAATTCTTTGATCATCTCTAAAAAAGCCCTTTAAAATGAAAAAACGATTTATTCTTGATAATTGACATTATTTTACTGTATTTGATGCAATTTTCCAAGTATTATAAATAACTCCATTTAAATAAAACAAGGGATACATTATTTCTACCATTGATCATAATTGCTATTGTTGAAATCCCATCCATTACACATCATTATATCTTCCAGATATTTAATTCTCTTTTTATACTCGTTTTCTTTTGCGTGCAAACTTCTTTTCTCTGATTCCAAAACTGCGTTATTCAATGTTAATTTCGCATTCTCTGCCTGCAGAGCATTCACCTTGGTCTCAAGTTGATCTACTTTCATGAATTTTTTCATTCTTGATCTTCTGGCAGCATCTGTGTTCTATTTATTTTACTATATTATAAATCATATGATGCGTTTATTTGTTTGAATTCTATTTTTACCTTTCTACGTTTTAACGTATCTTCGTCAATTGTACCATCAGGTGAAGGTTCTGGCTCTGGTAGCTTTCTTATGCCTCTAGGTTTAGGTAATGGCCTCGTTAATTTAGGTTCTTCTTCTTCTTTCTCTTCTGGATGAAGTTCAGTTGGTGGTTTATCATCACCTCCCCATGATATGTTAAAAGCAGTCGAATCCTCTTTATTCTCGACCCCAGTCGTTGTAGTATTAGTTGTTGTTTGTGAGTTGAATCTTAAAGAAGGAAAAGGTGACGATGTAGAAGATGTATCAGATTTGTCTGTATTGTCATCAGGTATACCAAATGTGTTTACATTATTCCAAAGTAGACCCCCTTCACTGATATTATCTAAAGGAGGTGAACTATTGGCGTCATTTAATGGTGGAAATAAGGTTGAAGATGACGAAGAAGCAGTTGTGTTATATCCTGTATTCATATTTATGTTTTTAAAAGATTATTTAGAGAATTACAATCATATTCGAGAATATTTATATAATAGAAATGTCTGATATAGTTAAAAAAAAAAGAAGAAGAAGAAAGGGTTCCAACAAACACCACATCAAGTGGAACTTTAATTAGATGCTCACCATCATTACTTATAAACACCCCCTTTCCTTTCATTTAATAAGGCGTCAACATCAATGCTTTAATCAACCTTCAAAATTCTCCTTGATTAAATAAGGTTTCAAATGTGCTGCAGATGTAGAAAGATCAAAATCTTAATCACTTTATATTCTGTCATCAAAACTATTCAAAGGTTATTTTGATCTACAACAAATACGTAAATTTTGTAGAGATTTCTCAATCTGAAAAGTCTGGTACTTCATTTTTACCATAGCAACCAATTCAATTTTACCTTGGCAACCAATTCAATTTTACCATGGCAACCAATTAGATTTCCTATGAAACCCACTGTAAACATTCGAATGGTCGATCTTATTTGATGTACACTTTTCTGTTGAATGTAATCATAATCTTAAATGTTGAGACTAAAACCATTTGAGCGAGAGAAGCCTCAATTTGACCAATAGCATTGTTTCCCTATATGTACTGAAAAGAAATGTTTACAATCTTTTTTTTTTCCGTTCTTTTTCAATTGATTCTTTTTTCTTTTCTTTTTTCCCAATTACAAATAGTTAATGTATATAGAATGAGCTCAAGCACAACAGATATCGCAGAAAGAACAGCTGCAGCAAGGCGAGAAGCAGAACAATTAAAAGATAAAATAAAGCAAAGGAAAGAAAATTTATCAGATACTACACGTAAATATAAAAGTGAATAAACAATAGATTTACATTTTTATTTATACTCTTTTCTAGTTTATCAAGTTGCACAAAAAGTCGATAAATTACCACGACTATCAATGAAAGTTCGTCGTACATTAAAAGGGCATTTAGCAAAAATTTATGCTATGCAATGGGCAGCCGATAAACGTCATTTAGTATCTGCTTCACAAGATGGAAAACTATTAGTTTGGGATGCTTATTCAACAAACAAAATATATGCTATACCATTAAGATCATCTTGGGTTATGACTTGTGCTTATGCTCCCAGTGGAAATTTTGTTGCTTCGGGTGGATTAGATAATATGTGTTCAATATTCAATTTGAAAGCAAGAGAATCACCTACAAAACCTGCAAGAGAATTATCGGGTCACACAGGATATTTAAGTTGCTGTCGATTTATGAGTGACACTCAAATCTTAACTTCAAGTGGTGATACAACATGTGTGCTTTGGGATATTGATGCTGGTGTGAAGATTGATGAATTTACTGACCATACTGGCGATGTAATGAGGTTAATACAATTTATACACTTTTTTACTATTCACATCAATGCTAATTTGTTATATTATAGTTTATCAGTTTCGTCAAATCCAAGTGTTTTTGTTTCGGGTGCTTGTGATGCAACAGCTAAAGTATGGGATATCAGAAGTAAGAAATGTGTACAATCCTTCAGTGGTCATGAATCAGATATCAATGCTGTCCAATTCTTCCCTAACGGCAATGCTATCGGCACAGGGTCTGATGACGCCAGTTGCCGATTATTTGATCTTCGAGCCGACCGTGAGCTTAACATATTCACTCATGAACAAGTTTTTAGTGGAATTACATCAGTAGCATTTTCAATTTCTGGAAGGCTCTTATTTGGTGGTTACGATGATTATCATTGTCATGTTTGGGACACTTTAAGAGGTGAAAGAGTTGGTGTTCTAAGTGCGCATGAAAATCGAGTTTCCTGTTTGGGTGTATCTACAGACGGTATGGCTTTATGTACAGGTAGTTGGGATAATCTATTGAAAGTTTGGGCTTGAGATTTATTTTATCTGCTATCAACTCAATATCTACAACATTATTATTACCATATTTTTTTTATTTTTGTTTTTACACTTTAATATATTAATTACTTAATTTTATTCATTTAAATTTGTATGTTTTTTTTTTCAATATATATATTTATCTGATCTTCTCCTTTATTTCCTAAATTATATATACAACCCTTCCCCTTTTCTCTATTAATTAAAGAAATATTTTAGACCAATAATTTGACAACGTGGCTCAAACAAACGGAAATGTCAATTTCGACTGTAAAATTACAGGTTGACCCTTGCATATTTATGTACTACATAATTTTGCAGATCAATTGTTGTTGTCACAAAGCAATCTCCTAAAGAAAAAATAACTACGGGAATTATCATGTATAATGCATACTAAAAGGATTGCATATCATATTTTAATAATAATGTAGGAGGTTATTTTATATATTTATTGGTGGAACAATATTTGATTCATGTCAGTCAACAATACGTACATGAATATTGCATCATTTAGTTTATAAATTATAATTGCGAATTAACAAAATCATACTAATGTGTGTATGTATGTATGTATATATGCATGTATAAAATTATAAATTACACTCGCTAAAATAATTCATCTACTACATGGCATACTAACCCTGGAAATTAAGTACCTTGCACCCTCCACATAGACTAGTTTTAGTCTGAAAATATTTCGTTTTTGCATATTTATCACTGCTCGGAAGTGTTTTGATCATTCATTGCTATGCTGCTTTAGCATTCTAATATCTAAAATTACTTATTTTTAATGATATTTAATCCTGAAAGGTTTTTTCAGCAGCCTTTTAATAAAAAACTAAAACAATAAGAAGCAATTTGCTCATCCCCCAAGCTTCTCAAATCATTTTGATAATTTGTTCTAACCATGAATTAAGCCTCTTATACTATGGTATATCTAAGTTTCAAATAAAAATGAATTTTTTTTTCACTTTTCTTTTATTTAACCACATATGGTCTGAAAATTCAGTTTTTATAGCGGACATTTTCGGGGCTCATTTCATCCTTACCAACACTCATGATTTTGATCAAAAAACAGAAAAATCAAATTTTGATACCAAAATCAACGTTTAAATATACTACATTGTGAGAGAAAATTGTAGCCATAGCTAATACATATTTTATAAAAGCTTAATATTAAATGTTAAGTAATGAAACTTTGTACTTTTGTTCCAAAAACGGTTTTTTGATTAAAGGATTTTCATGTAATACTTTGCAATAAAAATGTTTGTTATTTTTAACTGAGCAAATAGGGCGCTTAATTTGGTATATGTGTATATTTTTTGTTTTAATAATTGGTAGTATAATTAACCCTAAATTTGCAAAATCAGAAAAAAAAATTTGAAAAATGTCAAAATTGATGATCTGGACAAGAATAATTTTTAAAATTAATATTCCGCTTATAGGCCTTGTAAGTCTTAAAAATAAGAGATTTTATAATACTTGAAAACTTTTTCAAGAATTTACGATGCTGTACCCATTTGATTCAAGCTTATTACTGTAAACCTTTATACATGTTAATATTGTGTGATAGTTTATTTGATAATAATATAGTCCTACTTGATAATTAATGCGCTAGAGGTGATTTACATTAAGTTTTAGTCTTACCTCTCCAATATCATAAACATAAACATGGGACATGGCCATCACTGGAACCTATTGCCATCTTTTTTTTACCCTATTTGTCCCAAGCCAATTTATTCAATGCTTTACGAGAACAAACTTACTTTTGATCTATAAGATTGATTTATTAGTCAAATTAATTAACAAGCTAATAAGTAATGATTATGGTGTACCTTTGATAGTTGGTAGTGGTATACAAGACAACATCTTGTTTTCCTCTTCTTAGTTGGTGGCCACTACATAGAAACAAATATTCTTTAGAAACTAAAAAGATTAACATGAGTTTATTCATTCATTCAAATTAAGCCAATGCTATACATACTTTTATACTCAACAGCTTTTCTCCAGGTAGATATCGACTTTAGACCAAAAAAGCATTGATTATAACGTAGATAACGGAACAAAATGATTAAGTTCTGGACGCTTTTTTTGTTCGAGAAAGATATTATAACGTGCCCTAACATTATCAATTAATAGTTTATTTTCAAATTGATATATCTCGTCAACAAGACAACTCTGTTGAATCAGAGTAACTCACATCTACTACTTAAAAATCATTCAAATTATCTTTGTTATTAATTATATTATGGTTGATATACTTTAATAAACCAACTAAAAAACTTTGATCTCATTGCTCTGCTCATCTGGACTGCCTGATCTGCACAAAATTTTTTATTCTGCCCATCTGTGCATATCATTATGCCCATGGAAAGCATAGTAGTTTGGCCGCAGTAGTGCCATCATTAAAGTTAACTCACCATTCTTGATTAGCGTATTTATAATAACGGTCCATTATTAGCTCATGATGATGTGCAAAGCTATTAAAAGAGGTCGTCTAATCTCAAATTTATCTGATTCAATTGCTGATGCTAAACTAACATCAAATTAGTTGTGTTGACTCCCAATAAAATAAAGTGTTTTATCAAGTACGACGTTGGCGTTCAATGTTCAATGTATTTCAGTTAGATTGAACAGATAGTGATATAGTTTATGCAGAGATCTATGAATGTGAGAGAGAGCTCAGTTCTATAAACATAAAAAAATAATCCATATTGTGATGCTTCGTTGATATGTACGAGATTTTTTTGTGGCGATGTCTGGGGGCTTCTTAAGCGTAGTAATTTAGACATTTAATTGTCAAATGTATCCGAATCAAGATGAAGTTGGTTGATTGATATAACGGATAATAAATAAAATATCATTTATTGAATGGATTAATGTAAATTTTTTATAAAGTAAAATTTACTTTTGAATGAAAGTACTAATTATCCTGATTAACACCAATAGGTTCAAAAAGCATAGTTAAGTGCAATAATTATTGCTACTACATCGCATAATTTGATATGCAGAAAACCCTTGAAGCGTGTATTCTTTTTTTTTTTTTGGTAATGCTACAAATCATCGTTTAATATGACTGAATATTAATGAATCAGAGAAAATACAACTGATAAAAAACTGATACACAACAATGTACATCGAGGTCAAGATAATAGATAAAAAGTGCATTCATTATGTAGTAGAAATCGCAACATTTTGATGGGCAGAAATTACAGGACCAAGGTATTGTGTTTGCCTCAGGGTTCAGGGTTTCTAAAAGGATTTAAAAGCATACCTTATCAAACTTACTTAGATGCTAAATACTCACCATATACTATTATTAGTACCATCCTGTTTTTTATTTAATTGCTGTTTTATTAAAGATCAAGCTTTTCATAGCTTATAACAATGACAATGAGATGTTTCTGATTTTAGATTGACATTCATCTTAAGGCGAGCTGATGATACGTTTGATACTACTGTAGATGGGATCAGTCAATTTAATTTATGGAATTTGAATGCAAATACCGACGAGCCATTTGTAAGTACTTATGTTGGTTCTGGTAAAGCATTGAACAAATTGAACTGGGATAAAGAGGGTAGTAAAAGGGCCGCAATAGGTTCCAGTGATGGCCATGTTTATGTTTATGATATTGGAGAGGTAAGACTAAAACTTAATGTACTGTAAATTACCTCTAGCGCATTAATTATCAAGTAGGACTATATTATTATCAAATAAACTATCACACAATATTAACATGTATAAAGGTTTACAGTAATAAGCTTGAATCAAATGGGTACAGCATCGTAAATTCTTGAAAAAGTTTTCAAGTATTATAAAATCTCTTATTTTTAAGACTTACAAGGCCTATAAGCGGAATATTAATTTTAAAAATTATTCTTGTCCAGATCATCAATTTTGACATTTTTCAAATTTTTTTTTCTGATTTTGCAAATTTAGGGTTAATTATACTACCAATTATTAAAACAAAAAATATACACATATACCAAATTAAGCGCCCTATTTGCTCAGTTAAAAATAACAAACATTTTTATTGCAAAGTATTACATGAAAATCCTTTAATCAAAAAACCGTTTTTGGAACAAAAGTACAAAGTTTCATTACTTAACATTTAATATTAAGCTTTTATAAAATATGTATTAGTTATGGCTACAATTTTCTCTCACAATGTAGTATATTTAAACGTTGATTTTGGTATCAAAATTTGATTTTTCTGTTTTTTGATCAAAATCATGAGTGTTGGTAAGGATGAAATGAGCCCCGAAAATGTCCGCTATAAAAACTGAATTTTCAGACCATACGTGGTTAAATAAAAGAAAAGTGAAAAAAAAATTCATTTTTATTTGAAACTTAGATATACCATAGTATAAGAGACTTAGCAGCCATTCAATATTGCTATGCTCAATTATGGCGTCGCTCTAAGGGCTCGGTTTTGCAATTTTTTAATGAATGTATGACATGACAACAGACGGTTTTTCTAGTAGTGATGAAAAGTCGGACCCAGCTTTTAAACGAAAAAGCAGTGAATTTCACCTGAAAATTTACATTACAGAGCACTTTCTCAATATAAAGCGTTGCTACTTAGTCAAGTAAATGAAAAATAATGTAAGTATTTAGTTGAGTCACCAGAACTTATTTCAATATGTAAAATTTGGCACTCAATAACCTTACTGTTTTCCAACAAGCATGTTTTTAAAAAATTGATTTTATGACCAAATCTTTGCATAAAAAGAGCGTGATTTCTTGTCATCAAATCAAACAATGAAACTTTTATCCAAAGCAATGCACGCAAAACTGTATACTACTAGGGTTTACTGTTAAATTTGAGAAGAAGCGATATTGTTAAATTGAAATGAATCAAACCCGTTCTGGAACAATCGAATATTTCCCTTTCCGGTTGGAAATGTTGTTTTTAGTTTTGTATGAATACAAAAAACTGTACATCTAGATACGAAATTAATAACCATCTATAGCGAAAAAAACATTGGATTTCATAATTGAGATGTAACTCTTCATTTTTAAGCCGTTTAAATCAATTAATTAACAGGTAGAGATTAGGTCAGCCCGTTTGGGCCGATTCGGCCCAAAAGGGCCGACAATAAAATGACAATGTTTGAATAAAGAAGACCCACTTTTTATAATCTCGAGTTGATCTACATTGTTCATGACCATATTAAATATCTTTTCTTTCAAAAAATCATTTTCATTAGTTATATCCTGTTAAATTTTACATTTGAAATTTTGGATTCCAAATCCTGCGAATTTTGGCACGGCGAAAATTTTCTCAATGCTATGGATTTGTATCAATCAATAGAAACATTCAAATATACCTTTATAGATTAGAATGTATTTCCATGGCGTCTTTTTAACAGAAATATTGAAACACACGAATGTCGATCATAGATCAGCCCATTTGGGCTGATTTACTTTTTTTTTTTTTTTTTGGAAAAATGCCTTTTATAAAATGAATGGCTGATGACCCATTTTCCACTTTTTTCAAAAAAAAAAATCAAAAATAATCATGGATAGAGGAACCCCCTTCATCTATTAGATACAACTTTTATTTGATAAGTACCCTGTGTAGAGAAAAATTCATACAGTAAGAACAGCCCAAATGGACCGATCGGGATAGTCCTAACTTGCTTAATAAAAGCATGCATGATACAATTCTATTATTTCTGAGCTTAAATAGACATATATTTAGGGTAAATTGCCTAAATATGGGTATGATTATATATATAGAAAACACAGACTGTAAAGAAGGTAACATGGGATAGTATTAGGATAAATTATTTGCTGGTGAAATGTATATTAGATATATTATTTTGTCTTGCCATGAGCTATGCGTATTAAGTTAATCTAAAGAGGTAATATTTGTGGCTATGACGATCGATTGGTGTTGTGCGTCGTCGTCAATTGAAACATCCGAATCCCCTCATTTAGATTGTCAGCAATGCGCAAAAATGGTTTTATTTACATATCGAAACAGAACTACACGACAACATCGTAATCGAATTTTAAGCCTTCTGCATGGCAGCCATCTCCCCCCATTACGTACATTTGTAAATACATATACATCAACACAATGTAGGTTTATTAATGAATCCATCTGTAGGTATTGTTTACATCAAGCATGGTTATTACCTGGGTTTTGCAAATCAAACCATCAGATTTTAGTTTATTCCATAAGTTAATGGTTATTTTTAGGTTCGGAAATATAATTATTCTCTGATTTGAAGCAATAATGATGCATATACTGTATAATAACATTAATGTAAATCATGCCAAAATCAATGAATGAGCCACATTGTTGATACTTGTTTCCAATCACTGCTATTTTTATAATTGTGAGCTTTTGAGACGTAAACCATCTGACCGCACGTGCTCTAAACAAAAGAAAAAAGAAAGCCAGAAGCTCTTCTGTACATGCTAATGTAATGTAGTTATTGCCATCATTGAATAGTGCTTTATACATGTAGCAATTACATTAGAAGATACGATGATCTGTACGTTCAATCATGCAGGTACAAATAGTGTATAATATACAATGAATTTGAGAACAATAAAATATCTGATTATATTTTAAGGGCTAAGCCAATTTAACAACAATTTAAGTAGAAAACAAAAAAGAAAGTAAGGAGGCTGCAACAAATCAACAACAACAATAACATTCGTTTATTTGAAAAAAAGCATCATGTCCCATCAAGGAAATCCTTGATTGTATATTCCTTATTGCATATTACCGCGTGCTACAGCACTAGAGGTCACGACATGGAGTACAAATAGAAGAGTTAGTGTAGTATGTATAATGATATTTTATTAAATGTATAGATTGTAGATATGAGTATATGACAAGAAAAATAAGAGAGAAAGAAGTAAAAAAAAAAAAAAAAAAAAAAAAAAAAGACGGCCTGCATCCTGAATATCACTTTATCTTTGGCATTTCCAATACATGTTCTGGCATGACATATTTAACCTCATCGTTATCATCCTCAAATTGCACTCTATAATTCTTTATATCTTTGCTCTAATAAATGTATATTAATTAAACTAAGTTCACTAACATTGTTTGTCTAATTACCTTGCTTGGAGGAGCAATTACAATAGCTTTATAAAAGCAGGTTGTTCCTGGATACAAAGCTAATACGTCTTGTTGAGCAGGAATTTCAGGTGAAGATTTCGCAGCTTCCGAACTCAAAACTGGAATTACATAACGTGGAGATAACATGTAGCGTCTGTATATAATTAGCCTTGGATCCTGTTTTTTTTTCCTCTAGACAGACAACTTACTGCTTTTCTCCGTAATCATCTTGATCTACATCCTCTACTTGATACTTGTTTTTGTCTGCATAATATTGAAGAACCACAGCCAAGATCCATTCTTCGCTTTTATCTTTTTCTTTTGGTTGTCTTGCAGCAACCTAAATGGATGTATTTTAATGAACTGAATAATAAGGTTTTTTTTTTTTTTTTTTTTTGAATCCCATTTTACCGTTGTTCCCTTTACAAAAATATGATTTCCATTTGCTCTATTGAAAATAATAAATAAATTAAAAAAAAACTCGTTTTTCTTGAATTTCCCTTGTATAATATACTTTTCTATTTCTGATTTTCTTTTCTTCCTTTTTTGATCTAAATAAAGGAATTAAAAATATGGTTTGTGTAAGTTAATAATTTGTTTTACCTTGATCATTATCTCGTAATGCAACCAGAACAGATATTTTTTCAATGATATCTAGGATGGTTCTATTTACAAGGTTAAAAAGAAATCTGGCTAAAAATTTTAATAATAAATACTTACTTTTGCTCGCTTGTTGTCAATTCAATTCCACGCTTATAGTTATCTTTTAATTTTTGATGAATTAAGCTTGTGATTCCTTGTTCGATATCAACGGACAATTGAATTTTATTTATACTGTTAATAATTGTTTCTTCTTCTTTTTGAATGCCTTCTAATTTTAAGAATGATGTGCAAATTTGCTTCCATAAACTAAATTCTTCTGCTGACCCATCGTCTTGACTTCGCGATGAACGTGATTTTCGCTCCATAATAATAAAATATTTTGAAGGGTCGTCGTTGAAAAAGTGATGGAGAAAAAAACTGAAAAAATTTCAACTGGTATAAACTCACCCTATTCTCTATATCAAAAGACGTTTTGTGAATTACTATTAAAATTCCGTATAAATTCAGGTTCAAAAATAGATTTACAATAGTTTCAAATGGGAAATTCACAATCAAATTTTGCTGTAGCTGGTATTCCGATCACACAATAGATTCTTCTCGGTTCTCCTTTTTATTCAGACACACACAGAAAAAGGCATGTGAGTGTTTTTAGTTTAGAAAACGGAGGGGGGGGGATTACACAAAATTGTGTATCTTCTTGTTTTCTTATTTTAGGTCTTTGTTACACTGATTTACGAAATTTCCCCCTTTGGATACTGGATGCAACATGACTCCTATAAATAACCCTTTTGCTGTATAATCGCTCCGCAACTGGAGAACAAGAAATATCTTGCTATATAAAGAGATTGAATCTCTGGATCTCTCTTCTTTTTTTTCTCTTCAAGTTTATATTTTCGTATAATTTATAACAATTTACTTTCCTTTACACTTGCTTAGAAAATATGAAACTTTCACTCGCCGTTATTTCCTCAACATTTTTGGTAGCTATTACCCAAGCCGCTACTGTCAAATTTAACGTCATTGCACCTTCCGCAACTGATGTTAAGGTTTCCGTCAATGGCCAACAAATTGCTCTTACAGCTGCTGATTCCAATGTCCCTTACTTCAGTGGTGATGCTGAAGTTGGTTCAGCTAAAGATTACAAGGTACATTGAAATTGACATTTAAAAATGAAAAAAGAAAAAAAAAATTTGCAATTAACGCTGTTTATATATTAGTATGTTGTTGGTGGTGCTGAAGAACCTTTCGCTCGTACTCTCGACAGTACTAAGGCCGCTACTCTTAATGATTTTTATAACCGTACTGTAACTTATGCCAACATTCCCAAGTTACCTTGGCCCATTGAGAACAATGTAAGTATTCGATACACTACATTACATTACATTTAAGCCCCTACAGTCCAAATATTATATTGGTTTTACTATTGATACCTCCCTTCTTAAAATTATCGCTGAAACACCCAACGCCTTTAAAATGTTTACTAATAATTAAATGTTATTAATTATAGCCTCAATGGACTCAAAAGGGTGACAAACCTGCTATTTTCGATGAAAATTATATTCCCAGTGTCTTTTTCAATGGTGATGCAGCTCAAGTTGACAACTTGGTTAAGAATGTTCCTAAAGATAAAATTCAAGGTTCTCTTACCTTTGTTGGTGCTGATTATGCCAATTCTTTCCAAAACGTAACCTTTGGTGTCCATGGTGCTGGTAAAAGCAAGAACAATGCCAAGCAATCCTGGAATTGGGCTCTCAATGGTAGCGACATGCTCGGTAACCGTAACTTCTTCAAGCTTCGTCACATGGAAGAAGATCCTACTCAAATTCGTGAGCGTCTTTATTCCGATGTCTTGCATGCTTTAGGTACATATGGTAATGAAGCCAATATGATCAGACTCTTTATCAATGGTGAATTCTTTGGTACATTCAACATGTTGGATGACATAACTGAATTCTCTTACATCAATGCCATGTTCTATGCTGGTAAGGCTCCTGCCAAGCAAGGTCTGTTATACGATGGTCAATCTGGTGCTGATTTCCTTTACCATCCTGGAAATCTTGATGGTTACTCTTCTTGGGATGGCAACAAGGCCAATGCTGAAGGTTATGAAGCTCTTGATCCCTTGTGTAAGGCTTTCAATGAAACCAACGTTGCCGACAATGCTGCTCTCGCTACCTTTGAAACCCAATTTGATACTGATCACTTCCTCCGTTTCATGGTCATGGAATACTTGGCTGGCCATTGGGATGGTTACTGGATGGGTCAAACCAATGATGGTGCTTACAAGGATGGTGAAACCAACAAATGGTACTTTTTAGGTCAAGATTATGATGCTACTTTTGGTGTCAATCTTGATGTTCCTGAAGGCATGCAATTTACTTCTGTTTCATACAAGGATTTCCCTGCTCGTTATCCCGGTGGTATCATGATGAACCGTCTTTTGGAAAATGCTGATAAGAAGGCTACTTTCGAAAAGTATTTGACTGAAACTGTCCGTGTTCTCTTTAACAATGCCACTCTTACTAACCGTGTATTGGCTCTCCATAACTTCCTTTTACCTGATCTTGAATGGGATCGTTCCATTACTCAAAAATCTCCTGGTATCAACTTTGGTTGGAACTTTGGTCAAGTTACAGAGAACTTATGGCAAGGTGTTTCTGCTCCCAATGCTAATGGTGGTGGTGCTTCTTGGGGTTTAATTCAATGGATCGCTGAAAGATCTGCTGCTGTTGCCAAGGAATTCAGCATTACTCTTGTCACTGAACCCGTTGGACCTCCTGCTTCTGCTAGTAACAACACTGTTACTCCTGGTGGTGGAGCCAACAAGACCAACGCATCTGGTAATAGTGGTGCCGCAAGCACTGATAACTCTAACTCTGCTGCTCAATCTAACGCTGATACCAGTGCTGGTATGCGTGTTGGCCCTACTTCAATTGCTTTGATTGGTATCTCTGCTGTTGTAGCTGCTGTTGCTTTCTAAATGCTCACACACACACACGCACACACATACACACGACATCACTCGTGATATCTAACCTTTATTTAGTTTTGTCTACCATACAATTCCTTTCTCTCTTACCCTAAATGTAATAATAGTATTTTTTTTTTCCTCTATAATTTTAAGTTATCTAATATAATAATTATTGTAATATCTTCTTTAATACTATTATCCGTATATAATTTCTTCCTTATTCGAATGTTAAAATGTTGGTTTTTTTTTCTTGTAATACATTAGAAAATTGCAACTTGTAACCATGATATATCTTAATGCACGATTTTTCTTTATTTTAGATTGTGTATTACACTGTTCAATCAACGGTAATTTACATGCTAAATTCATTGTATACAATGGCATGATTTATAGCTTTATTATTATTTTTATACCAAGAAAAATTGACAAGGCTAATATCATAAATAGAATTTAAGGAACTTTTTATGTAATCTCGCTTGTCTTGTTTGTACAATGTTACTTGCTTAAATAACAATCAAATCTACAATTTGTGTTTACATATTTTTTGATTTAAGGTTTAGTGTTACCAATGTTTTTTACAACTGAAAATAGCAATTTTGTTATAATTTGGGGGGAGGGAAAGAAGATCTTTTTTATTTTTGATTTCCCAGGGATAATCAAATATTTATATATATATATAGGCTATATTTAAAAAAATGGTTGTTGTTTTTGTTGTTGTTGCTGTTGCTTAACTTGTGAAGCAGAAGGTGGTGGTGGTAATAAAGGTACAAGTCCACCACTGTTTGCTGTGCTGTTGACAGGCTTTTGTCTTGTTCTCTTTGCCTGTTTAAAACCCCATTAATAGTCTGGCAACACCATATAAAAATACTCATATTGAACTTACCCCGACATTACCAATCGTAATATTGATAGTTTGACCCTCTTTTAAACTATAATCCTTTTTAGGTGTAGTATCTGCGTGTGCTGCTCGTTCTAACGCTTCCTTTTCCGCACGTAATTGTCTGAATTATAAGAATAATAAGTATACATTCAATATACCATTATGCAGTTATACCACTTTACTTTACGAAATCTTGCAATGTTACATTAAAGTCAAACGCATCTGTTCGTTCCTGAAAACCCATTCCAATAAAAGCATGTCGACCTATCATATATTGTTATTTTGAGATCAACTACATTTCTGTTTCCCTATCAGATAAATACCATCACTTTCAATCTTGAGTACAAAATAACGGCTGGAGTCTAATACAGCTTCTACAGAATTTGAATGAACCTCATATGGACAAACGGCAAATACTTCGCCTATTATTTTACCGTGATTAATACTTCTAGTTAATCTCGAGTTTCTTTATTTTCTCTCTTTTTAATTAAACTTTTTTTTTTCTTTTTGTTTACCTGTGCTATTGTCCTCCATACGGATTTCGCACTTCTTTCCTTTACTTATAATTCTTAAACGACCTTTCCATAGAAAGGAGCTACCAAGGTCTCCCCACTCTGCAGCTCTAAAATTAGATGTTAATTTGAGTTGACCTTTCTTTTATTTCTATATAACAATAACAAAAAAAAAAAAAAAAAAAAAAAAAAAAAAAAAAAAAAAAAAAAAAAAAAAAAAACTAAAATACCTATAACCTCTTGCTGCTGTTCTAGGAGGTATTTTGTAAACTATTTAGTTATTATTAGTTTCGTGTGTGAATTTTCTAAACATTATCGAAATAATTTGTACCAAAACATTCACGAATAATCAATAAAACACTCTCGTATTCGTCGTCCATTATTTGGTGTAGGATTAGTGGAAACGAAAAAAGAGAGTGAAAGAAAAAAATAAAACTCGTTGCACGCTTATTCTCCCCCAAACCAGAAGCCCAAACCACATGTGGTAGTGGGTTCAAAACAAAAATGCGGCTATTTAAATCATAATGACACCAAATTTCAATCCTCATTATAATCACTAAATGTTTATTGAAAGAGAATTTGCGAATGCTTCAAAAAAAGCATCAGAAACGTATAAAGTTTAATGCACATTTTTGATTTGCCAGGTATTGTCATTGTGGGCAGAAAAATGTCCTCCAAGCTCAAAAGTAGGAGCAGTCTTTACATCATCAAAGAGTTCTCCATGTACTTTTTTTTCATTGATTATAGCACCTTAAGCATTTCTCAATAATAAACTTCTATTAAAAAACAATTACAGGATGCTATTGAGTATTTAGAGCATGGAAGAGCAATTGTATCTGATGCAATGCATCATGAAAACCATTCGAAACAATGTAAAAAAAAAAAAAACTCCAAAAAATGTAGTGCCCTGGTAAATGCTTGATTCCACCTTTTATAACCGTACTTTTTTTTGAAAAAAAAATACTACTAGGTACCCAATATTTTTTTGTCTTGTACCAAGTTTTTAGATAGTGTTTAAAAGCAAAGCTGTATTCGGTGAAATCCTTTAAAAACGAATTTAACATTAAATTACATGCCAAAAATATTTCAAATTTCGGATGCTCAATTTCTGATTTTCAAATACAATTTACATTAGAACATCTTTACCCTTTGTTTGTAGATTTCTCAAACATTAACATATAAAACATCCACAGCTTATTAATTAACAAATGTGGAGCTTTTGAATACGGTTCCAATGGTACTTTTTCTGGAATGAAGTTGCTGCAGAAATATGTTACAAATCGCGAAAATCTGAATATCGGTTTTCCTGTAAAAAGTTAAATTTAAGAATAGTTAATGATAAAGCATATAATTCTATATAAAAAATGGGGAAATTCTGCATATTCTTGACTTATAAACACCATAATAAAAATTTTGTTTTCAAGGTTTAAAATCAGATTTAGCGACTGGAAGCGATTTGGACCCTGTAATTGTAAGGGTTTGAGAGACCTGATTTTGATGGGAAAGAAATATATATATACAGTATATATAATATGATACTATACATTATAAAAAATGGTTGGCAAGGTTTGCCGTCCATAAAGTGGCTAAAAGTACCTAAATCAATCCTTCAAATTTGCTGATTTTAGGTGATTTTGGCTGTAAGCGACACATTGAGTGGGCATGATCGAGTTTTGTGGCAACAATTTTGTGATTTCATTTATTAATATATTTTTATTATGCATAGAATATCACTATATCTTTTTGTGCAAATTATTTTCGTGATTTATATACATCTAAATTTCTTTTAATCGATCTGATAAACTTGATTGCTTTCGTTTGCAACAGCGAGGAACTTTGACCAGCTATAATAAGAAGGAAACGTGTTGGTTGGTTATATAAACGATCAGATCAAATTTGCACTTACTGGTATCAGGAGTCTTATCCCAAATTCTTTCTTGATTATTTGTGGGTATAACACTGCTTGCCAAATCCTCCGTGATTTCTAATTGAGTAATCGTACTATGCAATTGATTGATGCCTCTTTTCGTCTATTTTCAAGCACAAAAATGTAAATATGTTTAATTATACATCTATTTCATATCTAGCACTTACAAATTCAATTGTGTATCCTGTACGACAGCTGATGAAATATAAAATTGTAGTAACAAGCTTCAACTGTTCTAGTAAATTCAATGTTATTTGACGTCGTTCATATTTAAGCATATTGACTAATGCTGGTTGTTGTTTTCTGGCCCAGGCTTCAGTCTAAAAGAATAAAATATGTAAATATGCCATGAATATGCACTTTTATATGTATAGATACAAACCTTTGATAACACTGTATCATTCTTTCCACCATAACAACAGAGTATCGCCACTATTAATCGAAGTGTAGGCATGATTAATTGTTGATGACGCTCAGCTAGTTCCATTGAGGATTCAAAATCCATTTCGGTCGTAGTGGGATCTTGGATTTGAGCCTTCATAAATTGGCATTGACCAAGAACATCAAAGATTCGATTGCTATACAAGAGCTCTACTCCTTTAGGATTCATTGCAAAACGAAGAAGAATAGACATTTTTGCTTCAAATATATAAAGAGGGAGTAAAGGAGCTATTTGTAATAAATAATCAGTATCTACCAAAAAAAAAAAAAAAAAAAAAAAAAAAAAAAAAAAAATCAATATTTTACCATCTAATTGTTCAAGCAAGTTGGATAATGCAGCATCATCTGTTCGAATCATATCAATTGTATATTGCAAGAAATTCTTTTTGATCAAGAATAACTGAACTACTGTACTACCAGCATGAAGAGCAGTTGTGTTTAAAGAATCAAGAGCAATGTATGCAGTAGTCTTCCAAATGTCCAAACCATTGATAGCATCACTGCATAAAATATTCAAGAGTGTAGAGTTCTCCTCTGATATTTTTTCTACTATAAAGTGCTGTAATTGCTTGATTGTTTCATTTGTACTATGCTCCTTGATATACAACAAGAAACTGGTTAATGCAGAATACATATCACCACGAACAACGATATCAGTATCCTCTCCGCAAATGCAATTTGTAATACCTGTGAAAATGGAGCCGAGTTTTTCTACTGGAAGCAGTTGTAAACTTGAATTAACTTTTTCATCTCTACGAAGTCTGTCCACAAGCGCCAAAATCACGTCGTTCATACTCTTGAGCATACTGTTGCTATGACTCTTTGTGTGAAGAATAGTAGGAAGTAACATGGCTAGCAATTCATAGATAATTGTTTGACGATTAGATGTCTCAATCAAATCAAAGCATTCAACGAGTGTAATGTTTACAATCTCTCTCCAAGCATTCAAACATTGAAGTTTTCCATGAGCAATTTCTCTACTGTGATTCTCTGCCATTGCCCAAGATAAAATGTGGCCCATTTCAGTGTCAATGTCAATTTTCTCGGGACTTTCTGTAAAACTAGTGTCTTGAACCTCGCGCAACTTTTTATACATGGCGGGTACATTATACAAGTTACATCCATAATTGTTCTTGATTTCGAATAAAGCTGGATCCAATTGTTGAAAGTATTTGAGATCGAGTGATTTTACATTTTCAGCCAAACTATCTATCCAAGTGAATTCCAATGAACTTACAAGCTCGAGCATCTTGACCAAAGGTTGTTGATATTTTTGGTGAGACGAAAAGATGCCAGGTTCTTGTGAGTTTTCTGCTGTATCCATATCATCTTGAGAAGAAGGAATATTTTGGCGTCCATATAACAATTCTAATAATTTACTAGCTTCATTTTTCTGTCTCATACCAACTGTAGTGTGCAATTCAAGAGCAATAGATTGTAATAACCAAGCTCTTTGACGTAACTTTGATCGCAATTTGAAGAAATCAGTCTTGTATACTGCACCGTCAGCACATATCATCATACCGGGGAAAGAAGTTGATTCTACTTCAATGTTGTGTTCAAGTCGAGATGACATGTTATTGAATTGTTTGTAATAAAAGTTTTCACGGTTACGCAAATAACGCATGGTGGATGTTGAAAGGGATTTTTTGGCACAAAGCTTATAGATCAATTCGTAACATTTCTCAGCGAGGATTGGGTGAGTATCGATCAGTAATTGAGTTGGTTCGACAGAGTCTTCCATCATGGCATCCTCAGTAGCATCCTCATTGTCAATACCTTGTCTTAGCATATTCAAAATAGCATGAAAGCAGACAAGAGTGGTCTGATTAGCATCTGTGTCTTGCAATTTTGTGAGGGGATCGCCTTTCAATTCATAACCTAATAAGAATTCAGCAAGGGTTGGTGAATATGATTGTTGGGTATTTTCAAGAAGCAAATCCAATATAGCAAGTCGAACAGAAGTATTGAGACGAGGTTCAAAATCGCTTGGGTAGTTGTATGTATTCTTTAATGTTTCTTTCGCAAGCCAAAAAGGAATGTTATTGATATCATACTCATAATCATCGCAGGTTGTGATTTCTGGAACATTGATACTTAATCTTTCGCTTACACCGAAAATAATTGCATCAGAATTCTTGTTTGTGCGCAATACATTTGTAACATTTAAACCTAAACCGGAGAGTTGCGTAGATGTAGCAGATCGAACAAGCGTTGAATCAGTAAACAAATCTGTATCTTTAGGATCAACTGAAAGTAGATGTAATATTTTGGTGCTGAGGAAGCAAATCTCTTCTTGGTCTTCATAATTGATTAGTAGACTTATACGATTCAAGATTTGAGTATGGAATAAGATAAGTTGACCCATAGAAACAACAGATGGTAAATGTGCAAATGTGTATTTATCAAGCTGAAATTCAGAGGATGCCTTCTTTTTAGCAAAACCAGAAATATAAGGTATAAGAATATTACAGAATGTATTCTGCATCTCCAAGACTTGAAGTACAATACGCAATGATCGAACCAGGCATTGCTTGAAATATGGCATGCCCTCTACTTCTTTAGTTTCCTTCTTGGCACATTCTTCAATCACAGAAAACATCTCATCAATAACACGACCACCTGAAAGTATACGAAGCATCACTTGGAAACCAGGATGAAGAAAGAAATTGAGTAATGTAGATTCAATAAATGGGTTTGTTGACAAGACCTTCAATTCTTTGTCTAATGATTCTCTCACTTGCTCATTTTCAAACTGTTTAATGTCAAAGGATTCTATGCTATTCTCCATAACCATAAGGCAAGCTTCCGTTAACTCCCAACGAGCATCGGCAAAGGCATACTTTTGATCTCCAAGAGAAATAAAAATATCGTCAATTACAAGTGAGATAAAAGGAGTGGAGCCTGGATCTCTGCTATCTTTACCCAAATCTACAGGAATGCTGGAGGAAGCATCTCGGAAACCAGAAATCAAAGCTTCTCGCTTGCTTTGTGTATGAATAGCAGAACCAATTAGTCTGATGATGGAGAGAGTTTCAGTGAAAACTCGGCTATTTTTCTCGGCTTCTAATTCTTGCAAGACACCCGCAGGTTGATAGACGCTTTGAGACCGATCTTGGATCATTTTACGCTTTGAAAGTAGCATATCACTATCTTCAAGGATGTTCCACATTTGATACGAAATTTCTCTGCCAACACCATCAATACCACCACCCCAAGCAGTGCAAAATGCTGCTAAAACATCGAATAAAGCAGCTCGAAGACGAGTAGAAGTAGGACAATTGAGAATGTTGATTAGGATGTTTTGAGAACCAATGTTTTGATCAAACCAGAAAGTGATACGGGCCTCTTTAGAGTATTGAACACATTGTTTTAAAATGCTTAAAAATTTGAGAATTAGTTTTTCCTCAGAATCAGGAATTACTGCACGAGATTCTTCTGATACATCTTTCAAGAGATTTGCATAAAACTCGAGAGCAGCAAATGGCTTTCCCCAAGAAAATAATGCACTGGATGCAAGTTGAGTTTCCATACCAGTCTTGAAGAAATAAAACATATTAGCAGCACAAGCATCACCTGTAGTAATTGATGCAAAGAAATCAAACGCTGCACATACAGTACCAACTACTTTAACATCAAGCAGCCAACGGATAAAATGATGTAATCCTCCTTGTTCACGATTCCAAAAGACAACACCATCATTCACTCGATTACGAAAAACACTTGCCAAAAATGTTAAAAAGTATTCTAAATCATGGCATTGATTAGAACTACTTCCACTACTGAGCAATGCATTATCTGTTGTAAGAGGTGTTTGGATTGGAACATTGCTATCTTCTTCCTTGTATTTCAACTTTTGTAAGGTGCTGAATGCGGTTGAAATTGTCAATATGCTTAATTTTTCGAGTTCGTAAATGACAAAAGGTTGGAAATCACTGCGAATATCAGCATTAAAGTTGTGGTAGTCAGATATATCAATTGTTTTGGTTGTATCTTGTGGGTTGTCGTCTTTGATTAGCTTTCGTTCAGTATCAATTTTTGCATTTGGTTGTTGAAAATATAACAAATAATCATTCATAAATCTGAATACGTCTGTAGCAATTGAGAAATCAAGCAATTCTTGTATATTTCCATCGCTCCTTTCACCTTGTCCAATAACTTCATTGATGCGAGAAGGATCAGATAAATATAAGATCCACTGAAGGACGACGACAGCTTTAATCACAGGGACTTTGGATCCATGAGTCATGATGCGGTGGTGAAATGCATCAATAAATTGTATAGTTGATGTGCTGATTGACATTTCATCGGATTGGCTGTCGTTGGATAAAGCAGATACCATAGCAACAATCATATAAGATGTAGCTGGATCACTTAATTCGGCATCTTCGAGCATTTCAAGCATAGTCAATTTATCTTGTGTGTCAATGTCGAAAAGTGATGTGATATGATAAAGAATCTGTACAATATATACACGTTCATCGCCTAGTCTTTCAATACGTAACTCTGAGATATCTTCGCCTAATTTTCCACTTCCAGCTTCAGGTACTTGACCTACGGCAGTTCCAGTATTTATGATTGAATTGATAACCTTGGTGAGACTATCCAAAGTTGCTAAAATCTTTGAGACATAAGACTCTCCATTGCTTAATTTTTCTCGAACTAAATCAGCTATGAATTCATTGCATACTGATCTGACTTCTTCACTGATCGATGCATCTTTGGCTGATTTGAGAATGACATCTAGACATGCTAATAAATATCCACGTTCGCCATGATATAAAAGTACAGCTGTATCAATGGAGTTGCTGCTCACACGGGAGAATTCAGATGTTCCACGCATTAATAGTGTTGCTGCGACATATTCATTAATGTCAAGCTGGTCTGATAAAAATAACGTCTTTGCAACGAACTCTGTACTGACATTGTGTGAGGTTCGATTGATATATGCTTTGTCTAGTTCATAGCATTTAGTAGGTATTTACATAATTTTGATTAATAAATACATACTGGAATTTAATGTGGTCCTATGAGCATTGTTTTTAGGTTCATTGTCAAGAAGTACCAAGAATTTTTCTTTATTCAAATGAAGTAATTGTCTTAGAGCATCCGCAGACTCTTTTGTAGCCCGTGCCTGGCAAATAGCATCATGTAGACTACGATTTTCTTCCGCCCAGGTTGGTATACTATATGTAAATGACATTTATACTGATTTAAATATGTAGTATACGTCAAGACAAGGCTAGTAAAGGACAATAAATGTGTTCACGCGTATTTATGAAAAGCCTCTTTTGTATTGTATCCACGAAAAAACCATGATTACACGGTGACTGTTTCGGAATGCTTTTGGTGATTGATTAGCCCTTAAAGAAGTGTCAAAACATGTCTACTGGTGCATGAAAGAAGTATATCTTCTTTATAAATAACAAAATAAAAGCATTATGAGATGGAATATTAACTTTTTCATATACTTTATCGAGATGTTTTGATTAAAACAATTCTTAAAAATAGAGCTCTTCGTCAAGCATCAATGAAAAGGTCAATGTAATATTACAAAAATGCTCATTTATGGATGAACATAACGATCATTTGAGAATTTTTACATTAAAAATAAAGCTAAAAGTTGCTGCAAAAAATATAAATACAAATACAAACTTCTAAGCGTTTTCACAGCCTGTATGATTTTTTCTTTTGTAATAAAAGTGAAAATGTTGTTGCATATCCATCATTTATTGCTGCTAGTCTCAATGTTTTGAGTCTTTTCCAGGCATTTTTATCAAACAATTAAGAGCTTTCATAACAAAACAACGTTATACTATCAAATATACCGTGTGGAAAATGGTTTATGGCTTTTTTTTTTTTTGTGAGAAGCGTAGAGTAATGTAATGAATCAAATTATCACTATAATAATTCACAGCAATAATGCTTATCTCAACCTTTCTTCAACCAATGTTCACCGATTTCTAATATTAAAAATCGTATCATTAGCGTATCATTTTGACCATAATATTTATCCAAGATCACAGATTATTGCAAGTAAATTTGTAAACATCATCGAATTTCAAATAGTTTAACGCTTAATAAATGCAAAAAAAAAAGAAAAAAAAAAAAGTTGAACCCCCTAAATCAATGCTTGCAAGTACTTAAAAAGATGCAAAATAATAGGGACGTATTTGTTCTTTATTACGATTGTAAACTGTTGGGTCAGATAGATGTTTTATTATGTTCCAAATAAGAAAGGTTCTTGATTGAAATAAACTATAATTTGCATTTTTAAAAGATATTATATATTATGTTATTTGTAACGATTCATATTACATGTTGTTTCATTAATAATAATCGCATGAATTAGTTTCAGTTATGTAATTTGTATAAATACTCAAATGTCAAAACAGATATTCGACCTAAGCAAAAATATCTGTTCTTTACTTACACACATTAGTATTTTTCCTTATATAAAATCCATTACGTACCACTACTTGTCCCTTATTAATCACATTTAATACATAGCAAGTATTGACCAAAGGAATACTCAAAATATATTAGGAGCACCAGCACCCACCTATAATATTTCTTTTTGAGTAACTCAAATTATTACAAGACCATTGTATTCTTTACATCATAGAAAATAAATGACCAGGAGAATGGAGATCAAAAGTGACACTCTAGAGTCGGCATTTAAATTGTTTATTTTGTGTTACCTATAAATGTTTTAGATTAATAAAAATGTCATAACTGTTATATACCTATAGCCGAAGGCTATTAGGTATTTTAGTTATGTTTTATATGTTTAGTCTGTAAGGAACGACTATTAATAAATGTAGTGGTAATAGATTTATATTAGAAGGAAGTTAAGTTTATTATTGAAGTATATAACATGAGCTTATATACTCATAACTAGTAATGACTAAATACCGAACAGATCTATCGAACCGAACAGGTCGGAATGCACGTGATATATATCACGTGAGCTTAATATATTTCCCATTACTATTTATTAAAAATGACACTTGACAAAAACATCAAAGCGCGGTTGGTTAAGTGGTATAATCTTCGCCTGCCACGCGAAGGGCCGGGGTTCGATTCCCCGACCGCGCATATTTTGCTAAAATTTCGAAAGTGGTGTTTGTAGACATAATTATCCATTTCACAAACAACGCATCGTATTATATTTTTATCATTTCAATTCAGTGTAAATAACAATGTTTAACCGAGTTTGGCTGCTTTAACGAGCTGTTTTTCATACAAACTCGGATCGGGTATTCGGGTTTCTTTTCTTTTTTTTGTCAGCTAAACTCGAAAACAGAATCGAAAAAATGCTTCAAGTTGTCAAATATACTATTAATAGTCTCCTTAAAACAAAACAATGCTTGCTCCCATCTCGTTTTCCAGCTCGAATCGAAGCGCAACCCTAATCCGACGTCCGTAAGCCATTTTTTCTTATTACCGCAGAGTTATATCGTTGCGTATGTAAACATACGTATATGATATATTATTTAAATCAAGCATCTTCTCAAATTCATATCTCTATATATTTTCAGGCTCAATATTTTGATATATAACTTTTAATGGTAAGTCTAGTTTCAAGGATTTTAGAGGGCAAACCAAGCGAAAAAACGAGAATATTTGTACTGGTGATCAATTTTAGCAGAAAGTTTTTTTCAAAACCAGTATCCATCCATTCAACATTGTTCCGGCTACAAATCTTATTAAATAAAGCAAGGATAGTTACTATAGTGATTGTTTCATAAATTTGAATGATGCAGAAATGGCCAGCTTAAAATTGAGAAAGCGCATTTGAAATGAAAATAAGTAAAGAAAATATTAAGGTATTGCAATGATGGTTATTAAGTAAAGTCTAGATTATTTTTCATTCTCTACCAGGATATTTAGGTTTTGGATGGTTGTGAAGACTTTTTTATTTTTTTATAAATTTTGTGAGAGCACTTTTTCTGTTATAGAGATTCATGAAGGGATGGCTGATATGCAAAACTAAAACCATAGGATAGTGCTCATTAGCGTTTATCCAACGAATTTTATCTCGTCAAAAAATATTAATTTTTGGTCGAGAAAATTGAGATTGAATGATGGATTTTTGGTGATATGAAAAAGGGTCCATTTTGGACGAGGATATACAAGGAAAAATTTTCGGTTTTACAAAAAAAAGATCAAAAAAATGTATATCCCCACCAAAAATAGGGCTACAGCCACGTATAAATACTCATTCTGTAGATGATTTTGTTGCGCATAATGTAAAAATAAAATATTTTAGGGTTGCATTTGAATAAAGGGTACTTTTTGATCAAAAACCGCTAAAATTTGATACCGAATTTACTAGTGATTTTATGAGAAAAATATTTTTAAAACCTACACAGATCGATTCAGAATTAAAAACTGAACCTAAAACATTTAATACGCTAGTTCAACTTACTATGCATTTTTGTGAGTAATTAAACATACAAGGTTTTTTTTTGGATTTTTTGGATTTTTTTTTCATTTGAACACTTTTTTGGATTCAAGCTCAGTTACATGTGCATATCTGATTACACAGTTTTATATAGTAATATTCAAAATCGGAGCGTGCCCCCATTTCAATAGATAATCAGGAAATAAAAAATGTAGGGCTATATTTGAGATGCTACAGAATATTGACAAAAGACTTATTTCTATCCATGTTGATTTCTCAGCAAGTATAAAGGCTTCAAAAGTGAAACACTTGCTTTTACCCCGCTTAAAAACTCAACCTAAAATGTCAAACAACTATGGCTGTTGTTGGGCGCAGCTTATACTAGTAAATTTGGCTGACAAAACCCAGCTCGACACCAATATTACGAGTACTGTATAAGAGTTACTGACAAATGAATAGTTCTCCCAAATTTATATATAAAAAAAGAGATAGTATTCCTTTTCTTTGATTATAAGAGAGGACGCTGCTCCAAAATAATATTTGTGCCAATTGTATTAATAGTGCTCCTTGTTCTTTTGTAAAAGTAGGAGAGTGTTCCGAAATAAGATTTAGAGGTTATAAGAATTATAAAATCAATTAATGCAAGATCTAAAAGATCAAGGAAAAATAAATAGGCAAGCCTAAAAATTGTTATAATAAAGACAAAACTAATGATAAAAACTTATTATTTTATGTTTAAATAAGAGTACCTACGGTATACTTTTTACAAAGTATTACAAAAAATATTAGATGGTATACATGGCACAAGAAACAGAAGAACGAGAAAAACGATATTCTAGGTCATAATAACACCAGGACTTATTATATTTATGATGTGCCATTAATGTGAAATACAGATTTTAATGGATATAACTATTGTGCTCAATGATCATTTAAAGCGGTATACTCTTATAAATAAAAGAGAATAAAAACAGTTTATTATAGCCAAATTGATTTAGATACAATTATACGTGAAATCAAAATACATTGCTTTGAAAATTTGATTTTGTTTCTATTTCTCGATCAAATAGTTTGTAAAATACATCTTTAAAAGATAATTTATTAATGAACAAAAAAAAAAAAGCTGTATATTTTAATCATTTTCTTCTTCATATCGAACACCCATACTTTCTTTAGGTTTCAGACCCATTTTACGCATACGATCTGCTTCAATTCTCTCTCTGTTGACTCTAGTAAGTTCTTTAATTTGTTCTTCAGACAACTTGAGAGTTGGTTGACGAGATGCCGCTGCTTTAGCTGCTTGACGATGTTGCATTCTATATGATAATATCATGTGAATCAATGCAATATAAATTTTAACATCAGGGTCATATTACTAACTTTAGTTTCTCTTCATCGTTTTTGAAATCAAAGAAATCTCCTGTAGGCATAGGCTTCTCACCCATACGAATAGCTTCTTGTCGTCTTTCCCATTGTTGTAGATTGTAAAATCTATATCATTTTCATTAATGTCTTTTAAAAATAGCTCTCATTTGGCACAATATTACTTTTCGTGAGGCATTGTTGCTGTATTATAATCTTCCATGAAATCGTTAAACATTTCCTTTCGTTTTATGTTGTTTAGTGTTTCTACATTTGCATGCTTGACTTCAATCAACCAAGCTTGAAATTCCTAATTAACAAGCTGTTAACCCCTAAATATATCTCCATGGCAACGACAAACTTACTGCTTCTTTTGTAAATAAACTAAAAACCAAATCATTAGAACCAAAGTTGGCAATCTGTACAAACAACAAAACTTACTCTGCTTCATGAATAATACCATATTTGCCCCATTGATCACCAATTGATGATGATTTACTCTTCTTTGACTTTTTCTATTGTCATACTTTATCAAACACTATTCAGATAAATTAAGGTTATTGGGGTTACCTTTGATTTTTTGTGCTTTTTATCCCTTTTGTGCTTTCTATGCTCTCTTTTCTTTCTGTCATATGAAGAAGTACTTGATGAGGAAGCAGATGATGATGTGGAACTAACAGAATAAGAACGTCTACTACGTCTACTATCTGAATGTCTATCATGATGGCGGCTGCTTCTATGGCGAGAAGAATGTCTAGATTCATCAGGGCTTCGCGAAGAACGACGCTTACTCTTTTCATGACGGCGCCTTGAACTTTCTCCACGACTGGGGGATCTGGATCGACTATCATGTCTTCTTCTACTGCTCCTGTGGCGAGGAGAAGGTGAGCGTCTTGATCTATGACGTGATGGTGAAGGTGAATGTCTTGATTTGCTTGTTGAAGATGCCATTTAAAAGTAATAAATGAATATGATGTACCATCTCAAAAGTAAGAAGGATGAGTTTAATACACGTGACTGTAATAAAAGACAAGAAGAAGGCTTTTTTATTGAAATAATAATAGTTTTTGCTGTACAAATGCTATGCAATATGTGTTTTTTACCAATGATTTGGTTTTTAAAAGGTTGAATGTAAAGTATCAAAGATATTTGCGTATGGTTTATATATTAAAATTATGATGAATTTTTAGGGTTTTCTGGTTTCTTTCTATTATCATTTTTTCGAGCCTTCAGCTGGCCAAAGATGGGAGGATGCCCAATGCGCAATGTTACTAAAGAGCGAATTATTACTGCTACTATTACTATTACTTAGTTTACCACCATCATTGTTATCGTATTGATGCTGTATCTCATCAGGTGTTTTTGTGTCACTTAAACTTCTTTCAACGTTTGGTAATACAGGTTGATTATTTGCAGGCGCCTTGGAAATTTGACATCCAACTGGGGGATCTGGTGCAATTGGCGCATAGTCATCTTGAGTGAATGCAGATGGACCATCTTCCATATGTTCACTATGTGAATCCCAATCATCATCATCAAATTCATAATCATAATCTGATTTTGCTTGAATTGGATCAGCAACATCTGTATCATAAGCGACTGGTTCTACTGGTATTCTATCTGCTGCTGGATCTTTTATGCCTGGTTGTTTACCTTTAGATACATTGATAATATGTTTAACAAATGCATCTGATTCAGCACTTTCTGCGTCCCAAGTTTCTGTATCGATCGGAGCTTTCTTGTGATGATGATATCGACTTGTTCGATGACCTTTACTACTAGAAGGCATTAACATAATATTATCCTCATCTGACGATGAATCATCAGAATCAACAGAATCGTGATCAGATCTTGAATTAGTTTTCAGTAAAGCAGGTTCAATCTTTTTAATGGAAGATCTCATTTTAGGTGGTTTAGAACGCATCATAATAACACTACCCCCGTCTGAATCATCAGGATCATAATCTTCTTCAGTAGTGCAGTCATCTTCGTCTTCTGTAGCTTCATCATCGTCCATGACATCATTTAATTCAGCCATTCTCACACGGGATGTCTTCTTTTTATTCATTGTATTGGAAGATAAAGCAACACACTGTTCGACATATTGATTAAACCGTAATTTGGGTTGTCTATGGCTAGCAATGACAGCAGGAGAAAATGCGCCGAGTTGTTCATTGGCTTCTGATATAGAAATGTTGTTTGATAGATCATTGTTGATTTGTAATTCTGAGGCAGATCTTTTCAATAAATCTGACATTGTTACTTTTTTCAAAGCAGATTTGAGTGGTTTTTGAGTTTGATTAGGTGAGGAACTAGCCGAGGAGATAGAAGGTGGCGAATCTACTAATCGATTAGATAAAGATGGCTTTTTAGATAGTGCATGGCTTGGTTCAATAGGTTGATTATTTTCGCCATCTTTCACTGGTTGAGGAGGAGGAGGGGGAGAAGAAGAAGAAGAAGTCATTAAGCCATAGGTATCCTCAGTTGTAGATACTTTTGGCTTGGCATAACGATCTTCTTCATCCATATTTTTAATAACAATGTGTAGCGGACCATACAACCATGTAACATCGCTATCTTTTAGCCTATAATTTCAACATTTTTCGATCAAATTAATTTTTTTTTGAATTTTTTTCATGCATGAAATTTACCAATTAAGTGTATCTGGACTAACAGTTTTAAGATTGTTTCTTTGCTTTGCCCATGTTCTCCAAGAAGCATTTTCGAGTCGAATTCCATTTACAATAGTTAATTTCTGCTTTGTCAATACACGCCAAGAAGCTGCAAGGTCCATTTCATCAAATTTATAGGATAAATAATCTACGTTACTCTCGATTTTAACATTTCGAGGCGACTCAAAATCGTCATCTAACGCATGTTTCTTTGTGAGCATTGATTTTGGATTAATTACAAGAGTAAAAAGATGAAAAAAAAAAAAAGAGATTAGGAAAAGATTTGTATTAAAGGAAAAATATTCTAGGCGAGTCAATCTTCCGGGTTTTTAATAAGGGAAAGAGTAGCCAATGAGCTGTGTATCGATGTTGGTTTACAATGGGTTTTTACGGTTATTTTTAGCAATCAAAATTTGATAAATCTGTCATGTAAATGTATTCCCGAGAAATATCGCTTGACTAGCTTAATAAAAAGCTGGTTCAATCACAAGGTACAAATTCCAATATAGTGTTGAACTATAAATCAATCAAATGTTATGGAAATACCATGATTTTTTTTTGGTTTTTGATGGGTTTCTGATTTTTTTTTTTTTTTTTATTTAGCAAACTGCACCGGATTTTTTTTCCATCATAAACTGTGCATAATGAAAACTTGTGATACATGGGAAATTGTGCATAAATCACCAAAGCTATATGGACAAATACAATTAAAGATATTCTAAACTAGTTTTAGATTTAGTTTAATGAGGAATTATGTCGAAATAAAATAATTTAAATTACCTTTTAGATGTACGGATCATCTGAAAATGAAAGATTAACATGAGGAAACATGCCAATCAGTCTTAATCCCGATCGAATGATCTCTTTAAAGATAAAGAAGCTTTTTCGACATGGAAAAATGCTTCAATTTGTATTGTATAACGAAAAAGACATCTCTAGATGTTAGATAGCAGCCAAAGAGAATTGAAAATAACTGAAAATTCAAAGCCTTTGAATACACCAGATGCCCTATATTCATGTAGCCCTTTTAAAGAAACGGTTGTTTTTATCTCTGCCATAAAAGGCAATATACAGTTACAATAATTGTGTAATTTGCAGTTACATATCCCTTTTCTTTTCATTCTTTGTACATTATGGCAATATTCAGAAATAAAAAGAAGCAATCATTAGACTATAAAACGGCACATAGACGTAACATTCAATAAATCAACTTTTAAATCTTAGATTAATAATTAACAATATCTATTTATATAGAGTCAACTGCATCATTACCGTCTTCAATAACTAGTTCAACATCAACAGGACTGGATAGCAAAAGCCTAAAAGATAAACCATCACATCAAGAAATTGATAGATTATTTGAGAAAGCAGCTGTAAGAGATATATAAACGTTTGACATTTTAATATGAATATTTATTTATATATATATTTTAGTCTCGATTGAATATCAGTACAAATGATGCGAGTGTACGAGGATTGACACCGGATAAAAAATGGTTTATTCTCTGTAATGAAAGCGCATTAACATCTATGGGAACAGTAATTGGAAAAAAGAACCCAAATAGTAGAACTTCTATTTCAGCGCATAATGGCAATGGCAATGGAAATTCAAATACAGTTTCTGGCACAATTTCAGACAATCATTCAAATGATTATTTACTTACACCAATATATTATATCGACACTTTGCATAAAAGGGAAGCTAAAATCGAAGTTAGATCAAAGCTAGTATCTGATTTATCTGTCAGATTAAGAACTATGCCAGTTAGGTAAGTGCTTATGATTGAAAAACTGCATTTCAAATATTGATTTTTTCATAATACAGGTGGGCTCAAGAATTTATTGAGGCCAATGGAATCAAAACATTGTTTGAAGAGCTATCTCATATCAACAAAACAAACCAACGGTACATTTATGTATTTCTGTATCAAAATTATTATTAATATTTTCTCTGTAGAAATCAACGAGAATGTCAACTCGAATTAGAAATTATAAAATGCCTGCGGCTTTTATTCAACAATTATGTAATTTTGTTTTATATTATGTTTATCCAAATACAAACTAATCTTTTGAAACTTAATAGTACGGCATTCAGCAAGTTGTAAGCGATCCATTTTATATTATCACCTTGACACAATCAATTATTTCACCTTCTTTGCCGATACAACGCCTTGTTTGCGATGCGTTAACATTTATGTGTTACTTTGAGCAGCCAAAAGGACATGCATTAGTTATGCAAGGTATGGATAAACTAAAGGAATCGCAAAATAGCTACAGTAGATTTGATCCTTGGCTCAAAACGTTGAATGCTGTTCTTGACGGCAGAGGAAAGATGGGGTCTGTAGTGGGAGCCAGCAATGATGTGAAACAGATAGTATCAAAAGGTAGCTCCGATATGCCAGTAATAGAACATGCAGTAAATATTCACATTAACATATAATAGGAGTGGAAACTAACAGCTACAATTCATTTCTAGTTAGCAAACCTCTTGCTGATTCTTGCAATGGTTGAGCCCGATACTATCGATGAACGAGAAACTAGAATAACGCTTAGAAATCAACTTTATCAAGGAGGATTATCGACAATATTTGAGAAAATGCGGTCATTTAACAATGAGTTAATGAATTCAAAATTAGAAGAATTTAGAGAGTTAGAAGATAGCGATACAATTGCACATATGGTGTTGGGTGATAGCACAGAACCTTCTGAAATCTTGGAAAAAATATCAGCATCAATCAATGGAACGAGAGCATATGATTACCTACAGACAATTTTACAGCATCTTTTATTAATACAATGCGACTCTGAAACAAAGAATCGATATTATCAATTGGTAGAGCATTTTGTTTCTCAAATTACTCTAGATAGAAAAGGTGTATCCAACAGCTTTTCAACTACATATGGAATGACAGTGAAGAATTTGATATCAAAATTCGCGGAAGAGGATGAATTAGAAGCTGCTCTACAAGAAGTAGATGAGGCAAGAGAAATGGCTACAAAAGCCCTTGAAAGAGAAGCAGCTTTAAGGCTTCAAATTGATTTGAAAGCAGGTAAATATTCTCACATTTCAGCGATAATAAATCTCTCTTGTTCAACAAATTGTCATAGATGGTCTAGTTGGAAAATATAGAATAAAAAACGAGACATTAGAAAGAAGTTTACGCATTGCAAACCAAACTAATTCTGTTTTGCAACAAAGATTGAATGGAATTGAAATGGAGCACAAAAGAACTCTTGAATCAATGGATAATCAAATAAAAAGGTTGTATCAAACTGTATGCATTTTAGTCGCAAAGAGTGGTGGTCGCAATGATCAAAGCGAAACATTTGAAGTGATAAAGTCAAAAATCAGTAAAAGCATTGAAAATCAATTAGAAAAACCAAAGAAAAAACCATTACCACCGATAAAAAAGCTTTCTGCAGTAGAGATAACGATTGAATCTGATAAAAATAAAGACAATACACCTCCAACAACACCCACAAAATTGCAATTATTACCTGAATTACATTTATTAGAACCCATAGATTCAAAATATTTTGATAATATAGAAAAAGATTCAAGCAATGTTTCTGACAATCCGCCACCACCGCCACCTCCACCATCAGTACCAGAAAGTGCGATGAATAATTTAGCACCCCCACCACCACCTCCTCCTCCACCACCACCACCAATGGGTATGAGCGCTCCTCCACCACCACCACCACCACCACCACCACCACCACAGCCTCTTTCTTTATCCAACAGCTCACCACCTCCACCCCCACCTCCACCCCCAATGAATGGAATACCTCCCCCTCCACCTGCTCCACCAAATAATGGTTTAGTTTCTCCACCTCCACCTATTTTAGTATCTAATTCAGTTCCACAACATCAATCACAACAAAAGCTCAAACTTGTCAATTGGGACAAGATTAATCGTCGTCAAATTGGCGAAACTATTTGGGAACATTTAGAAGATGATCAAGAAGAAGACGAATCTTCTGAAGATGATACAGTTTTATTTGATAGTCAGTCCATTGTTTCCAAACTCTCCAAAGCTGATGTCTTTTCTTCTATCGAGAAAACATTTGCACAAAAACCTCCAGCAGATTTAAGCAAACGCAAGAAAAAGATTGATTTTGTAGAGCTATTGGATTCTCGTAAAGCGTACAACATGAGTATCTTTTTGACTAGTTTACCAAAAGATTTCCAAATGCAACAACTGAATCAATACATGACCGATCTATCTCCAGTATTAGAAGAACATGTCTTGGAAAATCTAATTAGATTTGCTCCTACATTAGAGGAAGTAGGCAAGTTAAAGCGATATGCAGAGTCTTCAGATATAGGAAAACTATCTTTACCTGATAAATTGTCATTGGAAATGATCAAAATTCCACAGTTCAAACAACGTATTGAATGCTTATTATTCAAAACTACATTTTGGGATACTATTAGTCAACTCGAAAAGGTTAGATCTTGTTTTATAGTAAATGCATGAATCTAACTTGTAATATTTTAATAGGATTTCGAATGTATAGTTAGAGCATCAAATACTTTGAAAAATGCCAAAAGATTCAAGCAATTATTGCAAATGGTTTTAGTTTTAGGAAATTATATGAATGGAAATACTACTAGAGGAGGCGCATCCGGTATCAAAATTTCCAGCATTAACAAGGTATTTATCTATAGATTCAATGTACAGTGTCTATCATTTATGTCTCGATTGCATTTTTGTAGCTTATTGATACCAAAGGAATTACTTCAACAACATTGTTACACTTCCTGGTAGAAACAGTCGAAAGTAAATTCCCAAAAATACTTGGATTCTTGGATGAATTGAAAGGCTCTGAAGAAGCATGCAAAGGTAGCACAGATTAGCATTTTAACTGATTTTTATAAATCTAATATCCTTTTTATTTTAGTGAATAAAATCGAAGTTATGAGCAGCTTTTCAAGCATAAGAAAGGGTTTAAAGCAATTTGATGTGTTATCAAATGATGATGCATTTACAAATACAATGAAAGAATTTCAAAAAGAGGCCAAGGAAAAGTTTGATCAAGTAGAGAAAATACAAATCAAATCCGAATCATCTTTTGAAAAAGTGGTTTCATTTTATGGTGAACATGTAGAAAAAACACAACTGAATGAATTCTTTGGTATCTTCCATGTATTCATCAACAATTGGCAGGTAAATCAAATGTAGCATTTGCACAGGTTTTGCGCTTGATTTTGACAATTTTTCTTTATAGAAATGCTCCAAGGATTTGGCCACGATAAAACAAACACAAGAGCGTATAGAAGCACAAAAGAAATACGAAGCAGAGCGTAGGAATCAAGCTCGCAATGGCATTCAAAGCAAAGGCAAGGGAGTTGCCATGAGTGACTGTAAGTATCGAAAGCAGACATTTGGTTACCCATGGTTACTTATTTTGTAAAATATGATAGATACGAAAACAACGCAGCAAGATCTAGTAATGGACAATCTATTAGAAAAGCTATTAATGAGTCGTAGAGAATACAAGACAAAAGAGAAATTGCAATTACAGCAACAGCAGCAAATGTTAAATCCTATCATTTCAAGTGAATTGAATGCTTCTGAAATATTGGAATCCATTTATAAAATTCAATAATTATTTGTTACTCCTTCTTTTTTTTTCCTTTTAAAAAAATATCAGTTTATTTCCCATATACCAAATCTTCTCTTCTTTGTAAATAAAAAACAGCAAAATTGATAATAAAAAGGGGTTTTTCTTGTATGAAGTACGACATTCCAACATATGCTCTTGTATCCACAATTACATTCACTGTAGCTTTCTTAATATCATTACGGTCCTTTTTATATTCAGATATATGGACAACTTGTTATTCAAAAGACCTTAGCTCAATATTATCAACAAATCAAATATGCAATAAGAGCTATATAGCAGCCTACTTTTCTCATGTGGAATCTCGAAAAATAAGTTTATTGGTAAATTTTTTGTAAGATTTTTTTTTCTTTTATTATAATTGAGGGGGGTTGGAGTACATTGTGCTGATGTTTGTATACATACATACATATATATATATATAGGCTCATGTGAATATGACTATTTGTGGATCACTACTTATTGGAAGAGGTATTATCAAAATTGTATTTGGAGAATTATGGCCTATGGAAAGTCAGGTATATATTTTAGATCTTAATCGAACATTTTGCATGTAAATTAACACAATTTATCAAGCACATGTATGATCGAATGCTGAATTTCCTGTTATTTAAAGTTATATTCATTGGTGCTGTAATGGAACCTGTTTGGAGACATATTTTAAGATTATCCATGTGGATTGGTGTTTTAGGATTTATGCGCATTTTCAGTTTACTCAGCAGAGACAGATTGGATAATGTAAAAAACAAAACAAAAAATATGATTGTATTTATTGGATACTAATTTTTGTTCTAGTTGACAACTGTAGCATTCGTTTCTCTTAAAAAATATTACAAAATCACCATATTTTTATCGACAATTTTATTCAGCAACGTCATTTGGTACCTTGGATCACTTTATTTATTCCCAACTTCACTAGCATTTCTCACATTGGAGGTAAAATATGCTAAAGCTTTTCTTGAATAATCATATTCATTTTTATATTATAGTTTTTACCTGTAGTTTTGGATACAATTCAAGTCTTGATCAAATACACAACACATTTAATGGATCAATGGAGAGAAAATGGATTTGAAAGTAAAAGATTAATCAATTATTACACGGAATTAAGTGCAGACGTATTAATTCTTGGCTGTACGTTATTGCAATATCTCCAATTGATGGTAAGGCAAATTGAAATGTTTAAATCAAAATGAAATCTAATTTCAACCGAAAAGTGGATGCATGGAATATCCTTTGGATTGGTGGATATTGTGTTGTTTCTAAATGTACGAAGTGTATTGAAGAATCTACATAGCAAAGTTATCATTTACCGCGAAAGATGGAGAGCAATGTCATATGTCACAGATAGATATGTTGATGCATCTACTGAAGAGTTATCAAATCATAATGATGATTGTGCTATTTGTAGAGAAAGGATGAAAACTGCCAAAAAGTTGGCATGTGGACATTTATTCCATTTGTAAGATTCTTTCAAGCATCTCTTTTCCTTTGACTAATCATATTTTGCTCTTTCGATATAGACATTGCCTGCATTCATGGATACAGCATCATGTTTCCAAACCAACATGTCCAACCTGCAGAAGATCTTTATCTCCACCCTCGCCAAAAGAATCATCAAATTCAAAATAATATACCAAGTTGAAAGTAATCAAAAATGATGTGCCTGTGTGTATCAATGTGTGTGTAAATAAAATCAAGCTGTAATATATTATTATACAGTTATTTAAGGCAGCTTTTTATTATATTCATTTTCTAAATTATCTTTACAAAAGTCAATGAAGTATAAAATAATTATTGTCCAGGGGGAGCCATCTATCAAATACCATTTAATACTTTGATCTGTGCATATGCACATTGTTTGTAAACTTACATTTTGACTGAGTTCAGCGAAACGAGCACCGACTCTCTCAGAATGCTTCAAAAACTTATCAGCACACTTGTTGACACAACCTTCCTGCAAATCCCACAAAAACAATTAATCCACTACAACTCGACCCATATAAACTTGAAACTTACCTCCTTTCCGGTCAAAGACTTGGTAGTGAAATCATTGGCACAATCATCGAAACAACGTTGAACCAAGTTGGAATAAAGTCTCATAAAATCCTTCATCTAAAACAGAGAAAAAAGAAGGGTGTTGAGATGAAATGAAATGATATAAGCGGCTCATCGCAATTTGATGATTGAATTAACTGCAAAAACATACCTGCTTATGCTCGATCATAGCAGCGATTTGAGCTTGTTCAGCTTGGTTAAATCTAGAGAAATCCATGATGGTTTATTTAAATATTTTAATAATGACAAGGGTAAACCGAGATAAAATTTGCCTTAAAATATATAGAGGAATTCTAAATGGATCCAGTAGCGGGTGTATAGCTTAACTCGACGTCATTTGAACCAACCCAACGTCACATTGAAAGGTAGGGTTTGCTTTTTGACAGATCAATTGAATGGATATTAGTTAATCGTAAGTAACAGCATCTTCTTTTCCTTAAATAACAACCTATTTCATCCAACTGTATCATTATAGATCTCCAAATATATTAAAACTCGGATAATTCATAGAAAATTAGAGTGCTTTGGATAACTGAATTCAGTAAATGGCTTAATGGTTTGCCAAGAGATTGTCGGCCAGAATCTTCGTTGCTATAACATATAACATATTCGAGTAAAATTTAAATTTTCCAAAAATTCAATTTTTCATGATTTTTCAATCTTCAAAATCGGTCCGTTCCCTCTTTTGTACAACTAATCTCACGCAAAACACTTTCAGGATACGCCCTGGATACTATTAAATAGGTATAAATTGGTTGCATTATGCTACCTATTCCTAAATTTATTTTATATCTCACGAAAGACTCAAAAGCACGTAAAATTCACTGCTTCTTCCTTGAAAACGGGGTCTTACTTTTCATCCCTGCCCTACTTTTTTTTTCACTAAATAACACCAAGAAAAAATTATATGCCAATGTACCTGAGATGATCAACTTTAATTCAAAAATGAGTATCCGGAAATATCCTACTTTTTGCTGTTGGTATTAATTTTTCAGTGCTAAGGTTTCAGATTTTTTACGCGTATTTCACTGCTAATGGATTGAAAACTTTGAAGCTTCATATCTCTAGAAAAAATTAAGCTATACTAACACTTTCTAATAATGAAACTTACTTGTTTTGAAGCGCTCTATAACATATTTTAATATAAAAAAATTCTGAGCACTTTTATTCTTTTTTCATTTTTTTGGACATTTCTATAGTAGGTTTCAAATTATTGGTTAAATTGAGCAACATTTTTTTTGCATTCATGTCATTAAGCTCAATAAGCTCTCTCGAACCCAATTTAGAGTTCTTCAAAATATTGATTTTTCATGGAGATATCCTCAAAAATGTGTACAAAAAGGTACCTCCATTTCTGGCGTACATTTTCCCCTTGTATACCCTCATCCCAAATTCTGAAACAGAAAAAAATTTAGACAAAAATGTTGTTTTCTCTACGAAAAATGCAGCTAAAAGATTGTACAATAGTTCGATCGATAGATAATGTTTTTGCGCATCATTTCAATTAGTTATATTTTAAATATGCTTATAAAAAGTGATGTGCATCTTCAAAAAACCTTCAAAATTTCAATTGCATTTTACGCAAAATTTAATGTGGAATGTTTTTTTGATTTTTATTTAGATGGATGCAAAATTTAAAACTCTACAAAAACTATTTAGTAAACTAGGTCGACTCACTTTGCAGTTCATGAGCCATTAAACGATTTTGTTTTTTTTAATCATTTTCGATCATTTTTTCGAATCAACTTTGGAACCCCGTTATGATAGATTAGAAGCTGTGATAAAAACTATTATTTTAGTTATCTCGACGAAAAATCAATATTTTTTGCTAAAACAAAAAATACAGAGTAGCAATCAATTAGATCTACCTAGTGAATACAGAAATTAAGCCCTACATAATGATTTTTAAGTTTTACAAAATAATAAACTAATATTTACAACTGCAGAAACAAAGAAAAAAATCCCATTCTTGTGAATATTATGAAATGCCCAGGATTTAGAATAAATAATGGAGCAAGAAAAAATGTATAATTTAATAAAGGAACTTGTTAAATTAAATCACACACAAAAACTGAAGAGAATCTTTATTTAATATCAATAATTTGTCCTATTTATATACATATTTTATTTACTACATTAGTAACACAGCACATTTAAGTTCAGCTTATTTTATATAGCTAAATCCAACAAGTGGGTATGTCTCATATATCCCGCTTCCCGGATCTTGCTTTAGAAAATAAGAACACTCGAGAATGTTATCATAGATCAGTTAGCTGACTTCTTGAAAATAAGGATTACAAATCAAAAGGTTCATTATCTTACGATTAACCGGTGGATGCAACATATTCATCCAATTAATCTCCAATTATACATGATGGTAGATTTAAATGTATCCTGCATAAAAATTTATATTTCTACTCTCACAGATCACTGTGAATTGAGAAAACTATCAGCAAAATATGATATTTCTGTCCAATAAAACCACCTGCTGTGTCGTATATTTTCATGTTTGGTAAATAATATTAAAAAAGAATACAATTAAAAGAGAATGAGTAACGAATCAGTTCTTCAACTGTATAATAAAAAGAAAATATCGTTTATTTAGATATAAAAGTATGGCCTTTTACTGTATATTGATTTGATATTGAGATCCTGAGATGTAATTTCAGGTACTATTGAACCATTAGATCTGTTTGATAGTAATCTATGGACTGAAATGGATCAATCATAATTTAACCGTTCTTGCCGAGCTTGTGAGTTGCCTTGTTTCAATGCTGCGCTAATTGTGCTTGGATGTTGATTTGATAGTTACTTGATTGTTGATTAATTGCTGGGATGAAATAATATGGTGTCATAATTGAGGTCCAAACGTTCTTGGTAATTACTGAATTAAACTTAGTACGCTAGGAGTTTTTTATATCCGATATCAAGACTTTGCATTTCAATACATGTCGTAGTCAATAGATTGTAAGATGTATTGATACTGTAGAAGGTGATAACATATGGTACTTGGTGGAATACAACAATGTGTATGGATATAATATGTTATGTTTCAGTGGCAATATTGCTATATATAGGGTATGTTTCATTATTAGTTCCTAGATGAAAGGAACCAGCTACTGAACAATAGGACTTGCTAGATCTGTCAATATTTAGAATGTTTTAATTCTAATAGATCAACCTGCTATTTACAACATCTACTAATAAGGGCAGTGCTACAAAAACGTAATTATAAAAAAAGCTGTGGGAAGTACAATTATAACTCTTCTAAGTTTATTCAAGGTATGAAGTAAAGCAACGATCCATCTACTCGATGATGGATCATTGCGATATTTATATTAAATGCCTAATTCAAATCACTAATGCAGTGATTTGATCTTCTTAGTTTTAAAGCTGATGGGAAAAGGGATCAGCAATTACTAATTCAGGTTATACAATTATCTATAATTGTTGTTTGTAAATTTTAAATTATAGTTAAGTTTCTAGATTTCATGATCTTGGTTCTCGTACCAAATTCATGTTACTCATTACTAATTCAATATGATGTGTGAAAGACTGCCAGTAGTTCACATCAGGCAGCAGTAATTAAGTATAAAAGACGAGCCGAGCCTAGGACGAGCTTGACCAAAGCTCGCCACAACGAGCCGAGCTTTGTATCACTCGAGCTCGAGCCGAGCTTTAATAAAAGCTCGTTTGACAAAGACGAGTTTTTGACTTTTTTTTAAAAAGCTCGTTTGAGAAAGACGAGCTTTTGACTTCTTTTCAAAAAGTTCAAATTTAAATAATAATTAGTAAATGCTATGACATTATTACTTTAGATAATTGTCAATTGACATTCATAAGTTTGCTTTACTTTAGATATTTGTCACTGGAAAGGTAAAATAAAGCTCGCATTGAGATGATGAGTTTTAGTCGCTGCATAAAAAAGCTCGTTTGGGGTAAACGAGCTCTAGTCACGCGCAAAAAAAAGCTCGTCGAGGTTGAACGAGCTTTTTTGTAAGCTCGTCTAACTTTAACGAGCCTTGAGAAAAGCTCGGCTGCATAAAAAAAGCTCGGCTCGTTTAATATCACTAGCAGTAATAAGCAGACTCGTTCTCGATTAATTATTATAGATTGAAAAAATGAACTTCCATTGCAATAAATATATACCTTAGACATTGTTAATTAGATATACATTGGTTGCATTATGCTGCCTGTTTCCAAATTTACATTATATCACATAAAAGTCTTGAAAAACGCGTAACATACACACTTTTTCCTTAAAAACTGGATCCAACTTTTTATTCCTACCCTATTTTTTTTTCCACTGAATAATACCAAAAAAAATTATATTCCAATGTACCTGAGATGTTTAACTTTAACACAAAAATGAGTATCTGGAAATATCCTACTTTTTGCAGTTGATATTAATTTTTCAGTGCTAAGGTTTCAGATTTTTTACGCGTATTTCACTGCTAATGGATTGAAAACTTTGAAGCTTCATATCTCTAGAAAAAATTAAGCTATACTAACACTTTCTAATAATAAAACTTACTTGTTTTGAAGCGCTCTATAACATATTTTAATATAAAAAAATTCTGAGCACTTTTATTCTTTTTTCATTTTTTTGGACATTTCTATAGTAGGTTTCAAATTATTGGCTAAATTGAGCAACATTTTTTTTTGCATTCATGTCATTAAGCTCAATAAGCTCTCTCGAACCCAATTTAGAGTTCTTCAAAATATTGATTTTTCATGGAGATATCCTCAAAAATGTGTACAAAAAGGTACCTCCATTTCTGGCGTATATTTTCCCTTGTATACCCTCATCCCAAATTCTGAAACAGAAAAAAATTTAGACAAAAATGTTGTTTTCTCTACGAAAAATGCAGCTAAAAGATTGTACAATAACTCGATCGATAGATAATGTTTTTGCGCATCATTTCAATTAATTATATTTTAAATATGCTTATAAAAAGTGATGTGTACATTCAAAAAACCTCCAAAACTTCAATTAAATTTTGCGCAAAATTTAATGTGGAATGTTTTTCTGATTTTTATTTAGATGAATGCAGAATTTAAAACCGTACAAAAACTATTTAATGCACTAGGTACACTTACTTTGCAGTTCATGAGCATTTAAACAATTTTGTTTTTTGAATCGTTTTTCGTTCATTTTTTTCATCATCAAATCAATTTTGGAACCCCGTTACTATAGGGTTAAAGCTGTGATAAGTCCTATTATATTGATTATCTCGACGAAAAATCAATATTTTTCGCTGAAACAAAAAATGCAAGATAGCTTTTAATTGAGTCTACCTTACGAATACAAAAAATTAACATCTCATAACAATTTAGATGCCGAATGTTTCACATTCGATTCTAGGTCTCATTTTGGTCGTCCATGTTAGGCCAGTGGTGTACTTATATTCTGGTATTAACTCGTCTATTTTCGGATAAATATAAATGGTTTATAGAATGACGAGGAGCTGCTATTTACATCTACTTAAGTCAGTAATCTCATCATTTTTCGCCGAATATAGATCCAAATGAGCTCTTATCGCAATGATAGGTGTTTCTAGTATTGATCTATATAATTGCAAAGGTTCAGCCTCCCCGAGCTGCTGTGGAAACGAGGAAATAAAAAACACGCTTGCTTAAACTATTTTGTATGGGTTGTTTCAGATATTCTTTGAAAATCTTTATAAAATCAAATAACGGCTCAAAATGAATTTCAAAGCTGCATATAATGCGCAGGATACGTACAAATAAAATGTCTTGATTTCCTTAGCTAAAAGTCGTTTTTGAAGGATTAAAGTACAAATTTTAAAGAGAAACCTGTCTTCCTCTCTTTGAAAGAAATAAAGCAAATAGAAAGATGCTGGGAATCAATGAATATTGACCTCAATAAGCTGAAAGTTTTGTATATTTACTACAGCTATAATAATATCCAGAACAAAATTTTTTGGCATTTACTGATTTGCTGGTTAAATTGTAGGAATCGACTGCATCCTTTTTCAAGTGAGGGTTTATGGCTTGACAGACCATTTTGAATTGGAAATAACGCAAAACTAATATATCGCAATTACAGCTACTGATATTCAATAAGTAAACTTCCTTTTTATGCATAGTCAGAGCTGTACTGAATATGTTTTATTTATATACAACATTAAAATTTTGAATATATATCAAGAATCAAGAAAACTAAAATAATACAAAAGAACTTCTAATTGCAATAATACTCGTAATTTTATTTATTTCATTTCCGTAACTGCTGTAGTGGTCGTAGATGCTTGTGGTGGTGAAGATGCAACGGTAATAGAGCTACTATTATTATTGGCATTTGTACTACTACTAGGCAAAGCAGATGTAGTAGCAGGTATACTTGCTCCTCCTCCTCCTCCTCCTCCTGAAGAAGACACCATGTTTATAACGGAGTTAGCTGCGGATGTGGTTGCATAAGCTGGTAAACTAAAATAAGTTCCAACATCGGCTATGGCGGTTAAATCACCCAACATGGTAACAATTTCTGTTGAAACATAGACGCTTTCTGGCAATGATGGAGACGAAGAGGGAAATGACTAGTGTTTTTTTTTCTTTCAATATCATTGTAATTCAAGCTGAAATTATTCAGAACTTACCTTATCATCTTTAAAAGAAGAATGATATCTTAAAAATATACCACAAAGTACAAATCGAACAATGAAATAATACAAGAAATCATCCAACATGAATCGCTTTACATTTTTGTCTACACTACTATCTGTAATGAGTAAATCACCGATGGCTTTCTCCATGGCACATATTTTTCGAACACATTCATCCCATTTTTGTTGATCCAAATTACCAATATCCGAAACAGAACAAAAGCCAAGCAATGGGGTATGTAAAAAAAGGGTAAATAAACTTCCAATCTCACTCTTGTCTTGTACTGAGGAAGGATACTCAATGGGAGACATGAGGCACATGACAGGTTGGTCAAATACATTGGGCATGCTTCTAAATTCTATGCTGTGATCACTATCGACAATGAGGAATAAAGGTTTGCGAGTAAATGGAATGAGATCAGCTGGGTGCAAGCAGTGAACAGAGGGAGGAGTGATGTGATGATGATGTGTGTCTGTAAGTTGGGTATTGGTAGTTTCTTTATTGTTGGTAGTGCCAGTATTGGGTGCAGCAGTAGCATTATTGTTATTTGTGGATGTTGCCATAGAACCGACAGCCGAGACAGCAGCCGAAGCAGCGCCCGAAGCAGTAGAGGAAGAGGCAGCAGCAGTGCCAGTGCCAGCAGAAGGACCGCCGGTAGCTGTAGAGGAAGAAGCAGCTCCTATGTTTGCATTAGTAACTGTATTTGTGCTTGCGGATCGATCTGTTCCAGTAGTTTGTTTATTTCTTTGACTTGTAATCACACCTCCTCCATATCCAGGAACAGTTTGATCAGGATAAGCACAGCCATCTGCGGACAAGTATAAAAGCAGAGCCGAATTATCACTTGTATCTTTAAAAGCAGTGGAGATGTATACCAACAGCTGACTCAAGGAAGGTCGATACAGTAAATATTTGTGAGGATTGGATCGTTTACTCATTTTTTCAGATGTTGTTTGAATGTGTGGTGCGGAATTGGTATTAGTAGAGACTCCAGCAGGTCTATTGATATTCGCTGTCGTTGCTGTAACAGTACTTTGATCATCCTTGAGCATTTCTTTTGACTTGTCAGATGTTTCTGTTGATTTGTTTTTTGTCGCAGCGGCAGAAGGATGTAATACAAAAGGTTCTCTCTCTAAAGATTGAAGCATACGATACATGTCCAAAGTCAATTCAGAAAATTTGATTTGCTTTTGATAGTTTCCTACAAGGATAGCTTCCTGTAATTTGAGTTTAGGTACGCCAGCAAGGTTTCTTTCAGGGATATTTGCTGATAATCGATGCTCAATCTTGTCTGGTGTACGATCCAAGTTGATGGGAACTAATTTCTTTTCCGCTTCTGTAAATGTACTAATTTCATCTAAAACCATTTGCCATTCCTTTGCATCAGGTGGTTTGAAACTCTTTGTATATTCTTCAATCAAACCTTCTAGTTCAGTGATAAGCTGACGTACGTTTTCATCCTTGTTCAAAAGTAAGCAAACTATGATGAAACGAGCATAGTATCGCATCTTTTTTATCATTAATGCAGAGCTAGAAATATTAAAAAAAAAGTTGGCATGTATGTGCATAAAACTAGATGAAATCTTACTTTTTAACTTCAAGTATATCTTTAAAATATTGTCTTTCATGAATAGCCTCGTAAAAAACATAAGCTTCGTGAAGATAATTTGTCTCGCTAGTTCTTAAACTACAAACAAAATAAATGATTAAAACAATCGATCAGTGTTTTTCTTTTTCATTTAAACTTACTAGTAATGATAATAAAGTTGACCAATCTTGCTTGCTATTTCTCCTACTTCCCAACGTTTCAAACCGTAATTACTCTTATTTTCTAGAATTGATCTATGAGTTTGTTGGAATTTCCACAGCTAAAAATACTGTTTAGAATGCGATTGAAACAGCCCAATAAAGCATACATACCTTTGTGTAAACCTCAAATGTTTTTTCAAAATACTATGGTTTTACATTTGTGAGTCGCTTTCTTATATAATACATGTATGATGAAACTTACAGGTCTCCATTGACGATGACTTCCAGTTGGTGGTAAATCTCTACATCGAAAATTAGATATACGGTGGCAAATGGTTCAACATTTTAATACCTTAAACCACTGAACAAGCTTTGACTTTTCTCTAGAAGATATTGAAATTCTTCTACTAATTTTTGATTTCTGATAGCTTCTTCCTCCGTTTCTGTATTTTTTAATTCTGCAGGTGTATTACTTGAAGCAGCAGCGACAGTAGCAGCGACAGCAGCTGAAACAATAGGAGCAGTTGCATTATTAGTTGCTGTATTGCTGGTTGAGCTAGTAGTGTTGATATTGGAATTATTATTGTTTATAGATAAATTAGTATCTATAGAAACTTATTTAAAGGCGGTTTAATAAAATGCATATCACTACAAGAGCTATATTTTTACCTGGAGAAGTAGAAATAGCTACAGGTTTTGAAGCAGCTGTAGTTGAAGATGCATTTACATTTGATATATTATCCTTTGTAGTGGATGATTCTATCGCTTGGTTTTGAGCTGGTGTATTTACGTTCATTCACAACAAAGTATATCCAGATATGAAGAAGGGTCTAAACAAAAAAATGGTTATGCGTGGCTTTTTCTTTTTAGAGCACAGCATAAAAATCACAAACGACCGTGTATAAACAGCATATATTTATGATTCTATACACAATTTTGAATGATATCATTCACAGTATTCTTTAGCTATTAGCTTTATTGAATTCCTATCGATGATCTAATTTATTTTATGCAAAATAGATGACAAGACCCTTTGTAATATTATATCATTCAGTAATGGCTTGCTTTTAATCTGGCCACATCATTGAGAAACACACGTTTCACAAATATTTACGTGCTGTAATTTGCACATATGATGTAGAAAAAAAAGACAGGATTCATAATTTTATTATCAATGTACCTAGACACACATCAATTTTGCGTTTAATTGCATTAAAGTGCTATAAATTACACGTTTCTTCTACTATTACGTATTTCCAAGTAGTACAAGGCACCTCTTTTTGATTCGCACGGATAAATGTTTCTTCTTTTTTTGTGCCTGAAAATCATGGCTCGGAATTTCAAGGATTCATGTCAAGTGATAAGTTCATCTGATTTACTTTTCCTGCACAGTTCTATGCACTTTAGTAAAAAAAAAAAAAAGAGATAGATAATTTGTTACGAGAAATGTAATATTTTTATTTATATATATACGAAGAAAAAAAAGAAGAAAAAAAAAAAAGCAAGAAAGAAATCTATTTGTATGTATACAATCATAATTATAAACCAACAGAAACAAGAAATAAAAAGCATATGTAATGATAATAGAGTGAATAAGCATAGTAATATATATAGGAAAGAATGGAGTGAGTTTGTTTGCGTGTGTTTGTGTGTGTGTGTGGGAGAACTGCTGCTGAAAAAGATTTAAGATGCGATATTTTGAGTAGTACGTGTGATGTGATAGGGGGGACAAATACTAGCTGCTTTATCTTCGCATGAACACGATGCTGAGAAAACTGATATATCAGATAAAGACGACGAAAATGAAGATGAAGTGGACATAGACTGCATTAAAAAAAAAGGTGAAGTTCGAGAATTATTGCTATTATTATGCGATGAAGAAGATGATAATATTGCTGGTGAAGATTCTTTTCTTTTCCGCCTACTACTAGATGTTATTGTTGTTGTTGATGATGATGATGATGATGTTGTTGTTGTTGAAGTAGAATACGATAAAGAAGGACTTCGGTGATAAGACATGGAATAAGACTTTTGTAGTATATTGTTTGGAGATGTTGGTTGAAACTGGATAAATGAGGATGATTTAGAAGCTTCATTTGATTGACAAGACATGGAACAAAAAGCAATGTTCTATAGAGTAAATTAGCATAAACTATAATTTAATTTAATTTAACAAGTTCAAACTTACTTCGTCAACAAGTCTTTTTTCGCAATACAAACAAAGGTTCAATTCCATGAGATGGATGCTATTATTTTATTATACACTAGAAAGAGAGAAAGGAAGAAAGAGAGAGAAAAGAATCATTAATATGAAAGAATCTTTATATATTATGTGAGGAACTTGAATTAATCGTTGGAGATAATGAAAGTAATACGCCCATTTTTTGAGGGGTGAGAATATATTACACTGATTTACATTTATCTATATACAAATGTACCTGAATACACATATATTGCTCATGCTGGCGTGGGAACATAACGTATAAACAAAAAATCTATTGACTATCTAGCAATAAAAATGTCAACTCATACCATATATCTTGACTACTGTAAAAATATAATAAAATGCATCATGTTTATTGTACTACTACTATCACCACACATAACTGAATTTATGCACGTGAATAAACTACCCAACCGGATTTTATCACAAAAGCGTCCAAAGAAAAAAGATTATCATCATCAGTGTACAATTTGCATAATTCTTGTTTGTTGATGCTCGCATTTTATCACCAAGGTTCTTCATAACATAATTAAAGCGGGTAGCATACTTAGATGCTATATACATAAAATAACCAACATCTTCTTTTATGTGTACACGTAAATAAATCTTACATGCTATCTTTTCTCCAACATGATTGTTTCCCTCTGTCTTGTACAACACAATTCTCATCTTGTTATCTGGTAATAACCGTCTTGGCTTAAGTAAACTATCTTGTCCTCTTTGATCATATATTTGTAAATGTATAGTGTTCTTCAACTAATGGTCTATAACTTGGTGTTGCTCTTAAATCCCATGTGGCTGATATCATTGTACCTTCCATCGTTGATATTGTCCATGTTGCTTTATTAGGTCCAATTGCTTCAATAGTTAGGTTTTCTGGTCAAAACTTGAGATTTGAATATGCCCATTTCAAGTCAATCTGGGACCCTGCATCGTCATTATCAACTAGCAATCGATAAATTGGTCCTAACGCTACATCTTTTTCATTTGTAGGATCTTGTTTAAATGTCAATTTATGTGCTTTCCGTTCAATTATGCCTGGTCGATTTGTATGATCAAATACTCCATTAGTCGGTAATGCAGATATATTTTTTATAGATGCTGTTGAAGACAGTAGATCAACTGATCTTTTGTTTTTGTTGATCTTCTTGTGGTTCATCATCATCATAGGACGACGGATCTTTGTACTGCTGAGATCCGACGATTTCTTAAAATGCGGCAAAATACTATTATTGTGCACTATTAAACGGATTTAATATACCTTCCCGTTAGGGATTTTTCTTGCCTTATTTATCTATAAATTTATCAGAACATATGACTATAATAAAAGAAAACAAGATGAAGAATATATGCATATTTTTTTTTTTTGTATATTATAAAAGAAATGTTTATTGAGAAATGTATAGGTTGCTTTTTTAATTAGATAAATCTTAAGAATTCTGATCTGGCCGACCACACAAAAAAAAAAAAAAAAATAGTATAAACAGCATGATGGTATATGGGTTAACCTAAAATATTGATCAAAACAATAACGGACGTAAATGCTGCAACACTAATAGCTGCAACAATAGGTCTAAACGCTTCATGGAATGAGTTACTACCACTATAGAAACAAGTGGGGCAATAACCAGCTATCATACATGTATATATATAAATTAGTGTTAAATACTCTATAAAAAACAGCATCAACTTACAAACTGTTGTAATCGGATCATATGACTCAGGTGAATAAAGTGCAATAGATAAAGTTGTACAGGGTGACATCCAACCAGGTGAATAATCTACAGACACGCCACGTTGATCAAATAATTGAATTTTATAATATCCATTCATTAAAGGCGTATCTGTAGGAACTGATCCGATATTCCAAATGGCTTCTGTAGCAGAGCCATCCATTGATGTAATATCAACTGTAACAGAATTAGGACCAACAGCATTCAAAGTTAAATTGACAGGTCTAACTCGAAGTGCTGTATATCCCCACTGAAATGTCACATTTGCTGCAGTTTGAATAGGATAAAGTGGTAAGACACTACCGCTTTTTGTTGGGGTAGCAAACGTGACAGAGCCAGCATAAATAGTATTACCGAAACTGCTGGAAGTAGGAAGATCAGACCATGCTTTTCCATTATCAGGATACCCACTGTCAGATTCAGTAGATGTACCAGTTGACGTTGAGGCATCCGATGAAGCTGTTGCCGTTGTAGTTGCAGTTGCAGAAGCAGAAGCAGAATCGGTAGATGCTGCTGCTACAGAAGCACTTGAGGTCTGTGCATCTTGAGTAGTGGCAGTGGCAGTGGTAGTGACAGTTGCTGATGCGGTGTCAGCTTGTGAAGAAACTACTTGTAATATTTTAAGCTTTGCTAATTCAGAAGCTACATTTGAAAATGATTAGAAATCTGTTTATCGTGGAAATATTATACAAAACTTACACAATTGAATAGGGTCTATATTAATTTGAAAAATAACAGAAAATGTTTAAATAATGTAACACACATACACAACTTATAACGTTACCTCTTTTATCTACTGCAGAGACAGCATATATGACAATAATCAGACAAAACAAGACTATGAAATTCAATTTATGCAACATTTTTTGAAAAAACAAAAGCAAAAGCAGAAAGAAAAAGAGTAATCGCTATTTCGAGATGTATATTAATTTGTTTTACTTGGCTTTGAAGGGAGATTAAATGTAAATGTGTTTATATAAAAGTTGTATACAGGTTTTCTGTTTCATTTTATTTATAAACCAAGCTGTGCAGCAAATGAAAGGGCGACTTGTGCTGCCATTTTACGTCTTTCTTCATCAGAGAGACTTTTACCATGTTCTAAAATTTCATTTAGAATTTCAATTATTTGAATTAACACTATAATCTCTTACCTCTCATTGATTGTATCGCTTCAAATGCTTTATCTAATCCATCTTCTCCATCAATATCCCCAAATAAATCATTTCTCATCTTGTTAATTTCATTTTGTGAAGGCATATCATCATCATCATCATCTCCAAGTTTCAAAATATCCTTATCCTGCGCAAGTTTCAATTCTCGGATCTCATTTAATAAATCTTCATCTTCAGCAATTCCGCTAACATTCTTTTTAGTCATACCATCCCAAAAATTGGTTTGTATGATCTCTAATGCTAATTCCATACCCACTTTATCCATAGGTATATCCGTCTTTTCATCCATATCAACATAGTCAAGACTATTTGAAAGACACCAGTCATTAATTTCTGCATCTACTTCCATGTCCAATGCTTTGTTTGATGAAGTTCCAATGCACAAACGAATACCTGGCTCGGCTTGATCAAGGAACGGTAACCATTCTTTTATGGTATTGAATGTAGATGGCTATAAAAAGCTGTCAATTTTCATGTGTCAAATATTCACATTGAAATTACATACCTCGTTCTTGTCAAATATAAATACAAAAGCGTCAATCACTTTACTAATCTCGGTTTCTTTCTCGCAATAAGCCTTAATTGTCTCTTTTTCGGTTGCTTTATCGATTTCATCTAACCAGAAATCAACTTTTGCTGTATAATATTTTGTATCAATTTCATAAGGTATACAAACACCAACAAGATCGCCATTTGTATCTTTTAATCTAGTATCTACAAGATTTTGAGGAAACTCTTTACTGTTTGATGTTGTGAATATATCTATAAAAAAAATAAAAATAAAAAATGTTTAATTAAAATGATAATTTAAACCTACTCTGGTATCCTTAACCTTTCACAAATTGTAAAGTGCTTCCATTTGGTTGACTTGTCACAAAGATTTTGTTCTTGAGCATTTGTTGTGAGTTTTTGAAACGGGAAAAAGAATCAGAGAATGAACTCTTTTTTTTTTCTGCGCCTATCTGCCATGCCTACCTGCCTGCTAATTTCATCGCTGTAGTCAGAGTACGAGTCACTGGGTTTTATTGCATTCAGTTTTCAGTAACAATACATTATTAATCACTATCAAATATCAAATATCAAACCATACATTTACATTTCAAGTGTTTGTAAATCCAATTTCAATCAAGAATTACAATTGTAATTTTCTAAATATGCATGCATATATCTTTAAATAGACAAGGTTATGATGCCAAGCGTTACATTTTAATTGTTTTTTTAATTGCGACGATACTTGGCTTTTTTTCTTTAATTATAAGTGGATCGATCTACCTATTTGTTTATTTGAGATGGCATGTATTACAAATGAACTGTTACATTTTTTTTTTATTAATGTATTTGCATTGGATTCAGACAAGATCAATTATGGTGACATGAACGCTTATAGTTTTCGTTATTACTCTCACAGATTCTTAAGAATTTTGACATCAAATTGCCAGATGTATTTCAAGAAATGAACCATGCTATAACATTTCTCGCCATCTGAAGAGTATATTCATATTTTTTGATTCATATAAATCTTTCAAAGAGCTGATAATAAATTATAAGCTAAACTAGGGCGTATGAAATTCAAAACAAGATGAGAGCAATCAGCATTTAAACATATTGAAAACGTCTTCGAATTAGAGGCGTATAAATTACAAAACATTCTGTTTATATCAACCAAATGAGCAGAAGCCTCCCATATTTATCAATCGTTCAATGCTATAGTTTTCATTTTTCTTGAAATATACAGCTATATAGCCAAATTTGTGTCATTTAAGCAGTGAAATTTAAATGATTAAATACTAAATAAACACATGTTTATTTATTTATTTATACCAAGAGCTTCAGCTTTTAAATTAAAAAAAAAAAATTGCTGCCACAATCGTAGTGCTCAAAAAACCAAGGGATTTCAATGCTGATAATCTTTAGATCGGAGCGTGCCACCTTTTTTATAACTATCCTCATGTTTAACGCTTTTCAGGGTATACATTAGGCAATGCTAAATACGTATAAATTGGTCGCATTATATTACCTATTCCTAAATTTACTTTATATCTCACGAAAAACTCTAAAACACGTAAAATATACTGCTTTTTCCTTGAAAACTGAGTCCGACTTTTCATCCCTGCTCTACTTTTTTTTTTCACTAAATAACACCAAGAAAAAATTATATGCCAATGTACCTGAGATGGTCAACTTTAATCTAAAAACAAGTATCCCAAAATATCCTATTTTTTGCAGTTGGTATAACTTTTTTAGTGTTAATGTTTCATATTTCTACAGGCATTTCATTGCCAAAACTAAAAACTTTGAGCCTTCATATCTCTGCAAAGGATTAAGCTATACCAACACTTTTTGATAATAAAACTTACTTGTTTTGAAGTGCTCTAAAACATGTTTCAGTATGAAAAAATTCTGAGCACTTTTATTTTTTTTCATTTTTTTGGCATTTCTGTAGCAGATTTCAAAATATTCGTTAAATTGAGCAATGCTTTTTTTATATTCATGTCATCAAGCTCGTTCAGTTCTCTCGGATTCAATTTAGTTTTTTTCAAAATATTGATTTTTCGTGGAGATATCCTCAAAAATATACATAAAAGAATACCTTCGTCTCTAGCTTCAATTTTCCCTTGTATACCCTCATCCCAAATTCCGAATTTGAAAAAAAAATTGATAAAAATCTCGTTTTCTCTACGAAAAATGTAGCTAAAAGGGTCAGCAATAGCTCGATCGATAGATAATTTTGTTGCCCATCATCTCAAATAATTAAATTTGAAATATTTTTATAAAAAATGATATGTATCTTCAAAAAACCTCTAAAATTTCAATTGCATTTTATGCAAAATTTAATGTGAACCATTTGTTTAAATTTTATTTAGATGGATGCAGAATTTAAAACTGCACAAAACTCATTTAATACGCTAGGTCTACTGACTTTGTAGTTCATGAGCTATCGAACGATTTTAATTTTTCGACCATTTTCTGATCGTTTTGAAAAATCGAATCTGAAACTCAGACACTATAGGTTTTAACTATTATTTTGATTATCACGATGAAAAATCAATGTTTTTCGCTAAAACAAAAAGTGCAGAATAACTTTCAGTTAAACCTGTCTTTAAATACAAAAAAAGTCAATCCCTCAAGTTTGGTGCTTAAATCCTATAACCGGTTTTAGATCAATTTTGGACATTTCCAAGGTAATTGTTGGTTTTTTAGGATATTAAACAGCCATTTTTGGAAACAATTCTATTTTTAGCTTATATTGGGATCTATCGGAATTACAATATTTCAAATATAGACAGATCTAGTGTTGTAAATGTACATAATAAAGACTTATGAATACATGAGAATCGGTCAATATTTATTAGATGTAAAAACAAGGTGGGAAAATCAAATAAAGAGTGAATGTCTACTGCTATTTAATTTATATTTGATTTAAAGATTGCTTACACACCTTTCTAGAACGGTGTTCTCCTACTAATTTTTTGTGTCAACCCTCACTTATACTTTTGTAATTATATTCAGATATAGATGATCAATCTAAAGTCTTTAATTGTTCTTGGGAACACTAATTATTAATATTATTTATTTTCTATCTTTCATTGTAAGTCTAGATTATTAGAACTTAGCTTATGTGATTATCAGTGTAATCATTTACAGCGTTTAATATTACACATACTATATGCTAATGATTTCAAGATGTTGATTTCTTCTTTATATTATAGCATATACATTTGAATAAAAATTTCAAATTTGACAGTATTATATTTATATATTAAGATACAAATGATCCCTTTATTTAATATCATATACGGCGGCATACATAGATTTTGAGTTAAACATTAATCTTTCGTCCCGTAAATATTTAGGATTGATATACAGCTAAATCATTACTCAAGCACATTTCACTACGGTCAAACCATGCTTTGCATGGGCAGAATAAAAAATTTTGTGCAGATCAGGCAGCTCAGATGAGCAGAGCAATAATAATGAGATCAAGGTTTTTTAGTCAATTTACTACTAAAGTATATTAATCATAATATAATCACTAACGAAAAGATAATTTGAACGGTTTAAAGCAGATGTGAGTTACTCTGGTTTAACAGAATTGCCTTATTAATGAGATACAGGCGTATTCAGTTCAAAACGCTTGAAACAATTTAATTATGCTAATTTACATGATGGTTTATCATCTCTTGCCCATTCGATTGCTATATTTGATTTTAATATTATTTCGTCTATACTTCTAACCGACTTGTTCGTCTATTAGAGTTAACTCACCATCCTTGATTAGCGTATCTATAATAACGATTCATTGTTAGCTCATGATGGTATGCAAAACTATTAAAAGGAGTTGCCTTAATCTCAAATTTATCTGATTCAACTGCTGATGCTAAACTCAGCATCAAATTAGTTGTGTTGACTCGCAATAAAGCAAGGCGTTTCATCAAGTGAAATGTTGGTGCTCAATGTATTTCAGTTAAATTGAACAACAGGTAGAGATATGATTTATGCAGAGGTCTATGAATGTGAGAGAGATCTCAAATCTATGAACACAAAAAAATGATCCAAATTGTGATGCTTCGTCAATCTGTACGAGATTTTTTGTGGCGACTACCTGGTGACTCAAGTGCAATTTAGGCATTTAATTGCCAAATGTATCAAATCATCAAGAAGATGAAGTTGGTTGATTGATATAACGGATAATAAATGCAATGTCATTTATTGAATAGGTGAATGTAAATGTATAAAGCAAAGCTTACTTTTGAATGAGGCTAATTAATTATTCTGATTAACATTAATAGGCACAAAAAGCATAGTTAAATGTAATCATTGCTACTAAATCGCATAATTTGATATGCAGAAAAACCTTGAAGCATTCATTCTTTTTTTTGGCAGTGCTATAAATTATCTGTTATATCAAAAGATACTAATGTAGAAATATTCTGCTAAAAAGATACATTTTATTAATTCATTGATGCTTCGTATTTATATGGTTTCTAAATGGTTATATGATTATCAATATTATTAATGAATTGCCGGGTATTGAGGTACTTGATATGATTTGGGAACAAATCATATACAATGGAATTTGTGGAATTGGGAATCTGTGATTGTATCATTTGAATAAGATGTAGGATTGCTTATGTTTCATTGCTACGGATTGTTCCTGAATGTTCCTGATAGTCGCTGTTAATGCTAGTGGTTATGTATGACATTTAGTATGAGTTACTAAATGTCATGCCATGTTAGATTTCAATAGTTGTTCCTGGATTTCTACATCTGGGTAAACTTATGATATATCATCATCGTTCAATATAGGGTTATTGCCGAGCCCAGCTTATACTAATAAATTTGGCTGGCAAAACCTGGCTCGACACCAATGCTAGTTCAATATGACTGAATATTAATGAATTAGAGAAAATACAACTGGTAAAAAACTGATACTTAGAATTTACCGCAAAATAAAGATAGATAAAAGGTGCATTCATTGTGTAGTGGAAATCGCAACATTTTGATGAATAGAAATAATGGACCAAGATGTTGTGTTTACCTTAGGATTTTTAAAAAGGCTTAAAAGAATACTTCACCATCAAACTTATATGTTAAATACTCACCATATGCTATTAATATTATCGTGTTTTTTATTTAAATTGCTGTAATATTAAAAATCAAGCTTTTCATAGCTTATAACAATGACAATGGGATGTTTCTGGTTTTAGATTGACATTTATCATAAGGCGGGCCGATGGTACGTTTGGTATTACTCTAGATGGAACCAGTCTATTTAATTTATGGAATTTGAATGAAAATACCGAGGAACCATTTGTAAGTACTTAAGTTAATTCTGGTAAAGCATTGAATAAATTGGACTGGGATAAAGAGGGTAGTAAAAGGGCCGCAATAGGTTCCAGTGATGGCCACGTTTATGTTTATGATATTGGAAAGGTAAGACTAAACCTTAATTTAAATTGTCTCTAGTGCAATAATTATGAAATAAGACTATATTATTATCAAATAAACTACCACACAATATTAACATGTACAAAGATTTACAGTAATAAGCTTGAATCAAGTGGGTACAGCATCGTAGATTCTTGAAAAAGTTCTCAAGTATTATAAAATCTCTTATTTTTAAGACTCACAAGGCTTATAAGCGGAATATTAATTTAGAAAATTATTTTTGTCCAGATCATCAATTTTGACATTTTTTAATTTTTTTTTCTGATTTTGCAAATCTAGAATTAATTATACTACCAATTATAAAAAAAAAAGTATACACATATACAGAATTTAACGCTCTATTTGCTCAATAAAAAATAACAAACCTTTTTATTGTAAAATATTACACGAAAATTCTTTAATCAAAAAACCGTTTTTGGGCCAAAAATGCTAAGTTTCATTACTTAACATTTAATATTAAACTTTAATAAAATGTGTATTAGTCATGGCTAGTGATATTAAACGAGCCGAGCCTTTTTTATGCAGCCGAGCTTTTCTCAAGGCTCGTTAAAGTTAGACGAGCTTACAAAAAAGCTCGTTCAACCTCGACGAGCTTTTTTTTGCGCGTGACTAGAGCTCGTTTACCCCAAACGAGCTTTTTTATGCAGCGACTAAAACTCATCATCTCAATGCGAGCTTTATTTTACCTTTCCAGTGACAAATATCTAAAGTAAAGCAAACTTATGAATGTCAATTGACAATTATCTAAAGTAATAATGTCATAGCATTTACTAATTATTATTTAAATTTGAACTTTTTGAAAAGAAGTCAAAAGCTCGTCTTTCTCAAACGAGCTTTTTAAAAAAAAGTCAAAAACTCGTCTTTGTCAAACGAGCTTTTATTAAAGCTCGGCTCGAGCTCGAGTGATACAAAGCTCGGCTCGTTGTGGCGAGCTTTGGTCAAGCTCGTCCTAGGCTCGGCTCGTCTTTTATACTTAGTCATGGCTACAATTTTCTCTCATAATGTACTATATTTAAACATTGATTTTGGTATCAAAATTTGATTTTTCTATTTTTTGATCAAAATCATGAGTGTTGGTAAGGGTAAAATGAGTTCCCGAAAATGTCCGCTACAAAGTCTGAATTTTCAGACCGTACATGGTTAAATATAAGAAAAGTAAAGTAAAAAAATGCTTTTTTATTTAAAACTTAGATATACCATAGTATAGGAGACTTAGCCGTTCAATCTTGCTATACTCAATTACGGCGTCGCTATACGGGCTCGCTTTTACAATTTTTTAATGAATGTATGACATGACAGACAGTTTTTCCGGTAGAAAATGCATGTTTCTATGATAACAGATATTGCCTACTACTTTGTTTAGTTTATGGGTTGATGCGCTGTAATGCTGCTTTTACATTGGGTGAAATGTGCAATTTATTAGCAGGGTTTTAAATGCGCTAAATAATGTAAAGCCTTGAGAATCCTTTTCTACGTGTGTTGTTTCTCTCTTTTTATTTTCATACTCCAAGGATAATATATTCACCGTTTGATAAGGCATATCAGACTACCAAGCTGATATTCTTTTCTTTTATCTAAATACGCATGCTAACATAAGGGACTAATGCTTTTAATATAGGTAGCAGTCTATATTAGACACTGATATTTTTATTTACCCGCATTCTAAGATCAAATATTATTATTTACTGCTGTATTGTTCAACATATTTCTTGATTACCAGATCAAATTGAAGGCAATAATTATATTTATATCTACACAATCAAAAGCTAAAGCTGGCTACAAACTCACGAAATGTTCCAGAAAAGTGATTGTGGAACAGGTAGAGATATTCACGGAAAAAAATATAAAAAAACAATAGGAATTCGACTAGATAACGTTAGGCTTTTATTATCAAGTAGAACTTAATTGACTTTTCTTTGAAAGGAAGATGTCCTTCTATTTATACACAATTTCTAATCTATATTATAAATCAATGAGAACAAATAGGAACATGCCATTTCCATAACCTACCCGATATCTTTAGGTCCTGATTTTATTATGAATGAAATCAGGCCATATTGAATAATGGTGTATTTATGATTCAGGTCAATAATTATAATTTGTTAGGATCCCTATCTCGGTCATAAGATTACTTGCTGTATCAATCAGACATGTCAAATCAAAGTGATTCCTGATTTATCCCAGCGGTAATTCAAGTTGGACACCAGATGAAATGGAGATCTAAATGGATGTAATAATCCATAGTGATAAAATTTCAAATGATATAGAAACAAAAGAAAAAGAATAATCTAATGTTTTGTCTAATAACCATAGTTTTGATTGTAGCTACTGTATACTTGAAAACAAATCTTTTTACAACTGACAACTTTAAACTAAAATAGTAAGTTTAAAGAAGGTTAATTTGTTTAATTTTACGAGTGATAAAGTAACATCTATAGTATTAGATTCGGCTTGCATATAAATTTAAGCAGTAAGTGTTATTCAAGTTTATGCTCGAGCAAAAACCATTGTTGCTGTAAATGTTATAGCTATAAAAATATTTACAAATGATGGTAAGCGTAAATATATTGGCTCTTGCATGTATTGCTTTACATCAGCAACGTATTGAATTGTATTGTCTATAATCTATACTAATAAAAGGAAATGTAATTTTAAAACCCATTCCAGTAAAAAATGGAATGGAATTTTGAGAACGGCACGATGTTCATGTACAAACCAATTTGTGCCCATACGATCAGCTCATTATGCTCATGGCCAGATTTCATTCTTGTGCACAAATAGGGATACTGATATTCTTATGGGCAATAATTCTACTACTATGCACACATGGAATTAATGTTATGCACACGGACAAAATCTATAATTCTGCGCATACAGGCTTAGCGTTGTTGTGCTTGTGTACAGGTTCTTTTTTTGTGCCCATGTGCATATTGTTATCTTTTTAACCATAAATATTCAGCGGGCACAACAGCTCAGGCTATAATGTACATCCCAACTGGACACAACGAAATTACCTTGTGCAGCACAGGTCGGCCGTAGTAATGAAAAAAAAATTAAAAGGGGGGTCGTTAATCTCAAATTTATCTGATTTAACTGCTGATGCTAAACTAGCATCAAATTAGTTGTGTTGACTCGCAATAAAGTAAGGTGTTTTTTTATCGAGTACGACGTTGAGGCTCAGTGTATTTCAGTTAAATTTGACAGATGGAGATACGGTTCCTGCAGAGATCTATAAATATGTGATGAGAGAGCTCAGATCTTCTATAAACACAAAAAAATGATCCAAATTGTGATGCTTCGTCAACCTGTGCGAGATTTTTTTGTAACAATACCTGGTGGCTCAAGTGTAATTTAGGTATTTAATTGTCAAAGATATCAAATCAAGATGAAGTTGGTTGATTGATATAACGGATAATAAATACAATGTCATTTATTGAATGGGCGAGTGTGAATGTATAAGCAAAGCTTACTTTTGAATGAGGCTAATTAATTATTCTGATCAACATCAATAGGCTCAAAAAGCATAGTTAAGTGCAGTCATTGCTACTAAATTGCATAATTTGATATGCAGTAAAATCTTGAAGTATCTATTCTTTTTTTTTGGCAGTGCTACGAATCATTGTTCAATATGACTGAATATCAATGGATGCGAGAAAAATACGACCGGTAAAAAACTGATACACAGCAATGTACATCGAGGTAAAGATAGATGAAAGGTGCGTTTATTGTGTAGTGGTGGAAATCGCAACATTTTGATGGATAGAAATTACAGGACCAAAATGCTGTGTTCGCCTCAGGACTTTTTAAAAGGGTTTAAAAAAAGCATACTTCATCAAACTTACTTAGATGTTAAATACTCATCACCATATGCTATTAACATCATCTTGTTTTTATTTAATTGCTGTATTATTAAAAATCAAACTTTTCATAATAGCTCATAACAATGACAATGGGATGTTTCTGATTTTAGATTTGTCGTATATTTTCAGGATTGATAAATAGTACTTAAAAAAGAATACAATTATAAAAGAATGAGTAATTAATCAGTTCTTCAACTGTATAATAAAAACAAGATATCGTTTATTTAGATGTAAAAGTATGGCCTTTTATATTGACTAGACATTGAGATCCTGAGATGTAATTTAAGGCACTATTGAACTATTGGATCTGTTTGATAGTAATCTATGGATTGAAATGGATCAATCATAATTTAACCGTTCTTGCAGAGCTTGTGAGTTGTGTTGTTTCAATGCTGCGCTAAATATGCTTGGATGTTGATTTGATAACTACTTGATTGGTTAACTGCTGGGATGAAATAATGTGGTGTCATAATTGAGGTCCAAGCGTTCTTGGTAATTACTGGATTAAACTTGGTACGCTAGGAGTTTCTTATATCCGATATCAAGACTTGCACTTCAATACATGTCGTAGTCAATAGATTGTAAGATGTATTGATACTGTAGAAGGTGATAATGTATGATACTAGTAGGTGGAATACAACATTGCTCCCCCCCAGCCTTCTATGAGATAAAACCGGGAAGTGGGTTTTGTAGATCATGTTTCAAATTAATTTAAAGACGCAGATCTTGGGAAAATTAATTCAAAAATGAGGATAGGCATAAAGAAAAGAGTTGACATGACCAGGATAGAAAAGAAAAGACCAATTTGAAGTAGATGAGGCACCAGTATAAATGAGAAAACCAGAGAAGTAAAGTAGTATAAATTTGGTATAAGATGAAAGTGTTGAAGAGCTTGTAGTGATCGATAAAAACCTTTGGAAAAAACCTTGGCAGGGAAAAAAAATAAAAAAAGTAAGGAAAAGATTACTACAACTATTTGCTTGATGAATTAAGCTTGTTGTGGAGACAACGTTTCTTGATTTGTAGCTTTAGAATTAGGCTTCTTGTTGGGATGTCGACGATTTAAAGTAGGTCCTGCGTGCTTTCGACGACGATTCAACTTGCGTTTATTAACTGTATTAGGTAGCGGCGCACCTAGTTTAGTTGGATTGATTCTTGCCCAATAATCACGAATAGGTTTCTTAGAGTCAAAGTCGGATTCGCGCTGCCATGTATCATCTGACTTCTGGTATCCTACCCAATTTGTGCGATAGAACATTTCACCAGTGTCTTTGTCGATACGATGGTTAACGATAGCCTGTACTTCATAATGACGATCTTTGAACCCGTGTGTGAGATGGTTATCTGAAGAATCTATGACTCGTATATGTTGAGTAGCTACATCTCGAGATAAAAGTTCACCTGTTAAATCTGCTAATACATAGCTGCCATGTCTAGTATAGTTTTTTATTAGGTATGGTCCTAACCAGCGAGGGCTTAGTTTGGATGTGCGAAGTGGATTTACAATCATAACTTTTGAGTTGATTGGATACTTGTCGTATACAATTTTGTGAGTGCGTTCAAAAGTAGCATGATCTTTTAATTGTGTTTCCTGGATTCGTTTGTGAATAGCAGGGATAACAATTTCCTTAACGTATTTTAATCGCTTGTCAATAATTTCAGTATTTGGATTATTAATATCAATTGCAGGGGCAGGTGAATTCGAATAATCTTTGAAAAGATTTGGTGCACGATTAAACATGACAGAAAAAGGTTGAGATTTGTGCAGACGAGCATACTGAATGTTCATGGCATATTGAATGACATCTAGATATAGATCCCATGATTCAGGTTCTGCTGCATCGTGCGTTAATGATTTGATAATAGCTCGTTTGCTAACACCCATAAATGATTCGACCAGGCTGTTGCCAGTAGGCGTGTATGGTAACGATGTTAGGCGATCAAGACCACTTAATTCGAGGAATTCTCGTATGAAAGTTCCAACAAATTCATTAGCATTATCACTTGTTATACGAGCAGGCCATCCAAACAAAGAACAGACAGATAGCAAGGATCTAGCTACAGTCACTGGGCTCTTGTCAGGTAGTGCTCGCAATATAGTAAATCTGCTAAAATAATCAACAATAACTAAAATGTAATTATTGCCTGAAGTTGATGTAGTAGCGAAATCTCCTAAATCGACAGCAATGTGATCGAATACATTATCTGGTAATACACTTCGAGGTGGATGATATCCAACACTAAAAATTCCGTGTGATTGACAAGCATGACAATCTTTTAAAACTCTAGTAATATCATCTCGCATGTGCGTCCAATGTACAGCATAATCATTGTGTAGAATTTTCTCAATAGCATTAATACCCACATGACCTAACAAATGCACTTTCAGAATGAGTTCGATTCTCTCAGATTCTGGAGGTGTCATATAGTCAGCATATTTCATTGCTCGTGAAATGAGAATATTATGGTTGTGTGGTAATGTATCAGAATTTTTAATAGACGGACTATTGTTATTCGTTAATGAATTATCGTTGTGATCGTTTGATTTTGATGATGAAATAGCATTGTAAGTTGAAGCATCAAAAACGTCAATATCGTTATTCACAGGAGTGTGATAGTTAATATCATGTTTCGTAGGGAATGATGAATACTTAAAGTTGCTTTTCTTAAAGCGTTTTTTAAACAAGGTGTTGTTTTGCTTTTTAGATTTGAGTAAAGATGAGTCACGGTTGTTTGTTTGTGTTAAAAGATCGGTGTCGCCACGTTTGTGGTTTCGTCGTTTTTCTTTTACAAAAATACTCGTGTTGTTGTATAAATTACCCCCCTCCAGTTTATTGTCATCTGGTGTATCAGTTGGAAATAAACGACTGAGAGCATCTGGTAAAATGTTACGCGATCCTGGAATATGAATGATGTCATAAGTATAATAAAAGAAGATAACTTCATACCATGTTAATAACATCATATTAGGAGTCGATTGAGTTTGCAACCAAACAAGACTACGGTGATCTGTATGTAAGATAAAAGGTATACCAAAAAGCCATTTGTGAAACTTTGTGAACATGTAGACAATAGCTAACAGTTCGCGTTTAGTTGTGGAATAAGCCATTTCAGATTTGGATAATTTGCGACTAGCCATTGTGATATAGTGTACTGTGTTGTCTTTGATTTGATAGATAATACCACCAACAGCAGTAGCAGAAGCGTCTGTAGCAACATTTACTTTGTATCGAAAATCAATGGGGCTGAGTGCAGTTGAGGAAGCGAGAGCTTTTTGGAGATTGTAAAATGCAGTTGTATGAGTGTCATTCCAAATACTAGCAAGGCTTTTATGATTACGCAATTCATCCAAAGGAGCAGCAAGTGTACCGTAACCTGGAATAGCACTACGAAAATAGTTGGTAAATCCAAGATAACGCATGATATCTTTGCCAGTTTTGGGAAGCGGCCATGTATGAAAGTTTGTCAATTTACGGGAATCAGGTACCAAGCGATTATGGATAATGCTCCAACCAAGGACATGTACACTGCGTTGAGCAAAGACAATTTTGTCCGGGTTAATTTGGAGATTTGCGTTAGTCAAACGTCGAATCACTTCTGCAAGTAATTGCGTATGTTCTTCAAGTGAATCGTTAAAACTTAGCACACCAATATCGTCGACATAGAGACAAACATGTTCTCGCATGTCGGAGAATAAATTTGAAAGACAGCGTGACGTTAAATTGCCAATAAAGGAAATCCCGAAACAAACTTTGCGCCACATATATTGCTGATTGGTAAATGGACACGAGAAACTCAACTTAAATCGAAAGCGTCTGTCCACTAAAAAACTAGTGAAAAAACTCTTTACGTCGATGGAACTTATTATCTTTGCAGCACTGAAGCGTTGATGAATGTCATCGATGCGTGGCATTTGATATTTATCCGTACTGACGAGGATTTGGTTGAATAAACGAACATCAGCGACAATTCGAGGTTTATCGAAAGAATATACACCAGCAGAATTCTTTTTAGCGACGACTAAAAGTGGGTGATTCCATCCAGTATGACTAGGACTTCGTTCAATCACACCATCCTTCTGCCATTGATCAAGTTGTGCTAGTACTGCTTCTTTGTAGACAATTGGTACCGGATATGGAGCACGATAAGCAATTTTGTTAGGTATCGTTTCCAATTGGACAATAGCGCCTGGAAGGTTACAGTAAGTAGAAGCAAGATCAATGTTAGCATTTTCTTTCAATAAAGGTTCAATTTGTGCGTAAGCGAGATTTCGTTCAGTTGGGGATCCATAAGGATCGTTGTTGGGTTCAACATCGGGATCAATGGGTGAAGGAAGTTCAGGACCAGTGTATTCAAACCATGATGATGTGAGACCTGTAATGCCAATATTCAATTGAGACATGATGTCTAGTCCAAGAAGTATTGGGCAATCGTTTGAGTCAGTGTAAAAGTCAAATATTTCAAATTTATGTTTAAAATTTCGTTTATTATAAAAGATATTTAAGTAACATGAGCCTATTCTAGGTTTAGTTGTCGAAGTGTGTCCTAATTGAATATGCCCATCAGTGGATAGATCGATATGGATACCCAAAGATTTAGCAAATTGAGGAGCGCAAATAGAGAATGTACAACCAGTATCTAGTACACCATACACTTTGTAGGATTCTACGATTAAAGGTACGAGGAGTGAGTTAGATTTGTTAATAGGTAAATTTGAGAATTCGTTTAACTTACATTTGTGTGCTTCGGTTGCAACAACGACATCGACATCCATAGCATCGTCAGAAGCAGATGTAGATTGGGTTGTAGTAGCAGACGCAGAGTTAGCAGCAGTAGTAGTAGTAGTGTCACTAGTTGCACTAGGGGCAACTGTATTAGTAACAGCAGATGAAGGAGTACCAGGAGTACTAGGAGCAGCATCAGTACCAGAGGTACCTTTGGCACCATCCAAAGCTTTGGATGACAATGTAGCAATGTAAGCAGCGTAGGCGTTACAGTCGCTAGTGTTGTGTGATTTACGCTTGTGGTAAACGCAAAACTTTGAACTCTTGGTACCAGTAACTTTGGCAGGAGACGAGGCACTAGTAGCAGCAGAAGCAGGTGTAACAGTGGATGTTTTATCCTGTTCAACTGTGGCAGGTTCAGAATCATTGATACGCATCATTCCGAAACGACGTTCAGGAGTCTTGGGAGATTCACCAGTACGAGTTGCAGTGTTACATACGTGACCATAAACGTAATTGGGAGCACCACAATCACGACAAGATGGTCTAGTTGTCTTGAATGGGCGACCAGTAGTTTGAGGTGAGGAAGATGGAGTACTAGTGGAAGCAGCAGGCACTTGTTCAGCGAGCTTAGCAGCGTAGGCTTGACACTCAGAGGTATTATGGCCTTTGCTTTTGTGATAATCACAAAATCTACCAGAGATACCAGCACTTTTCTTCATGTTAGGCTTGCTGATCTTGGATGCAGCTGCACCTTGAATTGGGATGGATGAATGAGAGTTGTCAACAGCAGAAGTAGAGGCCCATTTTGAGGCTTTGGTACCCTTTTCATGCTTAACTACTTCTTTACGGCTCATAGCGGCAGCCGCTTCAGAAGGAGTCATAGACGCCAACAAATCTCTTGCAGTGCGAATAATGAAATCGACACTGACATCACCATGAGCTTCTTTGCTTTGGCGAACGATATTAACTTGACTGCGCAGAGGTTGAGGCAAAGCTAACATAAATCGAGACACCAGCAAAAAAGGAGGAGGCACTTGATCAAAAGCACGACGACGAAGATCATTGAACCTGTCAACAAATGAATCGAGAGTTTCCTCGGGATTCAATGAGATGTCAACAAGATCTGACGTACACTTTTGACGATCGTCAAGAACACTTAAGCCATATCTAGCCTTGAATGAAGCCTTGAATTCGGCCCATGTAGGTTGTTTAGAATTGGCTACGAATGATTGGTACCATGTTCTTTGAGTAGGACTCAGCATAGGAGGAACAAGGCGGCCAAATTCGGCATCAAAGTCAAGATTATAAGCGAACATTACATCTTGGAACTTTGTCAAGCAAGCGTCGACGTCGACAAAGATAGTGTTTCTTTCATCGAATACAGAGCCTTCCCATTGGAAATGAGGCAAGTTGTTAGGGCAAACAACTTTTGATGCAGGAACAGATCTGGGACTCGTAGATTGTACGTTACTGGTGGCATTGGATGCACGCAGATGATTGAGTAAATCAATACTAGTACGAATCGTAGTCGAGAGATCTTGGAGTTCACGAACAGCAATCTGACGAGCTTCACCATGAAGGGATGATACCTTAGCGGAGGCAAGGGTAGCATCAATGGTTAATTGATTGATAGTTCGATGAAGTTGCAGTAATTGACCAGGGTTGGAAATACTGGCAACTGAAGACATCGTATCAGAATCAACGTCCATGTCAGATGCACCAATGTCTGATTGGGAATTGACCCCAGTAGCGCAGGTATCACTTTCAGTAGCAGGAGGAGCAGAGGAATTGAGAGAATCATTTGGGATAGTAACCAAAGGAGATTCGGAGAGAGCAGGAGTAGATTGTTGTTGATGGACCATATTGATAAACGATAGCGAGGACAGGAATTAAATTTGATTAAAAAAAATGTCGTATATTTTCAGGATTGATAAATAGTACTTAAAAAAGAATACAATTATAAAAGAATGAGTAATTAATCAGTTCTTCAACTGTATAATAAAAACAAGATATCGTTTATTTAGATGTAAAAGTATGGCCTTTTATATTGACTAGACATTGAGATCCTGAGATGTAATTTAAGGCACTATTGAACTATTGGATCTGTTTGATAGTAATCTATGGATTGAAATGGATCAATCATAATTTAACCGTTCTTGCAGAGCTTGTGAGTTGTGTTGTTTCAATGCTGCGCTAAATATGCTTGGATGTTGATTTGATAACTACTTGATTGGTTAACTGCTGGGATGAAATAATGTGGTGTCATAATTGAGGTCCAAGCGTTCTTGGTAATTACTGGATTAAACTTGGTACGCTAGGAGTTTCTTATATCCGATATCAAGACTTGCACTTCAATACATGTCGTAGTCAATAGATTGTAAGATGTATTGATACTGTAGAAGGTGATAATGTATGATACTAGTAGATGGAATACAACAAGATTGACATTTACCATAAGGCGGGCTGATGATACGTTTGATACTACTGTAGATGGAATCGGTCAATTTAATTTATGGAATTTGAATGCAAACACCGAGGAACCATCATCGTAAGGACTTAAGTTGGCTCTGGTAAAGCATTGAAGAATAAACTGGCTTGGGACAAAGAAAGTAAAAAGGTGGTAATATATAGGTTCCAGCGATGGCCATGTTTATGTTTATAATATTGGAGAGGTAAGACTAAAACTTAATGTAAATTATCTCTAAAGCAATAATTATAAAGTAAAATTATATTATCATCAAATAAACTACCACACAATATTAACATATATAGAGATTTAAAGTAATATGCTTGAATCAAGTGCGTACAGCATCGTAAATTCTTGAAAAAGTTCTCAAGTATTATAAAATCTCTTATTTTTAAGGCTTACAAGGCTTATAAGCGGAATATTTAATTTTAAAAATTATTCTTGTCCAGATCATCAATTTTGACATTTTTCAAATTTTTTTTTTTGGTTTTGCAAATTTAGAGTCAATTATACTGCCAATTATAAAAACAAAAAATATACACATATACAGAATTTAGCGCTCTATTTGCTCAATTAAAAATAATAAAAAATTTTATTGCAAAATATTACATGAAAATCCTTTAATCAAAAAACCGTTTTTTGGGCAAAAGTACCAAATTTCATTACTTAACATTTAATATTAAGCTTTAATAAAATGTGTATTAGTCATGGCTACAATTTTCTCTCATAATGTACTATATTTAAACGTTGATTTTGGTATCAAAATTTGATTTTTCTATTTTTTGATCAAAATCATGAGTGTTGGTAAGGGTAAAATGAGTTCCCGAAAATGTCCGCTACAAAGTCTGAATTTTCAGACACCACATGGTTAAATATAAAAAAAGTTGAAAAAAATACTTTTTTATTAAAAGTTAGATATATCATACTAGTATATAAAAGACCTAGCCGTTGTTCGATCTCGCCAGGCTCAATTATGGCGTAGCCCTGCAGGCTAGATTTTACAATTTCTTTCAATAAATGTATGATAACTAATCCGATAATACTAAGCACTCTTAGGAATTATTACTAAATAGATACAACCAGAAAATCAATGGAATGCTGAAATTATACTATTGGATACTTTTACAGCTGTATAGTATCATACGTTTTGAAACTTATTATAGCCCATTTGGATCATAATATTCAAAAACAACTCTTAGCTAGCGAAATCAAGGCATGATATTTGTACATCATCTACTTTGCATTAAGTGCAATTTTAAAATTCAATTTTGAACCATTATTTGATTTTGTAAATATTTTCAAAGAATACAGTATTTAAAACAATTCGTACAAAATAGTTTAATAAATAAGTACGCGTTTTCATTTCTCCATTTCCACAGCAGCGCAAGGGAGACTAAATTTTTTGCAGGTTTGTGGATAAACATTATAAGCACCTTCCATTGCAACGAGAGGTCATTTGGATCCATATTTAACTAAAACTGGTGAGATTACTGATCTTAGTCGGTGTAAATAGTAGGTCAGCCAATCAACCTGATGTTCAAACTTACCAAATACTCACAATGACTCCCGAAAGCTGGTATTTGAAATAGTTGGAGTATCTTTATTCATACATACCTACATATATCCATGTAGAATGGCAGCTTACGTGGATCAGTATTCATAGAGACCGTCATATTTAACTTGTTTTTAACAAAAGTGCGCTGTAAACTATAGATACATTTTTTTGGCAATAATTTTCTCAGCAGACAGTGCAGGTTGTGGATGTTTACCTTTGAAATCAGCGTGTCAAAGAGGTGTCCTTACTCTCATGTAAAGTTGGAGTCATTAGGGTCGAAATTTGCGGAAATAGGGTTTCTGTTGTAGATGTTTTATGGTTATCCGTAAAAAGTAGGATTCTGATAGTTTTTAAATGTTTTCAAATGTTTTTGATTAATATTTAGTTGAACCACGTAAAATCTTCAAAGAAGATGTACTTCCACTCTGTAGGTTATAGATATTTCTCAGAAAATAGGAATATTAATATCAGAATATAAAGTGCACTGGCCAAATATTGACCAAAATTGGCCACAATTATTGACCAAGATTTACCTAAAATTGATTATAAAAAATTGAGCACTTAAATTGAGGCATTAATTTTTTATATTTACAAGATAGATCCAGCTCTGAACTACTTTACATTTTTTTCTTCGGCGAAAAATATTGATTTTTGGTTGAGATAATCAAAATAATAGTTTATATTACAGCTTGACCCTATGGTAACTGCGTTTTAAAATTGATTTTACAAATCGACCAGAAAATGATCAAAAAAAACAAAATTGCTTAATGGCTCATGAACCGCAAAATAAGTTGAGATAGTTTACTAAATGGTTTGTTTACAGTTTTAAATTCTGCATCCAGCTAAATAAAATTCAAACAAATATTTCACATTAAATTCTGCGTAAAATGCGATTGAAGTTTTGGAGGTTTTTTGGAGGTACACATCACTTTTTATAAACATACTTCAAAAATAAAAAATTGAGATAATGTCAAATAAAATCATCTATCGATCGAGCTATTGCTGACCCTTTTAGCTACATTTTTCGTAGAGAAAACGAGATTTTTATCGATTTTTTTTTCAAATTCGGAATTTGGGATGAGGGTATACAAGGGAAAATTGAAGCTAGAGACGAAGGTATTCTTTTATGTATATTTTTGAGGATATCTCCATGAAAAATCAATATTTTGAAAAAAACTAAATTGAATCCAAGAGAAATCAACGAGCTTGATGACATGAATATAAAAAAAGCATTGCTCAATTTAACGAATATTTTGAAATCTGCTACAGAAATGCCAAAAAAATGAAAAAAAATAAAAGTGCTCAGAATTTTTTCATACTGAAACATGTTTTAGAGCACTTCAAAACAAGTAAGTTTTATTATCAAAAAGTGTTAGTATAGCTTAATCCTTTGCAGAGATATGAAGGCTTAAAGTTTTCAATATTTAGCAGTGAAAATCCGATATCCGAACTTTAAAGGATTTATTTAGCTTATAACAAAATTCTAAATAATGAGGAGCCTTGTCCTTCTAATTATTAGCATCGTAAATATACCGAGATAATTTTTGTTTTGAGATTTGTTCTTCAAAATTTGTCCCTTTAGTAGTTTTTAAATTGACCTTTTTGGACCTAAAGTTTGAGTTGTTAGCTCCGATGAGGTGGATCGATGCTGAATCCGTTCGTTTTTGGTGTTTGAATCCATTTAAAATGTAGAGGCAAATAGTTGGGTATATCTATAATACTTGATTTTTGTTATTTGAACAATTGCATCGCAAAAACCAAACTTGAGAAACAATAAAATAGGAGTTTTACATGCCATAGAATCCTAGCTCAAGCAATCAGTTGGAACGATACAATTTTTATAGTTTGCATATAATAAATCTATTGCAAAATCTCATACACTATATATTCACTGATCTCTACCTCTGCAAATCTTCTACAACACTCATAAATCAAGCCAGCCCAAGTAATTTTAAATAATATATTACAATTCGATATTTTTATTTGTTTGATACATAGCAGGTCTAATTTTTCCTTCTTTTACCAAAGAGCCTTTCTCTTTTGTCTCTCTTGTGAAATCAATTTGCGTCTATAACCATGCTTTGCAACTGAAGCAACTTGATCTTCAGCGACAACGGCAGCGTTAGTGGGAGCAGCCATACTAACAAATAATTCTGAACATCCAAATTTCTTTGCCAATTTTGAGCGGGTCCATGTACTAGGGTCTGATTCTCTTAATTGACGCAATTCTTTAATTTCTGATTCTGATAATTTCTTAAATGTAGTTGGTTTATTAATAAGAGGTGCTACAGCAGATTGCACACTAGGTTCGACAACGGGTTGACGAGCGATGAATACAGTACCGTCAGGGAGGCTGGTTTGTTGAACAGGAACACTGGGCTTCCATTTTAAATTTGTAGTCTTACTTTTTGTTGCATATGTACGAATGCTAGTGAATAAATATCCTGAACGATTCATTTTTTGTTTTATTGAATGATTTAGCAAAAAAGGGGGGGAGAGATAAAACAAGTGAAAATTTGTTATTATTGTTTTATTGGAAAATGAGCAAGGGTTAGTTGACAGCTTTTACGATGGAAAAAAGGCTGCGATTTAATATAATATGGGGGGCATGGCCTATTGCAATGTATACTAGTCACGGACAAGTGCTTCAACATCTGTAAGATCAGGTCTACCTAAAGCGGCCTTCTTTTGTTCAAAATCAACGACAAATGGACGTTCAAGATATTTGGGTTCTTCAACTAAAAGATCAAATGCTTCGTCCCACGATGAAACCAATTTTTGAGCTTCTGGTCTGAGCAAGATTTTCCATGAAGCTTCTTTCTTGTCTAAACCAAGATAATCAACCAATTGAGTTAATTGGTTTCGTGTGATAGTCTCTTTCTGATACAGATTAATTTGAACTAGATAATCATATTTATCTTTATTTTCTTCAAGATAAGCTAACGCATTACGAGATTTACTACAACGTGGGTTATGAAAGATAGATAAAGTACGGGTCATTTTGTGAGAAAGTGAAGGAAAGAGTAGTTTTATTTATTATTCAAAGCACGCATTATTTTTAAATGGTATTCCAAAGTCTATCACCAGAATCACCAATTCCAGGAGTGATGTAGCTATCATAATCCCAAAGCGAATTAGTTATGAAATGTACATATATATGATATAATGATGCTTACCCATTAGAATCAAGTGATTGATCCATTGCAGCTAAATAGATATGAACATCGGGATGTTCTCTTTGAAGTTGCTCAATACCTTGCTCAGACTAAAGTTTAAAAAAGCATGAGAAATAGTTTGATTATACCATGTATAAAATATATGACTTACACCAACGATAGCGACAAATTTTATCTGATTAGCGGCTAAACCCCATTCCTTTAAGATATTGATAGTGGCTACAGCAGTGTTACCAGTTGCAATAACAGGATCCAATACGAAACATGTCTCAACATTAGGTACATTGGGTAATTTATTGTAATATTCTACAGGTTGATGAGATACTTTTTCACGATAAATACCCAAATGATAAACAGGAGCTTCCGGGAACAAATTCAAGAACCCTAAATGAATAGTTTTTTGTTACAACTCCCACGCTTGTCCAGCATAAATTTTTGTATTACCATTCACGAAACCAAGGCCTGATCTCAGAACAGGAACCAAACCAACCTTATCACTTATCTGTACCGATTGATAGCTACCAAATGAGCTTGCTGTCTATATTTTTTCATATTCCTTATTTGATAAGCTTTATATAGAGGGTATAATTTACACTTACATTGGATTCCCCATTGCTTAATGTTAAGCTGCTGGATGCTTCATAACCTAATAAAACAGACAGATCCTGAGTCAATTCACGTACAACCTTTGAATTTTGCTTTGCATCCCTCAATTGAGATAATTTAGTAGCAACAATGGGGTGTTGACTTATGTGTAAAGTGCCTGTATTTGTCATTTTGTAGAATCAAGAAAAGATAGGAAGAAAAAGAAAAAAAAAAAAAAGATATGCAAAAAAACAATCGAATTTATCGTAAAAAATTGGTAGCATCACATGAGATGAGGGAAGCTTACGTTCATAGACGAAATAACACAACATACCAAAACTTAGGACACGTAACCCAAACATGTATCAAATTATCAAATCCCATGATGCCGTTGTTATCATCATCAATCATGATTTAAAAAGGGGTAAATTTTCTCATGTTTTTTCTTTTATATTTTATTCATTTCTTTCTTTTTCCTATTTTAAATTGAAATGACTATCTCTAATGATGAAGTTATATTACAAAAAATGCTCTCTACAATGGAAACGTTGAGGGCAGATCAATTAAGACTAGCCGAGCAGTTTGAAAAGTTGTCTACTGCTACGCCTCCATCCAATGGTTCTGTTAATGATGATGATCCTTTATCTCCATCTACTTCTCTCGATGCTATTTCAACTGATAAAGCTATTGTTGGTGATATCGTATCAAAGTCTACAAATAGTTCCCAGGCTTCCATGTATCCCAGTCGTGTTATATTAACAAGTAACTCAAGACTTATCTTGTAATATAAATGGATAATTATTAAACTTTAATTATTTTAGCTTATCCTGGTCAACATGGTATCAAGCCCTTATCATTGAATTGGGGTGCTCAAGACCCCAAGATTAGAGGCCCCATCGTTGCATCTCGTCATGCAGGAAGCATCAAGAAAAGGTATGTGAAATTGTGATGAAAAGAGGGGTGGGATTATTCATTGATACACACACACGTAAATTCACAGAAATGCTATTGGCGCCTATGGTGGTTCTTATTGCATTTATCGCGCTCTAGCTGTAGCTATTGGCGATTTACCCTCAAATCATCGTCCTAACTTTGATTTAACTGAACCAACTTATAAAATTGGTCCTTATGCTTCATGGTTTGATCCTGAAAAGATCGTTTCTATTGATCCTTTTGGTCATGATGCACCTTCCATTTTCAAATCTGAATACGAAAACGGGTTAGATGTCAGGTATGCATGAATATTATTTCGTTTCCCCCCTCACGCACACACACACTGGAAAAAAATGACTAAAACTTGTGATATAATATAGACCTACTATTGCTGTTACTCGTGCTCATATGACAATGGCTGAAATGGAAATGAGTGTCAAGAATGGTACATTAGAGGTAGACGGTAAAATCGTTGTAAATTCTCGTGGTGATTTAGCTGTTTCCAAAGCTGCACTTGAGCCTGTTTGGTACCTTCCTGGTGTAGCAAAGAGATTTGGTATTGAAGAATCATTGCTTCGTCGTGCTCTCTTGTAAGTATTAATTGTTTTAGTCATTCTTTAATTTCAATTTTATTCATATATTTTATTATATCATAGTGAAGACACTGGTGGAATGTATCCCGAGTTAATTACTCGACCTGATTTAAAGGTCTTTTTACCCCCTATTGGTGGTATCAGTGTTTATATATTTGGTAATCCTGAATATGTCTCTGGTAAAATCTATATTGAAATATGTGAAAATTGTATTTTTAATAAATGTATCAAATGTAGATCCTTCCAAGAAATTAACTCTTCGTGTGCATGATGAATGTAACGGATCCGACGTATTTGGTAATATTGTTTTTTTATAGAGTAATATAATGACCCATACTAACAGGAACATATCATATAGGTAGCGACATTTGTACCTGCAGACCATATTTAATCTATGGTATTGAAGAGTGTGCCAAGCAAGCACAACAAGGCGGTGTTGGTGTTATTGTTTATTGTAAATGTATTTAAAATGATGTAAATAGAACTTTCTATTAATCCTAAGAAACTTTTTAGTCAGAAAAGAAGGAAGAGCACTTGGAGAAGTAACCAAGTACTTGGTGTACAATGCTCGTAAAAGACAAGCAGGTGGTGATACTGCAAGCAATTACTTTTTACGTACTGAATGTATTGCAGGTGTTAAGGACATGAGATTCCAAGCATTGATGCCCGATGTATTACATTGGTTGGGTATTCAAAAGATTGATCGTATGATGGTAAGTTTGATATTTAGCTACAGTGGGTATATCATATGAGTAACTCATTTTCTATTTATCTAGTCCATGTCAAACATGGTATGTGCATATAACTTCAGGCAAGCAATAAAGCGTGAGTAAATTACTAACATTTTTTTTCTCGTTTCATAGAAACATGACGCCATTGTTGGATCCGGTATTCCTATTATTGAACGGGTGCCTATTCCAGAAGAACTTATACCAGCTGATTCTCGGTAAAACCCGAACATATTTCATCAATTTCATCAATTTTACTCATATTTATAAATATTTTAGTGTTGAGATTGATGCTAAAATTGCATCTGGTTACTTTACTAGTGGCAGTGTCATGACAGAGCAAGAACTTTCCCAGGTCAAAGGTCGTGATTGGGAGGATGTTGAACACTAATTGGTTCGAATTATTCACTGTTTCCATGAACAGCTGTATGGGGTGATTTTATTTTTCATTGGTAAAAGCAAATTTATGCAAAACGTTGACGGAAATTTCCTTTCATCTTTCTCTAATTCAGTATAAATAACCTTTAAAAATTTCTTGCAAAAAAAAATAAAATCATAAAAACCAAATAACACTAAATTTCTTTTAAATATGAATAATAATACCACATCAGTTATTGAGCGTCCAAAAGAAGAGACATCCATTATGGAACACCCAATGACGGAAGACGATTTAACTCATCCTGGCTTATATCGTTTCAAGAAGAATAGCCCAACTTGTTATACATATCATAGTAATAAACCAGCCAAGCAAGCTACATATACACAGCCGCAGAGCCCTGGTGATTGGGATCTTTATCCAGGTTTAATACGAGACATTATAAATGAAGGCTCTCAAGAACAAGTTGAAAAATTACAAAAAATGCAAAAGAGTTTATAAGAACCAAATAACACATATATCCATCAAATAATAAAAGCTCCCACAACCTTAACCCTAACAATATTGTATAATAAATGCATTGATTTATTGTTCTTCTAATCTTTCTCTTCTCTTTCTTTCCCATGTCTTTCTTAATACATGCTTGATCTTTTCAATATTATCATCCCAATTTGCCTCTGCTAAACCTGTAACTTTTTTGACTTGATCAGGAGTATAAACAAAGTTCCATGTGCTACAGAATTCTTCTTCTTGAGGATCAAACTCTGCATCAAATTCTTTGTTTACAATAAAGGGGAAATATGCTAATGTTACAGATTGATGTTTTCTTGTATGTGTTGTATCAGATGTTGTAGTTACTTCTTCTTTTGCTTCTGAATCAAAAATGGTGCATGATCCCAACGGATATTTGTCTTGGCTATTATCATGATTCTTGGGCCAACCAGCGCCTATAGGCCATCCTTTGATCCCTCTTCTCTTGATATAGCTCTCTGCTCGATCAAAATGTGTAGCGGTTTGTATATCAGCACTCAAATCAATAGCAAGTATTACATCAACATCACGGCCTTCTCGCATAAGAGGATAAAATGGAATATTGTTATCCATTCCAGCATCCATTAGGTATAATTCCTTGGAATCAACAAGAGCTTCGGGTCTCTTGATTTCTTTATTTTCACCTTCTATTGTAAACGTATTGGATATTTTGTAAAATGGATTTGGGAAAGAAGAAGGTGAAATAGGATGATAACTCGACATTGATGCTTCATATCGAGTAATAGCTTCGTCTATTTTACCTAATGAACCTGAAGGTAAAAAGCTTCGAATTTCTTGATAAAAGTGAACTAGACTAGCAGCAAATGCAGATCCAAACATACTATAATTTCGTTAAATACATGACGTGCACATAAGCGAGTTGTTTTATATCTTACCCCATCAAAATGTCTAACGTTTGTTCAGGTAATCTCTCGGTATTTTTACCATTTTCAAATTGTCTTCCAAAAGACCACATGGGAATCCAAGCTATTCATAATTTAAGTGTTAATAAAAGCAATTCTCCTTCATATGCACAATGTAAAATACCTTCTATCTCTTCACAACCCATATCGTAAGGTGTAAATTCAAACCATTGATAAGCATCGCTCTGTTGCTCATCTTCAAACTTGTCTGCCTTCTTTTCCAATGTATTAAGCTCTTTCTTTTCTTGAGAATTCTTAGAGGTCATCTTCTTGAGCTCTTTAATTCTCTCTTCAAATGTTTTACCGTAAGCAATATCATGACGAACAACGCAATAAATAGGCAATGGTTCTGATCCATCTTTTAAGAATTCAGCTTGCCCTGTCAAATGCATTGCTCTTTCAGTATCTACTTCTTCCATTGTATCATCATCTCTCATTCTTTCAGTCATTTCCTTTTGATTTTTAGGTTCTTTCATTGATGTTGGTTTCTTGGTTAACAATGTTCCACCCATAAGCATGCCAAATATATCAACTAAACTCAAATCTCCATTTTGTTGGCTGTATCTTTGAATGGCGCCCTGTAATAACAGCTTACTCTTCTCAGGTGATGCAGTTAATATATTGATGAAATTAGACATATTTGCCCAATGTGTAGATAAATGTGATTGAAGATGACGTTCCATGCGTGCAGGATCAGCATTTGTCAATTGATTGTAATACAATGCCATTGTCCAACAGGAACCCGAGATGCCCGTAAAATACATGGTACAATCTAAAGCACCTGATTTCTTCATAGCATTCAGATAGCCAGTAAGCCCAATCATGGCACGATAACCACCACCACTAGAAGCCACTCCAACAATAGGTATATCTCTCACATCAATGTTATCTGGATTCTCTCCGATAAATTCAGCAAATGCTCTTTTCTGCTTGTGTTTTCGTTTAGAAATAAACTCTTTTTCTTCATTTGACAATGCTGCACCTTCTCTATATATATATGTATATGCAATGAATTATAAGTACGACAGTAATGAGATCACACCTTAAAATAATTACCTAACGACAGCATCCCTAGCCATCTCAGGATAAACATTAATGTCATTTTCTTCCTTTTTCACTTGTTCCACAATCTTTCGGAAATCTTCCATGGTCAAATAATCCCACATCTTTTCATATCCTTCACGTAAATGTTTAAATTGAGTATTGAATTGTGGATATAATTCTGCAAATTTTGCGTTGATAGCGTCTACTGACGGGAATTCGGGCCAATCTATCTTGCTTGATAACCAGGCTTTATTTGACATGAGCGATGCAATGAATGCATTATCATCTTGTTCTTTTATATCCTTTTTCTGTTCATCTTCATTTGTGTATTTTGAGAGAAAAGGTACTGACCATAGGGGATTTTTTGATGTAGTAGACTTAGATGTGGAAGAAGAATGATTGTTCATTTTTGGATTAGATTGCTGACAACAAGTTGCAGATAATCCTCTTCGAATATAGTGAATTCTTGACTTATAAAAGTGTCTTTGAAGTTGAAGCATGTCTATTTATGTATAAAAAGCAAGATATAATTGGGGTAAGAAGATCGCCCTCACATATCGTCATTTATCAATGATAAGTAGCAAATTGTAAGTCGTCACAAGCCAATGTTTGATCGTTTACATAAGAGAGAATATACCAAATCTCTTAACAATGATGTAAGATTTAGAGTTACACACATTATCATGATAAAATATAGACATGCAGATCTATTAGCACTAGTTTTAGAGAATTTTATATTTTATCCTGATTTTATTTAGTACAATTTAATGTGTTTTTTTTATCGGAGGTAAATATGAAAAATCAGGGTAGACACTAATTCAATTAACCATATCTTTGAATAGAATTCATTTTTTATAAAAACAAAAATATCAGTGTATATTTGAAATGTCAAACTTCATTAAACAGCCTTGTATTCAGAAATCAATAATAATTCAACAGGCACAAAAACTCTTCAAATCCAAATAACACTGTCCCCGAAAGATGTCAGCAATCAGCAGAAATGCCTTCTAATTTATAGATCCGCAAAGTAAGAACAAAAAATTATATATTACTTTCGATTATTTTTTATTTAAAAATATTCATGCAAACGTCTACCACATTAAAGAAGCGAAAAAAGCATAAAAGATTTTTGATTTGTTTAGTAGAAAGTGGTAGGTCTCTTGGCGACGAAAAGAGCACGGTGCTTCTTCTCGACGTTGGCAAGACGATGAGGCAAGGGGAAAGCGAGCTTGGGAGTCAAAAGTTGCTTGATGTATTGGCGACGGACATCAGCATCCTTGACCTCAGCGACACGAATGATTTGAACAGATCTGAAACGAGCACGGTGACGAGCAGCCATGTCTTGGTCTATAAATCATGATAAAAATAATCAATTTTACATATTCCATTTAACCAAAAAAAAAAAAACCAAAAAAAAACTTACAACAGGTCTCAACAGCCTCAACACGACGCATGGCACGGTATTCCTTGTACATGTTGTGGGTACCGGAACGAGAATCGTAACGGATCCAGATACCAAAGTTCTTGATTTGCTCAGGACGCTTCTCGGCAATCTATAAAACAAAATTAATAATTGAAACTAAATCCTTGTAAATAACAAAATACATACAACGTTAACGGAAACGATCTCACCAGCAGCCTTCTTGACCTTGCGGAGCTTCTTCAAGAAGTACCAGAAACGGGACTTTGCAACAACAACGTTGGGAGCGAAAATACGCATACGGAAGAGCTTGGGGGCAACTTCCTGAGCGGAGGGGAGCTTGCGTCCAACCACCTGATATTCGGTGAACTATAAATGTGCGGTAAGTATACAATGTATCTATAGACATTTCCCATCATTTCATTTCAAGAAGAATATCGAGTTCGCATGAAATTATGTCGATGATGGTCCAACAAATAATTGATTGAGATGCATATTTGAGATTGTTTGGTTGTTTGTGTATATTAAATGTATAATACGTTCGGTTGCTATAGTTACTGATGGATGGATGACTGATATAAGGATGCATGGATGGATTGAAATCTTCATGCATTGTACATTTTCGCTTGGGATGGGTTTTTTCATTTCCATCCAAATGTAATAATATTAATCCATTGCAATTGATGGTGATGATGATGATGATTCTATCTTTCAATGAAATGATGGTTTATATAAAGCTATACTTACTCTAGCCATGTGCCTTGAAGGAAAGAAAGGAGGATTACAGTATACACCTTCCGCCTCCATTTGATGGCTCGCTTTCCGCAAAAAAAAAACACATGGCGCTGATCTAAAAAAAACATAGCCTACCCGGACATGCCGGATTTGGCCGATAAAGAGCATGCATGCCCGGTGCATAATTATAATGTAACCTTAATTTAAAAAATGACAAGATCATGACAAGATGTGTTTGTTTAGATCTCGAATGAAAATTACATGATACAATCGTCATTTTTTTATTGAATTAAATATATATATATATACAAAAAAAGTTATTTATTCTCTACAATGATGGAAAATACGTTGACCGCCTCTAGGATGATAAGGATAATCATAGTAATCATCATATACTTCTTCATCTTCGTAGTCTTGACCATCAAAGTCCTTGTCATGATCAATTAACCAATGATACTTTTCCTTTGTGAGTTCGACATATTGAAAATCGGCACAATCATCTTTATATTCATTGCCGAGACCAAGATAGGTGCCATCTTTTGCACTAATGCTAAGATCAAGGTTGACCTTGTAAATAACATTCTCATCATCACAGCTCTCAGACTCGGGTCTCTTATCTCCAGAGAGACAATAACCCTGATAATCACCATCAGTGATAGCCAAATGACAATAGTTATCATCATCACAACCTGTCAGTTTGAAATGAACGCCTTTGCCTGATGATTGAACTTTCAAGTATTTGTCATAAGTTTCAGTACATTTTCCTCCAAAGAAGGGTTTCTTTTCATAGCTAAATCCTAATAATCTGGATGAAGTAGGGCTACGGATCAAGAAACGATCAGAGGCAGAACAAACGCCGGCAATAGCCAATACAGAAAGTGCGATTTTGGATAAGAGCATATTTTATGTTAGTTTATTTTGAAAAAAAAAAAAAAAAAAATTGAAACTGCAATTTAAATTGCTTCTTTTTTCAAAAGCCTTTATATAGTTTTCGGATTTTTGTATGCGAGGGGTTTCGTAACGATGATTTGCATGAAAATAGAACTCTTCCTTTCTCGCTCGGAGTAAAAGAAGATGTGGTGCCCCAAAATGTTGTGAATTTTCAAATATAAAATGACGAGATGTGTGCATAATTCAACACATGCTGAAACGCAAGAAATCTCGTCAACTTTTAGCCAAGTTCTAAAAAAATCAGAAATTTCCTAATTGCTAGAACTTTTACAAAACTGGGTAGTACATCTCTTGTTTTAACCTGGTTAATACTATATCAAAATCCAATCGTTGCATAGCTTGTCTTTATTGAATAATGTTCATGAGAAAACAACGATTTTTTTTTATTCGACATGGTTTGTCTATAAAGAAGAAGAGATAAATTAGATATAAACGAACCAAGTTCGCCCATGCCTGTCTTATAACCCGCGTGTGTTATCCTTATAATGCTCGGATTAATAATCAAAGAAAGGTTTTTCATAGGAAATAAAGTAAATCTATATTTCTTCAGAATCTCCTGATATTCCTTCTTCAGATTGCATACATCATGAATTTAACACTAGAACTTTTATTTTTTTTTTCTGTTGCTTTGGCAGCAGTTTTAAAAAATGATAACCTAGATATAGATAAAAGTTGCTTTTTCTTCTTTAGTTTCCATAGATTGTTGTGTGCTGATTAAATAGAAAGAATGAGTAAGCTTTCTCATTTATAGCTGATCATGATGGTAGCCATGATCAAACGCCGATCGGCCTTTTAATTTTTGTTTTTTTTGTTTTTTTTGCATTGATCGATTGGAGATCAAAAACGACATTTTTAAAAAAAATTGAAAATCAAAGAATTTATTCAGCAAAAAATTGATAATTAGCTATTAAAACATGTCTAATATAAATAATATAAAATAAAATTTTCTATTTACTCGTATTTTTTATATTACAAATTTTAACACAAAATATTTATTAAATATCAAAAAACCGTGTTTTCGGTTTTTTGGGAAAATATCTAAAATGTTATAAAATAATGCAAAAAAAAATGATTGTAAATAAACCAGGGAGCTTATACGGCCATTTTGTACCAATATATGCTTTAGTAAAAAATCTCAATTTCCATGCGAAAATTGCCAATTTGTCCAAAATCAGAAATTTCATGAGGTACCATAAGGCAAAAATGTAGAATTTTCCATCGAAAATCAAATCTCTAAAATTAAGTTCTATGTATACACATGCATTTGTATAGTCAAAAGAAGATATTTTGGCTTAAGAACTAAAGTCCAAAACTTCCTGTAACACGAGATATCGCCCCTTTAATAATCGTACTACAACATTAGAAAATAAGGTTTTGAAGGATTTATTCTCGCTCATATTGAAGGTTAAGTGGGAGCGATCTCTTGTTATATACGTTTCAGCACTCAAGCTACAATGCTAGTTTTTTTTTTATTTTGTAGTTGATTATTAAAAGCGCGTCATTACTCTGTATGTTTCTCATCATCTATTTAGTCTGAAATGTTGAAACACCCAATTAATCAAAAAAAAAAAAACCCCCCGCTAGGAAAAAATGAATGCGGTAAATGTTTTGAATTACATCACAGTGGTGGTAGATGGATAGTTGGCAAGATGTTTATACACAATATTTATTTAGATAATGAATTAGGACTAATGTGGCAAGTAAAATGAAATTTTATATAAATACAGTTCAAGCAGAAGAAATTTCAGAAGGCTGATCTGTATTTTCCTGGACACTTTCTTCTGTTTCAATAGCAGGAGATGAGCTGGTGTTTGAGGATGCATTATTCAATGCAGTTGGTAAAAGATTAGGTGGCGTGGATGGTTTCTTTCCTGTGCTTGGACTTGCATTGGTAGGTATAGCTGTCAAAGTAGCGACCATGTTGGGATTGATGGCAATACTCTTTGTACAATGACTTGTCTTGTAAATACCAACTAATCGATCTGCTAATTCAAACATATTATTTCTCAAACTGATGATAACAAACTGGGCATCCTTTGTACGTTCAGCGATATAATTTGCTACAATAGAAACGTTACGGAAATCCAAGGCTGCATCAATTTCATCCATGACATACAGAGGAGTTGGTTTGAAATGATGCAAGGCAAAAACGAGAGCTAACGAACTAAGAGTCTACGGATTTTCAGAAAATGTATTAGTGCATGCTTCTTATAGACAAGGATGATAATGCTACCTTTTCACCACCTGATAAATTCGAGATGTTCTTCCAACTTTTCTTTGGGGGCATAACACTAAAGACAATACCTTCTGAAAATGGATCCAAACTATCAACAAGCTCTAGTTCTGCATTGCCACCCATAGTAATCATCTGAATAAATGACGCATATTCAGTTTTCCATAACTTTCAGTTTCGATTATTTCAAATTACCTGATACATCTCTTTCAATTTCTGAGAAATAACATTAAAGCCGCTCATAAATTCATCCAAACGCTTTTTACGAAGAGTTTCTACCTCTGTTTTCACTTCATCTCGCTTCAATGTAACTGAATCTAAGTCGCCCTTTCTTTCATTGTATTCGCCTCTACGACGGCGATATTCTTCAAGAACGGACAAGTTGGGCTTTGCATTTTGTACAAAAGCTTTTAAAAATGATTTTAGCGACTACTGTCAATCTTCATATAACATTTATATTTACTTTCAATTTCTGCAATCTCCATTTTGATAGCTTGCTTTGATTGCATCAATTCTTCTAGTTGATCTCCTTCAAATTGTTTCAATATCAATTCTTCTTCAGGCTCTTCATCGATACGTTGTAATTCTAATTTTGATCTTTGCTCTTCCCAATGCGCTGCCTTCTTTTGATTGTCGACTAATGTTCGTCTATAATCTTCCAGCTTATTCTTAATTTCAATTTCTGATTGACGAAGTTTATTGATAGCTTCAGACTTGTCATCAAGTTCCTTTTTCACTTGCTCCATCTCAATCTTTTTCTCTTCCATTGACTATTCGAAAATCATTAAATATCTGTGTTTTGGCTGTATAATAAACAACTCTTTTTTCTTTATTTACCTCTTTTGCCTTGTTCACTTTTTCAATGATTTCTTCTAAATTTTGAGTACATGATTGTAGCTCCTCGTCGAGGTCTTTCAAATTGTGCTCAAACTTTTCACTTTCGCGTTCAAATTTAACAATAGAGGATTCCAATTTAGTAACATCCTTCTCTGCTTTAGACTTGGTTACCATATTTTTGGTGATTTTATTGTTCAAATTATCGATTTTCTTACGCATGTCATTAACGCAAATCTTTTGAATTCTCAAATCCATACCACCAGCTTCCATAATGTCCTCATGTAACCCAGCAATAGCCTCTTCAATTTCGACAGTTTTTTCTTTCAATTCAATCAAATCCTCTTGTAATCCTTCGATTTCTTCTTTGATTTCTTCTTGACGTTGTACATCTGCTGGACTAGGGGCAGTTTGGTCTCTAATAGACGCATGATACATTTGTCAATAAAAGCATTCAAGCATAAAAATAAATATCATTTTACCTCAATACCACCAAACGTTGTTCTTCATCTTCAAGCTGGCTTTCCATACTGTTGATATCCATTTGAAGTTTTTCTAGGTTCATTTCAAGTTTTGGTAAATATTCATTCTTTCTTCTAAGAGCTATTTCACTAGCACGCTTCTCATCTGCAGCTAATCGATAATCTCTTTCAATATTATCACGTTCGCTTTCGAGTTCCATAACAACCTCAGCACTGACACCATCATCTTTGAATACAGAGCTCATAGCTCCTCTTAACTGACGGTTACCACCACCAGTCATAGCACCAGACTTCTCAATAAGTTTACCATCCATTGTTACAACTCTCCAACGCTTATGTCCATACGCAATTCGGTTTGCTTGACGCATGTCTTCAGCTACCAAAGTATCTTGAAGGACGCTATAAAATGCAGATCTAAATTTTTCATCTTTGGGTTCCACTAAATCAAACAAACGAGGTACATTTTCTGGTGTTTCAATCTCTTTCATATTTTGATGGCGAAGTTGACCAAGGACAGTAAATACAGCACGACCTAAATTATTCTTTCTTAAATATTCAATACATGCTTGGCCTGCTTCAACAGTTTCTACAACAATATTATCAAGGGCGGGACATGCAGTTGAAATGGCCACATCATAACGATCATCGATAACACCAAGACTACCTAATCTATCGTAGATGCCATCAACTCTTCCAGAATCACGCATACGCAAAATACTGTCCAACACTTTTCCTCGGCTTTGTGATTGCTGCATTGATGCTCTAGCTTCATCTGCTTTTTGGCGTGCATTGTTCATCTCAATACGCTTCTCTGCTTCCTTTTTAACAAGATCGGTCAAATAGACTTCCAACTCTTTGAGCTCAATTTTGGCTTCCTTGATCTCGCTAGGGAAATTCTTGATTTCTTTTGTCTTGTATTTGATAGATTCTGTTAATTTGGCAACCTGCATCTTTGCACTTTCAACAGCTTTGGCACCAGATGCGATTCTTTCGGCCATAATTTCGCTTTCTGACTTCTTGACATCAATTGCTTTTTGCTTGTCATTGATTTTTTCCGACCAAGGAGCCAATTTTCTTTGATGATCTTCAATTTGAGCCATGTAGCCATCAGTTTTTCCCTTTAATTCTCTATTAATATCATCTAATTTCATTTCTTCCTTCTTTAACTGTTGCTCGACTTGAGCCAATTCAGTTTTGTGCTTTTCAAGCTCATCAGCGTTCTTTTTGATGGATTCTTGAGCTTCAGTTCGAGCATTTCGATCAGCTTCTAATGTAGCTTTTCCTTTTTCTTGTCTAGTAACTAAATGGTTTTTACGCTCACGCACTTCAACTTGTTCCTTTTCATATTTCGATTGCTTTTTGGTTAAATTATTGTTTTCAGCTTCGATTGATTTATATTCTTGTACGATATTTTGGTAATTAGCGTTCAACTCGGATTTCTCTTTTTCGATAGATTCGAATTTTTGAGATTCTTCGTTCAATTTGATATTCAATTCTTCGACTGCTTGGTTGGCAACACCAATATTCTCTTTAGCTTCACTTGAATAGATTTGATACAACTCATTTTTCTTTCTGACCAACTCATTTTCATTCTGTAAATAGTTTTCTGCTTCTGCTTTTTTATCCTCCATTCCATCCATTTCACGACTAACATATTTCACTCGACTTAATTTTTCAGCTCTGTCTTCATTCAGTACTTCTAATCGAGTATTTGCTTGTTCAATAGGGTCTTTGTATTTTGATGTACCAATAATATCTTCCAAATATTCTAATAAACCATCGTCTGAACCATCTTTTGCTTTTGCTTTCATAAGAGCAATAGATTCTACTTCACCTTGTAAAATCAAAAATCTTTTATGATCTAAATCAATGCCTCTTTTCTTTAAAAGCGTAGTAACTTCTGTAAAATTGCTTGTTCTGCCATTGATGGAATATTTACTGGCATTGCTTTGACTAGCTTGACGAGATACAACTAATGTTGAATTTGGTACAATTGTGAAATCTGTTGGAGTATCGCCATCAACGATTTCTTGAAAGTGAATTTCTACCGAACATTGTGTACAATTGGGATGCTTTGCTGAATTATGGATGAGTTCTGATAATTTGCCCTGTCTCATTTTGTTTGCACGATAACCAAATACAAATAATAAAGCATCAATGACATTTGATTTTCCTGATCCATTAGGCCCAACAACTACAGAAAAATGATTAGATTTATAACAAACTCTAGTCTGTGGATCATCTTACTGGCACTGAATGACTAGAATGATAAAGTATTAAAAACGTTGATCCAATAATTCATTTAATTTAGTTTTTATTACCTTGTGGAAAGGTCCAATAACTTGTCTTCCAGCGTAAGATTTGAAGTTGTTTAACACCATCTTTTTCATGACTAATCTTGGTTCTTTCTTTTTAGTATTTGTATTCTCTATTACAGGATCTAAAATAGGTGGTGTAAATTCAACTGTAGGCGGTGTAGGCTCTATGGAAGGTTCTACTGAAGGCTCTTTGCTTGAAGCTGCAAAAGAAACCTTACGATCAGACATGGAAATTTGACTCGATGGATCCTCTTCTTCATTGTCTACATCTGAATCATTCTTATTCAATCTTTTCCTCTTTGTAGGTATAGTATCCATAATATATTTGATTAATGAAAAATATATAATTGGAATGACAACGCGCCTCTTCAATAAAGATTGTGGTGATTTTTGATTTCGATACAACTCGATTATTCGCGTCACGACGAGAAGCCCGTCAAGTTGTGATGATACACTGCCTTTTTGTGTATCATATTCTTCCAAAAAAGGACATGCTTTGTTGTTGTTCAAATATGCATTTATAAAAGAAACAAAATGCTAACTTTTCCTCTTTTTCTTCTCTTTCAGAATCGTATAAATATACACAAAAATGACAGAGCAAATCTTCGCCAATAATTTTTGGGGTTTAAAGGATGATGGATTTCATGTATTAACTGCTAAAATGAATAGTACAAAAAAGACATTTGATGAAATCAAATCATTTTATAATGTTAGGTAATAAAAAAATTGATGAATAAATTGTATTTTGTGTGCTCAAATAAAGAATTATAGAGCCTCTTTACACGAAGAATTTGGTCGCAAATTAATGAAACACGCAAAATCTGGTATAGGAAAAGAAGAGACAGGGTAAAAAGGAATAAGTGTACATCAACATGATTTTATATTAACTATAAAAAACAACACAAAAAAGTACATTACATAGCCTGCTAGCTTCTGCTCATAAAGAAGTGGAATGGACAGCTCAAGCCCATCTCAATCTGGCTCAAAAATTAAAGATTCGATTAGAAGTTGATTTGGACAATTTTATTCTTGAGCAAAAAGACAAAAGAAAATTAACTCATACAAATGTTGAGAAAGCACATCGATACAAACAATCCAGTGAATCGTATCTTTCCAAAGTTAAAGAAAAATACGAATCTGATTGTGCCAAATTGATTACAATGCAGACACAAATTGCGAGCATTTCTGGTCGTGAGGCTGAAAGAATGAAGCAAAGAATGGATAGAACGCAACATGAAATCAAGGTTCAAGAGCAAGAATATAGAAATGCCTGTATCAAGGCTGCAGATGCGACTGAAGGATGGAATAAAGCATGGAAAATGGCCTGTGATGTGAGTGTCTAAATGAATTGAACCCAAAACATGTCCTGAACAAATTATTTCTAGATTTATCAGGGAATGGAAAAAAAGAGGCTGGAATTTCTTCATCATAGTTTCTCAATGTATATTAATGTGCTTTCAACTGCTTCCAGTCAAGACCAAGAGGTAAAAAAAAGAAGCATTCGTTAATGTTTTTACCCTTTTAGTAATACCATTGTTTACAGTCGTACGAACGTTTTTGGAAATCGCTTGATCAATATGATCCAATTAAGGATATTCAAGTATTCATAAATGAAAAAGGCACAGGGCCAAAGATTCCAGAACCTGAAATCTTTGTTGATTATATGGATGATCCTGCAAAGACTTTTCAACAACATACTATTGCTGACTTTCCTATTCCTGCTGAATTCATGACTGAAAGTTCCCCTATAGACAAACCCAAACCTGAATTAACTGTTAGAAATCCTACTGCTGTTCAAGATGATAAATCTCAGTTACTTCAAAGAGGTAAATCTATAACTATTTCTAAAAAAGAAATGAGCGAACCTCCAACTCCAAGCAGAAGTACTACTGAAAGACGCAAATCTATCATTCGCAGCATTATTAAACCATTGCCTTCTATATCAACTCCATCATCAATAAAAAAAGATATTGAGAAACCTGTCAAGCAGCATCAGCAACCACCTCCACCAGTTCATGTAGTTCCTGAAATATCTTCAACTTCAACTACTGATACTTCTGAAGACGAAATAGAAAGCCCATTCAAAAGAGTCGAAGAAGACGAAGGTGACATTAATATTGATCCTCGTGCAAAAGTTGTGTTTGCCATTGGAAACAACATGTTTGATTTAGGTCACTTGGATTTGGAGGATAATATAGATACGTCTAATTCAGGTGGAAAAAAATCTAGCAGAGAAACTAACACGTCAAGTGGAACCTCCCGTCGTATCACTACTCGCAGACGTCAACCATCTGCAGATTTGGAAGCAGCATGTAACTTTTCTTATCAAAGCCTTTTAGAAGAACTAGGTGTATATGAGAACAATAAAAGTAATAAAAGCGATGCTTCTCAGGCAAAGAAAAATATAGACAACAAGATTACATCAGATGGTCTCCCAGTAGTGTCTTTACACAGTAGAAGATCGCAACGCAATAGTAGGTCTATGCCATCACAGCAGCAACAGCAACAGCAACAACGTAATCAACAGCAGCGTCAACAACCCGTAATATCTATGGATAGCTTGACATATCATACCTCCAATAACCCCAGTCCTGTTAGTGCTGTACCTCAACAAGACTTATATCATACAAGTAGTAACTTCAACACACAGCCAAGACAGCAGCAGCAACCTCATTACCATCAACCTCAACAACCTCAACAATATTACCCTCAATACTCCAATCATAACCCCCCACCCACTCACCCAATGTCCTCTACAAGTCATGCCTATCATCCCGTAAATGCTGTATCTACTGCTACAGGGAGCGAATATTATCAACCACCAACCAATGTTGTCCAAGGTGTGCAACCTACATTATTTTGGGGTAAGTTATACATGCATAACGCTTTATTTTGGTACGCGTATAGTTAATTTATACATATCTTTTCAGTTTTAGCAATCACCGACTGGTACAGTGGGAAGCCTGAAGAATTGCAATTCTCTAGAGGCACTTGGTTAGCAGTAACCGAAGCAAGAACAGATGGTTGGTTTTATGCGGTCAAATTTGACTCTAGAATGAATTCCTTGACAAATGAAAAAGGCTATGTTGCCCAGAACGTTGTTCAAGTGTATAATTAAGTCATACATATTTAATAAAAAATTATAATTTGTTTCGTAGAATATATGAATGAGTAATATAAAAATAGATAATTATACATTCAGTACTACAAATTGATGCCAGCTCAAGATTTTTGTATATATTTATCTTACTCCTATACAAATTCTTTAAAAATCTGGGTTTAGAGCTTTATCGAAGCAAGAAAACCATCTACAGAAATTTTGGCTCATTTGAATCATTGTGTATTGAGAAGTTAGCTTTGTTGTATTATCTCTCTGGTCAGAAAAAAATACCGCAGATGAATTTCAAGTGAATTTACTCGATTAGAAATAGCAATAGCCGAACTCAATGCCTATTCAGACCGTACTTGATGCTTATGCATTTAGAATATTTTTGTATATCTGAAGCATGCGAAGCACAATAATGGGCCAAAGCTCAAAAATAAAAGGGCCAGTTTTCGATCTAGGATGGCTACAACAATTCATGAAAGCTGTTATTTTAAATCTCAATTCATGGCTTGTTTATCCATCTATCTTTAAAAAATGAGGTCATTTGAATCCGTCGATACAGAGAAATAAACTTTTAAGTGCTGAGATGCCTACTCGAGGAGTAAAATTTGAATTTTCATAGTTTTCAACCTTCAAAATCGAAGCGTACCTGCGTATCTATTTTCTATTTTGTAAGAGCAACATCATATTAAATGCATTTTAGAACTTACCTCACACTAATAAATTGATATAAACTGGTCGCATTATTCTACCTATTCCTAAATTTATTTTATATCTTACGAAAGTCTCAAAAACGCGTAAAATTCACTGCTTTTTCCTTGAAAACTGGGTCTCATTTTTCATCCCTGCTCTATCTTTTGTTTTCACTAAATAATACTAAGAAAAAATTATATGCCAATATACCTGAGATGTTCAGCTTTAATTCAAAAATAAATATCCAAAAATATCCTATTTTTTGCAGTTGGTATTAATTTTTCAGTGCTAAGGTTTCAGATTTTTTACGCGTATTTCACATTTCACTGCTAAAGGGTTGAAAACTTTGAGGCTTCATATCTCTAGAGAAAATTAAGCTATACTAACACTTTTTAATAATAAAACTTACTTGTTTTGAAGTGCTCTATAACATATGTTAATATAAAAAAATTCTGAGCACTTTTATTTTTTTTTCATTTTTTTGGCATTTCTATAGTAGGTTTCAAAATATTGGCTAAATTGAGCAACATTTTTTTTGCATTCATGCTATTGAGCTCATTAAGCTCTCTCGGACCCAATTTAGGTTTTTTCAAAATATTGATTTTTCGTGGAGATATCCTTAAAAATGTGTACAAAAAGATATCTTTATTTCTGGCGTCCATTTTTCCCTTATATACCCTCATCCCAAATTTTGAATCTGAAAAAAATATTGGACAAAAATATTGTTTTCTCTACGAAAAATGTAGTTAGAAAATTTTTCAATAGCTCGATCGATATATAATTGTTTTGCGCATCGTTCCGGTTAATTATATTTTAAGTATGCTTATGAAAAGTGATGTGTATCTTCAAAAAACCTTTAAAATTTCAATTGCAGTTTACGCAAAATTTAATGTGGAATATTTGTCTAATTTTTATTTGGATGGATGCAGAATTCAAAACAGTATAAACACCATTTAATACACTAGGTCAACTTACTTTGTAGCTCATGAGCCATTAAACAATTTTGTTTTTTGAATCGTTTTTTGATCAATTTCAAAAATCGTTTTTGGAACTCAGTTATCATGGTTTTAAGCTGTAATGTAAACTATTATTTTGATTATCTCGACGAAAAATCGGTATTTTTTGCTAAAACAAAATACAGAATAGCCGCCAACTATGTGCTGAGCTATGTAGTACATTTCTACATAATAAATTGAAAGTCATCTTATTTGAAACTATGCCATGCTATTCAAGTAAGAGATTATGAATATAAACCATAAATAACCACGGGTATTCTAATGCATCAAAAATATCAAGGGTATTGATAATGTTCTTACCGTATCATAAATAAATAAAACTTAAAATGCATGCGAATCGAGTAGAACAAATAAGGGCTGTTCTGAACGCATGATTGACAACTGAGATTGTCAAAACCAATTTAAGAGCCGTTCTTGATCAGGTAAATCGTAAATCAAGAACCCAACAATATATTCAAAAACACGGGATAACTAACAGTCAACAGAATAATTGCCAGATGATATTAATAACCAAATAATATAAATAGAGAAGTAGAAATAGCATTTTATTGCACGTTATTCATAATTTAACAAAGAAGGATTTAAACAGTATTTTTTTTAAAGCCCTTTTTTTTATAAACTTAACTCATTTTTACTGCACGCGGGAAACTTTTATAAGCAATTAAAAGAAGAATCTAAAATCCTACCTATATAAAATGTTGAGTAAGCTTACCCAACTTACTATACACTTTGTTGAAATCGTCTTGATGTCGAATGTCCACTTTTATTTTAAAGCTCTGGTTTGAACTGAATTAAATTTTATAAATCAATCAAGGTTTTTTCCAGGCGACACATGCATTGTTGTGGCGAATTGAATAACACTGTCATTATTTGACACATTTTAAGTTGCTCTGATTATTTTTTTATTTCGGATCTCTTGCTAAAAGCAGTATAATCAATTGAATATAGTTTTTTGATCCCGGGGATTTGATTATTCTGTTTCACGTTTAATTTGGAATTAATTAGACAATAATAACAAGTTTTTATTTTGGATTTAGTATGGTAATAATATATAATGTATTAGTGCAGTTTTATGATATAATTAGATATTTGTATAGAGATATAAATTTTCTGTTTTAGCAAGGATTTTCCCTGATTTGAGATGATTATGGCAGCCCAAAATGATGACATTTGATGAAACGTAAATAATCAGCACTTAAGCCCAAGCACCAAGTACAGACATAAGAGCAGCACCAGTATACATACACAAGAAACAAAAGACTTTACGACCCAAAGAGGACTTACGGAAGCCAATATTGTGATTAATTTCGATGCTCATAAGGGAGACATAAGCATTGTATAACAAGATACCAGCTGAAAGAGAGTCCAAAATAGCTTGAGCCAAAATTGCAGCGGGAGGGTTAATGGATGATCTAATACCAATACCAATACCAACACCAATAGGAGTCATACAGATGAATAACAACCCCATGAGGATAGGCTTTGCCCAGGTTTTGCATTGAAGATCATTGATACGAGTACCGAGGGCAATACCTTCAAAGAATTGATGGAAAACCAAAGCAATAAGCAAAGTTTGGAATGATGAGCTGTCAGTACAACCCAAGGTAATACCAATAATAATAGAATGCATAACGATACCAAGCTCCAAAATAAAAGTACCAATATTACGGATTGATTGTTGATGTTCAAGGAAACCAGCAGAATGAACATGGCCATCCTCATTAATACCAATGTGGTTGTGTTCATGATGATTCTTTTCAATATGGCTAACGTTACTTGAATGATCCACAATACTCTTTTCATTCATTTTGCCGTCAGAGTATCCTTCTGCGTTACCACCTTTGATAGTATTTCCAGAGTAACCAGCAGCAACAGCAGCAGCAGCAGCACTTGCAGCAGCAGCATCAGCATTTTTCTGAGCAATAGCATCCAAATTTGATATAGCAGCTAATTCAATGATTTGAAGAAGGAAAGAAGCAATCATACAAAAGAGACCACCGAAAGCATGGAAGGAGTGCCAGCCTTCTCCAAGGCATTCAGAATCAAAGTGTTCAAGAGCCTCAGGAAGCATATGAATGAAAGCAGTAGCAATGATAACACCTGTACCAAAAAATTTACCAGCGGTAAGTGCCCAATCGCGAACAGATCCTTCTTTGTAAGGACTAACACGATAGAGAATAATAGGAGCAAAGATACCTAAAGTAAAGAGAGGTAAATATTTTGGGGTCACGAGCATTTGTAAATATCAAACATTTTACTTACCCACTGCGGAAGTGACCAAAATAATAAATACTGAACCGATTCTCATTGGCATGTTGTAATCTTCAATTGGTTCCATATCGCAGGAAATACCATGTGAGTGTGAGTGACCAGCCTCTTCTTCATGGGAATGATCGTGAGCAGCTTCGCCTTCTTCAAGAGCATGATCGTGAGCTTCTTCTGTAGCATTAACGGATACAGATGTACCTATTTCTGCTTGAGTATGATTGGATGCACTATCAGAATCATCATGAACAGTGCCATCTAATAAGTTAAAAATTGCGTTAATTTATTGACCAATTTATTACTACAATAGAGTTCAATAATACCTTCATGGACATGAACTTGAGCATGAATGGATGCAATCAGAAATACTGCGATGAATAGTAATAATAATGAAGATCTTGTCAAGAATGATTTGGAAGCCATTGCAATGATTTAGCTGAAAGAAAGATACTTTTTGAGTTTGTGTTTTAGAATCAATCTTATTTATATTGATCTTTTGATCTATGACAGGAAATTTTCGAAACTAAAGGGTACCTCATCGGCACACAACATGTACCCTAAAGGTTGAATGTTTCGTAATTTTTAGCCAATAATTGCTAAAAATTTCTGGTAAGGAGTCACTGGTAACCATCAAGGTACTCATCTTTGCTTTCTCGACATTCCATTCTGTTATGAAAGACAATTCCAGACAACAATTGAAAAACGGACAACAAATACTCATAAGCTTTGGTATCAGATATTCTGTATTAAAAAGTAAATGGTTTACATGTTTTTATTTATATAGTAAAAGAACAAGAGTTCTGTACATGATGACTCTCCGGTCTTTTTTGATATAGTAGTAATATATCATCATTTGTTGATCTTGTAATGTTTAGACTCAAATAGAAGCTAACTATTTTTTTATCTAATGCATCTGGAAATTTTTGTTATAAATCAAAAATTTATACAATGGCAATATTATACTATAGATGCTTATATATATAAAATATCACAGTATGACAAACTACACTAAATTGAAATCTTTGTTCGTTACCGGGTATTTACAGATTGAACCTTATTCCTTAATTAGCAATTCGTGTTGGACAACAAAAGATCGCACTACAATGGCCGCGGAATAGAATTCTAAACGCATGTAGTATAAAGCAGAAAAATTTATCATGAAAACAGTAATTTATACATAGTGTAATGTAAAATTTAAAAAAATACACTAAATGGATTTCGCATAGTCTTGCATGCTTGTTTCTTTCGTGAGATGCTTGTGCTGGAGATGGGATTTTCCCTTCATTTTGCAGCAATTTCTGAGAAGACAGGATGCCGTCAGAATTTCTCTCATCCGATCTATAACTGCCGTAATTGGTCATATAATCGTTCGAAATCTCGAAATCTCGAAATCAGAGGTAATTAAACTCAATATTGTAAAAGCATCTTTACATGGCGAAGAAGATGCTCTAAATGCCTTGCTTCTATGATGGGTATCTTGAAGCTCTTGATTCCAACAAAGCAGTAGTACATGTTCATTAAAGGCATCCCTTATTAAATAAGAATAAAAAATATTGCTAAAAATTTGTAATGCAAATAATTTCAAATTTTTCGCTTTAGATATTATCTTTTTTTTTTTTTTTTTTTTTTTTTTTGGAAAATCATATAAGAATTGTTTTTCATATTAGGTGAATTGCCCCAGCATCATGGTTGGAATCTAAACCAACAAGATTTTAGAAAAGTTACGACCCTCCTGGGAGGTGATGAAAGAAGAATTTTTTTGCAGTAGTTTTTGTAGACTGCACACATAATTAATAACTGCAAACTGTGTATGTTCCACGAATTATATTGGAATAGTAAAAGTGCACTATGATTTCTGGTAAATTTAGGCAAAAATGTGTTGATTAGGAAGAAAAACGTGGCTGATACGGTATGTGATTAATTAAAGATTCTATGGTGGCATTGAATCATGATTTGTTTTGATTCAAGGTTACAGATTTTTTTTTTCTATGCCCATATCCAAGTATTGTGTAATTTCTAATCTGTTTTCCTTCAATCAACATGTACTCTGATTTATTTATTTTTCATCTATAATTTCCAATATTAAATAAATTGTTATACAACGTTTGCTTTATTTGTTTGAAATAGGTTAAAAAATGGCAAGAAAAGACAGGGTATAAATGCATGATAAATAAAATGGCATATACTCACTAGAATTGTATCTATGTAGAGTAACTACTAATTTACTTGTAAACCTTTTCAATCTCTTCTTTGTTGCCTTTGACGATATCTCTACGCTTGATTTTTCCACTGGTAGTCAAGTATTCCTTTTGCCAATCGACTTCACGAGTAACAACAATATCTTTAATGGTTTCAACACGTCTACATCCACTAGATGAAGCGGTTTGTTGAAGTTCTTTAAGAAGTCCATCCTTTTCAACCTTATCATCAGCGGGTTCGACAACAGCAATAATATATGATTTATCACTGTCAGCAATGAGACAGATGTTCTTGATGCTGTTACAATTACGGTATTTGGATTCTAAATTCTCCAAAGCAATGTATTCACCATGAGCCAACTTGACCAAGTTCTTGGCACGATCAGTAATGGCAAAAGTGCCATCATCGTTCAAACGAGCAATGTCACCAGTCTTGAACCAGCCATCAGAAGTAATAGCTTCTTTAGTAAGATCAGGTCTTTTGTGATAACCTCTCATAAGAGAAGGTCCACGAAGCCAGAGTTCACCAACGTTATTTTCAGCCTTATAATCTGTATCAGGAACATCAACAAAACGGAATTCGATGGAAGGGGATGGAGGACCAATAACACCAGTAACCATACCGAAGCTAGGAAGAGTTACTGCAGCAAGACCACAACATTCCGTAAGTCTAGAATCAGCAACAAAAAGTCAATAATGCTTATATAAATTATCAAATATAATATCTTACCCATAACCTTGGAGCATAAAGCATAAGCTCGAGGTGATAAACTTTTGAGTTTCAAATGAAACTGGAGCACCGCCAGAGATACCATACATCAAACGGCCACCTGTAACATCACGGATAGCACCAAAAATGACAGAATCATAAGCATCAGTTAAAGCATTGGATTTTCCGAAAAATTGCAACATTCTCCACTTCATTTCAATTGCAGCTATAAATAAAGTTAGACAAAATGTTATCAATAAAATGATATATTGCACATACCATCGAAAGTTTTCTTGACGGCCCAATGTTGTTTATCCAATTTACTTTCAACTCCTTTTCTGATCTTTTCCCAAACAGCGGGAACACCTGCCATGATGGTTGGCTTCAAAACCTTCAAATCACCTTCACCTTTCCCTTCACCATTAGGGCCACAAACAGAATCGTTCATCAAGGTACGAATACTACCATAACCAATAGGAACACCCATTGAGATCATGATAAATTCAACCAAGAATTCGAGAACGTGAGCAAGAGGTAAGAAACCAATATAACTATGATCTTCATTCTTGAGTAATTCGATGACGAGATATTCGGCAGCACCAGTAGCAGCAATGATGTTGGCATTGGTCAATTCAACGCCCTTTGGTGGACCAGTAGAGCCAGAAGTATACATGATCAAAGCAAGATCATCAGGCTTAGGCTTGACATCAGGCTCAATCTGTTCGATGTCATTATCGTCATTAGTAACGTCATTGAAATGTACAATCTCAACATCATCAGCCTTTCCATCCTTGAATTTCTTAATTTCTTCGGGTGCTTCGAATTCTTTTCCGGCATAGAAAACGAACTTTGGTTGGTTTTCCTTGTCAAGTTTAGTGTAAGCTTTATTTAAAGTTCCAAACAAAGAAGTCTATAATATCCACAAATTAATATTTCGTATTAATTTTATCATAATAGACATTACCTCAGTAAAAATAGCCTTTGCTTCAGTTTCCTTAATGATGTGATTTACACTTTCTGCTGGCATTGAATCATATGCAGTGGTAATCACCAAACCCATCGAAAAACAAGCTAACAATAGAATGATATCATTATTATCCTTGCTTTTTTTTTTTTTTTTACATCTGCTAGAAGTTTAATAGCTTACCTAATGCAGTAATCATCCATTCAGTTCTACAAAAAATCAAAATTTTAGGAATTTCGTAAATACAAATATGTTGTAAAATTTACCTTGTTTTACAGAACAAAATGACAATATCACCATGTTTCAAACCATGCTTTTGAAGAGTAGATGCTACCTTTTTGACTTTTTCATCAGCTTCACGGTAGTTTATCCATTCGTAATCACCAAGTTCAAAATAAGACCATTTCTTGGTTTTACCATCTTCAGAGGGCTTTGATTCTTTGGTATGGATCTATTTCGAGATGAAATGTAAACAAACATGATAACTTATCAAATTTGGCTCAACTTACTTTGATAAGAGGACGATTACCAAAAACAGGCTTGGAGCTATTAGCCTCGACAGTATCCTTCCAGACTCGAGAGATTGTGCATTCCTCCTTTTTTAATTTAGGCATGAGAGGAGTACTTACAAAACCATGTTCAGCATGATAACTACGAAAGATATGCTCTTTATCGTTGACCTGAACAGTGGGATTGGATTGATTTCCGAGGAAAAGACCTTTAACGTATTCCATGATAATAACTAAAAAAATATAAGAAAAATATATTGATGAAAAAGAAGAGAAAAATTATGTCATGCAGATCAGTGTATTTATACAAGCAAATTTTTTTTCTTTCACGTTGGACCGTCAAGTCGCAATATAATTGTGTCATTTAGCACTTTCTGAGCTTCTTTACCCGAAATAGTGATATTCAATGTCCAATCAAACTGCATACATATGCTTAAAATAGGCAAGCTTTTCCCGCGGTCATGTAACATTTTGAAGTAAATTTCATTAGTAATTTCATTTGTAGTAAACAATGCAACAAATATTATAACCAAGATCGATCTTAAAGCTGCTTTTATTTTTCACTTTATCATGCATGTCTCATTTTCGTTTTTTCCTGGAAAGGTAGTAAGAGGTTCAAACTGGTAAAACGCAGAAAAAAAAGGAAGCTTTTTGTTATGGTTTATCATCGATGTAAGACAGAAAGAAACTTTAAATCAATTGCAAAAAAAAAAAAAAAATAGAAATATTCGAGTAGTACAATGGCATTTGCTTTCCACTGCTTCAACATGTGTTTTATAAATGCTATTGATAATTGGAATTTATAATTCGTTTATACGCGCAAAAACCACAAATAAAATAACTTGTACTTATATAGCAATGATTGTCGAGTTTTGTGTAAATGTCTAAAATGTTGGCAGTATATCGAAAAAATTATCATCTAAACGCCGAGCCATATTTCGCCGAAATTAAACAATCGGACCCTCATCTTTTTGCATGTGAAGGTTATTCATTTAATTAAATTTTGACTCTTGGTAATGTCAAACAGTATGGTAAATTAATTTAATACATTGGATTGAGAGAAGGTTTATAATTAGTCACCTCCATATATACTTAATCCACTTGATTGCAGCCTATAATTTTACCATGAGCATGGCACATAAGTCGTGTTTTTAAAGAAATGCATGTCTTCGAAGCAGGATGATTTACCATCTCTCTTCATTCATACAAATGGTGACCAACTAAAACTGTACCAAAAAGTTGTAACAACTTGAAAAGAACGTTACAATCTCTCACTTCTAAGACGTGAACTCTATTAGAGGGAGAAATATATGGAGCCCAGCAAGTACGCCATATTTAGACACTAGATACACATACACTGCTTCATCGATGAATAGCATTTGAAACTAAATCTTAACTATGCAACCGATACTTTAATTATTATCTCCAACTTGTTGCGCCTCATCGTAGCTTAGACATTGCTAAATAGATACAAATTGGCTGCATTAAGCTACCTGTTCTTAAGTTTACTTTATAAGCTACGAAAAACTTAAACGTACATAAAATCCAGTAATGTTTTTCCCTTAAAACTGTATCCGGCTGTTCATTCTTTCTCAGTTTTTTTTTTTACTAAATAATACCAAAATAAAAAAATATGACAATATACCTGAGATGTTCACCTCTAATATAAAAATAAGTATCCGGAAATATCTTATTTTTTGCAGTTGATATAACGTTTTCAGCGCTAATGTTTCAGATTTTTACAAGTATTCACTGCTGATGTATCATTCTTAAACCGGATCATGTCAAATCAAAAAAGTAAACAATAACAGATTCGGAACCGGAAGTTACTTAATTGAATATTAACTATACCATGCTCCTAAAAGCATGGTATAGAAGCATGGTATAGAAGCATGGTACAAAAGCATAATACGCCAGCGCGATATTCCAACATGATATACCAACATGATATAACAACATGACACATTACTATTAAATAAAATCTAAACTAACTTATCACATCGTTAATTCCCCAAATCAAATAGTATATAAACCCTATTAATTTCATTCCAATAAACGATATCTCTTTACTTGATTAAATTTCTAGTTTTTATTTAACCTAAGCATATTTTGATAAATCAATTAAGCTAATAATGTTGTTGGTTGTATTTATGCTTTACTTAAAATAAGCCTTTGAATAATTAGTAGCAATACAGTCGAACCTTAATTTTTGTATGAAATTTTGATACCTGCATCTTATAGCTGCTTGGAATATTTAAACAACCGCATCCGGGCTGTCCGGTGATTTTTTCTAGAAATTTAAAGCTTGGAAATATTATTAGATGGCCGCTTCTGGAGATTGTTCGGCTTTTTTTTTGGAAGAGTGACCATTGGCAAAAATATGAACCATATGCAGTAAAAAGGAGTAAAATTTTATAAAAAAAGCTTTAAAAGAGATACTGTTTAAATCCTTCTTTATTTAATTATGGATAATCTACAATAAAATACTATTTCTACTTCTCTATTTATATTATTTGGTTATTGATATTTGTCTGGCAGTTGTTCTGTCGACTTTCAGTTATTCCGCAATTTTGAATATATTGTTGGGTTGTTGAGTCCTTGATTTACTTGATCAAGGGCGGCGCTTAAATTGGTTTTTGACAACCTCAGTTGTCAATCATGCGTTCAGAACAGCCCTTACTTATTCTATTTGATTCGCATAAAATTTTTAGGTTTTTTTATTTATAATACAACACATTATGAATACCCTTGGTATCTTTGATACATTAGAATATCCTTGATTATTTATGGTTTATATTCATAATCTCTTATTTGAATTGCATGGCATGGTTTCAAATGAGATGACTTTTAATTTATTATGTGGAGAAATACTACCTAGTTCAGCACACCATATACTATGTTGTATGCCACCAAGAAGTATCATATGTTATCGCCTTCTACGGTATCAATTCATCTTACAATCTATTGATTACGACATGTATTGAAGTGCAAAGTCTTGATATCGGATATAAAAAACTCCTAGGATGTCAAGTGTGGCAATATCGACCTTTTGGGAAGTGGTTGTTTTGTTTATTATTTGATTTATCGAAAGGTAAATCGTATAAAATTAATCAAATGAAAAAGTACCGTTTTATTATGAGCTTATAGAGGGGGTTTATATACTAATTGAATGAGTGTATTAGATGTGAGTGATAATATAATTAGAATGAGCATTTGGATATTGTGTGGATATATTGGAATCACGCTTCTATAATTCAATAGTAGCATGATGATAGACGCATGGAATATGACCTTGCTTGACTTGCATGTTGAACATCATGGTTTGACAGATGTTCTAAATTGGTAGTTCGGTAATTCCTAATTCTGATAGATCATTATTTTTATATCTATTTTATGTAACCTTGATTTTTAAGGGGTAGTTTTTATATGCTTGAATCTTATTTATATTGATAGTGCAACTTCAATATAGATGAGCAGTTGACTAAATTGATATCTTTGTTTATTATTATTATTAATTTGGATAGACTCCTGTTTTGATATATATGTCATTTGTTGTGTAATTGATTGCGCCGTGATCAAGGGTGCTAACATCTACACGACATGTATGGTTCAAAAAGGTATTTCATATTTTTAGCATGCGTTTATTATTGTGTTCAATTGAATCGTTTGTTTATTATTGCTGTTCACATTTCAATTGGCATCATATTTTATGAGCAACACTTGAAATTTAGGTTGTTTTATTGTTACCAAGCGTTTTTAGTATGTAATTCCACTGCACTTAGTAAGTTTTGCATATGTCTAGCAAATTTTTTCCTTTTTCATTAATGCATATGATATGCATACTAGTAAATTTGGCTAACAAATCCCGGCTCGACACCAAAACTATCAGCATCCATGGGTCATTGTACGTTCAGCCAGTTTGAGCAACAAGTTGGTTACCTGTTACTTACATTTACTAAGATCAGCAAGCCCATCAGTTCTTCTCAACAAATATGAATTTAAATGACCTCCCGTTGCAATGACAGGTACTTCTAGCACTAATCCGCAGAATTGAAAAAGGTTTAGCCTTGTCGTGTATTTTCAGGCTTAATGAATAATATTTAAAAAAGGATACAATTGAAAGAGAATAAGTAATGAATCAGTTCTTCAACTGTATAATAAAAACAAGATATCGTTAATTTAGATATAAAGTATCGCGTTTTATATTGATGTGACATTGAGATCCTGGGTTGTAATTTATGGCATTATTAAACCATTAGATCTGTTTGATAGTAATCTAAGGATTGAAACGGATCAATCATAATTTAACCGTTCTTGCAGAGCTTGTGAATTACCTTGCTTCAATGCTGCGCTAAATGTACTTGGATGTTGATTTGATAGCTACTTGATTGATTAACCACTGGGATGAAATAATATGGTATCATAATTGAGATCCAAGCGTTCTTGGTAATTATTGGATTAAACATAGTACGCTAATCAATCCCGTATGGTCAATGCCCTACATAATTTACCCCTTAAAATATTAAATCAACAACAGTGTACTCAAAACTGAAAGATTACTAAATATACATCCATTCAAGTCTGATGGTATCCAAGTTCTCCAAATCACTATAAATACCCTCATACTTTTTCAATTATTTTAAATCTTGAGAAATCTTTTGTAATAAAAACTTTAGCTGATTATAATTGTATTTCTACTGCTTTTATTTTTTTATTTTAGTAAATAACTTCGTCATTTACTGCACTAAAAAAAAAAAAGGAGGATCATATTCGATGAGAAGCAAAGTCATCGGAGATTCTCTTTCGAAATTCATATCCTAATAATACCAAAGGGCTTCCCCTTTGGCGGGTTTGAACTCACGAATATGTGTGTCGCGCTCAATTTGTAGCGCATGCGCTACCCTTTAAGCTTGTCACTCTCCTTTGGTCTACAATTTTATTCCCCATACATCATGTGAACATGTATTTGTCAGTTTTTTACTATTTGGGGAATGCAGCAAATTAAAGTGTATTTTTTCTTTTTGGAAATGATAATAGAGCTTTCCAGAGATTGGTAGTAGAAATCATCAGAAAAAAAATGCCAATTTGTGATGGAGATATAAACAAAACCCAATGTTAGTACATTAATATTAAGCTGTATGACACAGAAATTGAATATGGATGAATGTAAAGCAAAATTTGCCGATATGGGAGTTAGTATAACATGAGCTACAACGCACAGAAACTCAAGTGATATTCAACAGATGCTGCTTTACCAAAACTAATAAGAATTAGACAAGAGTAAAAGGTGGGTTTTATTCAATGTAGAGGATGAGATTATATATAGAAGAGATTATCAAGTGATACAATACCAATATCCAGATAATACGACAACTGTAACGCTATATCTATATTCTGACATAACAGATGCAGCTGCATTGGAAAATTCAGTTTTTAGGTATTTCTACACCTAGAATTATACTGGGGAACCAAAGTACACATTATTTATCAAACTAAAGACAGACACCAACTTTCCAGTCCACCAGTGTTAAATGCAGATATTAATTATATAATATCTACCAATGCGAAATAGTAATATGATATACTGTATGAATCAATCAGTTTGACAATTATAATCAATGGTAATAATAATAATAATAGGATCAAGTTTTTAAAGTAATAACAAAAAACTACCAACAGTATGCTAGTAAATTGTAATTTAATATACTATTGTTCAATATGACCAAATATTAATGAATCAGAAAAAATACAACTGGTAAAAAACTGATACTCAATGTAAAATGAGGCCAAGATTGATAAAAGGTGCTTTCATTGTGTGGTCAAAATTGCGACATTTTGATGGATAAAAATTACAGGACCAAAATGTTGTGTTTGCTTTAGGATTTTCAAAGGGGTTCAAAAGCATTCTTCATTAAACTCAACTAGATGTTGAATACTCATCATATGCTATTAGTATTATCTTGCCTTTTATCTGATTGTTGTATTATTAAAAATCAAGCTTTCCATAGCTTATAACAATGACAGCGGGATGTTTCTGATTTCAGATTGGCGGCATTTATCATAAGAAGGCGGACTGATGATACATTTGATACTACTGTTGATGGAACAAGTCAATTTAGTTTATGGAATTTGAATGAAAATACCGAGGAACCATTTGTAAGTACTTCAGTTAGTTCTGGTAAAGCATTGAATAAATTGACTTGGGACAAAGAGGGTAAAAGGTGGCAATAGATTTCAGTGATGGCCATGTTTATATTTATGATATTGGAGAGGTAAGAGTAAAAAAACTTAATGTAAATTACCTTTAGCGCAATAATTATAACGTAAGACTATATTACCATCAAATAAGCTACCACATAATATTAACATGTATAAATACTTACGGTAATAAGCTTAAATCAAGTGGATACAGCATTGTAGATTCTTGAAAAGGTTGTCAAGTACTATAAAATTTCTTATTTTTAAGAGTTACAAGGCTTATAAGCGGAATATTAATTTTAAAAATTATTCTTGTCCAGATCATCAATTTTGACATTTTTTAATTTTTTTTTCTGATTTTGCAAATCTAGAGTTAATTATGCTACCAATTATAAAACAAAAAATATACACAAATACAGAATTTAGCGCTCTATTTGCTCAATAAAAAATAACAAACATTTTTATTGCAAAATATTACATGAAAATCCTTTAATCAAAAAACCGTTTTTGGGCCAAAAATGCTAAGTTTCATTATTTAACATTTAATATTAAGCTTTAATAAAATGCGTATTAGCTATGGCTACAATTTTCTCTCATAATGTAGTATATTTAAACGTTGATTTTGGTGTCAAAATTTGATTTTTCTGTTTCTTGATCAAAATCATGAGTGCTGGTAAGGATGAAATGAGTTCCCGAAAATGTCCACTACAAAGTCTGAATTTTCAGACCGTATATGGTTAAATATAAGAAAAGTAAGAAGAAAAGGCATTTTTATTTAAAACTTAGATATAGACCATGGTATAAGGGACTTAGCCATTCAACCTTGCTATGCTGCCCAATTACGGCGTCTCTCTGCGGGCTCGCTTTTGCAATTTTTAACGAATCTATGGTATGACAGACGGTTTATCCGGTAGAAAAATGTATGTTTCTATGATAACAGTTACTGCCTATTTTGTTTAGTTTATGGGTTGATGCGCTGTAATGCTGCTTTTACATTGGCTGAAATGTGCAATTTATTAGCAGGGTTTTAATTGCGCTAAATAATGCAAAGCCTTGAAAATCTTTTTCTACGTGTGTTATTTATCTCTTTTTGTTTTCATATTCCGAGGATATTATTCACCATTTGATAAGGCATATCAGACTATCAAGCTGGTATTCTTTTCTTTTATCTGAATACGCATGCTAACATAAAGGACTAATGTTTTTAATATTGATAGTAGTTGTCGTATATTTTCAGGATTGATAAATAGTACTTAAAAAAGAATACAATTATAAAAGAATGAGTAATTAATCAGTTCTTCAACTGTATAATAAAAACAAGATATCGTTTATTTAGATATAAAAGTATAGCCTTTATATTGACTTGACATTAAGATCCTGAGATATAATTTAAGGTACTATTGAACCATTAGATCTGTTTGATAGTAATCTATGGATTGAAATGAATCAATCATAATTTAACAGTTTTTGCAGAGCTTCTGAGTTGTCTTGTTTCAATGCTGCGCTAAATGTACTTGGATGTTGATTTGATAGCTACTTGATTGATTAACCGCTGGGATGAAATAGTATGGTGTCATAATTGAGGTCAAAGCGTTCTTGGTAATTACTGGATTAAAATTGATACGCTAGGAGTTTTTTATATCCGATATCAAGACTTGCGCCTCAATACATGTCGTAGTCAACAGATTGTAAGATGTATTGATACTGTAGAAGGTGATAATGTATTATGATACTAGTAGGTGGAATACAACAGCAGTCTATATTAGAGACTGATATTTTTATTTAGTCGCATTCTAAAATCAAACATCATTATTTACTACTGTATTGTTGGACATTTCTTGATGATTACCAGATCAAATCGAAGGCAATGATATTTATATCTACTCAATGAAAAGGTAGAACTAGTTAGAAATCCACGAAATGTTCCAGAAAAGTGATAAAATTTCAAATGATATAGAAACAAAAAAAAAAGAATAATCTAATGTTTTGTCTAGTAACCATAGTTTTGACCGTAGCTACTGTATATTTGAAAACAAATCTTTTTACAACTGACAATCGTAAACTAAAATAGTAAGTTTAAAGAAGGTTAATTTGTTTAAATTTTATGTGTGATAAAGTAACATCTATAATATTAGATTTCGCTTGCATGTAAATTTAAGCAGTAAGTGATATTTAAGTTTATGCTCGAGCAAAAACCATTGTTGCTGTAAACATTATAGCTATAAACATATTTACAAATAATGGTGATAATCGTAAATATAATGACTCTTGCATGTATTATTGCTCTACATCAACAAAATATTGAATTGTATTATTGTTTATATAATCTATATTAATAAAAGGAAATGTAATTTAAAAATCCATTCCAGTAAAAAATGAAATGGAACTTTGAGAACGGCACGATGCTTATGTACAAACCAATTTGTGCCCATACGATCAGTTCATTATGCTCATAATAGTCAGATTTTATTATTATGCACAAATAGGGATACTGATATGCTTATGGGCAATAATTCTATTATTATGCACACATGGGATCAATGTTATGCACACGGACAGAATCTATTATAATTCTGCACATACAGGCTTATCGTTGTGCTCGTGTGCAGTTTCTTTTGTTGTGCATATTGTTATCTTTTTAACCATATTCAGTGGGCAAAACGGAATCATCTTGTGCAGCACAGGTCGGCCGTAGTAATGTGAGAGAGAGTTCAGATCTACAGTATAAAGATTTACAGTAATAAGCTTGAATCAAGCGGGTACAGCATCGTAAATTCTTGAAAAAGTTCTCATGTATTATAAAAGTTCTTATTTTTAGGACTTACAAGGCTTATAAGCGGAATATTAATTTTAAAAATTATTCTTGTCCAGATCATCAATTTTGACATTTTTAAAATTTTTTTTTCTGATTTTGCAAATCTAGAGTTAATTATGCTACCAATTATAAAACAAAAAATATACACAAATACAGAATTTAGCGCTCTATTTTCTCAATAAAAAATATCAAACCTTTTTATTGCAAAATATTACATGAAAATCCTTTAATCAAAAAACCGTTTTTGGGCCAAAAATGCTAAGTTTCATTATTTAACATTTAATATTAAGCTTTAATAAAATGCGTATTAGCTATGGCTACAATTTTCTCTCATAATGTACTATATTTAAACGTTGATTTTGGTATCAAAATTTGATTTTTCTGTTTCTTGATCAAAATCATGAGTGTTGGTAAGGGTAAAATGAGTTCCCGAAAATGTCCGCTACAAAGTCCGAATTTTCAGACCGTATATGGTTAAATATAAGAAAAGTTGAAAAGCACCTTTTTATTTGAAACCTAAGTATACCGTAGTAAGAGACTTAGCCGTTCAATCTTGCCATGCTCAATTACGGCGTCGCTATACGGGCTCGCTTTTACAATTTTTTAATAAATGTAAGATATGACAGCCGGTTTTTCTGGTAAAAAAATATATATTTCTATAATCTATTGTAACTGATATTGCCTATTTCGTTTACTTTATGGTTCTTCCGCTGTAATTTACTTTATATCTTGAATGGACTTAGAAGAGTTATAATTGTACTTCCCAGCACTTTTTTTATAATTACATTTTTTTAGAATCATGTACAATGTTGGCATTCAATGTATATCAGTTAAATTGAACGGATAGATATATGGTTCTTCATGCAGAGATCTATGTGTAGGGTTTTGCCTATTATTTAATGTTAAATCTCATTTCAATCCCATATTGAACCTGACATCCAAATGGAATTGAAATGGTATAAATACTTTTAGAATCCAGGACCTGATGGCTCCTGGCTTCCTTTTTCAACTTAATAATAAAGACCCTACGCTCTCCGTGATATAATCACTTGTAGTCCTTATTTTATTTGTATTGGAAATAATTGTTATCTACATATAACTTTTACTATGAATGTGTGAGAGAACTCACATCTATGAACACAAAAAATGACCCAAATCGTAATGCTTCCTCGATCTGTACGCAATGTTTTTGTGGCGATACCTGGTGGCTCAAGTGTAATTTTGGTATTTCATTGTCAAATGTATTGGATCAAGATGAAGTTGGCTGATTGATATAACGGGTAATAAATTCAACGTCATTTACTGAGTGGGCGAATGTGAATGTAGTATAAAGCAAAGCTTACTTTTGATGCATGAGACTAATTAATTATTTTGATTAACATCAATAGGCTCAAAAAGCATAGTTAATTGCAATCATTGCTACTAAATTGCATAATTTGATATGGAAAAAACTCTCGAAGAATTCATTCTTTTTTTGGCAGTACTACAAATCATCGTTCAACATGGCTGAATATTAATAAATCAGAGAAAATGCAACTGGTAAAAAACTGATACCCAGTGCACATCGAGGTCAAGATTGATAAAAGGTGCATTCTTCATTATGTAGTGAAAAGTCGCAAAATTCTGATGGACAGAAATTACAGGATCAAGGTGTTGTGTTTGCCTCAGAATTTTTAAAAGGGTTTAAAAGCACACTTCATCAAACTTACTTAGATGCTAAATACTCACCATATGCTATTAGTGTCATCCTGTTTTTTATTTAATTGCTGTATTATTAAAAATCAAGCTTTTCATAGCTTATAACAATGACAATGGGTGTAATGAGTCAAACATTTCAGTTTCATTTATGCAAAACCTTGCTTCATCATTCTTTATATATACTGTATACTACAAGGAAATTATTACATGATCCCTTGTAGATTCATCTATCTTGTTACACTCCCTTTACTTTTATTTATTCACATAAATATCTAATTTACAAATAAGAACACCAACCTTTATCAATCCAGTGATCACCAATTTACAATTACAAGAATAATACAGTATCTATAAACAACACATTATCCATATTGGTTGTTAGTCCAAAATTACAGATTATTAGAATGAGATGTTTTTGATTTTAGATTGACATTTACAGTATCATAAGGCGGGCTGATGATGCATTTGATAATACTGTAGGTGGAACCACTCAATTTAATTTATGGAATTTGAATACAAATACCGAGGAGCCATTTGTAAGTACTTAAGTTGGTTCTAGCAAAGCATTGAATAAATTGGCTTGGGAAAAATAGGGTAAAACATGAGAGTTTATGGATACATATAATCTTATTTATAGAAAGAATAATAATAAATACTAGTAACATTTATCATGGAGAATGGAGGCTTTGTTATTACCAGAAAAACTAATGGTAAAAGAAAGAACCAAGAGCTTCTAGGTCTTGGTTTAAAAGACTATTTATAATGGTTACATTTCAATATGTGTTAGAAATGCAATTAGCTTCAAAATTGGCTGTTTAATATCCTCGAAAACTGACAAAAGGGCGGCAATATGTTCCAGTTATGGTCATGTTTATGTTTATGATATTGGAGAGGTAAGACTAAACCTTAATTTAAATCATCTCTAGTGCAATAATTATGAAGCAAGACTATATTATCATCAAATAAACTACCACACAATATTAACATGTACAAAGATTTACAGTAATAAGCTTGAATCAAGCGGGTACAGCATCGTAAATTCTTGAAAAAGTTCTCAAGTATTATGAAATCTCTTATTTTTAAGACTTACAAGGCTTATAAGCGGAATATTAATTTTAAAAATTATTCTTGTCCAGATCATCAATTTTGACATTTTTAAAATTTTTTTTCTGATTTTGCACATTCAGAGTTAATTATACTACCAATTATAAAAACAAAAAATATACACATATACAGCATTTAGCGCTCTATTTGCTCAATAAAAAATAACAAACATTTTCATTGCAAAATATTACATGAAAATCCTTTAATCAAAAAACCGTTTTTGGGCCAAAAATGCTAAGTTTCATTATTTAACATTTAATATTAAGCTTTAATAAAATGTGTATTAGCTATGGCTACAATTTTCTCTCACAATGTACTATATTTAAACGTTGATTTTGGTATCAAAATTTGATTTTTCTGTTTCTTGATCAAAATCATGAGTGTTGGTAAGGGTAAAATGAGTTCCCGAAAATGTCCGCTACAAAGTCTGAATTTTCAGACCGTACGTGGTTAAATATAAGAAAAGTAAAAAAAAAAAAACATTTTTATTTAAAGCTTAGATATATACCATAGTCTAAGATCTAACAGACTTAGCCGTTCGATCTTGCAATGATGCTCAATTATGGCGTCTCTCTACGGGCTCGCTTTTGCAATTTTTTAACGAATCTATGATATGGCAGACGGTTTTTCTGGTAGAAAAATGTATGCTTCTTTGATAATAGTTACTGCCTATTTTGTTTAGTTTATAGTTCATGCGCTGTAATGCTGTTTTTACATTGGCTAAAATGAGCAATTTAACAGGGTTTTAATTGCGCTAAATAATGCAAAGCCTTGAAAATCCTTTTATATATGTGTTGTTTCTCTCTTTTTGTTTTCATATTTCAAAGATATTATATTCACCGCTTGATAAGGCATATCAGACTATCGAGCTGGTATTCTTTTCTTTTATCTGAATACGCATTCTAACATAAGGGACTAATGCTTTTAATATAGGTAGCAGTCTATAATAGAGACTAATATTTTCATTTAACCGCATTCAAAGATCAAATATCATTATTTACTACTGTATTGTTGGTGTTATGTCAATACTCATCATAGGTCTCACATCCAAGGTCACAGTCTATAATTAGTGTTACAGTAAATCAATGCGGATCATTGATTTACATTATACTCTTAGATAGTAAAACCCTAGTAATAGTTATAATTAATGTATATAAATACATCCAAAGGATGTATTGTTAATAAAAGTGTAATATTCTGGCAAGATTATTTATATAGACTCTTTTGACATTTCAGTTGGACGTATTTCTTGATTACCAGATTAAATCAAAGGCAATAATCTTTATACTTATTCAATCCAAAGCTAGAATTAGTTACAAACTAGCATTGGAGTCGAGCCGGGTTTTAACAGTCAAATTTACTAGTATAAGCTGGGCTCGACAGCACCCCTAAGGAGGTTAATTATAAATGAAGAATAATTAATTAATTATATATAGCTGTTTTATATCTAATTATACTTTAAATTCTTATTTTAGAAAAATTGAATTTGGATATAATATAAAATTGATATATTAAAGAAATCAATCATGGTGAGTGTAAACTTTTTATATGTACTTTCAAGAGAATTATGTAATACGTTGCATGGTAGAGAATATGACCTGTAATAAGTCAATAAACTATTACTATAAGTCAGTGATGATTGTATTAATTACCTAATAGACCTGGAATTAGTATTATGAGTTGTACTTGTATATTACCTTATTGTTACAAAACGAAAAAAAAACGAAAATAAAATTACATAAAAAAAAATTATTATATGGTATAAATATGATCACGTGATAATTGCTAGGGAATAGTACGCCTTATACTTCTATTATATTTATTTTATTAATTCCTTTATCTATCAGGCTTTTCAATATATACAATACTTTTTTTAACTCTTTTATGCTTTAATGGAACTTCTTCTTCCATAATTTCATCTTCGTCAAAATTGATAGAATCGACTTCTAATTCATCAAGGCTCATATTTAATAATTTATTTTGTAACGTACTTATTTCAATTAGATTTTTATTTATCTTAATCTCATCATTAAATGCAATTTGTATCTTACTTTCTTTTATAGGAAACTCAAAGCCATCACTATACCAAAGCTTATGATGCGGTAATTCTTCTATATTATAATCTTTAACCATTTGCCAAATATTTTTCAGTAAACAAGATAATTTAAATTGTATATTGTAATGTTTTATATCAGATACCTGTACAGATGCTCTGTTATTATTAAACCTCTCAAATTTACTTCCTATAACACTAAATTCATTCTCTATTATGGATCTAAAGCTTCCAAATACGCTGTTAAAATGTAATTCATTCACACTCAATTTACTATCCTTTTCTTTTCTAACTGGATACATAAAATGCATATCTTTAAATTCATATCCAAGATTAATTCCATTTTCTTTAAATTGGTTTATAAATAGTGGATAACCTCCATCCATAGCCAAACAATCACCAATATGTAGTTTATTATAGAGATTCATTTTTAAGAACATTGTACCATCATTAGATTCACCACATTTTTCGGAGTCTGAAATATAAATTATCATTTTATTCATATCACAAACAATTTGAGTTCTGACACCTGGTTTTTTTAATTTATAAGAATGTAATTTTATTCTTTCTGTATCTGGATTGTAGTATTTTATTTTTGAGTCATGACCATCTATAATTAAAGTTACATTCTTAAATCCTATTGGGTTATATAGTTTTGCAGATAATAATCTTATCTTTATATTTGAAAATAAGTTTAACAAATCTGTGTTTATTATTTTATTGATTCTTTTATAATTGTCTATCCAAAATTTTTTATATAAATCATAAAAAGTAGCATAGCACATAAATTGAGACATTTTCTGCCCTGATAGACCACAAACTAAATGATATAATAAAATAAGACCTTTATCTAATTTAGGATATGGACCTGGATACTCTTGTGTCCCATATAAAATATTTAAAAAGTAAAATACAGGAATATAGCCTAATTGATTAAGTAATACATCTTTTATAAAATTTATATCTTTCATATATTTTAAAGTAATTCTATGATTATATTTTTTACTAATTATTTTCCAATTAGATTCATAAAAATACCATTTATCAATTATTAATCTATTAATCTCTATATTAATCTTTTCTTTTATATTCTCTTCTTCTGTGTCATTCATTTATCATTGTATACCTTTTTCAATTATTAATATTTAAATATGCATTAAATGATAAAATGAGATTATCTGTCTGAATTTAGGATATAAAAAATAAAAAGAATATAAATTCAATCTGACCAGACGCCTAATACAAACTCATCACAAAATATTCCAGAAAAGTGATAAAATTTCAAATGATGATATTGAAACTAAAAAAAGGATAATCTAATACCTTGTCTAATAGTCATAGCTTTGATCGTAGCTATACTTGAGAACAGATCTTTTTACGGCTGACAATCGTAAACTAAAATAATAAGTTTAAAGAAGGTTAATTTGTTTAAATTTTATGAGTGATAAAGTAACATCTATAATCGTAAATTTGGCTTGCCTATAAATTTAAACAGTAAGAAGGGTTATTTAAGTTTATGCTCGAGCAAAAACCATTGTTGCTGTAAATATTATAGCTATAAAAATATTTACACATGATGATAATAGTAAATATATTGGCTCTTGCATGTATTGCTCTACATCAACAGCGTATTGAGTTGTATTGTCTATATAAGTATATATATAAGCTATATTAATAAAAGCAAATGTAATTTAAAACCCCATTCTAGTAAAAAAAAATGCAACGGAATTTTGAGAACGGCACGATGCTCATTTAAAAACCAATTTGTGCCCATACAATCAGCTTATTATGCCCATGGTCAGATTTTACTATGATGCACAAATAGGGATAACGATGTGCTTATGGGTAATTCTACTATTATGCGCACATGGGATTAATGTCATGCACGTGGAGATGATAATCTATAATTCTGCACATACAGCAGGCTTTTCGTTGTTATGCTCGTGTGTCGTGTGCAGTTTATTTTGTTGTGCCCATGTGCATCTTGTTGTCCTTTTATTAGCCATTATTCAGTGGGCGCAACAACTCATCAGGCCATAGTGTGCAGCCTACCTGTGTACAACAAAATCATCTTGTGCAGCACAGGTCGGCCGTAGTGATTTTATTTATAAATCCTTTAAATTTGTGATTTTATGGACTTCTTTTGAATCCGGTTGTATCACCTTACACTTTTCAAATTAAATCCTCCGTTATTAGGCTAATAATGTTGGTTATATTTATGCTTTACTTAAAATAAGCCTTTGAATAATTAATAGCAATACAGCCGACCCTTAATTTCTGTATGAAATTTCGATACCTGCATCTTATAGCTGCTTGGAATATTTAAACAACCGCGTCCAGGCTGTCCGGTAATTTTTTCTAGAAATTTAAAGCTTGGAAATATTATTAGATGGCCGCTTCCGGAGATTGTTCGGCTTTTTTTTTGGAAGAGTGACCTTTGGCAAAAATATGAACCACATACTATGTTGTATGCCACCGAGAAGTATCATATGTTATCGCCTTCTACGGTATCAATTCATCTTACAACCTATTGATTACTACATGTATTGAAGTAGGATTTCACAAACAACGCATCGTATTACGGTTAACCGAGTTTGACTGCTTTAACGGGCCGTTTTTTATGCAAACTCGAATGAGGGTATTCGAGTTTCTTCTTTTTTTTTTTTGTTAGCTAAGCTCGAAAACAGGATTGAAAAAATACTTCAAGTTGTGAAACTGTCAAATATGCTATTATCAATTCATAATCCCATATTAACTTGACAATGTTGCTATTAACAGCCTCCTTAAGGCAAACCAATACTTGCTCCCACCCCGTTTTTTATCTGGGTTACAAAAGAACGGGCCGTTTTCCAACTCGAATCGAATGGCCGTTTCCGTTAAAACTCGATTCAAACTCGAATCGAAGCCCATTCCTATATTGAAGTGCAAAGTCTTGATATCGGATATAAAAAACTCCTAGCGTACTAAGTTTAGTCCAATAATTACCAAGAACGCTTGGATCTCAATTATGATACCATATTATTTCATCCCAGCGGTTAATCAATCAAGTAGCTATCAAATCAACATCCAAGCACATTTAGCGCAGCATTGAAACAAGGTAATTCACAAGCTCTGCAAGAACGGTTAAATTATGACCGATCCATTTCAATCCTTAGATTACTATCAAACAGATCTAATGGTTTAATAGTGCCTTAAATTACAACTCAGGATCTCAATAACACATCAATATAAAACGCCATGCTTTTATATTTAAATTAACGATATCTTGTTTTTATTATACAGTTGAAGAACTGACTCATTATTCATTCTCTTTTAATTTTTACTATGCCTACTACTATGGTCAGTAAGTTCACTAGTTCTCATTACTGAATATAGATTCAAATGAACACTCCCTGTTGCAATGGTATATAGCTACATATAGTGTTCATCCACAAAATTGCAAAAGTTTTAGCTTCCCCGAGTTACTGTGAAAATGTGGAAATAAACATGCTTACTTCTTCTACATTACTTTGTATTTGTTGGATAGTTTCAGATATTCTTTGAAAATTGTTATACTGTAGAATCAAATAATGGTTCGAAATTAAATTTTGAATTTGCACTTAACGTGCAGTAACTGTACAAATAATATATCTTGATTTCATTAGATACTATCTGTTTTTGAATGGGCTTGGCACAGGTTTCTACAGAAAATCTCTCTTCCTTTGCTTAAAAAAATATAGCCCCTGGATAAATTCTCGCAATCAATTCAAATGAGCTGAAAGCTTCAGAATATATACTACAGCTGTAACAGTATCCAAAATTAAAACTTTGATATCCCATTAATTTTCTGGTTAAATTGTAGTAATAGAAAGCCCATTTTTGACTTGCTGAAAAGCTGTGGGTTACACTTCACAGCATCGAGAATGGGACTAACGACGCGGGCATGATGACATAATGTTCCATTACTCCATCAAAAGCGCAGCCAGAAGTAAGAGAAACATACAGATGACAGTTAGATATCTTGCGCGTATTATGATGTTAAGAGATAGAAATAAAAACGGTTTAATGTTGGTTGATCTATTGATTAAGACGACCTATCAAGGAGTAATTCCTACATTTTTAGATATTAAAAATTCAAGGAGATTTCAAAATATTTTGAATTTTATGTCTTAAATGCAATCTTTAATTTGATGTATTGTGGTATCAAAAATACCTACAAATGATTGAGAGATCAATGATTAAGAATCAGGAATTTTTACGTCTTTTTTATCATTGTATGCAATGCATAAAAGAATATGACGGTAAATGTGGTTCAAAGTGCACTTTTTAGAATTTGTTGGGTATACTCGGCGAGATGTGTCTGATAATATATAATTTGGTATGAGTTAAAGTCAATAGATCATTCATATCGATTGAATCGCAAGTAAATGCTCGTATCATTTAAAGTAAAAGATACAAACCAAACACAAAAGTAAGATATGAAAAGTCATTAAATATGCATCATCGTTGTAACGGTGAGATTCTTTATGGAATCATTGTACCCCATTTCTGTATATATTCATACGCTCTAATTTATTCAGTGAGAAGCATTTTACATTTACTCAAATTACTTGAAAGGGAAGTGTGCAGTAATAATAGCTAAATAAATGTAGTGATATAGTATCAAGAGCAATGTCATGGTAAACTCTAAAGTTTATAAGCCTGAACCATTAGACGTCAAAGAAGAGCAATACAAGAGTTAATTTGTTCTTTCGTTATCACTGGAACTTGCAAAACCGCCAATTGAAACTAAAACAACGGTTTGAGAGTTTAAAAACTGTTTTGCATGAATACCCAAAATGAAGGTTTTTTTCCCGGCTTTGTTTTTTTTTTCCTTTCTTTTGTTAAAAACAATTAGCTCTTTAAAAAATGGCAATTGATAATCAATCAAAAGTCGCACCTCCTTTTAGTAGCACAACAACCAGAACATATGGAAAAGGTGCTCATGGTAAATTCATGCACATATTTATATATATTTACTTACTGACATTTCACATGAAGGCCAAAGAAATGATACTACAAGACGGATTGAGGCAGAGGTTCTTCATATCTGCAAGTGGGAAAATCCAATTCGCTCAGCGATTATACTTGCCAGCTCGATAACTTCCATCACCTTGACACAGCGCTATTCTTTATTGCAAATCATTACTGGTACTTTAACCTTTGCAATCACTATCAATCTTCTCTATGTATTCGTAACTCAATTCACTCAAACTGTCATCTCTGATCGACCAAGCACCCATCCATGGAGGTAAAATTATTCTAAATTACATCTTTTGATTTAATTAACAATTTTTTTTTAATAGCAATGTCTTGGACAACAAAGATACAGACTTGTTGAATAAGGAATCAGCTGTCCATTATAGTTCTATTGTGGTCGATGTTGCAGAGACAGTTGCTAGAGCTATTACTCGTATTGTATTGATTGAAGACAGAAATACAAGTTTAAAGGTAAGTAAACAATACGTTTACATGATGTCATGTTAACATAACTATAAACAGTGGTTGGCAATCTTTTTTACTACATGGAGAATTTCAGCATACGTTCCAAGCCGTGTATTGATCTTGATTTTTATCATCTCCGCATTCATCTTTCCTCGTCTCTATATCAGCAACAAGGATTTAATAGATGCTCGTCTTCAACAAGGTCAGGCCATATTACATAGTCAAGTTCAACGTACTCAAGAGTTTGCCAATTCCAAGCTTGCCACTGCTAAACAAGCTACTCAAACATATGTTAGCAAGACTAAATCTGCTGTTGAATCTAAACCCAATAGTACAACTTCCAGCACTAATTCCACTACTCCATCAGTTCCTATTCAAAAACTTGATTAAAAAAGTCATCGACTCTCCTCGTTCTTGTGTAGCGTAAAACAATAAATAATAAAATATTGATATTTAAAAAAAATCTTTAGCTCTTTTTTTCTTGTATTTCATATTCTTTTGAGACATGCCTTTATCTGAGGTTTTAGACACTCGATCTACCATCAGTGCACCGGCCAGGGAATCAGCTTCCAAACAAGAGGATGTACCTAGTTTTACAGAATTTAAATTGGAAGGGTTCAAAATGAATTCTTCGCCAGAGATCACCCCAGCACCTCATAAATTGCGTGAGGCCCGCAGATCACTTGTTTTTTATTTAGAACCTAATCCAGACACTCCTATTCAAGCATCCCTTCAACAGTTTCAAGAAAAGACATTTGTTCAATTTGGTCCCAACCAAGCTCATAGTACACAACCCCATTTGTCTATCATTGGAAGAACTTTGATCGAAAGAGGATCTGAATTTTCAACAAAATGGGATACAGTCGATGAGTTCATTAAAGTTATCGACACAGAAATAAAGAAACAACATTTAAAACCACCAGAGTTCACAGGATTTGAAATTTTAGATAAACCTACTCGATCATTGGTAATGAATGTTAGATTAAATGCAGGCTACGAACAACTAGCAAAGGAAATAGAACGTCAAATGGGTTCCAAATGTAGTGTATTGGAGCCAAGTCCAATGAATAGAATTCATCTTGCTTATAATGTATTAAAATCAATCTCAAGACAAGCATTAAAGAGATTGAAAGAGAAGGCTGAAGAGACAATTGATATTTACGATTGGGTCAAAACTGGAGGGTCCTGGAGATTAACAGTTTATGAAGTTATGGTAGAAAGTCAAGTTGTAGGTGTTCAACACCAACTTGTTGAATTAAAATCATGGCCGATTCAACCCAACAGTGCAGAATTCAAATTTTCGTCCACTTTACCTGTATCTCTTCGTATTAAACTGTCATTTCTTTCTTCATGGTTCAAGAATTCCACTTTTTCATCCGCTAAAAAAGTAAGCATTGCTCAACAACCGAAAAATGCTGTTGTTTTGCGTAATAATAGATCCAAAGCTGCAGGCCACCAAACCTTTTAAACATTCATCATATCTTCTGCTTGCTTACAATAACAATAAAGTCTTTTTTTTTTTTCTTTTATAATAAGTATACACATAATATTTTATTTCGTTCTGTTTTCTTCTCTTTTTGTTTTTATAAAAAAGATGATATCGTTATATTCCAATTTATTCCATTTTTACATCGCTGTCCGCTTCAACTCCACGAATATAAAGAACGTTATTACATCTAGATAAAATCAAGTTAGATAAAAGGAATCAATATGAAATACAAATAATTGTACCTAATCAAAACTTCACCAAGTGTACCAACTGATTCACCATTTTGGAATTCTTCTGTATTTGCCAACTAATAAAAATACACATAGTCAAATCAGTAAAAAGAACGCGTATAAAACTGCAATCAATCCAAAATAAATCTTACTTGGAGATTCATATAATTATCAACAGAAACAAGATAGCCTTGATATTCACCACCCCACTTCAACTTGACAGCGACAGGCTTACCAGTAAGTTCATTAAGAAAAGGTTTAGGGTTAACGGGAACAAACTATCAAACAGATCATTAGTAAAATGTAGTGATTTATCATTTTAGTAAAACTTGACTTACAGCAGACATTATAACTGTTTCTTTGAAGAGATGTAATGTATTCAAAGAGTATTTGAACCCAAAATATATCTATTTCAAGAAAATATTTTTTGTTTAATTCCTTCTACGTCACTTTTCATAAGCAGTGTCAAAGGCGGGTTCGATGATATGAAAGAAGTGGGTGTTTCTACAAACATTTGATCAACAATAAAGTAATAGAGAATGTAATTTGCCAAGCACTTGAAAGACAAATCATGATTTGGGTGTATATTAAAGTATCTATACATACAGAACGATGTGCTTTATTCCATTTTCAAGTGGCTCATTATAATTATGTATACAAAAGAGGACGTCCTTGCGGGGTGCTCCCACTGACTTTCTGATCCATTTGAATCTCCAATTACTCTGAAATAACCGCAGAAATTGAACGTATTCGGCCGCACATGCCCAGGTTTAACAAAAAGATTCTTTTGTTTGATCGGTAACGAGCTTACTGACATGGTAACCCGAATTTTATAAGCGCTAATTTATACTTGATGCTTGGAATATCAAGTATTAATACCCTTGTTTTAAATATCAAGGGGCGGTATAGATGCTGTACAAACAGAACTTATAATTCTGATATCAAAAGTTACATGTTTGTAATATATGTGTTAATCGCTTTCATAAAGCATGTTGATTTATTATAATTTACATGAAAAGAGACCTCGTATGGACCATAATAAACTACTTTTTGTGTCACTATTGAAATATCGACGAATTTTGACATAATTGAAGGTTCAGATTACATCCAAAACAACAACATATGTAGACTGAAAATTAATCCCATTTGGTTTTGTCATGTAAATTCGTCATAAAATAACATTTAGTGATTATAAAAACAGAATTTCGATGTATATAAAAATTTCTTACTATCATAACCTACTTGGTTTATGTTCCAACTGAATATAAACTGCATATCATATATACAAACAGATATGAATAATTCGCTACAATTCATGCCAAGTATGTGTAAATTGATCAATGCTGTTCATTTATTGACATTATATGCGTTTCTATGGACTGAAAATACAATGAATTGATATTTATGTGCCAAATTTGGCTCTGATGTCTACTGCCTCTATCATTTGAATGGTTGTTATTCAAATTCCTATATAGTTTTTGTTTTTCTCAACATCTGATACACTTTATGCAATGTCAATATAGTTGACAAATATTAAGCATAAAGATCAACAGGAGATTTTTACAGTTTTACAAATCAATGTCAACTTTTTAAATGATCCAAATCCAATAATCTACAGTTGAAGAATTTATTAAACTCAAATCTCTAATATGAGCAGCAATGATATTTTGATGGATGCATTTGTTATTGAACGAGGTATGCATTGGTATTTTTTATTTTATTTTTTTATTTAATAATAAAAATTCAGTATATCTTCTTGTCTAAAAGAATCATGCCTTGATATCGAATTTGAATTATATTTAATTATTTAAAAAAAGTTCCATGTCATTAAACTAAATACAGTGATGGTCATGTCAATTCAAATTTCCTATCGAGATAATGATACAATTGCAGCGTTTATATAAATGAGAAAAACTTTATTACACCATTTAAAGTGATTTTATATTGAAATCAATAGACCAATTATATAATATATGATTCGAAAAAAAAAGATTGATCTTTTGCCTAAGAATGCTCTTATTAATTTTTTTCGATTGCGTATATAATTCACATTGCGTATTCTTTTCTTGTTTATATATATATATACCTCTCTCTCTCTCTCTCTTTCTTATTTCATTCTTTCTCTGATTTCAATTGATACAAACTATCATGGAAAATAACTATTACCAAAATCAATTATTAAGTTCTATTTCTGAAAATGATACTCATCCATATACGAGCATGCCAGCAGATGGTTTAGTTTATAATCATCTTCAATTAACATTGCAAGTTCAAACAGATCTGAAAAATCAACAGCGCATACAAGACTTTTTAAATAGTGAAAGCAATGAGTCAATTTTAGATTTTGATGAATTGTATTCCTCTGTAACTTCTGAATCAGATTTACCTTATTTACAAATGATGGAGCAACAATCAGCAACAACTCCTTTTTATACACCAGTAGAGCCTTTTATGGATACAACAGCATTTGATATGACATGTTTACCACCAAATAACAGCGTAGCAGGTCTTGACGCTGAATTAGATGTTCAACAACAACAATTATTATGCCATCCTTTATCATTATTTCCAGAAAATAACAATAGTTCAGATATGATTCCCTGTGATTATTATCTTCATGATCAAGACATGTTGAATGAACTGAACTGTAATAATACCTTTGTAAGATATCAAATTTGCAAATCATGAAATAATCTTGCATTAAATAATGTTACTCATGTAGAATTCTAATCATTATTTTGATGAATTACCTTCTTCTTCTTATTCTTCTTCTTCTTTCATGCCACCTCTAATGTCATATCCTTTACCTTCAATTCATAAGACCGCAACTCCAATTTCAGCCATTTCAAACGAACATCATTTAGCATATCGGAGCAATTCTACACCTATGCTTTCTGCATCATTTTCATTTTCGTCATTTTCATCAGCTTCCTCAAATGAGGAAGAATCATTATTACAACAAGAAAGCATAGATCAGGGTAATCAACAAACAGAAATTCAAATCCCCCCTATTCCCAGAAAATCTGCATCCATGAGTTATATATCTGAATCAGGCAACTCCAAAAGAAAGAAGAGGATGTCAATGGCTCAACGAAAGCATAGTATGAACAATCTAAAATTAGAACAAGCATCAAAGCAAAAAAACTCAAAGCAAAAACAAGTGAGCGTGTCTTCATCATCTGATAGTTTGTCATATTATCTTGCTAGACAGCAACTATCTGATGCTGATGAATATGAAGAAGAGCTTGAAGAAGAGCCAAACAAAATGAGCACTTCATCCTCAAATGGTGCAATCTGTAAAAAAGGTCGAAATGTTGACAAGGCTTGTAACCATTGTAAAAGATCTCATTTACGATGTGATAATGTTCGTCCTTGTCGTCGTTGTGTGGCAACCGGTAAAGTAGGCTGTCAAGATGTAAAGCATAAACCAAGAGGTAGACCACGCTTACAAAAGAAACGTAGCTCTATTCCTTTAATATAATAAAAACTTATTAATAAATTATGGAGAAAGACTTTTCTTTAATTTTTTGGAGATACACTATTCTTTATATAAAGAGTTTTTATATAAAATTGAAAGCGAGTAATATATCAATGTTGCATTGTAAAGTTTGCATTGACATCTGAACTATCTCTTAGCATTTTTTATCTTGATTGACAATATGCGGTTACTTGAGACACGCCAATTAATGCAGTAAAGCTTGTGTCATTACCACAAGAATAAGCGTTTTAATAAAATATTAACATTATTCGTTACTTGTTGGCCAATTAGATAAATTAAAATATATAAAACGTGGCTTTATCATATAATAAATATCTTCAATCACGCATATTTCAGCTAAAATCATCAAACGATGAGATTTCTAAGGATCGTTTTATGCACTTTTTGTGTAAATCTGAATTTCATACTTGGTCAAAACTATTGCTGTATTTTTATCTCGGATTTTTGGAGTGGTAAAAATCATAATAAACATCAACCTCTCGACCCTTATATCTATAAGTAAAAATCAATCGAAATCTTTTAATCGATATTTTGACCCGGAAAATGGGAATTTTCACTATATTTTTTCTAAGCTCAAATGACAGGAATAGCTTCGTATAAAATGCTTTTGGGGAGGAGACTTTTATTTAATTATTCAAAATTACACAGTTTTTTTGGTGAAAAAAAGCTCGAACTAGTGATATAGTAAATCATTGGGATGTTATAAATATTGATCTGGATACTATTACAGCTGTAGTGTACATTTTGAAATTTACAGCCCATTTGGACCAATATTCATTGACTGTAAGCATTTTTCTAGTTACTTGTTTTTCTTTTAAGCAGAGAAAGAGAGATTTTTTAGCAAAACATGTGCTGAAATCCTTCAAAAACAGCTATTAGGAAATAAAATTAAGATATGTTATTTGTACATTCACTGAGCATTAAGTGCAACTTCAAAGTTCAATTTCGAATCAATATTTGGTTTTATAAAAATTTTCAAAGAATATCTGAAACAACTCATACGGTACTGATTTATCGAGACTTTATAAATTAAAATCAACGTAAAAAGTACCGTTTATTAGAATGAATTAAATATGGGTTTATATAGTTATTGGAATTGTGTGATAAGATCTAATGGACAGGGATCCATTAGATGTGACAATAGATATTATTATTAATGTGTATGGATATAACATGTTATGTTTCAGTGGTAATATTGCTATAAGTTATGTTTCATTGTTAGTTCCTGGGTGACAGGAACCAGTTACTGGATAGATAAGATCTGCTAGATTTGTCGGAGATCTTCTATATATCGAATGTTGTAATTCTGATAGATCAGGTACAAAGTAATTTAAACAAGTGCGCGTTTTCATTTTCCATTTCTGCAGCAATTTGAGGAAACTGGACCTTTGCAATTCTGTGGATCAATACTAGACGTACCTACCATTGCAACAGGAGCTCATTTGGATCCATATTTGGTGAGAAATGATGAGCTTACTGTTCTTAATAGGAGTAAATGTTGCGTCAGGAGATTATATCAATCTCAAAGCTAAAACATGTACTAAATTATTTAATAAAATAAAGGAAAACTGTTATAAAATGAAAGAGCATACTAAAACTAAAGAACTTTATTATAAGATGGAAACATTATTTTTTATATTCACATTTTCTAATTATATGACTAATCTAAAATGGGTCTATATATATATATATATATCCGACCAAGTCTAGGTGACACACATTAGCTCCACATTTCTCAATACATACAGTATAAAATGAGCTTGATAAAACAATACACAGCGATGTAGAACTTATCATACCAAACTGTTGTGTCACCTTCTTCGTAACCAAGAAGTGTACACAGAATTGTGGACGCAACAAGTACCTAAATTAAGTTATTAATTTTTCATTTTCACGAGATAGATCCAACTCAAAGCTACTCTGCATTTTTTGTTTCAGCAAAAAATACTAATTCTTCGTCGAGATAATCAAAATAATAGTTCTTACCACAGTTTAAACCCTATCAGAACGGGGTTTTAAAATCGATTTGAAAAAAATGGACGAAAAATGATTCAAAAAACAAAATTGTTTAATGGTTCATAAACTGCAAAGTAAATCAACCTAGCATATTAAATGGTTTTTGTACAGTTTCTGATTCTGCATCTATCTAAAAAAAATCAGCCAAATGTCTCACGTTAAATTTTGCGTAAAATTCAACTGAAATTTTAGAGGCTTTTTGAAGGTACGCTTCACTTTTTATAAAAGTGTTCCAAATGTAGCTAATGAAAATAATGCGCAAAGCAATTATATATCGACTGAACCATTGCTAAACCTTCTAGCTGCATTTTTCATAGAGAAAACGAGATTTTTGCCAAAAAATTTTCAAATTCAGAATTTGGGATGAGGGTATACAAGGGAAAAATTGAAGCTTGAAAAGAAGGTATCTCTTTGTACACATTTTTGAGGATATCTTCACGGAAAATCAATATTTTTAAAAAAACTAAATTAGGTCCAAGAGAGCTCAACGAGCTTGATTACATGAATGTAAAAAAAATGCTGTTTAATTTAACGAATGTTTTGAAATCTACTACAAAAATATCAAAAAAATGAAAAAAAAAATAAAAATGCTCGGAATTTTTTCATAATGCAATATGTTATAAAGCACCCCAAAACAAGTAAGTTTTATTATTAAAAAGTGCTAGTATAGCTTAATTTTTTGCAGAGATATGAAGCCTCAAAGTTATTAGTTTTTTAGCAGTGAAGTACGCGTAAAATATCTGAAACATTAGCACTGAAAAATTAATACCAACTGCAAAAAATAGGATATTTTTGGATACTTGTTTTTGGATTAAATTTGAATATCTCAGGTACATTGGAATATACGTTTTTCCTGGTGTTAATTAGTGAAAAAAAGATTGGGAAGGGATGAAAAGTGAGACCCAGTTTTCAAGGAAAAAGCAGTGAATTTGAAGTGTTTTTGAGCCTTTCGCGAGATACAGAATAAATTTAGGCATAGGTAGCATAATGCAACCAATTTGTATATGTGAAGCAGTGTCTAAGGTATATCCTAAAAAACGTTTAGTATGAGGTTAGTTATAGAAACGAGGGTACACTACGATTTTGAAGATTGAAAACTATGAAATTCAAATTTTTCTCGAGCAGATGCTTTCAAAAAAAAAAAACAGAACCCATTATAACTTATGAAGCGTAATTTCTTCTGCGTATCAGAGCAAATTAAGGAAGCTCGTCAATTATAGAGTGTAACAAACCAAAAAGATGTAATTTCATAAAATGAATATTTTTTTTATTGGTAATTAGGAAGAATGCAATTAAAGGTGGGAATGCAAAATAGTTTCGGAATATATACGCTTCGTTTTTTTTAAAAAAAACTTAGGAACTTTATTGGAAAGTGTAGCTCCAGGTATCAGAAGTGTACCTCATTTAAGACCAGAGAATCACCGATGCTTGAATCTGATTTTGCAGCGAAATCATGCTTTAAAACTAATAGCAACTGTTTCAAGAGTAAACTGCAACCTGTTTTGTAGAGTAAATAAAAACGGGAGGGTAAGTTATGTATGTCGGGCATTGGTTTTATAGAGTTTTATATTAAAAATTGGTGTGTATTATACTTGTAGCGTAATTAAAAAAAAAAGGAATAAAATAGGTTATATGTTTATAAATTACAGATTATTTGTCTACACTCAATAATTGACTATTTTGATCGTCATTAAGCACACCATTTGATTTTGGTACCATAGCTTTGGTTTCTCGTAAATCAACAGCAGAGTGAGAAGTTGCAATAGTAGGTCTTTCACTATTTGTATGTTTAAAAGAAGACATGGCTTCCCGGAATCCAAAATCTAAAGAACTGGATGGCGATGAGTTATGTTGTTTATCAAATGCAAATAATCGCAATGCTGTTACTGCTTGCACACTCTGGCGATCTACAGCCAAATCTAACGGAGTCTTTATGGTAATGTTAATATAGCCACTAAACAAACAAACCGAGAATCAGTTCAGCTTACCATGTTTGATCCATTTTTAATGTCTGATTTAGCATGTCTCTTTAATAATGCTAAAACGAGTCGAACGTTATTGTTTGCAGCAGCATAATGGATCGCTGTCCAACCATTGGCATCTTGTTGATTGATATCACTCAATCTTTGTAATAAAAATTCGACAGTAACTTCATCATCTTTGTCTACCATTTTATGCAATGCAGTTCGCGATTCATCTTCTTCGTTTTTATAATCTACATGAGCTCCTTGTGCGAGTCTCTTTAATGCGTTGTCCAATTCTCCCTCGATAATTGCATTCCAAAATTCCTGTAGAATTAGTATTAATTTATCCGAACCCTCCTATCATCAGTTATCAAACTACCTTATTTAATGAATCTTGAGATAAACTACAAGGTGCAACAAAAGATCTTTTGACATATTTCTCAATAATCCACAAATCACGATCTCCTCTATCAGAATCTGGTGTGATACGGAAAGATTCCATATCAATAGGTACTGATGCTTCATAAATACTATTACCAACGGTATTACCCAAACGCAACATCACCTCAATTGCATCCGATTCCCATTTATCGAGTACAATAGATCGAACTTTACTGACGTGTACGCCTAAACTACGATGTATGCCTGAGCATTCAATACAAACAATAATTCCTAGATTGGTGCAGGCCCATTCAGGGTCATTGACTCCACAATCTGCACAGCGGTCGTTTCCAGGTACCATTCTAATTTTCTTTAATGATTCTCTTTGAGTTTCCTCGTTTTTTTCATTGTCTTTTTGTGCTTGATTTAATGTAGATGTCTCTAAAATACTCTGTGTTTTTATAAAAAAAAAAAGTTAATGTTGATAGCATTGTATATGTCTTACTGATATACCTTTCGAAGATTGGGTGATTGTTGAGTATATCTAGGTGCATCGTTTGAATTTAAAGCCATTTGGCTAGCTGTTCGAATACTAGAAACCCATTCATTCATATCTTGCTCATTTTCTGCCTGTAAAACCAAAACTCTGTATAATTAATTAGAAATGTTTTTCCACAATTGCGGTAAGTTTGCATTTGATGGTACCTATTGGGTGAAATAACTTCAAAGCAGAATCTTCGGTCATAATTCTCGGTTAATTTAACACTGCATACTCGCAAATTATAAACATTATTGCCCTCATCGTCTTTGTTTGAAGTCTAGAATGCCAAAGATAGAATAAATATAGGTTGTTATTGCATAATCTGTTGAAAATTACCTTTGGGTTTCGAGTCGTGCAGATCAATTCACCATCAAAGATGGAGTAATACTTTCTAGACCAAGTTTGGTATACTCGTCCATTTTTTCTTTCGAATAAATAGCCGGATTTATGAGCATTGGAGAGCGCTTCACCTCCTACATTTACTTTGACATTACTAGTGGGTTGTAAGGGATTATATTGCTCAGCGGCATTCTGATTAAAATGTTAAAAATGCATTAAATGTTTATTCAATTATTCGTACCTCTTCACAAATCTTTTGATATACAAGACCTTCATGGACTTCTTCCTCGTATCTCTGTCTAGACTATAGAAAAAATATATTAATATATCAAGAATATTAGTTATAAATTTCATTATTATCTGTACATCATGCAATAATCCTAAAGAAAATCAAGACGAAATAAAGAAATCAGGGCAAGGTTAAAATCAATCTTGGAAAAGCTGTAGCATACCTGTCAGGTCACGCATATAAGGCTCCAGATCCTTTAGTATTTCATAACTTTGATGATGGAAAGCAGATTCAGAGTACATGTATGCAAGTACCTTGATATGAAATTGATTAGATCATTGAAAAATCATTCAGTATGGGATTTCCAGCTCACATTTTCCATATAATCCACTTTCTTTTTTGCTTCAATATCATTCAATTTAGAAACATATTCCATATAAGATTTGTGAAATGTCTTTCTATTATCAGCCAATTCTTTTGCAGACTATTTTCTCTATTAGTTTAGTGATGTAAATTCACATAGACACACATCAATACCTCTGGTAATGTTGGATCTTTTGGTTTTTTGCTCATATATTTCGATAATGCAGAATCGACGTCGTCGCTTGATTTCTCAAATTTTTTCCTCAATTCCTAATATACAAAAATCAGCAAACTCTTCTACAAATAGTATAGCCTTTTATTTACTTTTAAAGGTGCAACTGTATTTCTGATAAATGCATCTAATGGTGTGATAAAAGTATCTACAACATGCGTATTCTAATCGCACAATGATATTTTTAGTCTTTGCATAATTCAATTCGCTTGGTAGATCCTTACAAGCATATTTCGACTCTTTTCTACTTCAAACACTGATTTGCCAAACTTATCTAACGCTTGAGCTATGAAATCACTCATTATTAATCGTTGTTTTCTTTCGCATATATTGAGTATTTACCAACAATGGGATCGTCTTGAGCTTGAGCAAAGGATAAAAACTCACGGGCAAGGTCACTTTGTTGTTGACTATAAGCTAATATTCAATAGAAGGTTATCAATATACATATATTGGTAACTTTTAGTATAGTTTACCAGTTGATATCTCGACCTGAGAACGAGTTAATTTTATTAATGATTTTAACGAATGTTCGAAATTATGAATAGATTCTTCGTGTGATTGAATACGCTTTCTAAAGGTTGGAGAGTCCTCTAAACAGCCTCTTATATCAAGTGCAGGCATCTCGTTTTATAATATATTTTAAGGGAAGAAAACAAGATCCTAAAGAAGATGGATGCCTTTAAACTCACTTTAAAATAGGAATGCAACATGTAACAATCAATAAACATAGGTACAAGTCACGATACATGAGGATTTTATTGTATCAAGAAGATGCATAATCATCTGTATTATAGTATTCTGGATATTTAGTCATTATTTCTTGCAATTCCTTCTGTTGACGGACCAAATTAGGTGGCAACTCATCATAAACATCAGTGAAAAGATGCTTCACAGCGGGCTTTTTTCTTTTTTCAGCTGCTGTGAAACTAGTTAAAATATCCTTCTTGACCTCCTTGCGATAAGCATCTTCTTCTTCTTGACTCCACCAATTTTTATGTTCCATATAACGTCTCAAACGTGTAACAGGATTATCAAATTGAGCTCTTTCTTCTACTTCTTTTCTATCACGGTATTTTGTAGAATCATCAGATGTACTATGATGCCCAATTCGATAAGTCATTGCTTCAATCAAAACTGGCTTTTGTTCTTTAATAGCCATTTCTCGGGCTGCTTTAGTGGCATTATAAATTGCCCAAATGTCATTACCATCTACTCGAATGGTATCAATACCATAACCAATGCCACGGCTAGCAATACCATCGCCTTTATATTGTTCAGTAGATGGTGTAGAGATAGCAAAACCATTGTTACGACTATACACAATCAAAAAAAGGAATTAGTGTAAATCAGATTAGTATTGATTCTTGTCTTTTTTTCTTTTTTTTTTTTACCAAAAGAAAATAACAGGGCTTTTAAGAGTAGCAGCCATATTTAAACCGGCATGGAAATCGCCCTCAGATGCAGCACCTTCACCAAAGAAACATAAACTGCAGGCATCAGCGCCCGACATTTTCAATGCATATGCAGCACCAGATGCTTGAGGAATCTGAGTACCCAAAGGAGATGAAATGGTTTGGAAATTAAGTTTCTTGGAGCCATAATGTACTGGCATTTGACGGCCTTTACCGTAATCCATGTCATTAGAGAAACATTGATTTACAAATTCATCGATAGTGAAACCGCGATAAACAAGCATGAATGCCTCACGGTATTGACCGAAAACAATATCCTCGGGAGATAATGCAGCGGCACTACCTACCATGGCTTCCTCGCCATAATGGGTCATATAAAAACTAATGCGGCCTTGACGTTGAGCATCGTAAAGAATACCATCCATGGTATGCAATAATAACATATTTTTATAGCATTTGAGAACCTCTTCTTTAGGTAAATTAGGATCATGATCTGCATTCAAAACTGTTCCTGTATGATCCATCACACGATAAGCTTGAAGAGTTTCTTGCTTTTGAATAAATTGCATTGTATTACTGAAATTATCTGTAGCTGACCAAGTTTTAGCAGTGCTTGAAGCTGTTACAACATTGCCATCGGATGTAGGTTCTACAATACTGGTGGAAGCGGCCAAATTGGATAACTGGGTTTGTTTATTATTCAGTTAACGCGCAATTTTATAATACGTTTCATGATCTTTACCTTTGAAGAAGCTGTAAACAACCTCTTTTGTTGGTAAACAATTGAATTTCTTAATAAAAATCTGGCTTTAAGCATATGAAGAAAGAAAAAGGAGAAATAGATGGTGAAAAAAGGAAAAAATTGATGTGATATTTGAGCTTTCAACCGTGTGAAAATTTAATTAATCCTTCCACTTTGAGGTTTTTTCGTGGGAAAAATGATATTTCGGTACCTTGCTTCCACTTGTCATTGATAACATTTAAAATATGGTCATTTGCAATTGTTGAATATATTTAGACTAGTTGCAGGTACATACAAAAAATACATTAAAAAGATGATTGGGAAAAGCAATTTTAAGATCAACTCGATTGGCATCTTGAAAGTATTCTTAATTTTTTGCAATAAAAGTCTTGATATAAATCTACTTTATTTATACGGCATTTCTGTCGTATTTAACGACATGACCCTTTTACATTTACTACATCATTTATAAACATTCTCATCGCGACTTGAATCTGCATTTCGTATCAAGATTCCTAAAATCTCTTTCCATTTTTGTCCATCTGGATATACACTTTCAGTAAAAACCTAACTACAAAGTAGGTAGTCCATTTGTAAATGTCGATTTAAAATCGAAAATTTCGATAAAAAAAGGCAAAAACTAAACGACAAATGTTAACGTTACACAAATCATTTTAAAAAAAAGCAAAAAAGATATCGTCGCCTGCAGGATTTGAACCTGCGCGGTCAAAGACCATTGGGTTTCGAATCCAACTCCTTAACCACTCGGACAAAGCGACCTCCATTCGCCATAAATTTTGCATATTTAATAGAGTTAAGGAATTTAATAAATGTGGTCCGAGCCGGACATGTTCAAGTCGGACCAAACTTTTCTGATCGCACATATTTTGTTTTGATTATACAACGTTTTTAAGGAATTTTTGGGCTATAAAAAGGTCATGAAAATTATCATATTTTGTTAAATATTTAATTTAGTATGTCTAATTTTTAAAAATCATTTTTTATTTGCTCAATGAATTAATATCGGAAATTGTTTAGAGAGTTTTTTTTACAAAAGAAAACAAAAATATTGCATTGATGTCACGGCATTTGTATATGAAGTTTCAAGTGAGACGGCATGGGCTTGGATAATGCTAGAAATTTAGCGGCTATTGCTGAAAATATGAATGAGAAAGGACGGGCTTTTTTAAAAGCAATAGTTGGTATAATTCTAGAGGTATAGGTTAAATGATAGAAAGACAGAGAGCAGAAAAAGATATATATATATGATAGAGTCTTGGGGAAGGAGCAAACTGCAACTACTCATTGTGTCTGTTATATATATATATATATATATGTGTGTGTGATGTAAATAAACTACTTCTTTTGTGGTTTAATTGAATCTGTCAGAAATATTTTTGAAAAAAATATTATTGTTTTACTTGCCAAAAACCGATGCCAAATTTTATTGATACCTGATATCTCAAATGTGTGGTACTTTAAATATTTCTCTTGATCTACTGCCTAATAATGGTGCACATTTCCTTATAAAATAAGTACGTTACATCAATTTACAATCTGATTATGAAACAAAAGCATAATAATTTAATGCAAAAACTCAAACTTTGAGGATTTTCTCCCAGCCCTAAATTCCATATTAAATTAATCTGTTTTACTGAGGGTATTTTACAAGATGCTAAGAACGCGCACCAATTTTTTGTTTTGCTTTCACTCCAATAAATCTGCACCTAAACGCCCTATTTTACGAAGTATGCCTATTTTTGAGCTTAAAACATTTTTGCGAATTATAACCCGAACAGTAGCTCAAAATCGCCCATAATAAGTTTCAATGAATTGCAGAAGCATCTATTAATGGTCCTATATCATTCTTCGACATTTTTACGATCATAAAAAAATCGATGATTTCGATCAATTTTCCATGAGGTACCCTTCATGAAAAATTGAGAAAATCAGTTAATGCAATTTTTCTCTCAAAAATCGACATTTTTTACTAAGGTAAGTTATAATACAAAATGTTTGTAGAATTTACATTCTTTGTTTTCAAGCACTAGATTGAGTGTTGTGTATTCTAAAAATAGATTTTTGTGGCAAAAACCGATTTCAGGGTTTTCATAGATAACATTCTACAGATTCATTCGATTTGTTTAAAATTAATACTTTCAGATAGAGTATCTAAATATGTACTAAAAAGCATAGAACCTCAAAGCAATTCAAATACTTTTTTTCCTATCAAAATGTCGAAAAACAGTTTTTTGATGTCGAGAAAGTCGGCTCACTGCTCATAGAAGGGGCCCTCTAATCCAATGAAAGTGTCTGATTCAGAGGTTATTGGGTTTTAAATGCTAGTTTCAGCCAATAAAACACAGTTTTTAATTCTAAACGACCAATGGAATTGCTCAAATAGAGGTTATTGGGTTTTAAATTGGGTGTTTCTGATCCAATTAGCATTTGAGATAAATGTGGTTATTGAGTACTAATGTTGTCCTGAATCATGGTGTTAATTAATGCGCTGTCCCAAAACCCATGAAGGGAGGGGCATGCAGCGTATATATAAAGCCTACAGCTTTATTCATTACTGTCTTAATTGAAATATTGAAAAAGCTGCATTAGTTTTGAATATTTTATAATATTTATTTGACCATTTAAAAAAAATTATTATTAAAAAAACTTCAAAATGACAAAATCTTCAGGTACTGGTCGTGGTCGAGTTAAAGGCTCCAAAAATGTGCCAAAAGAAGACTCATCTCAAAGAAGAATAGATGTATTTCTTCAAACTACATTAGCAGAACAAAACTCACATGCAAGCATCAATCCTGATACAACATCAACATTTGGTGAGCCATCAACCTCTGCTGCTATACCCAGTAGTTCCTCTTCTGAAGTAAGTGTATACTTTATATAAATTAAATAACATTTGATTTACATTAATGCTTTCTAATAAAGGAAATTTCTGCTGCAAAATTGAACGGCAATGAAGAATCATCATTGTCAAGCAATCAAAGTAGTGTGCAAGATGTTAATGGAAACTTTGAACCCTTGGATTGCAACGGAAATGAAGATAGTGATGATGACGAAGATAACGATGCTCTTCCTGTTGATTATGCTTCGATCGAAAGGGAAGAAGAAGAGTTTCTCAACATTGCCGAGGGTAGTCCAGCCGACCAACTTTCCAAGAAAATCCTTGAAAGGTTAGGAAAACTTTGCAATCGTGGTAAGCCTCCATCAGAATATACAGATGGAAAAACCTTTTGGGTATCCACCAGCTGTCCAAGCTTTGCCCTTGGTGGAAACAAAGCACCAAAGCCGGAGGTTCTGTACACACCAAGAATGTTTTTGTGGTTTCCACTGTATTTGACGGCCCCAGGAAAGAAGCTAAATTGCTGTAAATCTGGATGCGGTGGTCACCTAAATGTAAAAGGGTTCACTCCTAAAGCTCGTCGTGTAATTGATATCAAAGAGTAAGTGCTTCAAATCAAATTTAATATATAATAACAATAAACTCATAAATTTTGTTGTTTGATTTTAGTTCGTTTTACATGTTGACATCTCGCTTTGTCTGTTCTAAATCTGATAAGCATAATTACACAGGCTATGATAGTGACCTTATTCAGCAATTACCTCTTCGTGTGCAGAGCGACTTTCCAGCTTTGCTAACATTGAAATCTGGCATCTCAAAATTGTTGGTTAATCTTATTCGCCCTTTAATGCAGAATTCCGTAGGCCCAGGAAGAATACATAAAGTTCTTCGAGAGAATCATCGTTTGAGATACGATGAACTTTATTTTCAATATCTCGATGCGGCATACGACTTCCAGCACTCTCTAGATGAGCGCCAAAAAAAAATTTCCTTTGGATATGCTCCTGATAAGATCACAGACTTTTCAGAATTTGAGGATTCAATTGGATATTCTGGTAGTGTACCCTCTGCTGCATATATTGGCTATGTATACACCTCGTATATGGAAAATTTGAAGGCTCGAATTGATGCAGAGATGATGAAGCTTGGCGGTGTTATCCTTAAGGGCGATCATACCTTTAAGATTATCAAAAAAATTGCTAAACTTAAAGGCGTTTCAATATTCACTGCATTATACACATTATGTAACGAGTTTGAGGAAATCAGAATGATGGTTTTAGCGCCCACAAAATCATTGCTTCATCTTGAGGAACGGTTTATTCAAATGATGAAGACCTACCTGAAAAACCAAGAAGAGCTGCCTCGTGTTTTTTATACAGATAACGTTGTAGCAGACCAGCCAAGCCTTGAGCGTTGGATACCATCATTGAAAGATAACGTTGTTCATATTAATGAAGCTATAACTGGAAACCCAAGTCTTCCTCATTACGAACTTCCTGCAGATGTTTCAATAGTGTACTTACAATCAGCCATTCAAATGAACAACATGGCATCTCAACTTTTTAGGTTCTTGACACCAAATCCTTATGGCAATCAAATTGTACCAATCCATGTAGGATTTGATTGTGAGTGGACAACTAAATTTGTCAACAAGAAATCAATAAGGCAAAAAATCTCATTGATCCAAATTGCGTTTCAAAAGTCTGTATACCTGTTCCATTTGGATATCTCAAACCCCATTCCTGGGCAGTTGAAGCTATTTCTCGAGGACACTAATGTCATAAAGGTTGGCCGTAGTGTCAAGCAAGATCTAATGAAGCTCGAAACGGACTATAATGTTGAGAAGTCTTCTTATGCTCGAAAGGCGTATGTTGATTTGGCTAGCCATTATATGGAAATGGGCCATATCCATACTTTAAAGAAATGTTCACTCCAAAGCCTTTGCGAGGATATATTGGGACAGTATTTACCAAAGCCTAATAGCATCAGATCCGGAGATTGGGAAGCTGCCACTTTAGATGCTGATCAACGCCAATATGCTGCCTGTGACGCTCGTGTTGCGCTGTGTATGCTGGAAAAGATGAGAACATTTGAAGTACTAAATCATCCGGTAAACCAGAAATCGAAGGTTGGTACTGTTGTCAATGTGTATGCCACAGCAAAAACATGTCGCGGTAAACAGTTAGCAATTGCAGAGATCTTGGATACTCCTCTTGATAGTTCTATCAAATGCACATGCTGTGTTGAGGTTAAGATCTTGAAGGTTATCACATCTGATGCTTTGGCGCCAGTCTGTCATCATGACAAAAGAATTTCAAAGAGGCTTATTAGAACTTTTTCTGACCTTGATGTACAGGACAACATCACAACAATGCGCATACAATTTAGTTGCTTGAAGACAACCAAACTCCCTGCAGAAAAGGAACCATTAATTGATAATTCAACATTTCCAACTTTGGTTTTGAAGGATGCTTTCCATTTGATGGATTCGCTTCCAATTTCTGAGAAGCATGGTGCTCAAAAAGTATTTATGGCTCGTTTTAGCGATGCTCTGTTTGTAACAAGTCAGGATGACAAGAAAAGAGTGAGCAAAGCCCTTGAACGCCAGAAAACTACGTGGGATAAAGTGGTCAGAGAAAGCCCAGGTTGGATAGCAAAGCGAGTAAGAAGGACAATCCCACCTTCAAATGAGTTACTACCTGTGGTGGAAAAACTTTTCCAGGATCTAGGAAATGCTGTGTGCGCAAAGAGTGGGCAACCTTTATTTGATAATGCATGCAAGGCTCAGGCGAAAAAAATCTTGGAAGCGATAGAGAAAGGACATGTATCGGATCCTGTGGGCGTACCTCTCTACTACGTTCGATATGTCGACGATCTTGGTTTGCCAGTATATAGATGTGTTCGCGGCACCAACAGCTTAGAAGGAGGTGTTCACACAAATATTATACGCAAGTTTTCCATGTACAATGCATCCCCAAGGCTCACAGATTGCTTGTTGGCCGATTATCGCCTCAGGCACAATACCGATGTAAGTACTATTATATTCCCATAATGGCTTGATTAATAACATTTATTTGAATAGGTGGGTTCACTCAATAGGTATAATATTATACATAAAAGCCACTACAACCCCTGGCTTGTTCAAGGTATCAATCACTTGAAGAGTGAGCTTGGTTTAACTGTAAAAGGGTCATATTATGATCCTGACGGCACGGCCATTCACAACTTCCCGGTTGGAGAGTTTTTCGGTATCTGTCCTGTGCCTGAATTCACCATTACACATCTAAAAATGATTCCCAGTAATAAAAGCAATGATCGCTGCTTAATTTCTACTTCTTTGGTTGAAGACGTTTTGCAACTCTGCGCATTGCCCATGGTATCTGTTCGTAGAAAAAAGTTGTCGACATATCAGTATTTGGCCGACATGCAAGGCACAAAGTATCCGGTTACCTCCATTCATACCAAAAAAGAGCAAGATAAGTTTTGGGAAATTTATAATCAACTAGGATTATTTAGCAGAGCAAAACCTGATTTCGTTGAGATGGCAAAAGAATGGTGCCTAAGATGTAATACGGTTAATGAAGCATTGGGGGAAGATAAATTTCCTACGGACTACTACAAGCTTCCAGAGTTACTTGAATCATTTTACAACAAATCTCAGAATAATGATACTTATAGTAACAGCACTAAGACGTCGAAAAACGTATCAAAAATTAGTGCAGCTCTGGTAACTGTGGACCCTGCTAATCGTCCAGATGTTGTAGTGAATCCTCCTGTTCCGCTTTCTCGCCTGGTTAATATACCACCTCGAAAATCATCGAATACAGCCAGAACTCCAACTAATAATATAATTAGTAATAAGAGAACTCATGGCTTGGTGGTATCTCCTGCACCTATTAGGCCACAACCTACATCTTTAATCCAGAATAATGTGCCAATGGTTGTAAAAAAAAGAAAACTAGGGAATTTAGGAAAAAAGTGCTTCAGATGTGAAAAGTTTAATTTTGACAACATGTACAGTTGCCCTGGTAAACAAATTCCAAAGAAATGCCAGTTTTATTCGCCTTCTCCTTCTTTATAGCTTTGTTTAAACGCATACAAATGCAAACTATTTACTAAAAACGATTTATAAATAAACACAATTATAAAATACTTTTTTCAATATTATACAATTTATTTTTATGAAAAATATGTTTAATTTATTCTTTATCGTGCTATATTAATGTCCCTGAAAACAACTGCATGCTGTTCTTCTTTTCAAAATACCGTATGTGATTGATTTTATGTTTTATAAAGCATTAGATACGCAATAAATTAAAACAAAGTAATCTAAAACCATCAAATAATATTTTTATTATTGCCTTGTATAGTTTTGTATGATGTGTTGGTATGAGGACATTGCATATAATCAATTTTACGATATAACACATCAAAATCATCATTTTTTGGTTTCGGAGGGCGATAGCCCTCCGAAACCAAAAAATGAAATCTAGTCGGGCACGACCCCAACCATGTATACGGAGCCAGAAAGTCTAGAATGAATTATTTCGAAATTATGATATTTAAGGTCCGCTTCACTCAAAAAGCAGCTTTAGATGTTCTTAGATATTCAAATGATTGCTACGCACCAAAACAGAAGGCTTTTGAATCAGTAAACTTCTGAACGTTTTCTAGTATCTTTTAAATCATTATCTTTTGTATATCCTGATATTTATTATTGAAAATATTGCACGCTCTGATTTTGAACTCTTGAACCTACTTAACAGACCTTAACAAACAAAGTAATCAATCAAGCGTTTCTATAAATCTTTTTAGTTTGGGGATACCCAAAGTAGCCAGATCAACATGGTATTTAAATAATCTCTTATACATAAGAAATCTCTGGAAAAAATCTCGAAATAGTTGGATTATGTATTTTTTTGAACAAATATCAATTGATTATTTTAAATATTATTTTTTCATTTACCATCAACTTGAAAATTCTTTATAATTTCTATAATATGTATACATCATTTGATGAATATTGGTCAAAGCTGCAACACATTGTACAACTTGAACTTTAAAGCAAAGTGAGGTTATTAGGCTCAAGTTATTTGGTAAGTTTCTATATTACAGTATTTCAATTATAGTCTACATGCAATTGTCAAGCTTATACCGTAGTTTGCTTGGTTCAGTAATAAACTAGTCAATTACAAAGAATAAGATGCCTTTATTTGATTGTAATTTTTCATCAAGAAAATATCATTAAAAATTGATTCTAGTAGTCAAATCTGATAAAATGAATAATCAACCTTTATAGGGTTGCTCCAATTTTTGTGATTGATATCTTGTGAGAGTAATTGAAATAATGCAATATTGTCTCGTAACAGGGCCACGAAAGCCCCCCTTTCTCAAAAGTGATTTAATCGCTTCTTCTTTTGTCCAGCCTTGTTCTTTCATGACCTCAGGTAAATATGTTGCTGTCTCTTTTTCACCATTTGTTTGAATGAATTCAATCCAAATACCATGGGTACCTACTTCCCAGTCTAAATAATTGTCGGCTACTTCGAAATTGGTCAATAAGGACACTCCACATGTTAATGAAGGAATCTCGGATAATGTAATTGGTGAAAATCGGCGATCTTGCAAAGCACTAAAAATGTGTAAGTTTAGAGGCAAAAAAAAAAAGGGAAAAAGCATTCATGGGCATACCTTATCAAGGCATACTTTGAAAATCCAGAATGAAGAGGCATAGGGTTAAAGTTACCGATACAGCCTCTTAATTCAAGATCATTATCTCTTGTTTTTTTATGCCAAGTAACAAACAAAGGACTATCAAACTAAGTAAGATATAGTCTTGATAAAGTAGATTATTACTTACTAACTATCGTTTGGAAATGTTGGTTTAGGGAGTGATTCTTTATTTAGATGAGCAATCAGTGTTCTAAAACAGAATTGGACGTGTTCTTCAGTTACAACAGATTGCATTTTCTTGATGATGAAAAAAGGGGAAGAGAAAGAAAAGGGAAAGGGTCAAGGCGTCTGACATTTAAAGTAAGAAGGCTTTTTTATTTATTTATCATGCGCATTACTAACAGTGGTACCACATCAATGATACACTTTATTCCCAATCACTATCGCTATCTTCTTCATCGTCAGATTTCTTTTTTTCTGCCTTTACCCACTCATCTTCAGTTTGTGATGATTTTAAAGGAGGTGATGTGGTAGAAGAAGTTGGCTCAGAAATGTGACTAAAATCATCAGTATCTTCGGAATTTGATGTTGATATTCTAATCTTTGATGTATCTGCTTCTGCTTCTTTTTTAATAGTTTCATTTTTAACAGTTGTGTTGTCTTCCTCATCAGAATCCCATTTAAAATCAGCTTCATCGTCTTCCTCTTCTTGTGCTCCTTGAACAATAAGTTGTCTCTTTTGTTCATCTTGATCAATCTTCCAAGCATGGTAAAAGTAACGTTGCCAGAATAATGAGTAACTCACTTGAACAGGCACTAATCTATCCATAGTTTCTCTTAAGTTGGGGTAGTCATTAAGTAACTCTGCAATTTCGTCTGTGTATTCTTCAATGTTGAAACTTGAATTGAATGTATCCAAAATCTTCTTTTCTTGATCATAATCTTTCTTTGGAAGATCTGGTTCTTGTAAATATGTGTTGTCATTTGTTTGCATTTTAGCTATTAAAGCATCTTTACGAGTAGCACTATAATTGAAGATTGGTTAAATGACTATCAATTGAATCAACGATGGATGGTTTTACAATATACGAGGTGATCTACTAGTATTTTCCACCGTTGTTGTAGTAGATGTTTGTTCTTCCGGTTCCAAAACTGTAACTGTACTTTTCAATGAAGAAATAACATCTGTACCAAATTTTTGAAGATAATGTTCAGCTGATCGTGTACCATTAGCTAAACCCTCCTTAAGTTGAGCCAAATCCATGTTCTCTGGTAATCTTACTGTGGTAATTTGATTTGGTAATGATTGATTTAATGTTTGAGTGAGACCTTCACGTAAGCTAGTAAAGTTTACAGTATTGATTTTACTGAGACTTTCACGGATAGAATCAAGCGCAGATTGTTCATTCTCTGTAGTTACTTGTCTGCTAGCCCCCGCGTCAGTTGAAGTCTCATCTTCTTCAGCATCTTCGGTTAATATTTGAGAAAATTCTTGTAAATCTTTTTTGGTTCCTTCAACAAAAGCTTCACTCTGTTTTCATAAATGAATTTAGAATAAATTAAAACTTATAAGTTGGCCTCATAGCTACCAACCTGTTTTTTAACAGTGTCAACTAAACTGGACCATTTCTTTCCCCAACCAATATTATTAAAAGCTTTGATGATAACATCATCTTCTTCAGATACAGTTGCTGGTGCTTGCTCTTTGTTATTGCTATTTACTGCAGAAGCAGCATATTGATACATATCATCCATTTTTCACAAAAAGTTTATCAAAAAGAGACAGAGAGAGAAAAGCAATTAGGGAGATGGTATGATCATTTATAAAGGAATAGGAGGGGAGTTTCAACAGATATGATGTTGCTGTGGGTAGGTGACTCCATTTGATCACCTGTGGTTTCAACGATTCCACAATACTAGTAGCTACATTGACAGTGTATATTTCAATTATAATCAGGCAAGGAAGGTTCGTATTAGAGCATCTATCTACAATTTTCAAGTAAAATTCAATTTTGTCAATGTCCAGCTAATATTTTGACTCGGCAATTTCGTGATTGTTGATGTAAATCATCACTACTGAGAGATGAATTTATGCGCATTTAAGGTTTTCAATCGAACAAACTATAATCAGATTCGCACTAAAAAAATAGATCTTTTCAATTAAAACGATGCTTTGTTCTGGGAAATGCATTGCCTATTTTAATTCTGTAAAGAAAGATCGCCTGCAAAATTTGACAGCAATTCCTTGTAGAAATATTAGGAAAAAGCCCAGCTTTTGTAAACAAATACCATGAAAAAATAACATTATGACAAAATTCAGCACCTGAATATCATTTATATTGCAATGTACTACTTTGAATAATGTCTGTTCAGGGACCAAAAATTCTTTAAAAACGAAAACATTGCATATTTTCTACATTTGTCCCGCAAAATGGGGTTTATGGTTTGTAACAAATTACGGAATTACATGAATCCGTAACTTAATCTTTATTGATGTAATAGGATAATGCTGCTTTGATTAAAATGCACAAACACCATATGATGTTACTCTAAGTGATCTGTGTATTATTTTCTTGTTCTTGTGCTACTGTTGATTGATCATACTCTGCATATGCAATGCTTGCTTTTAAAATTGCAGTACATCCCGTATAAAATATCTCTGCAAAGAATTGATGTACTTCGTAATACTGATCCATTTCAATCGCCTTCGCAATGCCAGCATTCGTGAGGTTATTCGTTCTCTCTCGAATAGAGCAAGTTTCATCGATTTTTGTAAAACCAATCTTTGTTATCTCGACTAATCTCGACATAATTCCTATAAAGTTGTGTTGGTATATTTTTGTTTTGTTTGTTGTAATGTATTTGGTTAAAATAAATAACTAATAAATACCTGGAATCGAGCTTTTTTTAATTGCAACAGCACTCAAGACTGCGGCATGAATGATCAGATTCGAAAGGCCTCCAAGTGCTTCATTCTGATCTACTTTTGATAAATTCTTTTTTTCTTGGTCGTCATGTAATACAAGACCACTTCTCCTTTTAAATTCTGTAAGTTTTGCTTCTAGGGAGGCTTTCATTAGCGGATCAGAATTAACTAACAGTAATTTAGGCATTAGCTTATAAATATACAACATTAATTATTATGCAGGGACACTACTTGGTAAAGAGGAAAGGATTTTATCTAATCCCATCATGTATAAATCGATGGATACTTGCTGGTTTTTTCCATTAGGTGCATTATTCATTTCAGTTGCCATTTGTATCAGTGATATGCCTTCTGTAATTTTCTCTTTATCCAGGGATTCTTCTTTATTGGCTGTTGATAAATATGATTCAGGAACCTGATTACTGCCGTTGCTATTTGTACTTGAAAAGCTCGCTCTTTTCCAGACGTAATCTGAAATTTGAGTTAATCGAGAATGTACAACAGGTTCATTTTCATATGGTGGCGGAGGTGTTTCAAGATCGGAACCTTGGCTATGGCTTCTTTTGCGATACCAATTTGTTGCATGATTGATGGGGGAACCAACAATCGGTAGCTTATCTGCATTATTCAAAACAAGTGTAACTAACGTAGTCATTTGTTTGGTGATATTATGTTATGAAAAGAAAGAAGAAAGAAAGAAAGAAAGAAAGAAAAAAAGTACACAAAACGAAAAGGAGGAGGTGGAGGGAATTATTTTCTTACGCCACCTTGATTCGTTTCATGTATTTGAATAAAAGAAAAAATGATGCAAGGTACCAGCAGCAAATATTGCTACTAAACTATGGCACTTCACGTGAAAACCGGTCCAAGAAGCATCTGATATGGTAACATCTTCATATAAAACTTGTCTTTGGGAGTAACACATTCAATTTAATTATTGATCAATATGGTTAGGAATGATTCTAATTGTATCACATCATTATTTGTGCCTAAAAAAGCAATTTGCATCGAAATTATTCACAACAAGAAATCGGATACTGCAGCCTTATTTGCCCTTCTGTCTATAAACAGACAAGTGATACGCTTGTATATAAGGAATTTAAAGGAACAATTGCAAAGCTTAATCTGATATTATTTGAGTGTGCAACATTATACACAACCACATAATGGTTTCAGCAAATTAGTTTAAAAAATCATACGTAAATAATTTGAAATAATTTCCCTATTGTGTCCGTCGTTTATCAGTCATTCAAACGCCTAGTAATGTTATGGAGATATTGTATTGATATTTTATATTGATATGTCTGTATGTATAATAAGAAACATTAAAATAAAGGTTACAAATCTATTGTTTATAGAAGTTGTTGTATTTTTATTTCGTCAAAGATTTTATTGATGAAAATCAAACGTATTATTTCAAACATTTGATATCAAGCGTAAAAAATACAATAATATTACGAGAATATCATTGAGACTATTATAATGCTTACATATATCACGAAAGCCAAAACATTGGCCATTTATAGATACAAAAACTTCATTTGCGGAGAATCTCCTTAATTGCCTGATGTGTATAGTGCCGATCTTGGTCATCGTAAAGCATATATTAAAAGTTTTTATATATGATAAGTATACGTAGGAAATAATTTATTCATGTAATATTTTTATCAATATCAATTGTATATCGTTCTAATCGTATGTTTTGAAGTATGACTAAGTCCACAATGTGTGCAATAAAATTAAAATTTAGCATTTATGGAACTTTTTGATAAGTTTGAAGCTATTTGGTAAATGAAATGTATTTTTTTTTGTACCTCTACAGTAGATATAGTTAAAAGCTACCTTAAAATTTTTGTCTCAGAAAAAAATATTGATTTTCTATAGAAAAATCAAAATAATAGCTCTCATTAAAGCTTACTGTCTATCATAACTGAGTTCCAAAATCGATTTGTTGTACAAATCGACCAGAAAATGATCCAAAAAACAAAATCGTTTTATAGCTCATAAACTGCAAGGTAAGTTGAACTAACGCAGTAAATGCTTTTTGTACAGTTTTAAAATTTACATCCAACTAAAAAAAATTTAGATGAATGTTTCATATTAAATTTTGCGTAAAATTCAATTGAAATTTTAAAGGTTTTTTGAATATACACATCACTTTTCATATACACCTTTTAAATATAAGTAATTAATATAATGCGTAGAAAAATTATCTATCGATGTAGCCATTAATGAACCTTTTAACTACATTTTTCGCAGAGAAAATAAGATTTTTGTCATTATTTTTTTCAAATTCAGAACTTCGAATGAGGGTATATAGGGAAAAATTGAAGCTAGAAATGAAAATATTCCTTTGTACACGTTTTTGAGGATATTTCCATGAAAAATCAATATTTTGAAAAAAACTAATTTGGGACTAAGAGAGGTTAATAAGGCCTATGACATGAATATAAAAAAATGCTGCTCAATTTAATGAATATTTTGAAATCTATATACTGTAAAAATGCCAAAGAAATGAGAAAAAATAAAAGTGCTCAGATTTTTTTTATACTAACATATATTAAAGAGCACGTCAAAACAACAAGTAAGTTTTATTATTACAAAGTGTTAGTATAGCTTAATTTCTTGTATAGATATGAAGCCTCAAAGTTTTATTTCTAGCAGCAGTGAAATAGTGAAATAGTGAAATACCTGTAAAAACCTGAAACATTAGCATTAGAAAAGTTATAACAATTGCTAGAGATAGGATATTTCCGAAAATGTTGTTTTGGATTAAACTTTGCCATAAAATAAAAGTGTTGATAATTACAATTATAGTCTTTCCACGGTTTTATTGTGATTTAAAGTGTTGCATCCACCGGCCATTTGTAAGATAATGAACCTTTTGATTTGTAATCCTTATTGATAAGAGTCAGCTAATTGATCTGTGGTAACATTCTTAATTGTTCTTATTGCTCTAAAGTAAAATCCAAAAAACAGGATATGTGAGACATATCCACTTTGAAGTGAACTAAGCTAGCTTCCCATCATAAAGTACCTAAATTGAATGTCATCTCATTGGAACCATGCTATCGAAGATAATAAGACTGTATAGTAAATGGACAATTGGATGAAAATAGCAAGGGTATAATACTCGAATAAGAGATGTTGAAATACTAAAGTAATGTGGGATATCCCAACTAAAAAACACAAAAAGTACATGCTTATCAAGTAGAACAAGTAAGGGCTGTCCTGAAAGCATTATTGACAAAATATATTTAAAGCATCGTTCTTGATCCACCAAATATTATAAATAGAGACGTAAAATAACCATTTTATTGCACATTATCCATATTTTAATAAAGAAGGATTTTTACAGTATTCTTTTATGGCTTTTTACACCCTTATTTTACTGCACACTTGTTGTATTTAGCTATTATATAAAACAAGCTCAACCTAAATGTGCTGTGTTACTAATGTAAATAGATTAATCTGACATGGAGTGCCAGAAAGATATAATCGATCCAATACTGATCTAATCGATAAATGTAATATAGAATCTGTATATGAATAGAACAGATTATTGATATTAAACAAAGATGATCTTTAGTTTTTGCGTGTAATTTAATTTAACAAGTTTTTTTATTAAATTATACATTTTTCTTGCTACAATATTTATTCTAAATCTTGTTGTGCATTTCATTAATATCGGATCTACGAAACTCCTAGTGTTGTACTAACACTACGGCCAAACTATGCTTCTCATGGGCATAGTGATCTGCACAGGTAGGCAGAATAAAAAAAGCTGTATAGATTAGGCAGCCCAGATGAGCAGGTCAATGAGATCAAGGTTTTTTAATCAATTTACTAAAGTATATCAATAATAATATAATTAATAACAAAGATGATTTGAACGGTTTAAAGCAGATGTAAGTTATTCTGGTTCAACAGAATTGGCTTATTAATGAGATACAGGCGTATTCAGCTCAAAACGCTTGAAACAATTCAATTATGTTAATTTACATGGTTTGTCATCTCTTGCTCATTCAATTGCTATATTAGATTTTAATATTTCGTTTATACTGCTAATCGACTCGTTCGTCCATTAGAGTTTGTGCTGAACTAGGATACTATTTCCCCACATAAGAAATTAAATGTTATCTCACATAAAACCATGCTCTAATATTTCAATAGAGATAACATGAATTTAACAGTAAATACAGAAAGTATTAGTAATTTAACATATAAATAAAATAGACCGAATCATAAACAAAGCAAATTGATTCATAAAATAAGCTGAAGAAACACATAGATCAAAGTAAGGATTGCTCTATGCGGATCATTAACAAATATGCCAAAAACGGGCATTAAAAGACCGCCTTGATTATGTAAATCAAGAAGCTCAATATAAACTTTAAAATCACAAACAAACTAATTGATTTACCAAAAAGAATAAACATATGGATATTGCATGAAGACAATGGAATCATGCTTCAATCATTTAATAAGTAGCATGATGATATATGTATGGAATGCAGCATTGTCTGATTCGCATGTTAAACATCACGGTTTGACAGAAGTCCTAAGTTGGTAATTCGGTTATTCCTAATTCTGATAGATCACTGACAGTTACGGTGCAACTCCCAGATATAACAAAAGCACAACTAATATAAATAGAGTAGAAATATAGACCTATTGCACACTATCCATTTTTTGAATAAAGAAGGATTTAAACTGTATCTTTTTTCAAAGCTTTTATTCTACATTTTACTGCAGAGTTAACTCACCATCCTTGATTAGCGTAGTATACATAATAATAACGGTCCATTATTAGCTTATGGTGGTATGCAAAACTATTAAAAGGAGTTGTCTAATCTCAAATCTACCTGATTCGACTGCTGATGCTAAACTAGCATCAAATTAGTTGTGTTGACTCGCAATAAAGTAAGGCGTTTTTTTATCGAGTACGACGTTGACGTTCAATGTATTTCCGTTAAATTGAACAGATAGACATAATATGGTTTATCATACAGAGATCTATAAACGTGAGAGAGAGCTCAGATCTACAGTATAAACACAAAAAATGATCCAAATTGTGATGCTTTGTCAACCTGTACGAGATTTTTTTGTGGCGATACCTAGTGGCTCAAGTATAATTTAGGTTTTTAATTGTCAAATACTGTATATCAAAAAATTGAGATGAAGTTGGTTGATTGATATAACGGATAACAAATACAAATATCATTTATTAAATGGGCGAACGTGAATGTATAAAGCAAAGCTTACTTTTGATGCATGAGACTATTAATTATCCTGATTAACTCAATAAGTTCAAAAAGCATAATTAAGTGCAATCACTGCTACTAAATCGCATAATTTGATATGCAGAAAACTCTTGAAGCATTTATTCTTTTTTTTTTGGCAATGCTACAAATTATCGTTTAATATGACTGAATATTAATGAATCAGAGAAAACACAACTGGTAAAAAACTGATACTCAGTGTAAAACGAGGTCAAGATTGATAAAAGGTACTTTTATTGTGTGGTCAAAATTGCGACATTTTGATGGATAAAAATTACAGGACCAAGATGTTGTGTTTGCTTCAGGATTTTCAAAAGGGTTCAAAAGCATTCTTCATTAAACTCAACTAGATGTTGGATACTCACCATATGCTATTAGTATCATATTGTCTTTTGTTTAATTGTTGTATTATTAAAAACCAAGCTTCTCATAGCTTATAACAATGACAATGGGATATTTCTGATTTCAGGTTGGCGGCATTTACCATAAGGCGGACTGATGATACGTTCGATAATACTACTGTATGTAGATGGAACAAGTCAATTTAATTTATGGAATTTGAATGAAAATACCGAGAAACCATTTGTAAGTATTTACGTTGCTTCTAGTAAAGCATTGCATAAATTGGCTTGAGATAAAGGGGGTAAAAAGGCGGGAATAGGTTCCAGTGATGTCCATGTATATATTTATGGTTTATAATATTGGAAAAGTAAGATTAAAATTTAATGTAAATCACCTCTAGTGCAATAATTATGAAGTAAGACTATATTATCATCAAATAAACTACCACACAATATTAAAATGTACAAAGATTTACAGTAATAAGCTTGAATCAAGTGGGTACAGCATTGTAAATTCTTGAAAAAGTTCTCATGTATTATAAAATCCCTTATTTTTAAGACTTACAAGGCTTATAAGCGGAATATTAATTTTAAAAATTATTCTTGTCCAGATCATCAATTTTGACATTTTTTAAATTTTTTTTTCTGATTTTGCAAATCTAGAGTTAATTTTACTACCAATTATAAAAACAAAAAATATACAGATATACAGAATTTAGCGTTCTATTTGCTCAATAAAAAATAACAAACATTTTTATTGTAAAATATTACACAAAAATTCTTTAATCAAAAAACGGTTTTTGGGTTAAAAATGCTAAGTTTCATTACTTAACATTTAATATTAAGCTTTAATAAAATGTGTATTAGTCATGACTACAATTTTCTCTCACAATGTAGTATATTTAAACGTTGATTTTGGTATCAAAATTTGATTTTTCTATTTTTTGAGCAAAATCATGAGTGTTGGTAAGGGTAAAATGAGTTCCCGAAAATGTTCGCTACAAAATCTGAATTTTTAGACTGTACGTGGTTAAATATAAGAAAAGTTTAAAAAAGCGCTTTTTTTTATTTAAAACTTAAATATATACCATAGTATACAGTAAGAGACTTAGCCATTCAATCTTGCTATGCTCAATTACGGCGTTGCTCTATGAGTAATGTGTAAAACATAAAATATATTAAAACTATAAAATATAATATACTATCAAATAATGTAGATATTCAAAAGCATATAAAAAAAACTAAACTTGTAAGTTGTAAAAAAACTTACGAGGTGCTTTTTTTAATCAATTTTTTTAAAGAAAAGAAAATTGTGGAATATTCTGACACTGAAATGAAATGAATTTGGAAAGAATATTTCATAAAATAATAAATTTTTAAATGTTTTGAAAACAAAAAGTTAATATATAATGATCTTATTTATTTCGCAAATATTAATTACAAAAAAAAAATTAATTTATTTTTATGTTTAAATTATGATTAATATAATTATTGCTATAACTAAGTTTAATAGTAAAAATATAGATAAAGGTTTTAGTTTTTTTGACGTTTCTCTATGGGCTCGCTTTTGTAATTTTTTAATGAATGTATGATATGACAGACGGTTTTTCTGGTAGAAAAATATATGTTTCTATAATTTATAGTAACAGATATTGCCTATTTCGTTTACTTTATGGTTCTTCCGCTGTATTTTATTTTATATCTTGAATGAACTTAGAAGAGTTATAATTGCACTTCTCAGCACTTTTTTTATAATTACATTTTTTTAGCATCATGTACAATGTTGGCATTCAATGTATTTCAGTTAAATTGAACTGATAGAGATATGGTTCATACAAAGATCTATGTGTAGGTTTTTGCCTATTATTTATGTGAAATCTCATTTCAATCCCATATTGAGCCTGACATCCAAATGGAATTGAAATGGTATAAATACTTTTAGAATCCAGGACCTGATGGCTCCTGGCTTCCTTTTTCAACTTAATAATAAAGACCCTACGTTCTCCGTGATATAATCACTTGTAGTCCTTATTTTATTTGATTGGAAATAATCGTTAATCTACATATAACTTTTACTATGAATGTGTGAGAGAACTCACATCTATGAACACAAAAAATGGCCCAAATTGTAATGCTTCCTCTATCTGTACGCAATGTTTTTGTGGCGATACCTGGTGGCTCAAGTGTAATTTTGGCATTTCATTGTCAAATGTATCGGATCAAGATGAAGTTGGTTGATTGATATAACGGATAATAAATCCAACGTCATGTACTGAATGGGCGAATGCGAATGTATAAAGCAAAGCTTACTTTTGATGCATGAGACTAATTAATTATTCTGATTAACATCAATAGGCTCAAAAAGCATAGTTAATTGCAATTATTGCTACTAAATTGCATATTTTGATATGGAGAAAACTCTCGAAGCATTCATTCTTTTTTTAGCAGTACTACAAATCATCGTTCAATATGGCTGAATATTAATAAATCAGAGAAAATGCAACTGGTAAAAAACTGATACCCAGTGCACATCGAGGTCAAGATTGATAAAAGGTGCATTCTTCATTATGTAGTGAAAAGTCACAAAATTTTGATGGATAGAAATTACAGGACCAAGGTGTTGTGTTTGCCTCAGAATTTTTAAAAGGGTTTAAAAGCACACTTCATTAAACTTACTTAGATGTTAAATACTCACCATATGCTATTAGTGTCATCCTGTTTTTTATTTAATTGCTGTATTATTAAAAATCAAGCTTTTCATAGCTTATAACAATGACAATGGGTGTAAAGAGTCAAACACTTCAGTTTCATTTATGCAAAACCTTGCCTCATCATTCTTTATATATACTGTATACTACAAGGAAATCATTACATGATCCCTTGTAGATTCATCTATCTTGTTACACTTCCTTTACTTTTATTTATTTACATAAATATCTAATTTACAAATAAGAACACCAACCTTCATCAATCCAGTGATCACCAATTTACAATTACAAGAATAATACAGTATCTATAAACAACATATTATCCACATTGGTTGTTAGTCCAAAATTACAGGTCATTAGAATGAGATGTTTTTGATTTTAGATTGACATTTATCATCAGGCGGGCTGATGATGCGTTTGATACTACTGTAGGTGGAACCACTCAATTTAATTTATGGAATTTGAATACAAATACCGAGGAGTCATTTGTAAGTACCTAAGTTGGTTTTAGCAAAGCATTGAATAAATTGGCTTGAGAAAAAGAGGGTAAAAAATGAGAGTTTATGGATACATACAATCTTATTTATATATAAAAAGAATAATAATAAAGACTAGTAACATATATCAGGAGAATGCAGGCTTTATTACCAGAAAAACTAATGGTAAAAGAAAGATCCAAGAGCTTCTAGGTCTTGGTTTAAAAGACTACTATTTATAATGATTACATTTTCATATGGGTTAGAAATGGAGTTAGCTTCAAAATTGGCTGTTTAATATCCTCGAAAAGTGACAAAAGGGCGGCAATATGTTCCAGTTATGGTCATGTTTATGTTTATGATATTGGAGAGGTAAGACTAAACCTTAATTTAAATCATCTCTAGGGCAATAATTATGAAGTAAGACTATATTATCATCAAATAAACTACCACACAATATTAACATGTACAAAGATTTACAGTAATAAGCTTGAATCACGTGGGTACAGCATTGTAAATTCTTGAAAAAGTTCTCATGTATTATAAAATCTCTTATTTTTAAGACTTACAAGGCTTATAAGCGGAATATTAATTTTAAAAATTATTCTTGTCCAGATCATCAATTTTGACATTTTTTAAATTTTTTTTTCTGATTTTGCAAATCTAGAGTTAATTTTACTACCAATTATAAAAACAAAAAATATACAGATATACAGAATTTAGCGTTCTATTTGCTCAATAAAAAATAACAAACATTTTTATTGTAAAATATTACACAAAAATTCTTTAATCAAAAAACGGTTTTTGGGCCAAAAATGCTAAGTTTCATTACTTAACATTTAATATTAAGCTCTTATAAAATGTGTATTAGTCATGGCTACAATTTTCTCTCACAATGTAGTATATTTAAACGTTGATTTTGGTATCAAAATTTGATTTTTCTATTTTTTGATCAAAATCATGAGTATTGGTAAGGGTAAAATGAGTTCCCGAAAATGTCCGCTACAAAGTCTGAATTTTTAGACCGCACATGGTTAAATATAAAAATAGTTGAAAAAAATACTTTTTTATTAAAAGTTAGATATATCATAGTATATAAAAGACCTAGCCGTTGTTCGATCTCGCCAGGCTCAATTATGGCGTAACCCTGTAGGCTAGATTTTACAATTTCTTTCAATAAATGTATGATAACTAATCCGATACTAAGCACTCTTAGGATTCATCTTATTTAGGAATTACTAAATAGATACAACCAGAAAATCAATGGAATGCTAAAATTATACTATTGGATACTTTTACAGCTGTATAGTATTATACGTTTTGGAATTTATAACCCATTTGGATCATAATATTCAAAAACAACTCTTTGCTAGCGAAATCAAGGTATGATATTTGTACATCATCTACTTTGCATCAAGTGCAATTTTAAAATTCAATTTTGAACCATTATTCGATTTTGTAAATATTTTCAAAGAATACAGTATTTGAAACAATTCGTACAAAATAATTTAATAAATAAGTAAGCGTTTTCATTTCTCCATTTCCACAGCAGCGCAGGGGAGACTAAATCTTTTGCAGGTTTGTGGATAAACATTAGAAGCACCTTCCATTGCAACGAGAGTGTTACGCCAGGAGATTATATCAATCTCAAAGCTAAAATATGTACTAAATCATTTAATAAAAATAAAGGAAAACTGTTATAAAAATGAAAGAGCACACTAAAACTAAAGAACTTTATTATAAGATCGAACCATCTTCTTTTATATTCACATTCTCTAATTATATGACCTGTTTAAAGGAGTCTATTTATATATATACATATATCCAATCAAGTCTAGGTGACACACACTAGTTCCATATTCTTGTATAAACGGAGCTTCATAACATAATACACAGCAATGTAGAACTTAACATATCAAACTGTGTCGTAATCTTAACCAAGGAATGCACCCAGATCTGTGGATGCAACAGAGAGGCCATTTGGATCCATATTTAACTAAAACTGGTGAGTGATGTGAACTACTGGTAGTCTTTCACACATCAAATTGAATTAGTAATGAATAACATGAATCTGGTGTGAGAACCAAGATCATGAAATATAGAAACTTAACTATAATTTAAAATCACAAACAACAATTATAGATAATTGTATAACCTGAATTAGTAATTGCTGATCCCTTTTCCCATCAGCTTTAAAACCAAGAAGATCAAATTACTGCATTAGTAATTTGAATTAGACATTTAATATAAATACCACAACGATCCATCGAGTAGATGAATCGTTGCTTTACTTTATACCTTTAATAAACTTAGAAGAGTTATAATTGTATTTCCCATCGCTTTTTTATAATTACGTTTTTGTAGCAGTGAGATTACTGATCTTAGTCGGTGTAAATAGTAGGTCAGCCAATCAATCTGATGTTCAAACTTACCGAATACTCACAATGACTCCCGAAAGCTGGTATTTGAAATAGTTGGAGTATCTTTATTCATACATACCTACATATATCCATGTAAAATGGCAGCTTACGTGGATCAGTATTCATAGAGACCGTCATATTTAACTTGTTTTCAACAAAAGTGCGCTGTAAACTATAGATACATTTTGGCAATAATTTTCTCAACAGACAGTGCAGGTTGTGGATGTTTACCTTTGAAATCAGCGTGTCAAAGAGGAGGTGTCCCTACTCTCATGTAAAGTTGGAAGTCATTAGGGTCGAAATTTGGGGAAATAGGGTTTCTATTGTAGATTTTTTATGGTTATCCGTAAAAAGTAGGATTCTGATAGTTTTTAAATGTTTTCAAATGTTTTTGATTAATATTGAGTTGAACCACGTAAAATCTTCAAAGAAGATGTACTTCCACTCTGTAGGTTATAGATATTTCTAGGAAAATAGAAATGTTAATATCAGAATATAAAGTGCACTGGCCAAATATTGACCAAAACTGGCCACAATTAATTGACCAAGGTTTACCTAAAATTGATTATAAAAAATTGAGCGCCTAAATTGAGGCATTAATTTTTTATATTTACAAGATAGATACAACTCTGAGCTACTTTGCGTTTTTTCCTTCGGCGAAAAATATTGATTTTTGGTCGAGATAATCAAAATAATAGTTTATATTACAGCTTGACCCTATGGTAACTGGGTCTCAAAATTGATTCTACAAATCGACCAGAAAATGATCAAAAAAAACAAAATTGCTTAATGGCTCATGAACCGCAAAATAAGTTGAGATAGCTAACTAAATAGTTTGTGTACAGTTTTAGATTCTGCATCCAACTAAATAAAATTCAAACAAATGTTTCACATTAGATTCTGTGTAAAATGCGATTGAAATTTTGGAGGTTTTTTGGAGATACTTATCACTTTTCATAAACATACTTCAAAAATAAAAACTTGCAATAATGTAAAATAAAATTATCTATCGATCGAGCTATTGCTGAACCTTTTAGCTGCATTTTTTGTAGAGAAAACAAAATTTTTGTCAATTTTTTTTCAAATTCAGAATTTAGGATGAGGGTATATAAGGGAAAAATGGAGGCTAGAATCGAAGGTATCTCTTTGTACACATTTTTGAGGATATCTCCACGAAAAATCAATATTTTGAAAAAAACTAAATTGGGTCCAAGAGAGCTCAATGAGCTTGATGATATAAATGCAAAAAAGAATGCTGCTCAATATAACAAATATTTTGAAATCTACTACAAAAATGTCAAAAAAATGAAAAAAAAATAAAAGTGCTCAGAATTTTTTTATACTTAAATATGTTATAGAGCACTTTAAAACAAGTAAGTTTTATTATTAGAAAGTACTAGTATAGCTTAATTTCTCTTGAAGATATGAAGCCTCAAAGTTTTCAATTATTAGCAGTAGAATACGCGTAAAAATCTGAAACATTAGCATTGAAAAATTAATACCAACTGCAAAAAATAGGATACTTCCGGATACTTGCTTTTGAATTAAACTTGAAGATCTCAGGTACATTGGCATATAATTTTTTCTTGGTGTTATTTAGTGAAAAAAAAAGTAGAGCAGGGATGAAAAGTGAGACCCAGTTTTCAAGAAAAAAGCAGTGAATTTTACGCGCTTTTGAATCTTTTGTGGGATATAAAATAAGTTAACAGATAGATAGTATAATATGGCCAATTCATATCTATTTTGCAGCGTCTAAAGTATTCTATAAAAGGTGCTTCGTATAGGGTTGGTTATAGAAAAAGGGGCACGTTTAGATTTTGAACAATGGCTCCACGGAAAAAAGAATTAATTAAATTTCAAATAGTCTAATTTGACAATAACGTTTGAAGCAACAATTCTTATACAAAGTAACTCATTATCGTCATTATTTTTACCCTTTGAATAGTGAAACTCTGAATGCTAGATTTATTACCTTAAAACTGCATTAATTCTATATAAAATTTTCTGTAAGTCAATCGAGAGAGTACAATTAATAACCAGCAGCAGCAGAGACTCATCAATTTTTGCCTCCCGCTTGTGCGCGCATGTTTAATATCAGAATTTGATGACTCCTCTCCTATATAGTAATAACCCTTTCTTTCATTCTATATATACATATAAAACAACAACAACAACAACAACACCAATATGAAATCTGTAGGTGGTACGCTTCGTAAAAAAGGGTTGGGTGGAGCAGAACATTTTATGAAAAAAGACAAACATAAGCAACACTCAAACGCCTCTTCAGTTTCTTCACCCACAGCTTCTTCTATTAATTCACCAAAGTCTATTAATTCTCCTCATCCTCCCAAAAGTTTAGCATCACCAGTAGCACCAATTATTGCTAAAGCCGCACCATCAGTGCCAATTACGGTAGATTTACATAGATTTGCAGACGACAACTTGCAACCCGAAGAGTGTAAATAATATTGTTATATAAAAGACGCAATTTGTTAACTTTTTATCTTTTTACTTATAAATATAGTTGTGCGTAGAACATTAGGCGATACAAACGAGGAAGGTATTCGAGGGTTTTACAAGTCTTTATTGGATGCCAAGCATGTTGTAGGAGGCGATTTACAAAGAAATGTGTATCGAAATTATACAGAATTTGTGTCCATTTCCAAGGAGATTTCTAATTTGGATGCAGACGTGTTGAGTGTAAAAGAGTATTTGAATGAGCTCAAATCGATTTGGGAAAGTTTCCTAGCGGCAACCAACTCATCTGATATAAGCAAAGTACCAGGTAAATCAATTGTAAACTTGGAGAGATACAATCAATTAACGAAAGAGAGAAAATAGGATCAGTAGAATCTATTTTTGCATCATCTAATGGAAGAAAAAAGAGTGATTTATTGGCTAGTGATCAAACCAGTATTTATAGAGCACAAATTATGGCATTATGGGACAATGTTGAAGGATCCCAAAGATTTATACCTCATGCACAAAATAAGCATATTGTTCGAGAATGTGTTAATTTCTACGATATCAACCCTAAAACACTTCAACCTCGACAAGCAGTGCATTTGTTTTTATTAAGCGATTGTTTATTGCTGGCTCGTAGAAGAGGAAATCGACTTGTAGCTGAACATTGCTGGAATATTCAAGATTTAACTATTGTTGATGTAAAAGATTCATCAGGTATTTATAATATAAAATATTTAGGAGGTCTTTATTCTGATTTAGAAGTGATTTAGATTTAACCAATGCACTGAGAATTGTTGTATACCCAGAGACATTTATTTATCGTTCAGAGAGAATTGAGGACAAATTGGGTCTCTTGAATGCTTATAGACGATTAATAGATGACAATGATGATAAGCAGCTCGATGCACCACAGTCAGGTAAGTCTCAAATAGTGCAAAATTGGTTCAATAATTAAACTTTTCTGTTGTAATAGCTGATATCAGAAAGGTAATTTTTCTTTTTTTTTCTTGAAAATCAGTTTAAAGAAACTAACATTTAGTAGCCTCGTGATTCAAATAATCTTCATCCAGATAAAGAGAAATGGCTCGTAGATCTACCAGATCATTTGGAGGTATCCATTGCACTTCGAGAATTTGAAAAGAGTGTAGTTTATTTGGAGAAAGGTAGTTGAAGTTGTGCAATATTAATAGAAATGCTAATGCCAATATAGCTCGACATATTGTCATGTCTTCATCCAGCTCTTTGCCTATTGTGAGAGAAGCAAGAGATCACATCAATCATTATACAGATGAATTGAGTCAAATCATCAGTAGAGATCTTAGTAATACTTTATTAACAAAGATCCAGTTTCAACGATATGTCAATTGGCTTTTGAGATTGGATAAGAGTGAAAAGGTAAAATAAGGGGAAATGTTTAGTGATACAACATGCTAATCAGGAAAATGATAGGCAAGACAAGTATTTTTAGGCACACGTACTCTTATTATCAAGAAAAGAATAAGGTAGAAAAATGTCGACAAGCAATAATAATTACCTATAGTTATTCATCCAAATCAAACTAGACAATTAGTATTTGAAGGTGATATTACAACCTATATCAGCGAACTTGCGCTCGTTGTATTTACTTTGATCCGAAATACCTGCGAATGGTACCGAGATTCATTTAAGCAAAATGAAATGGCATCAGGTAACTTTACTTTCTCATTGATAATACTTGATCGGCTAAATTTGAACGCATTTTTAAAGGATTTGTAACATGGGTTCGTGAACAGACCGAAGTTTATGCTGATATTTATAAACGTCAAGTATTTGGACAAAGTCAATTAAGTTGTCAAGTTATTTCAGATTGTTTCAAATCTACATTAGAGCAATGTTCAGTGGTAAGTTTCCCTTTTTATTATTTTCAAGTGAGGATGTCTGATTAACATCAAATGCATTAGCTTCGAAAAGTCGGTTTAGATCTTAAATTTCTATTGGAAGACTTATTTTTGGAAAATGTTAAAGAAACAGTTATTTCGTACGAGAGAAGGAACATGGAAAAGATTGAAAAGATTGTAGTTAATGATAATTTCAATGTTGTATCTGGACAAGGTTTAGGAAATGATGTTAAAGTAACTTCTAGTGTTGTCAGTTTTTATAATTTATTGGTTAAATTTTCGAATGACATATGTCTATTGTCGAAATTACAAATGTATTCAACTGTGATTGACAGTGTTTGTCAGTTAACAGAACACTATTTAAGGTCAATGATTACCGAATCTCGCAAGAAAGATTTATCCAAGGAACAGGTAAAATGACTAATTTTAGATTTTTGTGTAATGTGTTACACGCATTTATTCACCTTGTTTTGATAGAGATCCATTGCTTCTATGAACGTATCATTTATATTGGATAATGTTGTACCAAGAGTGTCATCTCAATTGAATGTAAGTCTTTTTTTTTCTTCTTTGGAGGTTTTAATATGACTTTATTCATCGATTCTTCATAGTATCACTTCAATAGACCTATACCAGAGTTGGATACATTAAGAGCCAGACTTCGAGGTAAAATATTCAACCTTATAATGACTGTAACAATTACATTTACGCTATTCTTTTCCTTGTAGAACTGACTTACATCAACTGAAAAAAAAAAAAATCGCACGTGAAACGTAGTGAAACCCTTGAGTATGTTTTCTCTGCATTTAACTCCTTAATAAACTACACAAACGGATATCTTGATCATAAATGTCAATTTGATGTCTTTCTCCTTTATAATCATTCAATACTTAATACTTAATACCTAATACTTACTGCTATACACTAATAACTTCTCTTTCTTTTCTTTTATTTCAAAATGATTTCTTCTAACCTTAAACGTCTGCTTTTATCATCAATTTTGATATTACCTTGCTCTTGTGCTTATATTTCAGCAACATCAAATGGAAGAGAAGCATCTATATACAAATTTATAATAACAAATATTGAAATTTTGGTACCATATATCATAACATTGTCAATCATTTGGACATGTTTGGAAATTGCATTTTTTGTTTATTTCGTAAACCTTCGGCAAAAATTACAACAAACAACAAAACCGAAGAAGCCATTAGATCAATCAGAAAGAACAAGCTTATTTTGGAATTGTGTTCAAACAATTGTTGATTTACCTTCTTGGTCTGAGGGCTGGTATTACTATAAAAAAGACCATTCTCATCCTACATTCAAAGAGATTAAAAGAGAAAATCTTGCATTATGGTACGTCAAATGATCATAATATATACACATGCTTAAGCTTACTGAAAAAAAAAAAAAAAAGGTTCGCTTGGGCTTTTTGGCATGAACATCTAGACATTGTTAGGCAGAATGAAGATTGGGCAGATGAAATTGAATGGATGTTAACTTCTGCAGAAGAATGGTTCCATGTAGAGTTTCCAAAGGGGTTAAATCCAGAATTAGAGTGCATTAGACTCAATCTGGATCCTCTTGAAGCTGTACATCGTCCATTGATTGTGTACGTGGGATTGTATATTATGACAATGATTTTCAACACAGTTTTCTTGCAGTGGTGTTGGGGATTCAGACATTCTGGAGCAACTGCCCCTGGTATCGAATGGGGTGGCCCTCTTTCTTTTGTTCATGATATTGTCAACCGTTTTAAAAAAGCAACCATCAAAATCACAAGTAGTACTAGCACATACGATATAAATAAACAGCATAAACAGCAACCTCGCCTTAAGCATTTATCTTATTGGTATCGTGCACCATCTGAAGGATCAACGACAAGAACGCCACTTGTTTTTATACATGGTATTGGCGCAGGAGTTATTTGTTATACAGAGTTTGTACATCAATTGGCATATTTTGACCGCCCTATTTTTTTGGTTGAGCTACCTTATGTAGCAATGCATATGGTAGATCATGTTCCCACCGCTGCTGAAACCGTTTTGGAAATTAATGAAATGCTCCAAACTTTTGGTTATGATAAGGCTGTTTATGTATCTCATTCATTGGGTACTGGTGTCTCCAGTTGGGTAAATACTAGTGAAATATTTAATATGAAAATCATATTGATAATCTTATTAAATTAGGTAATGAACATGGCTCCAGAAACTGTTGCTGGTGTAGTCATGATTGACCCCATTTGTTTCTTGCTTCACTATCATAATGTTGCATTTAATTTCGTGCATCGTGTCCCCAAAACAATACTTGAGGTAATTTTATGCATGCATCATTTCGTAAACAAGCAGCAAGCAACCTGACCTATTCTTATTTATATATATATATACATATAGCATATCATGCATTTTGGTGCTGCTAGAGAACTTTTTATCAGTAATTACATTTCTCGCCACTTTCAATGGTTTGAAACCATTTATTTCACACAACCTACAAATACGCAACAAATAGCATTATTGCCTTCTCCATTGGATATGAATTCACCATTAGCGAATTCAAGCATATTTTTATCCGAAAAAGATGGTATTGTTGGTAGTGAAAGTGTTTATAACTATCTATTAGCAAGAGGTGTTGATTCTCATATTATGCATGGACTGGAACATGCCATGTTTTTAACAAATACAAAATGGAAAGATTCAATTACAAAGCATATTGATACAATTGCATGTAAGGCAGATTATGTATCATTGATGATGAATAAACAAATGTAGTTCATTGTTACACTATTTTACGAATTTGTTTCCAGGCACTTTTTTTTTTTCCTTCTTTTTTTATTGGTAGGATCCCATACTTGGCTTTTTAAGAAAATTTCAAATTTCATAGTTATATACAAAAACAAAAAATACCAGAGTACTCTACATATGCTAGAGTATAATATTCAACTAATTTTAGGTCTCTATACCACTTTATCAGCTCATAGTAACTCTTTTGAGGAGATATTTTTTGTAGAAAATTCGTATATTTTGTTTACCCCCGAATGATTCAAAGCCAATAATTTTGTAATCCTTTAAAAATATTTTCTTCTTCTTGATTATTCTCTGCATGCACAAGAAATGACTTTGCAACAACCTCAATCTACAGTGATATTCGTTCAATCAACGGCTCATTGGGAAGCTATTCAACAACAAAGAGCCCATTTAATCGGTGTGACCCCACCAACCACACCAGCAGTAGAATCATCACAATCTAAAATTATAGATAGAAAACCAAAGCAAGAGCCACCAGCAAGAAAGAAGCCTTCTCACTTGATTGGCAAAGAAGGCAGTCGAAGAAGACAACGATGGACAAACAGTACAGTATTTTATTTGTATATTTTTCTAAACATATCAGTTTATTAACAAGCTCGAAAAAGACACATTTTCAGAACATCCTTCAGCTGTTTTATATGCTGAAGATTTACGTCCACCTGGTTACGAAAGAAAAGCACCTAAATATGATGTTGGTTTGATTTCAACTGGTCAAGAGGATGAGGAAAAAGATAAAGAAGAAGAAGAAGAAGGAGCAGACAATGTGGAAACAAAGGTCCACGTTTTGCCACATAATTTATCTCGACATGTTCGACATGATTTAAAAAAGGCACATATTTCAAAAGGCCTGGTAACAAATTATGAATCTCAATTGATTCAGTTTATAGATGTTTGGTTAAATGATACACAATGCCTTGAAAATGCTTGTTTAGAGATTCAGGTTGTATCTAATAATCAATTTGAACGATATGTTTTGCATACAATGTGTCGATATTATGGATTTTCATCATTTAGTAAGTATTCGTATGTAAAGCCCAAATACCATTTTTATTCATACATTTCTTTTAGGTAAAACGAATGATCAAAATCAAAGATTAACTTATATTTGTCATCCTGCATATTTAAATTATGTTACCAAGCATAATGTAGAAATAGACTATTCACAGATTGAAAATTGGTTGATGCCAGAAAGATCATTTTTTGAGTATTTATTCCATTCCGTGTAATAATATGCAATGTTACGTTAGTTTTTTTTTGTTTTTTTTTGTTTTTTGTTTCTTTACACTGTATACATATACAAATACAATATATAAACAAGTTTTACAATGATACGGCGCTCCTGACAGATTATTTACGACAATCATACCTTTTCTATCTTGAATATATTTTCTTATTGTTCCTCAAAATATTATTTTGAATTAAAAAATGTGTATAATTTGTTTATGTAACTCATGCAATGATGCTGCATTACATGAGTATTATCATATTTAGATAAACTACAGAAAGTAAAAGGTTGCGTCTTTATCAATACATCAATGAAATAAAACGCCTTTTCAATTACATATGCATTATATAAATTCATATTAAATACAATGCAAATTGTATCGTTTTTATCCTCTTTTTTTTTTCATCTTTTTTCCATTTTTTTTTCCTTCTTGTATTTGAATAATGTCAAAGGATTCCCTTGAACCACCTTCTAATAAACAACATCAAAACCAACCCAAACCAAATACAAACGGTGTACCTGAATTTAAGCAAAGGGTTACTAAATTAGATGTCAAATTGGATAATCAAGTTAAATATGAATTTGGTGGTCCTGTTGGCGTTACAGTTATGATGTTGGGTTTCCCATGTTTAATGTATTACTTTTGGGTTTGTCTCGAATTTCATCAAGGTAGACTTATTTATCCATCAGATTTATCTCAATGGAAATCCTGGATTGCTCAAGAAATTTGGGAAAAGGTTAAATTACGAGCTGCTCCTACTACTTGGGCTATCAAAATGTATATGGGGTATGTCCTCTTTTCATTTGTGTTGGCCTATACAATGCCTGGCCCAATTGTTGAAGGATTACCTATTCCATCGTTGAATGGGCAAAGAGTAATATATATGCATTGTTTGTAATGCAAAAACCAACTACTAACATGACAAAATCAATTAGTTAAAATACCTCTGCAATGGTCTCTCTTCTTGGTATTTAACAATGGCCGTTTCTATTGTATGCCATGTCACTGGGGTTTTCCGTCTAAGTGGTTTGATTGATCATTTTGGCGAGCTTATGACTGTAGCTATTATTTGGGGGTTTGCAATGACAACGTTGGTGTATTTTATTAGTGTTGTTATGAAGAAAACACACCGTATGTCTGGTAATTTCTTTTACGATTATTTTATGGGAGCATGTTTGAATCCAAGAATTGGTCCTGTCGATCTCAAAATGTGGGCCGAAATTAGACTTCCATGGCCTGTATTATTCTATTTATCGCTCTCATGTTTATTAAAACAATATGAGACGTATGGTAAAATCACCGCACCTGCTTTCTTTATGGTTTTAGCTCATTTATTGTATGTAAACGCATGCCAAAAGGGAGAAGAATGCATTCCGACTTCATGGGATATTTTTTATGAAAAAGATGGATTTATGCTTATTTTCTGGAATATGGCAGGCGTACCATTCACTTATTGTTATTCATCCATTTATCTGATGAAATATCAATTAACTACTGGTCATGCAATTATGCATAGTTGGATATTTAATTTTGCAGTATTTACCGTACTTTTAGCTGGTTATTACATTTTTGATACAGGAAATTCTCAAAAGAATCGATTCCGCATGGAACAAAATGGATCATTCATTACTCGAAATGCTTTCCCTCAGTTGCCTTGGGGCCATATCAAGAATCCTTCATTTATCCGAACAAAACACGGAAATTTATTATTAACATCTGGCTGGTGGGGAATTGCAAGAAAACCGCATTATACAGCCGATTTAATGATGTCTATATCTTGGGGTCTTATCACTGGATTTTCATCATTTTTACCATATTTTTACTTTTGCTTCTTCTTATTTGTTCTAGTTCATAGAGTGTCTCGAGATATGGAACGATGCGCAAACAAATATGGTCAAGATTGGGTTGAATATTGTCGTCGAGTTTCATATATATTCATTCCTTATGTATTTTAAAATCATAAACAAAAATGTGAGAGCGTGTGTGTATATATGTTATATAATTTTTCTTTTAATGATATATATATATATATATTTATAATAATAATATAATAATAATATAAATTAAATTAATCTAATAATAATGTTATTTTTGAAATGTGTGAATAATAAATCTAAGCAACTGTCAAGAAAGGAAGTTGAAGAAGTCTGGTACCACTAACAGTAGTAGTTTCAGTTGAGTCGATTTCTTGAGTAACAAAGTTGGTAACGGTAGTAGTAGCACTGGTCAAAGTTGAAGTAGAAAGAGCTTCAGCGGTAACAGTGTGGTAAATGTAGAACTTCTTCTTCTTGTGTTCCCAATCACCCTTGTTGTCATCTTCATAATCATCATCTTTCTCGTCATCGTAATCTTTATCATCATCCTCATAGTCATCATCCTTGTCATCGTGCTTGTCATCGTGCTTGTCATCGTGCTTGTCATCATCATCATCCTCATCATCATCATCCTTGTCATCATCCTTGTCATCGTGCTTGTCATCATCATCATCCTCATCATCATCGTCATCATCACCACCACGCTTTTGCAAAAAGTTATCAGCAGCAAAGCTAGCAGATGCAGATGCAGATGCAGATTCAGAGACAGCAGCTTGAGCATAAGAAGCATCAGAAACAGACATAGCAACAGCTTGTTCATTGAAGAATTCGTAAACGGCTTCAAGGTTAGCGGCATCAGCAGATGCGGAAGCTACAGAAGAAGCAGAGGCTGAAGCAGGAGCAGCAGAGACAGCAGTAGCCAACAAGGCAGCAGAGATCATACAGATAGTGAAACGCATTTTTTTAATTAATAGTATTGTTGTTGTGGTTGTGGTTGTTGTTGTAAGTAAAAGAAGAGATAGAAAGAAATGATTAAATAAGATGTAGAAAAAAATCAATTTGAATGAGTATTTCATTGAGTATTTATACAGAATATGTACATCTTTATTTGATTGTATGTTAACTAGGATCGATTTAAAATACGATTTGTTTTTATTTCTTTACATCGCTTAGAACCATAACTTTTACAAGAAACAAATACAGATAACGTTATAATCGTTATAATTGCTATGTTTTGTTGGTTGGATACCTAAATATACCATACAAGCCCTTGTTTTGTAGTTGTGTGCAATTCTATTACTCTCCAAATGTAACATTTAGGAAGTATTTGGACATCGGAATTAATCTGTTTACTAGTAAATTGACAACATTTGAAAGATATTGAAATGATCCGAATTTGTAGGAATTTTTATTTATTTATTTATTTTTTTTTTCATGAAAATATTACAATAATTTACACTCTTTTGGTTATACTAGTTGCCCATTTAACCAGATCAACCTTTTCTGTAGCAGCAGATACTAAATATTGATGATTCTAACAAGAAAAAATTCCAATTAATACCCCCCCTTTCTTTACATATATATATATTTGTGTATTACCATCAAATCATTAGGTGTGGCTCTCAACTTGACATCCTTTGTCAAACTAAATGAAATGATTGATTATTTTTAAATTGTACATGTATATATTAAATAATAAACTTACCATTTTGCTACAAAATCAGTTAAATCGGAAGGATATTTTTTGTTGGCGGGGAATACAGGGACAGGTTCATGAACAATATGTTGTAAAAGCTCAAAGATGGATAAAGGTGTGCCTTCAGGTGGAAATGGAAATCTTCCTAACGCTAGCTCCATTAAAGTTATACCCAACGACCATACATCTGATTTTACAGAATAAGGTGATCCCATAATCCTTTCAGGCTGTTTCATATAGAAAAAGTTAATATCCAATGTAAATTCTTAAATCTATTTATACCAACACTCATATAAGAACTTGTACCAACAAATGTGTCAGCAACCGAATTAATAAGTTGCCCTGAAACACCAAAATCACACAATTTGATTTGACCTTGTGAATTAACTAGAACATTGGAGGGTTTTAAATCTCTGTGAATAATACGATGTTCATCATAAAGATATATTAAACCATCTACAATCTAAATTTATAAAATATTGGATAAAGTTGATTTTATAACTAATGTTTTATCAATTTACCGCATAGCCAACTTTCTTTAATACATCCAAAGGAAATGGTCCATGTTTCTTGTATATTTGATCGAGTGAGCTGTAATTGTAATAAAGTTTTTAGTTATATTTATGTATGAAATAAGATGGAGTTTAAACGAACCCAGCATCCATGTACTCCATACAAATCGAAATATCACCACCATTCATGAAAGCACCATAGAAGCTAACAATATGCTTTGAATTGCAATCATGCATGAATTGTAATTCACGCATTATTTGCTTTCGTACGTTCATATTGGCATCGACATGTACTATCTAAATTTTAAAAACACGTTTAAATTAGTTTATAAAAAGCATGTTTTAGTGGGAGGGAGGGGGGAGGGAGAGGGAGGGAGGGGGAGGGATTTCCTTACCTTTCTAGCCATCACTGTACTCGTTCTTATGTGTAATACTTTACATACGGTCCCGCCGTTTCCTCTACCAAGTTCATCTATCGAGTTGAAGTCTTCTGGACGTAAATCTAGCCTCAACTCTAAACCGATTTCTAGTTCGCTCAATTGTTCACATAATTGTGTATAATCTGGTGGACCATTATAACCTCCAATAGTTTGTTTTGTTGTTGTAGTATTATTTGGCTTTTCATTTTCAGTTTTATTGAGTTCATTTGCAGTTGTTGGTTCAGATGGTGGAGGGGAACCACCTACAACAGGCGAATTCTGAAGTGTTAAATTTTTAAAATTACGTTTCTTTCTTAATGGTACTTTTGAAAGCATCTTTCTCAATAAAGCTGGTTCTAAATTAAAAAAAAAAAAAATGAAAATGAAAATGAAAGAGAAAGTGGATAAAAAGGAATTGCCCCTCGCTGTCTCTCGTTTTCTTTTTCTTATTTGATAATATAGAATTTATATTATTTCAAGGAAAACGACCTGATGATTGGGACTCCGTTTAACTCTTTTTAAGCAACAATAATCATGAAAACGATTATAATTATCTGTTGTCTATATTTGTGTATCATTTGGCTTAATAGAAACATAATTGATCTAAGGGTTCACAAATAAATAAGAGCATGGGATGTCCATCGATAAACAGAATATACTTGATTGCTCATGATTGATGGTCATTAAACCCATCAACCAATGATTGTTCCTAATGGTTTGTATGTGAAACAACCCCAGAGAACTGCCTTTATTAATACTATTGAAGTTTTCGAGCACCATCAATATCGGCAATGAAGCCGACAAATCTAAATGATAGATAATTTTTGATATTGCATAAAGCAATAACTGATCTTTTGCTTTTGTATACATACTATTATCACGATAAGGTTGAGTGTCGAATCACTAGTAGTAGTCTACCCCTAATATTGATAATCGCATCAAAGCAAGAAGAGTTGTAGACAAAATGTTTACCAAAAAAGCTACACATTGAGTTTATAATGTGACACCATGACATTAAATCTTATATTACAAGTGTTTATCTCATATATAAATATTAACTAAATATTATACGGTAATGTGCTTGTTGTCTTTAGTTAGGTAGCTCCCATTAATTGGATGAAAGAACATGATTTTAGCGTGAAACTAGCTCAAACAACAACACTTTTTCTGTCGCTGATTAAAATAGATCAGTGCTTGCACCCTTTTAAAATATTTTTTCATGGTTCCAAAATCATAGAAAACCAAAATAAATTTTTGAAACTTTTTTTATACTATTTGAAGATATGGTTTACTTTTTTTTTTTGCAAACAAATGATACAAATAAGCATTACTCAGCTCACTATTGACAGGGATATACTTTTAGAAAAACTTTGGGCGGAGCTTCATTAGGTGTTGATCCACCAAATTTTTGACTAAATTGCAATGTTTTCTACCATTAGACTGGCCAACTCGTTCAATTTGAGTCGTTTAAAAGATATTCTATCATGTGAATCAAGAATAATTCATTCGATCTATGTATTTATTTCTTTTTTGACAAAAATTTGGTGGGTTTATTCAAAAATCACCAATCCTCGGCTGACAAATACCAAATAATCTATCATAATGAATATAAATACTTGACAGAGCTTCATATGCTTACATAATGTGTTACAGTAGCTAAAATACTCAATCTATCATACAACATCTCTAATTTAGTGTTACTATATGAATATATCTTTTAAAATCTATAGCATACATTGTAATGGAGCAATATATTTTTATATTTTATAAAATTTATCGGCTGATAGGATAATTTTTCATTGTAAGTTTATGCACACTTAATTATCAAACAAAAATGAGCTTTTTAGCATTATAATAAATTCTATATCGCATTGGTTTTTTTTAAAGAAAGATAGCTACAGCTGTGAACGAGCACCTGATCAGTGGTTATATATTCTCTCTTATGAGTTGATTTGCTCTTTGCTGGCACTATACCCATACCTGGAGTTGAAGGTTTGAAAACTTAATATGATAGCTTGATAAGGGCTTACAAGGAAATACACACACACACACACACACACACACACACACACACACACACACATATATATATATATATATATATATATATGAATGTTCAAATAAACAAATGTGTACATGGTTTACAAATATTTGACATATTATAATCCAACAATGTACTAAACTGTTCGCTAAATATTGAATACAAAATCTTTGAATCCACCACGTAAAATATGCCAAAGAGATGAAAAAATGCGGAAAATTTTTTTAAAATGTATATGATCAATTGGTAAGCTTTATTTCATGCAGTTGTTCAAACATACGGCCAAGTAATGTATATGTACCGGAGTTACGATGCATTTTTGCACTCGTTTTATCAACAATGATTGAGAAAATGCTCAAATAAGGATGTTTTTGAAATTTGACAGTTGACAGAAAACCATATAGATACTAGCACCTGTCAATCAAATGTAGCCCATCCAATTCTAATCGATTTAAATTAAAATTTACTTTTAAAATCTTGTTTTACTAATAAAGCCATCAAAAATTCACATTACTTGAAAGTATTATATTCAATATATAACTCTGTCTAACATTTGCCAAATTATCAATTGTTGACCATCTAATAAAGCAAATCGCAATTCAAGAAGCAAAGGTTTATGGTTTTCTGGTAGTACATTATTTTCTAGCATCTAATTGTTTACATTTATTTAATTTAATATTTGAAATCCGGTATTTATTTGAAGAAAAAAAGTAGAACATGTTGCGCTACAACTTTGATTATACGAAAAGAGGACATTTACTTATTGATTTCGGTAGTTGACACTCCATATATGCTGGCTTTGGCTATTTGTAATTTGAAATGGTCAGATGAGCTACAAACCCCCTCGAAAAAAGAGCACGTTTTGTTTCTACAATTTAAGCAGCAAATTAATGGGATAATAATATTTTAATTTTGAATAATGTTATAGCTATAGTGTATATTTCCAAACTTTCAGCCCATTTGGATCAATATTTATTGATTTCAAGCATTTTTCCAGTTACTAAATTTCTGCCAAGCTGAAAAAAAGTTTTTTTCTCAAAAACATGTCCAAAAATCCTCCAAAAACAGCTGTTTAATAATGACTTTAAAATATGTTCTTTGGACATCTATTGTGCATTCAATGCAACTTCAAAATTTAATTTCAAATAATTATTTGATTTTATAAAATATTTCAAAAAGTATTGAAACAATCCATACAAAATAGTTTAAGCAAATGGGCATTTTCATTTCCCTCATTCCCACAGCAACTCGAGGAAGCTGAAGTTTTTGCGACTCTGTAGATCAACAATAGACATATCTATCATTGCAACGGGAGCTCATTTGGATCCATATTCGGCGAGAACTAGTCAGGTTAATGACCTCAGTTGGTGTAAATAGCAGGTAACCAACTTGTTGTTCAAATCTACCAAATGCACAATAACCTACGGAAGCTGATATCAGAAAAATTTTTAGTATTTATGTATACCTATGACTACGTAGAGCGGCAACTTACTTGGATCAGTATATATTCATAGAGATTGTACTTTTAATTGTTTTCAATAAAGTTTCGCAGTAAGCTATAGGCGCACTTGGGCAATGATTGCCTTGACACACAGTAAGTTGTGTAAGTTGACCTTCGAGAACATTATATTGAAGATGTGTACCTACCCTGCTGTAAAGTTAGAAATCATTAGGATCGAAATTTGCCGAGATATAATTTTTGTTGTCAAATAGATTTTGAATGATTCTCAGATTGTCTCAGTAGGTTTTTAATATTTTCGTCGAATACTGAGTCGAATTCCGTCAAATCTTCAAAGAAGACGTACCTTATTCTCTCTATGAGCCATTGATATTTGTCCAAAAATAAAAGGGTAAATACCAGAGTACAAGTGCGTGTGCGCATTGGCCTACCATTGATCGAAATGATCTGAAATCGATTTTAAAATTAAGCACCCAAATTGAGAAGTTAATTTTTTGTATTCATAAGATCGATCTCATTGAAGTCTACTTTGCATTTTTTGTTTCAGCAAAAAATATTAATTTTTCCTCGAGATAACCAAAATAATAGTCGATATCACAGCTTACAGCTTATGATAACTGGGTTCCAAAATTTATTTTAAAAAATGGACGAAAAATGATGAAAAAAACAAAATCGTTTAATTGATTAGGAACTGCAAAGTAAGTCGATCTAGTATACTAAATAGTTTTTGTACAGTTTTGAATTTTGCATCCATCTAAATAAAATTCAGACATACATTTTACATTAAATTTTGCGTAAAATGCAATTGAAATTTTGGAGGTTTTTTACAGATACACATCACTTTTTATAAGCATATTTAAAATATAACTAATTGAGATGATGCGCAAAAACATTATCTATCGATCAAGCTATTGCTAAACCTTCTAGCTACATTTTTCGTAGAGAAAACAAGATTTTTGTGAAATTTTTTTCCAGATTCAAAATTTGGGATGAGGGTATATAAGGGAAAAATGGAAGCTAGAAATGGAGGTACCTTTTTGTACACATTTTTAAGGATATCTCCATGAAAAATTAATGTTTTGAAAAACTCTAAATTGAGTCCAAGAGAGCTTAACGAGCTTAATGACATGAATGTAAAAACAATGTTGCTCAATTTAGCCAATATTTTGAAACCTACTATAGAAATGTCCAAAAAAATGAAAAAAAATAAAAGTGCTCAAAATTTTTTTATATTTAAATATGTAATAGAGCACTTTAATACAAGTAAGTTTTATTATTAAAAAGTATTGGTATAGCTTAATTATTTCTGGAGATATGGAGCCTCAAAGTTTTCAATCCTTTAGCAGTGAAATACGCGTAAAAAATCTGAAACATTAGCATTGAAAAATTAATACCACCTGCAAAAAGTAGGATATTTTTGAATACTTATTTTTGAATTAAAGCTGAACATCTCAGGTACATTGGCATATATTGTTTTCTTGGTGTTATTTAGTGAAAAAAAAAGTAGAGCAGAGATGAAAAATGAGGCCCAGTTTTCAATGAAAAAGCGGTGGATTTTACGCGTTTTTGAGTCTTTCGTGAGATATAAAATAAGTCTAAGAACAGGTAGTATAATGCGATCAATTTACATCTATGTAGTAGTATCCAAAGCATATCCTAAAAAAGTGTTTGATATGATATTAATTATAGAAAGAGGGCACGTTCCGATTTTGAAAATTGAAAGCTACGAAAATCGAATTTTTTGAACATTCAAATTGTTACTGAGGTAATAACAAAGTGCATTTCAACTTATGGAGTGTAGTGGACCTTTTATACCCAGTTCTGAACTTTCCTATTTGTTTTTGAACTATCAATTTTCTCGATATTTCACTTTTATTTGCGAAATTATTAATATAAAAACATATCTTAAACCATCTATATAGTATTCTATAAATTTTATGTTAATGGTGGAAGCTGAGAAAACTTTTTGGAAATTTGTATTTGGGGATTTCAATGGTTATCACGTAGTGCTGAGTCGTTGTAACATTTAATAAATGTCCTCAAATTCGTTTTGTTTTATTTAATTCATTCGATGGATATGTATGCATATATCTTCCTTTGGTTTCACTATACATTTTCATGTTTCAAGAGCAAATTCATGTATTATTTTAAAGTATTTGCTATTATCAGGACATCTGGGTTCTGAGTATGTTACAGCAGAAAGGGCTCGATTGATAAGGATTTTCTTCTTGAAATTCAGACATTTCAAGAAAAAGTTGGACGATTTTCCAATTAAATTTCGGAAGATTGCAGTTGTATACTGAAACGTAGCAAAAATAAAATCTAGAAAAAGTAAGAATGCAATTTATACAAGTTGTGAATAATTTTTAGACAAATGAAATGTTGTTTATAGATGCTAGTTTAATATGAACATTTATTTTTTATGAATTGAGCTCATTCCCAAAATAACCAAAATTGAAAAGTAAAATGTAACTAAATCTCTACAAGCAAGTTCAATTAAATTAACACTTGAAATAATACCTGAAACTAATTTAATCATGTCCAAGTTTCTTTCTCATCATCTCTAAATCCCATTCTCATTTTACCCTGTTTTGTCTGATTTTCAAATGAAGAAATCTTTAAACCAATTAATAACAACATATTCGACTTGAGCAATTGGGCACAAAGAAGGCCTTGTGTACATTTGCATGAATAAAAAAGATTTTTGTTTGTTCAATGTAGCACAATAGTATAGTAAAGTGGGTAAATACTCACGTTATTTTCCTGATTTAATATATATACTCACAGGCGAAAAAAAAAAAATGGTTTATTTAAATTAAAAATGAATTCAAAAAGTAATGTGATACGTGAATAAATAAAGAGGACATTTCAGTTAAATTAAGCCTTTTGGGATTCCTTCATGAATTTTTCAACACGATGGCGATAATCAGGATCAGCACGTTCAAAATGAAGAAGTTGACGATCAACAATTTCCTTTCTAACCTTGACTAAATCACCAGCAATGTTTTTACATAAATCATTCTTATTTTCTTCATCCATGAGGCGGAAAAGATTACCAGCTTGAGTAAAATCATCATCAGTAACATCGTAACTAAATCTACCAATAAGGCCTTCGATTTCTTCAGCCGCAAAAGTGGAACCGACAATGTTGTTTTGCACTGGACCATTAACAGAATTAGGTCCATAATTAGCGGCACTACCACCATTACCGTTAACAACCATGCCACCATCACGTTGATAAGTATTAACTGCACATTTGGGTTGATTTACAGGAATTTGCTTATAATTAACGCCAAGACGATGACGATGAGTATCAGGATAAGAGAAAAGACGACCTTGTAACAAGCGATCAGCTGAGGTATCAATACCAGGAACTAAATGAGAGGGTGAGAAAGCAGCTTGTTCTACCTCGGCGAAATAATTCTCGGGATTCTTGTTTAGTGTGAATTTACCAACAGGATGAAGAGGATAGTCCTATGAGAATATAATCATGTTAGTTACTGAAAGAGACCTATCTATATAAATAAATAATTACCTTGTGAGGCCAAACTTTAGTAACATCAAATGGGTTCCATCGATAAGTTTTTGCGTCTTTGGGTTCCATGACTTGAATATAAACATCCCAAGAGGGAAACTCACCGCGCTCAATAGCTTCAAATAAATCTTCAGTAGCATAATCAGGATTAGCACCTTCTAATTTGGCAGCAACATCAGGCTTCAAGTTTTTGGCTCCTTGATTAGTCTTGAAATGCCATTTAATGTACTTGAACTTTCCTTGCTTATCAACCAACTTGAAGGTATGAGAACCAAAGCCGTGCATATGGCGGAAACCATCGGGAGTACCGTGATTAGAATAGAGAATAGTTTGTTGATGAAGAGTTTCGGGAGAAAGAGAAAAGAAATCCCAAGCAGCATTAGGGTCCTTGAGATTGGTACGAGGATTACGTTTTTGAGTATGAATGAAATCAGGAAACTTTGAAGGATCACGGATGAAAAAGACAGGAGTGTTGTTACCAACAATATCTAAATTTCCCTCTTCAGTGTAGAATTTGAGAGCAAAACCACGAGGATCACGAGCAGTATCAGCACTGCCTTTCTCACCACCTACAGTGGAAAAACGAGCAAACATGGGAGTCTTTTTACCAACTTCATTAAGAAATTTAGCCTTGGTGAGATGTGTAATATCATGAGTGACAACTAATTGATTCACATAATTAGTATATGCATGCATTTATAGTATGCAATGCTAAAAACCTACCAAATTCACCATGAGCTCCAGCACCTTTAGCATGAACTACACGCTCTGGGATGCGCTCTCTGTCAAAATGAGCAAGTTTATCAATTAAATGAAAATCTTGAATGAGAATAGGGCCCCAAGTACCAGCAGTGATGCTGGTTTGATCGTTATCAACAGGGTTACCATTAGAAGTAGTTAATGTAGTCATTTTTATTTAAAGTTAATACAAGATATTCAGAATAAAGAAGAACATTTCACTGCGAAATGCCTGGATTTTATACTTTTTTTCTTTCTTCTCTTGCTGATTCAAAAGTAACACAATCGCAATTGTAGATAGCTTTATGCAAAGATTTCGTATCGACCAATCAATCTAGCATTACAAATCAATGTTAATCCACTTAAAATGGAAAGGATCTCATTCTTTTTGTGGTCGCTGACGTACGGCAAATTAGGAACCAGTTACAAAATAAGGTAATGATTTGTAAACATTAAGAATCAAATTAGCAACAGCCCCAATGCTGTCGTAATATTAATGAACTCAGTCTCTGTACCTCAAACATGTCGTAGTCCATATCAGATTATTACAATAGTTGATCGTTCCTTGAAAATTAGCATCTAAGCATTTCAATGGTAGTTACTATAGAAATATTGCAATTTCATTCATGGAATGTAGACAGAATGATTCTTTCATGCGTTTTTCTCTTGGATTATCCAACCGCAATCATTACAAATTTTTGATTTAAGCATATATCCTAGTCAATAAAGACTATTTGTATGTTTGACATCATGCTACTCCTAATCTTGATTAAGTCTTGACACTAATTTATTGATTATGTATGCAAGACGTAGCGCAACAACAACAAATCTCAATTGATGTCCCGCTAAAAATCTACGAAATTTGTTAAATAAAAACATTTTAAAGAGTTTCTAAATAGTAATAAAATTAATCTTAAAAACGTTTTAATTTAATGAGAGTGCGAAATATAATAACAAGTCTATGCTGATATTAATTTTTCAATAGAAATGACTTACACGTATCAGATCTATCAATGTTTAATCATGGTTGGCGAATTCCCGATATTATAATTTAGAAGCAAAATTAGTTTCAAAATATACGAAATAAACAATCAATGGGCAGGAAATATCTAACGCTAATGAGATAAATAAATGGGCGCCAATTTTCCATTTGCGTCTACTGTAAGCTTTCAATAAAGCATGAAATATGCCACATCTTTTCATTACGCATTGTCCTTAAATACCAACCAATAAAACACTAACGCAAAAAGGGGCCGGGCTTGGTCAAATCACCTAGTACATTTCATATATACGCACACTACCTAGGTATATCCTCAAAATACCCCCCTTTTTATAAAGCATCTTACATGTTTTTATCTTTGATATGAATACCTTTTTTCCCTCCTTAATCAACAATAAGGAATAATATCAACGACTTTTTTTTTTCAATCAAGAGGATGCAAAAATCAAATACATCATCTATACTCTCACCTTTACCAAATGGATCCGCAGCGATTTGTTCCAACGTTATACAACTAACTCTAGAACCATCGATTTCATTGTTTAAAAACTGTCGTACCACTACTGAAAAGAATAATAGTCCAAAAGAGGTAAAATAAGCATACTCAAAAAAAAAAAAAAAAAAAATAGCCCACATACCAAACTAACAAAAATATTAGATATTATCACTTCCATGGCAATCAATTGATTCGTCTGATACTTCTTCACAATATCCTCGAAAAAGATCAGTGACATGTGATGATACCAACATTGTAGCAGAGCATAAGAAACCTCGTATATTAAAAATGGATGATTTTTTACTATCAGGTATTGATGAATCAAGTACATTAAGCACAATATGGCAATTACCGTCCATGATACATACGTTTGATTCGCTCTCTCCTAATTTAAAATCGTATTTATTATTCGAATTGCTAAAACGATCGTCCACCAACACCTTGCAGTTTATAAACTCCGTTATTATGCCTGTTTTGAAGCATGATTTTTTGTCTACCTTGCCATTAGAGATAGCTAGACGTATTACAAGCTATCTAGATGCCTTTTCTCTTTGTCAAGCATCTGGTGTATGTAAAAAATGGAAGTCTGTAATTGATGCCGATCACCGATCTTGGAAGCGGCTAATCTTGCAAGACGGTTATTCGCTTATTGACCCCTTAGATTCTTCCCTCCAAATCGCAAGTTTTAAACATTTGTATGCAAAACATCATACTTTAAAGCAAAATTGGTGTAAAGGAAGAGCAATTGAACAATCTTTTAGTGGACATGACAAATTTGTAGTGACATGTTTACAATTTGACGATGATAAAATTGTATCTGGAGCAGATGATTCTCATGTTAATATCTATAGTACTGCTACAGGAAAGAAGCGAATGACACTAGAAGGACATGAAGGTGGTGTTTGGGCATTGCAATATGTTGGAAATACACTAGTTACAGGTTCAACAGATAGAAGAGTTCGTGTTTGGGACATGGAAACAGGAGAATGTACTCATATTTTTACTGGCCATACATCTACTATTCGATGTTTACTCATCACCAAGCCAATGAAACAAGGCGATCAGCCCATGATTATCACTGGCTCTCGTGATTCTACTTTACGTGTATGGAGATTACCAGACCCTAAATACCAACAAGGTCATTTTCATGGCAATAATGGTGACCCAAATCCATATTTTGTACATTCTTTGGTAGGACATCGACAATCTGTACGAGCCATTGCTACACACGGTAATACACTTGTCAGTGGGAGTTATGATAATACAGTTCGTGTGTGGGATATTAAATCAGGTCGATTAGTACACTTAATGGAAGGCCATACACAAAAAGTATATTCAGTTGTTATAGATGCTGAGAGAAATCGATGCATGAGTGGTAGCATGGATTCTTCTGTTCGTATTTGGGATTTGGATACTGGTGAATGCATAAAAAAACTAGAAGGACATACTGTTTTAGTGGGTTTATTAGGTCTCAGTAATCAGTATCTTGTTTCTGCTGCAGCTGATTCTATTCTAAGAGTATGGTCACCAGAGACAGGAGTTTGTCACCATGCATTATCTGGACATGGTAATTCTATAACATGCTTTCAACATGATAATTATAAAGTGATTTCTGGATCTGAAGGTGGTCTCAAAATGTGGGATATTCAAACCGGTCGATTTGTAAGAGATTTAATCACAGAAGTCGATGGTGTTTGGCGTGTTGCATTTGATGGACGTAGATGTGTAGCTGCTGTACAAAAGTATGATAATTCATTGGTTTTATGGGCTTATTGCTAACCACCTATCAAATTTTATAGAAAGAATGAAACTTCATTTAGAGTACTAGATTTTGGTGTACACAACATAGAATGAGCGCAACGCTGTAATAAAAGTTTACTATGCTAATTACATAATTTGTATACAATTATAATCATTCATGCACTCATTTTTTTTTATCAATTTCAAAATATAATTGCGTCAGTAACGGCAAATTATTCACATAAGCTAATGCATATTTTGTTGTTTCTGACATCTTGACCTCTTTCCACTAGCGTGGTTATCTTTTTTTTTTTTTTAGATTTGATGAGCTGATGGAGGTTTATCAAATGGATGATTTGCTGTGACAATATATTATTGTTTGAGGACTTTATTGGTACCTAAACAGTAAGATAAAATACATAATCTATCAAAGATGTTTTAAATATCTTTGAACGCACGCTCATGTTTTTTTAATCGATACCCATATAGACGGATAAATGAGTTTGATCAATCCTTAAAAAATTTCATCTTCAAAAAAAAAATGTTTTAATATAAACAAACGAAGCGTATTCCGAAATTCTTTTACATTCCAAGGCTAAACCATAGAATTTACTCAGCGTATTGCGAAACAATTTACACGTTACGTGGTTTCAATGTTTAAGCAATAGAATTTCAAATGAATTTCCAATTCGATACAAAGATTGAATATGTCGATCTTAACGCCTCTGCTTTTGATATCCCAAGCACAGTATTTGTGCTTTGGAAAGTTATACCTAGGGATGTTGTCGAGCCCAGCTTATACCAGTAAATTTGGCTGGTGAAACCCGGCTCAACACCAATGTTAGTTATACCTGTTATAAGCGCTTCAACCTATAAACCCTATATTAAAAAAACAGAGATGAGCACTAATAAAGTTTTGGCTTGAAAAACGTTATTTGTAAGCACTAGAATAGTATTTGTTGCTGCATGTGCTGAAATTAAGCCTTCGCCATCGAATTTGTTCTTTTTGGGGAACATCGATATATATATATCTAATAATGAAAAATAGTTTGTAAAATTTCACCTAGTTTGATACATATTTAATTGCTGATATACTCAGAAAAGGTTATACTCCATAAGTTAGAATGGATGCTGTTATTTTTTGTAGGTAATTGCTCGCGCAAAAATTTAAATTTTCATGATTTTCAATCTTCTAGATCGGAACGTGCCCTCTTTTTTATAATTAATCTCATATTAAACACTTTTTTAGGATATACTTTGGATACTGCTACATAGATGTAAATTGATCGCATTATACTACCTGTTCTTAGACTTATTTTATATCTCACGAAAGACTCAAAAACACGTAAAATCCACCGCTTTTTCATTGAAAAATAGGCCTCATTTTTCATCTCTGCTCTACTTTTTTTTTCACTAAATAACACCAAGAAAACAATATATGCCAATGTACCTGAGATGTTCAGCTTTAATTCTAAAATAAGTATCCGGAAATATCCTATTTTTTGCAGTTGGTATTAATTTTTCAATGCTAATGTTTCAGATTTTTTACGCGTATTTCACTGCTAAAGAATTGAAAACTTTGAGGCTTCATATCTCCAGAAATAATTAAGCTATACCAACACTTTTCAATAATAAAACTTACTTGTATTAAAGTTCTCTATTACATATTTAAATATAAAAAAAATCTGTGCACTTTTGTTTTTTTTTTCATTTTTTTGGCATTTTTGTAGTAGATTTCAAAATATTCATTAAATTGAGCAGCACTTTTTTTTTTACATTTGTGTCATAGAGCCTGTTGAGCTCTCTTGGAACCAATTTAGTTTTTTTTAAAATATTGATTTTTCATGGAGATATCCTCAAAAATATATACAAAAAGATGCTGCCTTCGTTTCTAAACAAAATAAGCAATATCTGTTACCATAAAAACATACATTCATTGAAAAATTGCAAAAGTGAGCCATCAGAGTGACGTTGTAATTGAATGTAGTAGAAAGATCGAACGGCTAAGTCTCTTATACAATGATATATCTAAGTTTTAAATAAAAAAGTATTTTTTTTTCGACTTTTTTTATATTTAACCATGTGCGGTCTAAAAATTCAGTTTTTGTAGCGGACATTTTCGGGAACTCATTTTACCCTTACCAACACTCATGATTTTGATCAAAAAATAGAAAAATCAAATTTTGTTACCAAAATCAGCGTTTAAATATACTACATTGTGAGAGAAAATTGTAGCCATGACTAATACGCATTTTATAAAAGCTTAATATTAAATATTAAATAATGAAACTTTGTACTTTTGCCCAAAAAACGGATTTTTGATTAAAGGATTTTCATGTAATATTTTGCAATAAAAAGGTTTGTTATTTTTTATTGAGAAAATAGAGCGCTAAATTCTGTACATGTGTATATTTTTTGTTTTTATAATTGGTAGTATAATTAACCCTAGATTTGCAAAATCAGAAAAAAAAATTTGAAAAATGTTAAAATTGATGGTCTGGACAAGAATAATTTTCTTAATTAATATTCCGCTTATAAGCCTTGTAAGTCTTAAAAATAAGAAATTTTATCATACATGAGAACTTTTTCAAGAATTTACAATGCTGTACCCACTTGATTCAAGCTTATTACTGTAAACCTTTATATACGTTAATATTGTGTGGTAGTTTATTTGATAATAATATAATCTTACTTTATGATTATTGCTTTAGAGGTAATTTACATTAAGTTTTAGTCTTACCTCTCCAACGTCATAAACATAATAAACATGGCCATCACTGAAACCTATTGCCGCCTTTTTACCTTCCTTGTCCCAAGCCAGTTTATTCAATGCTTTACCAGTGCCAACTTCAGTCCTTACAATGGTTCCTCGGTATTTGCATTCAAATTCCATAAATTAAATTGACTGATTCCATCTACAGTAGTATCAAACGTATCATCTGTCCGCCTTATGGTAAATGCCGCCAATCTGAAACCAGAAACATCCCATTGTCATTGTTATAAGCTATGAAAAGCTTGATTTTTAATAATACAGCAATTAAATAAAAAACAAGATGATATTAATAGCATATGGTAATGAGTATTTAACATCTAAGTAAGTTTGATGAAGTATGCTTTTAACCCCTTTTAAAAATCCTGAGGTAAACACAACATTTTGGTCCTGTAATTTCTATCCATCAAAATGTTTCGATTTCCACCACTACACAATGAATGCACCTTTCATCTATTTTTACCTCGATGTACATTGCTGTGTATCAATTTTTTACCAGTTGCATTTTCTCCAATCCATTGATATTCAGTCATATTGAACGATGATTTGTAGCACCGCCAAAAAAAAAAGAATGAATACTTCAAGATTTTACTGCATATCAAATTATGCGATTTAGTAGCAATAATGATTGCACTTACGTATGCTTTTTAAGCCTATTGATGTTAATCAGAATAATTAATTAGTCTCATGCATCAAAAGTAAGCTTTGCTTTATACATTCACATTCGCCCATTTAATAAATGATATTGTATTTATTATCCGTTATATCAATCAACCAACTTCAATCATCTTGATTTGATATTATATTTGCAATTAAATACCTAAATTACACTTGAGCCACCAGGTATTGCTACAAAAAAATCTTGCACAGGTTGACGAAGCATCACAATTTGGATCATTTTTTTGTGTTTATAGAAGATCTGAGCTCTCTCATCACATATTTATAGATCTCTGCAGGAACCGTATCTCCATCTGTCAAATTTAACTGAAATACACTGAACCTCAACGTCGTACTCGATAAAAAAACGCCTTACTTTATTGCGAGTCAACACAACTAATTTGATGCTAGTTTAGCATCAGCAGTTAAATCAGATAAATTTGAGATTAACGACCCCCCCTTTTAATATTTTTTCATTACTACGGCCGACCTGTGCTGCACAAGATAATTCTGTTGTGTCCAGTTGGGATGCACATGAGCACAACAAAAGAAACTGCACACGAGCACAACAACGCTAAGCCTGTATGCGCAGAATTATAGATTTTGTTCGTATGCATAACATTAATTCAATGTGTGCATAGTAGTAGAATTATTGCCCATAAGAATATCAGTATCCCTATTTGTGCATAATAATGAAATCTGGCCATGAGGATAATGAGCTGATCGTATGGGCACAAATTGGTTTGTACATGAGCATCGTGCCGTTCTCAAAATTCCATTCCATTTTTTACTGGAATGGGTTTTAAAATTACATTTCCTTTTATTAGTATAGATTATAGACAATACAATTCAATACGTTGCTGATGTAAAGCAATACATGCAAGAGCCAATATATTTACGCTTATCATCATTTGTAAATATTTTTATAGCTATAACATTTACAGCAACGATAGTTTTTGCTCGAGCATAAACTTGAATAACACTTACTGCTTAAATTTATATGCAAGCCGAATCTAGTACTATAGATGTTACTTTATCACTCGTAAAATTAAACAAATTAACCTTCTTTAAACTTACTATTTTAGTTTACGATTGTCAGTTGTAAAAAGATTTGTTTTCAAGTATACTGTAGCTACAATCAAAACTATGGTTATTAGACAAAACATTTGATTATTCCTTTTCTTTTGTTTCTATGTCATTTGAAATTTTATCACTGTGGTGGATTACATCCATTTAGATCTCCATTTCATCTGGTGTCTAACTTGAATTACCGCTGGGATAAATCAGAAATCACTTTGATTTGACATGTCTGATTGATACAGCAAGTAATCTTATAACCGAGATGTACAGTAGATCCTAGCAAATTATGGTTATTGACCTGAATCATAAATACACCATTATTCAATATGGCCTGATTTCATTCATGATAAAATCAGGACCTAAAGATATTGGGTAGATTATGGAAATGGCATGTTCCTATTTGTTCTCATTGATTTATAATATAGATTAGAAATTGTGTATAAATAGAAGGACATCTTCCTTTCAAAGAAGAGTCAATTAAGTTCTACTTGGTAATAAAAGCCTAACGTTATGTAGTCGAATTCGTATTGTTTTTTATATTTTTTTTCGTGAATATCTCTACCTGTTCCACAATCACTTTTCTGGAACATTTCGTGAGTTTGTAGCCAGCTTTAGCTTTTGATTGTGTAGATATAAATATAATTATTGCCTTCAATTTGATCTGGTAATCAAGAAATATGTTGAACAATACAGTAGTAAAAAATAATAATATTTGATCTTAGAATGCGGGTAAATGAAAATATCAGTCTCTAATATAGACTACTACCTATATTAAAAGCATTAGTCCCTTATGTTAGCATGCGTATTTAGATAAAAGAAAAGAATATCAGCTTGGTAGTCTGATATGCCTTAGCAAACGGTGAATATATTATCCTTGGAGTATGAAAATAAAAAGAGAGAAACAACACACGTAGAAAAGGATTTTTAAGGCTTTACATTATTTAGCGCATTTAAAACCCTGCTAATAAATTGCATATTTCAGCCAATGTAAAAGCAGCATTACAGCGCATCAACCCATAAACTAAACAAATTAGTAGGCAATATCTGTTATCATAGAAACATGCATTTTCTACGGAAAAAACCGTCTGTCATGTCATACATTCATTAAAAAATTGTAAAAGCGAGCCCGTATAGCGACGCCGTAATTGAGTATAGCAAGATTGAATGGCTAAGTCTCCTATACTATGACGGATATCTTATCTTATATGAAGTTAGTATGTATCTTAAGAGAAAGCATAAATATAATGTTGCTTTTTCATGCAAAATGAAAAAGTTGCCTTCTTGATAATGTTTATTATATTTAATAATCATTTTAATTCATAAAGAAAGTTATAAAAATATGAAATCTGAAGATATACAAAAAAAAATAGGATATATATAGAAAATTAAAAAGATGTGAAAATTATAGATATCCGTCTACTATAATTATAATATAAAATTGAATTTTATCTAATAAAAAAAAGAAATGGATGGCATTAATAATGTTGGAGATAATTTATTAATGGAATTTCAAAATTTAACAAATGAATATTGGAAAATTTTAAATTATGGATGGCCAGAGATTGAACAAAAAAAGTATCATACTAAAAGACCTATTTCTATCAAAAAGATCAAGGAAATAAAAAAGGCTTTATTAGAAAAATTAGGAATTATACCTGTTTATTTCTTCTTAATTATATTATTTGGTGATAGAGATTATAAAGGACCATATAATAATATAGAAAAAGGATTACTAATATTATATTTTATTACGGAAAATAAGTCAATAGAAGATATGGATGATTATATAGCAAAAAGTACATTTCATCAAATTTATAGACAATTTTATTCAGCTGATAGAATGTTAAAATTAAATAAAATATTGAACTTTTCTTTACAAAATATGTTTTCAAATATAAAGATCAGATTATTAAACGGAATAATAGAAAATCCTATGTTGTTTAATCAAGTAACAATACATATAGACGGCCATGATAAAAGAGGTATGGTATATGGCGCAGAGGATAAATCTATTTATTACAGTTATAAATTAAAAAAAAATGGGTTTAGAACTCAGGTTGCTATAGATAATAACAGTATGATCATATTTATATCAGATAGTGTACCATGTAGTTTCAATAATGATGGGTCAATGCTTATAAATATGAATATACAAAATAAAATAAATTTAATGGATTGTGTTGCATTAGATGGAGGATACAGTCTATATGTAGATCCTATTATAAATAATTCTGATTTAAATGAGTATAATTTTGTATATCCCATTAGAAAAGATAAAAATATAAATTTAGATAATATTGAATTAGATTACAATGATCAATTTGGAAGTTTTAGATCAAAAATGGAGAAAACTTTTTCTGACATGGGGTTTATTTTTAAAAGATTAAATAATAAAAAGTCTTTTTTAACAACTAATATAAATATATATAATATACAATTAAAAATTGCATCTGTCCTTTTAAACATAAAAAATTTTGTTAAATTAAACAATATAGAACAATACGATTTTCATTCATATTGGATAAATGATAATTTTGATTTTGAATATAAGAATAATATCTCTAATAATATTGACAATTATAGATTACTTCCAAAATTAAATGATAGAATTAATAATTTAGATAAAATGAAATTGTTACAGCAGCAATTTTTAGGAATACAGTTATCAGATACCTCACATATTAAAAACAATCATAACGATAGAATGGATTTAGAAACAGACATAGATAGTAATGAAAATAGTTACGAGATAGATATTATTTTGGACCATAAGGGATTAATAGTCGAAGATAGTTACTATCTTGTAAAATGGAAAAATTATAGTGATATTGATAATTCTTGGATACATTATAGTAATTTTAATAATTATGAATGTATTAATACATATTGGAATACTAAACTATAGATAAACATTCATATTTATATAGAAATTACATAAAAGAATAAAAAAATAAAACAATTTACAAGGTCACGTGATATTCACATGCTATATATTTTTAGTTAATAGACTTCAATTTAATAGCTTTTATTGTATTAAAATATATTGGAATAGTAAATAATTAATTTAAGTTAAGATAAGGGAAGATTCATTTTTATAAAAATTACCATCTGGAATGAATCTTTAATTTAAATCCATATATATAAATATGGCATAGCTATAGAAGACGGATATCTTATCTTATATGAAGTTAGTATGTATCTTAAGAGAAAGCATAAATATAATGTTGCTTTTTCATGCAAAATGGAAAATTTGCCTTCTTGATAATGTTTATTATATTTAATAATCATTTTAATTCATAAAGAAAGTTATAAAAATATGAAATCTGAAGATATACAAAAAAAAATAGGATATATATAGAAAATTAAAAAGATGTGAAAATTATAGATATCCGTCTATGGTATATCTAAGTTTTAAATAAAAAAGCATTTTTTTACTTTACTTTTCTTATATTTAACCATGTACGGTCTGAAAATTCAGACTTTGTAGCGGACATTTTCGGGAACTCATTTTACCCTTACCAACACTCATGATTTTGATCAAAAAATAGAAAAATCAAATTTTGTTACCAAAATCAACGTTTAAATATACTACATTGTAAGAGAAAATTGTAGCCATGACTAATACGCATTTTATTAAAGCTTAATATTAAAAGTTAAGTAATGAAACTTAGCATTTTTGGCACAAAAACGGTTTTTTGATTAAAGGATTTTCGTGTAATATTCTACAATAAAAAGGTTTGTTATTTTTTATTGAGAAAATAGAGCGCTAAATTCTGTATATGTGTATATTTTTTGTTTTTATAATTGGTAGTATAATTAACCCTAGATTTGCAAAATCAGAAAAAAAAATTTAAAAAATGTCAAAATTGACGACCTAGACAAAAATAATTTTCTTAATTAATATTCCGCTTATAAGCCTTGCAAGTCTTAAAAATAAGAGATTTTTATAATACTTGAGAACTTTTTCAAGAATTTACAATGCTGTACCCACTTGATTCAAGCTTATTACTGTAAATCTTTGTACATCATGTTAATATTGTGTGGTAGTTTATTTGATGATAATATAGTCTTACTTTATAATTATTGCACTATAGATGATTTAAATTAAGGTTTAGTCTTACCTCTCCGATATCATAAACATAAACATGACCATAACTGGAACATATTACAGCCCTTTTGTCAGTTATCGAGGATATTAAACAGCCAATTCTGAAGCTAATTCCATTTCTAACCCATATTGAAATGTAATCATTATAAATAGTAGTCTTTTAAACCAAGACCTAGAAGCTCTTGGTTCTTTCTTTTACCATTAGTTTTTCTGGTAATAAAGCCTGCATTCTCCACTGCAGTGGAATTACATACTAAAAACGCTTGATAAAAATAAAACAACCTAAATTTCAAGTGTCGCTCATAAAATATGATGCCACTTGAAATGTGAACAACGATAATAAACAAACGCTTCAATTGAACACAATAACAAACGCATGCTAAAAATATGAAATACCCTTCTTTTTGAACCATACATGTCGTGTAGATGATAGCACCCTTGATCACGGCGCAATCAATTACACAAATGACATATACTGTATATCAAAACAGGGTTCTATCCAAATCAATAATGATAATAAACAAAGATATCAATTTAGTCAACTACTCATCTATATCGTAGTTGCACTATCAATATAAATAAGATTCAAGCATATAAAAACTACCCTTTAAAAATCAAGGTTACATAAAATAGATATAACAGAAATAAACAAAAACAACCATTTACCAAAAGGTCGATATTGTCACACTTGACATACAATCCCTTATGGTCAATGCTCTATACAATTTACCCCTTAAAATATCAAATCAATAACAATGTACTCAAAACTGGAAGATTACTAAATATATATCCATTCAAGTCTGGTGGTATCCAAGTTCTCCAAATCATTATATATACCCTCATACTTTTCAATTATTTTAACTCTTCAGAAATCTTTTGTAATAAAAACTTTAGCTGATTATAATTGTATTTCTACTGCTTTTATTTTTATATTTTTTTTATTTTAGTAAATAACATCGTAATTTACTGCATCCACGATAAATGTTACTAGTCTTTATTATTATTCTTTTTATAAATAAGATTGTATGTATCCATAAACTCTCATTTTTTACCCTCTTTTTCCCAAGCCAATTTATTCAATGCTTTGCTAGAACCAACTTCGGTGCTTACAAATGACTCCTCGGTATTTGTATTCAAATTCCATAAATTAAATTGAGTGGTTCCACCTACAGTAGTATCAAACGCATCATCAGCCCGCCTTATGATAAATGTCAATCTAAAATCAAAAACATCTCATTCTAATGATCTGTAATTTTGGACTAACAACCAATGTGGATAATATGTTGTTTATAGATACTGTATTATTCTTGTAATTATAAATTGGTGATCACTGGATTGATGAAGGTTGGTGTTCTTATTTGTAAATTAGATATTTATGTGAATAAATAAAAGTAAAGGGAGTGTAACAAGATAGATGAATCTACAAGAGATCATGTAATGATTTTCTTGTAGTATACAGTATATATAAAGAATGATGAGGCAAGGCTTTGCATAAATGAAACTGAAATGTTTGACTCTTTACACCCATTATTGTTATTGTTATAAGCTATGAAAAGCCTGATTTTCAATAATACAACAATTAAATAAAAAACAGGATGACACTAATAGCATATGGTGAGTATTTAACATCTAAGTAAGTTTGATGAAGTGTGCTTTTAAACCCTTTTAAAAATTCTGTGGCAAACACAACACCTTGGTCCTGTAATTTCTATCCATCAAAATTTTGTGACTTTTCACTACATAATGAAGAATGCACCTTTTATCAATCTTGACCTCGATGTGCACTGGATATCAGTTTTTTACCAGTTGCATTTTCTCTGATTTATTAATATTCAGCCATGTTGAACGATGATTCGTAGTACTGCTAAAAAAAGAATGAATGCTTCGAGAGTTTTCTCCATATCAAATTATGCAATTTAGTAGCAATAATTGCAATTAACTATGCTTTTTGAGCCTATTGATGTTAATCAGAATAATTAATTAGTCTCATGCATCAAAAGTAAGCTTTGCTTTATACATTCACATTCGCCCATTCAGTACATGGCGTTGAATTTATTATCCGTTATATCTGATCTATCAGAATTAGGAATTACCGAATTACCAATTTAGAACATCTGTCAAACCATGATGTTCAACATGCAAGTCAAGCAAGGTCATATTCCATGCGTCTATCATCATGCTACTATTGAATTATAGAAGCATGATTCCAATATATCCACACAATATCCAAATGCTCATTCTAGTTATATTATCACTCACATTTAATACACTCATTCAATTAGTACATAAACCCCCTCTATAAGCTCATAATAAAACGGTACTTTTTCATTTGATTAATTTTATACGATTCACCTTTCGATAAATCAATATCAATCAACCAACTTCATCTTGATCCGATACATTTGACAATGAAATGCCAAAATTACACTTGAGCCACCAGGTATCGCCACAAAAACATTGCGTACAGATCGAGGAAGCATTACAATTTGGATCATTTTTTGTGTTTATAGATGTGAGTTCTCTCATACATTCATAGTAAATTTTATATGTAGATAACGATTATTTCCAATACAAATAAAATAAGGACTACAAGCGATTATATCACGGAGAACGTAGGGTCTTTATTCTTAAGTTAATAAAGGAAGCCAGGAGCCATCAGGTCCTGGATTCTAAAAGTATTTATACCATTTCAATTCCATTTGGATGTCAGGCTCAATATGGGATTGAAATGAGATTTAACATAAATAATAGGCAAAAACCTACACATAGATCTTTGCATGAACCATATCTCTATCGGTTCAATTTAACTGAAATACATTGAATGCCAACATCGTACTTAATGCTAAAAAAATGTAATTATAAAAAAAGTGCTGGAAAGTACAATTATAACTCTTCTAAGTTCATTCAAGATATAAAGTAAATTACAGCGCATGAACCATAAAGTAAACGAGATAGGCAATATCTGTTACTATAAGTTATAGAAACATATATTTTTCTACCAGAAAAACCGGCTGTCATATCATACATTTATTAAAAAATTGCAAAAGCGAGCCTGTATAGCGACGCCGTAATTGAGCATGGCAAGATTGAACGGCTAAGTCTCTTACTACGGTATACCTAAGTTTCAAATAAAAAGGTGCTTTTCAACTTTTCTTACATCTAACCATGTACAGTCTGAAAATTCAGACTTTGTAGCGAACATTTTCGGGAACTCATTTTACCTTACCAACACTCATGATTTTGATCAAAAAATAGAAAAATCAAATTTTGTTACCAAAATCAACGTTTAAATATACTACATTGTGAGAGAAAATTGTAGCCATGACTAATACGCATTTTATAAAAGCTTAATATTAAATATTAAATAATGAAACTTTGTACTTTTGCCCCAAAAACGGATTTTTAATCAAAGGATTTTCATGTAATATTTTGCAATAAAAAGGTTTGTTATTTTTTATTGAGAAAATAGAGCGCTAAATTCTGTACATGTGTATATTTTTTGTTTTTATAATTGGTAGTATAATTAACCCTAGATTTGCAAAATCAGAAAAAAAAATTTGAAAAATGTTAAAATTGATGGTCTGGACAAGAATAATTTTCTAAATTAATATTCCGCTTATAAGCCCTGTAAGTCTTAAAAATAAGAGATTTTATAATACTTCAAAACTTTTTCAAGAATTTACGATGCTGTATGCTCTTCTACCCACTTGATTCAAATTTATTACTACGTTACTACTGTAAATCTTTATACTTGTTATATTATATGGTAGTTTATTTGATGATAATAAAGTCTTACTTCCTAATTTATGGGGCTAAAGATGATTTACATTGATTTTTGGTCTTCCCTCCTCTCCACTACCATAAACATAAACATGGTCATCACTGGAGGAACCTATTATTTATTGCCGCCTTTTTACTCTCTTTTTTCCAAGCCAATTTATTTAATACTTGTGGTGGTTTTTAAACATAAATAAAAAAGCTGGGAAAAGAGTAGGGAAGAAAGCGAAATACTTATAAATCAGTTGATTTTGTGTGCTGGACAAACAGAGAATAAAAAGAAACTTATAAAGGCATACATATTTTTAGTGTTGTCAATAGGTTAAAAACACAAAAAAAGAGGTCATAAAAATGCAATACCAAATTAATAGATGAAAATTGTAAAAAACTATTGTGTGTATCACTGTTAGCCGGAATTATTAAAATTGATGTTATTTATTTACGAATTATTCTTCTTGTCTTACGAGCACGGCGAGGTGGAGTAGGAGGACGAGGAGGGGGGAAGGAGAGGATAAAGGGGAAGGAGCAAAGTCATTATCTCCTACTAATACAAACCATTTCTAATAAAGCATTGTTAAACAGAACATTCGTATATTTTTATGGCATGTACTTTTCAATTGAGGGCTCATCATTGTCTTCAAATTCATTACTTCAGGTTGAAGAGCTGCTATCATTATTATATTCATTAGCAGGAGATCTTGGCTAATTATACAAATTTTAAAAATTTCGTGTTAGTATCTATGTACATCATACATGAACAAGGCTTAATAAACCACTACTACATCATTTCGAGGACCTTGTCTCCTCTTTTGTCTCTCATCTCTCTGTTTAACAGCTTTAAACCCCAAGGAAAGAAATATATTTGCCCCCCAACATCCTTTGCATTGATATATTTTTCCTAAATCTAACTTTTTTTCTGCAACATCTTCAAAGACAAGGGAAGAATTAGCTCTTCAACCTGAAGTAATGAATTTGAAGACAATGATGAGCCCTCAATTGAAAAGTACATGCCATAAAAATATACGAATGTTCTGTTTAACAATGCTTTATTAGAAATGGTTTGTATTAGTAGGAGATAATGACTTTGCTCCTTCCCCTTTATCCTCTCCTTCCCCCCTCCTCGTCCTCCTACTCCACCTCGCCGTGCTCGTAAGACAAGAAGAATAATTCGTAAATAAATAACATCAATTTTAATAATTCCGGCTAACAGTGATACACACAATAGTTTTTTACAATTTTCATCTATTAATTTGGTATTGCATTTTTATGACCTCTTTTTTTGTGTTTTTAACCTATTGACAACACTAAAAATATGTATGCCTTTATAAGTTTCTTTTTATTCTCTGTTTGTCCAGCACACAAAATCAACTGATTTATAAGTATTTCGCTTTCTTCCCTACTCTTTTCCCAGCTTTTTTATTTATGTTTAAAAACCACCACAAGTATTAAATAAATTGGCTTGGAAAAAAGAGAGTAAAAAGGCGGCAATAAATAATAGGTTCCTCCAGTGATGACCATGTTTATGTTTATGGTAGTGGAGAGGAGGGAAGACCAAAAATCAATGTAAATCATCTTTAGCCCCATAAATTAGGAAGTAAGACTTTATTATCATCAAATAAACTACCATATAATATAACAAGTATAAAGATTTACAGTAGTAACGTAGTAATAAATTTGAATCAAGTGGGTAGAAGAGCATACAGCATCGTAAATTCTTGAAAAAGTTTTGAAGTATTATAAAATCTCTTATTTTTAAGACTTACAGGGCTTATAAGCGGAATATTAATTTAGAAAATTATTCTTGTCCAGACCATCAATTTTAACATTTTTCAAATTTTTTTTTCTGATTTTGCAAATCTAGGGTTAATTATACTACCAATTATAAAAACAAAAAATATACACATGTACAGAATTTAGCGCTCTATTTTCTCAATAAAAAATAACAAACCTTTTTATTGCAAAATATTACATGAAAATCCTTTGATTAAAAATCCGTTTTTGGGGCAAAAGTACAAAGTTTCATTATTTAATATTTAATATTAAGCTTTTATAAAATGCGTATTAGTCATGGCTACAATTTTCTCTCACAATGTAGTATATTTAAACGTTGATTTTGGTAACAAAATTTGATTTTTCTATTTTTTGATCAAAATCATGAGTGTTGGTAAGGGTAAAATGAGTTCCCGAAAATGTCCGCTACAAAAACTGAATTTTCAGACCGCACATGGTTAAATATAAAAAAAGTCGAAAAAAAAATACTTTTTTATTTAAAACTTAGATATATCATTGTATAAGAGACTTAGCCGTTCGATCTTTCTACTACATTCAATTACAACGTCACTCTGATGGCTCACTTTTGCAATTTTTCAATGAATGTATGTTTTTATGGTAACAGATATTGCTTATTTTGTTTAGAAACGAAGGCAGCATCTTTTTGTATATATTTTTGAGGATATCTCCATGAAAAATCAATATTTTAAAAAAAAACTAAATTGGTTCCAAGAGAGCTCAACAGGCTCTATGACACAAATGTAAAAAAAAAAAGTGCTGCTCAATTTAATGAATATTTTGAAATCTACTACAAAAATGCCAAAAAAAAATGAAAAAAAAAAATAAAAGTGCTCAGAATTTTTTTATATTAAAACATGTTATAGAGTACTTTGAAACAAGTAAATTTTATTATTAAAAAGTGTTGGTATAGCTTAATTTTTTCTAGAGATATGAAGCCTCAAAGTTTTCAATCCATTAGCAGTGAAATACGCGTAAAAATCTGAAACATTAGCATTGAAAAATTAATACCAACTGCAAAAAATAGGATATTTTTGAATACTTATTTTTGAATTAAAGCTGAACATCTCAGGTACATTGGCATATATTGTTTTCTTAGTGTTATTTAGTGAAAAAAAAAGTAGAGCAGAGATGAAAAATGAGGCCCATTTTTCAATGAAAAAGCGGTGGATTTTACGTGTTTTTGAGTCTTTCGTGAGATATAAAATAAGTCTAAGAACAGGTAGTATAATGCGATCAATTCACATCTATGTAGCAGTATCCAAAGTATATCCTAAAAAAGTGTTTAATATGAGATTAATTATAAAAAAGAGGGCACGTTCCGATCTAGAAGGTTGAAAGCTGTAAAAATCCGACCTTTGATTTTGAAAATTCAAAACTCGAGCAGGTACCTACAAAAAAATATCAGAGTCAATCATAATGTGTAACTTTGTTCAGACTAGATGCAACTTCATAAAGTGGATATATTAAAAAATTGTATAAAATTATAATTCGATCCACAGATAGATGAGCTTTCACAAATACCACAAGATTTGAAAGTTTAGTTGGACACTCCCCCCCCCCTCGATGAAATTTACACAGAACTAAATCTCGTATTATTTCATTGATAAATCCATTATGTCAATACGTTTATTATATACTCCATATAAAGCATCTAACAGACTTCAAAGAGTTTATATAAACATATGAACTACTTAAAAACTCAACTATAAATTGCAGCTCAATTTCTATCATATCTGAAAATAATAATGAGAATTGGTTTTATATTTCAAATGTTTATGATGATTGCATGAGAAAAATATCGATACATCGCAAAGCAAACAATTGAGAAAAAGAGCAAGGCCATCCATAAGTTTCAAGAAAATATGCCTATCTCCATGTCTCAGGTCTAACCTTGATGAAAATCCTTAAAAGGTACCATTGTTGTTTGATCCATTGATGATAATTCGTGACGTTTGGTGCGGCAATCAAATGCAAAATTGGATTCAATTGTAAAAAAGTGTACATATTCTGGCCTAGTAGTTCTTTGAATAACTTGATACAAATTAATATGGCATACAATTATAATCAGGCACCACAAGGGAACATGCCTTTCCAAGGCGGTTCCTATGACCAATCATCCGCACCACCTACCCGTACATTGTGGTTTGTATTACCTTTCAGTAGAATATATCGCGACCTTGTCTTAATTCGTCAATATTTTATAGGATGGGAGAGCTTGAACAGTGGATGGACGAAAACTACATACGTCAGTTGTGGTGGAGTTATGGCGAGGAAGTAACTTGTCGTATCAGTATCGATAAATATGGAGGCATATATGCGTTTGTTGATTTCCAAACCCATGAAGGAGCAGGCAAGCTTTTACAATCACTAAATGGAACACAAATACCGAATACAAACAAATATTTCAAGTTAAATTGGTCAAACAGAGATGGGAATGGAATGCCAATTAATAACAAGTATGATAAGTTTGGATTTTTTAGTAATACCTGTTAACACATTGTAAATCAATTAGTGCTATGATGGGAGGAGGACCAAATTCGGGAGGTGATTTCAGTATATTTGTTGGTGATTTAGGGCCTGATGTAGATGATAATGTGTTGCTTGCAGCCTTTCAAAGCAGATATGCATCCATTTGTTCAGCTAAAGTGATGATGGATCCAGCAACTGGATATTCACGAGGATTTGGATTTGTTCGATTTTATGATGAGATTGAACAACAACGATCACTAGAGGAAATGCAAGGCGTATATGTTGGCTCCAGAGCTATGCGCGTATCAGTTGCTAGAGCAAGAGCTAAATTTGATGTAGGGCTCAATCCTCATACGCCTGAATCAGAGATTACAACAGTATTTGTAGGAGGTTTAAATAATACAATTACAGAAGAGGAATTGCGAGCTTATTTTGGTACATATGGCAACATTCTTGCAGTGAAAATAATTCCAAATAAGAACATTGCATTTATTCAGTATGAACAAAGAATATCGGCTGAACAATCTATCGCAGAATTGAATGGCTCACATTTAGGGGGTGCTAAATTAAGGCTGTCATTTGGTAGAACACAACTAAATACAGGTGCAGCAGCAGGATATTATCAGCCATCCATGCCTGTCGGTTATAGTAATCAATCCTACCACCAGATGCCTCCTCCACCTCCACCACCTATTATGCCTCAGCCTGTAATCCCTCCACCAGAATTGGTTGATCCAAGGAAACCATTTCAAGTGGAAATTGAAAATAATCAATTTATAGCTTGTCAAGAATCCAATTACTCCAATTGGGCTTTGAGTTTATCTTCTAGTGAAACATCAAAATATCTGTAAAATATAAATAAAACTTTGGCTTTTTCATCTCCTTCAAATTTTCTTTATATTCACATCTTTTATCTTTATAAACAATTGGAAATACCTCAACATATATAAATATATCCTGATTTCATTTCACTTTAATGAGTTACAACAGTAAGTTAAAAAGATCTATTTCATGATTATTACGCACACTGACAACATTTTATCTTACAGGAAATAACACCAATAACACCAATAGTATATCGAGAGGTCAGAATGGAAGTCCTGGGAGCAGAGATCGCCAAAATAAATCAAAAACAATTCGTGTATCAGATTTGAATCCGTTGACGATACCGTCTACATTGATGACATATTTTGATAAATTTGAAGTAGTGAAAGATGCCAGTTTAGATGAAGATGAAAACGGCAAAATGACAGGTACAGCAACAATATTATTCCAGTAAGTATCTCTTTTCTGTAATGAATTAAATTGATAGACATGTATATTTATGCCATTTTGCAGACGAGCACCTTCTAATCCTACCGAAATCAGCGGCACATCACACAAAATTGATGGTAGAAGAGTTCGCATTGAATTTATAAGAAATCAACCAATAGAGCATAATCAACTAAGATGGGAAACTTCCATGTTGTTTCCTCGGTCGTTTTCAATGGGCTTTATGAAAACTCCCAAGATTTTTGTTGAAGGATGGTCGAGTACTGCAAAAGATTTGAAATTTGAATTCAACTATACAATGAGAAGAGTTAATATACAATTTTCGCATCTGAATGAAGAATATAAAGTTGAATATAGATTTAAAGATGTTCAAGGCGAAATGTATGCTGAGAGAGAGAGAAATACCACTACATTTACAATTCCATTGCGATATCCAGGAATCTTTTGGAAGAGAAATAACGAAGTTACTGAAACACAACACTCTGCAAAGAGAGGCAATAATTGGAAGAGAGTTACATTGATTCCTTTAAATGAAAATTCTGATATCACCACAACTCAAAAAACACCGTTTTTACCAGTATCTCACCCAGGTGCTTTAGATCTGGGTAACTGGCTTACATATCGCTTGGTCTTTAATCCATCGACTAGATTTGCTCCAGATTTTGAAAAAAAGTTAAAGGATGCAGCAGATTTCAATTTAGTGCCTCGTGATTTAGGCTGGAAGAAACCGTTCATAAAGGTTGAGAAAATAGATGATTTGCCCAAGCCTTTTGGTCATAAGGAAAGATGTGATTTGAATTTGGATTTTGATCTCCTTTACATGTTGGAATCTTGCATATCGTACCATTATTTGAACGAGTATAATTTGGATAGTGATTTTTATGATATTCTGCAAAAATTACAATCAAGTGTTGTCTGTGGAATGCTTCAGATATTCAGTGATTCAAAGCAGCGTATATGGAATCCAGTGGCTGAATTCCGTCAAATTTTCGATCGAATGGGCATGAAAGTACTACAGCAAAGAAGCATTCCAAATCATTGTGCTTTGTTACGCAAAATTATCGTTACTCCTACTCATATATATATCCAAACACCTTCCGTAGAAACTACCAACAGAGTTATTCGTCATTATAAAGATCAGTCTGAAGGCTTCATCCGAGTTCAATTTATGGATGAAGGATTTAATCGTGTTGGTGCTGGCCATAGTAATTTGACAAAAGATTCCATTTATGACAGAATCTTTACAATCTTGAAACGTGGTGTTCAAATTGGCAAGAAACGCTATGAATTTTTGGCATTTTCTAGCTCTCAATTGCGTGAACAAGGTTGCTGGTTTTTTGCGCCAACAAAAGAAACAAATGCTACTGATATTCGTACCTGGATGGGTGTCTTTTCACATGAAAAAGTGGTTGCCAAGCACGCTATTCGAATGGGCCAATGCTTTTCATCAACTCGTCCCGTTTATACTTTAGAGAAAGATGAAGTAGAATATATTGACGATGTGGAGCGTTTTGGTTACACATTTTCTGATGGTGTTGGTAAAATTTCACCCACTTTAGCAAGAGAAGTAGCACTTTTGTTGGAATTAAAAACTGATCCTAGTGCTTTTCAATTTCGTTTGGGTGGTGCTAAAGGCGTTCTTACCGTTGATCAAAATTTGGTTAATACAAAGATAAAGGTACAATTGAGACCAAGTCAAATCAAATTTAATTCAAAGCATTTGACATTGGAGGTTATTCGAACTTCAACATACATTCATGGATATCTAAACCGACAAGTTATTACTTTGTTGTCAGCTTTGGGTATTAAAGATGAGGTCTTTCTTGAATTTATGAAAGAAATGGTTCAAGATGTTGATAGGCTTTTCTCAAAGCCTGAAGAAGCCATTCGTATTTTGTTGGGTAATGTCGATGAAGCTGGCACAGCATTGTTTATGGTACCACTTATTCAAGCAGGGTTTCTTGAGCGTGGAGATCCTTATATCAAGAACCTTCTCAACCTGTTTAGAGTAAATATCTTGAAAGATCTCAAGAAAAAAGCAAAAATTATTGTTCCTAAAGGTGCGTATTTATTGGGTGTAATGGATGAAACTGGTTCACTGGAAGAAGGAGAAGTGTTTGTACAATTCCAAGATACCTCTAATAGTGGTATGAATAAGCAAATAATTACCGGTGATGTTGTTGTATTTAGAAACCCTTGTTTCCATCCCGGTGATGTGCGTATTGTTAAGGCTGTTGACAGAAAAGAACTTCATTTTCTTTTTGACGTTATTGTATTTTCATCTAAAGGTGCAAGAGATATTCCGAGTATGTGCTCTGGTGGAGATTTAGATGGTGATGATTATACTATTTATTGGGACCCAAGGCTTTTACCTTCTGCAAATTATGTAGCTATGGATTATTCACCTGGACCTTCTAAACTTGTAGATGAAGTTAAAATCAAGGATATTCAAAAGTTTTTTGTCAACTACATAAACAATGACAACCTTGGACAAATTGCTAATGCGCATTTAGCTACAGCAGATATAAGCCCAGCCGGTGCCAGAGATGGTAAATGTATTCGCTTAGCACAACTTCATTCAGAGGCTGTTGGTGAGTAAATATATCGTTGTTTTTCATCACTTTTTATCTCATATCATTTCATTAGATTTCCCAAAGTCTGGCAAACCCGCCTTGTTGACACCAGATTTGAAAGTCCAAGTATTCCCAGATTTTATGCAGAAAAAAGATCGACAATCGTATCAATCAAAGAAGGTTTTGGGTCAAATATTTCGTTCGATTGATAAGTCTAGTTATAAAAACTACAAGTCATCTCTAACATCTGATTCCATATTTGACATTCGATTACGTGTTCCAAAGATGGAATTGTACATTGCTGAAGCAAGAGAGCTTAGAACTACTTACAACCAGAATTTGAGTGCACACATGAATCAATTTGGTGTGCAAACAGAGGCAGAAATCTGTTCTGGATATGTTATAAAGTGGTTAAAGAAGGGAAAATCGAAAAATAATTATCAACAACATGAATACACCATGAAAGCTATTAAATCATTTAAAAACGTCTGGAAGAAAAGATTTGAGAAAGAATTCAGAGATAAATCTGACCTTATTGATCCTTCCAAACGTCCACTAATAGAAGCTAAAGCTGCTGCTTGGTATTATGTTACTTATCACCCTAATGAAAGAGAAAGAGATATGTCGGTTGAAGGTGGTTTCTTTTCATTTCCTTGGATTGTATCAAATATAATTTGTGAAATTGCAAAACGTAGCACGAGAAAACCAGATGAAATCGATATTGAAGCCTCCTTACCCTTTTCTGAAGAAGCCATAAAAGAAGGGAGCCATGAATTAGCCCGGATGAATGATAGTTTAATTCTTGTTGATGAAGACATTGACGATGATGAAGTTGATGATGAAGATGAAGATGATGATGAAGATGATTATGATGATGATATTGAAGATGATGAAGATGAAGAGGTCGTTATTTATAACCTGAATAGCCGCGATAAAAAGACACATCCTGCTCAAACCAGCAATTCTATTAAAAATCAAGAAAAACCAAATCAATCTGATATTATATCTAGACCTTTGGAACCCCATCAATCTGTTGTCAGTGCTGATGCTACAACAGATGAGCTTTTAAAAGCTCTAAATATAGATCAACTTTGAATACTGTCAAAGCTCGGTAATCTTCTTTTTTTTTCAGATCCATTATTCTCATTGTTTCCTTCAAATGTTTAATCAGGCATTTGAAAAGAAACTTAAAGCTTTGTCACTCTAGCAATGATTTAGGAAATATTATCACATAAAGTTGGTATGAATATATATATATATATAACTACATTATAATAATAAATATCCCATGAAAAGTTGCGATTTGATACATCTTAAAACTATAGTAGGAGAATGAGGATACTCTTCTAAATCGATGTGCACTTTCAGGATACCTTTTTAAAAGCATACCCTATCATGAATATCAAATGCATTCATTCAGAAATAAAAAATACCCAAAGGTTCCTTGCATCCTTTTCCTCACTGTAATAATTCAATTTGGTGGATTTTTTGCTCTTGAATGGGCGTAAGAATTCTTTAAATAAGAGGTCTCTGTAAATTTCCGGATTTTGAATCACATTAATGAAGCGTCGTGCCTGTGAGGCGAATCTAATTTGTAATTGTAACGCGGTCATGAACGCGCCTAAAATCTATCCTGAGCATTAATTCCTAATGTCAGAAAAAAATTCTATACTCTCTTGATTGAAATTACCATTATGAAAAGAACTTCGCAAAAGAACAAGAAAGAAAAAACACTATTTAGTTATTTTACATCTGTCAAGGCACCTCCTAAAAAGGAATCACTATATACGTTAATTGACAGAACAAATCCCAAAACAACTATTCAAACTACAACTACAACCACAGCAAAAACTAAAACTATAGATTTAACAGAAGAAGATGATGATATCGTGTTCATTTCTTCTCAAAATACAGTTATTGACCTTGAATCGAGTCAAAGCAGTTTTCAATCAAGTAGTCAAAGCTCAATGAATAGACTCAATACAACAGAAATGGTAAATAACTCAAAATACAATAGAAAAGGTTGGTCTGTCGAAGCAAAAGAAAGAGGGCCACAAAAATCAAGTCAAGATAGTCGTTTATCTCAAGAAAAGAAGCCATCTAATCAATTTGAAAGATTACAATTGAGCAAACCTCGTATCAATGCAAAGCCATCTTTTGGATGGTTAGGACCAAACGATATCAAACCCTACAGTTCCAATTTCAGTCCATTCGTATCAGCATCAGATTATCTCAAAGACGAAGCTCCTCGTATTTCATCGAAAATTGAGAGATCTAATTCTCAACCTTCTACTTTGGGAAAGAGAAGTTGGAGCGATAACTTTGGTTTTGATAATTCATCATCGTCAACATCTTCTTCATATGGATCAGGATCAGGATCAGGATCAACAGGTTGGGGTAATGATAGTTCTACAAGTAATACAAAGAGACGAGTCCTACCATCAAAACCAAAGGATAACAATTGGACAAATTCAAAGGCAAGATCAGGGTATGCAAGCCAAGCATATTCTAAAGTTGCTTATGGTAAATCTGATATTATGAATATGCCTACACCTTCATCAGACTATACCCCCGAATTATCAGAGGAACAAAAGCGAGTCTATGATATGGTAGTTCGTGATCAAAAAAGCTTATTTTTCACTGGTTCCGCTGGTACAGGTAAATCTGTCTTGTTGCGTGCAATCATTGAAAAATTGAAATCTGTACATGGAAGTCGAGTGGCCGTAACAGCGTCCACTGGTATTGCTGCATGTAACATCAATGGCTGCACATTGCACAGGTAAGTAGATCATTTTATGTGGATAGGTGGTTTTTGACTGAAACTTTTATCATTAGCTTTGGTGGCATTGGATTAGGTACTGAAAAGGCAGAGGAATTAGCATCAAGGGTCGAATTTAATAAGAAAGCCAGTGATAGATGGAGAGAGACTAGAATTCTCATTATTGATGAAAGTAAGTTTTTATAATATATAAGTAATACTATCCTACATGATATTCACTCGAATAGTTTCCATGGTTGATGCTGATTTATTTGATAAAATGGATGTCATTGCAAAACGTATTAGACATTCAGATCGTCCTTTTGGCGGTATTCAAATGATTGTAACTGGAGATTTCTTTCAATTGCCTCCTGTGAATAAAGATCGACCATCAAAGTTTGCATTTGAAGCAGAATCATGGCGTAAAACAATTACTCAAACAGTTCTCCTCACTAAAGTTTTCAGACAAAAGGATGGAAGTAAGTTTTATTGTAATTTTGAATATTTTTTGAGTCTCACTAAATATGAAATAGCATTTGTTAAAATTCTTAATGAAATGAGATTGGGTATTTTATCAGCTGAAGCTATCCGAATCTTTCAATCATTATCTCGAGTTCCTGCTGGTGATAATGAAATTGAGCCTACTGAATTGTAAGTTGATGTCTAAATATCTTGTGTAGCAATGCTAAAATCAAAATCATATACAGATACCCTCTTAGAACAGAAGTAGACAATTCGAATAAAAGAAGATTGATTGAGCTTCGTGGTGATGAAATAGAATTTAAAGCAATTGACGAGGGTGATCCGCGCAAAATCCAGCAATGTATTGCACCTGCTATCCTTCAATTAAAGTTACATGCACAGGTTATGCTACTCAAAAACATTGATGCAGAGCTTGTTAATGGTTCAATTGGGGTCATTATTGGCTTTGTTGGAAGAAACGAGTACAAAAACAAGAATATGTGTGAAGGTTTACGTACACCACAACGCAAGAGGGAGAAACATTCGCTATTTGTAGATAAGACAATAGATCCTGATATTGATATGACAATTCCATGGCCTGTTGTGAAGTTCACAAATGGCAAAGAGCTTATTCTAGAACGAGAATCATGGTCATTTGCTTTACCAGGTAAAAATATTGAAACCTCATTTTAAAATACATGAAGTCTAATGAACTATGATTTCTAGGCGGAAGAGATGCATCCAGGCGATCGCAATTACCATTAATGCTTGCTTGGGCAATTTCCATACACAAAAGTCAAGGCCAAACACTTGATCGTGTTCGAGTTGATCTTGGAAAAGTATTTGAAAAGGGTCAAGCTTATGTGGCATTATCTCGTGCTACTAGTTTGGAACGACTTCAAATCTTAAACTTTGACCCAGTGAAAGTAATGGCACATCCTACCGTCTCTAATTTCTACAAAACCTTGCAAACAATTTAATTAAATAAATTCAAGCGATGGCTTGATATACCTAATATTGGCATTTGATTCAAACTAACGTGTAAATTCACTTTTAATTGTCAATGAGCCTTTAAAAAAGGTATGTAGTTTATGTATACATACATCAAGCACTACTGCTCAACTATGCCCAAATGTTGTCAATATCTCTAGATATGAGTTTTATTCTTGTGTCAAAAACATACGTTATATACAGTAATTGAGCCAAGGAAAATTTGGGTGTTTCTGAGTTTTAAAACAAAAAGGGAGGTTTCCGTTCGAGAATGATAATAAAATCTAATTTTTGAAAATACTCAAAAGGGTACATATAAAGCTAAACAAGCTTTTTAATTAGTTTATGTGAATAATGCAAATTTCTATTGAACTGTGTACTTTTCAGCAGAACTTTTTTGATTAGATTTATCTCTAAATCAAAAACAAACTTTTGCTGTTTTTAGGGTAGAAGTCCTATTTTTTGAACAATTCTCATAAATTTAATTAAATATGATGATAAAACAAACTATCACCTATAGTTCAAATGTTTATTTATGGCTATAGATGTATTTTTCGTTGAGAAAATCAAATTTTTCGTTAAAAATTTCTGGCATCGGAGATTTTAGATGACCTAACTCACGTCCAAAAAATGATTGAAATCAACAATAAATCCTTCAAAATTAAATTTCTCCATCAAAGATCAATATTTTTCAAAAAGAAAACTAGCCGTAGATAGTCAATGACTAGCACTATAATATCAACATAAACGATATACTATAGTTTTATTAATACTACTCGCTAATCAAAAATCATCAAAAAGTAAAAAAAAAAAAAAAACTTTGATATTCAAATATGTTATAAAACATTGTAAAACAAGCATTTTTTATTATTATCGCAATGCTGTAACTTGCTTATTACTTGAGATATCTCTCATTAAAAACCTCATTTTTAAGCCCTGAAAATCAACGTCAGATTTTCAAAAGCTTCATACGAGCTCACAGGTTTAGGTGAAATAGAGCGATTTATAAAAGTATGTTGCGTAATATCTCAAAAATACTGCCATAGTTTTTCATTTGAAATTCATTAATTGAAAAGTGGAATACTTTGATTTCAAAGATGGCTCTCTTCAAGTGGCAGTGCACGAAATTTTAAACTCCGATTTTTGTAAATCAAATTTACCCATTTCATGCTCATTTTCAAACTTCAGAGGGTTTGTTTGGCTATAATGGACACCTCTGCTAGATCAATTAGCCGCATTTCAAAAGCCAAGATTCTTAACTTTCCCACTGATCCTGATAAAGTTGTTGAGGGATTGGGACCATTATTTCAAATTGTCTGGAAAGTGAAATCAGTCATGGAAAATACAATTGATTTATTGAATAGTCAAGATCCTTCAGGCGAAATAGATATTATCACCCGACCTAATTTAGTATCCTTGCCGCCTTATTTAGTAATGAAAAAGGGGAGAATGCTCCAAGAAAGCGACAACTAGAAGATTTCGTTGAGGAAGATGATGAAGACAATGAATGGGGGAATTGGGTCGACTTCTTCCTATAGGTTTAAATATTTGTTTATTTCTGCTTGGTATCTAAAACTATATAAAATGGACGGCATTTTTTTAATATCCCCCGTATACAATACTTTTTCACAAATGGCTTTGAAAAAACTCTTGATGGGGTGAATTTGGTTTGTATTTTGCAAAATCGCTGACATATCTCTTTTAAGTGGAGTACAATACTATGGTACCACCATCCAGGATTTTTACTTGCTTTACTATTTAGACTATGCATTTCATATCTTAGGAGATACAAAAAGTTATAGCTGAAGCACAAACCAAAAAGAGCAAAAGTACATAAAAGGCAATAATACAATCGAGATGAAATCAGCTTTGATATAAACTTAACCAATCATTAAGTGGCAAAAGCAACATGTGCATCAAACACAATTAGAAATGTAGCACAACAGCTTCAGGATGATGCGGAAAATAATTTCAAGATCGCGATACATTTGCTCATCCAGTGATATTTTGAATTACATTGTATGATTTTTTCAGCTTGGGAATGGAATATGTTCGGCGTAACACTATTTTGTCGTACATTGTAAAACTCTTTTACGTTTTTTCCCTCAACGCAACCGCAGTGTATTTAGATACGATGTATTTGGGGTTTGGGGTTCATCTGGTAGGAATTAATGAGCAAGATATACGTAGCTCTTTTTGAAATCTGGGGGGGTGGTATTAATTACCAGACTGTTGGGTTTATTAAATCGCAAATAAGCTAAACTTTAATGTTTTTTCCAGAATATGGCATTAGTCTAAGGTCCCATTAAATTTTATAACCAAAGTAATGGGTCAAACTAAAAAAAAAAAAAAAAAAAAAAAAGCTCAGGTATTACACAGAAATTAACATTAATGTTATTGATGAGATTTGATAGTTGATTACTGTTTGTTTGCTTATTCTATAAAGAATCCCGTCAAACTGAATGTTTTTTTTTCAATCGGATTATTCCGTTAGGACTAGATAAAAAAGAAACGGTTGATCTCTCATCTCGCAACCTTGGAATTCGACATTCAGACTCATGTAATGCATCAGTCGATTTTTGGCGCTCTTAATGAAGATAATTATGCGAGGAAAACTTGTACGATTATTAAGTTATCTACATGAATTATGCTTGGTTTTTATTTTTTTGATCAACTAAAAATGAGGGACAAATCAGGAAAGACTTGAGTATACAATTTGGTTCGAGTTACACCGGCTTGTGTAGAGCACTGTTTTCTTTGAATGTACTTTTTGGAACCAATAGGAATTGCGCTTGGATTAGGCAAATATCCTTCTTTGCTCTAAGAAAGATCTATGGCTGATCTATTTTATCAGAATTGGTAATTTTCAGGTTAAAACCGGCTGTGTCTATTTCTAAATATACAATAGTAAACACTATTGCTACGCCTATTCCGATCGATTGATGCATTTCATTTGCCTCTCTTTTCATGTTCTCTTTTCTTCGCATCATTTCATTAAAGCGTTTACTGCTGTTTGAGTGGTTCACTTTTTTTTTTTCAATGTTGCTCCATGTATATTTGTTTTTTTCTTGTAACTGTATCGTTGTATCGATCGAATTATGTATTTCTTTTTTTTATTATTACTATTAAGCAAATATTATACAAAAAATATTTCAATTTCTGTAAGATAAGTCATTGGATGTATGCTAACAAGCTAAAAAAGAAAATACCATACCATTTAAGTAAAAATAGTAGAATTTTCAAGTAGCCTAGCAACCAAAAAAAAACCCCAATGTGCTGGGAAAAAAAAGATGATTTGATATTTTCCGATCCAAGAAATGAGAGGAAAAAGCGGGGAGGGGGGAAAGGGCAAGATAAATAAACCAAGGTTTACGATAAAGTGGCGCTAATCGACGTTCTGCTTGCAATTATGCTGCAACGCCATACATGGAAAATGCAAAAAAAGAATATCAAATTTGCAATGCTGTTGGTTTATCTGTGATTCAATGTACAAAAGAGGCAATAAAATAGTCTGGGCCGTTCTATTGTCAAAACCACAACAGAGCTTTAATACACACACAGCATATAGACAGACATTTTCTAAGGACGATCTCTTTTTTAGACATTTAAACAAACTAATTTTTTCCTTTCTCTTTTTGCCTCCTTTTCCTTTTTTTTCTTCCTTGAACATATTTTTTCTTTTTCTTTAAAATGACTCCGCAACGTAAAAAAAAAACAGTTGAATATCATTTTGTCGACATGAATGATCCCGATAGATACAAAAAAATTAAAGTAGCTAGAGCTTGCGATTTTTGTAGAAAGCGTAAATCAAAGTAATTTATTTAATAATGGCCTTGTCAATAATATATATATATATATGTATATATATTTAATAAAAAAAATTTTTTTCTGCAGATGTGACATTGGCATTCCAGGCTCAGGTACCTGCTCTAACTGTAAAAAGTCGAATAATATATGCATATTCTCGCCTGTATCTTCTACCGCTACTTCATCGAAAAAAGAAAGACCTTCTTTATTATTACCCAATGAGTCGGCTTCTTCAAACAGTGACCAGTCAAGTTCATCTTCATTTAGTAGTATCAAAAAGACCATGCCAAGTACAATGTATCAAGCTCAAAATCCTTTCTTTTCTATGGATCAAAGAGGCCATTGCAGTTACGAAAAGCATGATACTATCATATATAATCACATAGCTCTTACTTCCTCACCAGTTCATGAATTACCACCCTATACAAAGCAAATGGAGCAAGAACTATTTGACATTTACTTTTGTTATGTTCATCCATTTTACCCCATTCTTGATCGTTACTATATACTACAAGCATTGAAATATGATTCCGAATCTATACCAACTTCATTGAAATTGGCTATTATGGCAATTTCCCTTCATTTCACACAACAACAACAACAACAAGATTCAGATATTATGGCAGCAACATATTATCAACATGCATCAATACAATTAGACCACACACCATGTCTTGCATCCCTGCAAACCTTATTTTTACTCTACAAGTTTCAAGAATTGATTACACCTGTTGGCTCATCTCTTTCAACTGTAGCTGTCAATTATTTAAAAGAAATTCAAGCAATGATCAATCAACTTCAACAGCCCACAATCAACAATGAGGGTGTTGTTTGGTCAGCTCATGATGAATTTGTGTGTCGTGCTAGTTGGGTTGTTTTCATCATTATTACTTTTAGCAGCACTGCTGATGATAGATGGAGAAATATGCTCGATTGCTGTGCTCATAGCTCAAAATTTCCATCGTTAACAGAAACAGAACATTATGATACGGGTGAATTAAACATATTTTGCAACTTTATGCATTTGATTAAAATTGCATTATTGTATTCGCAAACTTTATCTCTCATATCTGATCAAAGTTCCTTATTTATTAATGCTGATCATCCAGAATTTATAAAACTTGCTCAAGGGTTAGATGTTTGGAAATCAAGTTTGCCAAATCGAGTTACACTTGCTCTCACAGCAGATCCTCCAATTCTTTATTCTGCTCAAAATCATAGTATCGCTGGCATTGCCCAAGACAGTTCCAAAAGTGGTTCTTTTACTTCTTATATCTGTTTGATTCACGATATTTTGGATTTGGTTATTAGTATTCATCGTACATCTACTTCAGAATTTGTTGCCAATGCTCAAGATCTGGATATTTTCAAGAAAGCATCTCAAGTGTGTTATCGAGCTCATAGTCTCACTGTTGGTGATATGCAAGCTCCTCATTTTTCAAGATTAGCCTCAATTCAAGGGAGTCGTATTGTCTCATTTGGTCTTACTTTGGCCTTACAAACACAATCTCACATCTATGAAAAGAATGAAGAGAAGTCGCTAAACAATGCCAAGAAATACTACTCTTGTTTTTCACTTTCATTTCAAATATTTGATGATATGTTGCTCTCTCCTCGATTGTATATGGCTATTCAAACACTACGAGCTCAATTGGATGCAAAAGAACAGTTGAATTTATCTGACCGTCATCAGCAGCAATATGATCAATCTCCATTAAACAGCAGTAGTAACAGTAGTGCACAATCAACTCCTGGAATTAATTTAGAAGATCCTTATCAGCAAAGAAGAGAGTATGGCTTTACGAGATCTGTTACAAATACCACCTCATCGCATGATGAATCAGCAAATGCATATTTTTATTCAAGTGCGAATAATCAACATAATACCAATAAACATTCACAGCATCAACCAGAACAAGAATCATCGCATTATCAAACACAAGAGCAACAATGGCAAGGTTATAATAGTAGCTATAATACAACTGATAGCTGGCCTAATAATCAAGCTCAAATACAAAACAGTAATTATTATAGTTCAAAGGGTGATGAATACAGTAATAGTATTCCTATTACACCTTCGTTTGAAAAGGATTTTGGTATGTCAACACCCCCTATTGATGCTTATGATCCATTAACGCCCTCTCTGGTGCATGATACTGATTCTTATTTTGGTTTACAGAAACACCAGCAAGTACCTCCACGCCATCAACTACAACTTCAGCACTTGCAACTGCAGCAACAACGATATTCTAGCTTTGATGCCGCTATTGCTATTGCTATTGCTTCAAGTGGTTCTCCGAACTTTTATAACTCTCCTGCAACAATTCAAAATTCCAAAACTTGCAAACATCAGAAACTCATTTAATTTTTCATTAATTTACTTATGATTATAACCTCTTTCCCAACTGCATTTTTTTTTCTTTTTGTTGATTCATGTTTATAAATTCCCTCCTTATATTTTTTTTTCTTCTCTTTATCCTGTAAAGTTTCATATAGTTTGTATATTTCCCATGCCCTTTACTCTTTTTTTTTTCATGATCCCATTTCATTTCTTTCTTAAATTATCTCAATATTGAATAAAACTTTCAATGCTATGCATTTTGTTAACACGTAATAATTGCTCCTTATAAGCCGCCTTGAAAAGGTTACCTATCTTAGAAGTTTTACATAATAGTCTTGAAATCATTCAACTTGCTTTTAGGTTGAGATATGATTCATGAAAGTCTGGTTAAAAGCCTCAACATCAGACTAATAGAAAAATACTAAGTCATGCCATATATACACTCGAGGTACAAGGAAAAGGACAAGACAAGGCGAGCCTGAAATAACACAGTGTAAGCTTTTGCAGGGCTAGAAATGGCCAGTAAATCATTAGACTGAAGCATTTGAGCACTGAAAATAGGCCCAATAGCCTTATTTTAAACTGTTTCATTGGTTGTTGAAGAGTGCAGCATATTTCGATTTTAAATGATTTAATATTGAATGCACTCAATTTTTTGGGCCCATATTCCATATTTTATAGGGAGAGCCCAACTAAATCATTTTTTCTCAAAATTCTGTGGCATTTGTAAAAATAGTAAATACTTATAATATAATGTTGAATCGATTTATTAAAAAAAATTAGCTTTTAAAATGTTTCATATATATATATATATATATATATATATATATATATATACAAATTTGTGTGCTGTCCAGGTATGCTTTATGCTTCTAGGATGCACCTACTCTCGTGTAAAGTTGGAAATCATTAGAATCGAAATTCGCTGAGAAGGGATTTTGTTATCGATTTTTTACAGTTGTAAAAAGTAGGTTTCAAATTGTTTTTAAATGGTTTTCGAATGTTTGATCAAAAATGACCAAGCTTGACCTACAATTAATTATTAAAAATTGAGCACCTAAATTGAGGCTTAATTTTTGTATTCACAAGATAGATCCAATTGTAAGCTACTCTGTATTTTTTATTCCAACGAAAATTATTGACTTTTGATAGAGAAAATCAAAATAATAATTTACATTACAGCCTACAGTCTGTTCCAACTGAGTTCAAATTTGATTTGCAAAAAAACGATCGAAAAATCATCCAAAACACAAGATTGTTTAAATGCTCATGAACTGCAAAGTAAGTCCACCTAGTGTATTAAACAGTTTTTGTACAGTTTTGGATTATGCATTTATTTAAATAAAAATCAAACAAATGTTTCACGTTATATTCTGTGTAAAATACGATTGAAATTTTGGAGGTTTTTTGAAGATACGCATCACTTTTTATAAATACATTTCAAATATAAATAATAAATGTAATGTAGAAAATTATTATCTATCGATCGAGTTATTGATGAATCTTCTATCTGCATTTTTCATAGAGAAAATGTGATTTTCGTTGATTTTTTTTCAAATTCAGAATTTGGGATGAGGGAGTTTGTGGCCATATCTATGGTTAAGGGCATTTAATTAATTTTTTCAAAAATTAATTAAAAATAGGGAAAAAATAGGGAAAAAAGAGAAAAAAATAGTATTAGGCGAAGTATAATACGTATGACGCTCTGTATACGCCTAGGAATAGCTTAATTCATAATAGCGAGGGGTGTATCGCTCAAAATCATGTTTTTTTGAGACTTGATCGTCGAATAATTACTTTTTACGCGGCGACATTAATTGTGTTTTACAATAAATTCCACCATAAAGTATTAATTTTAAGAGAATATTAAAACAATATTAACTTAAAGGATTATTTTATGACAATAAAACTTTATTGGGACAAACTAAGTTTTTTTTATTGAATTACAAAATAATGATACATTTTAATCTATTTTTTTTTTGCTTTAAAATTATTATTTGTGGAAGAAAATCGAATTAATTAGGACAGGTACCACGAGGTTGTCCACCAGGACATCCCATAGTACTGCATGTTTTACAAAACCGTGGTCTTTTTATACGATTTATACTTACAGAACCCAAAGCAGGTTGTGATTGTATACTTAAAATTCTTGGAATAGGTTGAGAATCCAATACAACTGGATGAGCGACGGGAAGGGAGGAAGAACGGTTTGGAGCAGGAACCAATGCACGTTGTTGGCGGTTAGCTGAAGCAACGGATGGTTCCTCCAATATGGACTGAACGGTACGAGTAGCAGGAAAATCTTGGAGTTGCTGGAATGTTGATGTTGATGCAACTGGTGCTCTTCTTTCTGGATTTTGGACCAAGACATTCATTTTTCGAAGAGTAAGGCGGTTGTCTATTCTTGCATTGACGATCTTCAGAGATTTGAGCTTTTTATTGTAGTATGCTTTTAATTGCTCTGGTGTCTTGTAAAATATAGCGATGCCATCGCTAGTAGAGCACCAATGTTTGCAAAGCTTCAAAAAATCGGGAGAAGTTCTTTTACCATAATCATTGAATTGGTTGTTTGCTTGATCAAAGATAAGGTGTTTGAATTTATTTCTCTCTTCTGTAGTATGTACATGGACAATGGCAAACTTGGTGCCTTGTAATTGAGCCAGATATTCATAACTGTCGAAGAGGATGTTTACTTCAGAAGCAAATGTGACAATTGGCAATGCTGATACTTGCAAAAATGAATCCAATTTTGTTGCTTGAGAGATTGATGCTGGTGTTGTGGCCGTGGTGGATCTTCTTTGAACGTTTTTAGATCGACTTGAAACTCTATTATCAGGTTTTGGAGTGTAGGATTTCATAGAGAAAAAGTTTACCAAAGGAGAAGGAAGGGGTGTGATACCAAACGTCTCTTTTGAAGAAGCAAAATCAATGGGAGAGAGATTATTCATGCAAAAGTAGGAAGCTTGTTTGGGCAAAAGAAGATGGTAACGAAGCGCATTTATTGAATGAATCAACCAAGGTTCGAAATGGCCAACGTATTTCTTGTTCAACCTATGTTTAGAGCCAGCCTAATAGCAGAAATTTGGTTAAAACTGTATCTAATCTACAAATTAAAGAACTTACATTTGCATTATGTCTTAAACGGTAATCAGCAAGAGCAGCATCAGCAAGTCGAATACTACCATTAATGCTCGAAAATTTTCTTACAATATTGGAATGTACACCTCCTATAGCACCAGATAATTAATGTTAGATTTATTTCGTATTGAACATTGTTATTGTTTATTACCTTCCAAACTATTTGTTCCACGACAACAATGATATTTTGCAAGACCATTACTATCATATCCATATAAAGTGTATAAAGGGATACCTTCAGGATCCGAAACATGGCCTAAACAAACTGTTTCTAACACATTGTCTGCTGTCTTCTTGGCATCTCTATCAAATAATGGAAGGTTGATATCTGTGCAAATTATAGGACCATATTCATCAAACAGCTTCTTGAGTAAAGGAAGCAACTGATTAGCGGGAGGAATTCGACGCTTGACACGGCTCCAAACCCAAGCAGAATTGGTCACAACTTTGTAATCCCAGGTAGTGTTCATTGATTCTAGAACTCGAGAAACATTGGCTTTGTCAGCTGGATCAGGAACTAGGAGAATGTCTCGGAACTTGGCCTTGAACTCAGAGCACAAAGTATGCTTAATTGGCACCTTGATCATGTCAATTAAATGAAAGACATCTTTCAATACCCTACTAGTATGTGTAGAAGTCGTATCATTATTGGTAGCAGCATTTCCTACAACAGTGTTAGGCCCATCTTCATTTAGTAGCTCAGAATATCTTTGTAATTCATTAGCTTGGTTGTTGTTAATAGCTTGAGCAACTGAATTCCTCATGTTACCACCATTACCGCTATTCAGAGGACATTGTCGAAGCATAACCTTGTTGACAACAACAAAAGAATGCGAACAGCCAGTATTATCCAATGTCTTTTTAGGGCCATGCTCTGGAAGACGCATGTTTGGTTTTAATACTTCTGTGATTTCAACAAGCACAGATTTGTTGCTCTTCAAGTTTCTTCTCATAGGGACACCAAAAGCTTGAGAAGATTTCTCTCTTATGTAGCCAAATGCCGAAGGAGTCATAGACAGAGAGTTTCTTGGGAAAAGAGCGACATATGTGTCAACGGGAGGAATGTCCAAAAATGATGTATAAAGGGTTTCAACAGATTTTGCCTTGCAATATACGCGAAGCATAAAATAAGTTTCCAGAGTCAATCTTTGCACTTGGGCATCATCAAGAAATTCGGCTTCCCACCTTCCAGATTCAACGAGTGTAGGCTCCTTTGGAAATTTCAGGTCGAAGAAAATTCTGCAGAAATCTGTCAATGTACTACCAGAACCATTTGGGCATCGATTATTGCAAAATGAAGTAAATCCAACAGAGTTTCTAATTTGCAGTAATAAGGCAGGATATTGCTCATTTAGACTTGCAACAAGTACGTTCAATCGAGTTCCAACTTTACCAATGCTTGAATCTTCAAAAATCCTTCGTAAAGCAGAAGAAAAATTGTTGTTGATAATTTTGAAAATGAAGACCTTACAATCTAAAGTTGCGATTGATATACGAACTACATTGCGACCATTGATTGAAGATCTCTTGTAATTAATCAAGACAAAAAGACCAGAATAATTACTCAAAATACTGAGGCAGTGATTGTTCATCTCCTCAACTGTATTGCTGACAATTATTTCGAGACCATGAGGGATTGTAGCAACCGGAAGGCCATCGATGGGTTGTACATTTTCCAAAAGTGAAGGTAAATGCTCTTCCAGAAAATTACTATCGGTTCTAACATTGTCCGTATAAAAGATCTTGGGCTTTTCATATCCGTACATAGTATACGCATTCCACAATTTGTCGAAGGAAGTTATCAAATGAATGAGTGATTTTGTCAAAACGAAAGATTGTAATCTTATCTCTTCATATTCATTTGTTACTGTATATAAAGCATCAAAAACATTTACACCACTAGCAAGTGGACTGATGTTGCTTGCTGCCTTGAATGTATGATCACCTTTCAATATAACACCATCAACTTTCATAATTTGATTATCAAGATGTGGTCTGAGCGTTGCTATCAAAGATGTATAAACAAAACTGAGATAGTTTGCTGAAGGATAATAACCATTATAACCATCCTTATCATTGAATTTTGAGAATTCAGGAGCAGGAACTGGGAGAGAAATCAAACTGGAGCTATTATCGACTCTGTATTTGTAGTTGGCCAAGTACTGGAACTGAAGCGTATCATATCTTTTAAGATGCAATTCTTGTAGGATATTACTAAGTCTAAGTGGACCAGTTGAGGATTGCACCAAAGGACGCATCAAGTCAGCAAGGTCTCTTGATATACCACTTCTTTTAGTCAAGAAAGCAGGGAATTCAGCCTGTGCAATGATAGGAAGTTGTCTAATGAGTTCAGTGTCGGTACCAATTATTCTGCAACTACATTTATTACATTTGTAAAAGCATGACATGAGGTAAAAGCAACTATGTATACAAATAATTTGTTAATACAAAGGAAAATTTACGACAATTGTTTATATACATACTCTTTAATATCAATAATCCTTCTGGCAAGCGGGCTCTTGGTATATCCATCATTAATCATGAAACGAGGTACAGAATCATTCTTTGCACATTCAGGGCATTTAAACTTTTGGTTATCATTGTAAAACAGGTAATGAGGAAACCAAAGAAAGACTCGTGGTTGCAAAACACATTTCTGATCTGCTGTTACACTCTTCTTCAATTTAAAAAAGGCAGCTTGTTGAGAATACCAAAATGTACCATCCTTGTAGGCTTGTGGCATTTCATTTCGCTGAAACTTTTTCTGGATTGATTCAAGATATTCATTCAAACTGGATGAATCTCTATTTGTTGTAATGTCATCCTCAATTCTATCAAACATGTCGCTATCAACATCAACTTCTTGTTCGTATTCGTCATACTCAATGTCGATTCCATAGCTGTTACTTTCAGTTAAATCGACGCTTTGATTATAAATCGATGGGATCTAAAGTGGTTTTTTTTATTATTAAAATCATATAAATACATAGCACATGTTTGTATATATATATATTACCTCTTCTATATCACTTGATCCTTCATCATTATCAGAATTACCATCACTAGAATCCATCGAATCACTTGCAGAATTACTGTCACCGGCAGAGACATCATCCACACTGGCAGAGGCATTATCAATATCAATATTGCTTGCTGAGGTACTAGCACCGACACCGAAATGGGATAACAAACTTGTTTGGTTTTGACAGCTAGTTAGCCCCTTATTTACAGGAGGTCGGCCAGCGTTAGGATTTGCTCCTCCTCGACGTCTACCTCTTTTACCGCCTAAATTAGATCTTCTTCCTCTAATAGGCATAATAATCAAAATAAATTAAGGAAAATCAAGTATCTTTGATCTATTTAATCTTTATATATGTGCCTTTTTATTAAGACAAAAAAACTTTAACAAACTAATTTTATGGTATCACCGTGGTAAATTTACAAATTAAGGGACTCCGTTTTCTAATGATGGCCTTGATGTAAAACATATTTACGCTCAGAATAATAATTTTTACGATCAACAAATTAACTGAAATCTAAACTAATTTATTTGGTGTTTATTATGATATTTTCTTTATTCAAATCTGTGATTCATGAGTGCATTTCGATCAACAATGACCTATATACTATATTTGATTGGATGCTTTTGGAGAACCTTTGATTGGATAGATTTTTGCTTTTGGCGGTTATTTGATTGGCTTTTCTATTTTTTGGAGGCATTTCTACTGGCTAAATTATTCTTTGGAGCAATTTTAATTGGTCACGTTTCCCATAGTTATGGCCATATAGCCGGATGAGGGTATATAAAGGAAAAATTGAAGCTAGAAACAAAGGTATTTCTTGATTCACATTTTCGAGGATATCTCTACGAAAAATTAATATTTTGAAAAAACCTAAATTGGGTTCAAGAGAGCTCAACGAGCTTGATGACATGAACGCAAAAAAGAATGCTGCTCAATATAACAAATATTTTGAAATCTGCTACAAAAATGTCAAAAAAAATGAAAAAAAACAAAAATGCTCAGAATTTTTTCATACTAGAATATGTTATAAAGTACGTTAAAACAAGTAAGTTTTATTATTAAAAAGTGCTAGTATAGCTTAATTTTTATTGAAGATATGGAGCCTCAAAGTTTTTGATTTCTAGCAACGAATTACGCGTAAAAATCTGAAACATTAGCGCTGAAAAATTAATACCACCTGCAAAAGTACGATATTCTTGGATAATTATTTTTGGATTAAAGTGGGTTATCTCAGGTACATTGACATATAATTTTTTCCTGATGTTATTTAGTGAAAAACAAAAGTCAGGGTAAGGATGAAAAGTCAGACCCAGTTTTTAAGGGAAAAGTGTGTATTTTACGCGTTTTTCAAGTCTTTTACGTGATACAGTATAATGTAAATTTGGAAACAGGCAGCATAATGCAACCAATTTATATCTAATCAACAATGTCGAAGGTATATATTCATTGCAATGGGAGCTCATTTCAATCTATAATAATAAATTAATCGAGAACGAGTCTGCTTACTGCCCTTAGTAGATGTTGTAAATAGCAGGTTGATCTATCAGAATTACAATATTCTAAATATAGACAGATCTAGCAAGTCCTATTGTTTAGTAGCTGGTTCCTGCCATCTAGTAACAAATAATAAAGCATAACTTATAGCAATATTGTCGTATATATTCAGGTTTGATAAATAATACTTAAAAAAGAATACAATTAAAAGAGAATGAGAGAATGAGTAATGAATTAGTTCTTCAACTGTATAATAAAAACAAGATATCGTTTATTTAGATATAAAAGTATGGCCTTCTATATTGATTTGACATGGAGATCCTGAGATGTAATTTAAGGCACTATTGAATCATTAGAACTGTTTGATAGTAATCTATGGATTGAAATGGATCAATGATAATTTAACCGTTCTTGCAGAGCTTGTGAGTTGCCTTGTTTTAATGCTGCGCTAAATGTACTTGGATGTTGATTTGATAGCTACTTGATTGATTAACCGCTGGAATGAAATAATGTGGTGTCATAATTGAGGTTCATGAAATTTCAAAACGGTCTTAAGAAATAATCTTACCAAAATATTACACTTTTTATTAACAATACATTTAGAGGATGTATTTATATACTTTTCATTATAACTATCACACAGAATTACTATCTAAGAACATTGCACCAATCTACTAAGACGCATGTGACTCAACGTGGACACCTGTTGATTTACTATAATACCGAATATTGACTGCGACCTTGAATGTGCGACCTAGGATATAATATTGACATAAAAGTTCAAGTGTTCTTGCTAATTGCTGGATAAACTTAGTACGCTAGAAGTTTCTTATTTATAGTAGTATCCGATATCAAGACTTTGCACTTCAATACATGTCAAATTTAATAGATTGTAAGATGTATTTATACTGTAGAAGGTGATAACATATGGTACTTGGTGGCCTGCAACATAGTATATGATTCATATTTTTGCCAATGGCCACTACTCTTCCAAAAAAGCCGAACAATCTCCGGAAGCGGCCATCTAATGATATTTCCAAGCTTTAAATTTCTAGAAAAAAATGCCGGACAGCCCGGACGCGGTTTTTTAAATATCCCAAGCAGCTATAAGATGTAGGTATCAAAATTTCATACCAAAATTAAGGTTCGATTGTATCGCTATTAATTATTCAAAGGCTTATTTTAAGTAAAGCATATATACAATCTACAACATTATTAGCTTAATAACGGATTTAACTTTAAAAGTATAAGATGATACAACCGGATTCAAAAAAAGTCCATAAAACCACAAATTTAAAGGATTTATATATAAAAGCACTACGGCCGACCTGTGCTACATAAGATGCTTTTGTTGTCCCCAGGTGGGCTGCACACTATAGCCTGGTGAGTTGTTGCGCCCACTGAATAATGGCTAAAAAGATAACAAGATGCACATGAGCACAGCAAAAGAAACTGCACACGAGCATAACAAAAAACCTGTATGTGCAGAATTATAGATTCTGTCCGTGTGCATGACATTAATCCCATATGTGCATAATAGTAGAATTGCCCATAAGCATATCATTATCTCTATTTGTGCATAATAATAATAAAACCTGACAATGAGCATAATGATCTGATCGTATACGCACAAATTGGTTTGTACATGAGCATCGTGCTGTTCTCAAAATTCCATTGTATTTTCTACGTACTGGAATGGGTTTTTAAACTACATTTGTTTTTTATTAATATAGATTATAGACAATACAATAATAATACTACAATTTAATGCGTTTTTTATGTAGAGCAATACATGCAACTGCCAATATATTTACGATTATCATCATTTGTAAATATATTTATAGCTATAATGTCTCCAGCAACAATGGTTTTTGCTCGAGCATAAACTTAAATAACACTTACTGCTTAAATTTGTATGCAAGCCAAATCTAAGATTATATATGTTACTTTATCACTCATAAAATTTAAACAAATTAACCTTCTTTAAACTTACTACAGTGACCCCCAAAACTGTCCCAATGTTTCTTAGTTTTAAGTTTAGTATGATTTTCAGGTACAACAAATATATTTAAAGTACGACATATTTTATATATTTCGGAAGATCAATTAATTTCCTTTTATATTAAATTAAAAAAATCTCGAATTTTATTGGTCAATTGAATTTATACCCAATTTGGGACAGTATATGCATTGGGACAGTTTTGAGAGCCATTTTTGATTTTTAGATAATCGATGATTGTAGAACCATAATTTGCACTAGTATCTTGAACGCTTGGAAATCAGTAAATAAACACCTAATTAGGTAAAGAAAATAAAAAAGATGCATATTTCATATACAGATTCTGGTGCTTTGGCCTATTGAAAATTAATATGAAAAAACTTCAGGAGAATAAGGAAAATGATGCCATTAGTCTTTTAAACACCGGTAAATCAGTGCGCCAAGTTGCGGAAATACTGCATGTAGGTAAGCCTGTTGTGGAAAAAATTAAAAAACGGTGTTGCACAAGTTTGGGTGTGTCTAAAAGGGGTCGACTTAAATTTCTGTTTGAATCTGATGAAAGGTTTTGTGTTCGCCAAGCAACAAAAAAAGCAGTCAAAAATTCAAGTAACATTTTAAAATACTTGAGAGTAATTTCGGAGTTAATAAAAGCCCGGAAACTGTCCGAAATCGCTCCGTAGGGGGAGCATAGGAGCAATTATCAAGCCTAAAAAACCTATGCTGTCTCCGGCTAATATTAAAAGGCGTTTAGAATGGTGTCATCTTCGCAAGGATTGGACTTCCGACGAACGGAAAAGGGTGATTTGATCAGATGAGACCAACATTAATAGATTTAACTTAAATGGAAGAAGCTGGCTTTGGATTTGAGACGGTGAGAGCTTGAAATCTAATTATGTGAAGATGACCGTTATAGATGGCGGTGGGAGTGTCATATTTTGGAGGGCCATTACGTATGCCGGAGTTCGATAGATATGCAGAATTGAGGGTACTGTGGATCGACATTTGTATAAACAAATCTTTGAAGACGATTTGGAGCGGACTTTCAATTTTACTTTGGATAAATTAGGCCTTCGTCGTGATCAGATCATTTTCCAGCATGACAATGCTCCAAAGCATACATCAAATTTAGTCAAGGAATATCTATTGGATCAAGATTATGAAGTAATAAATTGGTCTCCGCTATCTCCTGACTTGAATCCGATCGAAAATATGTGGATCTTATTAAAGAGGAGGCTTAATGAGTAAAAAACAGCGCCCAAATGAATCCTTGATCTTTCGGAGCGTGTAACTGAGGTTTGGTACAACACCATTAAACAGGAGGAGTGCCAAAAAGTTTTTGATAGCATGCCCAATTGTGTGAAAGTATATTTGGAAAGAAACGGCCTTTGGACGGACTATTAAATAGGATTATATTTTTTCCCGCGTAAGCTCCCAAAACTGTCCCAATGCATATGCTGTCCCAGACAGGGTATAAATATAGCGGACCAATGAAATTCGAGATTTTTTTAATTTAATATAAAAGGAAATTAATTGATCTTCCGAAATATATAAAATATGTCGTACTTTAAATATATTTGTTGTACCTGAAAATCATACTAAACTCAAAACTAGGAAACATTGGGACAGTTTTGGGGGTCACTGTATTTTAGTTTACGATTGTCAGCTGTAAAAAGATTTGTTTTCAAGTATAGCTACGATCGAAACTATGGTTATTAGACAAAATATTAGATTATTCTTTTTTTTTTTTGTTTCTATATCATTTAAAATGTTATCACTTTTCTGGAACATTTCGTGGGTTTGTAGCCAGTTCTAGCTTTTTATTGAGTAGTAGATACATATTATAAATATTATTCCCTTCGATTTGATCTGGTAATCACGAAATATGTCCAACAATACAGTATTAAATAATGATATTTAATCCTAAAATGCGGTTAAATGAAAATATCAGTCTCTAATATAGACTACTACCTATATTAAAAACATTAGTCCCTTATATTAGCATGCGTATTCAGATACAAGAAAAGAATACCAGCGGCTTGATAGTCTGATATGCCTTATCAAACGGTGAACATATCGTTGGAATATCAAAACAAAAAGAAAGAAACAACATATGTATAAATGGATTTTCAAGGCTTTACATTATTTAACGCATTTAAAACCCTGCTAAATTGCACATTTCAGGTAATGTAAAAGCAGCATTACAGCGCCTGAACTATAAACTAAACAAAATAGGCAGTATCTGTTACTATAATAGAAACATAAAACTTTCTACTAGAAAGACCGCCTGTCATATCGTACACTCATTAAAAAATTGCAAAAACGAGCCCGTAGAGCGACACCGTCATTGAGCATAGCAAGATTGAACAGCTAAGTCTCTTATACTATGTTATATCTAATTTTTAAATAAAAAAGCTTTTTTTTTTTACTTTTCTTATATTTAACCATGTATGGTCTGAAAATTCAGTTTTTGTAGCGGACATTTTTGGGGCTCATTTCATCCTTACCAACACACATGAATTTGATGAAAAAACAGAAAAATCAAATTTTGATACCAGAATCAACGTTTAAATATACTACAATGTGAGAGAAAATTGTAACTATAACTAATACGCATTCCATAAAAGCTTAATATTAAAAGTTTAATAATGAAACTTTGTACTTTTGTCCCAAAAACGGTTTTTCGGTTAAAGGATTTTCATGTAATATTTTGCAATAAAAATGTTTGTTATTTTTTATTGAGCAAATAGAGCGATGAATTTGGTACATGTGTATATTTTTCATTTTTATAATTGGTAGTATAATTAACTCTAAATTTGCAAAATCAGAAAAAAAAATTTAAAAAATGTCAAAATTGATGATCTGGACAAGAATAATTTTTAAAATTAATATTCCGCTTCTAAGCCTTGTAAGTCTTAAAAATAAGATATTTTATAATACTTGAAAACTTTTTCAAGAATTTACAATGCTGTATCCACTTGATTCAAGCTTGTTATTGTAAACCTTTATATATGTTCATATTGTGTGATAGTTTATTTGATGATGATATAGTCTTACTTGATAATTAATGCGCTAGAGGTGATTTACATTAAGTTTTAGTCTTACCCCTCCAATATCATAAACATAAACATGGCCATCATTGGGACATATTGCCACCTTTTTACCCTCTTTGTCCCAAGCCAATTTATTCATTGCTTTACCAGAACCAATTTAAGTACTTACAAATGGCTCCTCGGTATTTGTATTCAAATTCCATAAATTAAATTGGCTGGTTTCATCTAGAGTAGTATCAAACGTATCATCAGCTCGCCTTATAATAAATGTCAATCTAAAATCCGAAACATCTCATTGTCATTGTTATAAGCTATGAAAAGCTTGATTTTCAATAAAACAGCAATTAAATAAAAAAATAAGATGGTACTAATAGCATATGGTGAGTATTTAACATCTAAGTAAGTTTGATAAAGTATGCTTTTAAATCCTTATAAAGACCCTGAGGCAAACACAATACCTTGGTCCTGTAAATTGTATCCATCAAAATGTTGCAATTTCTACTACATAATGAATGCACCTTTTATCAATCTTGACCTCGATGTACATTGTTGGGTATCAGTTTTTTACGAGCTGTCTTTTTTCTAATTCATTAATATTTAGTCATATTAAAAGATGATTTGTAGCATCACCAAAAAAAAAAAAAGAGAATAAACGCTTCATCAAGAGTTTTCTGCATATCAAATTATGCGATTTAGTAGCAATAATTATTGCACATAACTATGCTTTTTGAACCTATTGATGTTAATCAGGATAATTAGTACTTTCATTCAAAATAAACTTTACTTTATAATACATTTACATTTACCCATTCAATAAATGATATTGCATGTATTATCCGTTATATCAAGCAATCAACCAACTTCATCTTGATTCGGATATATTTGGCAATTAAATGTCTAAATTACGCTTTAGCCACCCGGCATCGCCACAAAAAAATCTCGTACATATCAGCGAAGCATCACAATTTGGATTATTTTTTTATGTTTATAGAACTGAGCTCTCTCACACATTCATAGATCTCTGCATAAATCATATCTCTATCTGTTCAATTTAACTGAAATACATTGAACGCCAACGTCGTACTTGATAAAACACTTTATTTTATTGCGAGTCAACACAATTAATTTGATGCTAGTTTAGTATCAACAATTGAATCAGATAAATTTGAGATTAGACGACCCCTTTTAATAACTTTTCACATAATCATGAACTAATAATGGACTGTTATTATAGATACGCTAATCAAGGATGGTGAGTTAACTCTAATGGCACTGCGGCCAAACTATGCGTCCCATTGGGCATAATGATCTGCACAGATGGGCAGAATAAAAAATTTTGTGCAGATCAGGCAGCCCAGATGAGCAGAGCGATGAGATCAAGGTTGTTTAGTCAATTCACTAAAGTATATCAATCATAATATAATTAATAACGAAGATAATTTGAACGATTTAAAGCAGATGTGAGTTACTCTGATTTAACAGAATTGCCTTATTGACGAGATATATCAATTTGAAATTTGGGGTTTGAAAGAGTTCTGCCCATGTTCTTCTTTCGGGGACCAAATGGGAACAATGACAAAAACCTGTTTGGTAGCACTAAAAGTATTTATGCCTTTGTAAATTCCTGTTTGTAACACACAAAATATTTTTCTTCCCTACTCTTTTCTCAGCTCTTTTATTTACGTTTAAAACTACAACAGAAAGATTAATATTTTTTATAAACTGAAATTAAGTAGCAGGTACAAGTACATGTTTTTCCTATTGTTTATTTGAAAATAAATTATTAACTGTTAATGTTAGGGGACGTTATAATATCTTTCTCGAACAAAAAAAGTATCCAGGACCTAATCATTTTGTTCCATTATCTACGTTATAATCATCAATGCTTTTTTGGTCTAAGGTCAATATCTACCTGGAGAAAAACTGGTGATTATAAAAGTATGTCATAGGATTGACTTGATTTAAATGAATGAATAAACTCATGTTAGTATATTTCGTTTCTAAAAAGTATTTGTTTTTATTTAGTGGCCCACAGCTAAGAAGAGGAAAACAAGATGTTGTCTTGTATACCATAATTACTACCTATCAGCTTGTTATTAATAATTGATTTTATTAATAAATCAATTTTTATAGGTCAAAATTAAGTTTTTTCTGGTAAAGCATTGTATAGATTGGCTTGGGACAAAGAGGGTAAAAAGGTGGCAATATGTCCCAATGATGGCCATGTTTATGTTTATGATATTGGAGGGGTAAGACTAAAACTTAATGTAAATCACCTCTAGCGCATTAATTATCAAGTAAGACTATATCATCATCAAATAAACTATCACACAATATGAACATATATAAAGGTTTACAATAACAAGCTTGAATCAAGTGGATACAGCATTGTAAATTCTTGAAAAAGTTTTCAAGTATTATAAAATATCTTATTTTTAAGACTTACAAGGCTTAGAAGCGGAATATTAATTTTAAAAATTATTCTTGTCCAGATCATCAATTTTGACATTTTTTAAATTTTTTTTTCTGATTTTGCAAATTTAGAGTTAATTATACTACCAATTATAAAAATGAAAAATATACACATGTACCAAATTCATCGCTCTATTTGCTCAATAAAAAATAACAAACATTTTTATTGCAAAATATTACATGAAAATCCTTTAACCGAAAAACCGTTTTTGGGACAAAAGTACAAAGTTTCATTATTAAACTTTTAATATTAAGCTTTTATGGAATGCGTATTAGTTATAGTTACAATTTTCTCTCACATTGTAGTATATTTAAACGTTGATTCTGGTATCAAAATTTGATTTTTCTGTTTTTTCATCAAATTCATGTGTGTTGGTAAGGATGAAATGAGCCCCAAAAATGTCCGCTACAAAAACTGAATTTTCAGACCATACATGGTTAAATATAAGAAAAGTAAAAAAAAAAAAGCTTTTTTATTTAAAAATTAGATATAACATAGTATAAGAGACTTAGCTGTTCAATCTTGCTATGCTCAATGACGGTGTCGCTCTACGGGCTCGTTTTTGCAATTTTTTAATGAGTGTACGATATGACAGGCGGTCTTTCTAGTAGAAAGTTTTATGTTTCTATTATAGTAACAGATACTGCCTATTTTGTTTAGTTTATAGTTCAGGCGCTGTAATGCTGCTTTTACATTACCTGAAATGTGCAATTTAGCAGGGTTTTAAATGCGTTAAATAATGTAAAGCCTTGAAAATCCATTTATACATATGTTGTTTCTTTCTTTTTGTTTTGATATTCCAACGATATGTTCACCGTTTGATAAGGCATATCAGACTATCAAGCCGCTGGTATTCTTTTCTTGTATCTGAATACGCATGCTAATATAAGGGACTAATGTTTTTAATATAGGTAGTAGTCTATATTAGAGACTGATATTTTCATTTAACCGCATTTTAGGATTAAATATCATTATTTAATACTGTATTGTTGGACATATTTCGTGATTACCAGATCAAATCGAAGGGAATAATATTTATAATATGTATCTACTACTCAATAAAAAGCTAGAACTGGCTACAAACCCACGAAATGTTCCAGAAAAGTGATAACATTTTAAATGATATAGAAACAAAAAAAAAAGAATAATCTTGTCGTAATTTTTTAGTCTCGATAAATAATACTTAAAAAAGAATACACTTAAAAGAGAATGAGTAATAAATCAGTTCTTCAACTATATAATAAAAACAAGATATTGTTTATTTAGATATAAAAGTATGGCCTTTTATATTGATTTGACATTGGGATCCTAAGATGTAATTTAAGGCACTATTGAACCATTAGAACTATTTGATAGTAATCTATGGATTTAAATGAATCAATCATAATTTAACCATTCTTGCAGAGCTTGTGAGTTGCCTTGTTTCAATGCTGCGCTGAATGTGCTTGGATTTTAATCTGATAGCTACTTGATTGATTAACCGCTGGGATGAAATAATATGGTGTAATAATTGAGGTCAAGTGTTCTTGCTGATTATTGGATTGAATTTAGTACGTTAGGAGTTTCTTATATTTGATATCAAGACTTTGCACTTCAATGCATGTCGTAGTCAATATATTGTAAGATATATTGATACTGTAGAAGGTGATAACATATGATACTAGGTGGCATACAACAAACATTGCCACTGAAACATAACATATTATATTCATACATATTAATAATAATTTATATTGTTACATCTAATGGATCCCTGTCCATTAGATCTTATCACACAATGTTTCAATAACTATATAAACCCATATTTAATTCATTCTAATAAACGATACTTTTTATGTTGATTTTAATTTACAAAATCTCGATAAATCGCAGGTAATGAACTTATTTTTTTTAAAAATTTACAGAATGCACAATATCAAATAACCCATGAAAGCTGAAACTTGGAGCATTTATTTATCAGCAAAAATAATACTATATTTTTTCTGTGGAATTAGGGCTTATTTGGGTTCCTATTCATTGAGAACAAATTTCATATTAGTTTCAATAAAAATGCGTAGCAAATTATAGGCGTGCTTTGCCGATAATTTTCTCAACACACAGTAGCTTGTTGAAGTTGCCATTAGAGACAATTCTGTCAAACATGTGTACTTACTATCATGTAAAATTGGAAATTATCAAGTTCAAAACTCATCGAGATAGGGTTTTTTGTTGTCGGGTTTCTACGGTTGTAAAAAATAGGTTTTAGATGATTCTCAGAAAGGTTTCGAATTTTCTCACCTAATATTGAGCTTATTTCTCTCAAATTTTAAAAAGAAATATACCTTCGCTTTATGGCTATTGGTATCTATCCCAAAATAAAAGGGTCAATACCAGAATGTAAGTGTATTGGCCTAACATTAACCTAAAATCGCCCTAACATTCACTTAAAATTGATTTAAAATTGATGGTCCAATTTAAACTCCATAATTGAGATATTAGTTTTTTGTATTCATAAGGTAGATCCAATTGTAAGCTACTCTGTATTTTTTTATTCCAACGAAAATTATTGGCTTTTGATAGAGAAAATCAAAATAATAATTTACATTACAGTCTACAGTCTGTTCCAACTGAGTTCAAAATTTGATTTGCAAAAAACGATCGAAAAACCATCCAAAACACAAAATTGTATAAATGCTCATGAACTGCAAAGTAAGTCCACCTAGTGTATTAAATAGTTTTGTACAGTTTTGGATTCTACATCTATCTAAATAAAAATCAAACAAATGTTTTACGTTAGATTTTGTGTAAAATACGATTGAAATTTTGGAGGTTTTTTGAAGATACGCATCACTTTTTATAAATACATTCCAAATATGAATAATGGATATAATGTAGAAAATTATTACCTATCGATTGAGTTACTGCTGAACCTTCTATCTGCATTTTTCATAGAGAAAACAAAATTTTTATCAATTTTTTTTCAAATTCAGAATTTGGGATAAGGGTATATAAAGGAAAAATTGAAGCCAGAAACAAAGGTATTCCTTGATTCACATTTTCGAGGATATCTCTACGAAAAATTAATATTTTAAAAAAACCTAAATTGGGTCCAAGAGAGCTCAATGAGCTTGATGACATGAACGCAAAAAAGAATGCTGCTCAATATAACAAATATTTTGAAATCTGCTACAAAAATGTCAAAAAAAATGAAAAAAACAAAAGTGCTCAGAATTTTTTCATACTAGAATATGTTATAAAGTACGTTAAAACAAGTAAGTTTTATTATTAAAAAGTGCTAGTATAGCTTAGTTTTTATTGAAGATATGGAGCCTCAAAGTTTTTGATTTCTAGCAACGAATTACGCGTAAAAATCTGAAACATTAGCACTGAAAAATTAATACCACCTGCAAAAAGTAGGATATTTTTGGATACTTATTTTTGAATTAAAGTGGGTTATCTCAGGTACATTGACATGTAATTTTTTCTTGATGTTATTTAGTGAAAAACAAAAGTAGGGTAGGGATGAAAAGTCAGACCCAGTTTTTAAAGAGAAAGTAGGAAATTTCAATATTCTATATGCAAATTTTTTATGTGAAAGCAGGCAACATAATATACTGTAAGTTTTTCAAGTAACTGGAAACCCGAGTCCAAATGGCTTGCCAGGTAAACATTCCTATAACGATTCTCGTTGGATATAATAATAAAAAGCTCAGAATTAATAGATGTGCTATACAATCCAAATTAATCTTTTTGTACGATCAACATTCTTGAGCCAATTAATACAAGGTAAACAATGAAACATTGATTTCTTTTTTAAATGGGTATTTTTTATTCATTTATTTACTAATAGTTAAAGATGTATTTACTAATGTGGTTTAAAAAGAAATAATAATATAGACGTTGATAAAGATATATAAAAATTGATGTAGATAAATGCAGGGCCAAAAACTAAATTCTAATGTGAAGCCATTTAAGAGGACCAACGATCTCTAATAGATGAGGTCCATTCAGGGGCACCTTCAAAGCCATTTCTACCATGTTGATAATCTGCGAAAGCTTGATAAATTTCACGTTGAGTGTTCATGACAAAAGGACCATGTTGAACAATGGGTTCATTGATAGGCTCACCAGCAATGACGACAAAATGGCAATCATCTGAGGTAGATTCGATAGGAATATGATCACCTTCATTAGCACTCAAAACCAAAGTATGATGTGCCTCTGAACTATGCTTACTGCCACCATAAAGAGCAGAACCAGCGATAGTGTAAATGAAACCAGCGTAATTCTTGGGAATTACTTGCTCGATTTTCTTTCCCTTCTTCAATTTAACATCAATAAACATGGTAGGAGTTCTTGTCATAACAGGACTCTTGACACCGTAAGATTCACCAGCGATGACCTTGATAGTGACACCGTCTTCAGGAGTAGCCTCAACAACCTTTTCGTTGGGATATTCTTGATAATTGGGCTCAGATAACTTGTTTTTACTGGAAAGGTTGATCCAGAGTTGAAGACCATGAGCTCTGCTGTTGCTTGCAGGGATTTCAGCATGAACAATACCCTTGGCTGCAGACATCCATTGAAGATCACCGGGACCAATACGGCCCTTGTGTCCCTTGAAGTCTTCATGTAAGAATTCACCTTCCAACATGTAAGTAACAGTTTCAAAACCACGATGAGGATGATCTGGGAAACCACCTGGAGCACGGACATCGAATTCATCAAGCATAAGGAATGGATCCAAATTACGAAGGGCTTGACTGCCAATGGAACGGTAAACTAAATATTTAGTTAATATTTGAATTCATAAGGATTTAACCGAATTATATCTTACCCTTAGCACCTACACCATCCATTTGCTCTCTTGAGAGAACAGACTTGGTAATGTTTCTAGCGATTCTTGAGATTGGGGAAGTAGACATGTTTGTTATTAATTTAAGTTGTTTAATTTAAAATGAGAAAAAAAAAATGAGAGTCAAAATGTCTGCTCTTTTATAGTAAATAAAATTGCAGGTCTCTCTCCGCATTACATAAAATTTGTAATGATTATCAAGAATTTGAAATCCCGGATTATTAATCTCAAAAGGGATTCTCGCCTTTTTATTTGGTCACTTTGCTTGTAAGCATTTCTAATGATTATACATTTATTTTTCATTTTATTTTAACCTTTGATCTTGTATTTGCCATACTACGGAAACAAATATTCGAGTTAATTCAAGAATATTCCATTAAATGAATAATCAATAACTTACCGATTTCTTTGCATCAAATACTTCCCAACGACTGGCAGGGAAAATATGTTTATTTCGTTCATACCAAGCTCTTTCAACCACTTTACCGGCATGAGACTGATTTAATGAAAAATGTGAATTACATAATTTTATACTTCAAATCAAAAATATAAGCATACCTCATCCTTTTCGATGGTTGCATCATTGACAAATCGAATATCTTCATGAACATCGAAATTGAATAACGGCCCTGATTTACCTCTTGCCTTGTTGATAATGAAATCATAAAATGTGAAATGCTATATAAAGAAATTACTAAATATGAAAATTATGCAGAATTTGCTTATGTAAATTTACATGTGGAATAATCAAATCCTCTTTCACATACAAGAGGTTGTCTGTATTTACACCACGCAATTGAGAAAATTGTTGGCGACAAGCATCTAAGAATTGTTGAATGGAATCACCCTTTTTACACTAAGCAATAGTCAATTATATTTCTGTTTTGGATCTGCCAACATTGACCAACTTACTGTAACTACTTTGCGATGTCCACTGCCATCCCAAAATGAATATGTGATGTTGATTTTTTCATCTAGGCATGTTGTATTAGTAAAATTTCCAATGTAAAAATTGCTCGTCTACTCACTCTTGATTTCTTCTTGTTTGGTGATCCACTCTTTTCTCAATTGCTCACGCTCAATACGTTCTTTTTCCTCTCTTTCTCTATCAGGCAAAAAGCTTGTATCAATTGAAGGATCCTTCAACATTCTTCTCTTTTTCACTTGTTTTTCTTCTTCCATCTTTTCTTTCTCCAAAGCTCGTTTTCCTTCCTCTTCCTCTTCCTCTTCTTCCTCGTCATCGCCTGCGAATGATAACTTCAAAGGTTGCTTCTTCTTTTTCTTTTTTCTCTTTTCGTCCCTAAATTATTGATATTAGCGAGTTTATTCATTTTCTTTTTCAGTTTGTAAATACCCCAAGGGTGCTGTTTTAGCTGCTTCTCGTTTTTGTTGTTCTTCTAAATTCTCTCTGATCTTTCTATAGTCTTTGAGTTCTGTTAAACCAATCGTACTGCTTTTCAATTGAGATTCGATGTCGGTTTTGGTGGTAACAAATTTATCTGAACCTACGCGAACTTCACTCAACTATGCTTTCTACAAGTTAGTTTTTGCAAAACCTGAATAGTTCTGTATCAAAGGTTACCTTTGCATTCTTTTGACGTTCTTTTTCTGATTCTTCGTAAATTTTTTGTCTTTGCTTTTCAAGCATAGATTGGCGAAGGCCTTCTGCTTTAGAGTCCATGTTTTTATTGAAAAATTTTTAAGCAAGTGAAGCAGGCAATTCAAATAGCCTATTTGTTTGCTGTTGCTCCTCTTTCAAGCAACGCATGTAACCCATTCTTTTGAAAGCCAGCGTAATAAAACAAAAAGTAACGTCCATTCCATACATTCAGTTTTACATTTGGAATGATCTTATAACGTAGTTACTATTTTCAATACTCTCACTTGCTTGTATTATACCATTTATTTCATATGATATTGATAGATTAGCCTTCAATATGTAGTCAAACCTTGTTCAGGAATATCAAATCTCTCAGCCTCAAAAGAAATTTGAAATCACTGACTAAATTACCACACTGATGTCATTGACAATAATGAGCATTTAAAGTAATTACAGTACGTTTATATATTCACTTTATATCATAACATGTGCTTATATATACGCATAACGAGTTGGTCAACACCGCTACGCAGTGTGCAGCTCGTGCTGCTGGCGGCCTGTTTTACTTAGTTATAAGAAGCTTTTCATCGTACTGTACCAATAGTTTGAATAACATTTAATGATAATGCAAAGACAGGATTTCAAGTTACTAAATAATTGTATCGCTTTTTTTTTTTTTTTTTTTGTATATTCTTGTTCCCCTCTTCCTTCTTCTCTTTGGTCGTTCTTCTTCCTCCTCTTTGTTTCGGTGTGCGTTATCGTTGTATGATTTAAATTAAATCGAGTAGTCTAAATTGATAGCAAATTTCCTTGGGGTTTAACCCCTTCTTCAATAAAAAATCGAGATAAAAATACGAAATAAAATACTCAAAATTTAGCTACAAACTTCCAGCGGAAATCTTACACTTCCAGTCTAAAAACTACCTCCAACTTAATGGTTTTTCATGATTTCATGCTGAAAGTTTATGGTTTTATTTTTTTTTACTACTGGCAGTGTATTCAAACACCGAATGTTCAAACGCTAAACATACGATCAATGAAATGAACGCAATTCGTATATTTTTTAGCAAAATAAAAACTCCAAGCTATATTTCATATGTTTCACAATATAATTGTTAAATCTTATGTATTAAAACTGTATGTATTTGAATGAAATAATTCTTTGGGTTTTGTTTATACTTTACTTTTTGGCCCCGCTCACTATCATTTTGTTAATCTTGATCTCATTTTCTTCATCAAATGCAATGCGTAAAGAATAAGCTGATCATATAAAGCTACATTTAATTATACTTTGTTTATCTTTTATCTTGCATATTATCAAGTATAGATATTTGAGTGACGCTTTTGCTACGAATGCCGTCATTTTTGAAGCAATTTGTGGTGGCACAAAATAACAGTGATTGTGGCACTACAATCCAGAATTGCATCTGTGAACTGTTATATAAATACATTTTTTAAAACACAAACGTAAAAACGATTACAATATATTTTATATTGTTATGATATATCCTAAATTTAGTTGTTTTGCGCATCAAATCTAGCGAATCAGTTGTACCTTTGACCTTCTTTCAGTTGAAGCATCTCAAGATACATGCACACCTTTCCATTTGATTAAGACTCAGTTGTGATAAACCCAAACAAAAAAAAAACTTTTTTCACCAAATCTATAGCAACCCTATTACATACTCTTTTTATTTATTTAATTTTACCTCAACTTGACCAAATACTAAATGGGTACCTGTCCGTATTGTGTTGAAGGAGTTCAAGTTTCTGATGAAAAATGGATAGCATGCGACGCGTGTCAAGAATGGTATCATTGGCACTGTCTCAAATTAACAAATGTTGACCAAATAGAAAATTACCATTGTCCAGAATGTGTGTCAAAACATGGTCCAACTACATGTAAGTTATTTGAAAATAAAAAAAAAATTTCCTTGACCATAATTATCCGATTAATCTTTTTTTGCAATTCCTTTTAAATATAGACAAACCACAACAACAAAGAAAATCTAGTAGAAGTCAGGCACGACTCAACTATGCAGATTTGAATGAAGGCAATGCAGCGGGAGATGAAAGAATTTGGGGTAAATTACTCGCTGTCAAATCATTTAAAAAAGATAAATTCAAACGATATCAAGCAAAGGAAGTGAATATGGAATTATTACGAAAAACTGGATTAAGAGAGCCATTCATAGTTGAAAAGAATGAGCCTGAATTGCACATGTCGATGCCTAAAAGTGATATTACAGTTTACGACATTGCGAGGTTAGTTGGTGGAGATGACCATCCTGTGGAGGTCATTGATGTGGCCTCACAATCAGAAAGTCCAGGCTGGACCATGGGACGTTGGGCAGAGTATTTTCATAGCGAAAATAGAGATAGAATCCGTAATGTGATTAGTTTGGAGATAAGTGGATCTGATTTAGCGGACCAAATCACACGACCCAAGATTGTGAGAGAAATGGACTGGATTGATTTGATGTGGCCTGCCAAAAAACACCCCGAAGAATTCCCAAAAGTTCAGTTATATTGTTTGATGGGTACAAAGGATTCTTATACTGATTTGTAAGTATAGCATTTTATTATATTTTTCTGTGTGCATAAAGACTAATATTATCCTAGTCATATTGATTTCGGTGGAAGCTCTGTATGTTGCTGATATGATTAAATATACGAGTATACTAACAGTTAAATTATCTATAGGTATTTTATCATATTCTTAGTGGAGCTAAAACATTTTATTTCATCGAGCCAACTGCCAAAAACTTGAAAAAATATTCAAAATGGTCATCTTCTCCAGAGCAATCAACCACATTTTTAGGTGATGAGGTCAAGGAATGTTTCCAAGTAAAACTCACAGCAGGAAATACCATGTAAGTTACTATAATCAGGTCATTAACTGCTACATTTACTCATTTTAATTATTAGGATTATTCCAGCTGGTTGGATTCATGCAGTTTACACACCTGAAGACGCCATTGTGATTGGCGGCAATTTTCTACAATCATTCAATATTGGTACGCAACTCACAGTTTATGCTATTGAGCAGGTGACAGATGTGCCCTTAAAGTTTAGATTTCCATATTATAAACGATTAAATTGGTATGCATTGGCCAAGTTTGATACTTGGCTTCAGCAGGAAGAAATAACAAGCAAATTATCGTATTTTGAATTGGAAAGTATGGCATTATTAGCATCATTTTTGCATAAAGACATAAAGCAAAATGAATCAGGTGTGGTGATAGCAAAGGATGATAATTTCACGAATGCTGATAAAAAGCAGTTGGATATTCCAGATGAAATTAAAGATCCAATTGGTTTATCAGGTCGAGTTTTGGATTTAGTCAAGAAAACAATCAATAACAAAAGTAAATTAGAAAAAGAAAAAGAACCATTACCGAAGAAAATTGTGATTCGAATGAAACCACCTACACCCAAACCTATTAAAGAAGAGAAACAACCAAAAGAAGAAGAGGAAGATGCATATTTTCATGAAGAGGAGGAAGAGGAATATGAAGAAGACTTTAAATTGGATGCTGACGATGATGAATTCGATGTAGATGATGATGACTATGATGAAGAAGATACAATACCCGTTATTGAGAACAGTAATATTAATGCTACTACCAGTAGCAGCAAAATTAAAAAACCAGTTAATCGTAAACCCAAGAAAAAAATACAAATTGAACAAAAACAACAAGATAATAATGACAGTAGTAGCAGTGATGATGACAGTATGGGTACATCTAGATCAAAATCTATGGGTGGAATATCTGGTTTATTCTCTAATCGTAAAAGATCTCTTTCGAACAACTCCAGCTCTTCACAGAAATCAACCAAACAACGTCTACTAGATCGAATGAGTAAAAGATACTAACAGTTTTAAATGAATAAACAAGTTTATTTGATTGTCTAATTAACAAAATCGTTTTGAAGAATAAGTTTAATCATGTTGGCTGACATTGATGTACTGCTTTCATTTTGGTTGGTATAAAATGCTAATGCTGCTTCTAAATGCTCTTTTGCGCTCAATTTTGAGTTGTTTTGTTGTTGTTGGGGTGGAGGTGGTGTTGTTGCTGTCGTTGAATCAGTTTCATTATTACTGCTCAATTGCTGGGTATGTACGTCGGTTGTTACTGTATCATTGTGAAAATAGGGGCCATCAAAATCATCTGTATAGTCCATCATATCTTGATCTGGCATTTCTTCATCTTCCTCTTGTTCTTTTTTTGTTGTTTTTACTCTTTTCTCTTGGCCATCTTCTTCAGGTTCTGCATTGGATGACACAGAAATTTGATCGTTTTCAGTCGATGATGTATTTGATTTCACAACCAAGTCTTTATTTCTGGGACCTCGTTTTTCTTCATTCTTATATGTATTATTACTGTTTGCAGCCGAAGCGATCGACGTGGGATCTGGTGATGGGGTATGTACATGTGTTTTGGGTGGCCCCACAGAAAAAACCGATGTAAAGTCATGTACTGCATTCCTGTATACGCTTCGACCTTGATCTTTAATCTCGATTGATTCAGGCACAGCATCATTGATTGATTTTTGCTCAAATGCTGGGCTCCTATTCTCTAATTTCTCTAATTTTGGGGTCAGATATCTTTGTTTGAAATTGGCTACCCAGGAACTCGATGCTTTGAAATCCTCTGAACCTGATGAACCTTCTAGTGAAAAATTTTGTGCATATTGACGAGCTTGAAATCGAAGCATTTGATCTGTTATGCCGGCTAAATTATTTTGTTCTTTTTCCAGCCACAATACTAATGCATTTTCTACTAAGGGGTATCTCGAACTTCGCTGACGAAACCGTTTGGCGATAGCAGCATCACTAGCAATAGCGATCCAGCGTTCTTTTGATTTGATAATCTAAATGTACAGTTAATATACATGCAAGGTCAATTAATGTATATGCTTACTTTAGCTACAGTAGTTCTCTTACAGCCATATTTTTTAGCAAGAGCTTCCTGCGTATACTTTGGGTTACTGATATGATCTTCGCATATCAGGCGCTTTGTTTCAGCAGATAAACTAGTCCGAGAATTGATTGTAGTAGGGCTGGTATTTGTATTACTTTGTTGCTTTTCTCTTGTTTTTACAGAGCGGTTGACTCGAAATACATGGATATTTTTAGTGTTTTTATTATTTTCTGGTCTCATAAAAGCTATATGCAATTTAGGAAAAAAAGAATCTTAATATGTTACAAGTATTTAAAAAGGGGAAAAGGCTAACAAGTTGGTTCAACAAGGCACAACGGGACTATTTTTATGTTGTTTCCTCTTTTCAACATTCAAAGTTCAGTTTTAACTTAAAGTTCCAAAATGGATTAAAGAAACGTTTTGTGCCCACATTTCTGTCAAAAGAATTATATAAAAAATTACTGTTATATTTGGTAATTTTAACCATGTTTTCAGCCACTGCTGATCTACATGTAATCCTTTGGTTTAACAAATAAAAATATCTTATAAATTTGCATATCCTTGAGGGCAAAATCAAATGTCGAAATTAAAAAAGAAAAGCACCATATCGACATTTAATATTTTTGGTATAGCAGTAAAGCTTCAATTTGTTACTTTAGCCAAGACAAAATTAAGTGAAATTAATTTACAGATTAATTCTTTGTTTTCAGGAAGTCAGCTTCTGTTCATATTCGAAGCATTACTATCCAAAGATGTTTCATTTAGTACTATGTATATAAAGGCAAGATTTTTGTAAGTTATAAGTGATACAGATTATAGTAGAACAATTATATGTGTGGTAATGTAAGATAGAGTTTATTATTACTATTGATGCAGTATAATATCGAAAATCCAATGCCAAGCCTCTATGAGGCCTCTCAATATGGTATGCATAATAATTAAAGATCCAGCTTTGATGGAAAAGATTTGTTTGCGTGCATTAACAATCTCGAAACTTGATCCACTTTGTTTATATTGAATATCTGCTGTCAAATACTCACCTTTTTTTTTCTTTGAGGAACACATAATAATGTCGTATGCCAGCACATTGATTTTAATTTAGTGTAATAATCAAATAACTGTGTTATTAACTGCCAAACAGTATAAATATGATCAATGTATAAACCTTTCGACAGAATAAAAAGTAAGTAACACCAAGATATTGCGAATTTATACAGATTAGAATATTTTTAAACTTAAATTTGCCACTTGGTACAAGATAAATAAAAACTTGTTACATAAAAGTATTAAATACAATGACCACATTTACATATGCAATTAGCTCATATGGTACATTGTGCGTTTATATTTATTTCAAATTGCAACGACATCTGATATCATTCCGTTATAATTAAAAAAGCATTACCTCTACTCATTTATTGTAAAAAAAATTAAGGATTTAATATCTACTATCAACTTGAATTACTTCAAATACATTTTTATAATAGCAAAACCATAATCAAGAAAGCATACAAACGTCTCACTTTATTAAAGTAAAAGGCAAAAAGAAAGTTGAGGCTACCAGGGGTCGAACCTGGAATCTCCTGATTCGTAGTCAGACGCCTTATCCATTGGGCCATAGCCCCTCAACTTGTTTTTAAAATTGCATAAATTTATATAATGTTTTGGCATTTTTTGTGGCGCGCGCGGCGCAGCGCACCACTGCAAGTAAAGCAAGTGTTCCCTCGTATCCCCTGCCGATAATAAGCCTATTTTTTTTAGTGGTAGAACAACTGTTTTGAGCAGTAAAAATATAATACAACATTTGTTTGCCTCTGGATAAATTTTAAAAAATGAATTTTTATCTGAAATTCCAAAGTATCGGTTTTCTTTTTTTAAAAAAATATTAAAATAATTTATAGGAAAATTTTTTTCGAATGAAAAACACCAAAATAAATCTTAATACAAAGATAAATATATATGTTTTAGAATTAAATGAGTATTATTTGTATTTTTCTTTTATAAACCGTTTAAAATTTGTGATTTTGTAGGCTTTTTTTGGAATCTGGTTAATAACCCCGTTATTAGGCTAACGTTGCCTGTTGTATTTTATACTTTACATAAAATAAGCCTTTGAATAATTAGTTATACCGTCGAACCTTAATTTTTATGAAGTTTCGATACCTGCATCTAGTGATATTAAACGAGCCGAGCCTTTTTTATGCAGCCGAGCTTTTCTCAAGGCTCGTTAAAGTTAGACGAGCTTACAAAAAAGCTCGTTCAACCTCGACGAGCTTTTTTTTGCGCGTGACTAGAGCTCGTTTACCCCAAACGAGCTTTTTTATGCAGCGACTAAAACTCATCATCTCAATGCGAGCTTTATTTTACCTTTCCAGTGACAAATATCTAAAGTAAAGCAAACTTATGAATGTCAATTGACAATTATCTAAAGTAATAATGTCCTAGCATTTACTAATTATTATTTAAATTTGAACTTTTTGAAAAGAAGTCAAAAGCTCGTCTTTCTCAAACGAGCTTTTTAAAAAAAAGTCAAAAACTCGTCTTTGTCAAACGAGCTTTTATTAAAGCTCGGCTCGAGCTCGAGTGATACAAAGCTCGGCTCGTTGTGGCGAGCTTTGGTCAAGCTCGTCCTAGGCTCGGCTCGTCTTTTATACTTACCTGCATCTCACAGCCTGAGATATTTAAACAGCCGCGTCCGGGCTGTCCGGTGATTTTATCTAGAAATTTACAGCATGGAAATATTATTATTCGATGACCGCATCCGGAGATTGTTCGGCTTTTTTTTTTGGACGAGTCACCATTAGCAAAAATGACGATCAGATATTCAATTTGTAATAAAAAACCACCCTCTTTTTGATATTAAGCTTGCCTTTGATAAAATAGTTATTGCCATTTGGGCCACATGAGGGCAGCATAACACTAGTAAACTCGAACAACAAGAACATTTTTAGATCAATCTACAACAGGAAAAAATAAATAACTAGTTCTGATTACGTTTACTTATAAATTATAAACGATCAACTTACCTGACATCAAGAAGCATGATAAAAATAATGTCTAGAGGAGACTTACACAAATAGGGAACTTGTTGTAATCTACGACATGCATTGAAGTGCAAAGTCTTAATATCGGATATAAGAAACTCCTAGCGTACTAATTTTAATCCAGTAATTACCAAGAATACTTGGTGATGTGAACTACTGGCAGTCTTTCACACATCAAATTGAATTAGTAATGAATAACATGAATCTGGTGTGAGAACCAAGATCATGAAATATAGAAACTTAACTATAATTTAAAATCACAAACAACAATTATAGATAATTGTATAACCTGAATTAGTAATTGCTGATCCCTTTTCCCATCAGCTTTAAAACCAAGAAGATCAAATTACTGCATTAGTAATTTGAATTAGACATTTAATATAAATACCACAACGATCTATCGAGTAGATGAATCGTTGCTTTACTTTATACCTTTAATAAACTTAGAAGAGTTATAATTGTATTTCCCATCGCTTTTTATAATTACGTTTTTGTAGCACTTGGATCTCAATTATGACACCATATTATTTCATGCCAGCGGTTAATCAATCAAGTAACTATCAAATCAATATCCAAGCATATTTAGTGCTGTACTGAAACAAGGCCACTTATAAGCTCTGCAATCACGGTTAAATTATGATTGATCCATTTCAATCTATAGATTACTATCAAACATATCTAATGGTTCAATAATAATTTCTTAAATTATATCTCCGGGTCTCAATGTCAAATCAATATACAGTAAAAGGCCATACTTTTATATCTAAATAAACGATAATATCTTGTTCTTATTGTATAATAGTTGAAGAGCTAATTCTGTTATGTCAATACTCATCCTAGGTCTCACATCCAAGGTCACAGTCTATAATTAGTGTTACAGTAAATCAATGCGGATCATTGACTTACATCATATTCTTAGATAGTAAAACCCTAGTAATAGTTATAATTAATGTATATAAATACATCCAAAGGATGTATTGTTAATAAAAGTGTAATATTCCGGCAAGATTATTTATATAGACTCTTTTGACATTTCAAATTCATTACTCGTTCTCTTTTAATTGTATTTTTTTTAAGTATTACTTATCGAACCTAAAATATACGACAAGATTATTCTTTTTTTATTTTGTTTCCATATCATTTGAAATTTTACCACTTCTCTGAAACATTTCGTGGGTTTATAGCCAGTTCTTCTAGTTTTTTATTGAGTAGATATAAATATTATTTCCTTCGATTTGAACTGGTAGTTATCAAGAAATACGTCCAACAATACAGTAGTAAATAATGATATTCGACATTTGATCTTAGAAGAATTCGGCTAAATAAAAATATTAGTCTCGGATATAGACTGCTACCTATATTAAAAATATTAGTCCCTTATGTTAGCATGCGTATATAGATAAAAGAAAAGAATACCAGCTTGATAGTCTGCTATGCCTTATCAAACTGTGAATATTATATCCTTGGAATATGAAAACAAAAAGAGAGAAACAACATATGTATAAAAGGATTTTCAAGGCTTTACATTATTTAGTGCAATTGAAACCCTGCTAAATTGCTCATTTCAGCCCATGTAAAAGCAGTATTATTATAGCACGTAAACCATAAACTAAACAAATAAGCAGTAACTGTTATCATAGAAACATGCATTTTTCTATTAGAAGAACCGTCTGTTGTTATCATATCATACACTCATTAAAAAATTGCAAAAGCGAGCCCGTAAAACGACGCAGTAATTGAGCGTAACAAGATCGAAGGGCTAAGTCTTTTATACTATGGTATATATCTAAGCTTTAAATGAAAATGCGTTTGTTTTTTTTTACTTTTCTTATATTTAACCACGTGCGGTTTGAAAATTCAGTTTTTGTAGCGGACATTTTTGGGACTCATTTTACCCTTACCAACACTCATGATTTAGATCAAAAAACAGAAAAATCAAATTTTGATACCAAAATCAGCGTTTAAATATAATACATTATGAGAGAAAATTGTACGCATAGCTAATACACATTTTATAAAAGCTTAATATTAAATGTTAAATAATGAAACTTTGTACTTTTGTCCCAAAAACGTTTTTTCGGTTAAAGGATTTTCATGTAATATCTTGCAATAAAAATGTTTGTTATTTTTTATTGCGCAAATAGAGCACTAAATTTGGTACATGTGTATATTTTTTATTTTTATAATTGGTGGTATAATTAACTCTAAATTTGCAAAATCAGAAAAAAAAAATTAAAAAATGTCAAAATTGATGATCTGGACAAGAATAATTTTTAAAATTAATATTCCGCTTCTAGGCCTTGTAAGTCTTAAAAATAAGAGATTTTATAATACTTGAGAACTTTTTCAAGAATTAATGATGCTGTACTCATTTGATTCAATCTTATTACTGTAAATCTTTATACATGTTAATATTGTATGATAGTTTATTTGATGATAATATAGTCTTGCTTTATAATTAATGCGCTAGAGGTAATTTACATTAAGTTTTAGTCTTACCTCTCCAACATCATTGTTGTATTCCACCTACTAGTATCATACATTATCACCTTCTACAGTATCAATACATCATACAATCTATTGACTACGACATGTATTGAAGTGCAAGTCTTGATATCGGATATAAGAAACTCCTAGCGTACCAAGTTTAATCCAGTAATTACCAAGAACGCTTGGACCTCAATTATGACACCACATTATTTCATCCCAGCAGTTAACCAATCAAGTAGTTATCAAATCAACATCCAAGCATATTTAGCGCAGCATTGAAACAACACAACTCACAAGCTCTGCAAGAACGGTTAAATTATGATTGATCCATTTCAATCCATAGATTACTATCAAACAGATCCAATAGTTCAATAGTGCCTTAAATTACATCTCAGGATCTCAATGTCTAATCAATATAAAAGGCCATACTTTTACATCTAAATAAACGATATCTTGTTTTTATTATACAGTTGAAGAACTGATTAATTACTCATTCTTTTATAATTGTATTCTTTTTTAAGTAATATTTATCAATCCTGAAAATATACGACAATCATAAACATAAACACGGCCATCACTGGAACCTATTGCCAACTTTTTACCCTCCTTGTCCCAAGCCAATTTATTCAATGCTTTACCAGAACAAACTTACTTTTGATCTATAAAAATTGATTTATTAGTAAAATCAGTTATTAATAACAAGCTAATAAGTAATAATTATGGTGTACCTTTTTTGGTAGTTGGTAGTAGTATACACGACAACACCTTATTTTTCTCTTCTTAGCTGTTGGCCACTAAATAGAAATAAATGCTTTTTAAAAACTAAATAGATTAATAAGAGTTTATTCATTCATCCAAATCAAATAGATACTATACATACTTTTATAATCATCAATTTTTCTCCAGGTAGATATCGACTTTAGACCAAAAAAGTATTGGTTATAACGTAAATAATGGAACAAAATGATTAAGTCCTGGATGCTTTTTTTGTTCGAAAAAGATATTATAACGTGCCCTAACAATAACAGTTAATAATTTATTTCCAAATAAGCAGTAGGAAAAGCATGTACTTATACCTGCTTCTTGATTTCAGTTTATAAAAAAAAATAATAGTCTTTTTTTGTAGTTTTAAACGTAAACAAAGAACTGAGGAAAGAATAGGGACGAAAAAAAATTTTGTGTGTTAAAAACAGGAATTTACAAAGGCATAAATACTTTTAGTGTTACCAAACAGGTTGTTGTCGTTGTTCCCATTTGGTCCCCCAAAGAAGAACATGGGCAGAACTCTTTCAAACCCCAAATTTCAGATTGATATATCTCGTCAATAAGGCAATTTTGTTGAATCAGAGTAACTCACATCTGTTTTAACCCATTCAAATTATTTTCGTTATTGATCTATCAAAATTAGGAATTACCGAATTACCAACTTAGAACATACTGTATGTCAAACCATGATGTTCAACTTGCGAATCAAGCAAGATTGCATTTCATGACTCCAATATTACCACTGAAACATAACATATTATATCCACACACATTAATAATAATTTCTGTTGTCACAACATCTAATGGAAAGGGACCCATTAGATCTTATCACACAGTCCCAATAACTATATAGACCCATATTTAATTCATTCTAATAAACGATACTTTTTACGTTGATTTTAATTTACAAAGTCTCGATAAATCAGTTATTAATTATATTATGATTGATACACTTTAGTAAATTGACTAAAAAACCTGTGATCTCATTGCTCTGCTCATCTGGGCTGCCTGATCTGCACAAAATTTTTTATTCTGCCCATCTGTGCAGATCATTATGTCCATGAGAAGCATATTTTGGCCGCAATGCCATTAGAGTTAACTCACCATCCTTGACTAGCGTATCTATAATAACGGTCCATTATTAGCTCATGATGATGTGCAAAGCTATTAAAAGGAGTCATCTAATCTCAACTTTATCTGATTCAATTGCTGATGCTAAACTAACATCAAATCAGTTGTGTTGACTTGCAATAAAATAAAGTGTTCTATCACACTATGAAGAAAAAATCTCTTCATTCTCTTAATAGTGCGACATTAAGGAAAATAAGACAAAATTTAAAAAAAATAAGCAGTGAAAATTTTCTTATTTTCCTTAATGTGGCACAATTAAGAATGATGTATTATTCTTAAACCGGATCATGTCAAATCCAAAAAAGTAAGCAATAAAAGATTCGGAACCGGAAGTTACTTAATTGAATATTAACTATACCATGCTCCTAAAAGCATGGTATAGAAGCATGGTATAAAAGCATGATACTCTAGTGTGATATTCCAACATGATATACCAACAGAACACATTACTATTAAATAACATCTAAACTACTACCTTATCACATCATTAATTCCCCAAATCAAATAGTATATAAACCCTATTAATTTCATTCCAATAAACAATCTCTCTTTATTTACTTGATTAAATTTCTAGTTTTTATTTAACCTAAACATATTTTGATAAATCAAAGAGAATTAAGAGATTTTTTCTTCATAGTATCAAGTACGACGTTGGCGCTCAATGTACAGTGACCCCCAAAACTGTCCCAATGTTTCCTAGTTTTGAGTTTAGTATGATTTTCAGGTACAACAAATATATTTAAAGTACGACATATTTTATATATTTCGGAAGATCAATTAATTTCCTTTTATATTAAATTAAAAAAATCTCGAATTTCATTGGTCCGCTATATTTATACCCTGTCTGGGACAGCATATGCATTGGGACAGTTTTGGGAGCTTACGCGGGAAAAAATATAATCCTATTTAATAGTCCGTCCAAAGGCCGTTTCTTTCCAAATATACTTTCACACAATTGGGCATGCTATCAAAAACTTTTTGGCACTCCTCCTGTTTAATGGTGTTGTACCAAACCTCAGTTACACGCTCCGAAAGATCAAGGATTCATTTGGGCGCTGTTTTTTACTCATTAAGCCTCCTCTTTAATAAGATCCACATATTTTCGATCGGATTCAAGTCAGGAGATAGCGGAGACCAATTTATTACTTCATAGTCTTGATCCAATAGATATTCCTTGACTAAATTTGATGTATGCTTTGGAGCATTGTCATGCTGGAAAATGATCTGATCACGACGAAGGCCTAATTTATCCAAAGTAAAATTGAAAGTCCGCTCCAAATCGTCTTCAAAGATTTGTTTATACAAATGTCGATCCACAGTACCCTCAATTCTGCATATCTATCGAACTCCGGCATACGTAATGGCCCTCCAAAATATGACACTCCCACCGCCATCTATAACGGTCATCTTCACATAATTAGATTTCAAGCTCTCACCGTCTCAAATCCAAAGCCAGCTTCTTCCATTTAAGTTAAATCTATTAATGTTGGTCTCATCTGATCAAATCACCCTTTTCCGTTCGTCGGAAGTCCAATCCTTGCGAAGATGACACCATTCTAAACGCCTTTTAATATTAGCCGGAGACAGCATAGGTTTTTTAGGCTTGATAATTGCTCCTATGCTCCCCCTACGGAGCGATTTCGGACAGTTTCCGGGCTTTTATTAACTCCGAAATTACTCTCAAGTATTTTAAAATGTTACTTGAATTTTTGACTGCTTTTTTTGTTGCTTGGCGAACACAAAACCTTTCATCAGATTCAAACAGAAATTTAAGTCGACCCCTTTTAGACACACCCAAACTTGTGCAACACCGTTTTTTAATTTTTTCCACAACAGGCTTACCTACATGCAGTATTTCCGCAACTTGGCGCACTGATTTACCGGTGTTTAAAAGACTAATGGCATCATTTTCCTTATTCTCCTGAAGTTTTTTCATATTAATTTTCAATAGGCCAAAGCACCAGAATCTGTATATGAAATATGCATCTTTTTTATTTTCTTTACCTAATTAGGTGTTTATTTACTGATTTCCAAGCGTTCAAGATACTAGTGCAAATTATGGTTCTACAATCATCGATTATCTAAAAATCAAAAATGGCTCTCAAAACTGTCCCAATGCATATACTGTCCCAAATTGGGTATAAATTCAATTGACCAATAAAATTCGAGATTTTTTTAATTTAATATAAAAGGAAATTAATTGATCTTCCGAAATATATAAAATATGTCGTACTTTAAATATATTTGTTGTACCTGAAAATCATACTAAACTCAAAACTAGGAAACATTGGGACAGTTTTGGGGGTCACTGTACTATGTTGTAAATCACGAAGTACCATATGCTATCACCTTCTACAGTATCAATACATCTTACAACCTATTAAATCCAACATGTATTGAAGTGCAAAGTCTTGATATCGGAGATAAAAAACCCCTAACGTACTAAGTTTATCCAGCAATTAGGAAGAACACTTGAACCTCAATTATTACACCATATTATTTCATCCCAGCGGTTATTAATCAATCAAGTAGCTATCAAATCAACATCCAACAAGCACATTTAGCGCAGCATTAAAACAAGGCAACTCACAAACTCTGAAAGAACGGTTAAATTATGATTGATTTATTTCAATCCATAGATTACTATCAAACAGTTCTAATGGTTCAATAGTGCCTTAAATTACATCTCAGGATCTCAATGTCAAATCAATATAAAAGGCCATACTTTTATATCTAAATAAACGATATCTTGTTTTTATTATACAGTTGAAGAACTGATTTATTACTCATTCTGGTTTAATTGTATTCTTTTTTAGGTATGATTTATCACATCTGAAAATATACGAAACTCATTATTCAGGGCTTAATTTCTGTATTCACAAGATAGGTCTAATTGATTGCTACTCTGCATTTTTTATTTTAGCAAAAAATATTAATTTTTCGTTTAGAAAATTAAAATGATAGTTCTTATCATAGCTTAAAATCTATAATAACGGGGTTACAAAATGTATTTGTTGAAATGAATGAAAAATGATTCAAAAAAACAAAATCATTTAATGGCTCATGAGCTGCAAAGTAAGCCGACCTAGCGTATTAAGTAGTTTTTACACAGTTTTGGATTCTGCATTCACCTAAATAAAATTTAAATAAATGTTTCACATTAAATTTTGCGTAAAATTCAATTGAGCGTTTGGAGGTTTTATAAAGATACACATCACTTTTTATAAGTATATTTAAAATATAATTAATAGCAATAATGCGCAAAAAAATTATCTATCGATAAAGCTATTGTAAAGTTTTCTAGCTGTATTTTTCGTAGAGAAAACAAGATTTTTGTTCTTTTTTTTCAGATTCAGAATTTGGGATGAGGGTATACAAGAGAAAATGGAGGCTAAAAACGAAGGTATCTTTTTGTACACATTTTTGAGGATATCTCTACGAAAAATCAATACTTTGAAAAAAATTAAATTGGATCCGAGAGAGCTCAACGAGCTTGATGACATGAGTAAAAAAAAAACTGCTACTCAATTTAACAAATAATTTGAAATCTGCTACAAAAATGCCAAAAAAATGAAAAAAAAATAAAAGTGCTCATAATTTTTTTATACTTAAATATGTTATAGAGTGCCTTAAAACAAGTAAGTTTTATTATTAAAACATGTTAGCATAGCTTAATTTTTTGCAGAGGTATTCAGATTTAAAGTTTTTGATTTTAGCAGTGAAATACCTGTAAAAACCTGAAACATTAGCACTAAAAAGATTATGCCACCTGCAAAAAATAGGATATTTCCGGATACTTATTTTTGGATGAAAGTTGGGCATCTCAGGCACATTGGCATATTTTTTTTTCTTAGTGTCATTTAGTGAATAGAAAAGTAGAGTGGGGATGAAAAGAGAGACCCAGGTTTTAAGGAAAAAGCAGTAAATTTTATTTGTTTTTGAGACATTAAACATATTTAGGAATAATAGGTAGCATAGTGCGACCAATTCACATCTATGTAGCAGTATTCAAGGTATATTCTAGAAGGTATTCGTATGAATATAGTTATAGAAAAGAGAGCATGTTCCGATTTTGAAGATTGAAAACTTTTGAAGGTTGAAAACTTTTGAAAATTAAACTTTTAAAAAGTTTCGATTTTTTACGTAAGGGTTTGCATCTCCAAGAAATCTAACCAATTTTAACATATGGAGTGTAACGTCCAAGGAACAGTTATTCATATCTCTGATAATGCTGCGTTCTTTTTGTTTTTGGAGTATTGCTTCTCAAATCTGTGATATTGAAGCAGCAAGGTTTCTTAAACATTAAGTTTCTATTTGATATTAGTATTTTTTTTAATGAAGACCATGAGCAAAGCAATCGCTGATGCTTGCCAGAATGCATAACTTGAACCTCCCCCAGTCACATACACTTCCAAATCCTGGGGAAAGAAAAAAAAAAAGATACACCCTGATTATTCTCGGTTAATTTGTTTTTTCCATTATTCATTAATACAATACCATGTCCTCCAGTGTTGGTCCCAACTGTACTGAACTCAAGCAAAAATACGACACTTGCTTTAACAAATGGTACTCTGAAAAGTTTTTGAAGGGAGACACTACACCTGAATGTGAAGAACTCTTTAAAGATTACAGAGCTTGTGTTATGGTATGTAATTTGAAGGAAACCGTCAAAAATATATGTATCTAATTGAGTCTTTTATCAGTCCACATTGAAAGAAAAAGGCATCGATAAATTATTAGATGATTCTCGCAAAGAGGCACCTTTCCCTTCAACCGATCAAAAGCAAGAGAATACAGAAAAAACTGCATAAAATTGTAGCATTAGATTTCCTTTTTATTTTATCTTTCAAATATCACTTTCTCCTCCCCGTTTCCTTGTATCAATAATCACTAAATACAAACATAATTGTAATAAACATTTTGTGGCAAAAAGTATCTAATTGAGTCTTGTTTTGTTGATTGCATTTGGTTGCAAATTTGAAGGGAGCATTTTGACCATTGTCGTGACTGGTTGGAAAGGTTTACATTACAAAAGGAAGTTGTGAAAAATGTTTATACAACATCTTCTCTATATATAAACAATGGCTTCTATCATTAATTCACTTGCTGTACCATCCAGCTATCGTGATCAATTATATCAGGTAAATTTACATTGTAATTTCAACATATTAATTACCGTTAACGCGTATACATTTCATTAGGGATCTTCAAATCAACTCACTGATGACCTATCCACAACAGCCACACTTTACGTTGGAAATTTATCCTTTTTTACAACAGAAGAACAAATATACGAACTTTTCGGAAAATGTGGAGAGATCAAGCGTATCATTATGGGCCTTGATCGTAATCAAAAAACCCCTTGTGGATTTTGTTTTGTAGAGTAAATATTTAAATGTTGCATTTTCATTATACATACAGACAAATTAATCAACGGACATACTCTAGATATTATCACCGTTCCGATGCACTTGATTGTATGAAATACACCAATGGTACTAAATTAGATGAACGTGTTATTCGTTGTGATTTAGATCCTGGCTTTAAGGAAGGTAGACAATTTGGTCGTGGTAAGAGCGGTGGTCAAGTGAGAGATGAATACCGTACAGAATATGATGTTGGTAGAGGTGGATGGGGCCATCGTATGCGTATGCAACTTGAGCATGAGCGTGAACGTAACATTAAAGAAAACTACGAGCCCATCAAGGATATTCCTCAAGGTGCTGAAGAGTATAAAAGTAGAGCTGCCACAGGAGGACAAAGCACAAAACGTAGATATGAAGATAATGAAGAAGAATCCCGTAAACGTCAAAAAGAACAAGTATGTTTAAAAAGGTTTTATTTAATGAAAAATTCACTAATATTGAATTTGTATAGAATCCACGTTTCAGAGAGAATGAGGATGATGATGAAGAGTAAATCAATTAGTATATATGTAAATCAAAGTAATTCCCCTTCTTGTTTAATTAAAGCTATGATGAGATGAAAATGGAGGAGGACTAAGATGATTATTTGATTGTGATGCTTTTGGACGCAATGGCTTCACTAATTGTGCTAGTGGTTGTAATGACACTTTTTTGACAAACTGTGATAGTATATTTGATGTCTGTTTGGTTGTTAAAAGGTCTTCAAAATATGGAGCTTTATCTGAATTGGGGCCTGTGTGAATTATAGATGGTTTATCTTGTAACGATCCCAATGATTTTGTTCTTCTTAGAGAGGAGCCAGCAGTTGTTGTACTTATTAGCGATCCTGTTTCCTTATTTAAATGCGAAGCTAAATGATCTCTTATATCTTGGACAAAGAGTTTAATTTAAGGGTTTAATCATACATTTCAATTAATCTATCTAACCTTGTGAGAGCATTGGATGATAATCATTTGGGTACCCATATTGTTGATCGTTGTTTTTTGCAGGCCATCTATAAAAATTACTCGAATGTCTTTTTTTATCAAATGAAGTTGCTAGTTGTATTTTCCAGTGTGTATTTTCTTGAAATCGGTTATTTGTAATGTCTTCATCAACACACAACACATTTTTCTTATTTTTTGATTTTGTACTTGGTTTACGAGAAACAATCTTTTTCGTCGTTCTTAAACTCTGGGGTTGCGCTTCTTGCATTGATGAGTCATATTCTGGATTGTTGCTTATGCTCTTTGCCATTTGACTAAATGCGGTTAATAATCCAATCTGTTGTAGTTGTATTATGTCACCATCCAACACAGGTTTGATACGTCGAATATGTTCATGAAAATTAAGTTTAATGTTTGCGTGTACATCTGTTATATATTTAAGTCCATTTCCTGGATATTGAATTGTCCAATCAATCTTTTCATTCATAAACTGTGTCGAATCATTAGATAATAGTCGTAAACCTCTTAATTTCGAGAAATCTCTATCAGACGATCTGGAGTCATGTCGATAAGGTCGACATGTTAGGACCATTTTATGCGTATCAACAAAATCTGGTTCCTGAGTCATACGGTCATTGATCTGCCATGCATGAGCTCTATCATCATGACCGCCAAAATTACTTTTGTATTTAGCTGGGGATTTTGATTTACATGCAGGATAGATATAGACTTGGTCTGAACCTTTAATCGTGTGAGATCGATGTTCCACTGGATCAATTGCATTTGAGCCGTTAGTTGCGGTAGGTGACCATGTTAAACGCCAAAGATATTGAGTTTCGGGTGATTTGTTTAATTCTGTTGAATCAGCACTAATAGCACGAACTAAATAATCAAGTTTTTCGCCTGGAAATATTGGATCAGGTTGATTAGCAGCACCTGGACCCCAACATAAGTAACTATGTGTTGATATATTATAAATCTTGATAGGATGGTAAACGGGAATTTGAATGAACTTAGCATCTATAATGCTATTGATAGCTTTCTGTGATTCAGTATCCAAAAATTCATGCAAAGGTGTTAATTCTAGTCTTGAAATAACAGATCCATCTTTCAAAAACTGTTCTAGATTAAAGGCTGGCATTTTTGGCGTTGAATAATGTTTGTCTTTTATTAAGCCTAGATTTTTATAAAAAGCATGCATACTATCAGCAGGGTTTGTAAACTTGTAAGCTTGCTTATAATGTCTTTTGTATCCTAACACTAGTTTTCTTGGCCAAAAATAACCAAACGTATTCCATAGATCAATTAATTGAATCCATTGTATTGTTGCATCTGGCTCTGATAAAACCTGCTGCAATTTTAATTGAAGCGCTCTTGTAGGTCGTTCTATATTATCTACTTTAACTGATGCATGTTTTCTTAGTTGTATCGAATGTAATGTATTTTGGTTATTGAGCATATCTGTTGACGCATGAAATATTTTAAAGAATTCAGACATTGTTTTCATCGTTAAATCATCGTTTAAATGAGTGATAGCGCCACATTCAATTAGGTTTTCCGCCCAATCCCATTCTGTAATTAATTCTGTAGTCAACATTTGCTGTGCTGGTAAGGGCTGGTCAGGATGAATATATATACATGGTTTTTGATTTAATACAAAACAAGGTTGGTTTGCGAGTTTTCCATCAGGGCAAATGCCGCTTCTCCAATCATTTAATCGATATAACAGTTGATTTGTTTGATCTCCAGATAATACATGTATATCTGATGAAAGCATGTTTTTGTTTATATGTAAAGAGAAAAAAAGGAACCAAGAAGAAAAGTTCTTTATTTCGTCTTGTATGTTATGTTATGTTATGTGTTACAAGTCGGATGACCGTTAAAAACAACGAAAATCTCGAAATAGTAATTCTAATCCATTATTAAATTACTATTATTAATACTATTACTATTACTATTACTACTACTACTACCACCACCACTACTACTACTATTTGATGACCATGAATAAAGAGATGATAGCCAGCTAGTAACATATCCTATCACACCATGGTTAGTATAGTCTGTTATTTGTAATTGTTTCTCAAGATCTTCGCTAAATATGAATTCAGTTGGAGGCCCGTTCATTTCCAAAGCTTGTTCATATAATACAATGGCATCTTCCAAATTTTCACGCATATACTCTATTCTTTCTATATTTGGCGGATGACTAGATCCAAACCATGAATTGACTAAAGAATCCAAAAATTCTCGAACTCCATATTCTAAATCTTCGTATTTTTCCTCATCTTTTGATGCTGTTGGAATTGATCGCTTTGCTGCTGCTATAGCTCTACTTTCAATGACAGGCTCTTGTATAGTCTTGACATTTTCTCCTAGTTCTGATTCCAAATCTGCCATTCTCTGCCAAACGTCAATAGCTGCTCTGGGATCATAACCTGCTTTAGCTAATATCTTTAATCCTACTAGATCTGCCTTAATAAACAAGGTGTTTGAGTTGACTCGTTACATGATTTCAATGCAATTAAATTATTATTTACTTCTTTCTCTAGTTTCCTGTTGTAGGTTGTTTGCGTTTCCAGTGTGATAAATGTCGAAATATATTCGTTGATTTTTTGATTTACATATGGGCCCTGGATTAATTATCGAATAATGATTAATTTCTTACTAAATATACTAGATGATAGAGTTTTCTTTTACCATAGATTCCGTTATCATCCAAAATACACCACGAGTAATATCACCCAACATAAACATGAGTGAAGCAAAACCATGTTGTTCCACAAAATGCCGCTGTAATGAATGCGCAATTTCATGAGATAATATCACTGCCATTCTCGTTGTATCATAATCCATATAATGAATCAATAAATTATATACAATCAAACGAGATCCTGCGCACATTGCATTTACTGTAGTCGAGTCCCAGATAACATTTACTTCGAAATCTCGTTTAGGGATGGTTAGACGAAACTCTTCTTCCTCTTCCTCAGTGCTCACCGTGACATCTACTTCTCCACTGGTTGGTAAATTGGAAGGAACTACTTGTATTTGTCTACTCTTTTGGTGAGTGTTGTTATCATCTGCATAGCGGCGTACAGGGTCACGAATATCATCTACCGCAGGACCAGCGAGATTATCAACAATAGTTTGTAACCACATGACGACTTCGCTATCTTTTGGAGCAACTAATCCACTTTGTGCTTCTAATAAAGTGTCTATTTCTGCTTCTACAATTTCAGTTTCTTCCTCTTCACTTAGATAAATTAATCTTAATCGAGATGTATTTGGTGCCTGAAAAAATGAGGGAAGATTCAATATGGAAGATTTTCAAGTTTCAGAAGGTTAGTTACCTGATCTAATCCAACAACTAATAATAATGTAAAACCAAATAATGGTATACCAGCTAATATTTTCGCTATCAAATCACCTTTACTACCTCTACGAAAAGTATGAGGCAATAATGTTAATGATGTTTTTGATGATAATGATACAAGACTAACTAATTTTCCAGTTTTCAGTGCACCTAATATAATTGCTGGTATTGGTACAATTGGCACTCGCATAGGTCGACTAGTATGAAATTCTTTTCTTGCAAGCCGAGAAAATAAGGTAGTTTTTTGTTGTCGATAGCATCCTGAACACAAGGATGATGGTTGTCTCAAAATGGTAGAAGGTTTTCTTAGGATATGCTGAAACATTTGATTCTTGGAATTGATATCTTATCGTATCACCTTAAAAATTAGAATTGAGAAAAAAAAAAAAAAAAAAAAGAGTGGGGAGGGAGGGGAAAAAGATGAAAGAAGGGGCAAATCAAAGAAATTTACACTGTAAGCTATAGAGTTAAATTTGGCTATATAAATTTATTCAATGTAACCGAATAATACAAAAAAAGAGATTGCAATCATTAATAAAATTACTTTTTATATCGTATCAAATGTTACTGCTATAATGTCTATAAAAAATCATGGTACAACAGGACCCCTTGCTTGGTTTAATTCGGATAAATTGATACCGACTTATCATATACTTCTCCTGCTTCAATACAAGCTTGAATTGCTCCTGCACATTGCTTGATTGATTTAAACAATTTGCTTAATGCAACTGGATCATGACATTCTTTTACCCTCTCAGTCAATTCATTCATCTTGATTGTAAGAGTGGATACAACGTGCTCAGATGAAAAGAAATCAGAACAAGATCTTTGGCTGACAGGTGCTAGTTCGGTTTTTTGTCTTTTACGTTCCTCGGTAATTTGTGGAATAATAGGCGAATGAATAGGCTTTGGTTGTGTAGGTTCTGATGGTTTTGATTGAGATGGTATTTCTGCATTGTTAGCTTTTACTTCCTTTTCTTGCTTGGATTTTGTCTTTTTTTCGAGTTCTAAAGCTTCATCTTCTGTCAAAATAATGTTCTCACAAATAACGCAGAACATTTGCTTGGTATCTGGATTGCGAATCAAAGGAACCTGAATAAATCAGTGTTAAATCAGGCACAATAGGCTCAAAAGAAATCTTACTGCATAACATGCTGGGTTGGGGCAATGATCGTTTAATAAAGCCCAACGTTGCAACATTTTTTGTCCAATAAGTTGAGATGCTTTCGATGATTGTTCTCTTCTTTCACGGCGAATGCGTAATTCCTCCTCGCCATTATCAACAGCTGCTACAGAAGTTACATCATTAACTACGGGATCTTGTTGCTTTTCTTTGGTATCAACAGCAGCAGGGGATGGTGCAGATTTCTTATAGTTAAAAGTAGCACCATTATTAGGAAGTTGATCGTGGTAGGTACAGAATGAAAGTGACCCATCCTTGGAACGCATAAGGGGGAAACTGCAAGACTCCATCTTACAAATCTCATCTGTCATGATCTTTAATTGCATTATTAACAAAATATATACACGAATAATAATAATATACAATTACCCAACCCTGAAGCAAGTATGTACCAAGAAGATCTCCAGCTTCCTTTTCACTTCTCGAGGCTTTAAGCATCTTTTTTAATATCTTTTTGGAATAAATTAAAAAAGGGAAATAATCTAAAAAATTTGAAAACGACAGTTGGCTTTCAATGGTCAAACTCCACCAATTGAATAGGTTTGCTGATAATATGAAAAGAAAAAATCCACCTATTTCTATGGAGAACGAAAGCTCACCAAAGTATTGTCTGGGTTCCTGTAATGAGTACAATTATCTTTTGGCCAACAAGAGCGATCGATAAGAACAACGTACTAAATAGCAGGGAGATTGGTGTTACTCTAATTGGCTATACGAATATTGATACGAATATTTGATTTATCTTCCATCTTCCCTCTATGGGCTATTGATAGCTGTCCGAAAATAGAAGAGTTAAGACTAGAATATCCTAAAATCGATTGTAAAATTAAGTACTTAAATTAAAATGTTATTTTTTTTTGTATTTAAAAAATAGATACAACTAAATGCTATTCTGCATTTTTTGTTTCAGCAAAAAATATTGATTTTTCGTCGAGATAATCAATATAATAGCTCATGTTACAGCTTAAAATACAAAATCTATCATAACTGAGTTTCAAAATCGAATCGACAACAAAATCAACGAAAAATGATTCAAAACACAAAATCGTTCAACAGCTCATGAACTGCAAAGTAAATTGAACTAGTATATTAAATAGTTTATGTACAACTTTAAATTTTGCATCTAGCTGCACAATATTCAGAAAGATAATTCACATTGAATTTGCGTAAAATGCGATAGAAATTCTAGAGGTTTTTTGAAGATACACATCACTTCTTATAAGAATTTTTAAAATATAATTAATGGCAATAATGCGCAAAAAAATCATCTATCGATCGAGCTATTGTTGAACATTCTAGATGCATTTTTTGTAGAGAAAACAAGATTTTTATTCATTTTTTTTTCAGATTCAGAATTTGGGATGAGGGTATACAAGGGAAAATGGAGGCTAAAAACGAAGGTATCTTTTTGTACACATTTTTGAGGATATCTCCACGAAAAATCAACATTTTGAAAAAAACTAAATTGGACCTGAGAGAGCTCAACAAGCTTGATGACATGAGTAAAAAAAAACTGCTACTCAATTTAACAAATAATTTGAAATCTGCTACAAAAATGCCAAAAAAATGAAAAAAAATAAAAGTGCTCATAATTTTTTCATACTTAAATATGTTATAGAGTGCCTTAAAACAAGTAAGTTTTATTATTAAAACATGTTAGTATAACTTAATTTTTTGTAGAGTTATGGAGCCTCAAAGTTTTTGATTTTAGCAGTGAAATACCTGTTGATTTATCGAGACTTTGTAAATTAAAATCAACGTAAAAAGTAACGTTTATTAGAATGAATTAAATATGGGTTTATATAGTTATTGTAATTGTGTGATAAGATCTAATGGATAAATCAACCTGTAAAAACCTGAAATATTAGCACTAAAAAGATTATACCAACTGCAAAAAATAGGATATTTCTAGATACTCGTTTTTGAATTAAAGCAGAACATTTCAGGTACATTGCCATATAATTGCTTCTTGGTGTTAATTAAGGAAAAAAAAAACTAATAAATGTACCTTTTGTAAAAGCGGTGATATGCATATTAAATTAATATTACAGTTTATTTTGATGCAATAACGAATGCAAATATACGATGTGCCTGTGTTCCATTCTTGTACAAATTGGGAATACATGCCTATTGCATATCCACTGAATAGAACTACTGTATTAGGTTGAGAGTATGGCTGTAAATTTACCACATTTTATAACACTTGATAACACTTGATTAGGAGAAAATCAATTTTTCTGCATAAAAATGCAAAACAAAAGATGTATAAGCAAAGAATGATATTTAAAGGTTGTTTTGAATTAATATATTGTATAATAAATTTTGTTATTTGACGTCTTGAAAAATCCTTTAAAACCAACTATCCATGATTTCACGTTTACTTTTTTACATGCTAATTTGCTAAAACTTCCTCTGTTGTAACAGTGTAACCATGATTATGTTCTTTAGCAAAGGTCATTTTACCAGTCGAAGGCTCTAAATATGCTTCTTGGATAACAGTTTTACCACTTATACCATCAGCAAATAGATTTGATGAATTACTAATGATTTGAGGAATCATTCGACCAGTTCTTGCTAATTGAGACCAAGTTTCCTCTGAGAAGCCAATCAAATAAGCACCAATTAGCCAAATAATAATATAACCCAATACCCATAGCATGCTAAGTAGATTCCATCTTGCAGCAGAGTAAGGATACAAGCTATTGCCAAGAGTAGGTATTTCTACTGATTGCGGACAATTAGGGTTTGTGTACAATGCATCTGCCAATACACCTTTATCAGACAAGCTTTCATGATTTAAAATATCTGAAACTAATCCTTGAGAACCATATAAACCAACACCATTTTCAATAGCATTTGCCAAAGCATCAGCGACAACTTTGTTATTAGCTGCATTGTCACCTACAGGGCTGCATAATTGTGATTGGCAAGTGTAGTTTGAAGCAATTGCGGATACATAAATGCCTGCTGTATATCCATCTGAAGAGGGAGAGTAAATAATAATAACTTGCTTATCATCGGAGGTGGTATGCCGAAGCACATTAAGCTTGATTTCTGCAGTAGTGTTATTATTAGAGCCAATACCAGTATTATTACTAGTTGAGTTAAAAGGCAATGCAAGGTTATTTGTACCCTTGGAAATAGAGATTTTGCTTGAATTAAAGTTATAAAAATTAGATGTTGTAGTATTCAAAAGAGATTGCTCGCCATCAAGACTAAGCATGATAACATCTGATGCCAAAGTATTTTGTTCTTGTTCTTGTTGTTGTTGTGCAGGCGATAAAGATGGTATAGAAGAAGCAATTGATGCATTTTCTGTTGTTGTGGGTAAAATAGATGATGTTGATGATACTGCGGTCTGCTGCATATTATCCTCATCTTCACATGTTTTGGAGCGGTAATGCCTTCTCCTTAATTTTGCTGCTGTTGCCGCCGTTGTTGTACCACCAAGTCTGATATTCTGGACAGGTGTGATAGATGTTTTAATCAAGGAAACTGCATAAGGTTTTATTGAAGGTTGATATGCATAATTCTTCAGGAGAGCAGAGGCGTCAGATATCGTATGAGAAATTTGACCGGATGAATAAGCAGAAGATGCTGCTTGATAATCGTTGGTATTCATATGTTGACATTCTGCCAAATTCACATCGGTAGTTGCACCCAATTTGTAATAAACACTCATGGAAGATTGTAATTCCCCCTCTAGTGCATTCCCCAAAAGGGTTGCTGCCGTTACCAAAAAGGCTAATAAGAAATATCTAAATCCAGATTTATACTTTATACAGCTCCACATGGCTCCAAAACCACCTGTAGCACCGAAAGAAACGACCGAATCAGGATTAATACCTTCTTCAAATGGTTTTACTAGAGCAACAGTGATAGATCGGGTAGCAAAGGAACAAGCAAATCCCAAGAACAATGTATTAAAGAAATTTGCAGGATAAGTTCTATAAGCAGGTAATAATGTATTTCCAGGTAATGGCACTAGCCACCATAATCTTGCTAATATAAAGCAAATAATAGACAATGCCCAGTACAAATGTGATTTCCAATCAATGTGATATACACCACGATAATTGACCAAAATATCATTATTATGTGGTAGATCAATTGCAGATGTCGCAGTTGAAAAAAGCCCTTGTTTCTCCTGTGTAGATTGTTGCATTGATTTGAAATAAAGGAGATTGAAGAGAAAGAAAGAAGAGCAAGGGAGTTCAGTTTGATCTGTTCAAAGTGATATTTATTTTTATTCAGCCATCCTTTTTATGTTTGATGTGTAACAACCCACTAAATTAAAAAAGGTACATAAACACACGTTAAATGTCCTCCTCCTCCCCCCCAAAAAGTCAAACATGGTAAATGATATTATTAGTATAAAAAGAACCTCGCACATTGCCTCTTCGTGACTCTGGAACATTGGTTTTGTAACCTGATAATTTGGTCTCTTCTTTTTTCGTCTTCCTTTTCACTCTTTTTTTCTTCTCTTTTCAAATCATTTCTAAAATGGAATCTAAGCGTATGTCTAGCTTTTTATCAACAAAACTCTATCAGTATGAGCTTCAAACTGCTCTTTACATGTTGGAACCTTGGGAAAAGGCCTTGTTTAGTAAGTAGCTTTTTTTTTTTTTTTCTTTTTTTCTGTTTTTTTTTCTAGATGTTTTTCCAACATGAAATTTTCTTCGCTAGATACTATCGTATTAAGTATTATTTCCTTGTCGGTTGTTACCATGTATCAATATACACCTGTTCTCTTTAAGCTTCTTCACTAAGCATCATCCAACTGTACATCCTTATTTTTATTTCATTTTAACAGCTCGTTTCTCTTTTTTACTACTTAATCATTTCCTTTAATAACCACAATAATAACACTAATAACCACAATAATAATAATAATAAACACATCAATAAAATATCATAAATACCAAGAGATACAAGATAATCTTTAGTGTAACTGCAAACGGAATAAATATCTGTATGATAATTAATGAATATCCACATGGTTATGTTTCTCGGGTTTGAATTTGTGGCGTTTTATTGATCTGCCTTGTACGAGCGATGCTTTGCATTATTTACTTTTGTGAAATATCTATTACAACACTACTATTTTGCTCATACTTATAAAACGAATAGCACTTGGATAAAACCATTACATTATCCATGGATTCAATCATCATCATCATCAGCATGTTTCACTAATTCAAATGGCGATTAATGTCGCGAAAATTCAAGTAGTTGATCTTGCTTTTGACAGAAGTTCAAGTTTTACAAATAAAAGACACGAACAAAAAATACGAAAGAAAAGAGTAGCATCTGATGGTCATTTTTGATCAACATATTATATAATAGATTATGTTGTTTTCAGCTTTAAAATATTTTTTAAAAACTTCTTCTGTGGTACGCCACCATGACGGTAATTACAAAATAATGCTGCTATAATATTGGAAAACATTCAGTTCTTTAGCTATACAAATTGTAATGAAGTGCTTTTATATTTATTGTGTCTATTTCACATATAAGAAAACGCAATTTACTTTTTTGCGTTGTAATATCTTTTAGAGATTTCTAGAAATGGGGTTCCAAAGTTTGCATATGTTTCTTCTTTCATATTGGTTATCATTAGAAACTCTCTATCTGTTATTGGTAACTTTTTAGCCTATAAATATAAGATGATTAAATATATGTTCCTCTGATTTTTAATCTGTATATTTCAACTTACAATGGCTTTAAGAGCTGTATCATTTAAAATTGTCCCTGGATGCCGAATATTCTTTTTAGCTTGTATTTGCTGTCTCATTGTTTGTAACTCCTTAAAACATTTTTCCATGGTCTGATCGCCTGTTGTTCTAACTATTGGGGAGGAATTTCTGCTATTATTTGAAGTTGAAGTTGATGCAGTAGTAGCAGAGAGCGCTCTGGTGTTTCCTTTTGGTGCAGAAGCAGCTCTACTGAGGGTTGGTAGCGCTCTACTAGATGCTATAGGCAAAACTCTTCTACCAGGTATTCTTCCATGAGTTGTAGAAATATTAGCTCTATTCACCATAGATCCTGCAGATACGAAACCTGCTCTTGAAGCATTGCTGCCTCCAGACTGCGCCATTGGTGTTTTATTCTAGTATTGTTATTACAATTAATATCAATTTATATTTCATGCGAGTAGGCTTCAACTTACTTTGGTAGTATAAGACATCCGCAGGAGCTGTTCACCATTCAGTACAGCATCTGCTTTAGGACCTGTCTATATTTTAATGTTGAAATGAGTAAAGCAAACAAGTGATTTGAAAAGCATAAAACACTTACTATAATTTGAGTATTAACAAATCCCATTGCGTTGTAATCTGATTTTTGTCTGATTATATCTTCATGTACCATAGTCCTTAAAATACGATCCACTTCGGGTCTTGTTTCTTTACTCCCAAGTCCATAACCTTCTACTCGATCTCTACCAAGTTCTAACAAACGTTTGCTTTTAGACCCACGATAAATATCAATTATTTGCGCCAAGGTAATTGTTTCAGGACTAACGGCTTTAATGATCTTCAAAAGAGTGATAGCTTGCTCTGATTTATCCTTCGTAACTGTGGTGGAATTTGATCTTTTTTTACAATTATCGCACATATTACGACAATCTGCTGTTTCAAATCGTTCACCAAAATATGCCATGATTTGCCTTCTTCTACAATCAATCTCGTTTTCGCAATATCGTATCATTGTATTGAGATTATCTCTTTGTCGCTGCTTTTGTTGCCAATTTCCATCTCCTTGATCGATTAAAAATTGTTGTGTTTTGGTATCTTTAAAATGGTAGTATAATATACATGTAGCAGCGAGACCATCACGACCAGCGCGGCCTGTCTCTTGATAGTACCCTTCCAAAGAAGATGGTACAGAATAATGAATTACGAAACGAACATCTGGTTTATCGATTCCCATACCAAAAGCAATAGTAGCTACTATAACTTGTACTTCATTTGTTTGCCATTCACGTTGGATAATACTACGATCAGCTGAACTCAAACCAGCATGGTAATGCTTTACAGATAAACCATGTTCAGATCTTAATTTTTCGGCAACACTCTCGCAATCTTTCTTGGTAGAACAATAAATGATACCTGACTGTTCTGGAGGATGGCTAGAAATAAATCTCTTCATATCTGCATGCACTGTTGAATATGTTTTTGGAACAATTTCATATCTAAAATAAGATCAAAATTAGTAAATTAATAAATGTGAAATTGAATGCTGATTTACATTAAATTTGTTCTGTTAAAACTTTGTTTTAGAACTTTGCAGTTTGGCATTTGTAAATTATGAAGCACATCCTTTTGTACAGCTTCATTAGCAGTTGCAGTTAATGCCATGATGGGCACATTTGGATAAGAGCTTTTAAGAAAGCCTAGTAACTTGTAATCAGGTCTAAAATCATGACCCCATTGAGATACACAATGTGCTTCATCAATCACAAATCTTGCTAGTTTATTTCGTTGAGCTAGACTATTAAGTGTATTTCGCAACTGATCAGATTTGCTCAATAGTTCTGGAGTAATGTAAACTAAAGGGGTCATTGGAGTTGGTTTATTGAGATCAGAGAAAATCCATTTCTTTTGAGCTGCATTCACAGAACTGTTCAACATGTTAGCAGCAATACCTTTGACTTTTACCAATTGCTCTACTTGATCTTGCATTAATGATAGTAAGGGAGATACTACAAATGTTACTCCTTGTCTTTCATATCGTTGTATGATGGCTGGAAGTTGATAACATAAACTTTTTCCTCCTCCTGTTGGCATAAGTACAAATACATCCTCTCCCTTTAATGTAGTATTAATGGCTTCAAGTTGATTTGGTCGAAATTCAGCTAATTTGAATGTTTGAGTCAATGCTTTCTTTACATCACGGCTCCAAGGATAAGTAGGCTGCGGTGGAATTGCTGGTGCTACAACTACAGGTAACTGCGAAGGTGCAACTGATCCATTGGATATTGCTGCTGTGGATGATGCTGTACCTGAGAAAAATGGTGATACTTCTGCAGGTCCAAGTTCATCAGGATCTTCATCATCGGATATAATAAGGTGTACATCAGGTTCAATTGCATCTTCCTCTACTAATAGCGATTCAGGGCCCCAATTATTTATGCGATCTTGTAAATTTTTGATTTGTTGAACAAGATCTGCTCTCTCATCCATCAAAGCCTTCTGATCTGAAGGGTTTGGATTCGTAGACAACCCTTCAACAATACTGTTATTTACCTCGTTTTGTCTTTGTATAAGTGTACCCATGATCATTTCCAATTCATCCTTTGTTGATTGTTCTGATCCTGATGAAGATGATGTATGATTAAGCGATGCAGAGGAGGCAATATTATCCAAATTCATGATATCGTTTTCATTAATTGGTGAAAAATCACTCTCGGTGTCCATCACTCCATTATTCTGTGCAGGAGTATTATTATTAGAAGCGTATCCGGCCATTTCTTCGTGAAAGGCATCTTCATATGCAGCTTCATAAAAATCATCTTCAAAATTCTCTGGGAAATTGTCTTGGAACTCATCATCGTATAAATCATTCCCAAAGAAAGCTTCTTTGGGAAGCTCGTGTGTTTGAGGAGGTGAGTTACTGGATATTTTCAATCGCTTAGGTTGGCTAGATGTCAAATCAATCATATCATCGTTGTTATCTTCTCTTCTCTTGATACCTACACCAATTGTTGTAGAAGAGCTTATTATAGGTGTATTTATTGTTGAAAGTCTGATTGGAAAACGACTTGTTGTAGAGGAATTGTTTGAAGAGGATACTACAGTGCTATTGTTGGTAATACTGTTGTTGTAATTGCTGCCATGGTTGATATTGTTGCTGATGCTGATATTGTTGTTGTTGCTGCTCAAGTTGAAGTTTCTAATGTTGTTGTTTTTATTGTTAAAATTATTGATATTTTGTGGTTGTATTTGGTTCGTACTTGTAACTAGTAACAAAATATTAGGATACGTTTGTTTATGAAATAAAAGTAATTTACTTGGTGAATGAGAAGAACTTAATCGTTCTCGTACTGGTTGGTAATTGTAAGAGGTTATAATCTTGGGTTTTATACAGCTGTTAAACCAGTCTACTTGTTCTTGATAGTTTTCGTGTTTGATATTTTCATTTAAATTAGGCTTCATGGTAACTGACAAAGATGTGGAACAGTGCGCAGTTTCCTATAATAATTGTAATTTTTGGGTCGCGCTGATTACAGAATGCCGTGAATTTGTGAGGCGTGTTTCTGGTGTTCAAATATTCACACTATCTTAGCTGCGACTCTCTGTATATGTGTATAATAATTACGAATGAGCGAACCTTTATATTAGAACAGCATTTTAGCTTTCCTTCATTCCATTGATCAACGAGATTAACGTAAAAATTCGATATTTTTAAAAAAAATCATGAACTTTTGAAGGGTTTAACCTTAAATCATGACATATTTTAAAGATATGTAATTATGTACTGCTTCACAACATTTAGCTGTTTACACTCTCGTGTCTTTGTTCCTTTCCCAGAGATTAAAACAATATTTTATATAATCAGCTCAAGAGTTTTACAACAATGCAAAAGGAAAAGCGAGAAAAAAAGAACGGACAATTAATCAAGAGCAACTTTGTTTTTATTTTATATATACGATTTTTTTTAGTTCATCGGCTTGATCTATTTCTTTTTTAAAAACTGGGACATATAGAGTAGTATCTTGAGAATAAGCTCATATTTTTTTAATCTTCTACCTGTTGAATGAATGCTGTGATATATCAGCCTTTGAAAATCATTATTTAGGTAATTTTGGAAGTTTCATGCGGGACGTAAAATTGCATCATTATTCAACATCAAGTTCAGTTTATTATATATCGGATGGATTGTGTCAATTGAGAAATGCTCATAAGTATATCACATATTCCAAAATGTAGTTGTGATGTTGTGATGGAAATTCGACAGCAACCAATATAGATACAAACATCTTTTGTTTGAATGATTTTTATAGTACATCTAATTTTGAAACGTTTTATTTAAATTTAAGTCAATTTATCTACCTAGAAACTTTATTTATCAATAATTCAATAAAAAATCTATAATTTTAAATTTAAAAAGTATATAGTAGATAACGTTGCTCATTATTTGCTCGACCGCTAACTGCCGATCACATAGTTTTCATTGCCATAGATGCTAGTTTTGGCTATTTCTAATTTAAAATGGTCTGCTGAGTCACCCCTCACCCCCATTTGATACAACTGGGCGTTTGATCTCTACGATTTAACCAGCAAATTAATAGGGTAATAAAACTTTAATTCTAAACATTGTTACAGCTGTAGCATATATTTTGAAACTTTCAGCCTACTTGGATCAATATTCATTGATTACAAGCATTTTTCCAGGTACTTATAATTGATTTTACTAATAAATCAATTTTTATAGATCAAAAGTAAGTTCGTTCTGGTAAAGCATTGAATAAATTGGCTTGGGGCAGAGAGGGTAAAAAGTTGGCAATAGGTTCCAGTGATGGCCATGTTTATGTTTATGATGTTGGAGAGGTACCGTAAGACTAAAACTTAATGTAAATCACCTCTAGCGCATTAATTATAAAGCAAGGTCATATTATCATCAAATAAACTACCATAAAATATTAACATTTATAAAGATTTACAGTAATAAGCTTGAATCAAATGAGTACAGCATCATTAATTCTTGAAAAAGTTCTCAAGTATTATAAAATCTCTTATTTTTAAGACTTACAAGGCTTAGAATCGAAATATTAATTTTAAAAATTATTCTTGTCCAGATCATCAATTTTGACATTTTTTAAATTTTTTTTTCTGATTTTGCAAATTTAGAGTTAATTATACTACCGATTATGAAAATAAAAAATATACACATGTACCAAATTTAGCACTCTATTTACGCAATAAAAAATAACAAACATTTTTATTGCAAAATATTACATGAAAATCCTTTAACCAAAATTTTGTTTTTGGGGCAAAAGTGCAAATTTTCATTACTTGACATTTAATATTAAGCTTTTATAAAATGTGTATTAGCTATGCCTACAATTTTCTCTCATAATGTATTATATTTAAACGCTGATTTTGGTATCAAAATTTGATTTTTCTGTTTTTTGATCTAAATCATGAGTGTTGGTAAGGATGAAATGAACCCCAAAAATGTCCGCGACAAAGTCTTAATTTTCAGACCGTACATGGTTAAATATAAGAAAAGTTGAAAAGTACCTTTTTATTTGAAACTTAGATATACCATAAGAGACTTAGCCGTTCAATCTTGCCATGCTCAATTACGGCGTCGCTATACGGGCTCGCGTTTGCAGTTTTTTAATGAATGTACGACATGACAGACGGATTTTCGGGTAGGAAAATATATGTTTCTATAGTCTATAGTAACAGATATTGCCTATCTCGTTTACTTTATGGTTCATGCGCTGTAATTTACTTTATATCTTGAATGAACTTAGAAGAGTTATAATTGTACTTCCCACCACTTTTTTTATAATTACGTTTTTTTAGCATCAAGTACGATGTTGGCATTCAATGTATTTCAGTTAAATTGAACGGATATAGATATGGTTCATGCAGAGATCTATGAATTTGTGAGAGAACTCACATCTATGAACACAAAGATGATCCAAATTGTGATGCTTACTCGATCTGTACGCAATGTTTTTGTGGCGATTCCTGGTGGCTCAAGTGTAATTTTGGCATTTGATTGTCAAATGTATCGGATCAAGATGAAGTTGGTTGATTGATATAACGGGTAACAAATTCAACGTCATTTATTGAATAGGCGAATGTGAATGTATAAAGCAAAGCTTATTTTTGAATAAAAGTACTAATTATTCTGATTAACATCAGTAGGCTCAAAAAGCATAGTTAATTGCAATCATTGCTACTAAATTACATAATTTGATATGCAGAAATCTCTTGAAGCATTCATTCTTCTTTTTTGGCAATGCTACAAATCATCATTCCACATGACTGAATATTAATCAATCAGAGAAAATGCAACTGGTAAAAAACTGATATACCTAGTGCACATCGAGGTCAAGGTTGATAAAAGGTGCATTCATTATGTAGTGAAAAGTCGCAAAATTTTGATGGATAGAAATTACAGGACCAAAGTGTTGTGTTTGCCTCAGAATTTTTAAAAAGGTTTAAAAGCACACTTCATCAAACTTACTTAGATGTTAAATACTCGTCATATGCTACTAGTATCATCTTGGTTTTTTATTTAATTGCTGTATTATTAAAAATCAAGTTTTTCATAGCTTTATAGCTTATAACAATGATAATGGGTGTAATGAGTCAAGCATTTCAGTTTCATTCATGCAAAACCTTGCCTCATTCTTTATATATAGTGTATACTGTATATACTATAAGAAAATTATTACATGATCCCTTGTAGATTTATTTGTCTTGTTATACTCCCTTTACTTTTATTTATTCACTAATAAATATCTAAATTACAAATAAGAACGCCAACCTTCATCAATCCAGTGATCACCAATTCATAATTACAAGAATAATAATATCTATAAACTGTCATGAACCTGTCAAGCTTAATCTATTATTACATTACTATCCTAAACATATCACACATTATTACCTTATCCAAACTGCATATCAATCTCCAGCTTATGCAAGACATTCTATTACTACCCGCACTGCGGCGCAACCAATGACCATCATATTACAATGTCAACCTACTCGCATCCAAGTTATAGAGTAATTCAGTAACACTGTGCCCCTGAAGTCTAGTTCCCTTCATGAACTAGACTCTTGAATAATTTAGTATAAATAACCATCTTATTTTCATAATTCCTTTTATTTCTTCGTCAGTTCTCCTCATCATTTCCCTTATTATATAGTCTGAGATAAACCTAAACATAACAAATAAGTCTTTGTCTGTGTCTTTTGCCCCTTATATAATATAACCCTGATATTGGAACTGACCCAATACCGCATAAAGCTTAAGTTTAACCCCTGAATAATCTTGTCTGTCCCTGTTTAATTTGCCTAGCAATCCTGCCTATCCTTGTTTAATTTGCCTATCAAATTAATTCTGTAATGTGCTCATCTGATAATAATCTGTCTGAAGAACAGATCCAATTCTTAAATAACTTCTTAAGTCAATTTCAAGCCTTGCAGGAAAGTATACCTGCACAGTTAGAAGCCTTTTCCAATACTCTAAGTCTCGTTGAAAATAATCCCCATGAAAAGCTTAATAGTAAAATCAACAATGTACTTTCCCAAGATAAAACGGCTATCAAAGCTTTGGGTGAAGAAATCCAAGAGTTTATTGATAACCATGTAGTACTTAAGGCTAACTTGCTCAAAGAGCAGCGTGTAGCAGAAGCTAATGCCACGCCTGCTGTGAATCCTGCTACTACTTCTACTCCACGAAATATTCTTCCCATGATGAAGGTGAAGAAACCCAATCCATTCTCTGGAAAACCTAACCAGTGTAATGCTTTTTTTTCCCAATTAATCTTGGTATTTGCAAGTAATCCCGCTCGGTTCGAATCAGACCAAGCCAAGGGGCTGTGTGCCACTAGCTATATATGACTAATGTAGCATTTGCATACATGGAGCCGTACTTGCAAAATATCTACTCTGAAAATCCCCCTGAGATTTTAACCAACTTCAAAGTATTCAAAGAAACTATTACTAAAGCCTTTGTTGATACGAATCCAATCGTCAATGCCGAAGCATCAATCCGAGCATTGAAACAGAACGGCCCTGTCTCTTTTGTTTATGCTACTGAATTTAAACGTCTATCCATGTTGTTAAAAAAATGGAACGACGATGCCCTGATTTCCCAATTTAAATTAAACCTGAAGGGTTTTGTAATTAAGGAACTTGCAAGGAGACCTAAATGCAAAACCCTTAACGAAGTAATGTCTGCCTCAATTGAAGTTGACAACTTATTGTATGCTGTACAGAAACATCCAAATTCAAATAATAATAATGGTAATCAAAAACACTCAAACAACTATAAAAACCAGCATAAAAACTATCCTTATTCAAAAACAAATTTTACAAACATGAACTCTACTGCTACCCCTATGGAATTAGGCGCAATCAACCAACATAAGCCTTTGACCCAGGCTGTCAAGGACTTCCGCAAGAACAATCAACTCTGCCTCTACTGTGGTGGAAAAGAACATTTTAACAACAACTGTCCCAACAAAAAGAAGACAGGAGTGATCTCGTTAATCCTTGGCGGTGTTAACAACTTCACCGATTCAATTGCCACCGCCGTGTCTGGTAAAAGAAGACGCATGGACAATCTTTGGAACCCTTCTTCTGATATTGGTTAGATAAAAAACCTAGGAAGATCAGTTAGCGACTCTATCTTATTGTTACCTGTTACCTTGTATCATGGGTATAATGAGGAAGAAGCCACCGCTACTCAAGCTCTTGTCGATTCTGGAGCAATCCATAGTTTCATATCATTGGAGATGGTGGATCTCTTGGGATTCCAGTACGAAATGTTTGGATCCAACCAACGTACGACCTACCGCTTAGCCGACGGTAGCGAATCTACTTGCAAGGCCTTTACAACTGTTACTCTTCGTATAAATGACACCCACCATGAAGACTCGCAGATGGTTTTCCGAATCTTGGAATCTTGCTCTTTTCCTGTCATTTTAGGTATGTCTTAGTTAAAAAAGCATAAACCAATCTTGAACTTCGACAATTGCACTGTTAAAATGAAGTGCCTCCTATCAATGGGTTGTACTCCTGTAGACTTTGATCTTGGGTTTACAGCTCAAAATTGTCCTTTCCTAGCATTAAGAGAATCTACCTCAGCAACCACCTCTCTCTCTCTCCAAGCACTGCCACCTCCGTGTCTTACTCTCCCATCAACCTCTCTTCCGGTCCGTCCTCACCTATCGCCATATCTTTGGATTCAGCCGCCACTTCCTCCCTCCAATCCATACTAACCGCAAATCCTTTTCCACCACTTCCAACCACCTCACCAATGCTCTTTTCGGATTGGGAAGTCCCCGAAGAAGACTCACCAAATAACATCAGCTGGGAAGACGACCAGCAAACCATCATTACACCATGGGATTAAGAATCATATATCAATCAACAACAGGATATCATTCAAAAAGAAGAACTATCCGATGAATCCCAATTCTACATTCACCAACGTCGCCAAGAAGAAGAAGATCGTCAGATCCAATCGGTTTATGATCGTTTTGATAATACCAAAGATATCAATAGTATTGTCGTATATTTTCAGGATTGATAAATAGTGCTTAAAAAGAATACAATTATAAAAGAATGAGTAATTAATCAGTTCCTCAACTGCATAATAAAAACAAGATATCGTTTATTTAGATGTAAAAGTATGGCCTTTTATATTGATTTGACATTGAGATCCTGAAATGTAATTTAAGGCACTATTGAACCATTGGATCTGTTTGATAGTAATCTATGGATTGAAATGGATCAATCATAATTTAACCGTTCTTGCAGAGCTTGTGAGTTGTCTTGTTTCAATGCTGCGCTAAATATGCTTGGATGTTGATTTGATAACTACTTGATTGGTTAACTGCTGGGATGAAATAATGTGGTGTCATAATTGAGGTCCAAGCGTTCTTGGTAATTACTGGATTAAACTTGATACTATAGAAGATTCTTATATCCGATATCAAGGCTTGCACTTCAATACATGTCGTAATCAATAGATTGTAAGATGTATTGATACTGTAGAAGGTGATAATGTATGATACTAGTAGTAGGTGGAATACAACAAGTATCTTAAATCTGTTGATGCTTCCCGCTCCTACTCCTCTGCTGCTGTCACCAGTATTCGACAACATTAATGATTTTCTTACCGAAAAAATTATTGTACTTGCTGCTGTTGGTTTTCCTCGTCAAGGATTTAAAAATTTTGTAGATGTAGTTAATAACGATGATGATGATAATGAAAGCCTAACTGTTTATAACAATAATATGAATAATTCGAATAATAATAATAATAATAATAGTTTTACGAACTATTCGCCTTGTCTATTTGCTTGCTTATTAATTTCCAATGTTGAACTTGACTCAGTTAACAAAACCATTGATCAAAACAATAATAATCCTCATCATTTCCCTTATTATATATTCTGAAATAAACCTAAACATAACAAATAAGTCTTTGTCTGTGTCTCTTGCCCCTTATATAATATAACCCTGATATAAACAACATATTATCCACATTTTTTGTTAGTCCAAAATTACAGACCATTACAATGGGATGTTTCTGATTTTAGATTGACATTTATTATAATAAGGCGTGCTGATGATGCGTTTGATACTACTCTAGATGGAACCAGTCAATTTAATTTATGGAATTTGGATACAAATACCGAGGAGTCATTTGTAAGTACTTAAGTTGGTCCTGGTAAAGCATTGAATAAATTGGCTTGGGACAAAGAGAGTAAAAAGACGGCAATAGATTCCAGTGATGGCCATGTTTATGTTTATGATATTGGAGAGGTAAGACTAAAACTTAATGTAAATCACCTCTAGCGCATTAATTATCAAGTAGGACTATATTATTATCAAATAAACTATCACACAATATTAGCATGTATAAAGGTTTACAGTAATAAGCTTGAATCAAGCGGGTACAGCATCGTAAATTCTTGAAGAAGTTCTGAGGTATTATAAAATCTCTTATTTTTAAGACTTACAAAGCTTAGAATCGGAATATTAATTTTAAAAATTATTCTTGTCCAGATCATCAATTTTGACATTTTTCAATTTTTTTTTTCTGTTTTTGCAAATTTAGAGTTAATTATACTACCCATTATAAAAATAAAAAATATACACATGTACCAAATTTATCGCTCTATTTGCTCAATAAAAAATAACAAGCATTTTTATTGCAAAATATTACATGAAAATTCTTTAATCAAAAAACCGTTTTTGGGTCAAAAGTATAAAGTTTCATTACTTAACATTTAATATTAAGCTTTTATGGAATGCGTATTAGTCATAGCTACAATTTTCTCTCATAATGTATTATATTTAAACGCTGATTTTGGTATCAAAATTTGATTTTTCTATTTTTTGATCAAAATCATGAGTGTTGGTAAGGATAAAATGAGTCCCGAAAATGTCCGCTACAAAAACTGAATTTTCAGACCGTATGTGGTTAAATATAAGAAAAGTTAAAAAAGAGAAACGCTTTTTTTATTTAAAGCTTATTCATACCATAGTATAAGAGATTTAGCCGCTCAATCTTGCTATGCTCAATTACGGCGTCGCTCTACGGGCTTGTTTTTGCAATTTTTTAATGAATCTATGATATGACAGACGGTTTTTCTAGTAGAAAATTTTATGTTTCTATTATAGTAACATATGTATATTGCCTATTTTGCTTAGTTTATAGTTCAGGCGCTGTAACGCTGCTTTTACATTGGCTGAAATTTGCAATTTAGCAGGGTTTTAAATGCGTTAAATAATGTCAAAACCTTGAAAATCCTTTTATACGTATGTTGTTTTTCTCTTTTTGTTTTCCTATTCCAAGGATATATTCACCGTTTGATAAAGCATATCAGACTATCAAGCTGGTATTCTTTTCTTTTATCTGAATACGCATGCTAACATAAGGGATTAATGTTTTTAATATAGGTAGCAGTCGTTATTATATTAGAGACTGATATTTTTATTTAACCGCATTTTAGGATCAAGTAACATTATTTACTACTGTATTGTTTGACGTATTTCTTGATTACCAGATCAAATCGAAGGCAATGATATTTATATCTAATTAATAAAAAAGCTAGAACTGGTTACAAACCTACGAAATGTTCCAGAAAAGTGATAAAATTTCAAATGATATAGAAACAAAAAAAAAGAATAATCTAATGTTTTGTCTAATAACCATAGTTTTGATCGTAACTACTGTATACTTGAAAACAAATCTTTTTACAGCTGACAATCGTAAACTAAAATAGTAAGTTTAAAGAAGGTTAATTTGCTTAAATTTTATGTGTGATAAAGTAATATATATAAACTTAGATTTGGCGTGCATATAGATTTAAGCAGAAAGTGTTATTTAAGTTTATGCTCGAGCAAAAACCATTGTTGCTTTAAAAATTGTGGCGATAAATTTTTTTTACAAATGATGATAATTGTAAATATATTGGTTCTTGCATGTATTGCTCTGCATCAACAACGTATTGAATTGTATTGTCTATAATTTAATGTATATTAATAAAAGCTAATGTAATTTTGAGAACGGCACGATGCTCATGTACAAACCAATATGTGCCCATACAATCAGCTCATTATGTTCATGGCCAGATTTTACTATTATGCACAGATAGGGATAATGATATGCTTATGAGCAATTCTACTATTATGCACACATGGGATTAATGTCATGCACACGGACAGAATCTATAATTCTGCACATACAGGCTTTCCGTTGTGCTCGTGTGCAGTTTCTTTTGTTGTGCTCATGTGCATCTTGTTATCTTTTCAACCATATTCAGCGGGCACAACAGCTCAGGCTATAGTGTGCAGCCCACCTGGGCACAACGAAATTATCTTATGCAGCACAGGTCGGCGGCCGTAGTGCCCAGCGGTTAACCAATCAAGTAGCTATCAAATCAACATCCAAGCATATTTAGCGCAGCATTGAAACAAGACAGCTCACAGGCTCTGCAAAAATGGTTAAATTATGATTGATCCATTTCAATCCATTAGATTACTATCAAACAGATCCAATGGTTCAATAGTGCCTTAAATTACATTTCAGGATCTCAATGTCAAATCAATATAAAAGGCCATACTTTTACATCTAAATAAACAATATCTTGTTTTTATTATGTAGTTGAGGAACTGATTAATTACTCATTCTCTTTTAATTGTATTCTTTTTTAAGTATTATTTATCAAACCTAAAAATATACGACAAGCATTGTGCCGTTCTCAAAATTCCATTGCGTTTTTTTTCACTGGAATGGGTTTTAAATTACATCTGCTTTTATTAGTATAAATTATAATAGACAATACTGATTTATCAAAATATGTTTAGGTTAAATAAAATTAGAAATTTAATCAAGTAAAGAGATATCGTTTATTGGAATGAAATTAATAGGGTTTATATACTATTTGATTTGGGGAATTAATGGTGTGGTAAGGTAGTTTAGATGTTATTTAATAGTAATGTGTCATGTTGGTATATCATGTTGGAATATCGCACTGGCGTATTATGCTTTTGTACCATGCTTCTATACCATGCTTCTATACCATGCTTTTAGGAGCATTGTATAGTTAATATTTAATTAAGGAACTTCCGGTTCCGGATCTGTTATTATTTACTTTTTTGGATTTGACATGATCCGGTTTAAGAATGATACATCAAATACAATTCAATAAGTTGCTGATGTAAAGCAATACATGCAAAAGCCAGTATATTTACGATTATCATCATTTGTAAATGTGTTTATAGCTATAGTAATGTTTACAGAACAATGGCTTTTGCTCAATTATAAACTTGAATAGCACTTACTACTTTAATTTATATGGAAGCCAAATCTAAGATTATAGATGTTACTTTATCACTTATCACACATAAAATTTAAGCAAATTAACCTTCTTTAAACTTACTATTTTAGTTTACGATTGTCAGCTGTAAAAAGATTTGTTTTCAAGTATACAGTAGTTACGATCAAAACTATGGTTATTAGACAAAACATTAGATTATTCTTTTTTTTTGTTTCTATATCATTTGAAATTTTATCACTTTTCTGGAACATTTCGTAGGTTTGTAACCAGTTCTAGCTTTTTTATTAATTAGATATAAATATCATTGCCTTCGATTTGATCTGGTAATCAAGAAATACGTCAAACAATACAGTAGTAAATAATGTTACTTGATCCTAAAATGCGGTTAAATAAAAATATCAGTCTCTAATATAATAACGACTGCTACCTATATTAAAAACATTAATCCCTTATGTTAGCATGCGTATTCAGATAAAAGAAAAGAATACCAGCTTGATAGTCTGATATGCTTTATCAAACGGTGAATATATCCTTGGAATAGGAAAACAAAAAGAGAAAAACAACATACGTATAAAAGGATTTTCAAGGTTTTGACATTATTTAACGCATTTAAAACCCTGCTAAATTGCAAATTTCAGCCAATGTAAAAGCAGCGTTACAGCGCCTGAACTATAAACTAAGCAAAATAGGCAATATACATATGTTACTATAATAGAAACATAAAATTTTCTACTAGAAAAACCGTCTGTCATATCATAGATTCATTAAAAAATTGCAAAAACAAGCCCGTAGAGCGACGCCGTAATTGAGCATAGCAAGATTGAGCGGCTAAATCTCTTATACTATGGTATGAATAAGCTTTAAATAAAAAAAGCGTTTCTCTTTTTTAACTTTTCTTATATTTAACCACATACGGTCTGAAAATTCAGTTTTTGTAGCGGACATTTTCGGGACTCATTTTATCCTTACCAACACTCATGATTTTGATCAAAAAATAGAAAAATCAAATTTTGATACCAAAATCAGCGTTTAAATATAATACATTATGAGAGAAAATTGTAGCTATGACTAATACGCATTCCATAAAAGCTTAATATTAAATGTTAAGTAATGAAACTTTATACTTTTGACCCAAAAACGGTTTTTTGATTAAAGAATTTTCATGTAATATTTTGCAATAAAAATGCTTGTTATTTTTTATTGAGCAAATAGAGCGATAAATTTGGTACATGTGTATATTTTTTATTTTTATAATGGGTAGTATAATTAACTCTAAATTTGCAAAAACAGAAAAAAAAAATTGAAAAATGTCAAAATTGATGATCTGGACAAGAATAATTTTTAAAATTAATATTCCGATTCTAAGCTTTGTAAGTCTTAAAAATAAGAGATTTTATAATACCTCAGAACTTCTTCAAGAATTTACGATGCTGTACCCGCTTGATTCAAGCTTATTACTGTAAACCTTTATACATGCTAATATTGTGTGATAGTTTATTTGATAATAATATAGTCCTACTTGATAATTAATGCGCTAGAGGTGATTTACATTAAGTTTTAGTCTTACCTCTCCAATATCATAAACATAAACATGGCCATCACTGGAATCTATTGCCGTCTTTTTACCCTCTTTGTCCCAAGCCAATTTATTCAATGCTTTACCAGAACAAACTTACTTTTGATCTATAAAAATTGATTTATTAATAAAATCAATTATTAATAACAACATCAGTATATAGTAAACAGAATCTATATCCATGAAACATTTTAAAAGCAATTTTTTTTTGGAAATTATAGATCGATTCAAAATTGGATAAGCTACAAAAAACATTTAGTCAGCAAATGCTGATATCTATACGGTTTGCTGGTAATTTTTTTAAAAACAGTTTCTTGTTTGAGCATTTCTAAATTATTGTTGATAAAACGAATGCAAAAATGCATCTATCGCCGGTAACTCTACTTTATTCAGCCATATACTTGAGTATATACATGATATAAAGCTTATCAATTGATTATGCACACTTTATGATGGATTTTTTTGCGTTTTTTCATATTTTTGACATACTTTATACAGTGAATTCAGAGAATTTTTATTCAATATTTAGCGAATGGTATAGTACATTTTGGAGTTATAATGTATTGAAAATTATTTTGAAATTATGCACACATTTATTTTCTATTTGCATATTCGTATGTGAATTTCTTTGTAAGGCCTTATCAAACTATTATATTTTCTAACCCTCAACTCTAGGTATGGGTATAAGGCCCATTTATTGCTTTTTTATGTATAAATTAAAGAAAAAAAAAAAGGTATAAATATTATTATTATTACGTACAGGGAGTTGTATTAGTTGCTGTCAAGATGTCTCGATCATCATTAAATCTCCATAAACCACAATCTTGACAATCCTCTTGAACTTTACATTTAGGCAAAGGAAATTTATCAGGTTTTTTAAGGATATCTTCAATTACAGTGGCAATACGATGTGTAGCTACATTCACTCTCCAACCATTATCTTTAACAGTATCCCAAACACATACTTTACCAGTGTGGCATCTTGTTTCCATAGCAAACCCTGTATAGAAACAACCACTAGTAGGACCCTATTTACAAATCAATAAATTAGTTGATCTATAAAAACAAATTGCAATAAACTTACAGTACAAACACCAATAAATATCGGATCTGCAGTGTGTCCAAAATGCCAAATAGGTAAATTTTTTGCACCAGGTGCACGGGGCATATGTAATCGTTCTGAAGCTAATCGATCACCAGGACTTTCAAAACTTACAGCTGGAATCCCAAATGTTTGACCTAGCAAAGCGGCAACAGCACCACCCAAAGAGTGTCCTGTAAGCCAGATTGTTGCTCCAGGATATTTATCCGCTACGTCCAGGTACATGTGCTACAAAAATGTCTTTTTAGTTGGGGATTTAGAGCAAATTATGGCAAATCAACTTACTGCAGCATAATCGTAATAAAGCTCTGCTTTCGATATTGTCTTATCTAAGCACTGTTGATCACATTGATATTGCTTTTTACTATCATTGCAATCACACACGGCAGTCCATCCTCGATTCACTTTACCACAACAGCAAGAAAATAACAAATTATCCTACACATTATGAGAAACAAATCATAAAAATCTCGACTTAAAGGTAATACTTGCATTTAACTTGTCCTTTTCTCCTGTTGGTTCTCCATTAAATAATCCAGCACTTGTTCCTTTAAAGCTGATAATCAGGTGTGAATTGTCTGTATTTCCAAATACATGGCCCCGCATACCATCTGATTCCCAGCCAAATGTCGAATTCTGATAAATAAAAAATAAAATCTCGATTTTAGCTCATTGTTTTAATAAAATCAAAAGACAAAATTACATACAATACGCCATTTTGATCCTAAATCATACCATTGACCATCTTTACCAAGTTCTGTATAAGCGTTAAAACTCATTTCTGCTAATGACAATACGGATTCCTGATCAGTAACGTCTGGCAAAAGATAAGGCGATGGGATTAATTCAGCTGATTCTTGATTTGTTCTCAATAATTTATTAGATTTTCTCATTGCAAACACTTGTTCCAAAAAAGCAGCATTAGGTCTGTATGTTGTTCCTATATTTGATTGTACATAATAAGGCTGGGTGGGTGTATCTACTTGCATAACCTGGAAACGGTTGGGTGTAGGTCCATAGTTTGGAAAATGGTGATAGATCGTTTTAAGTGACATGTCACTCAATGGAAGAGGTCCTAAATAAGCTTGTGGTTTACATATCGAAGATGTAATAAATAGTGTAGCAACTAAAATTTTCCGTATAATCATTAAATGTTGAAAAATAGCAGAAAAAAGAAAAGAAAAAGGAAGAGATGTCGAGCAAATTGTGTATTGTAGAGTTTCGAATTGTTACACGCTCCGCCTGATCACCTCTACTAATACTGTACTACTCCATTGTCTCGCCTCCCCAAAAACTTGGGCCCTTACATACCATATATGTACGTCATGCGAGCCAATTATTCGTCCATGATCAATAATACAGCTCCTCGGTGCCAACTGTTAAGTATATTCAGAATAGGAAAATATACAATACGCAAATCAAACCTACTTGAAATCAGTTATTCCTTACTCTTTCACTGTCCAAATAAAAATTAGTAAGCGCAGATATTTGATAATTTAAAATTAACCATTAAAAAACGTTCATAGATGCAGATTTAGCGACATGCTTTGGGAAAATAATCCCTATAATTCCAAGTATTTTACTATGACATCTTTTAGCTCGGGCTACGGTAACACGAGCGTACTTTTGTCTGTATCTGAATGCAATGTATGAACAACATCAAGTTTGAAAACCCAATGATTATATATGAAAACCGCCCTATAAACAATGAATACTCGCAAAAAACCACTGAAATTAGCAACGATTGACGACTAATTTCTCATCGATTTAGCCGTTTTGTGGTCTCAAAGCATACCGAACTATCTCTTGTAATCTGTAAATACTTTCTGTATCATATCTGGATTTTTTTTTGCCATGAAAAATTGAGCGATTTTCATCGTTTTTCATCAAATTTCCATGAGGTAGTATAGGGGTCAAGTGATAAAAATCGCTAAAACTTAACTTTTAACCCCAAAAACGAGATTTTTTACTAAGGTATATAATAATGAAAAATGACCAGAATTTTCCAATAATGCAAACCCAATTACTTATTTAACTTTTACTTATTCGAAATATCAATTTTTAGGCAAAAAGCCTATTTTTCTTTTTCTGCTGATAGCGCAAAATTTTTGCAGCAAATTTTAACTAAAAATTGCACCATTAGATGAAAAATCAAAATCATTACATATTTTAATTATTAAGCAATACACATTTTATTATTAATTTCACGAGATATTCGCGAATTTTGCAAAAGTTTGGATTTTTTGGAAAAAATGAACCATTTTCGAAATATTGATTTAAGCCCAGCAATAATCGTTTTATTTCAAAATGATGTTCTAAATATGTTGTTGTTTGAAGGTATAAGAGCCCATTTTCACAAAAAAATAAAATATTGGTATACTCTCAGTGAAGATGTAAAGAAGAATATAGTATTTAATTTCAAATATGCTTGTGTATTACTATGGGAAAATCCTTTAAAAAGCGAGTTGCACACTGGAACACTAGTTAAATCGCTATAGATCAACTGTCTACTTGCAGTTATGGCTTCACAGTGTGCATACTACAATGCGTGTAAGCAAAAATAGAGTAGATAAGCATGTCAAAAGTTCGAATTTATTAGTTTATAACTATTTATTGATTTGGAAATCAAGGAATTGTTAGAATAACTCAAAATTTCGTCAATGATCTGATACAGAATAGCATTTGTTTTAGATTGTGAGCGATCTACAAAAATACGAGAAATGCTCATCACTTTGGAAAGCATCAACTAGGATAGCAGAAAGTGTCCTTTTCTGTGTAATGCAAAGCATATACTAACAATAATTCAATTATGTTTTTAAGTTCATGTTGTATGATTTGAAGGATTCTCTGCGATTTCACAGAACCTTTTTCGAATCAAACAATCTATAGATTATACGGCTTGATATGCTACTAGGTTACAAAAACACCTGATCGTTATTTAAACAATCAACGAGGTACATAATTTAGTCTATTGACGCTTATTGATCACCATGGATGGGATGACTGGCTATACGTAAATAGTTGGGGTTTAATTAAACATGGTGGTGCACCGCGTTCAATAAAGATGCTTTACACTTTTGTGCTCCTTGTCGCAGAAACACATTTTTTTTCCCTCAAAGAATCGAAACATGGCAGCTTCACCTTCATTAAAGATTACTTTAAAACTATCAGGACCAAAAGCAATTGATACAACATCACAACCCTCATCTCCTGCTTCTATTAAAAGTGTAAATAAAAAAGATGATAGTGAGCCCTCTTCTTCAACAGAGTCTCCCCGCAAAAGAGCCAAACCAAACGCTAGTCGTAGTCGTAAACCCAAGGTCGAAGGAACCCCTGTACCAGACACGTAGGTGACAAAATGTTATCTATAATACGAAATAAGACTAAAATTTGAATTAATAGACCTATAACTGTTGATGATGAAAATACAGAAGAAGGTAGACCTTTTTATATATATTTTTTTTTTGATTTTGTATGCTTAAAAACTAATGATTTACATTGATTGAATAGCACCTAGTCAACAAAGTAGGCGTGGTGGAGGTGGAGGTGGAGGTGGAGCAGGAGCAGGAGCAGCAGGACAAAATACTACACTAATTTCTCGGAAAGATTTACTAAAGTACAAGGATATTAAAGTGAGAAAATGGAGTACTAAACCTCTTGTATTTCATACATTAAAAGGTTTTGAACTACAAATACCAACATGGCAATCAGGTAGACCAAAAAAAAAAAAACGAATGTTGACAATAGGTCTTTATTTAGGTATTAATGTTTATCTTTCTAGAGGAAAAAATGACAATCAATGATAATACAACAGAACCAATTTCCGTTGCTGAAATCGATCAATTATTCTCATCTACTGCTGGTGAAAAGGATTTCCGTCCATTTTTGTGTACTCAGCCTGGATGTTCTAAATCATTTACTACATTTGATCAACTTCAAACACATGAAACCAACATGCATGGAGCAAAGAAATTAGTTTGTAATATTGATGGATGTCATAAAAGTTTTGTTACATCTGGTCAAATGACAAAGCATCGTAAAATGGTTCATTATCGAGCAGCTAGAAAAGCAAAAATGGAGGCAGCGGCAGCAGCAGCAGCAGCAGCAGAAGCAGAAGCAACAGTAGATAAAGAAGATGATATAGCTACACCTACTACTATGAATAATGGTGATAATGACAGTGTAGATGTCGCAAATTTATAAAATAAAATTGATCCCCGCCTATTTTTGCCGTAATATTCATTTGCACGTTGGGAGAGAGAGAAAGAGAGAGCACACAGACCGACAGGCAGAACAAGCGTACATATTACCCTTTTTCTTTTTCTTTTTTTCAAATTCTTTTCTAATCTTTGAAAAAAAGTCTATTAATTCTGTCTCAATTTTATATAAAATATAAACGATATATATATATCCATATATATATTAAAAAAAGAAAAAAGGAATTGTAATTTTACCTTTTTTTTTTTTCATACAATTTTTTGCAACCAAATATCGTATATAAACACATAAACTATGGCAGGTAGACATCAAGGTAAAGTGTCTAGATTTAATCTCTATTTTTTATTTATTTAATATGCTGTACTAATCATGTTTGGTTTTATACAATAAAGCACAATACGCGCGTTATAGTTCGTCGAATCCAGCATATCCAAATACAGGAGGAAATAGTAGCAATAATAACAATAACAATAATTTGAATATCCCGTTTCCACCACAAAATAACAATTCGCAATATAACCAACAACAGCAACAACAACAACAACAACAACAACAGCAACAGCAACAACAACAGCAACAACAACAACAACAACAGCAACAACAGCAACAACAACAAGCCCAGTATGCTAATGCTTCATCTATCGCTTCTCCTTATTCAGCTACTTCTTCTTCTTCTCCCGGTTATCACTCCCCAAATATTCCAAAATACAATCAAAACACGCCTATAAAAAAGTATTCCTTACAGCCACCACCTCGTAAATTACCTCTCAGTAAGACAATGCCTTCATTAGGCTTTCCCGGGATGTTTCCTCAACGTCCAGGACAAGATGAAGATATTTTAACTGAATCAAATGTTCGTCATGGATTTGTCGATCGACCCGTAGTTTCGGTAAGTTATTGACAATTTAAAATGGTTTTTGTTACTAATTTTTTTTTCTAAAAAAAAATAAATAGAATGAACACACTTGTGCTCATGACATTGTTTATGGAAAATTGCAAGATGATCAACGATTATTAAACGAATTGGGAAGTTTTATGGTTGATGTTTTACAAAGACAAAGCAGAGCGGGTTGTATTACTGGGTAATAGATTTGAATGAGAGATGTCTTTTTTTAATTATTAACTATATTACATTTATAGACCTTCTTCATTTAAACCACCCATTAGAACAACATTGATAGATTCTAAAAGAGAGCAATGGATGCAAGAATTAGCTGGTGGAATTGTACCATTGAGAAAACTTGCACGAAATGTTCCTCATGGATTTAAAGGCGAAAAGCTATTAGAAACATTAGCATCAAAACAAGTTCCATTTTTAAGGGCAACTTGGTATATTAAAATTGTTGGTTTATCTGAAATGGTAAATGGAATATCTCTTATCAAATTCTATTCAATTTAACCCTCCTTGCCATTATAGAGTCAACGAAGTGCCAGTAATGCAGCTACTTCAATGGGACCTCAACCTATTCAATGGACAGTTACTGTAACTAATCACCTCAAAAAACAATTGAACGAATTAATACCACTATCGAATAATTCAGCAAATGTTTCTAGTCCACATTCTACTGCTGGAACACCTGGTCGTGGATATAAAGGCTATAATGCATCAAACCATCATGATAATACACCAAAACCTTGGGTATCTCCCGAAAACAGAACTCGATTTGAACATAGATGGTCGTATAGTGTCAGATTAGCACGCTGGCAGTATTTTGAAGGATTGTTAGATCAACGTACATTTTTAAAATGGACTTTGGACACATTAGCAGGAAGTGGATCATTTGAGATTATGTGGTTGGTTTTGACAGGAATAATTCAAGATTATGTCGATGAATACAAACGAAACAGAACACTGACAAAACTTTTGATTGAGACATTAATCAAATCATACAGTGCTGTAAGATATCAGCTTTTTTTTTCTTAGTTAAATCAGATACTAACAATCAAATTATACTTGATAGCTTACTCAGTTTATACGTCAATCACAATCAGATACAACAACATTGGGAGTTCATTATGGGTTACAAAAAGATATTGAACATTTATTGCAATCTTTGTTTCTTTCTACACCTGATATGTTTGTAGTGCCAAAATTATATCATCAATATCGCTATTTATTCAACTCTATTTTGGGAGATGAGAGTCGACAAAAGCCATCTAAAAGCCTACCAGATGTTTGCCGTGTGATGAAAGAGTATTGGACAATGATTAAAGCACGCAATGAAGTATTTTGTGGAACTTTGGAAGAAAATGAAATGAAATCAGGTCATCCTGCCGAAATTGATGCTAAAGCGCAACCGAATGATTCAATACCTCCAGCTTCATCATCAAACATTTCAGAAGCTGTTTATGAAGAACGTGTGGTACATGTTTTGGATAGTATTGGAAGAAATGTAGATAGTATAACAGGATTGTTGTTGGATAATGATACTTGGGTTGATATTAAGGGACACACTGCTAAATCCGCATCAAAATCGATTTTCGGTACTACACGTCTTCAACCTCAAGCATTGATTAAATTAATTAATATAATGTGTCGCTGGGCAACTAGTGAATCTCGTTATGGTGATTGGAAAGCATATCTTGTTGCTTCAATTTTGTTATCTTGGAGGGAACAAGATAAAGGTCATGACAACAAAGTGCTATTGCAAGATGCATTGATTCGATTCTTGGATGACGAAGCTTGTCCGAAAACAAATGACACAACATTAGACTCACAAACAATAGATACAATAGAAGAAGGTAATTTTGATATATATATAAGCAAAATGTAGTAAATCCAAATTGACATGTTTTAGACCACATAGAAAAAACAAACACGCCTGTCATTTATTTATTTGATGTACTCATTCGATTGCAGCTATTTTCGTATCAAAAATATTTGCTTAGACTCATTGCTCGAGGTGATTTGGAACCTAAACGTCGTCATGTACGACATATCCAACAATGCTTGCATCATTTAGCATCGTTCCCACTATTAAGTCCTGCACCACCTTATTTAATCAATCAAAGACGTGTTGCTTTATACGGTACACGAAGCGATAGCGATAGTAAAGAGGAAGTAGAATCGTTGGAAAAGTTGAAACATTTAGCAAGACTTGCAGTAGCCGGGTTTGATAATAAGGATACAGATTGTTTATTTGGAGCAGAAGCAAAGGAAATGACACAGCCAGTTCCTACTGATTCAATGCAATCGTATAAATTAGCTCTCACAGAAGAAATTAAGGGTGAATTCATCAGCACAATGGACTCAACAACTCGTTATTCGGTATTGAATTTTACAAGTAATTGGTTGTTGAATGAAGTAAAGCGATTTGTTGTTAAAAGCATACAGTGAGTAAATGTATTTAAACATAAAAGAACTCGAATTAACCCATCTATCGTAGAATTGGAGAGGATAATTGGAGAGTTATGACATCCCCAGGATCTTGTTTATTGAATGTTAGACAGTTTGTTTCGATTATTCGTATTATGGAATGTGCAAAAGATTATCTTTCCATTACAGAAGTTACATTATGGGTTTTAGAGAAATCAAATGATCCAGTTTTATATCCATATATCATTGATTGCCTTCGAAAATATTCAAATTATTGGAAGCTTACAAATACTGGAATTAGAGTAGCCAATGCAGTATGGGCAAAGGTAATTTATAAAATAGTCTTTATATAAGCAATATTGACTAATATATCCCCATTTACATAGCACCTCAACTTGGCTAATCGTGGAAATAGAGATCGATGTATAATGATGTACATGGTGCAACTTGTACAAGAAGGATACCAAATGGACGACCTTGTTAGATCTCAATTAAAGCAGGACTTACAGGTCAAATCAAAATTAAGGGGACGTTATAGTAACAGCGTATCTGTTAAAGATGAATTAACGCAACTCGCCAAGGAACCTGCAACTTCATCGCTTCAATTAGTTTCTGAATCCCTAAGTGTACCATCTCAAAATGCTGCCGGCTGGATCGGTGCCATCTTGGAAAGCGCTGGTGAAGTTTTACGTATGGTTGCAAAGGAAAAACACATTACGGAACAAGCCAAATCTCATCAAGTACAGTTTTCACCTGCATTATATGATTTCCATCGAATTGTGAGAGCTTTTGCTAACGTACTCAAAGATGTCGCTAATCATACAACGTTAACTGGACAAGCAGATGAGGTAGTGATACGATGGCTTTGTAATAATGAAATTGTACTTGAAGACATGAACCAGGAATGTTCCTGGGTACCTTTCTTTGTTGCTATCCTTGTTGCTTATAATGTCATTAGTCTCAGCGCTGTTGTCAAAGAATTTGCATTGCCCTGGTTTGAACAAGTGGGTCGTGATGGACAGCAGCATTATGGAACAGAAGAAAGCAAACTTATTGTATTTTGTCAAAATCTAATCTCTCTGATCCGTTTACTGATCATTCAAACAAGTAATCAATCAAAATCAGAAGAAGAGACCAATACTGTGCATTGGCAATTACGAATCGAAGACTTTTATCGACTAGAGGTGCAACGACAATCTCAATTAGCTAGTAGTTTGGACCGTATTGAACCAATGTTTGGGTTGATGGAACGATTAGTAATGATTGCTACAAACCTTCCTCTAAGCTCCAATCTTTTGCAAGATTTAGTTATGCTTCGTGCTGATCTTTTACAAATTACTTGGTTTAGACAGGCATGCCTTCGTGATCTAAACGGTGTATATCAACGATTTGCAGCTAGAGAAGCTGAAGCAGCCATGGAAAAACGAATGAAGAAAAAGATGTTAAATATTGTAGATGAATTAATAGGAGGAAATAACCTAGTTGGTGAAAGACAAGGTGCTATCGTACAGGATACGACACCAGATTTTGTAGATAAACTTCATAGAGTATTTTTAAATGTGAGTCAGTGGAACGAAGCTCAATGCCGTGTTCAAGTCAATTTGCTACTGGATAATATCTCATTATCGGATGGTCATTCGCAAAACCCCAATAACCCACATATTTTAGGCGATGATATATCGATGGATATGACTCCAACAGAATCTGTGTCTTCATCAAATAAGGATTTACAATCTTTTGTCTTCTTCTTTTATGATGTTGTTCTAGCAGATGGTAAGGAAGAGTCAGATCCAGTGAAAGCTCAACGAAGATTCCAATTTTTCAAAAACTTGATACATGAATTACGAGAACCTGTACTTTTAGAACTTTTACATCATGGCGCAAGGTTGCTTGAAGGTGATCAAACACAAGAATTTCCTGAAAATGTATTATTAATGCAAACTACTGATCCTGGAAACCAATTTGATTCTGTAAAATACGCATATCGTAGCCAAGCATTTTTAAATATTACTCAACACATGTTGGCTGAAAATGTATGGTCTAATGAAAAGAAGATTGAACTTGTCAAGACAGTGTTTGGACAAATCACTCGCTTTAAAAATGGTCTTCCCATCTATAAAGTGATGCAAGGTGCTAATGTATGTTATGTGGATGCTGCCAATGCACTTCAATTGGTCAAGAATAATGTAGATATGGCAATTGCATTGCTTGTTACTGAAGGTCTCCCTGAAAACACAGGCGAGGAGCCTGCAAAGTATCTTAAATTATCGATTCAAGATATTAGAAATAGGTAAATACTAATATGTAAACATTATAGTCAAGGTATTAACTATGGTATATAGTCTTTTGATCCGACTACGACTTGTAGTGCCGTTTGCTTCCCTTATTTGGGAGCATCCTAAAGAAGATGAATGCGATATCTTGGATTGGATCAGAGTCCTTGTACCATTACTAGGCGTAAGTTTTTCTCATCATTTAATTAGATTTGTATGCTAATATATCTCTTAGAATCCCATTGTACATGGGAATGGTAGCCAAGAACGATTCTTTGAATTTGTATTGGATTTTGTCTCATTATTAATTGATGGTAAATCTTATATCTCTATTCTAGTTGAGGAATATAACTAATACGATCTTTTTGAACTATTTGTAGAGGTTCCAAAAGAACTCAAGAAAGCCAGTTTGATATTATTAGGCTCCATGCATAGCGAGTTAACATCTGTTCCAGCCATGTTTCATAGTCGAGTTAAGCGTATCATGCCCTTTTTGACGCACAATGTATATTTGGCTAATACAAGATTAGCATCGTCAATGCTTGGATTATCACCAACTAATGATCCACAACAACAACAACAACATTTAGAAACTTGTTTAGAACAAAGTAAACCTTGGGAATGGCTTGAAGATTATGTGAGTGAGCCTCCTCATGATAATGATGCACCTATTAGTTTAAGTTTATTCAATGCAAGAAGATCTAAACGAGTTGATAATACTTATGTGCGTTGGTTCAAGTTTGGATTTGACGAAGGACCATCAAGAAGACGTCGCTTAAATGAGGATACCAACCATATATCAGGAATTGAAATCGATAAAAAGAAAGATGAAATGATGGATGAAAATGGCTTCATTTTCATAGTAGACGATGACGATGAAATGTATACAAATACCTCTAGTAACATAAAGAAAAGAAAAGTAGAGATGGAAGAAGGTGAATTACCTTGATAACTTGTTGTATGAACTATACGTACAATCCTATAAATAATTTACATATCATATATACCTTCTTTTATTGATATTAGAAATAAAAAAAAAAAATAGTTTGTTTATATCATTTATTTTGAAATATCTCCATTAAAAATGTGTAGTTTTATAATAGAAAAAAATGTATTTTGATAGATATCGATATATCCCATCACACGAAAAAAAAAAAACTGTTATTAGTTACACATCCTTATGTTGTTTAAATATCAAAATACCTACATTTATTATGGACACATTTTCCGAATACTTGGTACAAATATTCATTTACAGTGCTTCGCGTTTTATCACCATCCGTCTTATTTTAATTGCGATCCATCGTCCTCCTATTTTTAAATGAATATTACAAGAGATCAAGCCCTCTGCATGTATTTTGATGAAGAATATACAGACGACAATGTCAAAAAATGCAAAGAGCGAATCGAAAAGTGGGGGGGGGGGCAATGTCGAAATATGCTACTAAAATACCTCTCCAAATGAGCCAGTTGTTGTTGTTGCTTCAAAATAGACCGCTCAAGCTGGCTTAACTACTATTGATTCTAATGAAACATTGTCTTTCATATCTTTTGCTCTTAACATCCCATTATACTTTATCAACTCATTTTATATTTTATCATTCCATTTTAGACATTTCGATTCAGTATAAATAACCATGTTCAAAAAGAACGTTGAATACACATCTTATCTTACATCTCATATCTTATTTCTTACCTATATTTTTGGTTACATCTTATATATATATATCATTTTTGATATCCTTTTCTTTATATATACTATATTACTACAAGACCCCTTGAACTATTTCTATATGTTTCATTGTACATTTTCTACTTCATTTTTACTTAATCGTTTTATATTATTATACAAGACATTTATACGGTTGGACAACTTAAAACCTGGTGCTCATTTGATAGATATTACTGCATTGGCAATACTCTATTAATTTTCTTTTATTTTGCTTTCAACACATCACCGTTATTAACATTATTTGTAACATTGCTTTAAAACTTCGAATTGTTAGTGATCCCTTTACGTACAAGAAATATCAAGGATCTCAAGAATTAAGCTTCATCGAAGAAGTTAGAAAAAGAAAGAGATATGAATTGAGCATGTTGAAAAGAATGGCTTACTCTTGATTTCTAACTTTTAATTTGTTTTAGAAACATATGCACTATTAAATTTTATTTTCATGTATTTTCAAACGCGAAACACTCTATTAGTTAAAGGAGCCAAATAGTTTTTTATTTGTGTTATATTTACATTCAATTGTTACGGACTATGATGGTTATCATTGATAGAGTACATTAATAAGGGTGATTGAAGATGTTTATGTTGCTGTTGGTATTGCTGTTGATGCTGATGTTGGTATGGATATGCTGCATAATTTGGACTGATTATTTGATGTTGTAATTGTTGAGCTTGTTGATATATATATGGCAAATTAGCATTGCTATAAGAAGGGCTTAAAGAATAATTTGTGGGTGCTGTAACTGGCAGTGTTGTTGTATTTTGTGTAGTTTGAGCTATGTATGCCATTAATTGTTGTCCATATTGCTGGGTCATGTAGGGATGTTGTTGTGTCGTGTAATTTTGATTATACACGTTTGTGTTATTATTGTTATTATTATTATTATTATTAACATTGACAATTTCGGGTATTGGATCGTCAAATACTGCTAATTGTTGCTTATTACTTTGATCGCTTAATTGAGATGCAGAATTCGGTCTTGATTGATGTAGAAAAGCTACTTTTCTGTCAAGTGTATTTTCTTGTTGTCGTTGAGTTGGAGAGGATATAGAAGGGACTAATGTGATGGGTGTAGTACTTTTTTGAGGTTTCTTGAGGATTGATTTGAGAGGAGGAGAAGCTATATTCTTTATAGACGTTTCAGGTGCTATTGTGACATGTGGTGAAATAGTAGATGCCCTTATGGTCAAACCATCTTGCAATGCTGATCCTTTTTGCAAGTTTATTTGAGAGTTGTTTGGTGTTAATATATCCGAACTGTCCTCTGTTGTACGAGATGTATTCAACGAAGAAGATGATGCTACAGCTTTTGCTAATGATGCATAAATCATTTCAGAAGTGAGAGCTCCTGTACTCTTTGACATTTGCTGCATTGCAGGTCTCTGAATCTGTGGCTCAGCCGAAGTACTGTGGTTGAGTGAAGGTCGTACTAATTTGTTTCCCATAGCTGATGTAATGAATTGATGCTGTAAAGCCATTTCAGGTGTAAATCTTATTTTTGGATCGAAAACCAAAATATTCTTCAAGAAATCATACAGGTTTTCTTTATCAGTCATCTCTAAACAAAAGAATGTTATATATAATGAGATCATTTCTATACAACATTTACTAATTACCCTGAAAATTATCGATTACTGAATCATCATCACCATCTTCATCACTTGATATCAAACCCATGATTCTATCTTTAAGCGTAGTGTTACTTATGGGTATGTCATGAGGCGCATTGACTAAATCTTTAAGCTTTGTTTGGCTATTTTGTGCACTTTTTATATGGAAAAAGTTGCTAGATTTTTTTCCTATTTGAAGCATATCATCTGGCGGTAAACATCTAGAACAAAAAGTTTACTTTTTCTTTTCCTTGATGCAAAGATATTTTCTTGACTTACTTTAGACAGCTAGTCATCATATGTATTAAAGTAGCTTCATTTCCGCTTGGAAATAAAGGTCTACCAGTATATAATTCAGCTACAAAGCATCCAAAAGACCACATATCAATGGCGCAGGTAATTCCTGCTTGTAAAATTACTTCAGGTGATCGGTAAAATGCTGTTTGAATGCAGTAATTTAATTCGCCATTTTCCAACATTGCTGATCCGTAATCGATAAGTTTGACGTCGTGAATATCATCAAATCTACTAGATATTTAATTGATGTTGTCATCAAATGTAGCTATATATCACTAACCTTTTCAATAAAATATTATCAGGCTTCAAATCGGTATGTATTATCCTCATATCTTTCAATAATGCCAATGTTTCTAGAATGTTGAAAGATATTTTTTGAATATCTTTGATAGCCAAATTAGGTCTTCCGGGTCGTTGGCTTAATACCTTGTGTAAACTGATTGATAATAACTCGAAAACCGCACACAAATGACCTCTAAATACAAAAAACTGCCGTAGTTGTAGAAATCTATCTTTATCATTAGGCCGACTTTTGAGCTTTTTAAAAGGACTTAATTAATTGATTTATCATAGCATTTAATAGCAAATTTACCTGACTGAGAATAGCAATCTCTTTCTCCCCTTGGGTATGGTATGAATACTGATTTTTAATGACTTTAATGGCTACATGCTCCCCAGTCCTCAATGTTTTACACATCACCACTTGTCCAAATGTACCTTGACCCATCAGGTCCAAAATTTCGTACCTTGATTTGAGATGCAATTAATAAATTTTTTTCATAATAAAATCAAATACAAGATGTTTTTACTTTTCAATATCACCTAAAATGCCTTTTACTCGCAAGATGTAATCGTCATGAATGTTATCATAACCGCTATTTTTGGATGGTTCCCGTGGATTTGTTAATGTCCTCCTCGGTATAAAAATGAAATCGGTTTTAAATGTTGGATTTATCGATTCGATTACTTGATTATATTCTACAGTTGCTCTCTTGAACACTTTATAAGGAGATGAAAGTCTAGATTTAACATGCATTTGTTTGAAAGTATGGTAATCTAAAAATCCTCTCGGTGTAACTGATGAAGGGCTAGCTAATTTAAGGTAAACCGATTAATAAATATTCAAATGCCATACATTTTAAGCAATTTTTAAACCTGGAATTATCGATTCATCATCATCTTCTAATGCACTAATGGATAAATTTGCATTATACATTATAAAAAAGTTATTTTTGTTTATTATCAATAATAGAAAAATAAATCAGGTACCAATTAAAATAAAAAAAAAAAGAAAAGAAAAAAGAAACAAAGAGTGAAAAAGAAGAATATATATAACATGATATTTGTTATTTTTTATAGTATCCAAAAAAGGGAATGACATTATATAGTAAATAAAAAAAAAAGTTAACGCAATTCATCAGAATCCATGCCCTTTTTAATCTTTAATAAAACTGCAGTTTTCCAAGCATCTAATCTTGTCAATTTGTCATAATCATAAACCAATTGAGTAAAATGATCAATATCTCCTTGATCGATACAATCTATAATTCCTTTCAATAAACCGTATTCACGGGTTGATTCAAATGCCATATCCATATTGCAATAGGTTGCAAGCGCTTGACTTGTTTTAACCATATCTCCAGTACATAAATGACATAATCCTGCTTTGAAACAATATTCTTTCAAGGACCATTTCAATAAGGGGTCATCAATAGATGCTGCTGCTACTTGTTCATATTTCTCGATAGCAACATCATACATTTCCAAATCTGCCGCAATTTGAGCTACTTTGAGTAAACACTTGTTGGATAGACTATATTTTAAACGAATCAAATTAGTTTTTAAATTTTCAAATCGTATAATTCTGTAATGATTAATTACGCAGGAGAATCGTCAGCATTATAAAGTTCAGCTGCCTTTCCATAAGCTTCATAAGCATCTTTAGGGCGATCAAGCTCGGTTGATTCACACAATTCTGCAATATCTTGATAATGTCTAGCGGCAGCTCTGAAATTACCTCCCTCTTGATCAAGCACTACAGCTTCCCTCAAAGCATTTACAGCAGCTATACCAAATAATAAATATATTATTTTATCTTGATAAACAATCAACAATATCTCTTACCTGCTGGGTCACTTCTTTTATAACTTTTTGAAGCATTTTCATAAGCTCTAGATCCTTCAAATTTAGCACTATTACCACGTTGAAATAATTTGGCAGCTTCGATAAAGGCATCACCAGCATTATTCCCTGTTTATTTTACAAATAATTCAATTATATGCTTTTCGTATTTTACTTTTTTTCATTGTCTTTACATTGTTGAGCAAGCTTGAACATATTTCCGGCCTTTTCATAGAGCTCTGCTGCATCTTCATATTTGTTAGAAGGACCAAAAAAGGACCAGGAGTTGAGCTTTTTTTGTGCTTGGTTAATTAAATCTCTAGCTTGTTGCTCAGAAGACATGATTAGTTAGTGTTAGTTGAAACAATAAAAAGAGATAATCTGTAAGTCCATTTTATACAAATAGAGATACATTATCCGCTCATGCTTGTGACTGGGCTGAAACAGTGATGCTCTCCTCTCCCACTCTGTAAAACTTGCATCTGATAGCAACTCAGTGTTACAAAATGGAAATCTGCATACACTTAAATTAAACCCAAGTAAGACGATACAATTAGCTATCTCTAGATGTATAAAATGGCAATTTTTAATTATCAAAAAGTAGCAATTCACTACTTCGATTTCCAACTCATCCTATAAAATGAATTTTATAGAATTTTACCTTTTTTTTACAGTTTCTTTCAGTAAAATAATACATGTATGCATCATTTACTCCCCTCTTTTTGTTTCCTCTATTAAATAGACAGTAGTCAGATTTGGAGTTATTCGAAGCTTTGAAAGCATGATTTTACAGTAGTAATATCGTGTTTGAACGCCGATATATTCCTGCTGCTGATCGCCACACCGGCTGCGCATACATCAGTTTCTACAAATATAGATAAAAGCAACCTTAAAAAATTGTAAGATGGCTACCGCATATATCGTGTCGCTTTTACAAATAGGCATATTTTTACTGACTATTTGCGATCAATAATTGTAATATATATGATTATTCACAAGATTTCGAAAAATCCTTCTGCATGCGTTAAAATATAAAGTATCTTTTGGGGATTATAACTTGAACACCGCAATAAATATATAAATCGGCCGCATTATGCTACCTATTCCCAAGTTTATTTTATATCTCACGAAAGACTCAAAAACACGTAAAATTCACTGCTTTTTTCTTGAAAACTGGGCCTTACTTTTCATCCCTGCTCTACTTTTTTTTTCACTAAATAAGACCAAAAAAAATTTATATGTCAATGTACCTGAGATGTTCAGCTTTAATCCAAAAATGAGTATCCGGAAATATCCTACTTTTTGCAGGTGGTATTAATTTTTCAGTGCTAATGTTTCATATTTTTACGCGTCTTTTACCGCTAAAGGATTGAAAACTTTAAGGCTCTATATCTCCAAGAAAAATTAAGCTATACTAATACTTTTTAATAATGAAACTTACTTGTTTTAAGGTACTATATAACATGTTTTAGTATAAAAGAAATTTAAGCACTTTTATTTTTTTTTCATTTTTTTTTTGACATTTTTGTAGTAGATTTCAAAATATTCGTTAAATTGAGCAACGCTTTATTTTTATTCATATTATTGAGCTTGTTGAGCTCTTTTGGACCCAATTTAGTTTTTTTCAAAATATTGATTTTTCGTGGAGATATCCTCAAAAATGTGCACAAAGAGATACTCTCGCTTCTACCCTCAAATTTTCCCTTATATACCCTCATCCAAATTCTGAATTTGAAAAAAAAATGATGAAAATCTCATTTTCTCTACGAAAAATGCAGCTAGAAGGTTCAGTAATAATTCGATCAATAGATAATTTTGTTGCGCATTATTTCTGTTACTTATATTTAAAATATGCTTATAAAAAGTGATATTTATCTTCAAAAAACCTCCAAAATATCAATTGCATTTTGCGTAAAATCTATTATAAAACATTTGTCGGAATCTTATTTAGATAGATGCAGAACTCAAAATTGTACAAAAACCATTTAATTCGGTAGGTCGGCTTACTTTGTAGTTCATGAGCTACTAAACAATTTTGTTCTTTTAAATATTTTTGATCATTTTTTTCAAATGTCAAGAAGGGTCGGTCGGGATTTAAAAATAAAATGAAAATAAAATGAATAGATCAGATAATATGTTACTGATAGATATAAAAATGATATGATGGGTAATGTATTTAAAGGTAATGATTGTCAAGAGTAAATAATAAAAGATAAATAATTGATGCTTTCCTTAAGATAAACTTTGGAAGTCTTGAATAAAGGTTACTTATATGGTTTAATCCTGTCTATTTGTAATGATCTGCAATTTTGGACTAACAACGAAGATGGATAATATGCTTTTAGATATTATTCTTGTTATTATAAATTGGTGATCACTGGATTGATGAAGGTTGGTGTTCTTATTTGTAAATTAGATATTTATTAGCGCACTAACGGCCGACCTGTGCTGCACAAGATGATTTCATTGTGCCCAGGTGGGCTGCACAACACTATAGCCTGAGCTATTGTGCCCACTAAATATGGCTAAAAAGATAACAAGATGCATATGGGCACAACAAAAGAAACTGCAAACGAGCACAACGCTAAGTGTTGCATCCACAGATCTGTGTACATTCCTTGGTTAAGATTACGACACAGTTTGATATGTTAAGTTCTACAGTGCTGTGTATTATGTTATAAAGCTCAGTTTATACAGAAATGTGAAACTAGTGTGTGTCACCTAAGCTTGATTGGATATATATATAAATAAGTTCATTTAGACTAGTCATATAATTAGAGAATGTAAATATAAAAGAATATGTTTCGATCTTATAATAAAGTTCTTTAGTTTTAGTGTGCTCTTTCATTTTATAACAGTTTTCCTTTATTTTTATTAAATGATTTAGTACATATTTTAGCTTTGAGATTGATATAATCTCCTGGCGTAACAAATTTCACTTGTGCCATCAGGTATTACCACAATAAAATCTCATACAGGTCTACAAAGCATCACAATTTGGATCCTTTTTTTTTGTTCATAGATCTGAGCTCTCTCGCACATTCATCGATCTCTGAATAAATTATATCTCTTCTATCTGTTAAATTTAACTGAAATACATTGAACGCCAATATCGTACTTGATAAAATACCTTACTTTATTGCGAGTCAACACAACTAATATGATGCTAGTTTAGCATTAACAGTTGAATCAGATAAATTTGAGATTAGACAACCCCTTTTAATAACTTTGCATATCATGAGCTAATAATAATAGACCGTTATTATAGATACACTGGAATCAAGGATGCTGAGTTAACTCTAATAAACGAACGAGTTGATTAGCAGTATAAGCGAAATGTTAAATTAAAATATAGCAATTGAATGAGAAATAGATAATAAACCATGTAAATTAGCATAATTGAATTATTTCAAGCGTCTTGAACTGAATATGCCTTTACTTTTGACCTATAAAAATTGATTTATTAGTAAAATCAATTAACAAGTAATTACTATGGTGTACCTTTGATAGTTGGTAGTGGTATACAAGACAACATCTTTTTTTCTTCTTCTTAGCTATTGGCCACTAAATAGAAATAAATATTTTTAGAAAGCAAATAGATTAACATGAGTTTATTCATTTATTCATTCAAATCAAGTCAATACTATAAATGAATCACATTATCACTATAATAATTCACAGCAGTTGTGGAACAGGTAGAGATATTCACGGAAAAAAAATATAAAAAAACAATAGGAATTTGACTAGATAACGTTAGGTTTTTATTATCAAGTAGAACTTAATTGACTCTTCTTTGAAAGGAAGATGTCCTTCTATTTATACATAATTTCTAATCGAATTACCAATTTAGAACATTTGTCAAACCATGATGTTCAACGTTCAACATTCAACATGCAAGTCAAGCAAGGTCATACTCCATGCGTCTATCATTGTGCTACTATTAAATCATAGAAGCATGATTCCAATATATCCACACAATATCCAAATGCTCATTCGTTCGATAAATCACAGGTCAATAATTATAATTTGCTAGGATCCACATCTCGGTTATAAGACTACTTGCTGTATCAATCAGACATGTGAAATCAAAGTGATTCCTGATTTATCCCAGCGGTAATTCAAGTTAGACACCAGATGAAATGGAGATCTAAATGGCTGTAATCCACAGCAGTAATGCTCATCTCAAAAGTTCCTTTTATAAATACTGCAAGGAAATCTTTCCATAATTTTCTGTGAAATTATCTGTCTTTCTGTCTCTTTACATCTTTATTTATTCCCCTTAATAAATATCTAGTTTACAAATAAGAACATCAACCTTCCTTCAATCAATGTTCACCCATCTTTAATATTAAAAACTGATTTATCGAAAGGTAAATCGTATAAAATTAATCAAATGAAAAAGTGCCCTTTTATTATGAGCTTATAGAGGGGGTTTATATACTAATTGAATGAGTGTATTTAATGTGAGTGATAATATAATTAGAATGCGCATTTGGGTATTGTGTGGATATATTGGAATCATGCTTCTATGATTCAATAGTAGCACAATGATAGATGCATGGAGTATGACCTTGCTTGCCTTGATAGACGCATGGAATATGACATTGCTTGACTTGCATGTTGAACATCATGGTTTGACAGATGTTCTAAATTGGTAATTTGGTAATTCCTAATTCTGATAGATCAAAAACCATATTATTAGCATATCATTTTGACCATAAGATTTATCCAAGATTGCAGATCATTACAGTAGGTGTAAATAGCAGGTATACAACTTGTTGTTCAAACTTATCGAATGCACAATGCCACATGGAAGTTGATACCCGAAACACTTAAAAAAGCACATATTCATACCTTTGTCCATCATGTAGAGTGCATCTTACTTGGATTAGTATTCATAAGGAAGATTATATTTTAATTATTTTTAATATAAGTGTGGAGCAAATGCTGTATGTTGTATTTTAGACTGTATATAAAATAGATCTTCCAATAATTAATTATGCAGTCGAACCTTAGTTTTTGTATGAAATTTCAATATCTGCATCTCACGATCTCACGGCTGCTTGCGATATTTAAACAGCCGCGTTCGGACTGTCCGGTAATTTTTTTTTAGAAATTTACAGCTTGGAAAGAATATTATCAGATGGACGCGCCCGGAGATTGCTCGGCATTTGTTTTGGAAGAGTGACCATTGACAAAAATGTGGATCGCATATTGAATTTATAATAAAAAACACCCTTTTTAAAACATACTCGGAGGTTTATAAATGTGCCAAAAATATTCTGTGGATCTAATTTCTTTCCTTTTAGTTTCAATCTTTTTAATTTGGGCTGAAAAAGTAAGTATGATAGTAATTCTACTTTTTATTATAATTCTTACATTATTTTATTAAGATTGTCTTCATTTTATTCATGAAGACATTTTGTCCATAAATCTCCATAATAATTACGATATATGGTTATTAACAAATTTTTATTATGTTAGAAACTAACAGAAGGCACTGGCCTTTGATCTAGTTTCCTCAAAAAATACCCAATGGGTAAATACTTTTTATTGTTTTATATGAATAGCAACTGACTTGATTTGTATTAGCCCTGTATTACATGCTTTCTCGCTTTTAAGTCAAGCAATAAAGCAATCCTATTTCAATTTAAAGCATTTCGAGCAAGAATACAAGCAAGCTTCTGATGTTGTTATCGAGCGCCAAGCAGAAAATTGCTAAAAAAATTTAACCAAGCTAGCCAAAGCAACTACAAATATCTTAAAAAAAAGCGCAATTCAAGCGAGCCCAAGCATAAATGGAAGTTAAAATTACTACCATTTATGGAGACTGTCTTAGAACTTGTGCGATATAACGTTGAAGCTAACTTGGGTGGTTGTTCGTTGAAAGCGAGTCTTTTAGTGGTTTCAGTAGACAGAAATAGGATGTTTTGCTAATGATTTTCTCAGTTCACAGTGACTTGTAGAAGTAGAAATATATATTTTTTTGTACACTACGGCCGACCTGTGCTGCACAAGATGATTTTTTTGTGCCCAGGTGGGCTGCACACTATAGCCTGGGCTGTTGTGCCCACTGAAAATGGCTGAAAAGATAACAAGAAGCACATGGGCACAACAAAAGAAACTGCACACGAGCACAATGCTAAGCCTGTATGTGCAAAATATAGATTCTGTCCATCTGCATGACATTAATCCCATGTGTGCATAATAGTAGAACTGCCCATAAGCATATCATTATCCCTATTTGTGCATAATAAAAATATCTGACCATGAGCATAATGAGCTGATCGTATGGGCACAAATTGGTTTGTACATGAGCATTGCGCCATTCTCAAAATTCCATTGCATTTTTTATTGGAATGTGTTTTTAAATTACATTTGCTTTTATTAATTAATAATGTAGATTATAGACAATAATATAATTCAATGCGTTGTTGATGTAGAGCAATACATTCAAGAGCCAATAGATTTACTTTTATTATCATTTGCAAATATGTTTATAGCTATAATGTTTTTACAGCACCAATGGGTTTTGCTCGAGCATAAGCTCAAATAACACTTACTGCTTAAATTTATATGCAAGCCAAATCTAATATTATAGGTGTTACTTTATCACTCATAAAATCTAAACAAATTACCCTTCTTTAAACTTACTATTTTAGTTTACGATTGTCAACTGTAAAAAGATTTGTCTTCAAGTACTGCATATAAGTATAAAAGACGAGCCAAGTCTAGGACGAGCTTGACCAAAGCTCGCCACAACGAGCCGAGCTTTTGACTTTTTTTCAAAAAGTTCAAATTTAAATAATAGTTAGTAAATGATATGACATTATTACTTGAGCTAATTGTCAATTGACATTCATAAGTTTGCTTTACTTTAGATATTTGTCACTGGAAAGGTAAAATAAAGCTCGCATTGAATAGATATAAATATCATTGCCTTCGATTTGATCTGGTAATCAAGAAATACGTCCAAAAATACAGTAGTATATAATGATATTTGATCTTAGAATGCAGTTAACTGAAAATATCAGTCTCTAATATAGACTGCTACCTTATTAAAAACGTTAGTCTCCTACGTTATCATGCGTATTCAGATATAAGATATAAGAAAAGAATACCAGCTTGATAGTCTGATATGCCTTATCAAACGGCAAATAATATCGTTGGAATATGAAAACAAAAAGAGAGAAACACACGTAGAAAAGGATCTTCAGGGCCTTACATTATTTAGCGCAATTATAATCCTGCTAAATTGCTCATTTAAATCGATGTAAAAGCAGCATTACAGCGCATCAACCCATAAACTAAACAAAATAGGCAATAACTGTTATCATAGAAACATACATTTTTCTACCAGAAAAATCGTCTGTCATATCATACATTAATTAAAAAATTGCAAAAACGAGCCCGTACAGCGACGCTGTAATTGAGCATAGCAAGATTGAACGGCCAAGTCTCTCATATTATGGTATATCTAAGTTTTAAATAAAAAAGCGTTTTTTTTTATAATTTTTCTTATATTTAACCATGTATGGTCTGAAAATTCAGACTTTGTAGCGGACATTTTTCGAGACTCATTTTACCCTTACCAGCACTCATGATTTTGGTCAAAAAATAGAAAAATCAAATTTTGATACCAAAATCAACGTTTAAATATACTACATTGTGAGAAGAAATTGTAGCTATAGATAATACACATATTATAAAAACTTAATATTAAATGTTAAGTAATGAAACTTTGTACTTTTAACCCAAAAACGGTTTTTTGATTAAAGAATTTTCATGTAATATTTTGCAATGAAAATGCTTGTTATTTTTTACTGAGCAAATAGAGCGATAAATTTGGTATATGTATATATTTTTTGTTTTAATAATGGTAGTATAATTAACTCTAAATTTGCAAAAACAAAAAAAAAAATAAAAAAATGTCAAAATTGATGATCTGGACAAGAATAATTTTTAAAATTAATATTCCGTTTCTAAGCCTTGTAAGTCTTAAAAATAAGAGATTTTATAATACTTGAGAACTTTTTCAAGAATTTACGAAGCTGTACTCACTTGATTCAAGCTTATTACTGTAAATCTTTATACATGTTGATATTGTGTGATAGCTTATTTGATGATAATATAATCTTAATTTATAATCATTGCGCTAGAGGTAATTTACATTGAGTTTCAACCTTACCTCTCCAATATCATAAATATAAACATAAACATAAGCATGGTCATCACTTGAACCTATTGCCACCTTTTACCCTCTTTGTCCCAAACCAATTTATTCACTGCTTTACCAGAGCCAACTTACGTACCTACAAATAATTCTTCGGTATTTACATTTAAATTCCATAAACTAAATTGACTGATTTCATCTACAACAGTAGTAGTATCAAACGTATCGTCAACCCGCCTTATGATAAATGTCAATCTAAAATCAGAACATCCCATTATTCTTGTTATAAGCTATTAAAAGCTTGATTTTTTAATAATACAGCAATTAAATAAAAAAAAGATGATAATAGCATATGGTGAGTATTTAACATCTAAATAAGTTTGATAAAGTATGCTTTTTACCCCTTTTAAGAATCCTGAGGAGGCAAACATAACGTCTTGATCCTGTGATTTCTACCCATCAAAATGTTGCAATTTCCATCATTACACAATGCATACACCACTTTGTATCAATCTTGATCTCGATGTACATTATTGGGTATCAGGTTTTTACCAGTTGTATTTTCTCTAATTCATTAATATTCCGTCATATTGAACGATGATTTGTAGCACTGCCAAAAAAAAGAATGAACACTTCAAGGTTTTACTTCATATCAAATTATGCGATTTAGTACATAGCAATGGTTGCACTTAACTATGCTTATTGAACTTATTAATATTAATCAAAATAAGCAGTGCTTTCTTCATTCGAAAGTAAGCTTTGTTTTTTATATTTACATTCACCCATTCAATAAATGACATTGCATTTATTATCCGTTATACCAATCAACAAACTTCATCTTAATTTGATACATTTGACAATTCAATACCTAAATTACACTTGAGCCACCAGGTATTGCCACAAAAAAATCTCGTACAGGTTGACGAAGCATCATAATTTGGATTATTTTTGTGTGTTTATTGATCTGAACTTTCTTTCACGTTTATAGATCTCTACATGAACCATAATATCTCTATCTGTTAAATTTAACGGAAATACATTGAATGTCAACGTCGTACTTGATAAAATGCCTTACTTTATTGCGAGTCAACACAACTAATATGATGCTAGTTTAGCATTAACAGTTGAATCAGATAAATTTGAGATTAGACAACCCCTTTTAATAACTTTGCACACCATGAACTAATAATGGACCGTTATTATATATGCGCTAATTAAGGATGCCGAGTTGACTCTAATGGACGACGAACGACGCGATTATGAGTATAAACGAAATATTAAAATCAAGTATAGCAATTGAATGAGAAATAGATGATAAACCACGTAAATTAGCATAGTTGAATTGTTTCAAGCGTTTTGAACTAAATACTCCTTTACTTTTGACCTATAAAAATTGATTTATTAGTAAAATCAATTAACAAGTAATTACTATGGTGTACCTTTGATAGTTGGTAGTAGTATACAAGACAACATCTTGTTTTCCTCTTCTTAGCTATTGGCCACTAAATAGAAACAAATACGTTTTAGAAACTAAATAGACTAACATGAATTTATTCATTCATTCAAATCAAGTCAATGCTATACATAGTTTTATAGCCACCAGTTTTTCTCCAGGTAGATATCGACTTTAGACCAAAAAAGTATTGATTATAACGTAGATAATGGAACAAAATGATTAAGTCCTGGATGTTTTTTTTTTGTTTGAAAAAGATATTATAACTCGCCCTAACATTAACAGTTAATAATTCATTTCCAAGTAAACAATAGGAAAAACATGTACTTGTACCTGCTTCTTGATTTCAGTTTATAAAAGAATGTTGGCCTTTTTGTTGTAGTTTTAAACGTAAATAAAAGAGCTGGGGAAAGAGTAAGGAAGACAAAAGATTTGTGCGTTACAAACAGAAATTTACAAAGGCAATTCTGTTGAATCAGAGTAACTCACATTTGATTTAAACCATTCAAATCATCTTTGTTATTAGTTATATTATGATTGATATACTTCAATAAGTTGACTAAAAAACCTTGATCTCATTGCTCTGCTCATTTGGGCTGCTTGATCTGCACAAAATGTTTTATTCTGCCCATCTGTGCAGATCACTATGCCCATGGAAATTATAGTTTGGCTGTAGAGATAGCGAATATATAAAAGTAAAGGGAGTTAAACATGACAGATAAATCTATAAGGGATCAGCATGATGTAATGATTTCCTTGTAGTATTCATCATATAAGAAATGAGGCAAGGTTTTGCATGAATGAAACTGAAATGTTTGACTCATTACACTATTAGTAACAGAAAAGTTCCTTTATAAGATTTACGACATAAAAATAATGGTTTCTTTTCTTAATTTAAAAGGATATATTCAAATATTATTGTACTTAATAGGAGATTTATCTATTATATAGACTGTATTTCAGGCTTAATATTTAGATTATAAATAAGTAAAAAGATACTAATTTATAAGGGATTGAGATTTTAAGTAAGAAAAGAGCTAACGTTTATTTATTATCATATTTTGGTGCCATATTTATAGAAAAATATTGTTATTTGTTGTATGCCACCTGCAGTAAATAACGATGTTGTTTACTAAAAATAAAAATAAAAAGCGGTAGAAATACAATTATAATCAGCTAAAGTTTTTATTACAAAAGATTCCTGAAGATTTAAAATAACTGAAAAGGTATGAGGGTATTTATATGTATATAGTGATTTTGCGAACTTGGATATCATCAGACTTGAATAAATTTAAATTTAGTAGTCTTCTAGTCTTAAGTACAGTTGTTATTATTGATTTAATATTTTAAGGAGTGAATCATGCAGAGCATTGGCCATAAGGGATTGTATGTCAAGTGTGACAATATCGACCTATTGGCTTTATCATTGCCGCTTATTATATTTCAAGTAAGTGGCATCGTATTTTATGAGCGACACTTGGAAATTAGGTTATTTTATTGTCATCAAGTGTTTTTGGTATGAAATTCCACTACAGTAGGTGCTTCCAGTGTTAATAATAGAATTGCAACAGTCTTAGTATCCCAGAGTTGCCTTGAAAATAGGGAAAGGAAACACGCACTTGTTTAACTATTTTGTATGGATTTTTTCAGATATTCTTTGAAATTTTTTATATAATCAAATAATGGTTTGAAATTAAATTTTGAAATTGTACTTAATGTGCATTACATAGATAAACAACATATTTTAATTTCATTAGCTAACAGCTGTTTTTGAAAGACTTTAGCACACGTTTTATTAAAAATATTTCTCTTCCTCTGCTTGAAAAAGTTAAAGCATCCGAAAAAATGGTTACAATCAATGAATATTGATCCAAATAGGCTGCAAATTTCAAAATGTGTACTACAGTTGTAACAGTATCCGTTGTTATAATTGTAGCATCCCATTGAGTTTTGGTTAATTTATAATAATAGAACTCCCACTTTTTTGTTCACTTTTTCGGGCATCCTACTAGACTAATCCAAATTAGGAGTATTACTAGTTTCTAATGTTATTATCATACTGTGTATTTTGCTGGTGGCAGGCTGCTATGTATTTTAGGTGGTTCAATAATATCAGGGATGGAAGGACATGACATGTTTTAAAATATAAAAGATGAAAACGAAAAGCCGTGCTTTCTAGCTAAACGTTACAAATAATTTCCAACTGATAAAACGGTATTTATAGCTATTTTTTTTTGTAGAATTAACCATTTCCAAAGACACACTTGGATGATAATTATATCAATAAGATATCATATTGTACCAGAGCATCATTTTGAATTCTGATTAATGAATGAAACTTGTTTTCTCTACTTCTACTTTTGAACCCATAATCTAAAACTTTGAAATATAAATAAATCATTACATGTGAATTGCGTAAAGCTATTTTACTGAAGTTTGCCACTGTTATTTTGGTATAAGTTTTATTTTTAAGTATCCCCAAATATACATAATAAATGCAAATATCTGCTGGAGCCCAGAAATGGTATAATAGATAAGTTCAAATCAACATTATACTTCATGTTACCGACTGATATGGAGTTTCATGCATGATTTGTAAAAAAAAAAGAAAAAAAAAATCAACAGAAATGGTTCCCAAAATTAACTCGATTGATTTTATTTGTTTCTCAAAATTTTACATTATCTGGCACGATTCTTTCAAATAATGTCTCTGATGATGATGGTGATTGTGATGATTTGGTTTTGTTGTAGTCTTTAATTTGCCTTTGTTGTCATTTTTATCGCAATTACGCTGCTGCTCTTCTGTATCGGCTTCAACCGTCGAGAAAGAATCAGTAGATTTAAAATCTTGTTTCATTTCAACATTATCAGAGTTTGTAGAAGGAGACAAGGATAAAGCTATCGAACTTCTTCTGTGATGGCACGTTTTGTCCAGTTCATAGAATATAATGTAAGCATTTTCTGCAAGATCTTGGTATATATTTGATGAATTACTGTCTTTGATTTGTGTTACACGACTCGAGGAATTCATATCGTCTAATTTTAGCCAATAAAATGATGGATCATGATCATCATGATCATTTCCTTCTGCCATGACTCTTGCATAACTAATATAATGACCAGAATAAGGTGAATCTCCCTTGTGACAAACAGCACTTTTGAAATGTAATGTCCAATTAATAAGATGACCGCAGGTTGGGCACATTGGGTCATCGACATTTTGATTCACAAATCTATTAAAATCAATGGTAGGCGGAATATCGACATGTGTCTTCATCTTGACTGATCCTCCTGCATTATTATACCGATATCGTTTTAAAACGATGGGCAAAATCATATGTGTATCCGGAAAAGAGGAATCTACTTGAGTTTCGATTGCTTCACCTTGTTCATTAGAAGCAGTATAAAATGGCAACAATTCTAATACTTGCCAAGCAGTTACAGCTTGTTCATCTTTCACACCATTTTTGCTATTAGCCCTTTTTAATAATTTTTTAAGGGTATATTTTTCATCTTTTTCACTCAATTCTTTGTCATTGAACGCTGTTTGGAAAGAAGGAGATGCAACCATGTTTTCAGATACATCTTGCTCAACGTCATAATCAACTTGTCGTCTTACACCCGTGATAACATTATTATAGAAATAATCTACTAAAATATCTTGTAGTTTAACATCCTCTTTTGCTGCGTCATTCTCGTTGTCAGGTATAGATAAGGTCAACGTTCTGTCTGTCATGACTCGATCGTCATCTGTATCTTTATTAGCTCCATGAAATAATCTGATTTGGAACTATTACAAGCAATATTTAAGCAAGGTTGTACAAAGAAAAGCAAGCTTAAACTTACAGGTAAATAGGGTAAATCAAAAGTTTCTGTTATAAACATAAACAATTCACTTGCGTCTTCTTGAGTCCAGTCGCCGGATTCATTTTGACCATTCCATTTGGCTTCTTTCAATACTTTTCTAAGCCAATGCACATAATCTGTATTCACTAAATGGCCTTTTCTAAGTTTATTGACAAACAGACGCATCAATGTCTGTAATTCGATCTTTTCATCTTGATCAGAAGGTATATCATAGGTTAGCAATGGATCAAATGTTGTGTTTGCGATATACATTGCGAATAAAAGAGAGTCTATATAACAAGATGTTCCGCCATCATTCTCAGAGCCGAGCAACTGTTTGTCAATGTTGTTGTGAGGTTCGACCAATATGCCATGCGATGCTTCTTCATAATCAATCAAATCGGCCATGGATTTCTTCGAGTCCCAATCATTACTTTCCAAAATACTTGCAAACAATTCATGGTCCAAATTTACTGAAAAGTTGTTTTGAGCGTAATTTGATAATGAAGCAATCTTGTTGTTTTGTTCTGAACTTCGTTTTTCTTGCGACAAGAATTTTGATTTACTGCCAAATGATGCATTGCTGTTGTTTGGCTTATTGTAATGTGGAAAAATCAGCTTCCAAAAGCGATCTCTTTTCCTATGTGCTTTCTTTTTCCTTTCTTCTTTGCTGTCCATCGTTTTAGATTAGAGAAAAGAAGAGAAAAAAAGAAGCGCTTAAAATAGAGCAAATCCCATGCCTTTGATGAATCATCGTTTATATCGAAGTCACTGTAAGAAGGTGTTTAAACTGTTAATTGAAACAGAAGGTTTAAATAAATAGTAAAAAGTAGTGTTTTAATGTTACATTTAGTTTTCAAGAAAAAAAAAAATAAGGTTATCAAAAGGGAATAATACATATTTAAGCTTCATTCTTGGTTGAATTATTAATATTTGATTGAAGCTGTCTAATCTTTTCTTTGACTAAATTCTCCCAATTCTCATCAGATTTATCAATGACACAATGAGATGAAGCGTCTCGTTTGTCTTCAACGACTACATGATTTGGTTCATCCCAAACTTCAATTCTAGAACTCAATTTACTGTGTCCAAGATCAATAACTTCTTCTATTGATTTATGATGTTCTCCATGTGCTAAAGGTGGTAAGTGAGCAAACATGTTTCGCAGTGTTCTATATGTTCTAGAGTTACTGCTACTTTCATCATCATCAGCAGATGTAATTTCAACTGTAGGCGATTGCTGATGCTCAGTAACTTCATCTGTACTATCTTTGTGGCGTCTAAATAGATTTCTTAAACCACCCGCATTTTGTGATTGTGGTGGTGGTGTAGAGACAATTCCAACTTCTTCTGTATCAGGTGCATCTGTTGGTTTACTTCTATTTATCCAACTTCTAAAACTAGATACACTAGCTTCATTTCTTTCTGCATTATTATTTGATTGATGTGTACTAGATCCACCTCTAGGATTAACTGGTTCCAAGAATCGTATGCTCTGAGATTCATTAGTTGCTGTAGTAGGAATGTGAAGATGTTGAGGTTGAGGTGGTTTATTGGATGCATCATCAAATTCTCCAACTTGAGTTTCATCTGATTCATCGGGTAAGAAATCTTCTTCGTTCAAACCATCGTCATCGTCATCGTCATCATCATGCATATCAATAGTATATGTAGGTGTGGCATTTGGAGCAGAAGCATGATCATGTTGAATTGTATTAGCTAATGTATTACGTTTTAATTGTGCCATTGCTTCAGCATGTTCGTCTGTTTGAGCACGTCCATCTTCAGATTTTCTTAAACTAATTTGCTGTCCAAATTGAAGTTTAGGTAAACGAAGCACTTGACCACTACCTGTACTTGCAATAGATAATGTTCTAGTACGAATACGATTACCAATTTTAAACAATGGAATAGTTGTGCCATGAACTAATGTAGATGACAAAACAATAAAAAGTACAACAGGACTAATTAATTCTATAGTTAATGGCTGAACTTCTTCATCCTTGTAAATTTCAATCATTTCTTCTTTTGCAATCATGGCTAAAAACACGGCACCTACACCCATAGGACCGAACCAACCACTGAAAATAGCTTCTCTGTATGTCTTCATTGCAGGCATCACAGGTTTCAGAATGATTAAAATAGGTAAACGTCTGAATAATAAGATTAAAATAGCAATAACAACTAAACGCCATGGTGTCAAACCAAGAGCCGCATTGCCAAAATCGGACCAAGGCTATACAGAATGTGTGAAAATGGAATGATTAGAATTTATACATTTGAGGCGTTTTTTTTTTGTCTTACAATAATAGCACCAATATAGACAAATACAGCTAAATTCAACATCATATCAATGACTTCTTGAAAATGAGCTTCTTCTGTTTCTTGTCTAAACCAATCATCCCATGAAAATGCATTACCAGCAACAAAACAAGCTAATAGATCATCGCTTCCAGAGAATCCAGTCATACTCATCAAGAATAGCTATAATTTATGATTTAGAATTACAGGCTCATAACATGACAAAAATGTTAAACTACTTACGGCTAAAGCAATCGCGAAACATAAAAAGGAAGGTTTATCGATCAAATGGCTTAATTACATGTTAGAATGCTTGTATTTAAATGATATTTTTATAATACTCACTTTCTTTCAGACCATTGTAATATCTTTCTAGCTACCCAACCGACCACTAAACCAATGATACAAGAGAGTACAATTTGAAATAGCAACGTAATATAAATCCATTTTCCAATTGCAGTACCAACGTTTGGTTCACTGATCAAGAATAAAGCTAAAAAAAGAAAAGGGAATCCCATACCATCATTTGCACCACTACAAAAATAATATTAAAATTTAAGGGGTCGAATTCCTGCTTCATTGTTACAATGTGTGTATATACCTTTCTGCGGACAATGCATTTCGAATATGTGCTGGCACATGCTTCTCGGCGAATCGGCCTTTAACAACTGAATTTGCTAAAATCTATACTAGATAAATTAGCAAAAAATTGAGTTATATGTATCTATATATTCTACTTACTGGATCAGTTGGACAAACACAAGCAGCAATGACTAAAGCATGGAGCTGGTGTGATTTTATAGTTAAAAACAGATGATCAAATGCATTATTAAAGAAATCTACTCACATAGTTTAATGGTGGAACTAACCACCAAATGAATAATCCACTAATGAGCCACATAAAGATCATAATGGGTAGTAATAGCATAAACATGGTCAACCATTCTTTTTTCATGTAGTGTCTATTATAATATATGTAAATATTTTGATTTTATGGTTTTTTTTTTTTTTGATTTGTGTGACACATTACTTGGGTAAGTCAATACCAACGGCCATTACCTAATAGTAAAAAAAAAATGTAAGCGACCGATCAATTGAATATAAAATTCCTTATTTCTTACTTGAATTGCAAGAATGCATCTTGTTAATTCTTTGGTGATTTCATCACTGTCATCCCAACTATTTGGATTAAATCCATTTGAAACTAATGGACCTGCAATAATACCTACAATTAACGCAACAACTAGATTTGGGATATAAGTATTTTAGTAGAGAAAAATTTTCAGATTATTCGTCCTTACATGCTTCTGATAAAAAACATTTTTCCTTGAGAAACATGGACACATATCCAAAAAACACAATAAAGCCACTCAAAATAGCTATTGCAATCGTAAACGTCGAGAATTCTCCCGGTATAACATGTAATGAACCCATCAATCTCTTTTAATTTCTCAAGTTTCGATTTAAAAAAAAAGAGGGGGGAGCAAAATAAAAAATAGGTTTTTTGTAAATAGAAAAGAAAGAAGAGCTAGAATCGAAAGAAAGAAAAAGCGAAAAAATAGGATTGGAGACGTCTTGATGTTGATGATTATAAAGTCAGATTGACGCTTTAACAAACATAGGTTCAAAAAATGAGACTACTGTGTAACTAATATAGGAATACGTTGTAATAGAAACAGATGTATAGAGTCAATTATAACATAATAAGCAGACATGAGAAAACTACAAGGTTTTATGAATTCAAATCATGTATAAAAGTTGCAATATATGCAAGGAAATATTCTTGATCTCTTCTATCATGTTTTTTAATACACGCTTAATCGGCTAAACATGTCATGTGAAACTATAATCATTTTTCTGTTTGTAATTGCCAATATAAAACAAGGCTACTTTCTTGTCATTCCAATTAGATCTACACTGTATGTATATATATAATTCTTGTTTGAGTATACCCCATCCCATAAACAGTAAGAAGCTACCGCATGGTATCATTCTATCAGTCGAAACATTATATACGTCATTTTATCGGATATACTATCGGTGACCTAGTGTACACTTTGTTGTGCTTCATTGTATCTATATGCTGAGCACTTGCGGGGAAAACCCTCCCTCCCCTCCCTCCCCGCCCTCAACCTGGGTCACCTGTCAATGGAATGGGAAAAATTATAACCTGAATTGATTGAAGTGGAAGAGAAAGGGGGGGGGAGGAGGAATAAAAGTAGTTCCCGATATTTCATGATTTAGGCTTGATGTGCAATATGTGTCACCCAGAATTATAATCCCAATTAATGTAATTTGCTTGATAATCTTGATCATTAAACATCTATATTATATATCTTCATTGGTTCTCTTAAATCTGCAATATACTCAATATGTAACTAATTGAACAGTTTGCATATACATCCTCAGGTTCTCAAATTTGCTATTCTGCAGAAATAAATCGGTAACCATGGTTATTTGATCTTGGGTACCTGGTTGCTACGGTATGTGATCTACATTTATGTTCCTGGTTGCTATGGTCGGTGCTTAAACCCCAATTTGGCTTTTTGCCTTGTTTTAGATCAGAGAATCAATGAAATTAACAACTTTTTTTTTTGTTTTTTTTGTTTTGTAAGGTAACTTTATTTATGAATTAAGCATATTTTCTCAATTTAGAAATATACACATCTTCGTCGTATGATACCCCGAACATTGCTCCTCTTGATATGTCGACGCCGCCATCCTCTGGTGATCGACTTTATTCTTGCATCCGTGCTTCTTTTTGTGTAAGATTCGTTTTTGACAAATAAAGAAGTATAAGCTGCATTCATTTTAAATCTGATAACCTATCAAATTTTAAGATTTTTTACGTATTTGTACATTGGGCATATTTTGTTGCTAATACATCAAAAAGGTTTCAGAACTGTTTTATAATTGAAACATTTTTTATAACATAGTATAACATGCACTCCTTTTTTTTTCAAATACATCGAGCAAAAAAAAGAGTTAAATTTATTTGATCTAGCATTTATAAGGGTCAAACTATCATTACAAATAATAGTGAAATTGTGTACCATTGATTGGCATATTACATATAATATACATGGTTAAAAAAAAAGGGGGTCGTCTATAAGTCTATCAATGATATGTATAATATTTAAACATGAGATCTTGTTACAAAATAAATTGGAGTAGTAATAATAATACAAAAAAAAATATATAATTACAAAAGCGTAAAATGATGTTCATCATGGCAAATATTCGTCATGTTAATGTTTTCATTATCGCCATTATTAAACCTGGGTACTAGTGATGGTACAAGATCAGGCCATGAGACCGATTCTTGAAACGAAATGTTGTTGGAAACAAAAGGTTGAGTATACAGAGATTCATCATTTAACCAGTTCATATCCTGAAGTAAATCAATACCATCAGTGGGAAATATGGCAGTAAGGTTATAGTCCAACATAATGTTTAATGAAACATCCGATTGTTGCTGCTTATATTGAATATTATCCACATATTGCATATTGTGACCCGAAGGAACCGTTTGCTTCATGTCGATACCATTGTTGTAAATATCAGTATTCGATAGAATATGCGTAAATAATTGAGAGCCGTTTTCAATATGATTCAAATGTTGATTGTCATTGACAGCACCAACAAAAGGGTTGCTAAATGTTGGTGTAAAAGTGCTATTATTCATATTTTCATTGCCAATTGGTGCAAAAAACTGTTCAGACACGTTAGAATCACACACAGCTATATTATTATTAGAAACCGGAAGCGTCATATCCTCAGAAAAAAGAGCAGCTAAAGTAGGATCAAGTTGAGGATACAAAAGATCAGAGCAGAAGGTATTTGTGCTACTAGTGGTAGTGGTAGCAGTAGAAACAGTAGACATTGGGGATGGCATTAGTGATGGAGTCATAGGAAGTGGAGAGGGAAATGATCCAGTTGTACTAGTGAAGGATGTTGCCGAACATGATGATAATAATGCTGGTGCAATATTAATAACTTTACGCTTTACATAATAACGAGTTCCCGGCATACGAAGATGCATTTGAGCAACACCAAAGTAGACTCTTGCTTGATGAGGTTTTGGCAAATTATGATCGATAACATCAATGAAAGAACTTGTATTCTTTTGCTTTCGTTGATGATAGGCTGTTTCGATAATGACATGATTTTTTTCTTGAAATTCAGTGAATGATGTATTTTCCAGCATGAAACCCCAAAGAATTTTGCTTCCATCGAATGTCCTCAATGAACTAGATGCAGTAGTTTTGGTCTTGATTTTCATATCTTTTTTAATGAGAAAGGTATATAGGAAAATGATAAAGATCGACATTGAGACCTTTATATACCTTTTGGGCCCTGGACTATGTGCTAGAAGATATGATAGGATAGGCGATCCCCAGGGCGCCAAAAACCATTGAATATTAAATGAAGTACATTTGTTAACATTTTTACAGCAGTTGTTTTTTTACTCCTTAAATCAACTATTAAAATTTGCGCATTGAACCCCCCAAAATACCCCAAAAGTTCTATTTGTTTCTTCCTAAATGTCTGTGGATTTCTTTTTTTTTATTGGTAGTTATACATTTATATCTCGATTCATATATATCATGACATTTTTTGTAATAAGAATAAACTTCATTCTCGAAATATGCATAGAAGAAAAAAATAAAAATGTTGCCCATAATTTTAAAAACATGTTTTTATTATGCACAACTACTGTCTTTGGTAATATTAATATAATGACAGTATAATAAAACAACAAAGAATCTTTTAATGTATGTAAAGAAATATATAGTTTCAAATGTTATGTAAACTTTGTAAGGGTTCAAAGTTCCTGATACAAAATGTAGTCAACTCTATCTTTTAACCTTGCATGCTTCTATCTCATTGATCATCATCCTGTATAAATATGTACTTATCGCATCATTTGAGTCGATATGATAAACCATTAGTATACAAAATGCACGAATACATAATCTACATTGCTGGTAAAAAAAAATAGTGTACATTGATTTACTCAACGAAAAAATAAACCCCATCAGTTTTCCTTTCTCAAGCTGCTTCAAGTGATCAATTCAGAATTATAGGAACTGGATACTTGGTGTTGATGCTAGTACCTGCATTCTTGCTAAAATTAAGTGATCTTGTGGTAATCATGCAGCCATAATAATGGTTAACCCTCTCCCCTGGTAACTTATTATACTTTTAAATAACGTTTAAACTGGGTTCTATGTTTGTAATGTATGGGATGATCTAGTTTAAAAATACTTCATGCTTTATAACATCTTTAATACGGAATGTAATAGTCTGGATAATTAACATGCATAAGATCTTGAACCTATCAAAAGTTTATAGTTTGATTGTTATTGTGTTTTGTTTATAGACATAAACAGCAGCTTTTGTTGTTTTGACGATATTGAAACAGTATATTTACACAGTTTGGTTTGCTTTGGTTTGTGTGTTCTATACTTATATTAGCAACATACGATATGCGCGTAGTCATTCAAAGATATATAAAAGATGGAACATTTCATAAACCTCCCCGCAATGTCCGCGCTCGTAATTCCTTTTCACTCGCCTTTAAAAATCATCAGGTATGGTGTTTACATTATTACTACATATTTATATGAGAAATTACTGTAACATAATCATGTACTGAAAAGTAAAAAATCGAAAACAAACGATAAAAACCAATTGCTTCATGTATAAAAGTGTTTTAGATATTGACTTTCTTCAGTCAAATTTTCAAAGAAGATGTATTTTCCCTCTATTAGCCATTGATATCTGTTATAAAACAAAAGAGTTAATACCAGAATATAAGCGCACTGGCTTAACATTGACCAAAAATTGAATTTAAATCTATTCTAAAAATTAAGCGCTTATATATATTGAGGTATTAATTTATTATATTTACAGGATGGATTCAACTAAAAGCTACGCCAATGTGTACTATCCTACGGTTTTAGTTTTGCATACCAGTCATCCCTTCATGGATCTTTATACCACAAAAAGTGCTCTCACAAAATTTATAAAAAAATAAAAAAAGTCTTTACAGCCATCCAAATCCTAGATATCCTGGTAGAGAATGAAAAATAATCTAGACTTTACTTAATACCCATCATTGCAATACCTTAGTATTTTCTCGACTTGTTATTCTCATTTCAAATGCGGTTTCTCAATTTTAAGCTGGCCATTTCTGCATCATTCAAATTTATGAAGCAATCACTATAGTAACCATTCTTTATTTAATAAAATTTGTAGCCGGGACAATATTGAATAGGATGACAATTGGAATATTTGTTTTATGGGAACAAATGGATACAAAAATGAATATAGAATACTACTATAGGTTAGGCTTCTTTTTGAACCTTATAGATATTGTACAGACAAAGGAATACGCACGCTCTTTATCTTTCAGCCTTTTAGGTGTGAGGTTGGCTCCCATCAACATGGGATACTGAACATGTTTGAATATGCGGCAAAAAAATTATAAAAATCAATGTGGAAATACAATTATAATTCTTCTAAGTTAATCAAAGATGATTTAAAAGTAAAACAAAGGTTTACGGATTACCATCATCTTTGTGATACATATATTATTTGCTAACTTATATTAATAATTAGTAATAAGATCTTAAAGCAAGATCTTCGTGGTTTAGTTCCTAGTTTGGAAGTACCAGTGGTACAATTTGACATTTTAGTGTTTTTGTGGTTTAATATTTCTACATCTTTAGATGATATCTAAGGTAAACGCGACTATTAAGCAAGTTTGATATGTGTAGTTTACTACACAATAGATAGAATCCATGTAAACACAATTTTCATGTTAGTTTTTTTCAAAGGAAAGAAGATGTATTCAAAGATGAGTGCGATAAAAGGAAGGTTTCTTAAAATGTGTTGCTTATGATGAGTGTGAAAATGCAAGAAAAGCGTAAAAATTTGACCACAAGGAAAGCACAGAGACTTTATAGCTTTACAATAATAACGATCCTTTATTAAAATGATTTAAATGTAAAACAGTACTCTCGAAAGAAAGTAAATCAAAGGATTTTGGATCTTATAAATACAGGTACAACGGAGATACACACTTACTTACATCGGGCGGACAAGATCTTGTATTTTAACATTTGTCAGAAGATGGCCGTAACTTTTTCTATGACCATGATCAGAACAGCAAAATATCATGTAATTCTAGTAAAAAAAAAAGCCATAGTATGTCTCAAACCCCTAAAACCTTTATAAAACATAAGTAAAAAAAGAAAAAAAGAAATCAAGAATTAGACAAAAGGCAGATTTTTCTGTTTGATATTTATAGTTAATTTCCTCCCTCGAAATACAGTCATTAGAAGGAAAACAGGCTAATCTTCAATTTGAATATCAATTTTTGAAGGAATTTATTTTAAAACTGTTGCGCAATTCTTAAGAATACTTCTTGTCGTAGAATAGGGCTCAAGAATAATCTCCCAGTAGTAACAAAAAAGAGTACAGTTAAAAGATTACATCCGATTGCTGCAATACCAGTGGGATCTTTCTTGTACTTTCCTTTCCGATACTTGGCTTCTAATGCGACCTCAATGCCATGAAGCAAAAAGAATACGGTTAATTCAAAGGTTATTTCTCGAGCAGCAGCAGCAATCATAAAGTCATGAAATAACCCGCTAATGATGAAGATTAATAAACCACATGCAATAGGCGACGTTATGAAGCTTCGTTTTATCTTTTTATCCTTGAGTTCAGGCACAATGGTGTTGGCAAATATTAATCGACTAAAGAGGTTGTGTACTAGTCTATTCCATCTTCGACTATTGAAAATGGCGATTAGAAAAAATATACAAATGACAAATGCTGCTAAATACTTACTTCCAAAAGTCTTTGGGGCTATGAAATATGATATATATATATATAAACAAAAGTATAATGTTTAATTACAAAACCTTAACATTATCATGTGATTACTCAATGTAGTTAATACCTTGTTGCTAAAAATGGGTTATCAAATAAATCATGAAATCGAATCAGGAACACAGCTTGAACAGTGCCCATGAAAATATCTACCAAGCTTATCATACAATAAATGCGAAATGCTAAAATGTATGTGATGAACAGCGCTTTTGGACTGTAAAATGGCAGAGCTAAAAGATCTGATAAATCATCGGGTAATATCCCGTCTAAAGCGATCTTCATGAACGAGAATTTGACAATGCCTCGAATAATTTTCTTTAAACCATCTAATCTAATTTGTCGGTTTGTCATTATAGTCTGGCTATCGTCTTGAAATATTGCAATTTTGATTAGTTTTGGTATATATTCTCTTAATGTCACAGAGGAGTTAGATAGGAAAACAATCTGTGCAGCAAAAGTCCATGGCTGAAGCATAAATGAAATATTTCCAAAATCATATTTAGAAGCAAAAAAGATTGGAATGAAAAAGTGGTAGGTTGCTATAAGTGTTTTCAGTTGCAATGGAGTAATGTATGCCGAGAATTTCGCGTTGTTTTTCACTAGTAAATAATCCAATATCAACACAAGTGTATACGCAGTAGTAAGAATGCCAGCATGGACAGTGATTGGCGGTGGTAATTTTATATCTATTATATAGGATTCATAGCGTTGATTGCTAGTGTCCATAATTAATTGAAAACAAAACAAATAAAAAGGTCATTATTTACGAGAATAGTGTTGATTTATACGGACTCAGATTATAATGGTATCAAGGAGACACAAAATGCACTTTTTATTAGAAATCATAATCTTCCTCTGTCATACAAGTATCTTCCATAAAAAATGTTGGCATAAGTCTTTGAGCCTTTGATAAATACCATCCACCGTTACTTAATTTACAAAGATCAGCTCTGAATACCATTCCAACCATAAGGGATTCCACAATTTCTTTTTCTAAATGAATTTTGTATGATTGTTGGATATCGTCCCTGTTTTGTAAAATCACTTGAATCAGTTCTTCTTTATCTGTGCTTTCTTCAAATGGAGAGATTTCTGCTATTTCAACAAATACAAATGTTTCGGTATCCAACAATTCTATATCATCAGGATTTTTGATTTGTCTGTGCACAATCTTTTTTGAATCTTCAATGTTCGAGCCTACAGTATCAACAACAAACGACAAGAATCTCTTTTGAACTGTTAATGTTTCTGAAGACATCCAAGATGTGTCAACTTGTTCTTGAAATACTTCAGAACAAGCACGGTTGTATTGTCCTGGAAGTAAGGTAATTGCACGTTTGCATTTTGGTAATTGAATCTTGGCTTCTGCACAAATAGCACGAGCTTTTGCAATATCTTCTGCGTATTCTGGAGCAACATTTCTGATTTGTAAATATCTTAAAAATGCATCAATAAGTGCTGGTGCATCAATGAAATCTTGCATGCCGATAAAAAGACTTTCTCGAACAAAGGTATTACCAAAATATACTTGAGCAACTTCAGTAAAATTAACCTCAACACCATCTTCCAATTCATCAGGAACGATATCAATTGCAGTTTTAGCAGCGTCAAAGTCGATAGCAGCGTCTGGGTCATCTGGTGTATCAGCACTGGTAGCACGACCCAAAAACATATTGGGACCCGTTTTAATGCCACCAAATTTGAGGTAATTGTCAAATATAGCTCTTCTTGATTCAGTAAATTTATGATTATTACGGTATTTCCAAATGGCGTATTCGACACGTTGAGAAAGAGGTTTCTCACTAATGTACTGTTTAAATGGATTATCCTGAAAAATGATTAATCACTTACGGGTCAAATGGATCATCGATTACATCTTCTGCATGCTTCTCAACATAATCATCAGCAAGCTCAGAACCAGCTTCGGGCAAGTTTGCAGTTCTGCTCTTCTTCTTTTTCTTCTTTTTCTTCTTTTCCACATCTTGGTCGTTTTTTGATGCTTGCTTTAAACTAATAGGTGTTGAAAGTTCATCAAGTCTAGGGATTTCTTGTTCAATCTGCTCACCATCTTCACCTCTATCCGACAATTGGCGATCATCTTCTCCCGCGATATGAGTCTCATTCAAGAGATTTGCACTAATAAAAATTGTCAGAGCAAATCGAATACTTATTCTAAGCAATCTTACACGAATTCTTCTCTGTCTGCTTGATTCATATTTGATAAAGAAGGAAAAGAGTAAAGAACATAGCAATTTTTTTAGGGGATGGTATTAAAAGTCCTTTTGAAGGATGAGCCTACATAAACACCTTGACCAATTTCGCGTGGCGTTTGTTTTGCGATTCATTGTGCTCTCCACATGGATGATTGATTCTAATCAAACTTTGTGGTTAACATTTCGTATTAACAAATCTTTCTAGAATCAAAAGACACTATTATACACATCAAAAACCCTTTATTTTCATTTATTAAGATTAAATTGATACATTATATCATTGTATTCATCTGGATTTACAGGCGATAAATCAGTTTCATTATACCATAGTCTTTCAATAAATGTAACATTATCATTATGGTCTATCAACACGATTGTACTAGTTCTAGTTGCATATGCTGGTTCTTGAATACCCAGGTTTCCTGGAAAGTTGAATAAAGGTATAGAAATACGCTCCTTAAGATCATCAAATATTTGCTGGATATCTTTATCATTGTTCATTGGTTTTGACATGCTCAAAAGCCCAAATAGTGCATCTATGAGGTCCTTTTGATTGACATCTTCTTGTTGGATGATCCTTTCGAATATTTCTTTGCCTAATTTTACTTTTGGCCAAGGGTTTGTCAATAAAGAATTTGATAAACCTAAATAAAGAAGGTTACACACAATTGCAACAGTTATATTATTCTGTATTTACCGTAAATTTCACCTGGTTTTAATTCAATTGTTGATTGATTTTCACGGTTGGTTACATATGCCATCTCTACTGGATCCTTGCTAAAATCAAAATTAACTAGACTGAATCCACCAAAATCATCTGTGTGTGCTTGTAAATGTTGTACAGAATCATGAACTGATTCAGATTCACATAAAAAGTCTCTCACCAACACTCCTCGAGATACTTTTCCTCGGAAATTTGATTCTCTATAATTTGTCAATGCAGAAAATCTACCTTGTCGAGTGATTCCCAGCCAGGTACCATTATTTACATTTTCATCGTCTGGATGTTTTTCTAAATCGGTGCCAGCAAGTACATTGTCAAAAGGAGGCTCCCAAAAGTGAGCTCTCGCAGTAGGTCTCTTTAGGAATTCATCCCTATTACTCGCAAATATACTTGAATCCTATTTAGTAAATACGCTATGCATACTAATTTTACACTTACAATCGATATTTAGGATGATTATCCACTGTCCAAAATAAAATACACATATTATTAATAATGAGAAAAAGCTGAAAAAGTGTCTTGTGCAAGGTTCTTTTAAAGCTTTTTCATGTAATTGTGTCCCCGATAAACTTTTTCATATGTTCATGGAACTTTCTCTGTTTTTTTCGATGCAAAAAGTTGCATGATTTTATTATGATAACTTGTTGCGGCTCAAATAGACATATGGAAATTATAGTCAACGTGATTTCTACATTACAGCTATCATATAACACTATTTTTGTCACTGAAGTCTAATAATTCAGACATGGCACACTGAGTAGGTTTACAGTATTGAAATGAATCTGAAAAACTCCTAATGTCAAACAAAATACAGAAATATAAAAATGCAATGCTAGTTGTTTATTAATTAATTATTGTATTTTAAAAGTTTCCACAAATGGTCAATTCACGCATTTGTTGCAATACATCGTCTACACGATTATCTGCCTCCTCATTGTTGGGAGGAAAATAGTGCCTCAGACCTTCTAATTGTTCATAACTAGTTTGACTAAATCTTAATTGCGATTTTACAAGTGCTTCAAATGAAGGATCAATATAAGGAACTCGCAATTCAATAACTTGTGGCAAGTCATTTACGATAATTGCGTTTAAATTCTCATACATTTCACGAGCCAAATTTGCTTCTTGTTCAGCCTAGCGTACATTTTAGTGAATGAAATGTTTGCAAATCGACTAGCGATACTTACTCTAGGTAAACGTTGAGGATCTTCACTTGGTTTATCAACCAATTTTCTAACTTTAGCTCTAGATGAATCATAATCCAACAACTTTTTTTGTCGACGTTTAATAGCTTCATTGACTTCGGGAAAGTAGGAGCAAAATCTACCTAATGGTTCTAGTACAGTAGCACGATATGCAGTATCCTTTTTGATGAAATTTTAGTATAAACCTTTGACTCCTTTCGTCCTTTACATACCAAGTTGGATCTTGCTTCTTCATCCAACTTCTCAATGACTCGCTTATATTCAGTACCAGATTGTCCCATAGGTGCGGTATCATTATAGAAATTTTCCATTGTTGTAGCAATACGAACTTGAGCAGTTGTCATTGCTAATAAGAGAAAATAAAAACATTTTAGAAATTTTGTATTAGAAAATAAAACAAGACAATTTACCTCTCATCGAATCAAGATATCCTTTGGCCTCTTTGGCAAGTTTTTCAGATTTCTTTTCGAGACTATATCCGAAATTATTCAGCATGTGTGTCTCTCTTTTGTTGCATTGAAATGCCAATACTTACTTTTTAAATCTTTCAAACTCTTCTTCAAACTCTCCGTCAATGGTTCTATCATTTCCACCTGTTCTTTGTTTAATCTGTTGAATAAAATGTGTCAATTCTCATGTACTACAATGATAATTAAATGGATGGCATTTTACGCTTTGACCAGCTCTATTCAAGTTCTTTTTGAATCCTGTCCTGTTTTTAGCAAAAATAAAAAAAATAAAAAATCAATATTGAAAATTACATCTAAAGCTATTGTGTGTTTTTTTTTACTAACAAAAAACTCATATTTTAATTGTACAATAAAAAGGAAAAAATGCTAGAAAAAAGGAAAATCCAAAAGAAAGCTGCCAAAATATCCCTTGAAGTTTAAAGCCCCCAAACAGACATCCAAAAGCGTTTAAAAAGGCGCTTTAGAAAAGGTCTCGAATGAAATTAATCGCCAATCATAGGTTTGGATATGGCAGGAATGCAGCAAAAAGAATTGCATCAAAACCCAACATTCCTGTGTGTATTAAATCGCCTACTTTCTCTTGAATCACACAACATGCTGACTGACTCAAGTTTGACAAACACAATTATACTGGTAAGCAATAATGTAAGTTATACACTATTCAAATGTATTCATCTTCATGTAGAGTGGAATCTCAAATATAAGATACAAGTGCTATCTTGAATCATTTCCCAAGGCTGCATTACTGTCATTTCTTACTTGTGAAGGGTTTCATACTAATCCATCTTACATTGAGTCTCCAGAAGCTAAAAATTCAATCATTAATACATATCAACGTTTGATTGCTTTGAATATTCCTGCTACTTGGCACATTGCATCCAATCAAAAAGCCGATAAAGATACAGTATCGCTCGAGTTATGGTTATTCTGGTTTGATAATAAGCATACAAATGTAATTGAAAAAGATATTCAATTAAAACAATTACAAGGTAAGGTGGACATTGCAATGACTTATAAATTTAGAGGCTCAATGCTTCACATTTTTTAGAAACAAAAAGTGGATCCTTCAACTGGAATCAAATGACATCAAAGAATAGACTATCTCCAACTTCATCGCCTCAATTGAATAACACCAAATCAGACAGCATAACGCTTGTTCCTGGAACCGAATACAAGCTATTCATCAAATCAATTAGAAATTTGATTCAGCATGCAATGATACGTAAAAGAAACGCTTTTGCCCTGGGTGAATTCTTTGTCTTTCCAGAAACATATCGAGATGATGGAAATGTCATGAAAGATGAGATGGCAAACTATAGTTTTCAAGAAAATACCATGTCTATAAAGAACACCATGCTAGCTTGTATGTATAATGTTTACTTTACAACATCAAATCTTGTATTTCAACCAAACACACGAAGAATGAGACTTCGACCATTATCCAATTCAGATTTCTATTCAAAGAATTTGAAAGGTCAGTGTTCTTATGGTATTCAATTTTGTTCATATCAAGAACTAAAGTATTAAAATCAAAGATAGTATTATTATGTCCTACTGGAGAACATGCACGTATTCTTTCGTTTCATAGTTTGCCAACTGATATTCAACCTAAAGTATTAGATCAATGGGCTGAATTTTATAATATGCCATCATCTCTATTGACTCAAAAGAAAGAATACATGCCGTCTCTCATTACTATTCGTACTGCATCTCAAGATACTGTCATTTATCCTTCCGCATTGGTTTTCGTACCAACGGATACAAAGCAATCTCCTGCTGCTGTTGCTGGAATGAATGGTATTATGGGGTTAAATCACGGTTTAACTGAAGATTTGGGTGCAAAAGCATCTCGTACGACATACTATAAAAGACTAAAGCTAAATACACAAGAAAAGGATGCCATTATTATAGATTATTGGTCATATAAAGATCCCATCATTTATGTTGGTAATTCTGTAATCCATGCTTTATCGAGTATAGATGCCAAATATCAACAAGATCAAATAGTTTTACATCGAGCATTAGTAGAACCTGTTGTTGGAAGTCCTATTATGAAAACTAAAAGTGTTGTGCCCACTAATTATGATTCTCCTTTGCTCATGTCAGGTTTGCATCGTAAATCAGTTACACCTCCAGAATCAAATCAAAATGACTGTAAAATGCAATTGACAGAATTTGTCAAATCTCAATTTCATATTAAACAAGAAGATGATTTAGACGCTAAATTGTTATTAGAAGATTCATCAATTGCATTGAATAGCAATGATAGCTTAGATTTAGGTGGTGGGTCTTATTTATCTGCCTTGTTGCACAAAAATCTCATTATTGATTCTACAGATAATTTACCTATATCTACTAGCAATAACAGCTCGGAACAAATCTATCAACCACAACCACAACCACAACCACAACTACAACAAACATTCCAGCCACAATTAAATCAAAATGTAATAATGACAGATTTAACAACAAAAGATGAACATCAAGATGTGCAACCACCATTAGAAGATTTTAATTTAATGTATGATTTGGGAGGAACAAAAACTTCTCATGAAGCAGATGCATGGGATATGAATGATGGATTTGGAGATTTAGATTTAGAGTTAAATTTAGATGTTACTGATGCAGATTTTGACTTTTTTGAAACAACAGCAGCACCAACAATTGAGCCCAATGTCCTTAATATTATTCCAATGGATATTGATCCTCCCAATGTAATAGATGAAATAAAACCTCAGGCACACCAAGATCCAGTAGATCAAGACATACTAATGCCAGATGTACAAGTATCCACACCAAATAATAACGATAGTCTTTTCACTCCTTTTATAATTAGCAATGAAAGCACTGAAGATGTAAGCGCTGCTACTACAATGGAAGTAACATCTTATTCAACCCCTCAAATAGCAGATACATCTATATTGCAGAAAAGAACACCGTATCAGAAGTCTACTCCAGAACCATATACATTTGTACCTCGAGATTTCTTGCCTGTACCTGTCAAAACAAGTGTCAATGATGCTAAATATGGTGCTGGTGGTAAATTCATGTATAATCCTTCAAAGGATCGATCAGAATTAGACGTAAAAGGCTCTGCAATGTCTAAAAAGAAAGAGTCATATTATAGCCCTGATTATATACCGATTGCACCCAAGAAAAAGCTTGATAAATCAAAACAACATGAGATGAAAGCACTTGAAACCGATGCTTTACTCAAAAATGAGAATAAAGTTCCTTGGAGCAACAAGAATGGCGATAGTAATAGCAGTTGCAGTAGTACCAATAGTTATAGTAGTGGCAGCAGTGGCACTAGTAGTGATGGAAGCAGCAGTGGAAGCAGCAGCTTTTCAACAGATGATAATGATGATGATGCTAGTGACGGTAGTGAAAGTGAAAGCTATATTGATCAAATAGATGATCTTATAGAAAACAACAGCATGGTTGAAAAACGTCTTCGAATATTAAAGAAATTTCAAAAAACCGTTGTATATAGTCAACTGAGAGCTACACCTGCACCTTTACCAACAGATCGACTTCAATATTTAGATTATGATACACCATTTGCACCTATTCTTGCTTATGGATCTATTAAACCAATAAAATGGAGACATAGTAAAGCTATGGAAGGATCAATGGAGTACATGTGCGAGCAAGCCGTATTAGGGGGATATCCTTTAGCAGGTGGATTGGCAGAAGTTTCTGGAAATGGCGGTGAAATTGAAGGAGAACCAGCAAAAGTGTTGGTTGCCAGACGAAATAATCTAATGCAAATGACTCGTGGTGTTGTAACTCATGTTCCATCGCTTCAAGCAGATGTATTCAATATGACAAATGATTTCAAGAGTATTTTACAAGATATTTTCATAGAACCATTTGATATGAATAATACAACAAATAGTATGGAAACGTTACCAGATGCTTTAGAACCAGTATCATATCCAAATGGGCCATTATTAGGAAAAGTTGATATCAAAGGACCATTGAATATTCAAGAGTATTATGATCTTAATGGTATGTATCGCACATTCATATATAGATACTTTGTTGTAATAACATGCTTTGTGTAGAATCTCACAATCAAGGACATTCAAAATATGGAAAATACCAGATCAAGAAAAGAAGACCTGATGAACCAAACCTAGATATAATCAAACAACCTGATATTGTTGTATCAAGATACGAAGATTACCTTGAAGGATCGCCGAAAATGTTACCGTTTTGGGAAAAGCTAGGATTAGATCCTTACTCTGCAAAGAAACAGATCAAATATTTGGTCATTTATCCGGATAATAATGACATTGAGATTTTAGTTCGAAGATTCTTCAAGGGCCTTAGTACCGTTTATGAATCATGTCATTTAGGAAGGCATGAACCCGGAAACGCTGGAATATATCTCAATGGATTAGTCCCTGTGCCTTTGTCTAGTGAGTTTTAACCTAAATGTTTGACGATCTGATAAGTTAATACATAATCCATAGATGTAGAAGATAATGAAAGCAGTGTTCGACAAAGATTAAAGAGTTATGAAGAAACATGCGAGGTTTTAGGTCGTTATTTGGCTACAGATGAAAAGCACCAGAGACAACAACAACAATTTAACTATTATACAGTGATATATATTGTAAATCCTGGTCCACACATGTCGTCTTACCTTGACATGTGTCGATGCTTTTATAAATTGAAAGAATCATATCATAGAATATCACATAAAAACTTTACAGAAGAACAACCAAGAATCGCCCTTCAATTAATGCCGATTGATCATGTATTACGCTCATCTGCCTTTGGTGGATATACAATGTTGGGAATGAAGGATATTGCTTTTTCTGTTTATAGTAAATGCTTCACTCGAGTTACTCGAAAGGTAAGCATACACTCTACTACTTTTCTTATCGAAAAAGACTAATAATTGTATTCCATAGATCACAAAAGCAAGTCAAGAGCCCTGGGCAGATTTGTATGCTCCTCCATTTGTATTAACGAAACCTTTGCAGAGAACCATCAAATTTAAATTGAATGATATTCGTCCATATCCTGCAATTATGGAACAAAATGCTGTACTTCATATGGCTTATTGTTTCAGTTATGATCGTACATGGATGTCTGTTGTATGGGTAGATGATCGAGGAGAATTACTAGAGTATGATTTATTCAACCGCAAGACAGCATACAAAGAAGCTTGGAATCGTACATTAGAAATAGCTAAACGTACAGCTTTTCCATGGACAATAGTTATTGCAAAGCTTGGGCTCATGTTTAATGACGAATTAATGTATTGGCTTCGTTATGTTTCAACTGCAATTGAGCATCATGTCACTATTATTGCTATTGATTTAGAATCAGGGCTTAACCTTCATTTTAATGCATGTGATCCTAGTAGAGGAAATGCACAGCAACATAGTTTACATCAACCACCTTTTTTAGATGCACATGGTAAAAGCCATATTGTTACAGGTGCGACGAATTATTCAAGAGAGCAAGATAAACTTCATCGTTCAAGTCGTACATCAATTGGAGTGAGTGAAGCACAGATCTTACTTTTGAATCATCGTATTAGTTACTCTCAAAAACGAGAAAGAGCTTATAAAGGTATATTAAGAACAGAAGCAATTACAGAAAAGGAGAGTTGGATGATCCCATTGGCAACAGGATATTTGATCAACCATTCTTTACCTAATAAGAATGTAAGCCCTTGCATGGAGCAATTCAATAATGAAGCTTTTGTTGCAGAGGTTAGTTTTGATTCTAATATAAATTTTCACACGCTAAAAAATTAAGGTTTCTTTGCGGTAGATCCATTTATTGTATAATCATACCGATATATCAGCTTACAGTACATTGCAGGATATTATCAAAAGACTGTATGCTTTGTCATTTATCAACCCTATTCCATCTAGTCATTGTTGTATCCCATATCATATCATATTAGCTGAAAGATTAAGTCGGCTGTTATTAGTTGTAGATGATTCGATTAAATAATAGGGGAAATGTTCCGCGGATCATGACAGTGCCAGGATTCAAGCATTTTTCCAAGGCTTAAAAAGAGGAATCTACTATAATACGTTTTAATAGAAAATGATTGCTAGATGTTGCTTTTTATTACCTTATTTTTTATTTCTAGTTTTGTTTTGTATAATTTGAACATTTTCTGTTTAATGGCGATAAAATGAACTATTTTATAATTTACACTTTTTGATTAAAATATGATTGCATATCTCTGAGAGCAACATGTGCATGCATACAATTATAAGCTTAGTTCTAGTAAAAGAATGCATGTATCAATATGGCAGTAGTGCACTATTGTGGAACAGCACTCTAAAATAGTTGTGTATCACGCAAGACATGACTGGGTGGAATCCCAAACACTGAAAACCTTTGGTTGGAATTTTTACATAAAGAGAAATCATAAACAATTCTTTCTTTCCTTTTTCCTTCTTTTTTTTTTTTTTCATTAAAACAAGAATAAAACATAATGAGCGTGCCTACACAAGGTAGATATACATTTACATAAAAGATTACACGTACATTCAACATGATTTCTCCTTTAGAAATTCCTATATTAGAAAGTCTTATCACAATTAGACATAGATTGTCTGCTTTAAAAAAGGACAGAGAAACATATCCAGACGCAAATTTGATCACTTCACTATATAAAGAAATTGAAACACAAGTTGATTTGTTAAATGAAACTCGCACAGGCGATATTTGGAATGCTGCTTCTCGTAATAGATTGAACGATGTCTTGGATGATATCATGGCATTACTATCATTGTTCTTTATGAGCATTGGTAGGAACAGAGAAAGTAAGTCGACATGTTGTTGAATAGAAATATGTTTTAATTCTAGTTTTGATATATAGGTCCTGCTGTCTATGTTCAATTAGTTACTGTAGAAGTAAGTTTTGCTATTAAAATATAAACCCCAGTTTCCCATTTACTCATGCAATACATCATAGAGATATTTGGATCAACTATCACACATGGGAACCTATACAGATACTATCCTGTTGGAAAACCAAGAAAGATTAGAAGATATTGAGAACATTCTTTATTCTGATTCTAGTGATTCATGCTTTGTAAAAGTATTAAAGCATAAATTGGAAAAGTGTAGTAAGTTGCATTTCATATATCTTGGTTGCGTGGTGCTCATCAATCTTTTTTCTTTAGAAACTTTATTATCTATATTATTAGCTAATACACAAGATGTTTCAGAGTCGTTGTAAGCAAAATGTTACACACGAGTCAGTAGATCAAAATTAGTAATTAACATGATACAAAAACATAGAAAACCACTGCATGAAGAGTTGATTAGTTTGAGACGAAAATTAGCCCTTTTAGCTCAGAAGTCAACAGGATATACAGCTGCCGAAGTAAACGAAATACAAGAAAAGGTTAATATGATATCATTCATATTTTCATTATTTTCTGTACCTGACACATTAAAAATAGCTCCGTCAATTAGACAATTCGAAACTTGAATTATTTCAATCAAATCCCAAAGGAAAAGCGCTAATTGAAGGTCTGTTGGAACAATTGCATGAGGAATCACAAGATTTAAAAGCATCCACAAACAGTGTATCCGAGTCATTAGCACCTATAGTCGATAGATTGAAACAAATCAAATCTCAATTAGAGCGCTTAGCATTGACACATAAATGGACCTTGAGAGAAACTGATTTATACATTTATCATGTAAAATATTGAATATTATTATGGATCATAGGCACTTGCTGACATATTTTGAATAGTTACAATTACAAGAAGTTGAAAAGCTAAGATTAGATGGTAATTTCAAGGACCCTGAATCAGAGACAATTCCAGAAGGTCAAGCCGTAATCAACTTTTTATTGCGCGGATGTTATCGTATCATGGCTAAAATGTTGAGCGAAAATGTACCTGTAGCCGAAGCATTAATGCCTGTACATAATCAATTGAGTACAGTACGACGATGTCTCGTAGAAGTTACAAAGTGGGGAAAGCCAGATTCAGGTAAATATAATATATATATATATACATTTATTTGCATAATGTTGGTTTGTTAATGATGTTTTAAATATAATCTTTAGTTCGAGATCTTTATCCGTAAGTTGTGAGACAATTGATTGTTTGATTAAAAACAAAAAATACTGATAAATCATTTTACTTTATAGATATCAAATGAAATTGGCTAGTATTGACAATATGAGAATCAATGGCACTTTTTGTGATGAGGAAGGAAATATACCAGAAGGTCAAGCTATCTGCGTTGCATTACTCAATGAATGTTATGATATTCTTCATGAATTAATCGCGCTGGCTGATGCTTGAAAGAAAAAAAAAGTATTTGCTAAATGTTGTATATATAATTTGCTATTACATAATAAACTATGCTAAAAAGAACTAACAACGTAAAAAATTCATGCATTTTTCAAACTTGAATCAGTCAATCAGTTTAAATAGTTATGCACTTCTTCAAAAGATTACTTTTCTCTTTCTTTCTTGTATAAAACATTCCAACTATATAACACTTATTTAAATGCCTATTCTCGACGACTTTAAACAAAAAGTAAAACAGATTATCTGCTGCACTTCTTCAAGTGTGGATCAAAATGAAGGCCCTCCTCCTGAGCGTCAAGTTTCTACATCCGCCCAAGTACAACAACAAGAGCAAGGTATTGCTCAATCTGCACAAAACGTTGATAATATGAATAATACTGCCATTATCGAAGAAGAAGAAGAAGAAGATTGGGGTGATGATGAAACTGAGCCTAGTCCGTACGATGGGCAAAATTTTGTCGTAGAAGCTGATAAATACGATGAATACAAATATGATGAAAGCCAATACAATGGGGATGAAGAACTCCAAAAGGCTTTCGATGTATTGGTTCAAAATTATTCACCAAGCAAACAAGCTGAACCTACCGCTGAAGACGATGCCAAATTGGTGTGGGGCAATTGTTCCTATGAGCGTCCTGTTTGGGATTGGAATCCTGATCAAGAGATCAATATTTCTGCAAGAGCTCAAGAAGCAAGATAATCAGTTTTTGGATTTAAAAAACAACAATTTCAACACATTCAATAAACTCATTCTTTAATAAATTTAAGCGTACAGTCGTACGATAGTAAGCTCTACTAGCAAAGTATTCTTTTGGGCTATATTTTATCAGTTTTTCGTACATCATAATAAACATTATAATAATTTTTCACGTCTAAATTGTTCTTTAAATATATATATATATATATACTATGATACTTATGACTATAAAGCGGGTGATTCATAACGACATCAGTTATATAATAAAAATAAAATTACGTCTTATATATACAATTGAATTAGAAATGCAAACCTATCCAAGTTTTAAAAAACTTTTCTTATATTTAACCGTGTATGGTCTGAAAATTCAGTTTTTGTAGCAGACATTTTCGGGACTCATTTTATCCTTACCAACACTCATGATTTTGATCAAAAAATAGAAAAATCAAATTTTGTTACCAAAATCAACGTTTAAATATACTACAATGTGAGAGAAAATTGTAGCCATGACTAATACACGTTTTATAAAAGCTTAATATTAAATGTTAAGTAATGAAAATTTGTACTTTTGTCCCAAAAATGGTTTTTTGATTAAAGGATTTTCATGTAATATTTTGCAATGAAAATGTTTGTTATTTTTTATTGAGCAAATAGAGCGCTAAATTTTTCATATGTGTATATTTTTTGTTTTTATAATTGGTAGTATAATTAACCCTAGATTTGCAAGATCAGAAAAAAAAATTTAAAAAATGTCAAAATTGATGATCTGGACAAAAATAATTTTTAAAATTAATATTCGGCTTCTAAGCCTTGTAGGTCTTAAAAATAAGAAATTTTATAATACTTGAAAACTTTTTCAAGAATTTATGATGCTGTACCCACTTGATTCAAGCTTATTGCTGTGAATCTTTATACATGTTAATATTGTGTGATAGTTTATTTGATGATAATATAGTCTTACTTTATAATTATTGCTTTAGAGGTAATTTACATTAAGTTTAATCTTACCTCTCCAATATTTATTATAAACATAAACATGGCCATCGCTGGAATCTATTGCCTTCTTTTTTTCATCCTCTGCGTCCCAAGTTAATTTATTAAATGCTTTACCAGAACCAACTTAAGTACTTACAAATGGTTCCTCGGTATTTGCATTCAAATCAGATGAATCAAATTGACTGGTTCCATCTACAGTAGTATGAAACGTATCATCAGACTACCTTGTGATAAATGTCAATCTAAAATCAGAGATCAGAGGCATCCCACTGTCATTTTCATAAGCTATGGAAAGGTTGATTTTTAATAATACAGAAATTAAATAAAAAAAACAAGGTGATACTAATAGCATATGGTGAGTATTTAATATCTAAGTAAGTCTGATAAAGTACGCTTTTTACCCCTTTTAAAAATCCTGAGGAGGCAAACATAACGACTGGGTCCTGTAATTTATATCCATCAAAATGTTGCGATATCCAGTACTACACAATAAATACACCACCTTTTATCAATCTTTATCTTGATGTACATTGTTTGGTATCAGTTTTTTACCAGTTGTATTTTCTTTAATTCATTAATATTCAGTCATATTGAATGATGCTTTGTAGCATTACCAAAAAAAAAGAATAAATGCGTCAAGAGTTTTTTGCATATCAAATTACGCGATTTAGTAACAATGATTGCACTTAACTATGCTTTTTGAAACTATTGACAATAATCAGAATAATTAATACTTTCATTCAAAAGTAAGCTTTACTTTATACATTTACATGCACCCATTCAATAAATGCGATTGCATTTATTATCCATTATATTGATTAGTCAACTTTACCTTAATCCGATACATTTGACAATTAAATGCCTAAATTACACTTGAGCCATCAGGTATCGCCACAAAAAAATCTCCTACAGATCTACGAAGAAGTATCACAGCATCGCAACAATTTGGATCATTTGTTTGTGTTCATAGTAGACCCGAACTCTCCCTCAAATTCATAGATCTCTGCATTAACCATATCTCTATTTGTTGTTCAATTTAACTGAAATACATTGAACGCCAACATCGTACTCGATAAAACTCCTTATTACTTTATTGCGAGTCAACACAACTAATTTGATGTTAATATAGCATCAGCAATTAAATCAGATAAATTTGAGATTAGACGACCCCTTTTAATAACTTTACACACCATGAGCTAATAATGGACCGTTATTTTAGATTTGCTAATCAGGGATGATGAGTTAACTCTAATGGACGAACGAGTCGATTAGCAGTATAAAGAAAATATTAAATTCAAATATAGCAATTGAATGAGCAAGAGATGATAAACCATGTAAATTAGCAAAATTGAGTTGTTTCAAGCGTTTTGAACGGAATACGCCTTTACTTTTGACCTATAAAACTGATCTATGAGTAAAATCAATTAAAAAGCTAATAAGTAATAATTATGGTGTACCCTTGATAGTTGGTAGTGATATACAAGACAACATCTTGTTTCCTCTTCTTGGCTTTTGGTCATTAAAAAGAAATAAATATTTTTTAGAAACTAAATAGTAGATTAACATGAGTTTATTCATTCATTCAAATCAAGTCAATACTATACATCACACTTTTATAACCACCAACTTTTTTCCAGGTGGATATTGACTACTTTAGACCAAAAAAGCATTGATTATAACGAAGATAATGGAACAAAATGACTAAGCCTTGGATTCTTTTTTTTTCGAAAAAAGTAATATTATAACGCGCCCTTAACATTAACAGTTAATAATTTATTTCCAAGTAAATGCTGCTTGATTTCAGTTTATAAAATATCTTGGTCTTTCTGTTGTAGTTTTAAACATAAAGAAAAGAGCTAAAGAAAGTAGGGAAGAAAAAAGAAAAATAATCCTAAATCAGTCGGTTTTGCGTTTTACGATCAGAAATTTAAAAAGGCATAAATACTTTTAGTGTTGCCAAACAGATTGTTGTCGTTGTTTCCATTTGATCCCCGAAAGAAGAACATGGGCAGAACTCTTCCAAATGCCAAATTTCAAATTAATATATCTCGTCAATAAGGCAATTCTGTTAAATCAGAGTAACTCACATCTGCTTTAAGTCATCCAAATTATCTTTGTTATTAATTATATTATGATTGATATACTTTAATAAATTGACTAAAAAACCTTGATCTCATTGCTCTGCTCATCTGGGCTGCCTGATCTGCATAAAAGTTTTTATTCTGCCCCTCTGTGCAGATCACTATGCCCATGGGAAGCATAGTTCGGCCGTAATGCAAGTTTAATCCAATAATTACCAAGAACGCTTGGACCTCAATTATAATACCATACTATTTCATTCCAGGGGTTAATCAATCAAGTAACCATCAAATCAATATCCAAGCACATTTAGCGCAGCATTGAAACAAGGCAATTCACAAACTCTACAAGAACGGTTAAATTATGATTGATCCATTTCCATCCATACATTACTATCAAACATATCTAATGATTCAATAGCGCCTTAAATTAAATCTCAGGATCTCAATGTCAAATCAATATAAAAGGCCATACTTTTATATCTAAATAAACGATTTCTTGTTTTTATAATACAATTGAAGAACTGATTCATTACTCATTCTCTTTTAATTGTATTCTTTTTTAAGTATTATTTATCAAACCTAAAAATATACGACAGGGTAGAAATATAGACATATTGCACATTATCCATTATTTGAATAAAGCAGGATTTAAACTGCTGTATCTTTTTCAAAGCTTTTTTTATTTTACATTTTACTGTAATTACACTTCTCCCATGTAAAGCTGGAAGTCATTATTATCGAAATTTATCGAGACAGAGTTTTTGTTGTCGGTTTATCTGTCCGAAATTAAAAGAGTTAATATTAGAATATAAGTAAACTGGCCTAATATCAACCAAAGTTGACCTAAAACCGATGATTAAAAATTGAGCAACAAAATTCAGATGTTATGTTTTTGTATTTATAAGATGGATCCACCTGAAAGCTACTCTGCAGTTTTTGTTTCAACAAAAAATATTGATTTTTCATTGAGATAACCGAATTAATAGCTCACATTACAGTTTAAAACCTATGATAACTGGGCTCCAAAATTGATTTGTGAAATCGACTAAAAAATGATCCAAAAAAAAAAACCATTTAATACTTCACGAACTGCAAAGTAAGTCGACCTAGCGTTTTAAATGTTTTTTGTACAGTTGTGAATTCTGTATCTATCCCAACAAAATTTAAGTAAATGCTTCACATTAAATTTTGCGTAAAGTGCAACTGAAATTCTAGAGGTGTTTCGAAGATACACAACGTTTTTTATAAAAATATTTTAAATAAAAATAATGGAAACAATGCGCAACAAAATGATCTATCGAATGAGCCATTGTTGAACCTTCTAGCTGCATTTGTCGTAGAGAAACCGAAATTTTTGTCAATTTTTTTTTCAAATTAAAAATTTGGGATGAGGGTATACAAGGGAAAAATTGGAGCTAGAAACAAAAAAGGTACCTCTTTGCACACATTTTTTAGGATATCTCCATGAAAAATCAATATTTTAAAAAAAACTAAACTGAGTTCGATAGAGCTCAACGAGGTCTATGACATGAATGTAAAAAATGTGCTGCTCAATTTAATGAATATTTTGAAATCTACTACAAAAATGTCAAAAAAATGAAAAAAAAAATAAAAGTGCTTAAATTTTTTATATACTTCAATATGTTATAGAGTAGTTTAAAACAAGTAAGTTTCATTATTAAAAAGTGTTTGTATAGCTTAATGTTTTATAGAGATATGAAGCCTCAAAGTTTTAATTTTTAACAGGGAAATACCTTTAAAAATCTGAAACATTAGCAATAGAAACCTTATATCAACTACAAAAAATAGGATATTTCCGGATACTCATTTTTGGATTAAAGCTGGACATCTCAGGTACATTAGTATATAATGTTTCTTGGTGTTATTTAGTGAAAAAAAAAGTAGAGCAGAGATGAAAAATGAGACCTAGTTTTCAAGGAAAAAGCAGTAAATTTTACGTGTTTTTGAGTCTTTCGTGAGATATAAAATAAATTTAGGAATAGGTAGCACAATGCGACCAATTTACATCTATATAGCCATGCCAAAGGTACAATTCATAGAGTGTTAAATATGGGGTCAGTTCTAGACCAGGTGGCACGCTCCAGTTTGAGTAATGTCAATTTTGAAAATCCTTCTTGAACTTCAAGTTATTGCATATCAAAAGTTCAATTAGCACTTCTTAACACTGTAATTTGTTTGCTCAAATAAGTGCATTAAATATGTTGAATATATCTCAAGGCATTTTGATTGCTCAATAGTTAGTGAATATTCACAGGCAATTCGCAAGAATGGACCTAAATTGCGATATATGATACTTTTCACATTTTTCGATTTGCTCCGTTAAAAATCAAGAGTTTTCAGGTGATCTTTGGAGAAATTTTGAGAGAATATATATACGATATGGGCACTAGATATGCTTTGTGTGTATGTTCCAATAATAGTAAAATTTACAATGTACTATCGAAAAAAATAATGTAAAAAAAAAAAAAAAAAACTATGATCGATTCTCCCCAAATTCAAGCATCTTAAATAACATTTAAAACAAGTAATTTTTATTGTAAAGGGAGTGGTATAGCTTGAGTTCCTATTGAGATATTGTGCATTAGAAATAATAAACAAAAGGATGTAATTTGGATCATGAAGCATTTTATTTAAAAAGGTGTCCAATTTGCGCCATCATAGAAATACTTGCTGTTTTTGTCGTACATATACCAAAGGTGATACACTTGATATGAAAGTATAGATTACAGATCAATGTTATCTACATATATGTATAACAAACATTTGTTAAAAAAATGTTCTACGGATTCATGTACTTTGACATATGTGTATATCAGCATATAATATACGAATTTATACTAGGCATTATCACAAGCGGCTTTAATGCTCACTACGTATTCAAAGTTCTCTCTTTATATGCAAATCACACAAATGAAGAACTCCTCCTCCATATAATCAAACTTTTTGGATATAACATACGTATATCATGGTAATAAATATATAATGAAAACTGGCATGGAAACGCTCAGCATTCTCACCCTCTCTTGACTTGAATTGGGCTTTAACTCTAAAATGAAACTTTGAATTCATCATAATATCTAAATATATGGTGAATTTTACATATTATGGTCAATCTAAAATGGTATTAAAACAAGTATATACTAAGGCAAACCAACAAATTTTTATCAATTATGGCCTTGATTCTATATATACAGCAAAAACTGTCATATCGCTTTGTGTTACGAATAGACAGATATTTGCATACGTGGCTACCATCTACATCACGTGAGGACTTGCAAGGCTTTATATATAAATCAAAGAAATTAAGAAAATTTGTTTTTTTTTTTCCAACATTTACAATTTTTTTCTCGGTAAAAACCATCCTTCTTTTTTCAATTTGAGAAAAAGGAGACACTTAAACTTGATTAGAAGAACATTATAGAAGGAAAGAGCGGTCGTGTTTGTTTACTGACTGCCTTATTTTATCTTCTTTCCCTCTCCCTCTCTCTCTCTTTGCGTATTACTGTTTAGGAAGAAGAAGAAAAAGTAGAAAAAAACACCAAATATAAAAACGTAAATTTCGTATAAACAACTTTTTTTTTAAAGAAAAAAAAAAAACGTACTATCTAAAGAAATCAAAAAAAGAAAAGCATTAAAATGTCTTCTGATGAAGAGGATTCAGATTGCCCTTTGTGTATGGAGGAATTAGATATTGCTGACCGCAATTTCAGACCTTGTCCTTGTGGATATCAGGTTTGTCCTTGGCTTCATTTGTTGCTTGGCGGTAACTAATTGATTGTTATTATTTTTCGTTGAATAGATTTGTCGTTTCTGTTGGCATCACATCAAAACAAACTTGAATGGCCGTTGCCCAGCTTGTAGAAGACTGTATAGCGATCAGATTGTCGAGTTCGTCCCCGTCAGCGCAGAGGAAATCTTGCGTTTGAAGAAGGAAAAGAAAGAAAAGGATCGTCAAACACGAGATATGCGAGACCCCAGCAGAAGACAGCTTTCGAATGTTAGAGTTGTCCAAAAGAACCTTGTCTATGTTCTTGGTCTAACTTCGAAACACGCTAGTGTTGAGGTAAAGCATTAATAACTTTTTTTTTTAGTCTATTCCTTGAATGACACCCTTAACAAATATTTTGATTAGAATGAATTCTTCAAAAAATATGGTCGTATCGAAAAGGTAGTTATTAGTAAACGATCTGCCCCTTCAACTGGTTCTAGTTCATCTGTGGGAATTTATGTCACATTTGCTAGAAAGGAAGATGCTGGAAAAGCTATCGAAGGAATCAATGGTATTGAATTTGAGGGTAAAACCGTAAGGTACAGTAATGTAGTATTGGCGCAAAGCTAAACTTGTCGATAAATTAACATGTTTTTCTTCTTTCTAGAGCTTCATACGGTACAACAAAATACTGCACTTATTATTTGAGACATATGTCATGTCCAAACCCTAATTGTATGTATCTTCATGAGCCTGGAGATGATGTGGATAGCTACAGCAAGGACACGGTAGCCATTGGGTAAGTTAATTTGTTGAATGATTTACACGTTGTAGGAGATATTAATGTATTTATAATGCGTAGAAAACATGCTAATACAGCCTCAACCTCAACTACCACATCCGCATATCCCAATAAACGACCTGCTACATCCGCTAAGCCTACAGCTGCTGCCACAATTGTCCCTGCCGTTACTCCAGAGTCAAAGCCTGCTACTGTACCTCGTACATGGGCTCCCATACCCAAGGTTGTTCCTGTTCCACCTGTTGTAATTCCAAAAGAAGAACCCATCACTCCTCCTCCACCCTCCCCACCATTCCAAGAAATCAAATCATCCGCGTCTACCAAACAATCTAAACCAACTGCTAGCTCCTCCTCTACAACTGTATCTAAATCTACTACTCCAAAGGTCAGTAAAAAGCCAGTTTCCACTGAAAAGCATGTCAAGAAAGCTGTTGTGCCTTTGGTACCTGAAGAAGACGAGAAACCTGCACTTCCTGCTACTGCTTCTTGGGCCAAAGCTCAACCTGTTGTTAATCATGAGAGCGTTATTACACCTGCCAATTTTGGACCTTCTTTGTCTGATGCTTTAAACGCTCCCCAAAAACCTAAACATTCGCCTTCACTCAAGGTTAAGAAGGAAAAGAAGAATAAAGGTAAGATGGTTCGTTTGGAGGAATTCGAAGAAGCAGAGAGAGAAGCGAAAATGGCTGCAATTAGACCAAAGGCTGTCTCTAAACCTGAGGTTGCCCCCATTGCTTCCCCTGTGGTTGCACATTCTATTGCCCCCGTTGCCGTTCCTGTTGTAGCTAAAGTTCAATCACCTGTGGAAGTTGAATCTGGCTCTCCTAATGCTCAGGTAACTGGGAAATCTACTACTGAAAGTAAGTTGGCATTGGAAAAGGAAGTGGAGAAGCAGCATGCTTCTCCTAACAGCGAAAAAGAAAAGGAATTACAGGAAGTCGAGCCAGATGTACCTGTTGTGGATGAACCTATGCCCGAAATGTTGGAAGTTAAAAAATCAGATGTTGCTCAACAAATTGATGAGGAATCTCAATTGAAGGAAGAGGATATTCCCATGGAATTGGATCAATCTCAATCCCAAACTAATAATGATGATGTTTTGATGATTTCCAAAGAAGGTAATGCTGAAGATCTATCCCAAATTGAGAATGAAGCTGAGCGACTTGAAGATGATGACGAGAAAATTCAGAATTTAGCTTCGTTGAATGACAATATTATTAAAGCATTCGATGATGCTGCTGCTGCTGCTGCCGATGAATCCTCTGAGAAGGTTCAATCTGATGAAACCCTTCAAGAAATTGAAGATTCAGTTAGTGATTCAGAACAATTCGAAATCGAGGAACAAAAATTAGTCCAAAATATCTCATCACCTTTGGCAGCAATGGATAGATTGTCTGCGTTGGTTCAACAAGAAATTATGGTTGATTCTCCTGAACAACCCTCATTCAATGGCACTCAACAACTACAACAGCAACAATCTCATCCATCTCAACCTCAACAACCTCATCCTGGTATGAATAGATTTGATTTAGGTATGCCAATGCAGCCTGATAATCGTCGTATGGCACCACCAGGCCTCAGTGGACCTCCTCCTCCACCTCCTGATTGGATGAACCGCAGTTTTGATCCATTTAATGGTCAAGATCCTTCTCTTATTGCTGCTCGTCGTTTGCAACATTCTCAACGTATGTTGGAAGCAAGTGGTTTGTTTGCAGGTGGCGGATTTGGCCATCCACCAGTAGTTCCTCGTTTTGGATTTTCTCCTGATTTCAGTCGTGGACCTAATGGATTTATGCCTCATCAAGCTCCACCTCCTCCACCCATGGGCATGTTTCCCCCTCCACCTCATCCTATGATGCGACACCCTCCTCCACCTGAAATGATGAATATGCAACCTCCATTTGGACCTCCACCTCCACAAATACAACAGCAACAAATGGAAGAATTGAGAAATGAGTTTAATGGAATGAATATGAATGGTAATGATGAACACCATCAACAATCCCGTGATGATCTTCGAGCTCTTTTGCCCAATGTCAAGATTAGCTTTAATAATCTTCAAGAAAAGAGAAGAGCCGAAGAATTTTATCAACAACAACTTATTATGCAACGCCAACAACAGCAGCAGCAAATGCAACAACAACAGCAGCAGATGCAACAACAGCAAATGCAACAACAACAAATGCAAATGCAACAGCAGCAACAGCAACATATTCAACAACAACAACAACAATATCAACATGAACAGAGAATGTCAGAGCAAGAACAGATACCCACTCGTTTAGATAACAGTGACAATAATATAACAAACAACTCTTCTAGACATCCTCCTTTCACTGATAATTCTTCACCTTCTACTATACAATCTGTACAAGAAAAGGTTCTCTTAAAGTCGCCCATAAATCAACAATGGCAACCAAATCAATTGCTTGACCAAAGGGAGATGGAAGAGAAGAAAAACAATCCTGATGTTCGTGTTGAGGCACAAAATTTCTTTGGTGAATTCTTACGTAAAGCAGCTTCATCTACTCAACAAGAAATGTCTCCAAAGAGAGATGAACAACCCCTCCAACCTGCTGGTAGAGTAAATTATAGATCTTATTATAATGATAAATACTAACGATTAATTGTAGCAGCTACATCTTTACCTTTTCAAGATCCTGCCATCATGTCTGTTCGTTTAGTCAATAATGAAATGCCTAACAATGATATTGTTCGTTCTCAAAATACTATTCTTCAGATTTTGGGTGGTCAACCACCACCACCTTCTCCTATGATGACACTTGAGCAACAACAACAACAACAACAAATGCATCAACAACAACAGTTCCATCAACAACAAAGACATATGGATCCTAGGTTTGCTATGGAACAACAACAACAACAACAAGGGAGAATGATGCATCAAGATCGTAATTTCAATGATATGGCACCTAAACATTTCAACAATATGTTTATGGGTCATCCTCCTAATTTCCAGCAACAACAGCAACAACAGCAACAACAACAGCAGCAACAACAACAACAACAACCATTATTTCATCAACAAGGCCCTCCTCCATCAAATTTTATGAATGGATTTAGAGAAGCTCCTCCAATGAATATGATGGGCCGTATGCCACCTCCACCACCTGGAATGATGAGACCACCTCTTGGAGATATGAGATTTAGAAATATGAATGGCCAACATCCACCTCCTCCACCTGGTATGTTTTCTAATAATGCTTCTACAAACGAAGATCATCAATAATTTAATTTTACTTTCATTCTCTTGTAATTTTTCGTTATCGTATATACAATATTGATTAATCCTCCCCTTTTTTTTTAAAAAAAAAAATACGCTTGTAAAACCCTTTCTTTTTTCTTCTTTTTTGAATATATACACAACAACATCACTCTTAAAATATAATAAAACATTTATTTGTTAACAAAATTCATGCTATAACCACCACTTCCATTGGGATCTTGTTGTAACTGAAAGTTGTCTGTGGAAAGGCCAAATTTACCCAAAATTGAATTACCCAAATCCTTCAATTTGCCAATCATTTCTTCCTTTTCTTTCTCTGTTTTGTCCTTGATTTTGTTCGGCAATTCTCTTTCTGCTCGTTGACATTCACGAAGGGTATATGTATCTTTAGCTTCTTGTTTCAATTTCTTATAATCTTCTAAAGACTCTGTCAAGGACGTTGAGGTGTCAATCTTTTCATTTGCTTGTGCTCTTCGAAGTAATGCTTTCATATATTTTGGGTCTAATGTTAATGCTTGAGTACACATATCGCGAGCTTCTTTGTATTCATTCTAGTTGATAAATCATTAACAACATTTTCTCGATTGATATGTGTATGTAGTTACCTGTTTTAAATGACAAGCTGCTATATTTCCAAAATAAATGGCTCTATCCTTTGACAATGATAAAGGGCAAGTCATTAACGCATTTTCGTATTCTGCAATAGCTTCGACATAGTTTGCTTGAGCAAAATATGCATTGCCCTTTGATTTATATTCTGCAGATTCTTTAATTAATCTCTAAATATGCATAAATTCAGTTAAAATTCTTATCTTGATGGTTAAATTTGACTTACTTCCAGTTCTTCGGTTTGATATTCTTCACTATCAAAGAATATATCACCGTCAGGGTCAGCTTCCACTACTTTTTTTGTTTCGAGAGTTTCTTTGTTCTCTTCCTCAACGATAACTAAACAGATTATTGAGTTGCTTCTCATTAAAGAAGAATCACATAAGAAAAATACCTGCTGGTGCAACTGGTTCCTCGATTATCTCTTCAATTACAGCCATAATATCGAAAACAATAAAAAGAAAAAGGTCGAAACAATGCGACTCTTGAAAAACATTGAGATTTTAAGCCTATATTTCATTTGAACATCAGATAGTTATTCCTGAAATGTCAAAAGAGGCGGGGCCAGCGTTAAAACCAAATTATATACTGTACGTTAAAGGATTTCTTAGATGGTTTACAACCTTGAAAACCTTTAATAATTTGCATAATTACATTTATTCACATATGAGGTATATACTAATAATTTTTATTTGCACAATATATATATGTAGAAAGACTTATTTTATTATTCGTTATATACATTTACAATCCGTCGAAGCACAGAGAAATGTGAACAAAACGACACAATACGAATATAAACTATTTTCATTATTAAAAGCTTTTATTTTACATAGTGTTACATAAATTTACTCTTCATTGTCCTACTTTTCGCTGTCTTCAGTAGCAATAGATTTATTGAGAGTTGATGTATAATACCACATGTCAACTTCTTTTGGAACATCAGCAGCTGGAAGAGGATTGTTTTCAGACACACTTGAAACTGTAACATTGCTTGAATCGGCTTTATAAGGAGAGTTTTCCACAGAAAGATTTACCCTGGAATAATGAGGTGTTAATTGATATAATGATAAATTTCTTTTTATTTGCTATATTTACGTTTGAATACCCTGTCTAGATGTTGTCCCATTAATCAAAAGTTCCCAATGATGATGTGTTTCGAGAACAATATCAGTAGCAAATGACTATATAAGATAGGTTAGTTTTCTACAAAATTTACTAATAATGCAATGATATACCTTGTTTTTTGCTTCGCCATCAAATGCAATGTCGTTTTCTTTCTTTCCTTGAGGAAGTTTATAAACCCTAAAGAAAGTATCTGTGGACTTCAGATAACCAGGCATATATGTTTCAACATCTTCGATGTCTACATTCGGAAAGGATGAGTTTCTTATGTATTATTACATTAATCAAGTTAATTTTACCATTCATTTTCTCGAATAATGGGTCATTAGCATCAATCACCACTACTTTCCAATCAGTTTCATCCTGATCCAATAAACCGATGATGCCCAAGATCTTAACTTGTTTTATTTGACCTACAGTACCAACGCTTGAACCAATCTCAATAACATCAATAGGGTCATTATCACCCTTCTTGTTGGTGTATGGCGAAATGAAATTGGGGTCTTCCCATGTCTATATATAAATTGTCAATGTCAATAAACAAATGACGATGAATAATGTGAAATTTGTTTTACCTGAGGGAAGGCACCATAATTCCAAATATAACCCTTAAATGGAAATATATTTGGAACAAATCTTGGGTTTCCATCTAAAACATCTTGAATAATTGGGTTTAGTGGATTTTCCTTGTTGATCTAGTTTATATAACAGAAAAGCATCTTTAGTTTTCATGCAATTGATTTGAGATTCAATCTTATATTAACCTCATTTTTTGCGTTAGTCCATCTTGGTATTTCTACAACCATGTTATACAAGGTTTTTTCATCATTTGCGTATAATGGAATGTCATGAAATGCTGATATGACATGCCCATTTTTTTCTATTTAAAAAAGACTATCAAAGCCTGTTTATTTTATAAAAATAAGTTTTGAAAATGTTACCATAATAAATTTTATAGTCAATTGTATTTGGAGCACCTATCGTTCTAATTGTAATACCTTCAGCTGTATTATTTGTAGCCAAGACAGAAGGTATAATTGAGCCAAAGAACAGTGAACAAACAAAGGTGGAAGATACAGTAATCAATTTCATGTTTAAACAAATATATTGAGGAGTAAAAATAACAAAAATAGCAAAAGACTTCGTTATGATGGAGCATTTTTATAGACATTTTCTCTCTCCTTTTGAAGAGTATATGCACTCCGAGTATTGTTTCTGATTACTTCATATAGTAAAGCTTTCTTTTTTCGTATATTTTTAGATATTATGATATGATGTGAATACATTCACGAATTGTTTTCATTCAAAAGCATAGATATTTTCCAAGGTTTTTTTGTTTTTTCCTTCATCTTTTACGGTGATCAAACAAATAAACTCGATAAAATGACGAATTGCATGTTATTAACATCTGTAAAATAAGGCTGCATATAATCCTCGTTCTCAAGTTAAACAAACATGCAAATCAATTTAAGGTGCCACATGCCGTAACCTTATAAGAACCCTTCTATTGAATCTTATCGTGAAATACCAATGATTCTCCTTAATAACAATTCCCAGATGTTGTTATTTATTCCACTCCTCGAACTGTTTGGAATTGTGAAACATGCTTCTTAATCAGGCAAGCTAGTTTGTAGAATGCTTGAAAACCGACTGTTCATTTGCTGCTTCATATTGACCACAAATCTACAATAGATTTTTTACAATCGAAAGACTATTTTTGGCTAATCCGGAAAGGGTTTTCAGTATGATAGTCTTACAAAACTACTTGAAATTAAAATTAAAAGTTTAACGCCTCTTACAAATCCTTTAATAATAATGCATTGTTGGTCAATGTATTCATTATTTTAGAAACTAATATCGAAATGAAGCATTATAGTATCAAAGCTGCCTTTGCAACTGTTGATTTTAAAGGCTTTTCAGCTGTCTGAAAAGAGTAATTTAATTAAAATAAAACTGTTACATGCTTGATACACATGTCTTTTTAGCTTGAAGCAAAGGAAATTAGAAAGTGTGGAAAAAGAGTTTGGTAATATTATAATTACTTTTATACATATTTTGTAATTACTAAATGATTCTATAAAAAAAACTGCTTAATGATTACAAGATAAGTCATTTTTCTAGTATGTTTAATCTGTTGCTGTTCAGAATACACTACTGGTAACTCTTTTATCTTGTATATATATATAGCTATCGTACAAATTGGCAATTGTGGTGCATAAATCATAAAAAGCGCTGCTGTAAGAACACCCCACATTTGTATATTATACGCAGTAGTAAAATCAAATGATATTAAAAAGCAAAACGATAAATTAAAAGAAGATGCTGATTTACTAATCAAGCAAGTACGAGCGCAAAAAGATTCAGAAAATGACAAATAATTAAAAGACCAAACTATTGACTCAATGAAGGGGTTGGATGCAAACGTTCGAGAATCTAAGCAAACAGGCAAAGAGGGATTATTGCAACATTTGGAACAAGTTTATTTGAAAATCAAGCAAATCAAATAAATGTTTTAATTCATGCTATTTATAGGCTATAAATATTGAAACATACCGATACTTACATAGTAATGTCAATAAAGTAATGTAGCTTACATATAAAATTAATTATTTATTTCGTCGGTTCAGCAATTGTGCAGCACAAGGCGTTTAATTCTCTTTCTTTGAAACACATTACTTAATTAATATTTTAATTATTTGTAATGTTTGGATATTTGAATAAGTAGAACAAATCAGAATTCATCATAAAGCGTTACATATTTTAAATACGATAATAGGCTACATGATTGATTTAATAACACAGCTTTTCAATAAAAGAAGAACAGTTGCCATAATTGCAGTATTCAAAACTTAAAGAACCTAACTGAGAAAAGTTGATATTCAAGGAAGTTGGTTTTCAACATTTCCTATCTTCAAAATTAAAGGATGTCCACTTTTCTATAATCAACCCCATATCAAACGTTTCGTAAAATATACCTTGGACATTGCTATATAGATGTAAATTGGTTATACCATCCCACCTATTCCCAAAATTTGTTTTATATCTCACGAAAAACTCAAAAACACGTAAAATTCATTGCTTTTTCCTTGAAAACTGGGTCTCACTTTTCATCCATGCTCCACTTTTGTTTTCATTAAATAATATTACACATAAATTATATGCCAATGTGCCCGATATGTCCAGCTTTAATCCAAAAGTAAGTATCCAAAAATATCCTATTTTTTGCAGTTGGTATTAATTTTTCAATGCTAATGTTTCAGATTTTTACAAGTATTTCACTGTCAAAATTAAAAACTTTAGACCTGAATATCTCTGCAAAACATTAAGCTATACAAACACTTTTTAATAATGAAACTTACTTGTTTTAAACTACTCTATAACATATTGAAGTATATAAAAAATTTAAGCACTTTTATTTTTTTGGCATTTTTTTGGCATTTTTGTAGTAGATTTCAAAATATTCGTTAAATTGAGCAATACTTTCGTTACATTCATGTCATCTAGCTTGTTGAGCTCTCTCGGATTCAATTTAGTTTTTTTCAAAATGTTGATTTTTCGTGGAGATATCCTCAAAAACGTGTGCAAAGAGATATCCTCGTTTCTGGCTTCAATTTTCCCCTTGTACACCCTCATCCCAAATTCTGAATTTGAAAAAAAAAAGTGACAAAAATCTCGTTTTCTTTACGAAAAATGCAGATAAAAGGTTCAGCAAAAGCGTATTCGATAGATAATTTTGCTGCGCATTGTGTCCAATATTTGGATTTAAAATATTCTTATAAAAAGTGATTTGTACATTGAAAAAACCTCCAAATTTTCAATTTCATTTTACGTAAAATTTAATGTGAAACATTTGCCTAAATTTTGTTTAGATGGATGCAGACTCCAGAACTGTATAAAAACTACTTAATACGCTAAGTCTACTTCCTTTGCAGTTCAAGAGCCATTAAACGATTTTGTTTTTTGAATCATTTTTCATTCATTTCAACAAATAAATTTTGGAACCCCGTTATTATAGGCTTTAAGCTGTAGTATAAACAATTATTTTGATTATCTCAACGAAAAATCAATATTTTTCGCTGAAACAAAAAATGCAGAGTAGCTTTCAGTTGGAACTATCTTGTAAATACAAAAAATTGACATTATAATTTAGGCACTCATTTTTTTACAATCGGTTTTGGGACAACTTTCGTCGACGACGTTAGGCTAATGCACTTATTATGATACTAATTTTTCTATTTTCGGACAGACATCAGTGACTCTTAGAGGAAAGGTACATTGACTTTGAAGATTTTTTGACGTAGTACGACTCAGTATTGGGCGAAGACATTCGAAAACCATTTGAAAACCATCTAAAACCTAATTTTCACAACCGTAAAAGACGGACAACAAAACTTCTATCTTGGCGAATTTCGATCCTAATAACTTCCAACTTTATAGAGAGTAGGTACACATTTTTGACATGATCATCGCAAAGGGCAGATCTTACAGCCTACTGTATGTTAAGAAAATAATAGGTAAAGTGCGCCTACATATAGCTTACTGCGCATTTTGATTGAAAACAAAAAATAACAAATACGATCTCTATGAATACTGATACAAGTAAGCTACTACCCTAATATGGACATAATACATATGAGTAGATGCTACTACTAGCCTTTCAAATACCAGCTCTCATGAGTCATTGTGCATTCGGTAAGTTCTAACAGCACGCTGACTACCTGCTACTTTTTACACCTATTAAGATCAGTAAGCTCACTAGATCTAGCCGAATATAAATCCAAATGACCTCCCGTTGCAATGACAGGTACTTGTAGTGTGAATCTACAAAATTTCAAAAGGCTTAGTCTCTCCGAGTTTCTGTGAAAATGGGAATTGAAAACTCGTACTTTTTCAACTATTTTGTGTGGATTGTTTCAAGTATTCTTTGAAAATTTTTATAAAACCAAATAATGGTTCAAAATTGAATTTAGAAGTTGCACATAATGCACAGTAGATATATGAAGAATATATTTTGATTTTATTAGTCAAGAATTGTTTTTGAAGAAATAGAGCATACTTTTTTGAGTGAAACCACCTCTTCCTCTGCTTAAAAAAAATAAAACAGCCGGAAAAATGTTTGTAATCAAATGAATATCGATTCAATTTTTAAATATATACTATAACTGTAACAGTAGTATCCAGAATTAAAATCTTAGCATTCCATTGATTTTTTAGTTCAATTGTAAGAACCAAGTGTGAACTTTTATTTTCCAAGTGGGGTTTATGTCTCGGCAGACCATTTAAAGTTAGAAATAACGTTATGTCAGCCAAAGCTAGCATATATGACAATGGCAGCTAGCAAAACCAACAAGTCGACGTCCTTTTTATACATAATTTAGGGTCTAGTCCAATGTATTTTACAGTTTTACATCTATTTCTTGATGTTTCATTTTTCTAATTTTAAGCGATATATGTTATATATACTGTATATGTATTAATGGGTCACGTTATTAATTGGATATGATATTCTCAGAGATATTCAACGTATTGTTACTCCTTCAAAAATACGGCTTGGATCAAACGAGGTACTAAAGATAAAGCTAAAAAACTTGTGCAAGATGTAAGAATGCTGTCGAGCCCAGCCTATACTAGTAAATTTGGCTGGCAAAACTCGGCTCGACACCAATTATAGGAAGATGTAAAGCCACAAGATAAGACATGAAAAGAGTTGATGCTGTTTGTTGATTGATGAAAATAAGCTGTCGATTAGCAATTTTTGCATTTATAGACATATACTACAAATGTCAGAGGACTTGAAATTCTTTCGGCATCAATGCAAATATTATGATATGGATAGTGTCTCAAAAAGGGGTAGTTCAAGCAAGAAGTGAAAAGGCAAGATTTTTATGCTTACGCTCATCGCTCAATTACAGCTATAAATTCTATGGAATTAAAATTAATACGTTTGCACGATTCCCAATAATACAATAAATGTACAACAGAAATTCCGAATTATTATTTTGTCGAGAGTTAATTTATAAGCATCTTTAAGGTTCTCAACAAGAAAACTGGTTATTTAATTGATAATCATTAATTACTAGAGATCAAATGAAGTTTTTTTTTGTACATGATGGATAGCATTTTGGTAATTATTGTAAAAGGTAGACAAGCTAACTTTTAATATATTACATAGGATTTCTTTCTTCAGGATATGCTATTAAAAGAAAGAAATCGCGGGTGTCCAACACCCGATGTCATACCTATGAATACAAGTTTTGAATGTGATTTCAATTAAATTTTATAATATCTCCTATGAACATCAAATGTAAATGTATAAATGATTCACATTAATCAAATAAAAGAAAATGCAATTACTATCTAAACATGCCTTTCAATCTGTTATCATCTTCATAATTTGGTTTATTTTGATTTGGATGCTTCAAAATATTCTTTGAAAATGTGTTACATATTGGAGTAGAATATTTCACTGGATTGGTTTTATAAATACGAGATCAAAAACCAGTTCCATCATAAATTAATCTTCGTCAGAGAGTAAATGCTTTAGATGACATGAATAGAGACCAGAATTTAATCCACTTACTAGCTGACTTCAGAGAAAATAAAGCCATAAAAATAGGCGCTTTAATATAAAATAATATAAAATAATATGAAATGCCAATATCGTTCATTACCTCCTAACAAAACAGATACAGTAGAGTATAGAGATACATTCACATTATGCAATATATATCCTTAACTATGCATAATTATAATAAAATGAGTGTGAAATTGATATTTCTAAAGAATTGTTTTATGCACTTTTTGCACGAACCTGAAGCTCAAACTTGGTCAAAATATCTCCTGGATTAGATACATTCTTGCGATATTTTTTTCTCAATTTTTTTGGATCATGAAAAACATGATCAGGATCCACCTCCAAACCCTTACAGATACAGGCAAAAATCAGTCAATTTCGTTTAATTGGTAATTTGACCCTAAACATTGCAGTTTTTACTAAGGCTTTCCTAAGCTCAAAATGACCGGATTTTTTCGGTAATTTATCTGAAGGCATTTTTCCAACCATTTATTATTCATAAAATAGACTTTTGTGCATAAAACCATTATTTTTACTTTTCAAAATTATGCAATTTTTTTGATGAGAGAAATTTCAGCAAGTATCACCATTCGACGCACAATCTTATTTTTAATTTATAACTGTTAATAAGCTATGTAGATTTCCATAATATTTTTTTGAGAAATATGCGAAAAAGTAGTGGAAATTTTCCAAAATGGCATTTTTTTTTTTTTTTTTATGGGATGAAAGTTTTAAATTTTATTTAAAAAAAGAAAATTGAAACTCATCATAGTGATGGACAAGGTGTATACTAGGTAAAGTGACCTGCCATATTAGTATCATATATATATATTATCCTACAAGTCATTCATATTAGACATTCTATATAGCTCTGAGCATATTTTCTTTGAGACTATTGTGCTGTTAAATGGCACTGAGTTGAGCACATGATTGAAGTGATGAAACCATATAAGGCGTGTTATCGTTGAGAAAATGTCGTATATGTTGATGTGTATGTCTAAATTGTATATATAGTATCTGGACAGTTTTAAATTTTTGAAGTCATGATAAGTCTGTTGAGGATTTACCACTCTTGGGTACCCAAGAAACTTGTTGAAAATTTCCTGCCATATATCTTTTTTGTGTACACACGAGATCAACAGATGCATACTGTCTTCTCTAAGATTGCATAGGTGGCATTTGTCTGAATCAATATCTTTCATTTGCATGTTGTAAAGGAAGGACTTGGATGGTATTCTGTCATGGATAACTTTAAACCAAAGGTTTCTTGCTGTGTGATGCATATTTGTCTTGTAAAATTCTGTCCATTGTTTTTTGGATATATTATTGTTGTAACCTTTTGGTATTATTAAAGGAATGCCTTGATTTAGGATGTATCTTATACGTTTTTTCTTCTGATCCAGCAATGGCTTCTTGTTGACATCTTGTATTAGTTTAGAGTATTCTGATAAATCATTTGATTCTTCAAAAAATTTTCTATGGAATTGTTTTCCATGTATTGTTGGAAAAAATGATTGTATTTAATGTGTTGTTCTCTTTCAAGTCGAATGATTTTTGATAACACTTTAGGTTTTTTGCATTCTTGTCTTGGTTTGTAGATTATGGATTTTGTCAAAGGAGTGTATTGAAAGAAGTCTTGTACCTTGCTTTGTTTGATTGTGGCAGTATTTATATTTATTAATTCATTATTGAGTTGTTCCTTGTTGCATATGGTGGTGAACGGCAGCGAGAGAAGTATTTTAGGTGATATTTTTATTTTTTCAGCATCCGGTTTGCATTGTTCTATACAAGAGTCTATAGCTTCGAAGATGTTGTGAAAGGAGTGTAAACCAGTAAATGAACTTTTGTAACGAGATTCAGGAAACAGAAGAGGCACTTCATGGTGAGGTGTATCACATCCATTTTGAAGGGCAAATACCATCAAGCTATATAAATGGCTAGGTACTGGATTTGGAGTTCCACTCACACTAAGTAACGCATTGATGTATCTAAGTTGTAGCATCTTCTGTTGCACTGATATGTTTAGCAGGCCTAATCCCCCTTCGTTTTTTGGCAGATAGAAGACATCCTTCTTCACTTGGATTCGTCTGTCATCAACAATATATTGATAGATAATGGAATTCAATCTTGAAGTAACCACCTTTGGTAGGTTGGTTAGTCTTAGGACATGCCACAGTTTTGATAGTATCATTGTGTTGGCCACAGTTGCTCGACCATATACTGATATATTTCTTTCTTTATAAAAGTTGACAGTTGCTTGAATTTTTCCACTAATGTTGTCCACAAAGGTATCTCTTTGTTGATTGTTGAACCAGAGAGGGTAGCCTAGATATTTAAGATAGCCTGTACTTGAATTATCAAACCATTTCATCCGTTGATTGTTTGTGATATAGTTCCGTAATTCTGCACCTTTATGACCCACCATCTTACTGCCATGGAGGGGAAACGCGACCGACTTATCTAAGTTGATTTTAGAATTTGACGCCTTGCTATATCCTTTCAAGCAATCTTCAATTGCCAAATATTCAGCTTTGTTTTTTGCAAAAATTAGTATATCATCAGCATAGGCTAGTAGCTTAATTGGTTTTGGAGAAACCATGTTCATAGAATTTTGACTGCTTGGTTTAGTTGATTGCATAGTGTACCCAGTTACAGCTTCATTATTAAGGATAGAGAGTAGAAATGGCTCTATCGCAAAATTAAAAAGAAGAGGTGAAATAGCATCACCTTGTCTTAGGCCTCGTTTTTGTTTAATTGGATTTGTTAGAAAACCATTGACATTGACGAATATTTCATTGTTGAAGAACAGATTTTGGATGCATTGAATGATGGACTCAGGGATACCAAATTTTTCTAGGACCTTGGTCAGATAGTATGGATGAACTCTATCATAGGCTTTATGGTTGTCTAGCATTATACCAACATATTCAGTGAACTCGGATTTATTCAAACCTTTGCATACTTTTGAGTTTTCAATCATGAGGTTTAATGAAAACCCTTGATCTCCAATAAATCTTTGTGGCATGAATCCTGTTTGGAAGTTATTAATCAGCTGTGAAGCTATTCCCATGAGTCTGGAGTTCAGAATCCTAGTAAACACTTTGCAGTCGGTATTGATTAGAGAAATCGGCCTCCAGTTTGACAAATCTGACAAATCGCCTTTCTTTGGTAGTAGGATAATACATGCTTGTTGCCAAGATTTAGGAATAATTCCATATTTCAATGCATCATTGTACACCTTTTCGACAATTTCTTTACATCTTGGGTGAATCATTACAATATTGAGAATTTCATATGGCAATCCATCCAAACCAGGGCTACTTTTACGTGGACTTCGTTTTGCACCTTGTTTGATCTCTTCAAAAGATATGTCTTGTGTAATTTCCTCAGTTTCCTCTTTAGAGATGGATTTGTTAATGTGGTTCAGTATTGCATCTAAACAGTTAATATCTATTCTTTCTTCAGTGTACAACTTAGAGTAAAAAGATTCTGCTGCTCCAATCTTAGAATCCTTATCATTGCAATCAGTTCTAGTATCCGGGTGTTTGATCATATTGAGGGTACGAGCTTCTCTTCGCTGGTCAATGGTTCTTTTGATATATGACGGCGAGTTTTCGTTGTTCTCCATCCAATACTTTCCTGATCTCAACCTTGCAATGTCTGTCTTTTCCTTTTGTAATTTTGAAATTTGTGTTTCAATATCAGGCAGTAGTATATTCAGACATTCTTTATTATCACGGTATAACCTCAAGATACGGTTCCTCTCACTGTTTAGTTTCTTCAGTGTTGTCTCTCTGATTTGGTTGGTAGTGCGACAGAAATTAGTTGTAACTTTTTTGACCATATTCTTAAGACAATCCCATTGGTCTTGAGTTGACAGTTCAGGATTTAGCTTGTTTTGAACGTAGTTTTCTATTTCTCTATTCAAAATGCTAACATATCTTTTGTTCTTACATAGGTAAGGATTGGCTCTCCATATACCTTTTCCACAGTTATACATTTCTATAGTTAAGGTCTTGGTAAGTAGTGCATGATCGGTAAATTCCTGACCGAAAAATTCTACATCTCCACCATTCATCCTTTGAAAGAGCTCCTTCCCGGCAAACATGTAATCTATAGTCGAGAGAGAGATACGTCCTTGTCTATTCTGTCTACATGTAGGCCCATATCCTTCTCCTTCTTGGTTCATACAGTCTTTCATATATCCCGCCATAAATTGGACTAACTCCTTGCTTTTACGTATTCTGGATCCATGTCTGCTACCACTATCAAAACTGTAATTAAAGTCCCCTGCCATAATCAAATGTGGAAGAATCTCTGGAATAGATAAAAGTATGTTAACTATATCTTTAAAAAGATTATTCCTCTCTTGTCTTTGAACATGTCCAGAGTGTGCATAAATGTTCATGATGTAAAATGGTGTCGTAGGATTGTCTACAAAGGTAAGTTTGGATAAAATCATTCTTCCATCTGTAGATATCTTGATTTTCTCAAGGTTAATTGCATTGTTAAAATTAATGATGGAACAGTGTTCAGTCCATATTGCTTGGTGATATTTAAATTTGATTTCCATATTGTTGATTATTTCTTCAAACGAGTGATTTGGTATGTTGGTTTCCTGACATAGTAGGATATTTAATTTCTTGTTCTTTAACATAGCTATAAAGTCGTCTGTAGTTGATTGTTGAGATTGTTTGTATAGACTTCTGCAGTTGACAGAGCCTATATTGATGTTAACATATTTGGTATTATTCATAAGTATTGTTGATATTTATAGATCAGAAATTAATCTGAATGTTCAGATATTTCTTCTTCATTGCTAGCACCTACTGGAGACACAAATATGTCTTCCGTTGCTTTTATTACTTTGCTATCATTGGTGCCCTTTTTCTGAGGCGTGGTAGGCTCAACCGATCCAGGAGATATAGCATCATTCAGACGTCTCTTGGATGTGTTGATCTTAGACGGCTTGAGTTGATCCTTACTTGTAGTTGAGTTTAAACCTCTATTTGCGGTGTCCGAAGATTGGCTTGATCTCAGCAATCTTGGTGCCCTCGAAGTCGAAGCAATATTCTTCTTAGCATGTTGAATTTGCTTTTCCCCTTCTTGATTAATTTGCACCCCGACATTGTCATCCTCATTGATATTAGGTTCGAAGTTCCCTTCATTCAATTCTGAAGCGACATCTTCCTCCCTGGTTCCAATCACAGTATTTTCTTCATTAGTTTCGGCTTCAGTGCCTTTAGCTGATTCAGTGACAACATCTTCCATGTTTTCTTCTTCCACAATGTTCCTGGTTTCTTCATTCTGTTCCTCTACCGAGGCAGCTAACACTTCAAAAGTATTGTTAGAAGTGAATTTTGCATTAGGATTACCTCCTTTCAACGCATCCAATAGATTAACTTCCATGCCACTAGATTTAGCTTGGTTTATATCACCATTGTCATTCGAATCTTGATACTTGGAAGTTTCCTTGTTTCTAAGGTCCTTTTTGTTCCAGGGAGCAGCTGGACAGTCGGCCTGTAAATGGTTAGGGCTCCTGCATCGATGGCAAAGTTTTCGCTGCTTCTTGGGGCAATCATACTTGATGTGATCATCCGAATGACACTCAGGACAAATGGGCTTCATGTTTGACCATACTAGGTGAAGGGCTGTTCCCTCATAGCCAATAAGCTGTACCTGAGGAGTAAGGTCAGCTGCATAATTTTTTAATTTATCCCTGTTAAGAGTGACAAAGCCTCGGCCAGTAAACCAATCATGATCCTCCACCTTCGTCAATCCAATGTTCAGGATATCGCCGTATCTTTCAAATGTCTTGACAAGAGATTCCATCAACGCATCCTCATCATCAAGAGGGATCTCAGTAATTCCAACCCGAATTACTTGAGATGTACTCGTCAAGGTTTTACTAACTTCAATAGCTTTACCTTCCACTACAAATTCCTTTAAAAGCGCATCTTTGCATTCCTTTTCAGTAGAGAAGCTAAGTTCGACAACTTTTCGCTTGTTCTTTCCAATAATTCTTGGTTTCATACCTAAGCTGTTGGGATATTGCTCTCTCATGATACCTAAGAGGGTCTTATCTTTGAACACCATTCCAAGGAATTGAGAACAATCAATGACGATAGAGTTTTTTTCCTTCGCTTCAATGAAAGTCGAGTTGGATGTTAAGGTTTTAAAACATTCCGTATTATCCACATCTGGAGTAACATTGAATGCGTGTCGTTTTTGAAATTTGATTGCATCTGTGAAAGACTGATATGTAAATGGTTTGTTGCTTGGATTATGGCTAGAATCCAACGTTGATCTACCCTGTGAGGTAGATTCTCGCATTAAAAACTGATCTTTAGCGGAGAAAGCCATCAAAATGGCATTTTTGTCAGATTTGACGATCACTAAAAAGTCGGTGGTTGAATACGATTTCAACAGCAATAATTAATGTGAAATCATGCTGTGAACACTTGAAACAGCTCTTAAAAAGTAAATTACTACCTAATTGATGGAGTAAAAAAAATAAGAGAGTATAATCTCATAGTTTGATAGTATCTTGGCAAGGTTGAATATTAAATAATCTGATCCAAAGAAAAAATAAAAACCTCTAAAGTCTTTTATACGATAGGCTAAGAATCGAAGATTTTATGATAAAAGCAATAGTATGGGTAGTTGGGATAGTTATAGCGATGATGTTAACAACCTCTTTCTTCCTACCTTTCCAAAGACTATTTACAACCCCGGTTAACCTCATTTGATATGTATATGATTCAGGACATGTTAGAGGCGTATCAATTGATTAACCTTTTTGAATGGTTTCTCCTTTGATCAGTTTGCCATTCAATTGATCATTTCAAGCACTATTGTTACAAAAAGGGGGTCCTTATCCTCTTGATATGTAAATACTCTTTTTCGAATGGATAAAAAGAGATTCATTACGTTTTGTTTGGATTCGTTCAGAGTGTGAGTAATGAATGTTTGCAAATAATCTCATGATTATTGATCAACAGGTCTTTACTTTATTTAGTGGGTTCCTATAATCATAAAATGTTGATTGAATGGGAATAAACCTATACAAAAAAAAAAGCTGTAAACCGTTTCATCGATAACTACTTGCAATAATACTCGGCTTTTGCATTCAATTAAGAACAATGCATATAAGATAAATAAAAAACCCACTTTATAGAACACTTCCCTCGGGTCTGCCATCGATAATATCTTGCTGAAGCTGGATCACTGCATAAATTGGGTTATGTTTTACTCACAAATAACTGTTATATTCTAGAACACGTACTATCATATCGATTGTTTTGTCTAGAATCAACGCCAATTTGCATTATCATATGGAAACCTTAAACATGTTACACTTGCTATACAGAATCAATTCCTATCGAGAAACGTCCAATGTTTATAAACATTACTTTTTTTGGCCTGGCTTCAATCAAAGTATATATCTATGATGATCTTTTCTAGATCCCGAATTCAAATTCATGGGAAAAAAATTATACAAAAAGTAAACATACCCCCCTATGAGAAGCAAGATAAGAATGTAAATGGTCAATTTACAAGAGAATAAAGCAAGGTAATGAAATAAAAAGTATATGGGTTTGTAGGAAATTTCATGAAGAATTCAATAATGTCATTTTCGATGCATAAAGTAAACGGTAGCTCAAGAAACGCTTCAAAAAAACAATGCATTCTATCCGTGGGAGTTTGTATCAACTCTTTTGCCAACTTTTACTGAGAGAAAAATGTATATAAAGAAGGCAAATATTCATCCCACTACCATATTTTTTTCTTTTCATCCTTCATCACAACTCAAGACTCAAGGTTCAAGATTCAAGACTCAAGACTCAAGACTCAAAACTCAAGACTCAAAACTCAAAGCTCAAAACTCAAAACTCAAAACTCAAAACTCAAAGCTCAAGGCTCAAGGCTCAAGGCTCAAGACGCAAGGTTCAAGACACCAGGCTCAAGACTCAAGGCACAAAACTGAATAGTTATAATGATTTATGGCAAGTATACTTTAATCTCCCTATAATTATCCACTTTTGCTAATATATTTACTTTTATGCTAGATCGACTGTACCTTTTTTATGATGTTCCCTGGATGAGGGAGTGCTGATTGAGTTGTATCCAAGGAGGTTTGCTTAAAAAGTGGGCTTTTAGCTCATCTGATGGGTGCTTCCACATCACTTGTTGTCCAGAATGTGCGATTGTGCGTGTGCCGAAGTATAGCGCTTATCTATGATGTTACTTCTACGACCCTTTTCTTTTTGGAAACAGATGGACTCTCACTTTCTCGTAGTTGTTTCTGTCAGTATCATTGTAAATCTAATTTGCTTTGAGAAGCCAAAAAGGGTTCCATTGGTCTCTGTAATGGAGTGCCGGATATAGTGATTTCCAAGTAGTTTTGCTTAAACAGTGGGCTTTTAGCTCATCCGAGGGGTGCTTCCACATCACTTGCTGTTTTGAAGTGTTGGCTTTCGCGCATGCTTTGAGATAGTAAATTCGGGGCTTTTCTATAAAGTTATCATCTATATCCATCTTACTTTTTGGAAACAGACGAACTCTCACTTTCCCGTAGTTATTTCTGTCAGTACCATTATAAATTCAATGCACTTTGAGAAGCCAAGAAGAATTCATTTTTTATATCAATTTAAATGAACATTCCCTTTTTTTTTTAATAAATAAATAATAAAATATCTTGCTTGATCTTTAATGAATAATGTGCATATTGGAAACTCGAGAATCTTATGCTATCATTGGTGAAAACTAATTTTACTGATAAGAGTAATTCGCATATACAGAACATAAACGTTTAGCCTTTACGAATATGCGATCTGTATCACTATAGTTCTTTTTATTTTTTTTTTAAAAAAAAAGAAAAGAATGAATTCATAGCCAAAGCAAAATGTATGCAAATGCAGCATATACTTACAAATGAATATATATATATAAGTTGCCTGATATATGCTAATTTGTAGAGTATATTTCATACAAGTACGCAAGGAAATTATACCTTGCATTTAAGATTTGAATACCGTGCGAAAGTTCAAAATACCAAAACGCATTATATCATTGGTGAATTCATGATTGAATATCTATCAAGTTTCTTACCTTAAACGTCTAAAATCTTACATTTACTTTTCTTTTAGCCGATGAAATAGCGTGTAAACATATGATGTCAAACCAACTGCATTTGACAGCACTTTTTTTCCCCACATTTTTTTTTAATGACACGGTGGAACACAGTACAGATGGAAATTATAGTTCTCGGGAAAAAATAAATAAATAAAAGCAAACATATAAAAAAAGCCATTTAGACTTCATAGATTTATATCTCTTTTATTCATTAGATACTAAACATGTCTTTAGATAATAACAATAATTCTTCTTCTTCTTCTTCCTCCTGTGCCGTTGAAGGTGTCAGCATTTTAGCTTCTTTCAATCAAGATCAAGCACAAATTTTATCCACTGAAGCATTGAAATTCATTGCAACACTCCAACGTACATTCAATGGCACAAGAAAAACTTTATTGAATAAAAGAGACCTTCGTCAGCAAGAAATAGATCGAGGTGTATTGCCTGATTTCTTGCCTGAAACTGCCTATATTCGAGATGATCCAAACTGGCGTGCCGCTAAACCTGCTCCGGGATTACAAGATCGTCGAGTTGAAATTACTGGACCAGTTGATCGAAAGATGGTTATCAATGCATTAAACTCTGATGCCTTGACTTATATGGCTGATTTTGAGGGTAATAATTTACAGAATAAAATAAAAAAACACGTTTTCATTTGGATTAACTAAAAATGATGATATAGATTCAACTGCTCCAACCTGGGATAATGTATTGAATGGCCAAATCAACTTGCGCGATGCTATCAATGGTACAATTTCATTTACAAATCCTGCTGGCAAGAAATATCAATTAAATGATAATCCCTGTACATTGATTGTACGTCCTAGAGGATGGCATATGCTGGAAAAGCACATTCTTGTTGATGGCGAGCCCATGTCTGCTTCCATCTTTGATTTTGGTTTATTTTTCTTTCATAATGCAAAGAATCAGATTAAAAATGGATTAGGACCTTACTTTTATCTGCCTAAAATGGAGTCTCATTTAGAAGCAAGGTAAGTTGTGAATATGCTTCATAAAAATATGCAACTAATTCAAAAAAATTATGTTTAGATTATGGAACGATATCTTTAATTCGTCTCAAGATATGTTGAATATTCCTCGTGGTACTATCCGTGGCACAGTATTGATTGAAACTATTTTGGCTGCCTTTGAGATGGATGAAATCATTTATGAATTAAGAGAACATTCTTCTGGTTTAAACTGTGGACGTTGGGATTACATCTTTAGTTTTATCAAGAAATTCCGTCAATATCCTCAATATGTATTGCCTGATCGTTCTGATGTATCAATGACTGTACCATTTATGAGTGCATATGTAAATCTTTTGATTCAAACATGTCATAAACGTGGTGTTCATGCTATGGGCGGTATGGCTGCCCAAATACCAATCAAGAATGATATTCAAGCCAATGATGTAGCTATGAAAAAAGTACGAGCTGACAAATTGCGTGAGGTAACAGCTGGTCATGATGGCACTTGGGTCGCTCATCCAGATCTTGTTAAAATCGCTCTTGAGATCTTTAACGAACATATGCCCCAACCAAATCAACTATTCAAGCGTCGTGAAGATGTTTCTGTCAAACAAAAAGATTTGCTGAATATTGATTTTGATGGCAAGATTACTGAACACGGTATTCGTGATAATATTCAAATTGGTTTAGCTTATATGGAATCTTGGTTAAGAGGAGTTGGATGCGTGCCAATTCATCATTTGATGGAAGATTGTGCAACGTATGAAATTAGTAGATCTCAATTATGGCAATGGGCACATCATCAATCCGTAACTGCAGAAGGTAGAAAAATCACAGGAGATTATTGCTTACAAGTGCTTGACGAAGAAATTGAAAAAATCAAGCAAGAACTGGGTTCAAAGTATGAAACTTCTAAATATGAATCTGCCAAGGCTGCATTCTCGACCAACATAACAGGCGAACGATACGATGACTTTGTTACTACAATGTTATATGATGATATTCTCTCAATTCAATCAAGCAAACCTCGTTTATAAAGATTTCTTTCCCTCCTCGTTTCTTCCCCTTAAATCTTTTAATTTTCACTGCTTTTTCTGACTTCCCCTTAATATATATAGTATAACACATTACCCCGATCATTATCACTTTTATCGAACAAAAGGAATCTGAGTGATTAAACAAATTTATATAAATAAACACCATGTTTAAATAGCCGCGTTGATATTTTTGAATTCATACGACTAATTAAGCCTTGAAAGAAGGGGATCGACACCTTTTTCTTTCTCTTTTATATACATTTTCTTTTGGCTTCTTTTTCTCCCTCCTTTTTTTTTATATATATACATATAAAATAATGGCGTTACCAAAAGCTGTAAATTACTTTATTGTGATTTACCTTGTATGTTCAATCTTGTACACATCTTCATATCTTTTAGGCTTTAAAAGTAGCCCGTCTCAAAAGAATCTAGTTCCTGAAATAAGTGTTGCAGGTTTACAGCAACATTATCTCGGTAAACAACAAGTAGATTGGAAAAATTCACTTGGTAAAATTCATGATTTCGTATTGGTATTTTCGAGTTTCTCATTGTTTTTCTTTTTCTTTTTTTAGACCAAATTGTTGAATCAACTCCAGAAGATCTTGTTCTCAGTAAAGTATTTTCAGAGACAATGGGCCCATCAAAAGTTATTCCATATTACTTTAAAGCTACTGAGAACTTTGATAACGAAGAAGTTACTATCGCCACCCTGGTTACTTATAATCGTTTCAAGGTTTTAAGTAGACTTGCTTCTCATTACAAAGGTCCTGTTTCTGTTGCTATTCATGTTAACGATGACGACACCAAACAAAAGATATTAACTGATTTGCATCAGCTCTATGAAGAGAATGCAGATTTAAGACGCTATGTTGACCTTCACTTAGTCGTTGATAAGTTTGATCGTCAGTTCAATATGTGGCGTAACGTTGCTAAATTTTTTGCACGTACAGATTATATCATGATGTTGGATGTAGATTTCTATCTCTGTACAGATTTCAGAGAATCACTTAAAAAAGAACCTGAATTAATGGAGTTATTGCGATCAGGTAAAGGTGCTATTGTTGTACCCGCTTTCGAATATGTTGACGAAAACGATGGTGAAGATTGGAACGATTTCCCCAAAAACAAAAAGGAGTTGCTTGTTGATATAGGCAGAGAAAGACTCGACATGTTTCACAGAGGTTGGAAGCGTGGGCATGGCTCAACAAATTATGGAAAATGGTACAAACAAACAAAGGCTTACAAAGTAACAGATTACAATTATTCTTATGAGCCATATGTTATCTTTAAAAAGGAGGGAACTCCCTGGTGTGATGAGCGTTTTGTCGGTTATGGTGCAAACAAAGCTGCTTGTTTATTTGAAATCTTTTTAGCTGGTATTGATTATTGGGTTCTTCCTGATGATTTCTTGATTCATCAAACTCATCATTATCCCGAAGATACCAGAGCAAAAGAGGTAAGCTTTTTCTTGAATATATAAATGAATTAATTCTAAAAAAAAAAAAAAATGTTATAAAATAGCGTACATACAACAAAAAGTTATACGATTATTATAGAGAAGAAACTTGCCTTCGTTATGCTCGTATGATGATTGCAGCAGATGAGTGGGGTACAACAAAGGCTGCCAATCTCAAGAAAGAATGTGGTAGAATTCGCGGTTTCAACGATGTTATTCAAAAGGTTGCTGCAGAACACAACGAATTATAATTACCTGGTTCATGGATTTTATTTTACCCGTGCTATTTGTATATAATGATAGCTTAACCTTTTTGTTTATATCTTGTATATAAACAATTGTCTTTATTTTATATCTATTCCCTCTCGCTCCTCTTTTTTCCTTTCTTCATCATAAACCTATATATTTAGATATATTGATTCTAAAAAAAGCGAACGCTTTTTCTATTATTAAAAAAATTGAAATCTCTACTATTATTGATCTATGCATACAATAAATCTCTGAATGAAACAATTCAATGTAGTTGAAGATAGAAGAAATACGCTATGATTCTAAAATGACGTCAAAATCAACTTGATTAAGTCTTATTTCACAAAATAGTACTTTGTGTGATTGATGGCATGTAACTATATCTGTCAAGCTCCTCTTCTGGTGTTACTAAGAGCATATTAAACAGGCCATAGGTCTCTTTTTCTGTTGCATGTTTTCCAGCATCATTCATCATCTGAGTCTTACGAGTTTGACAAATGTCCTGTGGTATTTGCTGCAATATTGCTTTCTTATCGCCACAATTGAACAAAGAATATAGCTATGTTGAAACTGCTAAAATTCATCAGAAATACTTTATATAACGCTATTTTCTCAATATCATAAGATTATATGCATAAATGCCTGATACGCTATTCTAATCGTGTTTCATACTATGAAAATTCCAACAAGAATACAAAATATACCGCATGTAATGGTTTCTTGAGCCAGAACAAATCCTGTGCTACTAACTCAAAATAGGCGATTTATTATAAAAAAAAGTTGAAATGTCAACATTTCTCATCGCTTGTTGGCTAAATGAATTGGTCGAAAGATGCATATACCATGATTTTATACAATATACAGCTTGAACAATTCGTATTTCTTCTGAAATTAATAGAAAATGGCGTTTTCAAAGAATTTTTTTACACACTTTTGGCACAAATCTGAAGCTCAAAATGGGTCAAAACTATTTCTTAGATTGCATTCCTTTTTTCTATATTTTTATCTCAAATGTTTTGGGTGATAATGATGGACATCTACGTCAAAACCCTTATATCTGTAAGTAAAAATTGATCGAAATCATAAAACCACCATTTTGATCCCGAAAATGGGAATTTTCACTATCGTTTTCATATACTAAGACTAAAGTGACGATAAAGCACATCGTGTGATTTTTGAAAACCACGCTTAAAAAGAAAAAACTAAAATACATCGAGTAGCATCTGTTTAATCAGCTCGTATTCTTTTATTTACTATTTAATACAAGAAAGAGGTATATATCAACTAATGAACAATTGCCATTTGGGTATTTTTGAGAATTTCATGCAAAACGTAAAATCGCATTATTATTCCAATCGATATCACTAACAAAAATGTGCGATAAAAATGAATAATTTAGATGAATTATGTCAATTAAAAAATTTCAGCAAGTACGAATATACTTTAAGATAAAATAGTATAATAAAATTAACGTTAGATTCATTTTGATCGACTTTAAATCCTCTTTAAAACTTTAAATTCGTAAAATCAGTTCTGTTCGGGGACCATTACGATTGCCAAAGCTCATCAAAATACGGATTCTAACGTATTGCACAGTGCCGTAGAGCCATAGCAAGCAGTGTTTTATCTAAGCTATTAAACTAGTGCGTTATAAAGTTGCTTGCTGATATAGTAAATGCCGTTTAAGACTAGAAAACCTGTCTATCATATCATACATTCATTGAAAAAAATCACAAAATTTAGCTCGCAGGGTGACGCCATAATTGAGCGTAGCAAGGTCGAACGGCTAGTAGCTTTCTTAAATTCAAAATGATTGAAATTTACCACAGCTTTATATAAAAACGTTTAAATGGTCATTGCCCATTTATAAAATGAACTTTTTGTGAGGCAACTCGTTTTTTTTTAGATTTCAAAATTATGCAATTTTTTTGGTTGAAATTTTTTGAGAAAGTATCATCATTCGATGTAGAGTACAGCGTTCTATTAGTAATTATTAATTGATTAATAGATACTGCAGATTTACATAATGATTTTTCGAGAAATTTGCGAAAAAAAAAAAGAAAATGAAGATTAGAAAACGAAATATTCGATGTTTGAATATATTTTACTACTACTACTACTATTACTACTACTGCTACCCACTGTGATAAAATCAAGCTTTCAAAGCTTGGAACTGTTATAAAAGTAAACTGCTGTATACTTGATGGAGCAAAAACAATTAGGAGTCTAATCTATGTATGCTGTGTATCATTTGCAAAAAAAAAAATTGTAAGAAATTTTTAAAGATATTTTATATAACGATTAGAGAAGCAAGATATTTGCATTTTTTGCTTGCACAAACATGAATTAAAAAGAGAAATATATAAACTAGTCAAAAATATTGCATCAATAAGGTAGCGCTTTACATTACACTTTCATATACTGAATAATTTCATGTAACTTTTTAAATTGGAATGAGATGTTTCAAACCAATTTTTATACTTTCAAGGAAAAGTGATCTTTAAAATCGGAGCGTGCATAATACAATTATGCCTCAGCCAAATAAATAGTACTAGTCAAATTCTACGAAGTTAGACAATAAACAAATTTTTATCAAGGTGATTTATCATGCAATTTGGAATAGTTGTAGCTTCTGAAGGTTGTATTTTTTGTGGAAATCAACTGTAGTGCCCTGGGTTTTAATAGGAACAAATCCATTTTGTGAATGTACAATTCTGGATGCGTTTGAGCCAATGCAGATTTTCTTACTGTTGTGATTGTTGCTTAACATGCCTCGGTATGTCCTACTTGTTCTGAAAGAGTATATGGTCATAATTAGTCTTATATATCAACGATTACACATAATATGCGGCTGTATTCACAAGAGTTCCTCAAAATTGGACAATAATTAAGAGCTCAAGTAAAATCAAGGTTTAGTACAAACGAGCTACATTTATAAACAACATGAAAAGAATCATCTTGTATTTCTTTTGCGTTCCTATCCAATCATTTAAAAGTTTGTTTGACTCGGGCACCTACGGTGATCTGATAAGATTTAGAATCAGCAAATTGTCGGTACTTGATAAACCTTATCAGATCCTAGATCAAAATGGACAAATATTATTATTTTAAAAAAAAAAAATATTTATTTTATACTATCCAACAAGGGGGAAAACTATTAATTTGTGAAATATTGAAAAAACTAAACAAGTTAGTTTATATCAAACAAACTAAACCTTTATACTAATGGAAGAAAGCAGGCGGTATCCCCCGAGGCAACAAGAAGCTGGAATCTCCTTTTGTACGAAATGAATCTAAATTCATTTGGGTAGTACTGCCTCGAGGGGGATGATATCCACTTGTTTGAACCGAAAAGAGAATATTTGTTGAGGTGGCGATACCTAGAAGAGATTTCAGCGGCTTTGGTCTTCGTCTCATCTTTAGCTTCTTCTTCCCAACAAGAGGAAAGAAAGAAGTAAAGGAGGGGGTCTTGATTAACAAGAACTTTGGTTTCAGTAGGAGGTGCCAGCCTTCTTCTTGGAGGCTGACTTGGTAGCAGTGCTAGCAGTAGTAGTATCAGAAACAGCAGACTGTTCAGGTTCCTTCTTGGCTTCAGCGCTGCCTTCTTCTTCTACCTCTTCTTCTTCTTCTTCCTCGGTAGGCTCAGGCTCACCATTAAGCTTACGATTAACTTCGTCAAGAGTAGAGTTGTAAGAGAAAACGTTAGTTTGATTGAATGGATTATCAGGAGACTTTTGGAATTCCTTGTACATGATTTCCTTGAGTTGACTCAAACGAAGACCAGGGTACTGAGCTCTAAAGTTCTTGATTTCTCTTTCTTCGAATTCCTTCAATGCGTTCTTGAAACGACGTTCGGGATGCTTCTCAATGTCCTTTTCAGTGAGGATAGGCTTGATCTTCTTGGGCTCATCATCATCATACAATGAGGTGGATACAGTAGTCTTTTTAGCAGGAGTTCTCTCAGTAGTAAAGATAGACTTCTTGGTGTAATTAGGCTTGGGAGCCTTAGGCTTATTGAGGGCCTTCTCTTCTTCTTCCTATTTAAACGATTAATAAAATTGAAACAATTGGATTGAATTATACACATACCAAAAGTTTTTGCTTTTCAAGCTTCTTTGCAAGAGCAGCAGCCTTCTTTTCAGCATCAAGCTCCTTTTTGTCATTCTTCTTGGCACCCTTTGCCCACTTTGCATCTTCTTTAGCCTCCATATCAGCTTTCTTTTGTTGTTCCTTTTCAGCTCTAGAACCAGCCTTGCGATTGTTAGCAGCCTCAACCTTGGTGTTTGTTCCCTTTCTAGCCATTTTTTTTATTAAAAGATTAATTGATTAAATCTGTGATAATGATGAAAAGAAAAAAGAAACTTTATCAGATCTTTCATCACTTTTTATACCTTTTTTTGAGAACATTTGCTGTTGTTCAATTGCATCCCTCCAATGATCCGCAGCAAATGTCTTGATTCGCCGCTTAACTTCAGGATACTGATTAATCTTGTCTTTCATCTTAATAGTAAATCCGAGACTTTTACCATTGACCTACATGCCAAATTGACTCATGAAAAATATCACTTTTAGCATTGATTTGATTTAACATAAATACGAATCCCCAATATGTATTTCTCCAACGCGGTTTATTGAGCACTAACGCCATGAACTGTATTGCTACAAGAAATCTTTTATTTATATTATGCTTTTTATACAAATAAATTATGGATGTAATTTCTATTTGATCTGAAATCATAAAAAATGTGTGCCTCAAATGTTTCAGGAGAAAAATCTTGTGCCCCCTTTTAGCTATCAAAATTGCAAGTGATATTAGCTTTAGTCTAGTTAAAAAAACAGACAAAGTAGAAAAAAGTCTAGCAAGCATTTTGTATTACTATGTATAATATTAGAATCTGTCGATTTGGGGTCTCAAAAATTCTTTGAAAATACGAATTGCGGCGTGTCGCCATGCAGAAGTGCGTTATTTTCTATTCTCAATATAACATATAAATATATAGTGTCAACTTAAAGTATGCCTTGTTTTGATTCAATATAACTGAAATCAACATATAAATTTTATTACATAATGTGCGCTGAATATTAAAAGCTATTTACCATCTCATGCGAATTGTAGATCAATCAAATTGCATTAAAGCAAAGAGATACACATATACGAATATGCAAATAGAAAGTGTGTACATGACTTAAAAATAATTTCAACATAGTGTCACCTCAAAATGTACTAAACTATTTGCTAAATATTGAGTAAAAATCCTTTGAATTCACACTGTAAAATATGCCAAAACTTGAAAAAAACGCGCAAAACCCCTCATAAGATATGTATAATTAATTGAAAGATTTTATATCACGTACATGCTCAAACATACGGCTAAATAAGCTATATTCACCGGCGATAGGATTCATTTTTGCATTCATTTTGCCAAAAATGATTTAGAAAAGAATGGTTTTGAAATTTGACAGCATGTAAGCCAATAATCTGTTTTAAAATTTTGCTTCGTCAATAAATTTATCAAAAGTTCACCTTTTTTGAAAATTTAAATCGTATAAAGTAGATAAATGCCTACTATTTGTTTTATCGTTTACTTCTGATCATATAATAAAGCAACTCATTCAAAAAAAAATAGTTTACTACGGTTTTCTGGCATTTTTTTTTTTTTTTTTTTTTTTGGTACTTGTTAGCTTACATTTATTTAAAAAATCAGTATATATTAAATCCGAAAGTTTTTTTTAAATATAGATATTGAATATATATACACTGCATTATAACTTTGATTTTGCATAAAGAGGATGTTTGCTTATTAATTTCGGTAGTTGACATTACCATGTATGCTGGTTTAGTGCTACAGTATTTCTAATTTTAAATGGTTTATTAAGCCATTAGCCCAATATCGAGTCGAATTACGCCAAGAAGTCTTCAAATATAATGTACCTTTCCTCTAGGAGTCACTGATGTCTGTCCGAAAATAGAAAAGTTAATATCGTAAGTGCATTGGCCTAACATCATCGACGAAAGCTGTCCCAAAACCGATTGTAAAAAAATGAGTGTCTAAATTATAATGTCAATTTTTTGCATTTACAAGATAGTTCCAACTGAAAGCTACCCTTAATTTTTTGTTTTAGCGAAAAATATTGATTTTTCGTTGAGATAATCAAAATAATTGTTCATGCTACAGCTTAAAGACTATCATAACGGGGTTCCAAAATTTATTTGTTGAAATGAACGAAAAATGATTCAAAAAAACAAAATCGTTTAATGGCTCCTGAACTGCAAAGGAAGTCGACTTAGCGTATTAAGTAGTTTTTATACAGTTTTGGAGTTTGCATTCATTTAAACAAAATTTAGGCAAATGTTTCGCATTAAATTTTACGTAAAATGAAACTGAAAATTGGGAGGTTTTTTCAATGTACAAATCACTTTTTATAAGAATATTTTAAATCCAAATATTGGACACGATGCGCAGCAAAATTATCTATCGAATACGCTATTGCTAAACCTTCTAGCTGCATTTTTCGTAGAGAAAACGAGAGTTTTGTTACTTCTTTTTCACATTCAGAATTTGGGATGAGGGTGTACAAGGGGGAAATTGAAGCCAGAAACGAGGATATCTCTTTGTACACGTTTTTGAGGATACCTCCACGAAAAATCAACATTTTGAAAAAAACTAAATTGAATCCGAGAGAGCTCGACGAGCTAAATGGCAAGAATGTAACGAAAGCATTGCTCAATTTAACGAATATTTTGAAATCTACTACAAAAATGCCAAAAAAATGCCAAAAAAATAAAAGTGCCCAGAACTTTTTTATACTCAAATATGTTATAGAGCACTTTAAAACAAGTAATTTTTATTATTAAAAATTGCTTGTATAGCTTAATGTTTTGCAGAGATATTCAGGTCTAAAGTTTTTAATTTTGGCAGTGAAATACTTGTAAAAATCTGAAACATTAGCATTGAAAAATTAATACCAACTGCAAAAAATAGGATATTTTTGGATACTTACTTTTGGATTAAAGCTGGGTATATCAGGTACATTGGCGTATATTTTTTTTGTAACATTATTTAATGAAAACAAAAGTGGAGCATGGATGAAAAGTGAGACCCAGTTTTCAAGGAAAAAGCAATGAATTTTACGCGTTTTGAGCCTTTCATGAGATATGAAACAAACTTCGGAACAGACAGGTTAATACAATTAATTCACATCTGTTTAGAAATTTTTAGTGTATATCCTAAAAAGTGTTTAATAGGAGGCTAGTTATAGAAAAGAGGACACACTTCAATTTTGAAGATTAAAAACTACGAAATTTCAGTTTTTTGAAAGTTTAAATTTTGCTGAAGCGGGTGTCTATAAAAAAAGATATCAAATCTATTATTCCAACTTATGGAATATAACGTTTTTCCAGATGTATCAGAGAAAGTAAATAAAATTCGCCAATAATAGATTGTATCAAACTAGACAAGTAATTTTATAATGTGGAAAATATATTTTTTTGATTAATTAATTAATCAGAAAGGCAATTAAATGTTATGGAATGTAACTGTTTTGCTTTTACGATAAATATATATATATATATATATATTTATTATTATTTAGAGGATGTTCCGAAAGGGACCAAATTCTATGACAAAGGCTACTCTAGTGCTTACAATACCTCGTCCATTTCGAATTGTCTGCAAACGATTTATCATTTTGATATACATTATATGTATAGCAAGTAGTCCTAGCAACATTTCCATTACTAGGCCTAGCTTACAAGTAATGATTTTCAAGCCGAAGCTTTATTAGCACTCATCTCTGTGCTACATACTTGATTTATATAATTTATAGGATTAAGCACTTATAACAGATACAAATTTTCAAAGCACAAATACTCGGGGTAAGCAGAGGCTTTAATATCGAGTATATTCAATCTTCGCAGAGTATTCCAAAATTATTTCGCAATACACTACATAAATTCAATGGTTAAGCATAGGAATTCAAAAACAAGTTCGGATTACGCTTCGTTTCTTTAAAAGATCGCAAAAAGAGAATTGTCACCAAAATATTTATATGAAAATACAGCGTTTGCGAAAAATATTTTTAATATACAATTACTCAAGAATCTCAATGCTTGAAATACGACATAACCGGATGTTTATGACACAAGCGGCTTTTTAAAAATTGTGCACATCTCTCCAGAATCATTACCCTCATCCGCCGAGGATGATTTCTAAACGAGCCCAGAAAGGTTTCATGTTACAAAAAAAAAAAACTATTGACATTCACATACATACGTACACATTACATGGCCTTTTGTTTCTTTTCTTAATCTTCTTTTTTGTATTTCTTTCAGAGATGAACGATCAATGGATTATAGAACGACGCAAGGATATAGCGGATCATATACCAAAAGCAAATAATATGTGTTATAGCCCGGAGGGATGGGTATGTTGTATATATGCATATTATATTAAATGTTGTATAGTAATATTTAAGTATTATAGGGGCCATTTTCATCTATAAGACATCCCGATTTTACACCTTGTTTTGAGGACACGTAAATATATATGCATTTAACAACAAGCAGTGGAAATGTATTCATCTTTTGTTGCCATAGAATTGTGATGTTGATACCGTCTATTTATGTTCTTGTTGCCGGATTAATTCGAATTTGGACCTTATCAAAAAGAGCACATTTATCCAAAGATACAACAAGAAATTGGCTTTATTTTGTGAAAATGGTATTTATACAAAGAGGCTATTTTTACAATGTGTAACATATGATGGCCTATTTTATAGAGTGCTTTGATTGTCTTGTTTTTTATGGCAGCTACAAGCTTTATATTTTCGATGAATGAAGCAGCTTCAGTTTTTGATAATGCTCAAATTTTAGCACAAGGTTTTAACGTTTTTGTACTGGTAGGATACTGTTTGGTATTTAATTGTGTCATGGAATATGCATTGATTTATTTTTTCTTTCTAGATGTTTGTCATTGTTTTGCATCATGTGGAATATACTCGCAACAAAATATCATCTGGAGTTTTGCTATTTTATTGGCTTTTCGAGATTATTGCTGGTTCCATTAAACTTCGTACCATGATTATAAGTCATGGTAAAACAGGCAATCATCCCGATCATTTTGCCATGTATTTGATTCGATTTGCTCTTTCAATCATCATTTTTATTTTGGAAAATGTTCGCAGACCTCAAAGCCAATATATTATGTTACATGATGAGGATGATGAAGTATGCAAATTATAATTTATGAGTAGAACTATATCTTATATGTAGTATTTTTATATAGATGAATTGCCCGGAAGAGAAAACCAATATTTTTGGACGATTGACATTCAGTTGGATGACACCGTTAATGCAACTGGGTTATAAAAATCCTTTAATCATGGAAGATCTCTGGTAGTACAAGATTTGGTTTTAAAGGAAGAAGCGTTATATTTACTTGTTTATTACAGGAATTTAAAGCATGAGGATGAAGCTGAAGTTGTTGGACAGAAATTTCAAAAGCACTGGAAAAAAGAAATGGAAAAAGAAAAGTAAAGTCAATTAGAAATCCTATGAAAATAACAGCTGATTGAGTGATTAAATGTATGTAGACCATCTTTATTCCATGCACTGGTATTGACATTGGGAGGGCCATTCCTATTTGCAGCTGTAAGTTTGATTTAAATACAAATATATGCATACAGTCTAAGTATTCTATAGTTATTAAAAGCTATACAAGATGTGTTACAATTCACGCAACCCTTATTACTTCGAGAGCTGATGGGCTGGGTTGGTAGTTATTTGACAGATACTCCTGAGCCTGGATACAGAGGAGTCTTTATTGCAGGTAACTACTCGCAATATTTTGTAAAATCACTAAATAATTCAACATTTATGTACTAGTTGGTATGTTTTTGACTGCATTTGCGCAAACAATGTTCTTGCATCAGTATTTCCAGTTATGTTTTACAACTGGTATGAAGATGCGTGCTGCTTTGGTTACTGCAATTTACCAGAAAACATTAGTTTTGAGTAATTCAAGTCGACAACAATCAACTGTTGGTGAAGTGAGTCGAAACAAATCTATAAAATTTCGCATGGAAATCTGATGTTATATTGCTTTATAGATTGTCAATAGAATGAGTGTAGATGCCCAACGCTTAATGGATTTATGTACATATTTTCATATTGGTTGGAGTGGACCATTTCAAATTGTAATTGCTCTTTATCTATTATGGAAAACTATGGGACCCAGTATTTGGGCAGGTGTGAGTGTTTTGGTTTTTTCTATTCCTTTGAACATGGTAATTGCAAGGACTATGCGTAAATATCAAAAAGCACAAATGGGAAATAAAGATGCAAGGGTGAAACTGATGGTAAGGGTTTCTAATTAAAAATGTAAATGACATTTAACATAATGCTTTTTATATATACAGAATGAGATTCTTAATGGTATCAAAGTTATTAAATTATATGCATGGGAAGTTCCTTTCATGGAGAAAGTAAGCATTATCACATCATTGCTCAAATAGTTGTTAATATTGGCATGTTTTATTGATAGGTGAGCTTTATTCGCAATGATCTCGAACTAGCCATGCTTAAAAAGATTGGTTTGCTTTCAGCAGTACAAAGTTTTACTTGGACATCAATTCCATTCTTTGTATCAATTCTTACATTTGCATTTTATGTCATGATTTCATTGACACCGCTTACTAGTCAAATCGCTTTTGTAGCCATTTCTTTGTTTGGCTTACTTCAATTTCCAATGGCTATTTTCCCAAATGTCATTACATCTATTATTGAAGCATCTGTATCTTTATATCGTATCGAAGATTATTTGTCTAGTGAAGAGATTGACACCAGTGCAATCACTCGAGAAAACTTTAGAAATATGCCCAATTGGAATCCTAGTGTTCCTCTAGTCGAAATCAAGAATGCTAATTTCAAATGGAACAAGCAAGATAATTTCAATAATCTCAATAATATTAATATATCGCTTAAAAAAGGTACACTGGCTGCAGTTGTTGGTCGTGTAGGCTCTGGTAAATCAACATTGGTAAGCTCCATTTTGGGTGATACAGTCAAGGTGAGTGGCCAAGTTGCACTTCGTGGCAGTATTGCCTATGTGCCTCAACAGCCTTGGATAATGAATGCTACTCTAAGAAATAATGTTACATTTGGTCTTCGCTGGGATCCTGTATTTTATGAGCAAGTACTTGAAGCTTGCTCATTGAAACTGGATATGAAGATGTTATCAGATGGTGATCAAACAGAAATTGGTGAAAGAGGTATTAATTTGTCAGGCGGACAAAAGGCTAGAGTATCTTTAGCTCGTGCTTTGTACGCCCGAGCAGATATCTATATTTTGGATGATCCTCTCAGTGCTGTCGATGCTCATGTTGGTCGTCATTTGTTTGATCATGTTTTGGGACCTCATGGTCTATTGAAGAACAAAGCTCGCCTTTTAGTAACTCATGCAATTGCTTACCTCGATAAAGTAGATCAAGTCATTATGATGCGTGAGGGTAGAATTGAATTGCAAGGAACCTATAGTGATCTTATGAACGAAGAAGGAGGTGAGCTCTATAAATTAGTAAGTGATTTTGGTAATCAATTACCCAAAGACGAGATCACCGTTAACGACGATACAGTCTTGAGTGCTTCTCCTACAACCGTTGATGAAGCTACATTGGAAGCCATGGATGGAGAACATCCTGCAAGCATTGGAAATTGTGAAGAGGAATCCTCTATTAATCAAGATATGCTTAGGCGTCGATCAAGTGGACGTCGAGTTAGTTTGAGTAGTCTTCTTAGTGAAAGCTCCTTGAGACGCGGTTCATTAGCCTCTTCTATCTTCAAGCCTCAACGTAACAATAAATCTGACATTTCCCGTACTGGCCAATTAATGACAGTGGAAGAAAGTGCAAAAGGAAAAGTTGCTTGGGATGTTTATAAACAATATGCAAAAGCGTGTTCTGTTGGTGGCGTTTTTGCTGTTCTCGCATTTCAATGTTCATCACAAGGTGCTCAAGTAGGATCAAATGTATGGCTTAAGCATTGGAGTAGCAACAATTCTCAGGATGGCGCTAATAACAATGTTTGGCTGTATCTTAGTATTTATGCTCTCATTGGTTGGTCAGCTACTATTTTCGCATTTTTGCAAACCATGGTTATGTGGGTATACTGTGCTATTCGCTCCGCAAGATACCTTCATAGCAGTATGCTTGAATCTGTTGTCAAATCTCCAATGTCCTTCTTTGATACTACCCCACTGGGTAGAATTCTCAATCGTTTCAGCAAAGATGAGCATACAATTGATGAAGTATTACCCAGAAATTTCAACATGTACATCCGTGTATTCGCTCAAGTAATTGCAACTGTGCTGATTATCACTTTCTCTACACCTTTTTTTTTGTTGTTGATTATTCCTTTGACTTTTGTGTACATGGCAGTACAACGTTATTATCTCTCAACATCTCGAGAATTAAAGCGTTTAGATTCTGTTGGAAAGAGTCCCATTTATTCACATTTCCAAGAAACCATCCAAGGTGTCTCTACCATTAGAGCATACGATCAACAACGTGCATTTATCTTTCAAAACCAAAAACGACTAGATAATAATCAAAAGGCATATTTCCCATCAATTACATGTAACCGTTGGTTGGCAGTAAGATTGGAGTTTTTGGGATCTATTATCATTTTTGGCGCATCTATTTTTGCTGTATTTGGTGTCTTGTATGGTCCTAAATCTTATATTGACCCTGGTTTAGTTGGTCTCAGTGTTTCTTATGCTTTAAGTGTTACTCAAGCACTCAGTTGGGTAATTCGTTCGTATTGTGATATTGAAACCAATATTGTGTCTGTTGAACGTGTCAAAGAATATATTGATCTCCCCCGTGAAAAGTATGAATCATCTCGTAGCGTTGACCCAATGTGGCCTGCTAAAGGAAACATTGAATTCCGTGGATACTCTACTCGCTATAGAGATGATCTTGATCTTTGTTTGAAAGACTTGTCATTCACTGTCGCACCTAAAGAAAAGATTGGCATTGTGGGTCGAACAGGTGCTGGTAAAAGCTCCTTGACTTTGAGCTTGTTCCGTATAATTGAAGCAGCCAGGGGTAATATTGTAATTGATGGAGTTGATATTTCTTCATTGCGCCTCTTTGATTTGAGATCGAGATTAACTATTATTCCTCAAGATCCAGTTTTGTTTGCTGGTACAGTGAGAGAGAATTTAGATCCATTTGGAACCCACGATGATGTTCAAATATGGCAAGCATTGCAAAATGCTCATTTGAATGATCATATTGCTGCAATGGACGGTCAATTAAATGGTGTAGTTCTTGAAGGAGGTGATAACTTTTCGGTGGGTCAAAGACAGGTAAATATGCATGATTTTAATATTAAATATATGCTAATATATGTATAGCTTATTTGTCTTGCAAGAGCATTATTACGTAGAACCACAATTCTCATTTTAGATGAGGCTACAGCTGCCGTACGTCAAATGATTTAATATAAACTCATAAATAATTAATCTTTCTTTAACTTAGATTGATGTTGAAACTGATTCTATTATTCAAGAGACAATTCGTAGACAATTCGTCAACTGTACAATTATTACTATTGCACATAGAATTAATACGGTGATGGACTCAGACAGGTAATTTCAAATGAAACTGGAATACACATATCAGGACAATTTGAATAACCTTTTATTTTCTTGTAGAATCCTTGTGTTGGATGAAGGAACTGTGGGTGAATTCGATTCACCTAATAACCTCATATCTAATCATAAATCCATCTTTTATGGCCTTTGTAAAGAAGCTGGTTTGGTTGATTAAATATAAAATATGTAATAAAATTTCAATTTTTAAATATATGAGCCCTTAGGGGAATAGTTTTGGTTTTTCTGCTTTACATGATAACTTACCACAACTTCAATTTCCCATTAAAAATTACATTCAAAGCTATAAATCTTTATGAAAATCGAAGCTTCAAGTTAACATTGGCATCGTGGTAAACTATAGTAATTGGGGGATTATTTTTTTTTTTATTATATACTTCAGGAAGAAAGTACACTCCATAAGTTAAAATGAATTTTAATAAATTTGAATATTCCAAAAAAAAAAAATTGGTAGTTTCAATCTTCAAAATGGGAGCGTGCCCTCTTTTCTATAACTAGCCTCATACTAAACACTTTTTAGCATATACCTTAAACACTGCTAAACAGATATGAATTGGTCGCATTATAATCCTTGTTCCTAAATTTATTTTATATCTCACGAAAAACTTAAAAACAGGTAAAATTCACTGCTTTTTCCTTGAAATCTGGGTTCCACTTTTCATCCCTGCTGTACTTTTTCTTTCACTAAATAACATTAGACAAAAATCATATGGCAATATACCTGAGATGTTTACCTCTTATATAAACATAAGTATCCGGAAATATCTTATTTTTTGCAGTTGGTATAACGTTTTCAGTGACAATGTTTCAGATTTTTGCAGGTATTTTACTGGCAAAAATTTAAACTTTGATGCTTCATATCTCAACGAAATATTAAGCTACATTAACACTTTTCAGTAATGAAACTTACCTTTTTTAAAGCATTCTATAACATATTGTAGTGTAAAAAAATTCTGAACACTTTTATTTTTTTTCCATTTTTTTGGCATTTCTGTAGTAGATTTCAAAGTATTCGTTAAATCGAGCTACATTTTTTTCACATTCATATCATCCAGCTTCTTGAGCTCTCTCGGATCCAATTTAGCTTTTTTTTAAAATGTTGATTTTTCGTGGAGATATCCTAAAAAATGTGTACAAAGAGATTCCTTCGCTTCTACCTCCCAATTTTCCCTTGTATCCCCTCATCCCAAATTCTGAATTTGAACAAAAATTCACAAAAATCTTGTTTTCTCTATGACGAATACAGCCAGAAGATTCCGCAATGGCTCAATCGATAGATACTTTAATTGCCCATTATATCCATAAATTATTTTTAATACATGTTTATAAAAAGTGATGCATATTTTCAGAAAACCGCTAAAATTTCAATCGCATTTTGTGCAACATTTAATATGAAACATCTGTTTGAATTTTATTTAGCTGGATGCAGCATCTAAAACTGTACAAAAACCATTTAATAAGCTATTTCAACTTACTTTTCAGTTCAGGAGCCATTAAGCAATTTTGTTTTTTTTTGATCATTTTCTGGTCGATTTGTCAGATCGATTTTGAAATCCAGTTAGTATAGGATTAAGCTGTAATATGAACTATTATTTTGAATATCTCGACGAAAAATCAATATTTTTTGCTGAAACAAAAAATACAGAGTAGCTTAGAGTTGTATCCATCTTGCAAATACTGTATAAAGAATTAATACTTTAATTTAAGCGCTCAATTTTTTACAATCAATTTTGGGTAAATCTTGGTGGTCAATTTTGGTCAATATTTGACCAGTGCACTAATATTCTGGGATTAATATTGTATTTCTATTTTTCAAGAGATATGAATGGCCTATGAAGTGATGAAGATACATCTTCTTTGAAGATTTTATGTGATTTGACTCAATATTAAGCGAAAACATTTGAAAACCATTTAAAGCCCATCTGGAACCTACTTTCCTACGGCTGTAAAAACCGACAACAAAAATCTCATTTCGACGAATTTCGATCCTATTAACTTCCAATTTTACATGAGGGTAGGTACTAGATACACACCTTGAATGTAATGGTCTCAAAGGGAAACTTTCACAACCTACTTGTATTATTCATCAAACCGGAAAATATATGACAAGGCTAAACTGATCTATCAGAATTAGGAATTACCGAATTACCAATTTATTAGAACATCCGTCAAACCATGATGTTCAACATGCAAGTCAAGCAAGGTCATATTCCATGCGTCTATCATCATGCTGCTATTGAATCATAGAAGCATGATTCCAATATATCCACACAATATCCAAATGCTCATTCTAATTATATTATCACTCACATTTAATACACTCATTCAATTAGTATATAAACCCCTCTATAAGCTCATAATAAAACGGTACTTTTTCATTTGATTAATTTTATACGATTTACCTTTCGATAAATCATAAACCTTTTGCAATTCTGCGGATCAGCTCTAGAAGTACCTACCATTGCCAAACCGGGTTTTGCCAGCCAAAAAATTTACTAGTATGCATATCATATGCATTAATGAAAAAGGAAAAAATTTGCTAGATATATGCAAAACTTACTAAGAAAAAAAAAAGGAGGATCATATTCGATGAGAAGCAAGCTCATCGGAGATTTTCTTTCAAAATTCGTATCCTGATGCCAAAGGGCTTCCCCTTTGGCGGTTTTGAACTCACGAATACGTATATGCCGCACTCAATCTGCAACGTATGCGCTACCCATTGAGCGAGACACCCTCCTGAGGCCTACAATTTTAATCCCCGTACTTGTGAACATGCATTTGTCGGTTTTTCGTCTTCATTATTTTGGGAAATGTAGCAAATCAAGTTGTATTTTTCTTTTTGGAAATGATAATAGAGCTTTCCAGAAATTGGTAGTAGAAATCATCTGAAAAAGATGCAAATTTGTGATGGATATAAACAAAACTTAATGTTAGTACATTAATATTAAGCTGTATAACACAAAAATTGAATATGGATGAATGTAAGGCACTATTTGCCAAAATGGGGGTTAGTATAATAACATGAGCTACAACGCACAAAACCTCAAGTAATATTCAACAGATGCGGCTGCATTGGAGATTCAATTTTTAGGAGTAGAAACACCTAGAATTATACTGCAAAACCAAAGTTTTATACATTATTTATTAAACTAAAGACAGACACTAACTTTCCAATCGACCAGTGTTAAATGCAGATATCAATTATATAATCTCTACTAATGCGAAATAGTAATATGATATACTGTATGAATCAATCAGTTTGACAATTATAATCAATGATAAGAACAATAATAATAGGATCAAGTTTTTAAAGTAATAACAAAAAACTACCAACAGTATGCTAGTAAATTTTAATTTAATACATTATCGTTCAATATGACCGAATATTAATGAATCAGAGAAAATACAACTGGTACTATAAAAAAAAAACTGATACTCAATGTAAAACGAGGTCAAGATTGATAAAAGGTGCTTTCATTGTGTGGTGCAAATTGCGACATTTTGATGGATAGAAATTACAGGACCAAGATGTTGTAATTGCTTCAGGATTTTCAAAGGGGTTCAAAAGCATTCTTCTTCATTAAGCTCAACCAGATGTTGAATACTCACCAGATGCGATTAGTATCATTTTGTCTTTTATTTAATTGCTGTATTATTAAAAATCAAGCTTTTCATAGCTTATAACAATGACAATGGCATGTGTCTGATTCTAGATTGACATTTATCATAAGGCGGGCCAATGATACGTTTGATACTACTGTAGATGGAATAAGTCAATTTAATTTATGGAATTTGAATGCAAATACCAAGGAACCATTTGTAAATACTTAAGTTGATTCTAGTAAAGCAGTGAATAAATTGGCATAGGACAAAGAGGGAAAAAAAGCGGCAATAGGTTCCATTGATGGCCATGTTTATGTTTATGATATTGGAGAGGTAAGATTGAAACTTAATGTAAATTACCTCTAATGCGATAATTATAGAGTAAGACTATATTATCATCAAATAAACTACCACACAATATTAACATGTATAAAGATTTACATTAATAAGCTTGAATCAAGTGGGTACAGCATCGTAGATTTTTGAAAAAGTTCTCAAATATCGTAAAATCTCTTATTTTTTATACTTGCAAGGCTTATAAGCGGAATATTAATTTTAAAAATTATTCTTGTCCAGATCATCAATTTTGACATTTTTTAAATTTTTTTTTCTGGTTTTGCAAATCTAGAGTGAATTATACTACCAATTATAAAAACAAAAAATATATACATATACAGAATTTAGCGCACTATTTGTTCAATAAAAAATATCAAACATTTTTATTGCAAAATATTACATGGAAATCCTTTAATCAAAAAACCGTTTTTGGGCCAAAAGTACAAAATTTCATTACTTAACATTTAATATTAAGCTTTTATAAAATGTGTATTAGTCAGGGCTACAATTTTCTCTCATAATGTAGTATATTTAAACGTTGATTTTGGTATCAAAATTTGATTTTTCTGTTTTTTGATCAAAATCATGAGTGTTGGTAAGGATAGAATGAGTCCCAAAAATGTCCGCTACAAAGTCTGAATTTTCAGACCGTACATGGTTAAATATAAGAAAAGTTGAAAAAAAACGCATTCTTATTTAAAACTTAGATATATACCATAGTATAAGAGACTTAACCGTTCAACCTTGCTGTGCTCAATTACGGCATCGCTCTGCGGGCTCGCTTTCGCAATTTTTTAATAACTGTATGATATGGCAGACGGTTTTTCTAATAGAAAAATGTATATTTCTACGGTAACAGATATTCCCTATTTTGTTTGGTTTATGGTTCATGCGCTATAATTCTGCTTTTACATTGGCTGAAATGAGCAATTTAGCAAGGTTTTAACTGTGCTAAATAATGTAAAGCCTTGTGAATCCTTTTCTACGTATGTTGTTTCTCTTTTTTTGTTTTTATATTATTCCAAGAAGGATATATTCACCGTTTGATAAAGCATATCAGGCTATCAAGCTAGCATTCTTTTCTTGTATCTAAATACTAAATACGCATGCTAACAGAAGGGACTAATGTTTTTAATATACAGTAGGTAGCAGTCGTTATATTAGAGGCTGATATTTTTATTTATAATTAACTGTATTCTAAGATCAAATAGCATGATTTACTACTGTATTGTTGGACATATTTCTTGATTACCAGATCAAATCGAAGGCAATGATATTTATATCTACTCAATAAAAAGCTAGAACTAGCTACAAATCCACGAAATGTTCCAGCAAAGTGATAAAATTTCAAATGATATAGAAACAAACAAGAATAATCTAATGTTTTGTCTAATAACCATAATAGTTTTGATTGTAGCTACTGTATACTTGAAAACAAATATTTTTACAGCTGACAATCGTAAACTAAAATAGTGAGTTTTGTCGTATATTTTCAGGATTGATAAATATTACTTAAAAAAGAATACAATTATAAAAGAATGAGTAATTAATCAGTTCTTCAACTGTATAATAAAAACAAGATATCGTTTATTTAGATGTAAAAGTATGGCCTTTTATATTGATTTGACATTGAGATCCTGAGATGTAATTTAAGGCACTATTGAACCATTGGATCTGTTCGATAGTAATCTATGGATTGAAATGGATCAATCATACAGTAATTTAACCGTTCTTGCAGGGCTTGTGAGTTGTCTTGTTTCAATCAATGCTGCGCTAAATATGCTTGGATGTTGATTTGATAGCTACTTGATTGGTTAACTGCTGGGATGAAATAATGTGGTGTCATAATTGAGGTCAAAGCGTTCTTGGTAATTACTGGATTAAACTTGATACGCTAGGAGTTTCTTATATCCGATATCAAGACTTGCACTTCAATACATGTCGTAGTCAATAGATTGTAAGATGTATTGATACTGTAGAAGGTGATAATGTATGATACTAGTAGGTGGAATACAACAAGTTTAAAAAAGGTTAACTTGTTTAAATTTTATGAGTGATAAAGTAAAATATGTAATCTTAGATTTGGCTTGCATATAAATTTAAGCAGTAAGTGTTATTTAAGTTTATGCTCGAGCAAAAACCATTGTTGCTGCAGATATTATAGCTATAAACATATTTACAATTGATGTTAATCGTAAATATATTGGCAGTTGCATGTATTTCCCTTCATCAACAACGTATTAAATTGTATTATTTATAATCTATATCATCAATAAAAGCAAATGTAATTAAAAACCCATCAGTAGTCCAGTAAAAAATGCAATGGAATCTTGAGAACGGCACGATGCTCATCATATACAAACCAATTTGTGCCCATACAATCAGCTCATTATGCTTATGGTCAGATTTTATTATTATGCGCAAATAGGGATAATAATATGCTTATGGACAATTCTACTATTATGCACACATGGGACTAATGTCATGCATATAGACAGAATCTATAATTCTACACATACAGGCTTTTCGTTATGCTCGTGTGCAGTTTCTTTTTTTGTTGTGCCCATCATGTGCATCTTGTTATCTTTTTAGCCATTATTCAGTGGGCGCAACACCTCATCAGGCTATAGTGTGCAGCCCACCTGGCACCTGGACACAACAAAATTACCTTGTGCAGCACAGGTCGGCCGTAGTGGCTTCTATATATAAATCTTTTAAATTTGTGATTTTATGGACTTTTTTTGAATCTGGTTATATCATTTTATACTTTTCAAGTTAAATCCGTTGTTAGGCTAATAACATTGTAGGTTGTATTTATGTTTTACTTAAAATAAGCCTTTAAATAATTAATAGCAATATAGTCGAACCTTAATTTTTGTATGAAATTTCGATACATGCATCTTATAGCTGCTTGGAATAGTTAAACAACCGCGTCCGGACTGTCCGGTAAATTTTTCTAGAAATTTAAAGCTTGGAAATATTATTAAATGGTCGCTTCCGGCGATTGTTCGGCTTTTTTTTTTTTGGAAGAGTGACCATTGGCAAAAATATGAATCATATACAATGTTGTCTGCTGCCACTAAGTACTGAAAGTTATATGTAGATAACGATTATTTCCAATACAAATAAAATAAAGACTACAAGCGATTATATCACGGAGAACATAGGGTCTTTATTATTAAGTTAAAAAAGGAAGCCAGAAGCCATCAGGTCCTGGATTCTAAAAGTATTTATACCATTTCCATTCCATTTGGATGTCAGGTTTAATATGGGATTGAAATGAGATTTAACATAAATAATAGGCAAAACCCTACAAGTACCATATGTTATCACCTTCTACAGTATCAATACATCTTACAATCTATTGATTACGACATGTATTGAAGTTTAAAGTCTTGATATCGGATATAAGAAACTCCTAGAATACTAAGTATAATCCAATAATTACCAAGAATGCTTGGGCCTCAATTATGATACCATATTAATTAATCCCACCAGCGGTTAATTAATCAAGTAGATATCAAATCAATATCCAAGCACATGTAGCGCAACATTGAAACAAGGCAATTCACAAGCTCTGCAAGAACAGTTAAATTATGATTGATTCATTTCAATTGATAGATTACTATCAAACAGATCTAATGGTTCAATAGTGACTTAAATTACATCTCAGGATCTCAATGTCAAATCAATATAAAAGGCCGTACTTTTATATCTAATTCCCTGAAGAAATATAGTATTATATTTGCTGATAAATAAATCTTCCAAGTTTCAGCTCCCATGGGTTATTGGATATTGTGCATTCTGTAAATTTTTTTTAAAAAAACAAGCTTATTACCTGCTATTTACATCTACTAAGGGCAGTAAGCAGACTCGTTCTCAATGAATTATTATAGATTTAAATGAGCTCCCATTGCAATGAATATATATCTTAGGCATTGTTAATTAGATATAAATTGGTTGCATTATGCTACCTGTTTCCAAATTTACATTATATCATATAAAAGACTTGAAAAACGCGTAAAAGACGCATTTTTTCCTTAAAAACTGGATCCAATTTTTTATTCCTACTCTATTTTTTTTTCACTAAATAATATCAGGAAAAATTATATGCCAATGCACCTGAGATGATGTTCAACTTTAATCCAAAAATGAGTATCCAAAAATATCCTATTTTTTGCAGTTGGTATAAATTTTTTAGTGCTAATGTTTCAGATCTTTACACGTATTTCACTACTAATAATTGAAAAATTTGAGCCTCCATATCTCTACAAAAAAGTAAGCTATACTAATACTTTTTAATAATAAAACTTACTTGTTTTAAAGTACTCTATAACAAATCTTATTATGAAAAAATTCTGAGCACCTTTATTTTTTTTTCATTTTTTTGACATTTTTGTAGTAGATTTCACAATATTTGTTATATTGAGCAGCATTCTTTTTTGCATTGATGTCATCAAGCTTGTTGAGCTCTCTTGGACCCAATTTAGGGATTTTCAAAATATTAATTTTTCGTAGAGATACCCTCGAAAATGTGAAGCAAGGGATATCTTTGTTTCTAGCTTCAATTTTTCCTTTATATACCCTTATCCCAAATTCTGAATTTGAAAAAAAATCGACAAAAATCTCACTTTCTCTATGAAAAATGCAGATAGAAGGTTCATCAATACCTCGATCGATAGATAATAACTGTCTACATAATATTTATTATTTATATTTAAAATGTATTTATAAAAAGTGATGTGTATCTTCAAAAAACCTCCAAAATTTCAATCGTATTTTACACAAAATTTAACGTGAAACGTTTGCTTGATTTTTATTTAGATAGATGCAGAATCCAAAACTTTACAAAAACTATTTAATATACTAGATGGACTTACTTTGCAGTTCATGAGCATTTAAGCAACTTTGTGTTTTAGATGATTTTTCGATCGTTTTTTGCAAATCAAATTTTCAACTCAGTTGGAACAGACTGTAGGGTGTAATGTAAATTATTATTTTGATTTTCTCTATCAAAAAGCAATATTTTTCGTTGGAATAAAAAATATAGAGTAGCTTACAATTAGATCTATCTTATGAATACAAAAAACTAATATCTCAATTATCGAGTTTAAATAATACCATCAATTTTAAATCAATTTTAGGTGAATGTTAAGGCGATGTTGGCTACTTATCTCAGCGAATTTCGACCCTAGAAAGCAACCTCTATTAATTGGTGGTTTTCCCCAGAGAAATTACATGATTGATTAATTACATAATTACATAATTGATTAATTGGGTATATTTACATTTTGCTTCGTGTTCAGTTGAATACTGGTCTCTGATGTGTAGAGTTAAAGCCTGTATGACAACAAAATCAAATAAGGTAAGTAATTTTCATGTCCTGCATATTTAGTAGTATGTCTGAAATATGAAGCAGTGCAGCTAAAATTTTGTTTTAAGGCGAGAGTAAAGTTACGGTGTAGTATATATATACCGTACTCATGTAATATTATCTGAAAACTAGTTAAAGCGATGGATTCTCACACTTTGCAAATACCTGAAGGGCTCAAGAAATAAAGGAGGCCTTGAGTAACCTATGCATGTATTTTACTTACGTCATTTATGGCAATATCGCTCTCCTTTTTTCTGTTTTACTATTTTTTTTTTATTTTTTTTTTATTTTACCTTTCTCGTATATGCACTACTTGTATAAAAGAAACGCGTACATCTAAATTTTGCATTTTCAAACAGCACCCGTACACAAAAAGCGAAAAAAAAAAATTTATTGATAAAACAAACCAACTGTTTGAATGTATTTTCAAGTCGTTATCAATTCATTTTCAGGTTTTGGTCCCTTTTGTCTCGGATTCAAAGCGAATGAACCTTGCACTGTTTACGATTTAAAACAAAAATTAGCTAAGACAACCACATTCAGTGTAGAAGAACAAAAAATAAGGTCCTTGGGAGGTCGGATTTTGACAGATAATGATAACTTATTTCAAGATTATTCAATTCAAGAAGGACCCATCATTTTAAATTTAACTGTAAGATTAATAGGAGGACGAGACACTAATCAACAACAAGAGCAGTTTGAAAAATCTTTTTTGAAAAAGAAGAGACAGCTTCATACAAATGAATCAAAGTTATTACAGCAACAAAAATATGACGATACAATAGTGCCAAATACAAGTAGAAAAGGCAAAGAAAAAGAATCAAGGAAACGCAAATTAGCATAAAACTTTTTATTTTTATCATTATTCGTCATGGATACCATCAACACCAACATTATTATCATCATCTTCAACCCTGTTAATTGCCAAAACAGAGCTTTGCCATCCACCAAAACCAATAGCAAATACAAACTTATCATCCAAAGTCTCGACATATTTAGGAATAGGATGGTTCTCTTTTGAAATATTTCCATGTCCTAATGCTCCAGAACTGTAATTACCCCAAGTTAATAGCTTGCCTTGGCTTGTTAAGGCACCACAGTGATAACTAAATCAATAGTATAAATAACAAAAGAAAAAAAAAAAGGAAATAAAGTGTATATTATATTATAACTCACTCTCCAAAGGATACTTTGCAAACATCATGATTATCCAACTCATTTAATCGAGTTGGTTCTGTGTCTCTTGTGACATCAACTTTGCCCAGCATGACCTTATCTTTGGTATAAACAGCAAAATTTTCAAATGCACCTGTAAGAAATCTATGCATTACACCTTGACGATTATTATGTTCATTTTCTGTACTACTAAAATGGGTTAATTCGACAGCGCATCGCATAGGTTGAATATTTAGTAAATCTTGATCTGATGTTGAGATTTTCAGCACACGACCAAATTCAGTTAAGGCTAATGTGTATCCATCTAATCCTGCAATTTGAATAATTTTATCTTGCTCATTTAGTAATTGCATTGTAGAAATACCACTTGATGCTATTTGTGTAGGTCGAGGTTCATTGGTAATTTCGGATGGGATGATTAAATCAGGTTTTGGTATAATGTATAAATTTCCAGTGCAGGTTAATACACTGGAATAATTCCAATTCGCAGCCACCTGTACAACTTTATCATCAGTGTTTAGATCTACGCGTTGCAACATGATATGGTTAGACCAATGCCAAACTGATCCATCTCTTGCAAGCCCAATGACATGACCTCTACCGCTTGAAATGCTATGGAATTGGACTTTTTGCTGATGCTCGTTATTTTCCTGTAATATTGTAGGCAATCGAAGTCTTCTTGTACCGACAGAACTTCTAGGGGAAATGTCTTGTTGCATCTAAGAAGAGTTAAAATAATATGTAACTATTGTACGCATTGGATTACTTACAGTTCCCCACATATATACAGAGCCACAAGAATCCAACCCATAAAAAGCCCAGCCTCCTGATATAATATCAATGATATGTTTATTCTTTAAAGAAACAACCTCCTGAGGCACTGTAACTTGATTTGGATATCTTGGTGTAAATCTAGGCATTCTATATTTTAATATGTATGAGTTAATTTAATATCTTGGCATTTCTGTAAGATATTACCTGAGTCGAGGATTTACAGGTATAAAATCATTTTCAGCAACTACAGAAGGCGTTTTGTCGCCAAGACCTAAGCGATCATCGAAGTTTTCGCCCCAAGTGAATACTTTTGCATGATATGTTAGTCGCCAATAAAACTTTTTCCAGCCCTTATTTCTAAAGGCATTATCTTGAGAGATATTAAATTCTTGGACGCATAATTTTTTCCAAATAAATTCGTCATTTGTTAAATAATTAAAATATTTTGAAACAAGCGATAATTCAAGTAAAGAGGAACTATCCAGTAGATTTAAAACATCATATTGTAAAATATCTCTTGGAAGTGTTTCAAGCATTTTTGTTGATTTTATTTAATGGATTAAAAAAGAAAAAAAAAAAAAAAAAAAAAAAAAAAAAGAGAATGTCGATTTATATAGTAAAATTACGTAGTTTTTGGATTTTTTAATGGGAGAGTAAATATATGTATAAAGTATATGGTATGTAACACAAAATTGGGAGTTTCAAAGGTGTATAATAGTAGAATAATAAGTAAAGAATATGTAAGATATATATATATAATATGTATAAAAATGTGTCTTATTGAAAGAAATAATGAACCTTGATGAAGGGAATGTGGGGATAAATAAATAAAATAGTTAAAAAAATAATTTTTAAAACGAAAGTTGATCATCTTGTAATGGTAACGATTCATATTTTGATTTCAATGTTGAAATTTTAAACCCTATGGTCGACTGCAAATGTTCATCTTTTTGTTCTATTTGCATTAATAGGAGTGAATAAGATTCTTCGCAATTTTCAATTGCTTCTTTTGCTGCGATTCGATCACCTGAATAATACGGCGATCCTCTTGAATCTTCTGCATAATTTAATTCATCCATTGCCAAGTTGTACAATTCATACACTTTTTCAATCTCTTTTTGCGTATCAATTGTTGACATTTCCGATGAAGCATTTGATGGTCTTCTACGAAATGGTGACATACATTTATCAACTACAATGCCAAGCCCTTCTGATCCTGTCAATGATGGTCTTTTGGTATGTGATGGTATGAATAATGAATCCTCTTGATGACAACAGCAGCTTATTGCTGTACTGTTTGTAGATGTTGTAGATGTTGTTGATGTTGTGCTGCTTTGTGACGGACGTCTCTTTGCTAATTCAGGTGTAAACCATCTTTTTAAACTATTTAATTTTGATTTAAATGTTGTTTGTGTTGGTGAATGTACAAGTGGATGCATTTTTTAATAAATAATAAAATAATAAAAATGAAAAAAAAGAGGGAAAAAAAAAGAGAGAAAAGAAAACAAGAAAATAATTTAAGCATATTTATATTATTTTTCTTGATTTGTTTATGCGGCTTTTTACAATGTATATTACAATATTCAAAAGGGGAATTTTAGAATAACAGATACCTCCCCCTTTTCTCACTTATATAAGCAGGAGAAACATCTATAGGCTGTACAAAAAAGAAAGAGGAGCGGCATGAATCCGAATCCCCTTCTTCTGATACAATGGCAACTCCTATAAGCTGTACTGGTGGCAATTTTTGTGCTTTTTTTTATATGTATATATATACATAATCACATTTTATCTCCATAAATATATATATATATATATATATAATCCCCCCTGCTTATTTAAATTCATGCAAAAATTATAATTGTTATTATTGTTGTTGTTTATTTATTATACTATACAAGTTGGAAGAATGATTTTTTTTTTTGCATTATCTTGTAACAAAATATGATTAAATCAAAGGGCACAAAAACAAATGTCATGTACTGTATCAGAATATATAAAAATCCCCTTTATAAACATCATTATAGCAAGCTCCTATTTGTGTTTGATATCATCATCCTCCATCATCTCCTTATGTATATATAACAGAGAAATAGTGAATTACGAATATAATACTTGTGATATTTGAATATTATATGCTAATATGCTTGTAGACTACAAAAGCGTTGGAACGTGCATTTATAAAATAATGTAATCAGTAGAATATGGTCAAATAGTCAATTATATCAGCAATAGACCTGGCCCAATTGCAGATTTATAAACAAGATAGTATTATATCTTTCTAGTTCTAATATTGGCACGATTCGGTTGTAATACCAAATGGAAATTACTTTTTATGGCTCTCCGGCTTTAAATGGTATATATGTTAAATTATTATGTAAATCAAAGCCTTTCTTTTTCATGTTTTTTCCTTGTATAGATTGATGAAAATTGTGAGGCGCATTCAAGTTAATTAGCGTATAATATATGTAAATTATAATACAAAAATATATTGTCCCAACAACAATTGATGACTCGGTTGAGATCCGGTGATAATCTATACTTGTTTAGTATTCCATACGACATATCCTAAGCAATGAAACAACAACCTGTTCGAGACTATTATTGTTTAAAAAGGAGCTTGTTAAAGGAGATTACTACATGTTTATTTTTTTTTGCCAAGGTGAAAATATTCTGTTGCGAAATGACATATTCAAGATTTATCTGATTGACCTCGATCGATGAATCATAATTAATATATACATAACTCCTTCTTGTTTTTATGTTATATAAGTTTTTATTAGTGAAGGAGAAATCATTGTTGTTATAAAGATTTTTTAAAAAAAAAGAAGGGTTTAAAAAAACAAGGTGAAACGAGAAAAAAGTTGTTGTTGTTGTTGTTGTTCTGTATGTATGTATAGATTGCAGTGGCTGTTCCTAATGTTTCAACAGGTTTAATTGATGTATTTTTTTAGAACCTGATTTCTAAAGGTAGACATATTATTCAACAGGCATAAAAATTGGATTAGCAATTGTTTATCAAACATATATATTTATACACAAGATCGACAGATTGTTAAGTATAATACAATGCATTATATATATATATATATATATATATATGTTTATTATACTAACAATGTATTTTTTTTTTCATCATAATGTTTGATATAATTTATATAAACAAACAAATATTGTTACAAATGTATTTATATGCCGTTGAAAATGGGTTCCTTGATATATAAATAATAAAGAAAGAGGCGGCAGCGGCGGCTACGACGACGGAAGCGGAGGAGGCGATTTTATTTATTTGTAATAGTTGAGGAATAAAAAGAAAAGAGGAGGCGAGGAGGGGCAGAGAAGAAGTCTTATAGTAATATATGAGCATAAAAAAGGAGGAGAAACAATGAATAAGCTCATAAAAACATATATAATCGAAGAGGAGGAGTAGTAGTAGGATAAATATATATGCTTGAACTATCAGCGTATAAAGGAGCTTTTTGCTGTATATATATTGGAAGGAGAATCTCAAGATATACAAAGGGCGAGAAAATAACAATGTATCAGCAAGTTGTTCATTATATTGCATTTAGGGAGCAAAACAAAAAAAAAAGACCGAACAAAGAGTTTCATATCATAGTGATCAAATATAAACATTCTTTTCAGAATATTATGATCCCTATTAATTTATGGTAATCTATGTATAATGTTCTTGTTTTTGTCTTGATGTACATTTGGATAATTTAGAACATTCCTACTTGACTTTATATGTTATGGTCATCCATGAGCTCAAATTTGTATCAAACATTTTCTTATGAGGAATAGGGCACTTTCTTCATACAGATTGCCACTGTAGGGGGAGGGGAAAAAAAAAGAGGTGGTAGGCAATTCAATCGCAAAATGCCAATTATTCTTTACATATGAATTCATAAAAATTGCTTCCTTGGAAAATAATACTTTTTAAAAAAATACTGCAAAGATAAGAACATACCAAAAGATATTTTCACAATTTTTCGTACCTGAAAACGTCAACAAATTGGTAAAAAAAAATCTTTAAAATGAAGAAATTTTAAATGTGCTATCACAGCATTTATTTAGATATGCAATGCATATTCGTGCTGCACAATGCCTAAATAAGCCATTCTATAATACTTCTTTCATTTCAAACTATACTCACTTTTACTGAAAGCTAAATTAGTAGTGTATAATTATTCAGAATTAGACTATTGATTTAAGGTAGTTTACTACCGCTCATATGCGCTCAAAAATCCATTGAGCTCAAATAAGGTTACGCTTTCCAATAACTCGAGTCTGTATCACCTTTATTTAAGGTTGAAAATACTTCAATACTACCAAAGCCATATAAAAAGGCATTTAACTGTATGCACAACCAAGGAAATTCTGTCCAATGCTAAACAAATGCCTCTGAATTCACTGAAAATGGCCAAAACTAGTACTTTAAATGTCATTTTTTATGGTTCTAGGCGGTCTCCACGGCTCAAAATCGCACCAAACGAATGCTTTTATTTAATAGATATATTTTAATGCATTTTTGCAATTTTTTTCATTTTTTGATTTTCACTCGATTTTTGCCTTATGATACCTCATCAAAAATCTCAATTTTGACAAAACTCAATTTTTCGTTTGAAAAATGAGAACTTTTACTAAGACATATATCAAAGACATTGGACCAGAATCTTACTCTCTTTCATTTCGTATTGTTTATTTTAGGTCACAGACATAAAATTTTGAAGTTTTCCTTCGAAAACCAAATTCTGACGTTTTCACATATTACAAAAAATTTATTTATAAAAGTAAGAAAATAAAAAATTGTATCTTATAGAGCATTTTAAGTAGCAGTACTTTTGTTATAAATCTTTTGGTGCAACGCTATAAAAGTTTGGCTTTAAAAATTCTTTAAAGGTCAAATTTTTTCTTGAAAATGGCAAACTGTTTATAAATCAGACAGTTGCGATTTTCATATTTAAACCCCGTCAACTGCTTTTTTTCATCAAGGATTTACTGTAATTAGGAACGGAATTGAATATTAAAGTATTAATTATAGATGTATGCGATGATAAGTACCATAATTCGTACAAGGAATACGCATATAATCCTTTAATGAAGCAATATTGAACAATAGTAGCGTGATTGTTATAGATTATCAACAACAACACCGCCCTGTATAATATGGTATTTATGCATTAGGAGCCACAATCAATCATAATTTACAACAAATAGATATATAAGCTTTATAAAACACAAAATGTTAGAATAAATAATAATACAACATAATACAAATCCATATTTGCAGCAAATAAACGTGTAGCATCCGATTTACGGTCAACTACTTCTAAAAGATCACGACTATAGAAGTTGTTATTACTGTCATCGCAAGTGGTATCTGGCTTTGTAGTTTTAATCACGCCAATAGTATAATTTGTATTTGTCAGAACCGTTGAATATCCAATAGTCTCCAAAATGCGAAGGATGCCAGGTCCAATAGCAGATTTATATGTCAATTCCGTGATCTGATCTCTTTCTTCTGTGGTTGTTACATTGGCGCTAGTTGTATGATTGCCTACCGTTGTATTATGGACAGTAGTAACGTTTACTTGAATTTTATTGGTAATATTGTATTTGATTTCGGGTATGGTTGAATAAGTATCTTCAATAAGCTGTTGCAATGTTTTTCCAAAGTTGAATTTATGTGTCATTAAAAAATCTGGTGTGTCTGCATAATCATCGTCTACATGAGAAGTAGAGATCCCAGGTCGATATAAAGCTTCTTCTGTTAAGATATTGTCTTCAAGAATATTTGGGCCAGTCATTAACTGTATTGAACTGTATGTTTGATTGAGATATGTATTTGTGAAATAAGCACTATTTTCACAGGTTGCACTAAATTTGAACGAAAGTGTCTTTGATTGTGCCATTGACACATAGATACTTTTGGCCCTTGAAGATTGTGTTGCATTATTTAAAAAGGCATTCATAAAATTGACTATAAATGCATCATTCTCCAAGACACAAAAGCTCTGTAAATCAAAACCAAAGTCTACAAGCCATCTTGTTTCATTCTTGGCAGGAATAGTTAAATTTAAGAATTTGTCAAAAATCATATTGGGTTGAAATCCAGTAACATAAGCAGGTCCTGTAGAATGCTTTATATACCAATAAGGGCTTGGCGTCATGACTTTAAGACTATCCTCAGATGCGATTAAACCTTTTAATAGTTTTTGAAAAGGTGAATTTGCATTAGAGAAATAAGGAGCCCATGAGCTAAGCATGCCTAATCCATGTATCATTTGGTGAAGAATAATATATTGGAGATCTAGTTGATAATCTTCGATAGAAGAGTCGTTGGCAAACCAATATCCTCCCTTTGGTGGAACACCAGTGCCATTCCAATCAGGTATTTTATCGTAATTTACAGCATTCATATACATATCATGATTAATATCGATGGCGACATCATAGTTGGCCCAATTAGAGCTATCTGAAAACAATGTTAATTGCTTTGCTAATGCTTGTGGATAAATAAAGTTTGAATCTGCTTCATTTAAAGAAATCAAGGTAAACTAAAAAATAAAAAAGGTATCAGATGTAGTATACATGCTGTTTAGAAATCATTCTACCTGTGAGCTTGGTGTACCCCATCCATATGTATTATTTGAACATGAATTATAGCAAAAACTGTAATAAGAAGCTTGAAATCTAGATTTAACCAATTAGTCAGTTTGTTTATCTGATATCATGCCTTCGTACACAATCTTATTTTTCAGGATTACTACTTGAGCAAAGCTGGCTGCTGCTAAAACTAAAGAGTTTTCGACTTTTTTACAATAATCTTTATCAACCTCACAATACAATTTCACTTGTACAGTATCAGTAATATCTGTTACTGATGGAGGTGTTGTAAAATAGTTTTTAGAATTATAAATATCTTCATTTACTGGCTTTGTTGATTCGTCAGCACTATTGGTCTCGGAAGTTGAAGGTTGTGTTGTGCTTGATGAAGCATCAGATGAAGAGGTCGATTCATCATCGGAATCGTCTTCTGCATTTACATTTATAGATGATAGTAATAGTAATAATAATAATATAATAAATAATGATCTATGATACATGATGGAAAAGCAGAAAGGAATATAAAGACAGTAAAGAAGAAAACTTTTTTTTTTCTGTGCACAAAAAAATAAATCAGGGCAAGCAGGTTAAATTAGATTCCAGATTCCATTGCAGTCCATTTGAGTAAACACAGAGGGCTTTTTTTCACTTGGCATGCCATTGTTTATTTTGTTTAAAGAAGACTACATTTTGTTTATCACTTATATTATCATCATCTATAGACCATGAAATAGGCCGAGTTAATTGACCAAGACAGACAATTTGCAGCATTTTTAATGACGACAAAAGTGCATTTAAATTGTCTTTATCTTCTATGACAATACCTCCTTCACTGATTGTAACATGTTGCAAAGTAGATTTCAATAAATAATCATCAGAAATTAAATTATCGACTGTATCTTGAGTTATATGAACTGAAAATAGTAATAGTTCCTTCAAATGTTGGCAATATTTCAAACCCGTTAAAAAGTCAATGGTTGATTTATCATGCTTTTGACGAAGTTCAAAGATTTGCAATTGGGGTAAATGTTTAAACATTTCATATAACGATGATGCCGAAATTGTTGGAAAACAAATCCTCAATTCTATCAAATGATGGCAATGGGAGAGGCGTTCAAGAGATGAATCAGAAAGTAAAAGATCATGCTCTGTTGTAGCATAATTAGAAATGGATAACGAAAGCTTAGGAGATTGAGGTGGATGCTTATTATGTCTGTTATGGGTTGTATTTGATGTTGATGTCGTTGTTGCTGTTGCTGTTGTTGTTGTTGTTGTTGTTATTGAGTCAAGTGACAATTGCACTCTTGAGGATCTTCTACCAGCAGAATCTACATTATTATTGGATGTAGATCTAGGATATATATTCATTTTAGGCGATAAATCCAATCTTCTTAAGTTATCAGTATTCAATCTTTCAATGACAGGATCAATGGATCCAGTTCGAATACGAGTTAATCGAAAATCTTGTAGTATAGGTAAATGACTAACGACGTGTCGAATACTAGGTAATAACAATGGTTCATTACATGATACGTGAAGACATTCCAATTTCTTGCCATATTGACTAACAGAAAGCCAAGAGAGATTATTCAAATCAATGTTGAGCATTTTTAAGCTATTTAAATGTGGTCCAACAATTCGAAGCAAAGTTTGTAATGCAGGTTGACTGATAATGCAAGATGATATATCCAAGTGGCGAATATGCCCGAACTCTTTGAAATAATGTCTTCCCCCTAGATCTTGATATTGAATTGATAATGATGTTAAATATGGCAAGCTGGAAATCACATTTGACAAAAGTATGAGTGGTACTTTGAGTCTATGCGTTTGCTTTTTAGATAGATCCATAGCCATTGAAGACAAGTCATGGGATGGACGTACTTGATATACGTGATCACGTTGTTGTTCAAATGCAATTGCAGGAGATACATTTTGCTGTGAGTTTTTCTGCTTGATGATGCGTTGTAAAATGGGCGTATTTAATCGATAACCGTTGAGAGAAAGATGCGTAAGATGTATTAAAGATCTTGATAATGCGGCAATCAATTCCTCAGATAAATTCCAGCAACCACTTAAATCCAATGTAGTAATTGCAGTTGTAATAGAATCAGAGCTTTTACAAGTGGTATAAAGTGGAATATTGGTGTTTCTGAGAAAGGTTAAGAGGCTATTATTACTAATGGTGCTATCGTAAGGAGAAAGATCTAATTGTTTCCAACATACAGCATGTGTTGATAACAAGTAATTAAAGTGCCTACAAGTTCTTAATAATTGACATTTATCACCAACTTTCTCAATGTGTTGTATAATGCGAATTAATAGCTCTGCTGGTAAACTCAAAAGCATTTTATTATTTAAATGAAAAAAAAAAAATGAAAAAGGGAAAAAGATAAGAGAAAGAATGCATCAAAATGTATTTACACAAGATTTCATTGGATTAAGCGTTGCTCAAAATGTGCCAAAAGCCAGATACACGACTTTGTACCCTTATACCCTTTTTTCGACAAATAAATGCAGCAAGCAGACTCACATCAAAGGCTGACACCTGCTCATATTAGTTTATCTGCTTGGAATGTAGAAACTGGTAAAGGGACTTGGAAAAAAGTCATCGAGAAGCAACAGGATTCCAAAGGCACCTACTGTGCTGCTAACGAGAAAATAAACCAAGGAGAACAATTATTAATCGAAGAGCCATTTATTCGACAAATAGATGCCAAATACAAAAATGTTCGTTGCCATCATTGTTTCCGAGATTTAGTTGATCAAAAACATAAAGCGTGTCGCGACAAAGATTGCAAATGGAATATGAAGTATTGTTCTGACTATTGTGAACGGCAGGCATGGACTAGAAGTCATCAATGGCTTTGTCGATTTCCTGAACTATCCAAGGAAGATGCCGACATTATATTTGCAATTGAAGGTTATTTTGTGAGCAAATCACAAAATAAAGGTTAGAAATGTGTATAAAAATCAGTGATAAAAAACTGACACATTTATCCAGAAACTATACCCGGCCTCGTATCTAACAGAGATATGTTTAATGATGATCTCGTAAAGGATTATCGCGAAAAATTGGGAAAAGTTGCAACCAGCTTTTATTTAACAGACCATATTATTGATTGCATTATAACCATTATTTTTCAAATTAAATGCAATTCTTTTGCAGTTAAAACAGCAGAATCCGTACCTGTTGATGCATCATTTATTGTTTCAAGAGAGTTTTTGACGTTGGGAAGGGCCGTTTATTTGTCTGCAAGTAAATTAAATCACGATTGTAACCCAAATTCTATAGTTTCATTTGGAGATGGAGATGTAAAACCATGTCAATTAAAGATTCAATGCGTAAAAGGACCTATCGAGAAAGGAAATGAAGTTACAATCAGTTATGGCCCCTTGGCTTCTGTGCATGGCCGAGATGATCGTTTGAAAAAGTTGAAAGATTGCTATCAATTTGATTGCAAGTGTAGTTCATGTAAAGATGAAACGTAAGAAAGGAAGCCCCCTCCCCCCTCCCCATCATCAGCATATTAAGCCATTATATACATTCTTATAGTGAAACGAAATCGCCAGAAAGCATCTATAAATGTCAAATTTGTAAAAAGGGGCGTTTATATAGACAACAATCAAAATGTAGCGAGTGCGATCAAGAACCAAACTGGTCTTATTTTATCAGGGTAAATAGATTGAATATATATATATCCATGTACACAAGTAGAATAACATGTCGAAATGTAGACAGAAAACCAGATTGAAATATTCAAGCAGAGACAAGATTTCGTCAAAGTTTTTCAACTACAAACTGACATATATCATGATGATGTTTTAGTAATTGGAAAAACAGCAGATCGGCTAGCAATGTATGCTTGTAACTCTGGTCAATGGGAAGCAGCTTCAAACTATGCCATAATGTCATTAACTGTCGCACAAAAAGTATATGGCAAGCTTAGTGTTGAAGCAGCAGAGGAGATGATGAAGTTGTCGACAATTTTATTGAATCTGTAAGTGGGCCAATTGCTTTTTGTGGTATACAATTTGTTAATAATATTGTTTAGTTGTTTGACGACTGGAAAAAGAAGAAGAGAAGCATTGGCACATATTAAATCTACAATTATAACGTATAAAATCTTGGGTTTAGATAAATCTGCACCAGAAGATATTGAAGAATTGCAAGAAATGAGTACTCATTTGATGCTCCTTGCATAAATCTATATATTTGTACAATTTTATTATGTAATTATCTGTATATCAAGCCAAGTTTTTAAGTATTCTACTTGAAAACAACGAATAAAGTAAAAATTGAAAATCCACATAAAATACCACGCAAAAGATTTTAATATCTGAGCGTTTCATCTGATGAAGAGCAATCTTCAAAAAAAAACCTGTGAATGTGCCTGAGATGTTATATAATGTGCAGCATACGGTAGCTTGTATTTAACAAACAATACAAACCAGAAAAAATTCCTGAAATGCCTACAAGTTATTTCTCCCCATTCAGAAAAATTCGCTTTCAGAATGTAAAATGACCATCTAAAAAGTTTTTTTGTAAGCCCATATCGCCTATTTATACAAACATTTTCCAAGCACATACTTTTCCTGCATCGATAATAGATATACCTATTTTTTTTTCTTGAAAATTTATGACAAAAACGTCTTTTAATTGTATATTGGGGGGTGGATTAGCATTATCGTATCAGGAATAGGTAGCAGCCGCCACAAATAGATTTTTGGGGAAAAACACTAGCTTACTCTTGGCCAACTAATACCATAAAAAGACAGTTAATATTGCAATTGTACCACTCGAGATAAACCTTCAATGATGTCAAACGGCTTAAAGTAAATAAAAAAGAAGTTCTCAATTTGGCAATAAAAAAGTTACCGTAAATGTTGCGCGTTGATTTAATAAAAATAGGATGACCTGATTTTTTTTTTTTTTTTTGTTTGAATCGATTATTTTTTCATAGATATCAAGTTGATATGGGGTCGGTACTAAACACATTGATATTTATACACAATGTTACAATGAATCGACTGCTTGAATTTTATTTGTCCACGTTTAGAAATTGACATTGGGTCCAATCATCAGCGTTAAATTTATTTGCACAGATGTGGGAAAAAATATGAGTGGGTTTAACTGAATTGCCAGCAAAACACCTGTAATTCTACCCACATGATAGGTATTCATGTATGACATTGAATGAAATATATGCAAGCAAGCAGATTGTGCTTGTATGAGAAAATATTGGCTAAACACAAAGAAAAAAAAACGGAGGCTCATTGGTTCGTATATGCAAACCTATTTGCAATCAAAATATGTTGCTTTGATACAAGGTAATGCATAAAAATATAAGTAAAATATCCAAGAGGTATCGCATTGTTTTTTTGCTGTCAAATGTCAAATTATAAATGTATCAAATATCTCATAACCCCAAAAACTTGCTTACTAAAATGGGGCGACATTTGGACATTTTAATTTACACAGTTTAAAATGCCGAGAAAACAGCATATAAATTGATCAAATTATGATGCCAATCTCCTTCTTTTTATATTACTCTTCATATATTTTCATATGGCTATTATTACGCTCTATACATTATACAACTATTTACAACGTTCCTTAAAGCTAAATTATTCAACAACATCATTTGCGACATTACTATTACAAGCACATCGAAAATTAACATTCTTTCAACAACAACAAAATGAATCAAACACTAAAATCAAATCAAAAAGACCAGCTGTAACATTGGCTAGTGTCAGTACCAGTAAATCATCTACCAAAGAAGATCGACTATACATTTTGTATCCTGCAAGAACCCCAAAACTTACCACCGATCTATTCTTTTCCTGCCCTAAAGATATTATCAAACAAAAGCAGCAACAAATTGAAGCTATTAAAGAACAATCGCATTCAGGACCAATTACACCTCATTATAAAGCACCAAGAGAGCCCATTGTACTTTGCCATGGATTATTTGGCTTTGATATTCGAGGACCACAAAATATTCCTGCATTACAATTTCACTATTGGAGTGGTGTAGAGGACACACTAGCTAAATTAGGAGCCAAGATAATTGTGACCAAGGTCCCACAAGCAGGCAGCATTTGGGAAAGATCACACGCATTACATACAATCCTAAAATCTATACTTGTTGATAAAAAGGTTAACTTTGTTGCACATTCAATGGGTGGGCTTGATTGTCGCCATTTACTAGCTAATATTCATGATCGACCTTATCAAGTTGAATCATTAACAACTATTTGTACTCCACATCGTGGGTCTCCTGTCATGGATTGGTTTCGAGATCAATTTGGTGTTGGTCAGTCGCAAGTACCAATGCACACAACTGATGGGCAATGGTCACCAGCTACTACTACAATATCTACTAAAAACAATACTTTACGTCAAAGTGGTAATGAGTGTCTTTCTGCATCATCTGCATTAAAATGGAGCTCTAAATTACCCAGTCTAAAAATGGATAAACTATTGGTAGATTGGTTTGATGAACCAGCTTATGCTCATCTTACAACAGACTTTTGTAATGATTACTTTAATCCTAATACTCCTGATGATCCCAATGTCAAATATTATTCTTATGGTGCTGCCGCTAAATTCCCTGCTTGGTCTTCTCTTTTGGGTATCCCAGGACAAATGATTCAAGAAAAAGAAGGTGACAATGATGGCATTGTTAGTGTTGAAAGTGCCAAATGGGGAACTTATGTTAAAACAATCCAAGCCGACCATTGGGATTTAAGTGGCAAAAGGTATATATATCTGTATATTTGCATGATTTGAGAATAAGTACTAATGTGCACCTATTTATAGTCATATTCCTTATCGTTTTAGAACTACGATGCCTGACAATGGTCAAAATTTTGATCGATTGGAGTTTTATGCAGAGATGGCAACTCATCTTTATAACCAAGGACATTAATTATCAATCGTACTTTATAAAATATACCCCTCCATTTTGTTATTTCACTTAATACTATATGTGCATTCATTCGTTTTCTTTCCCCTTTCAAATAAATAATTTTTGATATATTCTATATTTTGAGCACTATACCCATACCTGGAGTTGAGGATTTGAAAATGCAATAATCCTGATAAGGATCTTACAAAGAAATACACACAAATGTACAGTCATGATTCGATTTAGTGGACTCAAAAATAAGGGATTTTCGATTTAAGGGACACTTTGAAATCTCTCGTTTTTTTTTTCGTAGTGGATAGTGGACAGCTTCGTTTCTCCCAGCCCACTATATTAGTAAAATATAAATACTATTCGATAAAACTGTATTTAGCCGGTAATAGCTTGATCTGGTAGCCATAAAATTAGAAGAAATATGGAGAGTAACCAAGTCATGTGCCTAATTTACCTCAGTTTTTTTATTAAATTTCTTGTTTTCCTCTGTTTAATTTAGTTGCTCGAATGTAAAATCCTTTATTAACAGTATTATTTAATACTATAAACTAATAATGCCTTTTTATTCTTATTCTTTGCTCCAATATTCCGAAAAATGATTTATTCGATTTTGTGGAAAATTCGATTTGGTGGACACTTTTCTCTCTCCCAACAATTCCACTAAATCAAATCACAACTGTACAAATAATAAAACATGTACACAATTCATACTTAATTCTGGACGTATAATTTAAGAATGTGTTGAACTGTTCGCTAAATATTGAGTAAATTTATCTTTTGAATTTACAGAGTTAAATATGCTAAAAATATGAATAAACACAACAACGTATGGCCGAATAAAGTATAGTTATGGGAAGAAATGCATTTCTGCATTCGTTTTATCAACAACGGTTAGGAAATATTGAAGCAAGGTTAACCTTGAAATTTGACAGCAAACCATATACGTATAATTTCTCATTTCTGAGGTTTGCATTTAGGCCAATAATCTCTTAAAACTTTGATTTATATATCAGTAACACAGTAACTTCATCAGGAATTTACACTGAATGAAAATTTAAAGAGAAGCCAGTAGATAACGCTGTTTACTATTTATTTCACCATTAACTTTGGAGAATCTAATAAATCAACTAGTTTAAGAAACAAAAGTTTACACTTTTCTGGTATTTCTCCTTGTACAGTTGTCTAAATTGATATTTAAAATCCTGAATTTTTAAAACATAGATGTACAGCACATTACACTACGGTTTTAATTATGCGTAAAAATGACGTTTAATTATTAATTTCGGTAATTTTCATATTTCCATATATGCTTTTCCAAGTGAGTGCTGTGGCTCAATAGACCATTTAAAATCAGAAATAGCGCTAAATTAACCTAAATAAGCCAAAGCAGTGCACACTTCATTCCTACGATACAACCAGAAAATCAATGGGATGCTAAATTATAGCCCTGGATACTACTACAGTTGTAGTACAGTGATCGCGCTGTATAAGGCTACACTATATAAGGCTATGCTCTCTATAAGGCTAGGATTTTGAAAACTTTTTTTAGCAGGGAAATGGCCTTATTAGCCTTATTTTATATAATTATCGGTTTTCGAGGATATTAAATAGCCAATTTTGAAGCCAATTTCATTTCTAACTAATATTGAAATGTAATTCTTATAAATAGTCTTTTAAACCAAGGCCTAGAAGCTCTTCGTTTTTTCTTTTACCATTAGTCTTTCTAGTAATAAAGCCTACGTTCTTCATGATAAACGTTACTAGTTTTTATTATTATTCTTTCGATAAATAAGATTGTATATATCCACCATAAACTGTCGAATTGTATTGTCTATAATCTATATTAATAAAGCAAATGTAATTTAAAACCCCATTCCAGTAAATAATACAACGGAATTTTGAGAACGGCACAATGCTCAGCACAAACCAATCTGTGCTCATACGATCAGCTCATTATGGTCATAGTCTGATTTTATTATTATGTACAAATAGGGATAATGATATGCTTATGATGGGCAATTTTACTGCTATGCACACATGGGATTAATGTCATGCACATGGACAGAATCTATAATCCTGCAAATACAGTCTTAGCGTTGTACTCGTATGCAGTTTCTTTTTCTGTTGTGACCATGTGCATATTGATATCTTTTTAACCATATCCAGTGGGCACAACAACAGCTCAGGCTATAGTGTGCAGCCCACCTAGGCACAACAAAATCATCTTGTGCAGCACAGGTCGGCCGTAGTGGCTTTTATATATAAATCTTTTAAATTTGTGATTTTATGGACTTTTTTTGAATCTAGTTATATCATTTTATACTTTTCAAGTTAAATCCGTTATTAGGCTAATAACGTTGTAGGCTGTATTTATGTTTTACTTAAAATAAGCCTTTGAATAATTAATAGCAATACAGTCGAACCTTAATTTTTGTATGAAATTTCGATTCTTGCATCTTATAGCTGCTTGGAATAGTTAAACAACCGCGTCCGGGCTGTCCGGTAATTTTTTTTAGAAATTTAAAGCTTGGAAATATCATTAGATGGCCGCTTCCGGCGATTGTTTGGCTTTTTTTTTGGAAGAGTTGACCATTGGCAAAAATATGAATCATATACAATGTTGTCTGCCACCAAGTACCATATGTTATCACCTTCTACAACAGTATCAATACATCTTACAATATATTGATTACGACATGTATTGAAGTGCAAAGTCTTGGTACAGTATCGGATGTAAGAAACTCCTAGAATACTAAGTATAATCCAATGATTACCAAGAACGCTTGGGCCTCAATTATGGTGTCGTATATTTTTAGGATTGATAAATAGTACTTAAAAAAGAATACAATTATAAAAGAATGAGTAATTAATCAGTTCTTCAACTGTATAATAAAAACAAGATATCGTTTATTTTGATATAAAAGTACGGCCTTTTATATTGATTTGACATTGAGATCCTGAGAGGTAATTTAAGGCACTATCGAACTATTAGAACTGTTTGATAGTAATCTATCGATTGAAATGAATCAATCATAATTTAACCGTTCTTGCAGGGCTTGTGAGTTGTCTTGTTTCAATCAATGCTGCGCTAAATATGCTTGGATGTTGATTTGATAGCTACTTGATTGGTTAACTGCTGGGATGAAATAATGTGGTGTCATAATTGAGGTCAAAGCGTTCTTGGTAATTACTGGATTAAACTTGATACGCTAGGAGTTTCTTATATCCGATATCAAGACTTGCACTTCAATACATGTCGTAGTCAATAGATTGTAAGATATATTGATACTGTAGAAGGTGATAATGTATGATACTAGTAGGTGGAATACAACATATGGTACCATATTAATTCATCCCACCAGCGGTTAATTAATCAAGTAGCTATCAAATCAACATCCAAGCACATTTAGCGCAGCATTGAAACAAGGCAATTCACAAGCTCTGCAAGAACGGTTAAATTATGATTGATTCATTTCAATCGATAGATTACTATCAAACAGTTCTAATAGTTCGATAGTGCCTTAAATTACCTCTCAGGATCTCAATGTCAAATCAATATAAAAGGCCGTACTTTTATATCAAAATAAACGATATCTTGTTTTTTTTATACAGTTGAAGAACTGATTAATTACTCATTCTTTTATAATTGTATTCTTTTTTAAGTATTATTCATCAAACCTGAAAATGCACGACAAGGATAATAAACCTTTTGCAATTCTGCAGATCAGCGCTAGAAGTACCTGCCATTGCAACGGAAGTCATTTGGATTCATATTCGTTGAGAAGAACTGATGGGCTTGCTGCTGATTTTAGTAGGTGTAAGTAGCAGGTAACCAACTTGTTGCTCGAACTGGCTGAACGTACAATGACCCCTGGATGCTGATAGTTTTGGTGTCGAGCCGGGTTTTGCTAGCAAAATTTACTAGTATGTATATTATATGCATTAATGAAAAAGAAAAAAAATTGCTAGACATATGCAAAACTTATTAAGAAAAAAAAAGGAGGATTATATTCGATGAGAAGCAAGGGTCATCGGAGATTCTCTTTCGAAATGCAGCAAATTAAGGTGTATTTTTTTCTTTTTGGAAATGATAATAGAGCTTTCCAGAAATTGGTAGTAGAAATCATCTGAAAAAAATGCCAATTTGTGATGGATATAAACAAAACTCAATGTTAGTACATTAATATTAAGCTGTATAACACAAAAATTGAATATGGATGAATGTAAAGCAATATTTGCCAAAATAGGAGTTATTATAATATAGTAACATGAGCTACAACGCACAGAAACCCAAGTGATATTCAACAGATGCGGCTGCATTGGAAAATTCAGTTCTTAGGTGTAGAAACACCTAGAATTATACTGGAAAACCAAAGTACGCATTATTCATCAAACTAAAGACAGACGCCAACTTTCCAATCCACCAGTATTAATTGCAGATATCAATTATATAATCTCTACCAATGCGAAGTAGTAATATTATATACTGTATGAATCAATCAGTTTTATAATTATTATAATCAATGCTAATAATAATAATAATAATAATAATAATAATAATAATAGGATCCAGTTTTTAAAGTAATAACAAAAAACTACCAACAGTATACCAGTAGATTTTAATTTAATACACTATTGTTTAATATGACCGAATATTAATGAATCAGAGAAAATACAACTGGTAAATAAAAAACTGATACTCAATGTAAAACGAGGTCAAGATTGATAAAAGGTGCTTTCATTGTGTGGTAAAAATTGCGACATTTTGATGTATAGAAATTACAGGACCAAGATGTTGTGTTTGCTTCAGGATTTTCAAAAGGGTTCAAAAGCATTCTTTATTAAACTCAACTAGATGTTGAATACTCACCATATGCAATTAGTAGTATCATTTTGTCTTTTATTTGATTGCTGTATTATTAAAAATTAAGCTTTTCATGTCTTATAACAATGACTGTGGAATGTTTCTGATTTCAAATTGATATTTATCATAAGACGGGCTGATGATACGTTTGATACTACTGTAGATAGAACCAGTCAATTTAATTTATGGAATTTGAATGAAAATACCAAGGAACCATTTGTAAATATTTAAGTTGGTTCTGTTAAAGCATTGAATAAATTAGCTTGGTACAAAGAAGGAAAAAGGCGGCAATGGGTTCCATTTATTATGGCCATGTTTATGTTTATGATATTGGAGAGGTAAGACTAAAACTCAATGTAAATCACCTCTAGCGCAATAATTATAACGTAAGGCTATATTATCATCAAATAAACTACCACATAATATTAACATGTATAAAGGGTTACAGTAATAAGCTTGAATCAAGTGATTACAGCATTGTAAATTCTTGAAAATTTCTCAAGTATTATAAAATCTCTTATTTTTAAGACTTGCAAGGCTTAGAAGCGGAATATTAATTTTAAAAATTATTCTTGTCCAGATCATCAATTTTGACATTTTTTAAATTTTTTTTTCTGATTTTGCAAATCTAGAGTCAATTATACTACCAATTATAAAAACAAAAAATACGCACATATACAGAGCTTAGCGCTCTATTTGCTCAATAAAAAATAACAACCCGTTTTATTGCAAAATATTACATGAAAATCCTTTAATCAAAAAACCGTTTTTGGGCCAAAAGTACAAAGTTTTATTATTTAACATTTAATATTAAGCTTTCATAAAATGTGTATTAGTCAGGGCTACAATTTTCTCTCATAATGTAGTATATTTAAACGTTGATTTTGGTATCAAAATTTGATTTTTCTGTTTTTTGATCAAAATCATGAGTGTTGGTAAGGATAGAATGAGTCTCAAAAATGTCCGCTACAAAAACTGAATTTTCAGACCGTACGTGGTTAAATATAAGAAAAGTAAAAAAAAACAAACGCATTTTCATTTAAAGCTTAGATATATACCATAGTATAAAAGACTTAGCCCTTCGATCTTGTTACGCTCAATTATGGCGTCGCTCTACGGGCTCGCTTTTGCAATTTTTTAATAAATCTATGATATGACAGACAGTTTTTCTAGTAGAAAAATGCATGTTTCTATGATAGCAGATATTGCCTATTTTACTTAGTTTATGGGTTGATGCGCTGTAATACTGCTTTTACATTGGCTGAAATGTGCAATTTAACAGGGTGTAGGTTTTTGCCTATTATTTATGTTAAATCTCATTTCAATCCCATATTGAACCTGACATCCAAATGGAATTGAAATGGTATAAATACTTTTAGAATCCAGGACCTGATGGCTCCTGGCTTCCTTTTTAACTTAATAATAAAGACCCTACGTTCTCCGTGATATAATCGCTTGTAGTCTTTATTTTATTTGTATTGGAAATAATCGTTATCTACATATAACTCTCACAGGGTTTTAAATGCGCTAATAAATAATGTAAAGTCTTGAAAATCCTTTTCTACGTGTGTTGTTTCTCTCTTTTTGTTTTTGTCGTATATTTTCAGGATTGATAAATATTACTTAAAAAAGAATACAATTATAAAAGAATGAGTAATTAATCAGTTCTTCAACTGTATAATAAAAACAAGATATCGTTTATTTAGATGTAAAAGTATGGCCTTTTATATTGATTAGACATTGAGATCCTGAGATGTAATTTAAGGCACTATTGAACCATTGGATCTGTTTGATAGTAATCTATGGATTGAAATGGATCAATCATAATTTAACCGTTCTTGCAGAGCTTGTGAGTTGTCTTGTTTCAATCAATGCTGCGCTAAATATGCTTGGATGTTGATTTGATAGCTACTTGATTGGTTAACTGCTGGGATGAAATAATGTGGTGTCATAATTGAGGTCAAAGCGTTCTTGGTAATTACTGGATTAAACTTGATACGCTAGGAGTTTCTTATATCCGATATCAAGACTTGCGCTTCAATACATGTCGTAGTCAATAGATTGTAAGATGTATTGATACTGTAGAAGGTGATAATGTATGATACTAGTAGGTGGAATACAACAGTTTTCATCTTCCAAGGATATTATTCACCGGTTGATAAAGCATATCAGGCTATCAAGCTAGCATTCTTTTCTTGTATCTAAATACGCATGCTAACAGAAGGGACTTATGTTTTTAATATAGGTAGCAGTCGTTCTATTAGAGGCTGATATTTTCATTTATACGTAATTAACTTCATTCTAAGATCAAATAGCATGATTTACTACTGTATTGTTGGACGTATTTCTTGATTACCAGATCAAATCGAAGACAATGATATTTATATCTACTCAATAAAAAGCTAGAATTAGCTACAAACCCACGAAATGTTCCAGCAAAGTGATAAAATTTCAAATAATATAGAAACAAAAAAAGGATAATCTAATGTTTTGTCTAATAACCATAGTTTTGATCGTAGCTACTGTATACTTGAAAACAATTATTTTTACAGCTGACAATCGTAAACTAAGATAGTGAGTTTAAAGAAGGTTGATTTGTTTAAATTTTATGAGTGATAAAGTAAAATATGTAATCTTAGATTTGGCTTGCATATAAATTTAAGCAGTAAGTGTTATTTAAGTTCATGCTCGAGCAAAAACCATTGTTGCTGCAGATATTATAGCTATAAACATATTTACAAACGATGTTAATCGTAAATATATTGGCAGTTGCATGTATTGCTCTTCATCAACAACGTATTAAATTGTATTATTTATAATCTATATCATCAATAAAATCAAATGTAATTAAAACCCATTAGTAGTCCAGTAAAAAATGCAATGTGTTGCATCCACCGGTTAATCGTAAGATAATGAACCTTTTGATTTGTAATCCTTATTTTCAAGAAGTCAGCTAACTGATCTATGATAACATTCTCGATTGTTCTTATTTTCTAAAGCAAGATCCGGGAAGCTGGATATGTGAGACATATTCACTTGTTGGATTTAGTTATATAAAATAAGCTGAACTTAAATGTGATGTGTTACTAATGTACATAAAATGACCTGACAATGGAATGCCAGAAAGATATAATCGATCCAAAGCTGATCTTACAGATAATTGTAATATAGAATTTGTATATAAATAGGACAAATTATTGATATTAAATAAAGATTCTCTTCAGTTTTTGTGTGTGATTTAATTTAACAAGTTCCTTTATTAAATTATACATTTTTTTCTTGCCATAATATTTATTCTAAATCTTTGGCATTTCACAATGGAATTTTGAGAACGGCACGATGCTCATCATATACAAACCAATTTGTGCCCATACGATCAGCTCATTATGCTTATGGTCAAATTTTATTATTATGCGCAAATAGGGATAATAATATGCTTATGGACAATTCTACTATTATGCACACATGGAATTAATGTCATGCATATAGACAGAATCTATAATTCTACATATACAGGCTTTTCGTTATGCTCGTGTGCAGTTTTTTTTGTTGTGCCCATGTGCATCTTGTTATCTTTTTAGCCATTATTCAGTGGACACAACAACTCATCAGGTTATAGTGTGCAGCCCACCTGGGCACAACAAAATCATCTTGTGCAGCACAGGTCGGCCGTAGTGGCTTTTATATATAAATCTTTTAAATTTGTGATTTTATGGACTTTTTTTGAATCTGGTTATATCATTTTATACTTCTCAAGTTAAATCCGTTATTAGGCTAATAACGCTGTAGGTTGTATTTATGTTTTACTCAAAATGAGCCTTTGAATAATTAATAGCAATACAGTCGAACCTTAATTTTTGTATGAAATTTCGATTCTTGCATCTTATAGCTGCTTAGAATAGTTAAACAACCGCGTCCGGGCTGTCCGGTAATTTTTTTTAGAAATTTAAAGCTTGGAAATATCATTAGATGGCCACTTCCGGCAATTGTTTGGCTTTTTTTTGGAAGAGTTGATCATTGGCAAAAATATGAATCATATACAATGTTGTCTGCCATCAAGTACCATATGTTATCACCTTCTACAACAGTATCAATACATCTTACAATATATTGATTACGGCATGTTGTATTGAAGTGCAAAGTCTTGATATCGGATATAAGAAACTCCTAGAATACCAAGTATAATCCAATAATTACCAAGAACGCTTGGGCCTCAATTATGGTGTCGTATATTTTTAGGATTGATAAATAGTACTTAAAAAAGAATACAACTATAAAAGAATGAGTAATTAATAAGTTCTTCAACTGTATAATAAAAACAAGATATCGTTTATTTTGATATAAAAGTACGGCCTTTTATATTGATTTGACATTGAGATCCTGAGAGGTAATTTAAGGCACTATCGAACTATTAGAACTGTTTGATAGTAATCTATCGATTGAAATGAATCAATCATAATTTAACCGTTCTTGCAGAGCTTGTGAGTTGTCTTGTTTCAATCAATGCTGCGCTAAATATGCTTGGATGTTGATTTGATAGCTACTTGATTGGTTAACTGCTGGGATGAAATAATGTGGTGTCATAATTGAGGTCAAAGCGTTCTTGGTAATTACTGGATTAAACTTGATACGCTAGGAGTTTCTTATATCCGATATCAAGACTTGCACTTCAATACATGTCGTAGTCAATAGATTGTAAGATATATTGATACTGTAGAAGGTGATAATGTATGATACTAGTAGGTGGAATACAACATATGGTACCATATTAATTCATCCCACCAGCGGCTAATTAATCAAATAGCTATCAAATCAACATCCAAGCACATTTAGCGCAGCATTGAAACAAGGCAATTCACAAGCTCTGCAAGAACAATTAAATTATGATTGATTCATTTCAATTGATAGATTACTATCAAACAGTTCTAATGGTTCAATAGTGTGTCGGTTTTCGAGGAGGATGCAGTAAATGACGAAGTTATTGACTGAAATAAAAAAATATAAAAATAAAAGCAGTAGAAATACAACTATAATCAGCTAAAGTTTTTATTACAAAAGATTTCTGAAGAGTTAAAATAATTGAAACGTATGAGGGTATAGTGATTTGGAGAACTTGGATACCATCAGACTTGAATGGATGTATATTTAGTAATCTTCCAGTTCTGAGTACATTGTTATTGATTTGATATTTTAAGGGGTAAATTGTGTAGAGCATTGAACATAAGGGATTGTATGTCAAGTGTGACAATATCGACCTTTTGGGAAATGGTTGTTTGTTTATTTCTGTTATATCTATTTTATGTAACCTTGATTTTTAAGGGGTAGTTTTTATATGCTTGAATCTTATTTATATGGATAGTGCAACTTCAATATAAATGAGTAGTTGACTAAATTGATATCTTTGTTTATTATTATTATTGATTTGGATAGAATCCTGTTTTGATATATATGTCATTTGCGTAATTGATTGCGCCGTGATCAAGGGTGCTATCATCTACACGACATGTATGGTTCAAAAAGGGTATTTCATATCTTTAGCATGCGTTTGTTATTGTGTTCAATTGAATCATTTGTTTATTATTGTTGTTCACATTTCAAGTGGCATCATATCTTATGAGCGACACTTGGAATTTAGTTTGTTTTATTTTTGTCAAGCGTTTTTAGTATGTAATTTCACTACAGAGGATATTAAATAGCCAATTTTGAAGCCAATTCCATTTCTAACTCACATTGAAATGTAATTCTTATAAATAGTCTTTTAAACCAAGACCTAGAAGCTCTTGGTTCTTTCTTTTACCATTAGTTTTTCTAGTAATAAAGCCTACGTTCTCCATAATAAATATTACTAGTCTTTATTATTATTCTTTCTATAAATAAGATTGTATGTATATATTCATAAACTCTCAGAGTACCTTCAATTACATCTCAGGATCTCAATGTCAAATCAATATACAGTAAAAGGCCATACTTTTGCATCTAAATAAACAACATCTTGTTTTTATTATACAGTTGAAGAACTGATTCATTAATCATTCTCTTTTAATTATATACTTTTTTAAGTATTATTTATCAAACATAAAAATATACGACACAACACGTGGTTTTATTGGACAGAAATATCATGTTTTGTGGATGGTTTCCTCAATTCACAGTGATTTGTGAGAGTAAAAATATAAATTTTTATGCAGCAGGATATATGTAAATCTATCATCATGTATAATTGGAGATTAATTGGATCAATATTCACAAGGATGGGAATTTTTTTCTTTGTTTCTGCAGTTGTAAATGCTAGTTTATTATTTTGTAAAACTTAAAACTCATTATCCAGGGCTTAATTTCTGTATTCACAAGATAGATCTAATTAATTGCTACTCTGCATTTTTTGTTTCAGCCAAAAATATTGATTTTTCATTGAGATAATCAAAATAATAGTCAATATCACAGCTTACAGCTTATGATAACTGGGTTCCAAAATTTATTTTAAAAAATGGACGAAAAATGATGAAAAAAACAAAATCGTTTAATTGCTCATGAACTGCAAAGTAAGTCGACCTAGTATACTAGATAGTTTTTGTACAGTTTTAAATTCTTCATCCATCTAAATACAATCCAAACAAACATTTCACATTAAATTTTGCATAAAATGCAATTGAAATTTTGGAGGTTTTTTGAGGATACACATCACTTTTTATAAAAATAATTTTTGGAAATAATGCGCAGCAAAATTATCTATCGATTAAGCCATTGCTGAACCTTCTAGGTGCAGTTTTCGTAGAGAAAACAAGATTTTTGTAACTTTTTTTTTCAGATTCAGAATTTGGGATGAGGGTATATAAGGGAAAAATGGAAGCTAGAAATGGAAGTACCTTTTTGTACACATTTTTTAGGATATCTCCATGAAAAATCAATATTTTGAAAAACTCTGAATTGGGTCCAAAAGAGCTTAACAAGCTTAATGATATAAATCCAAAAAAAATGTTGCTCAATTTAGCCAATATTTTGAAACCTACTATAGAAATGTCCAAAAAAATGAAAAAAAATAAAGGTGCTCAGAATTTTTTTATATCACAATATGTTATAGAGAACTTCAAAACAAGTAAGTTTTATTATTAAAAAGTGTTAGTATAGCTTAATTTTTTCTGGAGATATGGAGCCTCAAAGTTTTCAATCCTTTAGCAGTGAAATACGCGTAAAAAATCTGAAACCTTGGCACTGAAAAATTAATACCAACTGCAAAAAATAGGATATTTCCGGATACTCATTTTTGGATTAAAGCTGAATATCTCAGGTACATTGGCATATAATGTTTTCTTGGTCTTATTTAGTGAAACAAAAAGTAGATCAGGGATGAAAAATGAGACCCAGTTTTCAAGGAAAAAGCAGTGGATTTTACGCGTTTTTGAGTCTTTCGTGAGATATAAAATAAATTTAGGGATAGGTAGCATAGTGCCACCCATTTATGTCTATTTATCAATATCTAAGGTGTATCCTAAAACTTTTAATGCGAGATTTGTTATAAAAAAGAGTACATACTCTGATTTTGATGACTTGCAACATGGAGGGTCATGTTTTACCTCAAAAACTCTATCCTGTTTATAACATAAGACGAAAACTTCGTTTTATCAAGTCATTGGATTTGTAACGATCGTTTTTTATGGCACATAGCTTTTTTATGTATGAAAAAAGTCTGGTAATACTAGAACTTATCTTCTATATTTTCAACCAAGGTTTATTTGGAATACTTGAATTACCTATTTTGTTCAAAAATTAGTTTTTTTTATGCGTAAAATATGAGGACTTGAAAATGAAGGCAGCTAATCTCTCAATGTAAATATTACACAAGTTAACGATAGTAAAATCAATATACAGATGTACATGTCATTTATTGTTTATCTTTTTCTTTTTCATTCATTTCAGCAAGATGAGCTTCTTTCAGAGTTAATGCCTTCTTCAAGTTATTAATATCAGTTTCGAAACGGTTCTATGATACGAAAATAGTGTTAATAAAAGTGATCTCTGCCATTGTCATATAGATATTACCTTGAGCATAGCATTAGGAGCAGTTGACAGATCACGAGTTTTACGTTGAATAGCTTGTTTGATTTCAGCAATTTCTTGACGTTTTTGTTCTAATGGAGCAATTATAATAGTAAGCATTAGCACTGCTTCTTTGACAATATAAAATGCACTTACCAATCTCGCCTGTTTGTGCTGCCTCTTCATCATCCTCATCCTCTTCGGATTCATCCTCATCTTCGTCCTCATCTTCATCATCATCGTCTTTGTCATCATCGTCTTCCTCTTCCATCATTTCTAAATCACGATCAATGGCTGCTGCCAAATCTTCATCACTTTCGCTCTCGTCTCCACTATCGTCAATATCTATATCTTGAGTACCAGCATCAGATTCGACTTCCATTTCTCTATTATCAACCACCTCTGTAAACATAATTTAAGTTACTACTTTTAATAACCCATTGCTTTTGGTCCTACCATATTGTACATCTTCAGCTGTGGCATCAATTTCTAATAATCTTTCGACTTCTCTTTCTACCTCTTCAATAGCCTATATTTACAATATTCAATACATATAGCATTTTGTATCAATATATTGTCTCCATACTCTTTTTGATAACTTCTTTCGAAATCGTCTCTGGCGCACATGTTTTAATGGTGGTGTTAAACCATGAGGGAAACTATAAGGATCTGTTTCTAATCTACTATTCGTCTGCGGTATAAATGGCTCTGATCCAGAGGTAGGATCCACTAGTAACATCTGATATTTGTTCAATTAACTTGTAATAGTGAGTAAATTAATCAATTGCAATTTACCTGCGAAATGTCTGCCACTTTATAAAACTGTTTTTTGTCCAATGTTTTCTGTGATTCTATGATTGTTGGTAAATCAACTAACTGTACATCATATTTACGACCTTCAAACACAAAATAACCCTTTCTATTGTCTATATTCATACAGATTAATATCAAGCGTTTGCTTTTTTTTATCTTATTTTACCCTTGAAATGTATTTTGACATCTTCAGGTATTTCTCGTTTCTTGACCAATTCATGTAAACGATTGCACATATCGCCTTCTGGTACTCTAAATATCATATGCTCTTCAATGGCAGCCTCAGGCTCTTCGTCTTCGTCTTCTGGGAGAATAACGTGTCTTTCTTCATTGTCTTTTGCTTTATTTTTTTTCGCTGTGAGTTTAATCTTGATTGTTTTGTCTCTTGTACCCCTTGGTTGTCTAGGCTTTCTGATTTTCACTATCTTTGGTGTTTCTTTAGGTGTATCCATGTCGAATCTTTATTTATTTAGACTTAACAAAAAGGAAAAAAATACATCAAATAGGAAAAACTATTGGCTAATGTGGATCAAATTACATTCAATTTTGCTGGTAACATTTAGCATTCAAAGTGACGCGGTCCAACAATGAACATATTTTCATAATTTGTCTTTTCCTTTGTCTCTAAAGCAAACCAATTTCCTACAATATGTCTCAATTCGAAAGAGCCTTACAAAGTATTATAGCACAAGCAACTAAAAACTACAAAGAAATTGCTACAAATGATCCAGTCGTACAGAGTTCCGACGATAGAACTGCTAGAGGCGAACAGCTTGATCGTATTTTAAAAGCTCAACAGTTAGAGAAAAAACAATTATGGGATAAGCTTTACCAAGTAGGTTCATACAATTAATTTGGGCATATTATGAATTACTGATTACGAAAAATATTTCACTTATAGCTCGAAAATAATCAAATTAACAATCAGGCTAACGGCGTATTCAATAACAAATCAGATGCAGTATCTACAACAGCTCGCAAACAATTACAAGCTTTAATGTACGAACACCGAGAGATCAACAACCTTGTAGCTTCAGAAATGGAAAAGATTGATACAATAGAATTACCTGGTGACGATATTTTGGAAATCGAGTTTAGAGAAGATTTGGATAAACAAATTAAACAATATGCAAGTTTGAATGAATTTGTCAAAAAGCAACTTGATGATACCACACACACATTGCGAAAAGAAAGCATCATCTTATCCGAATGTGAAGATGTATATTCTGCTCTCAAAAATACAGAACGAGATTTAGCACAAGAAGCATATTTACAAACATATCCAGATCAATTGCGAGAAGAACAAGCTTTATGGGATTCACTATACAAGAAAGATACTCATGATTTGATTGATTTTCTTGACGAATTTTATCCACCTCACCCAGTTGATGTAAGTATTCAACAACTTTCTTATTTTTTTATATTTTATATTTGATTATTTACAATACTTTTAATATAATAGAACGCAGGAGAGTTGGGCGAAGAATGTGAGTTGAAGAGTTTGTTGGAAGATTTGATGAATCAATCAGTCGATTCCCCCGATAACCCATACATTGAATTAATACCAGGCACTTTCTGGTCTCCTTATGTTCAAACTTTAGTCAAAGCTGGCATTGTCAAGTATCATCCCACAGATTCTACATTGGTGCGATTACACGATTTTAAATATTAATCAACAACATATTACTTTGTATATCATATAATCCGCTTCTTTTATTTTTTAAATGCATTAATGAAACTAGGGCTTGATGCCTGCTCTTGATAGTATTTCTCAATGATTGGTCTTGACTTGAGAATGTCTTTGTCCAATTTACTTTTAAGCCAATACAGAATACCTATAGCATATACATCTGCTGCTGTTTGACCTCTGGGAAGGAGTTTCCCATTATTATCAAATAAAGCTTTTTCAGTATTGTCCAACAGTTTTGTTAGTCTCTCCTTGTGCATTAAATATGTGTCATGATCAATAAGAATTCTAGAGCGATCATCATGTACATCTAATCGGATCTTGTATGCTTCTGCAAGGTCTGGATTAGTTTCAGCATAATTTTCTACTTGCTGACGAGAATTTTCTAGTGCTACTGCCATTTGGCTTACATCTTGCGAGGCAGTTTTCATCCCTGATAGTAAAGACAAGACTCGAACTTGTCGCCATTGTTCAATCAATGCCAGTACTTGAGCATCTTCAGTTGCAAAGATTGAGGGCTTAAATTGTTCATCTAGATAGGAAGCTATGGCAAGGGTATCTGGTATCGACTTGCCTTGATGAACAAGGGTTGGTACCTGACCTTTAGGATTGAGTTTTATGTACCATGGAGATATGTTATCAACACCCATTTGAATTGGACGCAGCTCAAATTGATCTTGAATATTTTTTTGACATAACAACAGAATACCTACATTTGAGAATACAGAGCCAGGGTTATAGTATAAAATATTTTTGCTGTTTTGAGTCATTAAATTTCTTTCTATTAATATACAGTGCTTCTAACAAGCAAAGTCGGACAGTGTCCACAAAATGTGAAATAAAAAGGACAGTGTTCTGGACAGTGTCCACCAGAGCTCAGGACAGTGTTTTGGACAGGTCTTACGCTTTAATGGAGTCACCATCTTTCTAATTTATGTTATATATTCTACTTTATGTCCTCCCTCCAAGCAAATATTTATTACCAGTTTTGATCAATCAAGTTTATTTACGAATAAAACTACAGTCAAGATAGTCATTCTGTATACAATGATTCAAACGATGTTTTATGAAGAAGAAAATAAAGGGAGAAAAGGGAGAAAATAGATGTAGGGGATCAATAATCAATAATCAATAACATGATAATGGATACAATATTGATGGACTAGATAATGGTGGATAAATCATAAAAAATTAGAAACACTTAGATTTCTGGTATGTCCTTGTTCGACAGTTGAAAACCTCCAATTTTTTTTACCAATATACCACTGTTCCTTTACAACAAACAGTGAGCGTACGCTGTGAATTCTACTTTAGTTCCTGAACTAAGATACTATTTCCCCACATAAAAAATTAAATGTTATCTCACATAAAACTATGTTTTAATATCCAAATAGAAATAGCATGAATGTAACAGTAAATACAAAAAGTATTAATAATTTCACATGTAATAAAATAAGTCGAATCATAAAAATAAAACAAATCAATTCATAAAATAAATCGAAGAAACACATAGACCAAGGTAAGGATTGTTCAACGACATCAATTTTGACTGGCTGCAACTTTGCTTGTTAGAAGCACTGTACGAAAGGTATTTTGAAGCATAAACAAACAGCGGAAGAGATGGGTTTTATAAAGGAATTATCATTATCAATACAAGCTTTAAACAGGAGGGGGTGTATGAAGAAGGAGGGAGAGTGAAAGGGAATTAATAAATTAGATGGTTCTACCAAGATGTTAATCGTTTTTGCTGTTCAACCAAATATTTGAATATTGTGCCAGGAGAAGCTTTCCATTTTTCATGCCAATGATAGACAAAAATCTTGTTCAAATTATTCACATTAAAATCGCCAATGTTGTCAAATGCCTTAGGTAAAGCATTAGACTTTTGACATTGCGATGGATCTGTAAAGCACCAAGGTAATACTGCCCATGGTGTGATGCGACTTTTAAGCACACGATGAAAAACTCGAGCATATAAATCTGGTCCTAATGATTTAAGCGGTTTCAATCCATTTACAACACCATTCAATTCATCCGCTGCTACACTTAACATTTCGCATACATAAGGTGAATTTGCATAAAAGTGCATCAGGGCACCGGAAAATCTACTATCTACAGTGGAAGCTGAGGCGAATTGAGATAATTCAAAGCATGTTGCTTGTGTCGACCACTCCAAATGAAGCAATGGAGATAAATCTCTCACAAACAACACATCCAAATTGAACCAAACTCCGCCATATAAATACAGGGACACTAATCTAAGCAACTCTTGCAAATGTCTTTCCTCTAACGTTACAAGAGGAGTATTCTCTAACAATTTATTCGATTCATCTTCAATAATCTTGAGCTGAATGTTGGGCGACTTTACTGAATGCCATAAACTATCTGATTGAAGTAAATTTGATTTATCTTTTGAAGCAATCCACAAAAAAAGGGTATGATGAGATGGTTGGGTTGCTTCAAAAGAACGTAGACTAGCAAGTTGATTTTCGGTCAAATATCTTGTCATGTGAGTAGACCAATATGTATGGTATATAACTGAAGCATTATTTTGTTGAGGTTTAATTAAACCAGCATAATCGAAGCAAACATCACCTTCCTTTACAGGAACACTGGGTATGATCCCAAAATGTTGGCTGCTTAGTGTATAATTAGATTTGAAACAAGTGGAAGATAGCGAACCTGATGCAGGGCGTGTTGAAGCAAGGTAATCCCTTGGTGTTATCCGGGAATTAAAATCAATGCCAAACAGTGTAAAGAAAGTGACGATACCACCAACTGTTGCAATAAGAACCCATTTTAATATCGTAATAATTAATTGTTTTTTATTTGGCCTCACTCTTGTTGATGTACTTGTTGAAACTTGATTATAAGCATCCTGCTGCCATGGCCATCGATTCATATTTTTATTTTTCTTGAATAAAAAAAAAAAAGAAAAGTGGAAAAAAAAGGGATAAAGAGTAGGAAAACAGGCTTATTTATTTTTTAAAATATTGAATTCAACTTCCTCCTCTTCAGTATCTTCATCCCATTCCCAACTATTCTTTCTATCTTTTGTAGACAACTTCATTCTTCTAATCAATACAGGCGAAGATGATGTGCTTGTTGTAGATAAAGAGTCTCTCCAGCTTTCTACTCTTGGAATTAAGGGTTCTTTGCCCTTTTTGCTTTTAGTTGATCCAAAAAATTTGGGTGGTTTGTCATGATTGTATATATTTTCCTGCTCCTCTTCTTCAATATCTGATTCATCGGTCAACTTCTCATTTCCATCGACTAATTCAATGCTTTGTTCTTGTTCGATCTCTTTGCCTGGTTGAGGTCCCCATGTTGCAGATATTAAAATGGATGAAAATGCTTCTGCTGCAAATCCTGCGCATCCTCCAATGAATATACCACAACAAATGGCTGCAACACAAAACATAATAACTGGATATAATACATTTAACACGTGTAAAAACAAATTCAAGGGTTTAGTAACAAATTGATGCCAACAAGTACTAGATAACCATATTAATGGAGATATTAAATACATGGTAATTCGAATAACAAATCCAATCAAGTACTTGAAGAAGAATATAGATAAACTTGCTGCCGTTGATAAGGCTGTAAAAATATGCATTAACCCATCTGTTGTTGCTGCTACTTTTGAGGAGTCTCCTCCAGCTAAATTGACAATGGTATCGTTTATTATTGAATTTACTTCGGACGCTACATCCGCCGCTGTTAATGTAGTAATTGTAGTTGTCGTTAAAAATAATGTAATGCTTGACAAATGCTTCATATATTTATGTGTTATTGAAGAAATAAGGTATAACAATAGTAATCTAAAACTTGCTCAAAATATAGTGTTCCAGACAGTCACCTTGTGTTAAATGAATGATAACTCACGTTAAATCTCGAAACTTGTTGATTTTCTTGCATGTGATCCACTTTCATTTCATTAAGATATATTAAAAAAACAAATCGTAGTACATCATGTGAATATGTATACTTCTCAATTCTTTGTTGAAAAAATATAGTATATAAACATATACAACTTTTTTCATCAAATGAATTCGCAATACGCTGCGATGATTGAACATATTCGATCTAGAGGCCTTTGATTACCCCGAGTATCTGTACTTTGACAAGTTGTACCTGCTACAAGTGCTTAATTCCATAAATCAAATACAAAACAGAGATGAATACTAATAAAGTTCCAGCTTCAAAATCTTTGCTTGTAAGCTAAGCTTGGTAACGGAAATGTTGCTAGGTCTATATGCTAATTATAATGCTAATACGTCAAAATGATGAATCACATGCAGATAACATGAAATGGACGGGGTACTGTAAGCACCAGAGTAGCCTTTGTAATTGACTTTGCTTCTTTTGTAAACATCTTCTAACAACAAAAAATAATTTTTTATGGTTTTTTTTTTATTGTACAAGCTGACCAGCTACACTCTATGATTGTCAAACTTTATTAACTTGGTCTGATATGCTCAGAAAACATTACTCTCAATAGGTTAAAATGAATTTTGATATTTTTTTTTTTGTAACTCGAGCTAAATTTGAATGTCAAAAAATTGAATTTTCATAGTTCCCAATCTTCAAAATTAGAGCGTGCCCTCTTTTCTATAACTAACCTCATATTAAATAGCTTAGACGCTTCTAAACAGATGTAAATTGGTCGCATTATACTACCTATTCCTAAATTTATTCTATATCTCACGAAAGACTCAAAAACGCGTAAAATTCACTGCTTTTCCCTTGAAAACTGGGTCTCACTTTTCGTCCCTCATTTACTTTTTTTTTTCACTAAATAACACCAAGAACAAATTATATGCCAATGTACCTGAGATGCTCAATTTTAATCCAAAAATAAGTATCAGGAAATATCCTATTTTTTGCAGTTGGTATTAATTTTTCAGTGCTAATGTTTCAAATTTTTACGCGTATTTCACTACGAAAAATTAAAAACTTTGAGGCTTCATATCTTTACAAAAAATTAAGCTATACTAACACTTTTTAATAATAAAACTTACTTGTTTTAAAGCGTTCTATAACATATTTAAGTATAAAAAAATTCTGAGCACTTTTATTTTTTTTTTCATTTTTTTGGCATTTCTGTAGTAGATTTCAAAATATTTGTTAAATTGAGTGATAGTTTTTTTACATCTATTTCATTGAGCTCGTTAAGCTCTCTTGGACCCAATTTAGTTTTTTTCAAAATATTGATTTTTCATGGAGATATCATTAAAAATGTGTTCAAAGAGATACCTTCAATTCCAGTATCCATTTTCCCCTTGTATACCCTCATCCCAAATTCTGAACTTGAAAAAAAAAGTGACAAAAATCTCTTTTTCTCTACGAAAAATGCAGCTAGAAGGTTTAGCAATAACTCATTCGATAGATATCATTTATGCGCATTACCCCAAATATTTATATTTAAAATAAACTTATAAAAAGTGTTGTGTATCTTTAAAAAACCTCCAAAATTTCAATCGCATTTTACGCAACATTTTGTATGAAATTTGTTTTTGGATTTTATTTTGATGGGTACAGAATTTAAAACTGTACAAAAACTATTTAATACGCTAGGTCTACTTACTTTGCAGTTTATGAATTTTTAAACAAATTTATTTTTTTTTTTTTTTATAGGGAAATAAAAGCTTTATTTCATTATTTAAAGTCCTATAACTGTACGCCATGGCGAAGTGAGAGATAAGACTGGATATAAGAGTTCGGGTTCGGAGTTTAAGTAAGAGTTCAGGAGACTAAATGTATTGGGATACGGATAGTATGGAGCAAGGTTCAGAAGTGAGAAAGTTATAACTGGGATCATTGTTGTTGGGACTGGTGTGTAGGTTCTTGGGCAGGGAAAAGTAAGTACTAAGAGTCTGGGAAGAAAGTAGAGATCTAAATGTGGTTTCAGGGGAAGGGTTGTGGCAGAACTAGATGAAAAGGCTTTGAGAATGGAAAAAGTGAAAAAAATACTGTTAAGTGCAAATTTGATTGATATAATAGCGAGCTAACAGGGCTACCAGGGCACCACTCCTGGAGTATATCACTGCGGCCTATGGGTCACTCACGCCCATTTACAACACGGCACCAAATAAGAAAAAAAAACAGTTTCAGAACAACAATTGCCAAACATAAGGAACACATAGAGAAACGTGTAATACTACAAATATTATTATATTTTCATATTGTTTAAAAAATCACATGACATAGAAATACTAAAAATAGTCACATATATTGAAACTTGTAAGTTACCATAAACTTACGAGGTGCTTTTTTTAATCGATTTTTATAAAGAAAAAAAAATTGTGGAATATTCTAATATTGAATGAAATGAATCTAGAAAGAATATTACATATAACACATAATTAACAAATATATCAAAAGTAATATAATAATTAATTATGATCTTATTTTCTTTAAAATTATTAATTGCAAAAAAAATAAATAATTTCTATAATTTGATTAATTTCTTATTATCACATGTCACGTGTTATTAATAATAAACTTTAATTATAAGTATATTTTTATTTTATATATCGTTTCTCATAGGCGGTTGGAAGGAGGGCATAGGATCAGCAAATTGGGGACGCGTCAGTTTGGGGCATAAGGTCAAGGAACGGTGTTGACCCTTCTACGGTTGACGAGATCGTATTGAAGAACAATTCCACCTACTGAACCACACGCCAGAGGAGTAGACGGAAGAAAGGTGATTGTTTTTTTTAATGATTTTGGGTCGTTTTTTTTCAAATATATTTTGGAATCCCGTTACTATAGGGTTAAGCTGTGATATGAACTGTTATTTTGATTATCTCGACGAAAAATTAATATTTTGAAAAAAACTAAATTGGGTCCAAGAGAGCTTAACGAGCTCAATGAAATAGATGTAAAAAAACTACCACTTAATTTAACAAATACTTTGAAATCTACTACAGAAATGCCAAAAAAAATGAAAAAAAATAAAAGTGCTCAGAATTTTTTCATACTTAAATATGTTATAGAACGCTTTAAAACAAGTAAGTTTTACTATTAAAAAGTGTTAGTATAGCTTAATTTTTTGTAAAGATATGAAGCCTCAAAGTTTTTAATTTTTAGCAGTGAAATACACGTAAAAATTTGAAACATTAGCACTGAAAAATTAATACCAACTGCAAAAAATAGGATATTTCCTGATACTTATTTTTGGATTAAAGCTGGACATCTCAGGTACATTGGCATATAATTTGTTCTTGGTATTATTTATTAATAAAGTAAGAAAAGTAGCATGACGAGCAATAGAACAATAATGCCTACGCCTTTTATTGGTGAATCTATGTATTGTAACAATATAAAAAGGAGAAAAGATATCTTCAAGTTTATATGCAGCAAAATGTGTATGTAATGTATACATACATAACAATAATGCGACTCGACTAGCATGCATATCCATTTTTATCTATTATTAATATATAAAACGACATTAATCAAACAAAATGATTATCAAATGTTGAAAAATCAAGAATTTTATATTCTGTAACCCAAAATTAGCCAAGGCTCAAAAAGCGTAGCAGTAGCATATATATTTTTGAAATGTGATACTATTACTCATTACTTATAGGGTAATCATGTAAAATTATATTTAGCCATGTGGGAAATTAAGAGTTTATTCTTCTTTTTCTGCTTCAAGAAACAGATGATGACATATGCTTTCTTTTATTTAAACAATGCTTCGAATAGACATTTAAACTAATAATTGCTTGGTTTAATTTCATGCAGTTTTCCTTAGTGATTTTATTACTTTATTGAATGAAATAGGCTCAAATAATGTTTTTTTAGGCATCATTTGGGGGGAAAATGTAACAAAACTCGTGGTACCTTTATAACTCCGGGTTCCTAGGAAAAATAAAGTGATATTTTATATACCCAAGATGGATACCATGTGATAATTCAATCTTTATTACTATTCTTTTTTCCCTTCTTTTCTCTTCCTCTCTACTCTTTTTTTTTTTTAAAAAAAAATAATTTTCAATGTCTCTCCCTTGTTTACCTAGTAAAAAGCAGCAGCATCGACAATCATTTGTAGGCGACGAACTACACGCTTTTGATTTGACTTGGAGAAATTACATTCCATCAGCTTCACAATTTTGTTGCTGCTTCAAAAATAGAGGCATTCAATTGGAAGATGACGATCCATTGATAGATCCGCCTTACTACAATGATCAAACTCTATATAGAGGAGAAGCACTACAAAACTATTTAGATAATCCAAGAGATTGGGAATTTGAATCAGTATTAGGTCAGAATGATTTGCCTCAGTTTGTGACAAGAAATCCATTTGGTACATCTAGTTTGAAAAAGAAGAAATCGAATAAAAAGAAAAAGAATCGACGTGAAAGATCTGCTGTGATGGAAACTGATGCTGAAGAGGGTGATATTGCAGGTTACAGCATTGGAGATCAACAGCAGGAGGAATATTACAATGACGATGCTGAATTTCTCGGAGATGATCAAATTGCTAATTTAGCATATAACAGACATAGTAGTCAGGTAGTTTACAAGAGAAAAAATGTCTGATGATGAAAAATATTTAGTAATTCTTTTATGAACAGGTGATGGATCAATATGGAGAAGAATTGTATCAAACACATATTCAAGGTCCAATTGAACAAGAAATGCAAGCACCACCACGAGAATTTTATGCAGCTAGAACAATACCAAATATCAACTTTGATAGTCATCAAGAAAATTATGAAGATTATGAGGAAAGAGTGGTAACAATACAAGATTTACCCTCATCATCATCATCACATCAACAACAACAAGCAAAGCCATTAGTGTCTGTAGAAGCAGCGCAAGAATTATTAAGTGATAGATTAGATGATTTGACAGAGAAATTAGCTTTTATAAAAAATAACATTACTCAAATTCGACCACAATCTCAACAAGAGAACAATCAAAGAGATTTACAAAATGAAGATGAATTCGATAGAACAACTTTGCATACCTTGCATCATGAAGATTCGGAAGAAAGGTAAACAAAAAAAAAAAGGTTATATTTAATTCTCCATATCACTTTTATTATAATTTACCTAATGCATTTTGATTCCTTTTAGTCATACTATATCTGATCTTGATTCTATTGCATCTGAAGCACTAGATGTATATGAGAATACCAACAATAACAATCATTCAAATGCACATTCTTCAATAGCTAGAAGATACTCATCTGGCGATGAACTCCATATCCCATCTTTAGTCGATAATACCCCTTTTGTATCTGAACAACACCCATTCAGTTACTTTACAGATCATCCAACCTTACCGAGCCATCAAAATAACAATAATAATATCAACACAGAAGACGAATCATCAAATGTAAATAATAATGATAGTATCAATGTTCAAAGTGTATTGAACATTGGCCGCAAATGGCTTGGTGTTTAATACTTAAATATGCTCTATAAAATAATAATCAAAATTCGTGTAATACCAAGAAACCCCCCCCCCCCAACTAACAATTAATAATGAATAATACCTTACTTCTTTTATATGCTAATGTAACAATGAATAAATATTAAAGGCCTATAAAAGCACATGCACTAAACATTTATATGTACGGATTCAGAACACCTTGGATTACTATCTGTTGTTGATGTAATATGTATCATGTAAACCAACAATATGGCAATACTCTCCCAATAATCCGATGTTGTATCCAATAATGAACATATTTAAATCTTCTGAATTGTAAGTCTATAATACACACCCGGTTAGAGGCTGTATAACTGTATAGAAGCTGTTTATGGCTTCAATGTATATAAGAAATGATATTCAATCGTGCGTTATTTTCTTTCAGGTCAGGACGATTTTTTATGATAATTAATACGCAATATAAAATATTACAAGATATAGAATTGAATTCTGCATTGAATTCCTTTTCAAATAGAATTTGTATAAGCTTTGAAGTCTGTTAAAACTCTTTAATTAAAAAATGTTTTTAGTTTGATAGTCAAAATAGTACACATTAACATGTCGTATCTCGCTGTACAATATTGAAATATAGTAATCTATCACAAACAAAATAACATCCGTACCTTCATTTATCGAGGAGATATCCTTATTTAAAGATAGCTTTTTTTTTTTTTTTGTGTGTGTTATGAATTTCGACACAACCTATTAGGTATGTCAATAATACTGGAATGATGCTTTTTATGTTGATATGCTTAAGATTACAGCTCTTTATTGTCAAGCATTTGCGTTTTCCCTTTAAAAAACCAAGTGCCGAGCCCATTTTTCTATGGTTTTCATACTATTAATGCGTTCAACAAAAACCTGGTTTGAATTGATTTGAAGGCCAGTTTGACAAAAAAATGCTTTGTTTTTTGTTCTTTTTTAACCATCATCTTAAAAAACAACAACTATGGCACAAAAGAAAGCTACAATATATATATTAAATGTTGCAAACACCATGGCCAAGGACTTTCCAACAGCCCTGAGCCTAATGACAGATAATATCGAAGACAAAGTAACTAAGAGGTTTAATTGATGAGAAACACGAACTTACACTCGAAAATTAGGTTATGAGTGGTAGAAAAACTGACACAGTAGCTGTACTTCTTGCTGGAACACCTCGTAAATAATTCATTTAGAATTATGGTTGATTTGAGTTTTAACCAATATTCATAGAAACCGACAATATACTCGCTGATGGAACACCTGGACAATATCAACGTGTAACTAGTATGGGGCCTATTGGTCAACCCAACGTTGACTTGTTAAAGAGAATACAGAATATTAGCGCATCAAGTGAAGACATTAAACCTGCTGATGGTAAAAATAGTTTGAAAAATTATGCATAAACTAAAATTCATTTTTGTATAGTATTTGATGGTGTCATTATTGCAACACAAATGATCCGTGAACACTGCAGAAATTTGAAATATGAAAAGCGTATTATTCTTATAACAGATAATCAAAACCAAATCGATTGGCTTGATTTAGAGGATGTTGCTGGTATTCTTAAAGATATAAATACTGAGCTCACTGTCATGTAAGCCATCAACAGTTATATTTTTAAGTTTGAATTCATCAGTGATTAATAACTTGGTTAGTGGCACAGACTTCAAACGTGTTCAAGATTCTGATTGTCCAGAAAATATCGCTATTAATTATAAAAACTGGCAGCTTCTCATTGATACATCCGAGACAGGAGGCGAGATTTTATCATTAGATACAGCTTATGAATTCACTCAAATGGATTCAGCAAGAGATGTTCGTCCTACACCTTCTTTTCGAGGATATCTATACATTGGCAATCCACATGAAAATGATCACGTTGTGGGTATTCATGTACACATGTATCTTCGTACAAAAACTGTACCTTTACCAAGAAGCCACAAGTATTCTTCTCGTAGTAATGGACCAACACACAAAGTAGAACCGGATGTAATGTATAAGTATGACGCAAATCCAAATGCAGGCACATTTCCTTCAGTGGACGATGTTGATGAAAAAGTGATTGACGATAAAAGCCGTTTGGAACAAGCTTTTAGATTCGGTAAAACAGCCATCTTGATCTCTCGAGATGAGGTTGTATCCAACAAATTTACATCTAAAAAAGAGTTGACAATTATTGGATTTATCAACAAAAAAGATGTAAATATATCATATGAATACCCATTCAAATGTTTATACTAAGTGCTTTATTTTGTAATAGTTTAAGCGCCATTATTTATATTCTAATGCTTATATCTTGACAGCTGGAAATTACAATACCGTTGAAAGCGCATTAGCTCTTTCTGCATTAGCCAAGGCTTTGTACGATGAGCAAAGCTGCGCTATTGTTCGTTATGTTCAAAAAGATGATGGTCATCCCAGAATAGGTATTTTGGAGCCAGAAGATAGACAGGGCGAGGAGGACGTTGAATACCTTTTGCAATACTTTGATGTAAGCCCTTTGCAATAACTGGAAATTACTGGAAATTTATCGCTTTTCTACATTTAGCTTCCATTTGCCGAAGATATTCGTGATTACAAGTTTAAATCAGTAACTGATCCAATGGTTTCTGATCCAAAAGGCATTGAATTGATGGATGATTTGATTGACTCAATGGATTTAGATAGCACACCGTAAGATGTATGATAATTAATCTATAGTATAGAATACTGACATATTTTTTTATAGTGATGGAAAGGATTACTTGACACCAGAGTACACATTCAATCCTATTTTATGGAGATTCAATAAAGCTATCAAAACTCGTGCCCTGAATCCAGATGCCCCTATTCCCGATATTAAAGAATCAGCCAAACGTCAATTTGAAATTTACTCTGGTTTTAAAGAAAAAGCAAGCGAATATAGCGAGCTTTTGGCATCTCATCTGAATGTTCGTAAAGTTATTGAAAAGGGTAAAGGAAAGAGAAAATATAACGACATGAACGACAATGCTGCTTCAGCTAGCGCTGTAGATATCAATGCTCTTATTGGGAAAGCCAGCTCATTTAACGATGGCCCAATATACAAACCTTTGACGCCTACGGACAGATCTAAATCAATCTTGCACATTACTGATATTGAAACTGTTGGTTTGATCACACCTGTTGAGGATTTCTTGGCACTACTCAACAAGCCTTCTGAAGTAGATATGGTGGAAGTTGCTATCAAGTCAATGGCACAAGCTATTATCAAGCTCCTTACAATATCATTTGGTAATCAAAATTATCCTCTGGTTATCAAATGTTTGAAAGTAGTTAGAAAAACTGCTGCAGAGGTATACAAATAAGTTTTTAAAGTATTCATATTGTGAAAAGCTGATAGATTTTAATATTCTTAATAGGAAGATGCTGCTGTTAGTTACAATAAAATTATTCGTGAAGTCAAACAATGGTGTAACTTGTCAAATAAATCATCTCCCCGCTATAAATTCTGGGAAACGTTAAAAGAGGAAAAACTTGGATTGATTACAAACGAAGAGTGCGATGATACTGATAATGTAGATACAACAAGAGAAGTTGCTGAAAAGGTAAATATATGTATAATGTCGTTGTTGTCTTTATTTTAAATGTTTCAAAAAAAAATAGTTCTGGAATACAGACGAAGAAGAAGATCATAATATGGTTGATGAAACAGAAAATGATGGTGCTGACAATGAGGACATTGGCTTCAATGCTGATGATTTGGTAAGTTTGTACATTAAATTATTCAAGCACACGCTAAATTATTTGTTTGACAATAGGATGATTTGCTTTAAACATTTCAAAACCATTACATGCGCTTTTTACATGAATAAATAACTTTTACTGCTTTCCCTCCTTGATTTAGAGTGATTTTTCGTGCATAATTACGATATACTATAAGAACCATTATTGTATTCATGTCACAATTTATATCTCCAAATTCACACAGATGCTTGTATATAAAATACAACATTCGCTCATAAAAAATCTAAAGAGATCATGCATAAAATGTAAACACAGGCCATAAATACTGTATTTATTAGTTTCGTTTGTGAGTAGCTTTGAATTTCACACAAACAAAAAATATAGAACTGGTTACAAACCCTATGATAAACGATTCAACAATTACATTTAGCCTGTGTCAAATAATAAAAGTAGCTCGCATAAACTCTATTGTTATTATGCCGTCCAACACAATAATACACATCTATTGATTAACATGTAGATAATGGTTGCTTCGTCAATATACAAAGAGACAATCCTGGAGGATTTTCAGGTATATTAATTATACCATTGCATCTTTTTAGATGCCATATCAATGCAATAGCTGCTGAATCCGTGGTACAACTATCGATTTCCTTATATCAGAAGAGAAATAGATCAAGTAACAAGTACTTTGATGGTTGACATTAGGTTTGTTTTAACATTTCTCATTCAAAAACAAGTGTAACTGCGTAAACTCGACGATTGATCATTATATACATGTGTATAAACTCTTGAAATAATTGTAATAATTTAATTTTATTAAAACGGTATTGATGCTATGGTTTGCAAAGAAAAAAAAACAATAAAAAAAAATTCATATATACAAAACTATCGTATTAATGGTTAGATCTAAGTTTAGCACGTTCAGCAACGACACCAGCGCCAGGGAATGAGCCAATATGACTATTATCAGCAGGTGATTTGGACATCAAATGCTGTTGAATAGATGAAGATTCAGCAAGACCTGCAACGCCAACATAATCTTGTTTGCTAATAGGATCTTCATGCGTAGATTTGTCTCCCTTTGGAGCATAACGACGAAGAGCTTCCAATTCTTCATTCAAAGTTTCGTAACGGAAACCAACACGAATGTCAGGAACATTTGTCTTTTGCATATCATTACCTTGTACACCAGGTTTATGCCAATCTTTACCAATCCAATGAGTTTTGATCTGATTTTCCCAACCTGATTGAATAACTGAATTACGCGCTAATTCACACATATCTGTAGATGACAACTTCCAAATTTGAGCAGCAACACTATATTCTTCAATTAAAGGTTCTTTGGTAAAATGAAATTGCAATGGATCATCAGTAGATAAAGAAATGTTGAGACCACGTTGGAAGAATTGAGGAAGAGGATTACGTTCATAAGTCAAAAATAGAGCATTATTTGAAAGTGGAGACATGGCAATACCAACTTGAGCAAGGTAATAGAGATATTGAAGTGCAGGAACTTTACGCAATAAGATACCATGACTGATACCATATGAGGTTAAGAAAGCAGCTGTTAAATGGTCGGTATCACCAGCTTCACCACAATGAGGTCTTAATACCAATGTATTGAATCCACGTGCTTGTCTCCATTTGTTTAATGCAGCAGTATTTGCATACATGTAATACAAGTAGTAGCTATAAGGTGGATTGACATTAGATGTCCAATCTTTAGGAAGAGGGAAATCTTTGAAGATTGGTTTTTCAGGCTTAGATTCATCATCAACTGTATCAAAACCAATAACACGTTGCAAGAACACATGAAGCTCGGGATGAGAAGTAGGATCCTTTGTAACTTCAAAAAGAGGCTCAAAGACATTTGTAATAATATCTTGGAAACTATTGACAGCAGTTGAATTCTTATAGATATTGTAAAGACGAGGAATTTGAATCAACCAACGTACATTAGAAGAGAATAACTTGTTATTGACAACCCATTTGGCCAATTTATCCCATTCATCAATAGATCTACCATAAATAGAGACACGATATTCCACCATTTGATACTTTGATGACTCCAAATCAGATACGACTTCTTTAGTGATTTCAGCAAGATATCTACCCTGAATGTAATTGTCTGTCTTCATGAAAATTTCTCTCAATCTACTCTCACCAATTGGATTATATTTCAGGTTGAATTTGTCAAATCTGTGGAAGGAATCCTTGTGAGCATGCATATCTAAAGTATCAATACTGAGATCATAAGCAGTTAATCCTAAACTTTCAAATACACCACGCAAAGTTAAATGATGATTATCACGATAAATAACAACATCATCAGGACTCTTCTTCATTTTGGATTTAATAAAACGAAGTAAATGCTTTTGGTTCATACTGCTAGAATGGTGTACGTGAGTATCCACCTTTCTTACGTTATAGAAATCACGGTGAGGAGTACGTTTGGAATCTGCCAATTCTTGGAATTCATTCAAAAGGATATACATTTGCCATTTACTGTCCAAATAACGAAGTCTACGGAAAGCGAAACTCTTTGCGGGTCCATCACTAATTACACTTAAAATGAAATCCATATCGTCGTAAAATTCTCTAGGTGAAGGGAATTGATGAAGAGGAGCTTCAGCAGTTTGATCTAATTCGTTTCTATAAACTTGATAAAAACCATCGGGGCCAACCCCATAGCTATAAACATGAGGGCCTGGGATTTTACATTGATCGAAATTAAAATCTGAACCAACAGCGGCTACAGGATCTGCTTCACGAGCCATTTCTTTAGCTTTACGACGTTCTAATTCTTCAGGGGAGGGTAATGGCCAAGATTTTGGAGGTGCAGCAGGGTAAATTTCCCAATCGTCATGATTACGAGGATCGTCCATTAAACGTTGGCCCGAAAGGGTGATATACTTTTCACGCAAATCGAGACATTTTTGAAGGTTTCCGTACAATTCACAAAGTTCAGCAGTGATAGCATCATCTATGAATGAGGTTTAGTTGCCATGGCAACAACCAGAAATGTGTTTGTTTTTACTATACCTTTAGCCTCAAATTTAGCGTTCGGATCCGCTGTATGTGTAACGGGTTCCTTTATAATACTGGATTTCTCAGGTACTTCTGGTAGCGTGGGAAGGCCATGATCATCTATATGCAAATCAGAGAGATGGTGTGCTGCGGGTGAAACAGAAAGACTTTGACCAAGGTATTTACTATCATGCTTTTTATATGATGTTAGATCTGAATTCTCCATTTTTATTATTTAATGTTGACTCACACTTTCAAGAGCCTTTAAATGATGATAATCAAAATAAGGGGAATCATCAAAATTATTTACACCTTCGTCATTTGGAATATCAATTCCATCATCCTGTCTTTTATTATTATTGCTATAAGGCATTTCAATTATAAAAAAATAAGAAAAAAGGGAATTGATAAGACAAGAAAGCAAGATTAAGATTTGTTGTAAATTATTTAATTTATATCGATGGAGAAAAAAAAAAATTGAGCGTACATAATATAGTACTGGTTTTCCCCGAGGCGTGGCTAACGAATGCATCGAATATACCTACATTTTTAGTTATCACCAACACCCTATTGAATTACAAGATTATTCAGTAAAATACCAATATAGCTTCTATATGTGAAAATAGACATGTACCTTGTGATTAAACCCAAACCACCATACTAAAATGCCAATCATTACACAAATACCGAGTGTAAGGAAAAAGCAACACCATTTCTTGGTCCTTGTTGCCTTTGCGCTCATAATGGCTCTTTTTACTAAATTTGTACCTTCTTCTAATTGAACTGCTGCTGTTTCTGCATTATGCTCAACTACATTTACAGTTTCTTGTTGACGTTCCACTAATAATGACATGTCCATAAACAGTTGATGAAGTTCCACAATGGTTTTTTCGATATTCTTAATGTCATCATGTCTACTTTGTACTTCTGACAATACAGCTTTAGCATGACCACGACGTGTAGCTTGCATTAATGATTGTGTGAATATTTGAGCATCATCATCTGCATTATCAAGAACACCCATAATTTCATCTTGTGTTGCATCAGGTTTCACTAAAATTAAATTAATAGCGATAAGCAAGATAAAGTATTATTTCTTACCAATTCTGATCTGTCTTTCTATACGTTGTCTGTATTTCTGTTGATAAGCTCTTTCGATATCTTGATATCTTTGGATTGTATCCATAAACCTTTTTTTCAGTGCAGAAAACTGTAATTTTGGTCATTCATCCGTTAAATTATATAAAAATAACCTGACTAACCTGTGTTATGCGGATGTGTCCATCCGAGGTTTGAGCTTGTTTGCTATTGGCATTTTCCAATTTTGCCAACCTTAATTTAATATTCAAATTTCTGCTCTGTGCGTCTCTTTTCATATTTTCTAGTTGGCTAGAAATTTGAGCCCATTGCTGTTCATTAGAGCTCATTAAAGCAGCTGTGTGAAATCTCTCTACAGCATCTATATTTTCATTTACCATAGTAATGGCATCTTTTATCGATTCCACCTTGAGCAAAATTAATCCCTGTTCATGTTACACACAAAACCTAATTTACCTCTTCAAAAAACCCATTCAATGTGTCGATATTTGCATGTCCATTTCTGACAGATCTTTCATTCATTTCAATAACTTCCTCGGGTCGGATTTGAGGTGGTTTACTATTATATTTGTTAAATTTGTGAGTATTATTTGCGGACGTATTTGGTGTAATTGAAGAAGAAGAAGAAGAAGATGATGATGATGGCGAATTACTATTGGTAGTATTAATAGTTGCATTATTAGCAGCTTCGATATTATGTTCATTATTATATGAATTAATAGTAGTAGGTTCGGCACCAGAGTAATATCTCGAAGTAGGTTGAGATCTTGATATAGGTATATTTCTAAAATTATCATCATTTGATGTCAAATAGGATGTTGCTGTTCTTAATCTAGAATTATTGCTGGATGCATGGTTTTCTCGGCTACTCCAATATAAAAATCAATTTCTTTGGTTTTTATACACTCTTTATTAACAACATACTTTGTAGATCCATTGATTCCTTCAAAAGATTGCTATTATAATGTTTAATTTTTAGTCTACATATATCTACTATGCTGTGCCATGGTCCGCATTGGTTGCAATGATATGGAAATACATACTCTCAATTCCTCTGTTCTATCACGAGTAAAGGAATAAGACATTGTTCAGAGCAAAGATTGGGTCAATTGATATTTAATTCACAATTTTTGTTGATGGCTGATGCTGTAAATAAGAAGGAGATCCTTGTAACTGTCAAAAATTTACCAATTCTTTTATAAGCAAACTGTCAAATAACTCAGTTGCAAGAGTCACGACGATCAGTTGCCAAAGCAATGTTGTTACGCATCCCATTACTGCTGCTGGTTGCATGACAGTGAGATTCAGGTACACAAATGCCTTGCTCTATAACACTTTTTTCTCAGGCACAAAAACATATCCAATCTATGAAGTATCATAAAAGCATTGATAGTAGATCATAAAATACCAGTTACATATGTAAAGCGATATATAATGTAAAAAGTGTAAATTTATTGGGTTTCTGTATTGGGCAATCTCTCATAATTTTCATACATATAACCTTCTGTTAATTTAAAGATAACTACTACAAAAAGTACCAAATAAGCCAATGCCCACCAAACGCCGAGGTTTTTAGTGATCAAGGCGCAAATCAAAATAGTAAAGAATGATACAATGAATAATTTGTGGTATTTCTTTTCGGGTTTTTGTCGAACCAAAAATGCTACGCAGATAAGGAAGAAGATCGACTCACCTTCACCAGCGATACTAAAATTGACGCCGAATGTATACAAAGAAGGCCTTTCAATGCGATAATGCATTAAAGTCATTAAAGATGAACATATATATGCTACCAAATAAGAATAATCGATATAACCCTTCTTGAATAGATTCTTCATAAACAGGACGCCACAGATTGTCACGGGAAAATTAAAATAAAAAGTTACTTCCATGGTAGATAAAATATATTTTTGGTATAAATATTTGGGTTCAAAATAAGCGACGGGGCGATAGATGTTGTCTATATAGTGATAAGAGTGAACGGCAGTGTGCAGAATATAAGGAATCAAAATGAAGATTGAGTTTTTGGAATTTTGTTTCATGAGAAATCTGAATTGTATAATCTTGTTGGATTTCTTGAAATAATTCAAAACTAACGATACGTTGGTAAGAGCTAATATGAATGTTATGATGAGAAATGCTATGCGGATAGGGGAAATGTTTTCATCATCTTCATTTATAACAATAGGTTTACCCAGTGTAGATTCACCGTACGTTATCATTTTATTGAAGATGATAAAATTATGAGAAACATAATATGTATAATGGTTTATTTTCCTTTATTTATACAAACAAACGTTTTGATGACAAAGATATTTTATCAATTTCACATGAATACACTATAGTAAGTAAAAATTTTCTCAACATTTGTGATTTTCTCAACATTTGGAGATTTGGATTGGCGGGGCTAGATGTCTACATGGCTCGGGTTGTACATTGGTTCAGCTTCAAAAGCAACATGATTTATGTCTGTAGGATATTTGGAAAAAAAATACACGCGTTCAAATATATTAGTGAAGCAATCGTAATGAATAAAGTTTTTAATCCTAAACAATACGCATGTGCTTTTGACACAACTACCATATATATAAGGATGTTCTGTTTAGGCATCAATAAGATTTAGTGTGACCCATTCTTTCCGAAAAATCGAATTATCCAAAGCGTAAAAGTCATCCAAAAATAGTAAAAATTGACGTAGAATCCATTAAGCTATGCGTTAGGTGAGTGACATTGCTTAACATATCTCATATGGTTATGATTTTTTAGCAAATGCTCATAAATGTGAGAGATTTTGTACTATTTGCATGGAAAATAAACAATAGAAGTGGGTACAGCATCATAAATTCTTGAAAAAGTTCACAAGTCTTATAAAATCTCTTATTTTTAAGACTCACAAGGCTTATAAGCGGAATAATAATTTAGAAAATTATTCTTGTCCAGATCATCAATTTTGACATTTTTCAAATTTTTTTTTCTGATTTTGCAAATTTAGAGTCAATTATACTACCAATTATAAAAACAAAAAATATACACATATACCAAATTTAGCGCTCTATTTGCTCAATAAAAAATAACAACCATTTTTATTGCAAAATATTACATGAAAATCCTTTAATCAAAAAACTGTTTTTGGGCCAAAAGTGCAAATTTTCATTACTTGACTTTTAATGTTAAGCTTTCATAAAATGCGTATTAGTCATGGCTACAATTTTCTCTCACAATATAGTATATTTAAACGTTGATTTTGGTATCAAAATTTGATTTTTCTGTTTTTTGATCAAAATCATGAGTGTTGGTAAGGATAAAATGAGGCCCGAAAATGTCCGCTACAAAATCTAAATTTTCAGACCGTACATGGTTAAATATAAGAAAAGTTATAAAAAAACGCATTTTTATTTAAAATTTAGATATTATACTACTGTATATACTATAGTATGAGAGGCTTAGTCGTTCAACCTTGCTATGCTCAATTATGGCGTCGCTCTACGGGTTCTCTTTTACAACTTTTTAATGAATGTATGATATGATAGACGACGGTTTTTCTGGTAGAAAAATGTATGTTTGTTGCATCCACAGATCTGGGTGCATTCCTTGGTTAAGATTACGACACAGTTTGATATGTTAAGTTCTACATTGCTGTGTATTATGTTATGAAGCTCCGTTTTATACAAGAATATGGAACTAGTGTGTGTCACCTAGACTTGATTGGATATATGTATATATATAAATAGACTCCTTTAAACAGGTCATATAATTAGAGAATGTGAATATAAAAGAAGATAGTTCGATCTTATAATAAAGTTCTTTAGTTTTAGTGTGCTCTTTCATTTTATAACAGTTTTCCTTTATTTTTATTAAATGATTTAGTACATATTTTAGCTTTGAGATTGATATAATCTCCTGGCGTAACATTTTTTGAAAGACTTTAAATCTGATTCTATCGATTTTTTGTTTTGTAAACTGTACGTACCTGTTTGCTTTATCACTCCTTTTCTTGTTCTTGGTTCTTTGGTTGATGGTATTGAAGAAAACTTTTCTGATGTTGCTTGTAAGCAAATCCCAAGGTAGTTTTCTTGCTGAATCTCCTCTGGTTTCTGTGGTTGTTAAAACTTGTTCTGAAATTGCTTCTTTGGTTCTTGGTTGTGCTGAAAGACAGAATTTCTTTTCTTGTTTGTCTGCGACCCCTGTTATTCATTGAATTTTCCCTTCCAAGTTCGTTTGTTTACAAGAAGAAAGTGTGTGTCTACTTTGTACGTTGATTTTGGAAATTGTCTCTCTGATAGTCATACCCTTGACTATCCACAACAAGCTGCTGTTGCTCTTGTTTGTGCCTCTCTATTTCTGCGAAGAAAGATATTTACATGGTATTATGGCTTGATAATCTGGTGGTAAAAGGTGTTTCTTTTTTTTGTCGCTTTTTCCCAGTTGTCTCGTCTGATCATGGTTGTCTTAATTCACTTTAAGAGTTGAATCGTGTGTTTATTGCTCGAATACAAATGATTTTTGTCATCGATGGGAAAGATGTCAAGGCTAGTGGTAGTGCTGCTGGTGGAAATAAATATAGTGTTGCTATTGTTTTGGTCTTTGGAGGCTAAATAATTTCAATGTAATTTCATTTCTGCTTGCTATCCAAGCTGGTTTTATTTTCAAGTTCCCCTGTAGCAAATTCATTTGGTATTTCGTTTGCAAAAAAATTTTGTGATGATTGTAACTGTAAGGCATGGTTGTTGTACTGTTGTGTGTTTTGGAATTTATGGTAGCATTGTTGATGTACTATTTCTAAACAACAATCAGTCAATAAGCCCTGGTTGTTCAATTTTATCTATAATTGATCATGATGTTTTGAGACTTTACGATAAAGCTCCTGCTGATGTGTTGGTAGTTGATGCTTAATTCTAGTAATAATAATGATATTATTTTGGAATTTGATGTTGTTTCTATTCAATATTGCTGTCTATTTGAGAATAACGGTATTTGATGAGAGAATTGTTGCTTCGGTAAAGGATTTATTTGTAAATCTGATACAATTTAAGGTTGCTTAAGAGTAAGAATATCCTTGTAAACTATATAGATGGCTATTTGACAGTTTGTTTGAAATTGTTCACGAGTAATTGTTGTACCTAAAAGGTTACGGTAATTTGATATTAGTTTCAAAGTACACATGGGAACCCTCTCCAATCGAAATTTGTTAATTTACCTTGCAAAAAAGTACATCATTTTGATACTGTAATGTAGGATCAAAGGTTGATAATAATCCTGTTGGTTAACTATGATGGTTTTCAACTAGTCTATGATTATGTGAACAATCCAATGTGATTATGTTCACTTGAGTTCTCCTTTTGGTCGTGTTCAGAAAGATGATTCTTTTCTGATCTATTAAAAAGTGAATGTTAGCAAATGATTTGGCACGTTGGTGCAGATACTCAGCTTGAATTGCTAAATTCGATTGTGAAGCTTAATGCTTTCGCTTCCCACAGTTGTTTAACTGGATTACATGGTAATCTTTTGATTATGAAAGCTTGTAATAACATATACATAATACATAGTAGATATTGTTGTGACAAATCTAGGTATATGGATTGCTGAGAGAGTGTGATTTGTTTGTTCCGCCTGACATTGCATTTCTATTACAAGGTGTTGATTGTAAAGAAGATAGCCGCATATAGTAGTTTAGTATATCAAAACCTAGGAGTGTTGTTGGATGTACATTAGTTAAATGCTATTTGCCAGTGAACGTTGATAACAATTACCTCTAATTATAGCTATTCATCAGAATGACAGATATAAAAATATATATTTGCTGAATTTAGTGTTGATATGTAAAGATGTTCTGTACAAACGTTGTTTACTATTTGACTTTGGACTAAATGTGCAGAGTATCATTCATGTAAAAAATGCCGTGTGTGGTTTTGAATACCGGATTTGTAGTTGTAGTAGTTGTACTCGATACAGAGGTACTCTTTCTGATTGGAATAAGAAGATGTTGGGACATCTCGCTCATTTGATTGTGATCGTTTGATTTGTCGTGATATTGTTTACAAGATGTCTATAATTGTGATGGTTATATGAATGAGTACTTTATCCTGTTGTTGATATTTGTTACAATAAAGTGTACTTTATCATAGTATCAATGTAGTACAATGGTTTATGTGATGTTAAATCCAGTTTAACCTTGTCTCTTGTTGTGTCGATTTGTGAAATTATAGATTCAATGATGATATATCATGTGAATTGTAATTTGTACTGTTGATTTATATTTGTTGTAATATTATGATGGTAGATCATGATGCAAAAATATTATCTCTGTTGATATTGTCTACAATATTTCTATTATTTTGTTGATTATAAGAATGCGTACTTTATCTTGTCCTTGACGTTGGCTACAATGGTTTGTAGTAGTGTGATACAGTTTGACCCTGTTCCTGCTCATGTAATTTGTTGTAATTATCTAAATTCGATGGTGAATGTTTGATGTGTAGTTCTGCTTGATAGCTGTTATACTGATTTTGTGATTGTATTATCAGTGCTGATTAAATTGTGTATTTTTGGATATTGTTAGCAATATAGCTGTGGCTATTGATGTGTCCATGTCAAGCTTGTATTGGTCGATCCCTCTGTAGATATCAACTATAGAAGTTTCATGTTCGTCAATCCAGTTACAAATCTTTATCTGTCTGATGTTGTTAACTACGTTAAGTCTATGATGTTTGATCATATTTGACTTTGTCATTCATGTCGGTAGTAGTGGTTACTTGTTGTATTCATGAATCTTGTTGGGTTGTACTTCTGCTTAATTACTGCTTAAGGATGCTTTGGTTGTTGGGTTATCTTGTCCCTCTTTTCGAGCTCTTTTTCTTGCTATTCTTCGACAAAAAGGCTGTGGCTCTTTTCTGTTGTGTAGAGAATGCCTGTGTATGAAATTGACCTCTTGGAAAAGACGTGATCAAACCAAAAAGTGATCTTTTGTTAGTGAATTGGTAGTATTTCCTCTTGTGTTTGGTATTCCTGTATCAGAATTGATGAAGTGAACGTGGTATTTTTTGTTAGTCCCATTGTTTCCAAATCTTCTGTATACATTTCTAAGTATATTTACCTTGTATTCAATGAATTCAGAAGGTTTATTTTACTCGAATATCCAACGAATATGCCAGTTGCGTTTAGCAACAAGGTGGTGAAACGATATTTTCTTGCTCATTTTTGATACTCTTCCTTGCCATCATGGTATTGTGATATATGATAATGCTTTATCTCGTCTGTTAGAAGATGATGTTTTGATACATGGCATCTTCTGGGGGGTGAATATCATGCTGAAGTGGATTATAGTACGAAAGTTGAAAGAAATGGTGTAGTTCAAGGTGGCTTTACCAGCTACTAGTCAAGTGAAATTGAAATGTTTGTGTAAATGTTTATGGTATCACAAAAAAGTTCTTTTTGGAAGTGTGAGCATAATGATATGGTTGTGAAAATTACTGGTGGTTATGATAACTATGGTGATACATCCACTTCAACATTTATCAGTCTCGAAAAAGCAAAAGGAACCTGTTTTATGTGTGCATAAATCTGCAAATTATCGTATACATGATGAATTTCTGCAAATGAAAGAAATAAGGGTTTATTTCTCAGCATTTGGCTGACCTGGTTAGAAGTAAAGCTTGTAAAGCTTGATATGTATTCTTCGATAAGGTTTCATTGGAAATTATCAACAGTAGTGATAATGAGATTCTCGCTGAATGTTTGAATCCAACAATTGATATTTTCACTTGATTTTCAAAGAATGAAAAATCGGATTGTCACTAGATCTCTGGTGCCTGAATCTGATAAACTTTGATGGTCAATTTGCTCATAATGAATTTGGGATGATCTACTACTTAAAAGTGGTATCATACTAAAAAGGTCGTTTAGGCTTAAAACGTAAAGTAGTAAACAAGTCTTTTCCTTATTGTGTTTTTCCTATGGTAGGTTTTTTAAAGGTTTTTACTGACTAAACTCTACTTTACTTGTCAATGTTATATATTCAAATCAAACCGTGATAAGCTATCAGTTTTTGTTCCTTGATTTGAATTCAGGAATAAATACAAACAGTGTCGTGAATCTGGTAGGGGGCTATGTTGCATCCACAGATCTGGGTGCATTCCTTGGTTAAGATTACGACACAGTTTGATATGTTAAGTTCTACATTGCTGTGTATTATGTTATGAAGCTCCGTTTTATACAAGAATATGGAACTAGTGTGTGTCACCTAGACTTGATTGGATATATGTATATATATAAATAGACTCCTTTAAACAGGTCATATAATTAGAGAATGTGAATATAAAAGAAGATAGTTCGATCTTATAATAAAGTTCTTTAGTTTTAGTGTGCTCTTTCATTTTATAACAGTTTTCCTTTATTTTTATTAAATGATTTAGTACATATTTTAGCTTTGAGATTGATATAATCTCCTGGCGTAACAATGTTTCTATGATAACAGATATTGCTGCCTATTTTATTTAGCTTATGTTTGATGCGCTGTAATAATGCTGCTTTTATGTTGGTTGAAATGAGCAATTTAGCAGGGTTTTAATTGTGCTAAATAATGTAAATCCTTGAAAACCCTTTTCTACGTGTGTTGTTTCTCTCTTTTAGTCTTCATATTCCAAGGATTTGTTCACCGTTTGATAAGGAATATCAGACTATATCGCTGGTATTCTTTTCTTTTATCTGAATGCGCATACTAACATAAGGGACTAATGTTTTTAATATACAATAAACAGCAGCCTATTATATTAGAGATTGGTATTTTCATTTAACCACATTCTAAGATTAAATCTCATCATTTATTACTTTATTGTGGGACGTATTTATTGATTGCCGGATCAAAACGAAGGCAATGATATTTATATCTACTCAATGAAAAGCTAGAACTGGCTACAAACCCACGAAGAAATGTTCCAGAAAAGTGATCACATTTCAAATGATTTAGAAACACACAAAACGAATAATCTAAGGTATTGCCTAACAAACATAGCATTGATCGTAGCTATGATTGAAAACAAATCTTTTTACAGCTGACAATCGTAAACTAAAATAGTAAGTTTAAAGAAGTCTAATTTGTTTAAATTTTATGTGTGGTGTTAAAGTAAGATCTGTAATCTTAGATCTGGCTTGCATATAAATTTAATAGCAGTAAGTGTTACTTAAGTTTATGCTCGAGAAAAAACCATTCTTACTGTAAATATTATAGCTATAAACACATTTACAAATGATGATAATCGTAAATATATTGGCTTTTGCATGTATTGCTCTATATCAACAACGCATTGAATTGTATTATTGTCTATAATTTATATTAATAAAAGCAAATGTAATTTAAAACTCCATTATTCCAGTAAAATATGCAATGGAATTTTGAGAAAGGCATGATGCTCATGTACAAACCAATTTGTGTCCATACTGCAGTAAATGACGATGTTATTTACTAAAATAAAAAAATATAAAAATAAAAGCAATAGAAATACAATTATAATCAGCTAAAGTTTTTATTACAAAAGATTTCTGAAGAGTTAAAATAATTGAAAAGTACGAGGGTATTTATAGTGATTTGGAGAACTTGGATACCATCAGACTTGAATGGATGTATATTTAGTAATCTTCCAGTTTTGAGTACATGGCTATTGATTTGATATTTTAAGGGGTAAATTGTGTAGAGCATTGATCATAAAGGATTGTATGTCAAGTGTGACAATATCGACCTTTTGGGAAATGGTTGTTTTGTTTATTTCTGTTATACAGTATCTATTTTATGTAACCTTGATTTTTAAGGGATAGTTTTTATATGCTTGAATCTTATTTATATTGATAGTACAACGTCGATATAGATGAGTAGTTGACTAAATTGATATCTTTGTTTATTATCATTATTGATTTGGATATAATCCTGTTTTGATATATATGTCATTTATGTAATTGATTGCGCCGTGATCAAGGGTGCTATCATCTACACGACATGTATGGTTCAAAAAGGGTATTTTATATTTTTAGCATGCGTTTGTTATTGTGTTCAATTGAAGCGTTTGTTTATTATTGTTGTTCACATTTCAAGTGGCATCATATCTTATGAGCGACACTTGGAATTTAGGTTGTTTTATTTTTATCAAGCGTTTTTAGTATGTAATTCCACTGCACATACGATCAGCTCATTATGCTCATGGCCGGATTTTGTTATTATGCACAAATAGGGATAATCATATTATTATGCTTTTGGGTGATTTTACTATTATGCACACATGGGATTAATGTCATGCATACGGACAGAATATATAATTCTGCACATACAGGGTTAACATTCTGCTCGTGTGCAGTTTCTTTTGTTGTGTCCATGTGCATATTGTTATCTTTTTAGCCATTATTCATTGGGTGCAACAACTCATCAGGCTATAGTGTGCAACCCACCTGGGCACAACAAAAGCATCTTGTGTAGCACAGGTTGGCCGTAGTGCTTTTATATATAAATCCTTCAAATTTGTGATTTTATGAACTTTTTTTGAATCCGGTTGTATCATCTTATACTTTTCAAGTTCAATCCGTTATTAGGCTAATAATGTTGTAGATTGTATATATGCTTTACTTAAAATAAGCCTTTGAATAATTAATAGCAATACAGTCGAACCTTAATTTTTGTATGAAATTTTGATATCTACATCTTATAGCTGCTTGGGATATTTAAAAAACCGCGTCCGGGCTGTCCGGTGTTTTTTCTCTAGAAATTTAAAGCTTGGAAATATTATTAGATGGCTGCTTCCGGAGATTGTTTGACTTTTTTGGAAGAGTGACCATTGGCAGAAATATGAATCATATACTATGTTGCATGCCACCAAGCACCAAGTACCATATGTTATCACCTTCTACAGTATCAATACATCTTTCAATCTATTGACTACGACATGTATTGAAGTGCAAAGTCTTGATATCGGATATAAGAAACTCCTAGCGTACTAAGTTTATCCAGTAATTAGCAAGAACACTTGAACCTCAATTATTACATCATATTATTTCATCCCAGCGGTTAATCAATCAAGTAGCTATCAAATCAACATCCAAGTACATTTAGCGCAGCATTAAAACAAGGCAGCTCACAAGCTCTGCAAGAACGGTTAAATTATGATTGATCCATTTCAATCCATACATTACTATCAAACAGATCTAATGATGGTTCAATAGTGCCTTAAATTACATCTCAGGATCTCAATGTCAAATCAATATAAAAGGCCATACTTTTATATCTAAATAAATGATATTTTGTTTTTATTATACAGTTGAAGAACTGATTTATTACTCATTCTTTTTTAATTGTATTCTTTTTTTAAGTATTATTTATCAATCCTGAAAATATACGACAATTAAGCTGTATAACACAAAAAGTGGATATTATGAATGAATGTAAAACAATATTTGCCAAAATGGGGGTTAATATATCATGAGCTACAACGCACAGAAACTCAAGTGACATTCAACAGGTGCAGTTGAATTTGGAAATCCAATTTTTAGGAGTAGAAACACCTAGAGTTATAAGTTATACCGGAAAACCAAAGCACGCATTATTTATCAAAATAAAGATAGACACGAACTTTCCAATAATACACCAGTGTTAAATGCAGATATCAATTGTATAATCTCTGCCAATGCGAAATAGTAATATGATATACTGTATGAATTAATCAGTGTGACAATTGTAACCAATAATAATAATAATATATAGGATCAAGTTTTTAAAGTAATAACAAAAAACTATCAACAGTATACTAGTAAATTCTAATTATTTAATACACTATCCTTTAATATAACCAAATATTAATGAATCAGAAAAAATACAATTGGTAAAAAACTGATACTCAATGTAAAACGAGGACAAGATTGATAAAAGGTGTTTTATCAATAACAATAAGAATTGAACAAGAGTAAAAGGTGGAGTTTATTCAATATACAATGTGAGGATATATGTAATAGACGGCAATCTCGGGTAATACAATGATGATATGGGTACACCCAGGACTGAGACTATGAAAATATACATCGGTAATGCCATATATAGATTCTGATATAACAAAAGGTGCATTCATTGTGTTGTGATGGAAATCGCGACATTTTGATGGATAGAAATTACAGGACCAAGATGTTGTGTTTGCTTTAGGATTTTCAAAAGAGTTCAAAACCATTCTTCATTAAACTCAACTGGATGTTAAATACTCACCATATGCAATTAGTATTATTTTGTTTTTTATTTAATTGTTGTGTTATTAAAAATCAAGCTTTTCATAGCTTATAACAATGACAATGGGATGTTTCTGATTTTAGATTGACATTTATCATAAGGCGGGCTGATGATACGTTTGATACTACTGTGAATGGAACCACTCAATTTAATTTATGGAATTTAAATGCAAATAGCGAGGAACCATTTGTAATAACTTTAGTTGGCTCTGATAAAGCATTGAATAAATTGGCTTGGGAAAAAAACAGTAAAAAGGTGGCAATACGTTCCAGTGATGGCCATGTTTATGTTTATGATATTGGAAATGTAAGACTAAAACTTAATGTAAATTACCTCTAGCGCAATAATTATAAAGTGAGACTATATTATCATCAAATGAACTATCACACAATATTAACATGTATAAAGATTTACAGTAATAAGCTTGAATCAAGTGGGTACAGCATCGTAGATTCTTGAAAAAGTTCACAAGTCTTATAAAATCTCTTATTTTTAAGACTTGCAAGGCTTAGAAGCGGAATATTAATTTAGAAAATTATTTTTGTCCAGATCATTAATTTTGACATTTTTTAAATTTTTTTTTCTGATTTTGCAAATCTAGAATTAATTATAATACCAATTATAAAAACAAAAAATATACACATATACCAAATTTAGCGCTCTATTTGCTCAATAAAAAATAACAACCATTTTTATTGCAAAATATTACATGAAAATCCTTTAACCAAAATTCCGTTTTGGGGGCAAAAGTGCAAATTTTCATTACTTGACATTTAATGTTAAGCTTTTATAAAATGCGTATTAGTTATAGCTACAATTTTCTCTCATAATGTAGTACATTTAAACGTTGATTTTGGTGTCAAAATTCGATTTTTCTGTTTTTTGATCAAAATCATGAGTGTTGGTAAGGGTAAAATGAGTTCCCAAAAATGTCCGTTACAAAATCTAAATTTTCAGACCGTACATGGTTAAATATAAGAAAAAGTTGAAAAAAAATACATTTTTTATTAAAAACTTAGATAAACCATAGTATATAAGAGATATAGCCGTTCGATCTTGCCAGGCTCAATTACGGTGTCGCTCTACGGACTCGCGTTTGCAATTTTTTAATAAATGTATGGTATGACAACAGATGGCTTTTCTGGTTAAAAAATGCATGTTTCTATAATAATAACAGATATTGCCTACTACTATTTTGTTAAGGTTATGGTTCATGCGTTGTAATGCTGTTTCTACATTGGTTGAAATGAGCAATTTAGCAAAATTTTAATTGCCCTAAATAATGTAAAGCCTTGAAAACGGTTTTTTATGTGTGTTGTTTCTCTCTTTTTGTTTTTATATTATTCCAAGGATATGTTCACCGTTTGATAAGGCATATAAGGCTATCGAGCCGATATTGTTTTTGTTTATCTGAATATACATTCTAACATAAGAGATGAATATTTTTAATATAGATAGCAGTCTATATTAGAGACTGATATTTTTATTTAAGCACATTCTAGGATCAAATATCATTATTTACTACTACTGTATTGTTGGATGTAGTTCTTGATTACCAGATCAAATCCAAGACAATAATATTTATATCTACTCAATAAAAGTTAGAGCTAGCTACAAACTCACGAAATGTTCCAGAAAAGTGATAAAATTTCAAATGATATAGAAACAAAAAAAAAGAATAATCTAATGTTTTGTCTAATAACCATAATAGTTTGATCGTAGCTACTGTATACTTGAAAATAAATTTTTTTTCAGCTGACGATCGTAACTAAAATAGTAAGTTTAAAGATTTGTTTTCAGATATAGCTACAATCGAAACTAAGGTTATTAATGAAATGCCCAAGATTTAGAATAAATATTGTAGCAAGAAAAATGTATAACTCAATAAAGAAACTTGTTGGATTAAATCACACAGAAAAACTGAAGATCATCTTTATTTAATATCAATAATTTGTCCTATTTATATACAAATTCTATATTACATTTATCCGTTAGATTAGTTTTGGATCGATTATATCTTTCTGACATTACATGCCAGATCAATCTATTTACATTAATAACACAGCACATTTAAGTTGGGCTTACTTCATACAGCTAAGTCCAACATGTGGATATGTCTCACATATCCCGTTTCCTGGATCTTACATTAGGACAATAAGAACAATCAAGAATGTTACCACAGAAGATCAATTAGCTGACTTCTTATTAATAAGGGTTACAGACCAAAAGGTTCATTATCTTACAAATAACCGGTGGATGCAACAATTAGGCACGACATTAAATTATTCATTTTTTTTGCTTCTATATCATCTGAAATTTTATCACTTTTCTGGAACATTTCGTGAGTTTGTAGCCTGTTTTAGCTTTTGATTGTGTAGATATAAATATCAGTATTGCCTTCAATTTGATCTGTAATCAAGAAATACGTCCAACAATACAGTAGTCAATAATAATATTTGATCTTTGAATGCAGGTAAATGAAAATATCAGTCTCTAATATAGACTGTTACCTATATTAAAAACATTAGTCTCTTGTGTTAGCATGCATATTCAGATAATAAACGAAAAGAATACTAGCTTGATAGTCTGATATGCCTTATCAAACGGTGAATAATATCCTCGGAAGATGAAAACAAAAAGAGATAAATAACACACGTAGAAACGGATTTTCAAGGCTTTGCATTATTTAGCGCAATTAAAACCCTGTTAAATTGCTCATTTTTTCGGCCAATGTAAAAGCAGAATTACAACGCATGAACCATAAATTAAACAAAATAGGCAGTAACTGTTATCATAGAAACATACATTTTTCTACCAGAAAAACCGTCTGTAATATCATAGATCCGTTAAAAAATTTCAAAAGCGAGCCCTTAGATCGACTCCGTAATTGAGCAGCATAGCAAGATCGAACGGCTAAGCCTGTTAGACCTTCTTAGACTATGGTATATATCTAAGTTTTAAATAAAAATGCGTTTTTTTTTTTACTTTTCTTATATTTAACCATGTACGGTCTGAAAATTCAGATTTTGTAGCGGACATTTTCGGGCCTCATTTTATCCTTACCAACACTCATGATTTTGATCAAAAAACAGAAAAATCGAATTTTGATACCAAAATCAACGTTTAAATGTACTACATTGTGAGAGAAAATTGTAGCTATAAGTAATACACATTTTATAAAAGCTTAATATTAAATGTTAAATAATAAAACTTTGTACTTTTGGCCCAAAAACGGAATTTTGGTTAAAGGATTTTCATGTAATATTTTGCAATAAAAATGGTCGTTATTTTTTATTGAGCAAATAGAGCGCTAAATTTGGTACATGTGTATATTTTTTGTTTTTATAATTGGTATTATAATTAACTCTAGATTTGCAAAATCAGAAAAAAAAATTTAAAAAATGTCAAAATTGATGATCTGGACAAGAATAATTTTTAAAATTAATATTCCGCTTCTAAGCCTTGCAAGTCTTAAAAATAAGAGATTTTATAAGACTTGTGAACTTTTTCAAGAATTTACGATGCTGTACCCACTTGATTCAAGCTTATTACTGTTGTAAATATTTAAATATTATATTAGTATTATGTCGTAGTTTATTGGATGATAATATAGCCTTACTTTATAATTATTGCATCAGAGGTAATTTACATTAAGTTTTTGTTACACTTACCTCCCCAATATTATAAACATAAACATGGCCATCATTGGAACCTATTGCCACATTTTTGCCGTCTGTGTTCCAAGCCAATTTATTTAATGCTTTACCAGAATCAACTTAAGTACTTACAAATGGTTCCTCGGTACTTGCATTCAAATTCGATAAATCAAATGGACTGGTTCCATCTACAGTAGTATCAAACATATCATCAGCCCACCTTATGATAATGTTAATCTAAAATTAGAAACATCCCATTATTGTTATTGTTATAAGCTATGAAAAGCTTGATTTTTAATAATACAGCAATTAAATGAAAAACAAGATGATATTAATAGCATATGGTGATGAGTATTTAACATCTAAGTAAGTTTGATGAAGTATGCATTTAAACTTTTAAAAATCCTGAGGCAAACACAACATATTGATCCAGTGATTTCTATCTATCAAAACGTTGCGATTTCTACCACTACACAATGAATGCCCCTTTCATTTATCTTGATCTCGATGTACATTGTTGGATATCAGTTTTTTGCCTGTTGTATTTTCTCTAATTCATTAATATTCAGTCATATTGAACGATGATTTGTATCATTGCCAAAAAGAAAAGAATGAATACTTCAAGGTTTTACTGCATATCAAATTATGCGATTTAGTAGCAATGATTGCACGTAACTATGCTTTTTGAACCTATTATTGACGTTAATCAGAATAATTAGTATTTTCATTCAAAAGTAGGCTGTATTGCTTTATACGATACATTTACATTCACCCATTCAATATATAAAATTGCATTTATTATCCGTTATATCAATCAACCAACTTCATTTTGATTCGTTACATTTGACAATTAAATACCTAAATTACATTTACGCTACCAAGTATCGCCACAAAAAAATCTCGTACAGGTCGACGAAGCATCACAATTTGGATTAGTTTTTTGTGTTTATAGATCGGAGCTCTCTCACATATTCATAGATCTCTGCATAAACCATATTTCTATCTGTTCAATTTAGCTGTAATACATTGAACACCAACATCGTAGTTGATGAAACGACTTACTTTATTGCGAGTCAACACAACTAATTTGATGTTGGTTTAGCGTTTAGCATCAGCAGTTGAAACAGATAAATTTGAGATTAGACAACAACCCCTTCTAGTAACTTTGCACGCTATGAGCTAATAATGGACCTCTATTATATATGCGCTAATTAAGGATGCCGAGTTGACTCTAATGGACGAACGATTCGATTATCAGTATAAGCAAAATATTAAAATCAAGTATAGGAATTGAATGAGCAAGAGATGATAAACCATGTAAATTAGTATAATTAAATTGCTTCAAGCGTTTTGAACTGAATACGCCTTTACTTTTGACCTATAAAAATTGATTCATTAGTAAAATCAATCAACAAGCTAATAAGCAATTATTATGGTGTGCCTTTGATAGTTGGTACTTGGTAGTGGTATACAAGACGACATCTTGTTTTTCTCGTCTTGGCTGTTGGCCAATAAATAGAAACAAATACTTTTTAGAAACTAAATATACTAACATGAGTTTATTCATTCAAATCAAGTCAATACTATACATACTTTTTATAATTACCAGTTTTTCTCCAGGTATATATCGGCTTTAGACCAAAAAAGCATTGATTATAACGTAGATAACGGAACAAAATGATTAGGTCCTGGGTGCTTTTTTTGTTCGAAAAAGATATTATAACGCGCCCTAACATTAACAGCTAATAATTTATTCCCAACTAAACAATAGGAAAAACATGTACTTGTACCTGCTATTTGATTTCAGTTTATAAAAAAATATTGGTCTTTTTGTTGTAGTTTTAAGCGTAAATAAAAGAGCTGAGGAAAGAGTAGGGAAAGAAAAGATTTTGTGCGTTACAAACAGAATTTTACAAAGGCATAAATACTTATAGTATTGCCAAACAGGTTGTTGTCGTTGTTTTCATTTGGTCCTCGAAAGAAGAACATGGGGAGAACTCTTTCAAACCCCAAATTTCAAATTGATATATCCCGTCAATAAGGCAATTCTGTTGAATCAGAGTAACTCACATCTGCTTTAAATCATTCAAATTATCTTTGTTATTAATTATATTGATATATCAGAAGTTTACCCAGATGTAGAAATCCAGGAACAACTATTAAAATCCAACATGACATGACATTTAGTGACTCATACAAAATGTCATATATAATAACCACTAGCATTAACAGCGAATATCAGGAATATTCAGGAACACTTGGTAACTATGAAACATAGGCAATCCTACATCTTATCCAAATGATACGCACATATTCCCAATTCCACAAATTCCATTGTATATGATTTGTTCCGAAATCAAAATAATAGTTTATATTACGGCGTACAACTTATGCTAACTGAGTTTCAAAATCAATTTGTTGTAAAATCAACCAGAAACTGATCAAAAAAATAAAATCTTTAATAGCTCATGAACTGCAAAGTAAATAGATCTAACTTGTTACATAATCTCTGTACAGTTTTGGATTTTTCATCGATCTAAACAAAATTCAGACAGCTGTTTTACATTAAATGTTGCGTAAAATGCGATTGAAGTTTTGGAGGTTTTTTAAAAATATACATCAATCTTAATAAACTTATTTCCAGTATAAGTAATTCAAATAATGCACAAAATAATTACCTATCGATCAAAATATTATTTAACCGTCTAGCTGCATTTTTCGTAGAGAAAATGAGATCTTTGTCAATTTTTTTTTTTCAAATTCAGAATTTGGGATGAGGGTATACAAGGAAAAATTGAAGCAGACTGCGACAGTATTTTTTTTGTACATGTTTTTGAGGATATCTTCACGAAAAATTAATATTTTTAAAAAAACTAAATTGAGTCCGAGAGAGCCTAATGAGCTTAACAAAATAAATGTAAAGAAACTGCCACTCAATTTAACAAATATTTTGGAATCTACTACAAAAATGCCAAAAAAAATGCAAAAAATAAAAGTGTTCAGAAATTTTTCAAAATAAAATATGTTATAAATCACTTTAAAACAAGTAAGTTTTATTATTAGAAAGTGGTCCTATAGCTTAATTTTTTGTAGAGATATAGTGCCTTAAAGTTGCTAATTTTTTAGCAGTGAAATACGCGTAAAAATCTGAAACATTAGCACTAAAAAAGTTATATCAACTGCAAAGTATAGGATATTTTTGGATACTTGTTTTTATATTAAAGCTGAACATCTCAGGTACATTGGCATATAATTTTTTCTTGGTGTTATTTTGTGAAAAAAAAAGTAGAGCAGAGATGAAAAGTGAGACCCAGTTTCAGTTTTTAAGGAAAAGAAGCATGTTTTATTTTTCAAGAGACTAGAAACCTGATCTCAATTGTCTTATGAGGTTTACAAATATAGCGGCCTAGCTGGATAGATTAAAACCCAAATAACAAGTTTCAAACATTCCATTTGCTTAAAAAGTGGTTCTGGAGTCAAATAGCAAGAATAGAGTTCAGAATCGCTGAAGCCGCCCCCACTATGGATATGAATAGGGTTTTGGTATTTCCTTATTATATACAAATTAAGCTTGAATAAAGGTAATTTAAAAATGTAATAATAGTGGAAATACAAAACATGAGTAACTAAGGATCTAGCCTTGAAAAAAGGAAATTGATGTATGATAGCTATGTACTTGCGAGACACATATAATAATTGGACTGACCGTCAGTACACATTCAATCAAATATTGGTGCCTGGTTTAACACAGCATTGGTGTGTACAGAGTGAGATTTTCCTTACTAAAGCCCATTCGCACGACATTTTAAAGTTCATGCTTAAAACATTAAAATGTTTCTGCTCATGAATACATTTCTTTTTCTCTATTTTCTAACTAAGTTATAGGCAAATAATACACCATGACGAGCGCAAAAGAAAGGATTCAGTCAGTTGCAAATCATTTAGATCCTGCCAACTCGAAAAAGGATGAAGCTCTTGAGAAATCAGAGTGGAGAGTAAATATATTTTGTAATATATATTTTATTTTGCGTGCATTTCATCTCACATCTTCTTGTTTTGTATTTCAGGACGAGATCCTTGAAATTAAGCGACGTCAAATCCAGAATCGTACGGCCGACACCAACGATAGAGGATATATCAGACAGAAGACAACAGGAAAGCTGTGGGTACGTGAGCGCATCGATGCCTTTCTTGATAATGGCAGTTTTCTTGAAGTTGGAAGTGTTGCTGGCAATACTAAATACAAAAAAGATGGAACAATTGAAAGCTATACCGCTGCTAATTTCGTTGCAGGCAAGGGCAAAGTTGCAGATAGAGATGTTATTGTTGCTGCTGATGATTTTGCTATTCGTGGTGGCCATGCAGATGGCGCTGTTTGGGGGAAATCGGTAAGAAGAAAAGAATAACCAATTTTGAATGTAATGTTAATATTTAGTGTTTAGCTTTATGCAGAGCAGTTGGCTCGCAAATTGAAGATTCCAATGGTAAGAAGAAAAAAAAAAGGGTTACACACTTTGGCAATGTTTATATTGATTCAAAGCATTTTATAGGTCCGTTTGATTGATGGTAGTAGTGGAGGTGGATCTGTCACTCTCATGCTAGAAAAAGGGGCTACATATTTACCACCTTTGTTTGGTATGCATGATATGATTGCCAGTTTATCTGAAATCCCTGTCTGTGCAGCTGCATTGGGACCCGCTGTCGGATTAGGCGCTGCTCGAGCTACACTGACTCACTTTTCAGTGGTTGCAAATGACATTGGATCCTTGTTTGCAGCTGGACCACCTATTGTTGCTAATGCTACTTTTGAAACAGTCTCCAAGGAATCACTTGGTGGTGCTCTAATTCATACATCTAATGGTACTATTGATAATTTAGCCTCCAATGAACAAGATTGTTTTGATCAAATCCGACAATTCTTGAGCTATATGCCAACTAACAACTTTGAATTGCCTCCTTTCATGGCAACCGATGACTCTTGTAATCGCAGAGATGATGAATTGCTCTCAATTATACCTAAGCGTCGTCAAAGAATGTATCAAGTTCGTGATATTCTCACACGTGTTGTTGACCATAACTCGTGGTTCGAAGTTGGTTCTCGTTGGGGAGATGGTGCTGTTTGTGGTTTAGCCAGAATGAACGGTTATGTAGTTGGTATCATTACATTTGATTGTACATTAAAAGGAAGTGTTATTTCTGCTTCAAGTTGTCATAAATTCCGTCGACACATTGATTTATGTGATACATTTGGTATACCTATTCTTAACTTTGCAGATTATGCAGGTTTCTCTGTCGGTACATTGGCTGAAAAGGAGGCGTAAGTATATTTAAATAGTTTTTTTTATTGCGCAGCTTGCTAATTTGACTAAAAAAAGCACAATTCGTTACGGTTCCACACTTACAGCTGCTTTGTATCAATGCGATGTACCCTATTTCAGCGTTGTATTACGTAAAGTATTTGGTGTAGCAGGTGCTGCTTTTGTAGACAATCGAGTTCCCAATATGCGTATTGCATGGCCCAGTGGTGATTGGGGAAGTTTACCATTGGAGGGTGGTATTTATGTAAGCCATTATTTCAGATATGCTTATTTTATACATTCAATTGACATCAAATTGCATTTTAGGCTGCTTATCGTCGTGAACTAGATGAAGCAGGAGATAAGCGAAATGAATTATATGAAAAAATTATGGCTAAATTCGAAGCCGTAAGATCACCTTTACGTACAGCAGAATTATTTGATATGCCTGAAATCATCGATCCTCGAGATACAAGACCAGTCTTATGTCAATGGGTTAAAATGATGTACGATCATGTGTTACCACAAAGGTTGGAAAGAACTAAGGTTCAAGGACCTCGTATTTTGTATCGCCCTTAAGATTGCCTAAATTATAAAGATGTCTCGGTGAACAATTTGAGCAACGTAGCTTTTTCAGTTTGTAACCTGATTATCAGATTATTTTAAACAACAGTAAAACAATTTTATATTAAAAATTCAAGGCCATTTTTTGTACGTATCATTGTAATTATTCAATATGCACCATCTACATTCCATGTAGTATAATTATTGTCCAAATATGAACTGATATTAATGCATATTTTGCATACATTGAATACATGATTTACCATCATCATGAATTATTGATCTCTGTTTGCCTTGATGTGTTACCACGTGTCAAGTTTGATTTATATCAAAAAGGAAATTCAAGACGAGCCATTTAAACAACTTTCTGGTTTTCAATGGTTTTTAGCAACTTGATGTTGTTATGACAATGTCTATGTGATGTACCTGTAATTACAAGTGAGATCTAGGATAGGTACGCTGTATTTGGTTACCATGGGAACAATCAAGATGTTATCAGATTTTGATTCAACAGCCGATATATTTATCTTTTGATGCCTAGTTTTTGATTTATTTCAAGGAGAAGATTGTGAGTTTGAGAGACATTAGACAACGAGGCTTCCTACCTTTTCTTTAGCGGGGAATCATAACCCATAGTATGACAAAAACAACTGATGACGCTGTTTGGTTGGTCATCCCTTTTTTTTTCTTTTACAATATCTATACTGATTTTGGTTTATTACTTTCCCCTTTCTATTATTTTTATTGTTAGTTTCCTCCTATTTTTTTGTATCTTTTTTTTTTTTTGAAAAAAAAAACAAATACTTAATATATAAAAGAGAAAAGGTGTAAATATAATTACCATGGCAACCACAGAATTAAAATCCAATAAAGCAAATAATAGTAGTAGTTCTAGTAGCAGCAGCAGTAACAGCAACAGTAAAGAGGTAAATGTAAAATTAAATTCTAATGGTGGATATTCAGAGAAATCCGTAAATACGCCTGTAACTGAACCTCGCATGCCTATTGCACCAACTTCGCCAAATTATCCACCCTACGGCGCTACTACTGCTGCATACATGGATCCAAATCAAAATTATGATCTTTCTGCTGATCCTGCTGTCAACTATACTACCTATGTTTATCCTTTAAGTCCTCAATTTTCAGTTCAATATTATCCTGATTATTCAAATGGTTATCAAAGTTATCCTGGTTCACCTTCATTACATCCTCAATCACCTCCTATAAACCCCACTAGTCCGCCTTTTAGTCCTAATTTTCAATACCAACAAGGTATAGCATTATCACCTCCAACACATGCTTACATGTTGCCACCTCATTCTGCTCAACCTTTTCCTCCTCTTCATATTTCTTCACCTGTGTTGAGTGGCTCGAATTCAATTCCTGGTTCTCCTCCTCATCAATATTTACCAGGGCCTTATATTATTCAAACATCAACAGATAACAGAAATAATAGTAAAAAACATCATCATCAACATCAACAACATCAGCAACATCAACAGCAACAGCACCAAAAACAGCAACAACAACATCAACAACATCAACAACAATTGCAGCATCAGCATCAACAACAACAAATACATCAACAGCAACAAGAACAATTGCAACAACAACTGGAAGCTGAATTGAACTCATACCATACACACAACATTTATGTTCGTGGATTGTCTTCATCTACTACAGATGATTCATTTTTGGAAATGTGCCAAGTGTAAGCGATTTTCTTAATTTGGAACATATCATAACAACCCAGTTAAATTATTATCTCATTTAGATATGGTAGTATTGCATCCTCAAAAGCAATTATTGATCAAAAATCAGGTGAATGTAAAGGTTATGGATTTGCCATGTTTCATAATGAACAAGAATGCGAAGAAGCTATTGAAGGTTTGAATAAAGCAGGTCTTCAAGCATCTTTTGCTCGAGTTGGGCAGGTAATAAGCTATTAACATTTTTAATATAAACTCGAGTTTACTAAATTTTGTTTAAACTGCTTTAGGAATCATTCAGTTCTAGACTTAGACATCTTCAAGATGAAACTTCCACTAATATTTACATTTCTAATTTACCCTTGGATACATCGGAACAGGTAGATTTAGATTTATACAAACAACGTACAATACATTTAATAACATGTACAACAATCATAGAAACTTGAGGAATTATTTCATCCATATCAAACAATTTCAAATCGAATTTTGCGTGATCCTCAGTCTGGCATGAGTAGAGGTGTTGGGTTTGCAAGATTGACAGATAGAGAAGCTGCATCTGCCATTATCGAGAGATTCAATGGACACACTATTGAAGGTTCGTCAGCACCACTTCAAGTTCGTTTTGCTGATTCACCTGCCCAAAAAAAGTTGAAAAATCAAACGGCTCGCAGTAGAAAAATGGTTCGACCTCGAGAATTTCCGCCCATGGCAGCATTTACTATGAGACCTATGATGCCAATTACACCAGAAACTATGTTGGGTATTGCACCTGCTGTTTCAACTTCTACTTCTCTTCATCATATTCAGCAATATCATCATCCACAGTAAGTTTTTTTTTTTTTTTTACGTTATTATTTGACATTTTTTTCTAAGGATTATTGATTTTAGATTTGCCGCACATATGGTACCACAAAGACATGCTGTCAATAATCAAAAGCAAGACAATGAGAATAGTTTAGTATACGATATGGAGAATAAAATGAACATATCAGAAGCAACTACTGCTACAGCTGCATCCGACTGATACTCAATTTTATAATACTTTTTCTAAATAATAATAATAAAAAAATTTCAAACTGTAATAATTTCAAGGTTTTGGCGTTTCAAGGATTTTTACACAAATTCGAAAAATATGAAATCGACTAAAATAGCCTGGTACAACAAATATTGATATCAAAAGTATCTGTTAATAATTTTTATTTCGAATCAATTTTACTCATTGATCAATGCAATATACTATTTCAAATGGGTGTCAGAAATCATGAAACAATATTTTTATTTATTTATTTTCAATAAAAGAGTTTTTAAATTTTGCAGGTGCATTATCCTCATCAAATTCATCTTTTGCCCAGAAGGGTAATTCAGTCTCATATTCCCAACCATTGCAAGAATATTTCCAAGCATGCAAAAATATACACAATTGATCATAATTCTTTCCGAAAACAAGAGATGCACTGCATTCTTGACATCTTGTATCGTCAATTTCTTCCATTGATCCATTTGTAACTGCTGCTGCTGCTGCTGCTGCTGAATCAGGTTCATCCCATTCTTCCATAGGAGAGTATTCAAAAAGCTTGTCAACTAGTAGTCTTGCATCTTTTTCAACCATTCTTTCACCTGGTCGCATCCATGGTGACCAAGATGTACCATTGCCATATAAAGGATCATTGGCAATTGGGTATCCAAGATATCGAAGATGAACTCGAATTTGATGTGTACGACCTGTTAAAGGTTTGCATCGAACGACACTAGTTTTACCATTATAACTGAGACGTTCAAATTTTGTAATTGAAGCTTTTCCTTCATCATGAACGTAATTGATTGACATTTTATGTGAAATACATTTGATGGGCGCTTCACAAATGATTTCACCACTAAAAAAAAGGGGAGGGGGGGGGAGGGGAGATCAATATGTGCCTAATATATATAATACTATAATACTTACTCTGGAAATCTACCATCTACTCGACAAACATATTGCTTTCTAATTAAACCTCCAGACATTTCTCTTTCAATTTTCTTTGCACGAGCTGAATTCCTAGCAATAAGCATGAGACCCGAAGTAGGTAAGTCAAGTCGATTAGCGGCTACAAATGTAAAGAAATTAAGAATAATAATCATCATGCAATGAAATAAGACTTACGATAAAGTTTGGGTATATTACGCTCTTTTTTCAAAACATGTACAATTGTATTGTGTCTATAACGACCTGCTGGATGAACTGGCATACCTCCAGGCTTATCAACAACAAAAAGGTCTTCATCCTCATGTACAATCTTTATAGGTTGATCTGTGCAAGGTGGTTCATGTCGATGAATTTTGTGTCCAATAACATCTCCATTTTTAAGAATTGCATCTACTGTAACATGATTTCCATTGATTGTAAGTAATCCTCTTTCAATCGCATATCGCTGCAAACCAAAAAAAAAAAAAAAAAAAAAAAAAAAAAAAAAAAAAAGATTAATTAATTATCTCTATTTGAGAAATCAATGGTTACTTACATAATAATCCTCACTACGATCCCTGAATTCAGAGGAAAATACATCTAAAAGTGAACGTCCTAACCAACGACCTTTTGCAAATGATTTGTATTCGAAATAATAAGGCTTTACTTTACGCATTTCTATGTAAAATGTGTAAATTATTAGCACCATGAAACATGTATTTTATATATTGACAGGTACCATTTTCAAAGAAATAAACCGCTGTATGCATATCATCAACATCCCTGAAATCATCACTCTTTCTTCTACGGATTCTTTTCTCGGGTGGAATTTCTCTTTGCTTTGCAGCAAGCTTTGCAGCAACATAATAAGGGTTCTGTTCTGCCATTTTTCTTTTCTTTGCCGATCTTTCTCTACTGGTTTCTTTCTTTTCAGTCTAATAAGATTTGATTAGAGTTGAATTCATGTGCCAATTGACATTTCATTTACCTGTTCAGGGGTCTCTACTGGATTCTTTTCAATATCAAGCCCTTCTTGTTCTTGCTCGTTTAAACTCATGTAAGGAAAAAACAATAAAAAAGAAATAAATCAATAATTTTTTTAGAGGGATGTCAATACTTGAAAAAGGTTGATGAAAAGCCACACAAATATTAGATAAATTGCTAGTACAAATATCTTAGATAAATGTTCCATTATAAACACAAAAAACTCTTATATAAATTAACAGGCAAGGATTATTTGCATAACTAGTGATTTATTTTAACGAAGGTGAAAAAATGTGAATTGACAAACGATAAAATAAACAAAATGTGTATGTAAAAAGGCAATTTAAAAGACAAGAGCGGCACCCTTGGTCTTCTTATCACCACCCAATTCGAAGTGCTTACATCTCTTGATGGCGAGTTGCATCTTGTACTTACAGGCTAAACAAGAACGAAAAATTAATCACCACACAATGTAAAATCTAACAAAATAATACAACTTACCAGTACACTCAAGACGGAGGACAATCTTCTTGGTAGTCTTGGCCTTCTTGTGGAAAACGGGCTTGGTTTGACCACCATAACCGGCTTGCTTACGGTCATAACGTCTCTTACCTTGAGCGAAGAGAGAAGCCTTACCGGCCTTGTATTGAGTGACCTTGTGAGGAGTGTGCTTTCTGCACTTGGTACCCTTACAGTAGGTGTTACGGGTCTTGGGAATGTTGACCTAATTTCAACAAATTGTGTTAATAGATTTGCATCCAATTTCGAATTAAATCATCCATCCAAAATATATATAAAAAAAACTATCCTAAACTATACATCCATCTCTTTTTTCCTGTCATCAATCCATTGATTGAATTGAATCATCTATCTAGTCCGTTTTCCCAAAACATTATATACGCTGAATTTTAGTTACTACATACCATTGCGAAAGGAGGAGAGGGGGTACTACATGGTTTACACGATTTGCGAGTATTATTAAACCCAAAAAAACTCAATCGACTGGGCTGCCCCGAGTGATTCAGTTGTTTAAACTCAATTTTTTTTCTCGAACTTAATGATTGGGATTTATTCAAACATACGCTTGTATATGTTATTGTGTAGACTCTGCTACATGATTTCAGACAATTGGTACAGCTAAAAAAAAGTCAAAAATTAACGATTCCATGCATTTAGTATCGTCTATCGACCTCAAAAAAGCTAATCTTGACACCATGAATGGGAAATAAAGCCCCACAATCCTTAAATAACGGTATCTTTACCTTGAAATATATTGAATTTCATATCATCTACCTCTAAAATTAGGTATTCCATAGAACTGAAATAACAATTTGTATTTTCGAGTCTTAAATCAGATTATTGTTTATATCGTAGCGTTGACATTGCGTTTTTGCATTAATCGACTTCAAAATCGGAGCGTGAGACCGTTTTTTTATAAACATGAAAACAAAAATTACATACATATGATTAAGGCATTATAGAACGTACAGTAAAAAGCTAATTGATCTCACAAAAAACTAAAGGTTTAAATAAATTCTTTAAATGTCAAAAAAAGAGCAAAATTATGGAGAAAAGCGGAGTTTTCTATTTCATGCTTCACATCCAAGATGCCCATTTTGCAAATCGAATATACAGTACCTTTGAAGAAGATCTTACTAATGAATTTTTTTTTTATTCAGTACCTGAGATGCTATGAATTAATACTGAAATAATTAATTTTACTTGCCATGCCTTGTGGATTCAAATAACCTATTTAAACACCTGAATATGAAAATTTACAGCTTAAAATTGAGGTGTTTGAAAGGTTCTATCTCAACGTAAACGCAAGCTACAACATTTTGCGAATAATGAAAAATGATTGTTTTGAAAAGCTTCATAACATATTTGAGTATCAAAACTTTTTTTTTTTTTATGATTTTTTTTTTTGTTTTTCGAGATTTTCGAGTACTGGAAATATAGTAAAAAAAGATTTTTTATAACCATGTAATAGAGCTATTCCATATCTATCGGATACATTTTCTCTTTTGAAAAAATATTGATTTTTGGTAGAGAAAAGTCAAGATTAATGAATTTTTAATTTCATCGAGTTTTTCCCTTGTGTTTGGTCGACCTCAATTTTCAAAATTCCGAAAAATTAGGCCTAAAATCCAAATTTCTCAACAACAAATGCAGCTAGAGTAACGATCAAATACTCAGACTGTAGGTAATTTTTGAGGCTATCATTTGATTAAGTTTGTTCTGTATGTTTATTTGTAAAATATGGAGTTTTTGCTCAAAAACAGCTATTTTAAACTTGCTAACTTATGGAAATGTTTTGTGAGAATTTTTTTTTGTAAACTATGCATTACAATTCAGAATTAAATTTCCTACAAAAAACTCTTAATAAGCTAATCTTACTTACTATACGTTTTTTTGAGTTATATGATATTGAAAAATTTGCGATCATTTTCAGGACAAAAATACATTTATGTTTTCAATCCCCGAACGAGTGCCCATTGTTGGATCTGAAAAAACATTATAACGATTTGAGTAAATTTCAGGACCTGTCTTATATTTCTTCCTAAAAAAAAATGTACCCAACTTTAATCACATGAGCACATATCAAATAATCTATAATCTGTCATCACTTGCGATTGTATGATTTAAGGAACTATTTAAAAATCTATATCATTGCTACCTTTGATCTCTATCCAAGGTTTGAATAACTGAATACCTTCTTTGGTTAGTTTTTTATATGGTTTTCATAATAACAATCGAGTATGTTTTATGAGTTTATGAACAGGAATGCATATACATCATTTTTCATTTAACTACATAGATATATCATGAAAAAAAGATCTACATTTCATATTCATTAGGTATAAGATACTCCTGTAATATAGAATCCTGACATGTTTGGTATGCATGCTTGTTGATTCTTGATTATATTCAAAGCCATGTACTACTTGAGAGTTTGGTATGAATAGTTCGCAGCAGTAAAAGCTTACGGCATTATAACAAAATTCTTATCAGCAGTTGCTCATCATGTGTTTGATGTGGAACCTTCTGATATGATAAAAACAGCAGGATAAAAGAGAACATATTGAAACATATGACAGCAAGGTTGTCAATTGTGTCGGATGTCAATTACAAGCTTCTTTTGCGTTCTTTTTGGGCTGATTTTCAGCCTCTGGGGGGAGAGAGGGCATAAAAAAAAAAAAAAAAAAAAAAGGGAATTATTCTTCTCTCCGCCTAAACGACAAATCGATACACCTATCCATGAAAATGATAAAAACTTTTATTTTTATATACTTTTCAAAAAGAAAAAAATGCTTCAGTAAATTAAACATGTTAATAATTTTTTTAAAGTATAACAATTGCATTCAAGTTTTTTTTCACTTGATAAAAATATTCTTTAAAACTAATGAAGCGAATTATTTTAGACTTTTTTTTATTTGTCCGCTGCTACTAAATTGTTATCGTGCAGATCAAAAGATTTCATATCGTCTCAAGATAACATACAAGTCAAGATAGTATCTTCCCTCATCAAGTCTCATTGAAGACTGTCATTAATAATTATTATTTTGAGTAGATGGTGCGACTGGCATTATATGCATACGTATCATCTGCTACGGTAGTAGAAGGTTTTGATTTACCCCCTCTCATGCCCCCACCCCCCTGAGCGAAGAAATTATATTAAGATCGATCATTAGCATGTCATTGGCTATAATCTATATAATGATGCCACTATGATGATTGATGCACAATGATTTAAATGGCAATACGAAAAATTGGATATAATTGAGAATTCTGACGTGTTGATAGAAATCGGATATATATTTTTTAAAAGGATAAAATGCCAAATTTGTTTTTTTTATAGCAGGTATTTACGTACTATTCTTGGCTTTCTGAACATAGTGAAAATAAATGTCAAAAAAGCCAAGAAATTCCTTTCCGAAGTGCATAAACATTGGCAAAACAGTTTAGCAGTGTTAGTTATGTTGTACCAGTTGTTAATTTATTTAAATGAATTACCAAATTATAATTCAGTTGCGGTGAATTGTAGGAAGATTTATCTCTTGGGTATTTTTAGTATGTACATGTATATATAGCATTGGAATAGCAGCAAACAAATTTCAAGATGATAAACATGTATAATCTTATAAAACCACATTTCCATATTTAGTTTACTTTGAAGGTGCACGGCCGAGTACACCATTTTAGAAAATACAGGCAGTATCCTTCCTTTTTTTAAAAAAAATTTAATATATAAATTATTCAATATATATTTGATTCAAAAAACATGACAAAATATTATATTCCAAACAAGTATAATAAAATAATGGAGAAATCATCACATTGATTTATTATTTTTTTACCCCTGAATTTTTATAGATGTCCTACCCACACAAATACATACACGCAGTTGAAATACTATCATTCAGGTAAATTTCGCTCTCCTTCAAATCAAAAAGTCAATTTTTGAGTAAACTCGTCCTTTGAACGAATATGTAATCTAGCTTTTCTAACCTTATCTCCGTGAAATTCGCTTTTATGCCCCGTAAAATTTAACCTTTTTGTAGTCGTTTTGTATTGCGCGGACTTAGAGAGCGCACTTGAGTATGATGTTGTACAGGAGAAAGGAAAAACAAGGCAATATGGAAGATTTTAGATGAATAAAGCAATTTAACATTCCATTTTAATTAAGCAAGACAAAAAAAGAGAAGCTAAATACTAAATATTTTTTACTTTTTTATATCTTTCTATAAATGTGTGTATTTAACATATGGATTTTATAACAAGATATTGTTAAATATGAACATTTGAAAGAGAAATATGTATATTTAGCATTGTTTCCAAAAATGGCATGTTTTAGAAGGTGAACGGACACCTAATTCAATATAAATGAACAAAATATATAAATCCAACTCCCTCGAGATCGCCGAATAGTTAATAAATCGATGATTTTGAAAGAGTAATAAATTATGATGAAACAGGGGGATGCTTAACCTTTTACAAACTAATAGGTAACACAATGAGTAAGGTACTGTATATACAGAAGTTCGGAAAAAGAGTAAGAAGGGGGGAGGGAACAAATAAAAAAGATGGGGGGTAGGCAAAGAAAGTAAGTATAACGTTTGTAAAGGAAATGGAAATCAGGATTTATACAAGAGTTGACTGATCCCGATAACCTGCTAAGCGTATGGGGACTACCTGGAATAGTAAAGTAAAAATGAGGATTTGATTGTTGTTTTTTTGGGGGGTATCACTGTGTGTGTATATATAACAAAAAGGTACGGCGGTACAACAGCAACAACAAATAGTGCATGCAAAAAATGCTATACTTTTAAGATATGAGATATGTGATTTAAAGCGTACGAAAAGAAAGAGGTACGAGAAAAAAAAAAGAAAAAAAAAAAAGATATACATGTATATCTTCTAGAAAACACTCTCATACATCCCAAGGACACGGATTTCAGCTCAAATGATAACATCAATTGTCTATAAATATAAAAATCATGAAAACTATTTATAATCACATTCGCCAAAAAGTGTTTAGCGTAACATGTCAAACTGACTATTACCCACTTTTTGATCAAAATTTTCGATCGATCAAAATTTATAATATGTAATTTTACACGACAGGAACTTTATATATAACTTTGAACATGTTTTTTGTATTTTATTTCATAGAGTATATATATATATAGAGAGAGAGAAAGTTGAGAATCAAAAGCAAATAATATTTATAATAACAATTGTTGGAAAATAAAGAATAGAGATTTTTTTTTGTTGTTTTTTTGGGTGTTTAAGTTGTTGGTATATGTACATTAAACAAAGTAATTTCAAGGCACATGTGAAATGAATATTATATTCCAGTCGTAACAAGCATTCTACATGTGTGTGTGTGTGTGTGTGTGTGTGTATGTCTGTGTGTCTGTGTGTCTGTGTGTCTGTGTGTGTATATAGATTATTTTTCAAAAGAACCAAACGAAATTGTCCTCATGATAAATAAAAATCATGACCATTACCGCTTTGTTGGCGTTGATGTGATTGTTGTTGATGTTGTTGGTGATGGTGATTCATATTAGTAGAAGAGAAATTAGTATAAGCTATGAATAGAATACGTTAGAAATAATGTTAATATATTACAATGCTTCTATACACTTACGATTTGTTGTTGCTGTTGTTGTTGTTGTTGTTGTTGTTGTTGTTTCAGATGGTATATAATAAGGTTCAAGTAACATGGGATGAATATTATCAGTATATAAATCATACAGCACGTTTGCATTTGATGATGAAGGAGACGCCATATCAAAGTAGTTTGGGGGTATTAATGGTTGGGTTATTATTAGTAGTATTTGGAGGGTATGTTAATAGTGATGAATGTAAACGATTATCATCAATAGGTGACCAAGGAGAGTCAATGAGTGAAGCGGTAGGAGTATTTATCATTGGAGTAGCACTAAAAGTATCAGGTACATACATCGGTAATTGTTGAGTCATACTCATAGTATTAGGAACAGATGTTGTAGTAGCAACAAGTAATGATTTTGTTTGTTTGACCATCTTATTTTTCTTTTGCTGGTGACCTACAGGTGTGGCAACGACAACAGCATGCTGTTTATTGTTGCCTCGCATGGCTTCAGGGGTAGGTGGAGGAGATAATTGTGGATCAGATATACTAGCCTTTCTTTTAAGAGAAGGTTTCATTTCATCTTTTACTATTAAAGTAGATGTTTCGCTAATATTATCATCATTATCAGTTTTCTTGACAACAGCAGAAGCATCGACAGAAGCAGTAGCAGCAGCAATATTAGGCTTCTCATCTTGATTAGGTAACTGTTTCTTTAGTTGATTGCTTGATGCTTCGGCTTGCTTTCTAAGTTTTTCGTTTTCTAAACGTAACTTTTGAATTTCAGAAGTAAATGTTGTTTCTCTTTTCAAGCTAGATGATACTATACATGTCTATTAGTATACAATGACTGTAAAGTTTGATAGATGTACTATCTTACCAAATTCAAGTGATTTTGCTACAATCATTGTTTTACTAGGTCGTCGAACAGTTTGGAGCGCTGGAAGTGCATGTGCAAGTTGTTGAAATTTAACATTTAAATGTTCACGGCGTTGACGTTCCAAAGCATTATGAGCAGATCGTCTGTCATTATGAGCAGATACGTCACTATTTGTTTAGAAAATGAGTTATTTATGCATATACATATATAACAAATTTGATTGTCTTTTTCTATGTACCTTTCATCTAATGTCATATTGGCAGATAAAGTCATACCTTTATTATAGAAAGGTTAATTTGGGTCCACTAAAGTTGATCATAAATATTTGATTTACCGAAAAATCCATTATTTGGATTTCTTAAAGATTGACCATTAGTAGTAATTCTGAACTTTTCTGAAGGCATATGATATATGAATCAAGGGGAAGGGATATATAGATGAACTATAAAAAAAGAAAAGGAAAAAGAAAAAAGAAGAAAAGAAGTGGGGTAGATGTTGTAAAATTTGCAATCTTTTTATATGTTTTTGATGGGGGGAGGCGTTGGGGGGGGGGAGACTAAAGAGGAAGAAGGGGAGGGGGTCTTCTTTAAAGTTTATAATAACACAGGATAATGAGGGGGGTAAAGAGAGGTGGGGGGGATGAAGAACAAGAAGAAATTACATTACATTGTACTGTCCCGATATAAAATATCCTGTAACACAACAGTTATTATAAAAAATGAGCGAATAATTAGTGATCAGCAAAGAAAAATTTCATTTCTTTATGCACTATTATTATTTTTAGCATCTGAAAATATTTCTTCCAAATTGAATAGATACGTCCGAAATTGCCATATTTTTAATACTGATTTTTATATTATCACATTTACTATTCCTGGAAGCAGGGCGAGGAAGAGGAGAAAGGGATGTATCTTTTTGCAAATATCATATTTAGATTTAAACTTGGAATAACATTGGTTTATTTCAACGCCACAATATATATATATATACGATTATTATCGATTTTTCATACATGGATGGACATGTATACAATATGTCACTTTTTAATAAATACAAATCAAGTATAATATATACATGGCATAACATTTTTATCATCATCAGGATGGTCCATGCCATAATATATACATATATTTCATTATTACGATAAGTATGCATTGCTACCATGTTACTACATACATGCATTACACACACAACGAATACAAGCGTAGTCATGGCAACAGCAATCTCTAATGTAATGTATCTCTTATTCAACTAATTTACATCAAGTTCCTGCATTATTTTATTAATTTATACAAAATCTTGTAGAAAAAGAAGAAAAAACAAAGAAGAAAATACTATGGTTTTTTGTATCGTATATATATATATATAATATATATATATGAATATACAGCGATCGATCTCTTTACATAAAATTAGTGCTCAAGAACAATGAAATAGCATTAAACTTTTTTTTTTGTGTACCCACAAGTTAACAGAGTGACAAAATTTAGGCAAAATTAAGCGTGAATAATAATCTTTTTTAGATAAAAATGTTATCATATAGTGTATAGTACATCATCATGAGATGCGTTTATTTTTAAGGAGTGAGTAAAATATAAAAAAACGAGACCTTACGATTTCTTCTTTTTATATATACATATGTATATCACATGTCTCTTCTTTTACATTTACTGTTTGATATCTATATGAAAATAAAAAGATGTATTTAATGGATTCCTCCCCCAAAAAGATTAATACAATATGTTATTTATTTAATGACAGATCTCCAACTAGTAACACATTGCGCAACCCATGCATCTCTTTGTGGTTATACAAGAATGCAATAATTGCCTTTCAACGATTTGAATAGTAATAATACGGAACATATTTGTGCCTAATATACAGTATACATCCATAATTTATATACATAAAATAGATAACAAACATAACCTTATAACACTAAATATAAACATACATGTGTGTGTGCGAATAAAATTAACACATTTTACCCCTTTATTGATATTAAATCATGAAAAATTACACAAAATAACTCTTTTTGGTTAAAAATTTAAGTGCGCGGACGCAGTGAGTTTTTTTATTCATCAGGAAATCCACCAAACCCAAGATTTGTACCAACCATTTCTCTTTCCCAGAATTGTAACATGTATTGATCCACATGTCCTACATTCAATTGCATGTTTTCGTCATCCTCTTCTTCTTCTTGTTGTTGTTGTTGTTCATCTTGGTCAGACTGTGGTTGTTGTTCGACATTTAACTCTTGGTCTACGTCTGCTTCTTCCTCCGCTATCACATCGTGTTCTTCGTCATCATCACCATCTTCTCCTTCGGTATCATTACAAACACTAACTTGTCTTGTAGGTGTAGAGCTCATAGTAGGTGTAAATGGAGATGCTGGTCCTGATGGAGTATCGCTCATTATTTGTCGATTTTCGTCAAATTCATTTTCATCCATGTTTAATTCCTTTCTAGCGGCAATGGCAGCAGCAGCATCTGATTCATCTTCGGCTTGCAAAATAGCTTGTTCGTAATCTATAGGTTTTCCGGTATTATTACTAGCGATAGTAGGTCCAGATCCAACAACCTCAGGTAAATCTTTCCACCATTCATTCTTGTTGAAATAATCATCTGTGAAATCACCTTCTTGAATGATAACATTATCAAGCATTCTATAATTTTTCAATGTTAATAAAAAAAAAAAACAAAAATATTTTTACTTGTTCTAGTACCTTTTCTGGTTTGCCTTTTTGAAAATGTTTTCTTCAATAGTAAATTCAGTTACGAATCTATAAATATGAACATCTCTCGTTTGACCAATACGATGAGCTCTGTCTTGACATTGTTTGTCCATTGAAGGATTCCAGTCTGAATCATAAAAGATAACGGTATCAGCACCAGTTAAGTTAATACCTAAACCACCACTTCGAGTAGATAAAATAAAGCACATTATACGCTTATCATTGTTAAAATGCTCCGTCATTATTTGACGTTGTTCAACTTTGGTAGCACCATCCAAACGTAAATAACGATAGCCATGCATATTCAAAAATGTCTCCAAAACGTCCAAAACTCGAGTCATCTGTGTAAAGATTAAAGCACGATGACCACCAGCTGCTAGAGTACGTAATAATTGATCCAATTTCTGCAATTTGCCGCAATCATACTGTAATAAACGCTTATCTGGAAATGCGATTGACAGCCTAGACTCAATCGGATGAAAAATGTCATTTTCTACACTAGTTGCTGACTGTATTAACTGCATTTGCATATTATTTGGTTGCTGTTGAATGGTTTTTCTATCTACATTCATAACGACTTTAGGTGTGACAAATCCAAATTGTTCCAATACATGCGAGTTGTTTTTAATTCTATCTTTATAACTTGATACAGCTTGATACACAGCCTCGCATTGATCGAGATATTGTTTAGGATTATGCGAAAACATGTACTTTATAGATGGAGATAACAGGGCGATTAGATTAGCGTCATAGAGAGGTCTTTGTGCACATCGGAAGTGATTTACATAATGGATCATTTGCCATCGACTCAGAGCATGTATGTGCATCTGCATTTCCCGATACTTTGCATATTTCTTTAGATCTTGGTAATAGCTACTTGAAGAAATCCCACGCGATTCAGCAACTGTAATGCGCTTTTGATTAATAGAAATTTCATTCATAATTTCCTTAGTTGCTTCTAAACGCAATGTATCATCAGCAACTGTTTGACTAAGGATCTTGTTTTGATTTGTATCCGTAATTATTAGATTTAAGAATCCAAGGCTGACTTTATCTTGAGTTTGTTGTGGCATGCGTTTACGAATTAAAGTTTCCAAGTACTGACCATTGAATTGAACTTGATCATCCATCGCAAAGCTAGTCAAAATAGGACGTTCTTCAAACAAATCAGGGTGATTGCATACTTTACGCAGTTGCATTAAACAGTTAATGATACTAAGGAAATTACCACTAGCCAATGTTTCTCTTGTTTTGCCACGACCCATGAAATCATCATATAGATAACGTTGACGTTTAGAAAGTCGACAATAGACAATATGTTCATGTTTTTCGGGCATTTGTTTCTCTACATCTGCCTTTAAGCGACGTAACAAGTAAGGTCGAAGTACGGTATGAAGCTTTTGAATAGCTGCACGTGATTCTTCATCCATGCCTGGTTGTTGTTGCTCTTTATTCTCAATCATGCGATCTACGGGATGTGAGAACCATTCTTGAAACTCCTTGAGATTTGCAAATCCAATAGGCATATCTTGAGAGACACCATTTGGCATCAAAAAGTATAATAATGACCACAATTCCATCAAATTATTTTGTAATGGTGTACCTGTCAATAGTAGTCGACGTTTTGAATTGAAATTAAGCAATACTTGCCAACGCTGAGACCTGAAGTTTTTGATATGATGAGCTTCATCTAAAATAAGATATTGCCATGCTTTTCGACGGAACATGTTTTGATCTTGCAGAACGAGTTGATATGAAGTAATACATACATGGAATGCATTATCCTTTGACCATCCAACTCTTTTCTCTTTACGTTGTTTGGGTGATCCATAGTATGTCATAATCTTGAAACCAGGTAACCACTTTTTGAATTCCATTTCCCAATTCAATATAACGCTGGTAGGTACTACTACTAAATGAGGTCCCCATACTTGTTTTTCACAAGCTAAATGTGCCAACAATGCAATCGTTTGAATAGTTTTACCAAGACCCATTTCATCTGCAAGAATACCATTTAATCCATTATTGTATAAACTTGAAAGCCAATCAAGACCGACATGTTGATATTCACGCAAAGTACCACGCAAAAGAAATGGAATAGGTGTATTGAATTTGCTGCTATTTGAAGCTGTGTTATTATTATTATTATTATTGTCGAAAATATTGGTGGAAGATGATGCAGATTCCATAGACTGGGATACTTGTTTATTGTCATCATTCTGGTTGCTTTCGTCTGCTGATATTATTTCATCATTTAATTGAGCAAGTGTTGATCCTTCCATAGATGTTGATGATAATTTTCTACGTTTAGTATCAGGTTCCTCTGTACCATCAATTGGCATATTATCAGATTCTGATTCAAGTGATCTTTTATTTGATTTATCTTTCTCCTCCTCCTCCCCTTCTTCTTCTTCTTCGTCTTCTTCGTCGTCCTCTTCATCATCAGCGTCATTTTCAACATTATAATTGTACTTTTGTATCAACTGCTCTACTGTTAAATTGGCATCATCATTAAGAGCATTTAACTCCTCATCATCATCTTCACTTTGGCCATCATCTTCAATTGGAACATCTTCTGCATCAGAAACATTTGAAAATTCTGCATCATCTGTAGCTGCAATAGATGATGATATTTCACTCTCGTTATCTTCATCATCTAATTGAGTAGCATCTGTTTCCGTATTCATTTGTTCATCTTGTTGCATTGAATGATATTTTGCCATTAACTCTTCCACTGTCAAATTTTGATCATCTTCTAATTCCTTCAATGCAGTTTCATCATCTTCACTCTCATCTTGATCAATTTCAATCATATGATCTCTAATATCTTCTTTATCATTCTCTGCATCATCTTGCCACATATCATCATCTTGTGCCACTTCTGTTACTTTTTGTTGTTGTCTCAATTCTTCATTACGCACATTTAGCATATGCTCTGAATGTTCCAAAATCAATTCCAAATGACGGCGGCCTTCTTGAGCTTGTTGTTCCTTCAAAACTTCCTTTAATCGTGCCTCACATACACGTTCTACAACCTTCCACTTCTTTTTCACTTGCTGTGATGTCCATTTCGCTAATCTAACAATACGCTTATTTTCTTCTCGTTCAATACGTTCATCATGTGTACGAATATTTTCCCAATAACGTTCAATTGCTTTGGCGCATCGACGAGCAGTATTGCGTTTATATCTTTGATTTAAATGAAAGTTTTTAGAGACAATAGCCATATCAGATAATAAATTTTCATGGTGTAATGGTGGGTTATGTTTATGTGCATTTTGTTGTTGAGGTCTTCTATTGGCAATTTCTTTCAAATGAGGTGTAGAATAGCCTCCTCTCTTTTTAAGATCGTTGATTTTTTGACGAATAATTCGTTCCTTTTCTACAAGAATTTCGCATGCCTCAGGTGTAATGTCTTCATTTTCGTCAATTGCAATAAATGAGTTGATATAATCATCCAGGGTTTCAAACTGTCGGTTTTGTCGGCGTAAACCTGTTCCTGTACTAATGGTATTCACAATGGGTGCCATAGCTAGGCTACTAGAGCTGCTGTTGGTGGCGGTGCTAACATGTGTTGTACTGTGAGCATTGGGTATAGTGTGTATCGATTCATAAATAGCGCTTTGAAGTAAATCAACTAATGATGGATCCTGCTTAGACGATACAAATGTTTCTTTTGATTTGATAGATTTCCACATATCATAATCTTCTACATACTATTAAAACCATCAAATGTCAATTTCACACAATAGATATATCAATTTTTAAATTTTACCTTGTTATAACGAACATCATTGATAAATGCATTTGGTTTATATTCAAGCATATTTTGGAACAATTCTAAATGATACAACTCTTTGACAGCTTTGTCGTGATCTTTTTGAAGTTTTTCCATGCGAGCCAGTCTTTGTGATATCAAATCATTCTTTTCCATGTCCAGAGATGATCTTGGCTTTGGCAGAAGTTTTTGCCTTGCATTTTTATATAGTGGCATTGTTGGAACTCTCTTTATTGCTGCTGGAGGGTTTGTTCGTTTTCGCTTTTGTCTGTTTTGTTCCTCATTCAGCGTCTCTTTGATTAGTTGCTTAGTTTTTAATTTTGGTTTAGGTCCTGGTTTTCCCTTTGGTCTTCCCTCTATTAACTTTGGCCCTGGCTTTGGTCCTGGTTTCCCTTTAGGTCCTGGTTTTGCTTTGGGCCCAGGTTTTGGTCCAGGTTTTGATTTAATTGTTGTTGTTGTTGTTGCAGGGTTTGATTGAGGTTTTGGCCCAGGCTTTGGCCCAGGCTTTGGCCCAGGCTTTGGCCCAGGCTTTGACCCAGGTTTTGGCCCAGGCTTTGCTTTTGGCTTCGGGCCTGGTTTTCCTCTGGGTTTTGCTAACGTTGGTGATAGTGGTGTCTCTAAAGTTTTGGATTTCTGAAGTTGTGGTGATGCTGCTTGTTGTTGAGACGGCTCATTACTAGAAGTTCTATTTCTACTACGTCGAGCTCCTTCAATAATATTACATCTATTGAGATCTCCATCTGTGTCAAATAATGATGTTGATTGCTTGGTTTTCAACTTTTGCTCGATGAGTTTTGCTCTTTTTGACAGCCTTGGAGACGCATCGTTCGCGTTTTGTTCTACTGGTGTTGATTCCTTTTTATCTACTAGAATAAACTTTAAATTCAAACATTTCATACGGTCTATTTCAAATGATTTTACCTTGATCTGACATTAATTGAAAGTCTATGACCCAAGTTTGAAAAAAGAATAAGAGAGAAAAGGTTTACAATAAGAAGAAGCTTTAGTTGGCTACGAACAACAGACAAATCCTTTTGAAACTACGCGTAAGAAACAGCATTCAACGAGAAATAGTCAATCACAGAGGTTGCACATGCTTTTATAGATGACTTGAATAAACACCCATCGCATTGTTTTTATAAAGAAAAAAAATATAATGTTATTTGAAATATACATAAAAGTTTACTCAAGTTTAATTTTTCAAAATATCGTACTTATATCTCTCTTAAAAATCCTTTGAAACTGATTTTCTCGATTTTTTTTTTTTTTCGTAAAAGCTCTTTCTTTTTTAAACCACGTGACCTTTTCTAGAAAATAATCAAAATTTATAAATTCATGAAAAATAACATGAAAATCGTTAATTCAATGCAATTTATGATGAAAAAAAAATATTGAATCGAATTACGTATACTTTTTAATATTATTCATTGATTTTTATTTAAATATCCAGAATAAATAGCACATTAAAACCTTTTAAAAGGCATGTCTCATCTAACAAGGCAAAATTTTGGATGGACAAAATGATGTGAGGGTTTTATTTCATAATTTTTTTTTTTTTTGTTTGGCAAGGAAGATTAATAAAACTAAGAACTAAAAGTATGTATAACATAAGTAATGAAAATGGTGATGTTGGTGAAGAGTGAGGGGGAGGGGGAGAAGGGGAAATTATTAAATATAAACAAAGATTTGATATTTATTTCACATCAGAGGTGAAATCAAAATCAAAGTTTGCAAAGTGGAGCCAGTCCGCTTGTTGGATCATGTTTGGAGAGGAAGGAATATCAGCAATGAAATCATCAACATATGACGATGATGGATTATTATCAGAAAATAATAGGGATGGAACATCATCATTACACCAATCGCTCGAGTTAAAATCACTGAAATCATTGTTCCACTCTTCGTTATCAGCAATGATGGATGAAGGCGGCAAAGTAGGTGAATCCATTGTCATCGTTGTTGTATTTCCAGCTTCCATGTTTAATTCATCAGAAAACAAGCTAATGAAATTAAAGTTGTTTTTGTTTACTTCTTCTTTTGTTGCATCTGCTTCTTGTTCTTGTTGAGCTGATTCTTGGAATGTCTTGATGAGATTTTTACTTCTTTCTTTAGCTTGACAAAGAGCAGATAATGTAATGATTCGACCATTATTTAAAATGTGTTGCTCTTCATCGCCATCTTCTTCATCATCATCATCATCATCATCATCGTCTTCTTCTTCTTCTTCTTCTTGGATTTCTTCTTCTACTTCATTCTTATTATCAATTAACTGGTGTAAATCATGCTCAGGTAATGCTGCTGTTGTGATTGTAACCTGTGCTGATTCTGTTGCCAGCTCATTCGAAAGAGATATGTTGGTTGCAATAGTGTTACATCTTGAGCAACAGTAGCTATCCTCCTTTGTAACACCGCCGGAACATCTCAAATGAAGCCATTTATTGCATTTGGTGCATTCAATCATAGTATCAGTATCATCAGCAGGATTTTCACAAATACAGTCAATGATAGCATTGCTTTCAAACTTGATGATCTTTTTACATTTCTGTTTGTGATAGATGAAACCATTTCTGGTCTTGTAAACTTTTCTGCAAGGTTCGCAAGTGAATTGGCGATTCTTTTTACTAGGTGGTTCGTTTTCATCATTGTTAATGTCAGCATTATCCTCCTTGAGCGATCTTTTCTTACTGTTGCGTTGCATATTTGGAAGTGGTGGCTTTCTGGGTGAAGCATGCGGCGATGCTAATGGTTCGTGAGGATTGATACGGCGGCTTAGTAGTTTTAATTCCTCAGAAGACATTCGATTGTGATGATTGATAACAGTGCTTGCTGGTAAATGATGAATAGCGCCAATCGTTTTACCACCCATAGTAGGTCGCTGTATAGTTTTTTCAATTTTTTCGTTGCGAATATTGGTTGTAAAGGTTTGTGGAATTACTTTGATAGGTTGTTTTGATTTGGTGAAAGGGTGGTGAACAGTTGGCTGATCGTAAGGGGATGAAACAAACACATGGCTATTCCAATTTTCTTTGGATGCTTCTTTTGGCTTATTTGGTTGAATAGATTTAAGCTTTTTGAACTGCTCATTGCTAAGTGATTGGTTATCTATTGAGGAAAAAACCATGGAATTCCTAATATTACATATTTTTTCTTAAATTAAACAAAAACAAACACTTTTATATCATCTTAATTTAATTACGTTTTTTGTGAGTTAAATATATTAGAAGAGGGTGTTAGTCCTTTGCTAATAGCTCCAGTTTTCATATTTTCCATAATATCTCTTCCAAATAAAATAATAGGGAAGGGAAGGAGATGGGAAAGAAGAAGAAAGAGAGGTTATCTAGTGAAATTTCACCTAGAAAACTTACCCACTACTGACTGTTAAAATCAACTAAAGTTTTTTTCTTGTGTTTAGTTTTATTTTTATCCATGATTTCGAAATCAACATTTGCCTACTAGGAAAAGAATAGAACAGCGACAGACTAGGGTTCTCTTCTGTAGTCTAATTTGAGTGAATTCTGATCATGATAATATAAGCCCAAGGCACTATCATCATTTTATAATATCAAAAAGTTATACAAATCATGGTATGACTATATCAAATTCTCGTTGCGGAAAGGGATTAGCATATTATCATTTGGTGAAACGTGCAATAAAATGCCGTGCCTCAAGAGTGATATTACAAAATCAACATTTTCGAATTTTAACATAATGCCACTTCGCGTCATATAAATCAAATGTATACTAATATCTTTACAATATTTTAAACACAAGTGTATATAGCAGATCTGCTAAAAATTTAATGGCATATAGTTCAAGAGTACAAAACTTTATCTTTATTCATTATTCCATAACATGGTTTTCTTGGATCACACAAAAGGTTTGATGACTTTCAAACTCTTGTCATACCCACGTTGAACAATAAGAAATCATCGAGCGGTAATTTGATAACCACTTCCGAACCACCGTCATTCACAAAGATCAATGCAATATCATGCTTTTGGTCCCAGTTCCCAGAATTTCGCAGCATCTTTTATTATAATCTACGCCAATTCGATGCATATCATAAGCAAACGCCAATGACCCGCGCATGACATATGTATTATATTATTCTGACAAACATTTCCTCCTTTGTTACTTACATTATACTCCTCAAAATGACTACGCAGTTGATTTCATGTTTAGTTTAATTTCAGGATATTATTGACTTATGTGTTATGATATGATATATACGAAATATGCTTTATGCAAACCAAAAATATCAGCTCAAATGAGTTAATATAATAAATCAAAATAAAAGGCCCTTTTCAACTATAACAAGATGGCATCCCCTTTCCGTCGATCTTAAAACTTTATTAGTACAGTCTCTCGTATATATATTATTTATACGAATATCTTGAAAAAATATCACACACCCTAAATAAGTGCCAAAATTATAGTAAAATGTATCGAGTGTCTTACATCTATACTTATGTGCCTTGAAAAAATACTGAATTTCAGACCAACTATCTAATAATATATAACGGCAATTACAACTGACAGGTAGCCCTACTCAATATATATTTAAAATATCCTCACATTTCAATTACAAGTGGTTTTTTACATCTACTTTAAAGGTACATCTGAAACATGCACTGCGAAATGGTCCAAACCCTAAAAATGAAAAGGTGGGTTTCGATCTAAATTTGCTACAACAGCTCATGATGAAATGTCAAAACGGACGATAGAAATAACCTTGCCAAAATACTACACTTTTATTAACGATACGTCCAGAGAATGTATTTATACACATTCATTATTACTATTACACGAATTTACTATCTACGGATATGATGTAAATCGACGTGAACGCGTGTAAATCAACGTGGACTCGTGGGCACATGTTGGTTTACTATAACACCGATTATAGACCGAAACCATGGATGGATGACCTAAGATATAGTATTGACATAACACACGGAAGCTGAGAAGTTAGAAATATCTATAGTATCTATTCATAACTAAGTTCATGTGGGATTACGGCAGGACGTGGGATATATATCTACGGATTAGATAGATATTCACGGAAAAAAGTATAAAAAAATACAATAGGAATTCAACTAGATGATAAGTCTAGGATTTTATTGTCTAGTTAAGGGCTTTTTTGTAATAAATAAATGTCCTCTTTATAATATAGTTTTCATCAGAAGAGAGATTAGGTACTTGTCTTAGGTCCATACATAGCCAATAATACACCTTGTCAGATATAGATTTAATAGTAGACAATCGGTGTTTATCCATAATAGAGTTCATGGATCCTTGATCATAATGGTATTATGATTAGATTCACATTATGTTGATTTGCCTTTTACTATAATTTGTTAGGATAGGATTGAAGCTCGGCAGAAAGTTTATTATATTAGTGAAAGTCAGCATATATCGTTTATTTATTTAGTAGTTTAATGTCTATACATATCGGCTGTAGTACTTTATTAATTAAGAACCATCAGATGAAATGGTGGAGATCAATATAATGGATAAATATGTACATATTCCACACAGCATATTTGGATTAGTATTTATTAAGAACGCATTTTTAATTATTTTTAATAGAAGTTGCAGTAAAATGATAGGCGTACTTTCCCAATAACTTTTTCAGCACACAGTAACTTATGCAAGTTGTCATTAGGAGTACTTGTGTTAAACATGTGCATAAACTATTATGTAATATTGAAAATTATTAGGGTGAAAATTCATCGATATAAGAGTTTTGAATTTGATTTTCTACAGTCATAAAAAAAGTAGTTTTTAAATGGGTTACAGAAAAGTTTTAAAAGTTCTCGCCCAATATTAAGTCGATTCCAGTCAACTACTATTAAAAACATGTATTTCGTCTTTAAAGATATTGATACCTTTCGTAAAATAAAAGAATTAATGATAGAATATAAGCGTACTGTCCTGAAATTTATCTAAAACTGACCTAAATTTAGCTATAGAAATTAAACACTAAAATTGAGACGTTAAATTTTTGTATTCATTTGATAGTTTTAACTAAAAGCTACTTTTCATTTTTTGTTCCAGCAAAAAATATTGATTTTTCGTTGAGATAATCAAAATAGTAGTTCATATTACAGCTTAAACCATGAGTTGGCTGGGCTCCAAAATCGATTTGAAAAAAAATGATGAAAAATGATCAAAAAAACAAAATCGTTTAAAACCTCATGAACTGCAAAGTAAGTTGACTTAGCGTACTAAATATTTTTTGTACAGTTTTAAATTGTGAATCCATCTAAATATAATTCAAAAAAAAGTTTCACATAAAATTTTGTGTAAAAAACGATTGAAATTTTGAAGGTTTTTTAAAGATACACATTACTTTTTATAAGTATATTTTTAATATAAGTATATGTAGTAATGCGTAACAAAATTATCTATCGATTGAGCCATTGCTGAACCTTATAGCTGCGTTATTCGTGGAGAAAACACCATTTTTGCCCAAATTTTTTTCTGTTTCAGAATTTGGGATGAGGGTATACAAGGGGAAAATTGAGGTTAGAGATGAGGGTGTCTCTTTGTACACATTTTTGAGGATATCTCCACGAAAAATTAATATTTTTAAAAAAACTAAATTGTGTCTAAGAGAGCCCCACGAGCTTGATGAAATGAATATAAAAAAACTACCACTCAATTTAACAAATATTTTGAAATCTACTACAAAAATGTCAAAAAAATGAAAAAAAAATAAAAGTGCTCAGAATTTTTTTTAAACTGAAATATGTTATAGAGTACTTCAAAATAAGTAAGTTTTATTATTAAAAAGGTTTAGTGTAGCTTAATGTTTTGCAGAGATATGATGGCTCAAACATTTTAATTTTAGCAGTGAAATACGCGTAAAAATCTGAAACATTAGCACTAAAAAATTAATACCAACTGCAAAAAATAGGATATTTTTGGATACTCGTTTTTGGATGAAAGTAGAGCATCTCAGGTACATTGACATATATTTTTTTCTTTGTGACATTTATTGAAAAAAAAGTTGAGCAGGGATGAAAGATGAGACCTAGCTTTTTAAAAGGAAAAGTTTAAAATTCAACTCTTATACGAGATACAAATCAATATTAAAAGCTATAGCTTGTAAAGCACCAATTTTTTGATATTCTATTAGAGTTACTACAAAAGTAGACAAGCTGTTCTTTTTAAATTTCTTCTTATGATTAGCATTGGTGTCGAGCCGGGATTTGCCAGCCAAATTTATTATTTACAAGCTGGGCTGGACAACATTCCTACTTATTATGATTATAATCTATATAGCCTTCATTATCTGATGATCTCAAATTCATATTATGGTTTTGCTTATATATCTGAACAGACGCATTGCACGAAGATTTTCTAAATGAGATATTCATAAAGCTGTGCATGTACAAAGCTTCGATGTTCTTACATATTTAATAAAAAAGGCGCTGCTTATTTGAGCCTAGCAGATGTGCAGAACAATAAGCGCTCCATTTTAATTTAGCCTCTTTCAGTCGAGAAATCGAAAATGCGTGGAATTATCTCATATTCGTAAACTACATACATACCAAACTTTGGCATGTAAACCAACAGTCAATTAAACAAATACTATGTATGTACATTTGAGATTGCCAGTAGAATCAAATAGAAGTAGTTGTTTATTCTAAATGAAATTCTCCATGTATTCTTCGTCCATCAATGTTTTCTACAAAATGCGTTTATGGGTCATTGTGGGCTTGGCATGTCACAAAAAATTGTAAATCGCAATGAGACATGTGCACGAGAATTTGAGTAATCAATGTTATGTATCAAGATAATCAGTAATTGATTAGCAATGTTATGGCGTAAATTAATCCTATTGGGCACGGCAACGTATTCTACATTTATCAATAGAACAAAATACGTACCCTAGTAAACAAAATTGTGTTTTAGGTTTACTCTATTTTCCTCAGATTAATATCATCTGTCTTGGCCCTACTGTTAGTACAAAACTAATGGTTACACCGTTACTCCACAATACTTGGTATAAATACTAATGTGTTTCGGCGACATAGATGAAATTTTCACTATCCTGACCCAACCTATGTACACAGTACTATGTGATATTTAAGACAATCAAATATAATATAGAGTAATAGGCACATTTATAATGCATTGAATTTAAGATTAATTATGTGCAATGTATACAAAATTTTATGATTATTAATTATAAATGAGCCAAGCAAACTTTTTGACTTGTGGCCAGTAGCGAGAATCCTGATCTTATAGGTAACATTAAGGTTTGGAATCATTAGTCTTTAATTGGTGTGTTATTGATTCACGAGTTTTACATACGTAGAAAAGGAATCACACTTTACAGACAAACTGTGGAATATACTTCGGATGACCAAGAAGCCAACGATGTTCTTACTATATATACATTATATTATACATTCAATAATATTGCTCTAAACAATTTTTATCAAATGATTTCATGTACTACGCTATCACAACATTAAACTCGATAGTATTATACAATGTGCAACCAGTCTACTGGTAATTGATGAAGCCATTTCCATGGATTGCATACTAAAATAGGCAATTCTCAACATAAAGTTTCACCATTGAGAAAAAAAAAACTAATTGACAATATACGCATTTATTAGTCAAAAAGGTACATCAATTGATTGAAACTGACAAAATAGTATTTGATTTTTTTATTGAGGGTTAAGGGAAAAGAAGAAGGGCACTAAAAGCATGAAAGTAAATGATTTTTATACAAGCTCTCTCTTTTATGAGAGAGAAAAAAGAAAAAGAGAAAAATAAACTAATAAAATATAATGATAAAGGGGATCATATGGGTTGATTTTTGGATGGAATTCATAAAGCATATAAAGGTTTTTCATATTCAAAAGCTATAAAACATATCAGTATTATAAACGATACCATCACCACGAACAAATAAGAGAGGAATCTTGTGATGTTGTTGGGTTTCGTTATCCAAGAAAGATGTAGGACTATCCATTAATTCCTGGAGGTCTGGAATAGAACAAGAAATCGATTCTCGAGATTTGTAGTCTGTACGAGGTGCCTTAATGTCACCAAACCACACAGATATATCGCGTGCAAAGTTTTCACCTGTTAAGTGAAGCATTTGCTGGATATTTGCATTATGAACAAGTTGATTACCAGTTGCTGACAAGAAAGGGAATGGCGTTATTGGACTAGCATTTACTGTACTATTTGAGAAGGGTGAATTCAAATCAGCAATAGCTGGTGGTGTCCAAAATTTATAAGTTGCGCAATCTGTACCAACAATGGTCCACACTGAGGCATCAGAAACATCTTCGGTCCAACAAGTACCATTGGTATGATAAATACCACTATCTGAACTAATGCTACCACGGCGATCAGAAGAAAGACTGCTACGACGACCAGCGCCTGTATTTTCATGCTTTACTAATAAACCATCATTGAGTGAATTGACACGACGACGATTGCTTGCATTATTCTTCATAACAGGCATTGACATTGGTTTTCCTGTAACATCACAAGATACACGTCTTTTACGAGTCATCTTTCCTCCTCCAGTTTCCAATTGATGTTGTTGCTGTTGTTGTTGTTGTTGAGCCATCATATCATAACCATTAAATGTTGATTCAGCTGACCAAGAAGAAGATAAAAGAGAAGATTCCAACGGTAAATTATTCTGATTACTCAATGCAGAAGTAGAAGTAGAAGTGGGAGGGGTAGGAGGAATTGGACGAGGAGCGACAAAGCTTCTTTCAGTTGTTGTTTTATGCATACCAACTACATTATCAAGACATGCAAGATAAGTAACAGCTTGACTAGTTTGAGGTAAAGTCCATTCAGTAGTAGACAAATGTTGTGGTAATTGATAATGTCTGTAATTAGCTTTGTTATTGTGCGCAATTGATGGATCTTGAACAATTTGAAAAGCAATTTTATGAAGTTGAGAAACAGGATCACCTAAAGCTTCATCACCACATTCACCACCAGTAGGACCAGAAAGATCATCAAGACGGTTTCCACCCATAACCATACTACCTTTATCAACTTTTCTAATAACCATAACAGGACTAACTAAACCTGTGCTAACACATTGTAAAACAACAGTCTGATTATAATGTAATGCAATTGGGGTTTGTCCAGGTGTTGTTTGTAAAGCAATAGCTGGAGGAGGAGGGAAATGCGGGTTTTCAGGATGATGATGAAGTTGTTGTTGTTGTTGTTGTTGTTGTTGAGCATCAGGAGAACGTGTTGTATCTACAATCCAAATAACAAATGGATCCCAAGAAGCAGTTCTAGCAACAAAACATGTTCCTGTGTTGTTACCATTACTATTGTTTGTAGATACACCTAAATATTTTGTTGAAACGGTTTGTGAACGAATACGATTAAATAAAGAAATAGTTGTTCCATGATGAATGCAAACTAATATTGTTGTTAGTTACACTAAAAGGCGTTTTTTTTTTGTTTTTGTTTATAAACTTACGTTCCATATTCTTTACACTCTGCCTTTTCTTTGATGGTTTAGAAATAACTTTGATGCCCTTTGATGCAAAAGAACCAAGATGAGCACCATTTCCAAGATTTATTTTGACATAAACTTCAACTCTTTTTCTCTTTTCATCTGCATCGTTTATATGCAATTGTTTAGATACACAATTTCCTGTCACGCCTACTGTATCACCAGGCATAATAGAATTAGCATCAATTACGGTGTTATTACTATTATGCCATTCAATAACACCATTTTGACTAGTCTTTTCACCCGAGATTTGAACTACAATATTTGGAGGTAATGGTTTTGTAGATAACGAAGTAGTAGGATTTGTTGTATGCCATGAAGCACCAGAAAGTACAGTAGATGGAGGTGGACACAAAAATCTCTTTTCAGTACCATAACTCTTTTGTGCTACTTTACTTGTAAGGATAATAACTTTTCTTTCATCTTCAAGGGTACCAAGATACTTTTGAATCAAAGGTTTCATAATGGAAGAGTTATTTGTTCCTTGAATTATACGAGAATTGATTGTACTATTGCGAAGTAAATTTGTGTCAATGTCTTCATCTTCTTCTTCAGGAATAGAAGGATGCTGTTGTTGATATAAAGATGTCATTGAAGCAGAAGGTGGAGATGGTGTAGATATCATATGAATTGAAGATGAAGATGGTGATGTAGATGATGTTGCTGTAGATGTAGTAGATGATTTTCTCTTGACTACATTGCCACCATTATTGTGGTTTGTTGTAGGTTGGTTTAAAAGCCAGTTTGTAAGGTTATTTACATCATCACCTGTACTGATAACAGATGGTGTGATTGTTGTTGTTGCATTTGTTGCTGATGATATTGTTGTTGTTGTTGATGTTGCAGTTGTTGCAGTTGGCGTAGATGTAGACATCATAAAATCATGGATCATATCATTAGAAAACTGATTATTTGAATCAAACATAATATCATCTTCTTGCTTTAATGCATCAAGAAAACTAGGAGAAAAGAAGGCTGGAGTTGTAGGCGAAGCAGTAGAAACAGAAGCACGATGCATGTCAATAGGTTGCGTAGGTGTGTCTAAACGAAGAGACATGGCACGGCGATGAGGGATTACATCAATGTTGTTATTATTGTTATTATTTTGAATAGTAGAAGCACCTGAACTTGAAGAAGACCAAGATGAAGGCAAAGAAGCACCCAATAATTGTTCTAAATCATGATATCCTTGTGGTTTATCAAATGAATGAAAATGCATTTCCCCAACAGTTACTGAATGCCTTCTACTGCCTGCATTATTTTCATGCTCATGCGAAGTAGTAGAGAATATTGAATCTATATTAAAGTCATGATGCTGTTGATGTTGATGAGATAGTTGTTGCTGAGGCGAATTTGGTGATGAATACACAAAATCAGACCAATTTTCTTGCTTTCTTTTGCGTGTAGTTGAGTTATCAGTTGCCATGATAAAATTTGTTTATTAAAGAAGAAAAAAGAAAAGGGGGGAATTTTCTGTTCAAATCCTTTTTATACAGCTTTTAGTGGATAGACCCCACATTTGAATTGATATAAACCAATCATATAAATCTTGTTGTACCATCTGAAACACTGTTCAATAACTGGTTATCATCCTTTTGAATGATTGTTACACATAACAGTATGCGGGGCGCAAAGATGATTGTAAATAGTGTAAACAAAAGCCAAAACCTTGCGCATAAAACCTTAGCAGAAGACTTTCACATCTCACTGCATCCCATCACTATTGATTTAATGATTTCTATCCCTTTTTATTTATCTTTTTTTTCAATATAGTTTATAATACAAAAACTTGGCCGATTAGTATTTAGTCTATTTTGGTTACAAGTTTATGAAAATGGACCAGTAATTACTGTAACCCAAATTGGAAGATTTGGAATAACCTCAAATTTGCATGATTTTGATGGAAAAGAACAGTAACATCTACAGTGTTTGATTAGTTGATTTTGATGTGGAGTAATCCTTTATTGAATCTCCCCTCTCTTGGGGGGGCTGATAATTAGGGCAAATAGAAAACCTATTTTCCTTGGTGTTCTAGAAAAATGGAAGACCAATGTCTGTATATATTGAAAGCCCTGGGTGCTTTTGATTATGCTGCTGCTAACAAATTGATCCTAAAAATTAGCAGAGTTTATCAGCCTATAGGCAATGTTTTTACGAAATTATCCAGTTGTGAAAGTTCATTTACGCAATTGCAATTTCTGCGGTCAAGATGGTTTGTAATGAGAAAAGATACATCTGTAGAAGTTGTATATGCAAATATTGCTAGCGAATTACCAAAAGAAATATTAAATATTGTATCAGCAACTTCGCTATCGAATCAGGATAAAAACAGCATCATAGTCATCATGGATGCCTTGACAAAGCTCTGCAATATTAGACGCGATATGATAAATTTATATCAGTCCATTTTAGCACAGTCAATCAAGGGAGAATTTGATGATATTCTAATCGAAATGGAATCGCTACAAAAAAAGACCATGGAATTAAATTTACAAAAAGATCTCGCATTGCTTGGTTTAGGCGTTGAAAAAGAAATAAATATTCTTACTTGTCTCATAAGAGCAAGAACTGCTATTACAAATTATGCTTTTCAAGATGCGTGTATTGCTCTTTATCAAACAAAACAAGATTTATCTGACTGGAAGCGCCTGTGTCAAGAACAGGATTATCCCGAAAAATCATCTTCTAGACCTGATGAAATCAAGGAAACCTCAACATGGCGATTTCCTTTATTTGGACAATCAGAGGTAAAGAAAAAGAAACATTTTTAGCTGTAAGCGTTATAGAATAAGTTAGAAACTAAATAGAAGCATTCATAGTCAAAAGTCCATCATAAACAAGGAGATATTTGGCCAAATACAATTCGATGGCATGCAAGAGTACTCGGAAATTTAACTGCAAAAATGACATTATTCTTCAATACCATTTTACTAGAAAAAGAAAGTGTCGTTAGCGACGAAGATCCAGAAAAATCATTATGGAAAGGATTAAGGATTGATTATTATGAACAGTACGTATAAAGAATTCTTTATAATCATGTACAATACTAAGGAGATATTTACAGAATATCCACGTTCAAAAAGAAGTTTGGTGCTCATAGTGTTAGTTTGGTGTATGAGGTAACAGCAGATATACCTTTTTATCCGCAAGGTTATGTGTGTCCAGATACAACATATGAAGCACCACAAGGTATCCATTCTTTTCCATTTATTTATTGCCATCCAAAGGTAAGCAAAATAAACAATGGGCACTTTTATTGCATACTAAAATGTACCAATAGGAACCACCAAATAAGCATTTGCCCAATATCATTTCAATTATTCAAGGAAGTAAACATAAACTGAATGATCCAAAGACTGGACTTGTTCACTTTTTTGATAGTACTATTGGTAGCACATATTATTTAATGCGTATAGACCAACATGCAGTTATGGTTATTATATATGAAGATAAACATATGCATCGAGAACCAACAACTATGGAATTCTTGACAAATATAGTTACCTCATTAAGAGGAAGCACTGTCATCGAAGAATTAATTAGAATAGATTGATTTGTGAACCAAACATGATCTTAAAGATTGTTGTTATTTGTAATTCTGTAAATAATAAAATATGCCCCTAATATAAATTGCTGTAAATTTTTATTTTCTTGATTTTTTCTATTCAGTTACATATATTATTTGCAATATGCGTATTTCAGTAGCCATCATTTCTGTATTGATGGTGCCTGCAGTCTTAGCTAGCCCTTTCATGCCGATTCAACAATCTCAAGCTAATGTTCATTCTAATGGAGAAGGTACATTTGAAAGTGTTGTTTCATATTTCAGGAATGCCATGAAAATGTTACGTTTTCAACGTGAAGAAATTGAGAAAGGTAAACTATAACTTTAACTCTATATAACTTGTGATACGACAACTCAATAAAAAAAATTGCAAACATACAGACGCTGATACATTCGATGAACAGATAGAGAATTCCATCAGCAGCAGTAACAGTGCGTCTTACATTGCTTATCAACAGGGCTATAATTATATATATAAAGAAGTCAATCCAGAACCCATGATTACAGATGTGATTACTGAAGCTCCTCAATCAAGCTTTGTATATTTAGTAAATCCACCGGCTTCATCATCCTCATCGACCTCATCTGCACCTGCACAAATTACTGCAAGCCCACCAGTCGATAACAGCAATGCTCTTACTAAAGTTCAAATTTCATATGTTGACATTTATTTCTCACAAACAGATAGCTTCTCCATACCTGATTTATCTTCTTTTCCTCCTGATAGTCCTTTTATAATATATTGGCCTGACTTTCCAGATGAAGCACCTCCAAAGACTGGGTTGCCTAGTGAATCAAGAGGTTCAGTTTAAATAAAGTATAGATTCATTCCATCAATGCATTATTTTTACGTAATTGTATGTCATATTTTGAATCAAGTGCTCCATATATTTATATCGAAATATTATATTCAAGAATCCCTTCAATTAATATGCCATATATTTAATTTTTACTGATAGATAGAAAGAGTAACTATTGAAGTTTTCATATATTGTTACATACCCCCAATATATTCTTCAGTTCGCAGCTGTGCCTTCTTAATTATCCACAATGTCGATCTTTATAAACCCTGAACATTCTTCCAACAAGAGTCTACTTTCAGAATGCGAATTAATTAGGGCTAGGCAAGATATTTGAACACATTTCTTGTTTTGCGCAGAAATATCGACTTTCATCAAGAAAACTCAATGTTTAAGCAGTAGTGTTCCAAATGCGTTCGCAATACGCTGCAAAGATTGTATATATTCGTTCTCTAGGCGCTTTGGCAAGTTATATTAACTTTAAGTGTTTAATTCCATAGACCAAATGCTAAGCAGAGATGATTGCTAATAAAGCTTCCTCTTGAAACCCATAGGTTTGGTAACGGAAATATTGTTAGGTCTATTTGCGAAGATATCAAAATAGTAAATCGCACGCAAACGACATGAAATAGGCAATGTATTGTAAGCACTAGAGCCACTTTCGTTGCTACAATGTACTGGAATTAAGTCTTTGCCATTGAATTTGTTTCTTTTAGGAACATTCTCTAATAAAAAATAGCTTTATATATATATATATATATATATATTTATTGTAGGAGTTAAACAGTTACGCTCCATAACCATTAATTTCTTGCAAAATTTTATTTAGTTTTATTAAGCCTACACTCTATATTTGACAAACGTTATTGACGCTTCGATAAACTCATAAAACATTACACTTCATAAGTTAAAATGCATTTTGTATTTTTTTTTTGTAGGCATCTACTCGAGCAAAATTTAAATTTTCAAAAAACTGAATTTTTATAGTTTTTAATCTTCAAAATTGATGTGTGTCCTTTTTTCTATAACTAGCCTCTTATTAAATACTTTTTAGGATATACTCTAGGCATTGCGAAACGGATATAAATTGGTCGCATTATGCTATCTATTGTTAAAATTATTCTATAATTCACAAAAGACTCAAAATCTTGTAAAATTCAGTGCTTTTCCTTGAAAACTGAGTCCGGCTTTTCATCACTGCTCTACTTTTTTTTTTGCTAAATAATACCAAGAAAACATTATATATCAATGTACCTGAGATGATCAACTTTAACCCAAAAACGAGTATCCAAAAATATCCTACATTTTGCAGTTGATATAACGTTTTTAGTGCTAATGTTTCAGATTTTTACAGGTATTTCACTGCTACAACTAAAATGTTTTAGCCTTCATATCTCCAAAAAAAATTAAGCTATACTAGCACTTTATATTAATAAAACTTACTTGTTTTAAGGGACTTTATAACATATTTCAGTATGAAAAAACTCTGAGCATTTTTATTTTTTTTTTATTTTTTTGACATTTTTGCAGAAGATTTCAAAGTATTCGTTAAATTGAGCAACGCTTTTTTTACATTCATGTAATTAAGCTCGTTGAGCTCTCTTAGGCCCAATTTAGTTTTTTTAAAAATATTAATTTTTCGTGGAGATATCATCAAAAATGTGTACAAAGAGTTACTCTCATTTCTAACCTCAATTTTTCCCTTATATACCCTCATCCCCAATTCTGAATTTCAAAAAATTTGGACGAAAATCTTGTTTTCTCTACGAAAAATGTAGCTAAAAGGCTAAATAATAGCTCAATAAATAGATAATTTTGCTATGCATTATCTCCATTATTTAAATTTAAAATATGCTTATGAAAAGTGCTCTGTATCGTCAAAAAACCTTCAAAATTTCAATTGTATTTTACACAAGTTTTTACGTGAAACATTCTTTCAAATTTTATTTAAATGGATGCAGAATTAAAAACTGTAGAAAAACCATTTAATACGCTAGGTCTACTTACTTTGCAGTTCATGAGCTTTTAAACAATTTTGATTTTTTAATCGTTTTTCGTTCTTTTTTTTTCAAATCAATGTTGGAACTCCGTTACTATAGGGTTGAGCTATGATATGAACTATTATTTTGATTATCTCGACGAAAAATAAACATTTTTCGCTGAAATAAAAAATGCAAAGTAGCTTGAAGCTAGATCTATCTTGTAAACACAAAAAATTAATACCTAAATTTGGGTGCTTAATTTTTTACAATCGGTTTTAGGCCAACTTTCGTCGATGTTAGACCAATGCACTTATATTCTGATATTAACTTTTCTATTTTCGGACAGACATCACTAATTCCTAGAGGAAAGATACATTGTCTTTGAAGGCTTCTTGACGTAATTCGACTCAATATTGGGCTAGTGGCTTAATAAACCATTTAAAATTAGAAATAGTGCTATACCAGCCAAACCAGCATACATAGTAATGACAACTACCGAAATTAATAAGCAACCATCCTCTTTATACATAATCAAAGTTGTAATGCATTATAATATATTCCATATCCATACAGTATTTAAAAAAAAATTCCGCCGGATTTATATATACTGATTTTTTAAATAAATGTAAGCTAAGTACCAGAAAACAATGTCAGAAAACCATACGTAAACCATTTTTCCTTGAATGAGTTGCTTTGTTATATGGTCAGAAGTAAACGATAAAGCAAATAGTAGGTAGTTATCTGCTGTATACGATTTAAATTTTCAAAAAAGGTAAACTTTTGATGAATTTATTAACGAAGCAAGATTTTAAAACAGATTATTGGCTTAAATGCCGTCAAATTTCAAAACCATTCTTTTCTAAATCATTGTTGGCAAAATGAATGCAAAAATGAATCCTATCGCCGGTGAATATAGTTTATTTAGCCGTATGTTTGAGTATGTACATGCTAAAGCTTGTAAATAAATAATACACATCTTATGAGGGGTTGTGCGCTTTTTTTCAAGTTTTGGCATATATTACAGCAAATAGTAGTTTAGTACACATTTTTTATTTGCATATTCGTATACATGTATCCCTTTGTAACTCCTTATCAAACTATTACATTTTCAAAAGGTATGGGTTATAATGCTTCATTTGAGGCGACTTTTCATGATTTTTTCATTTTTCATTCACACTTCGATATATTTCTAAAAATCTGTTATAAAAAGCATTGGTAATTCACTAACTAATGTTTATACAATTTTTGATTGCGAATATGAAAAGCATAGGAATACCTCTGCATAGTCAATAACTAGAACTCCAAATTATTGATTTTAAACTGGGATTTATCCGTAAGATCTAGCTATAACTATCCACTTTTTCTCACTTGCTACATCAATGAGGGATGCCATATTACCATTAAATATTTTTGTTTTCCTTTAAAACAAGTTTCTTGCAACGAAACAAAGTTTTTTTTTTCTGGCAATAATCGTGTTCTTCATCTAAAATGACGTTAACATGTTGAAACCAACTTACTTTGAGAAGCTTACAAAGTCCAAGGCTAGCTAATTCAATGGAGAAAGAATGAACCGATTTATTTATTTTTTTATCAGAAAAAAAAAGCATAATACAAAAGGGAATGATATAATTATAAAAAAGCAAAAAAGGAGAAGAAAAAGTCTAATAAAAATGAAATAATGTATAATAATATGTATAATTTTTTATGCACGACGCTTATTTTTGTGCTTGTTATCCTTATTACCACCTTTACTCTTTGAGGATTGTGGTGTAAAGGACATTTCCATGCCACCCATAGCTGTACGCGACATTTTATGACCTTCGTTCTTGCGGCGATTATCTTGAGATTGTAATCTTGATCCAAAGGACTTTTTAGTTTCGTTTTTTCCTGTCATTCTACCACCCACTGTACCCATACGCATATCAGGACCACGCTTGTTATTGATATTTGATCTTGATCCAGATCGGATTGATGTAGAAACTTGTTTCTTATCACGAACTTCTAATCCTCTTTCTTTACGAATCTTGGAAACAATATCATCTTCACTATCTGATCCACCAGACATATGATCGCTGTCATCATCATCCATTTGCATATCTTCAATAACATCCTCTTCTTCTGATTCTTCTTCATCATCTGATCTGGCATGTCTATTTTGTTTCTACAAAAATTGGAGACTATTAGTAAAAATGTAAATCAAATTATGCAAAATGAAAACCTACAACTTGAGGATGTAACAATTGGAATTCCTTTGATCTCTCATCGACTTGGAAGTCAGGATCTTCAAACAAGTCTGCGAAACGACTATCACCCAATACTTCACCCTTGGCCTTTTTACTACCATTTTGTTCAGCCATGAGTTGCTTAGCAAGTGCCTTGTTAACACTGGGCAATTGCTTGACAGCACGAATACGAGAACCACGCTCCTTTTCAATTTTATCTTTAACAGCACGTTCACGATAATCATCATAAGCAAAGGGATTAGAGATAAGTCTAGCCTTTTCATACAAACGTAAATCGACAAAGAAACCATGCATGTATGCTTTGAGAACATTGGTACCCATAAGATGTTCCAAACCAAGTGCTGTAAGTTCCTTGCGAGTAACAAACTTGTATTCGTCGTAAATATCGCGATTGGGATTTTCTTCCATTTCTTCTGTAAGATTTTCGAGGAAAGAAGCCCAGCGAGGAGCAGGGCCCAATTGAGGAATGAAATAAGAACCCATTTGAATACCTTCGTTAGCAGTAAAAATCAAACCACTATCATCAACAGTAGTAACATCATTGATATCAGTTTCAGGTTCAATAGATGTGAAATGTTTGCCACTAGCACGATCCCAAATCTTAACAATTTTACAATCTGCAACAATAACTTTATCACCACCATTTTCAGAATCACTAGCACCAGCAGCTCCCTTATGGAAATGAATAGTCTTGATGGGAAAACCATATTGATGATCTTTAACAATAGTAGGTACACTAGAACGTAAATCATACAGTAAAGTATGACCAGTAGTGGTACCAACACCTAAGGTTAAACCGTCGTTACGGAATTTAAGTGCAGAAACTTCCAATGCTGTATTATCATCTCTACCATATGCAGCAGGTACTTCCAAATTGGATAAAAGGCCCACTCTAGATTTGGATCTAGGGTCCCATAATTCTACTGTACCCTTGGCTGTACCCATACCAAACAACTGATGTGCAGGGTTAATTTCGATACAATTGACACCTTCTTCAGAATCTGTTTGAATAGAGTTCAAGAATCTACCTTGATCTAAATTGAGTCGATAAACTTCAGATCCGGATGCACTGACCATAAGATCACAAGATGGGAAATGATAAGCGATATCACGACCAAACTTGGGAATACGAGTACGATAATGAATACCGCCTTGAGAATGAAGTTCAACTGAACGATCGTTTTGTAAAAGAGCTTGCTTTGTCCAATCTTCAGATAAAATCTACAAAAATATGATTAATTTATATTGGTTTTGGTGCAAAAAAACAACAACTGAAAGTATACCTCAAAATTAAGAGTCTCAGCATCAGTATGACGCTCAAACTTCATTGACATGTCTGCAAATTCGAAAACTCTCATTTGAGGTTTGTAAGTACCGGTTGCTACAACATATTTTCCATCACGAGTTGTTTTCAAACGGTTAGAAGCTTCGGGAAATTCGAAATCTTGAATGAGCTCGACTCTTGTACGGAAATCTATAGAGATAAACGATTAATTATTACTACGAAATTGAAGCAAAGCATTTTGATTTGAATGTTTACCGAAATCTTTCTTTAGTGCCTTCTTCTTTTGACGTACAAGCCAATCAGGGATAGATCTAGAGCCTAAACCTCCAGAAACTGTGTAAACTTTGACGTTGTTGGCAGTTGTTACTTGCAAAACCATCTTTTTGAATGTGTCAAGTGTATAATCAAGCAAAAACCTTTTCTTTTTAAAGCTAATGGGGAGATATTCCTAGTAAAAAAAAACGCCACAGGCAAAATGTGGAAGAAATTCAGTCACCAAAAATTAATGCGAGCATACCATAATGCCAAATGAATTGGTTTAATACAGTGTTGAACAGCTGAAATAGCTCATAATTGCTTTTGATATACTTGAATATGATCCTTATTTTCCGAAAATATGAGAGAACATGCACTGAAAAGGATGATTCAAGCATTTTTTCTTCCTTAACCGAAATCTGGATCTCGTAATTTAATGAATTTGTTGCCATGGCAACGGTACCTGAATTCAAGGTCATTCATATTAAATGATTCAATTGACTTGCAATGACTAAAATAACGTGAGTAAAGACAATAAATATATCATCTAGTATGTTTGTTGGCGCTTTATATTGTTGGTATTGACTTCATGTTCACTCATTTCATGGAAAAAACATATATCCCCACCGTCACAAAACAGCGAAAAAAAATTGAAAAATAGGGAGAAAATTTGTTTTGCCTTCTTCTTTTGCTTTCATTGAAGCTTTAGACGGAAGCTACAAATTATGACAATGCTTATGACTGAAAATAGCTTCACAACTCTTGATTGTGATGCTTCAAATAGAAAGAGACGTCGTGTTGAAGATGGGGAGAATGCTATGGAAGCAAGCTCAGTAGCCGCTACATCTCTCATGATTAACCCAGTAACACAGCAATTCAATAGACAGAATATGGTTGCACCAGATTTCAATTGTTCTGCCGTTTTACACAATGAAATCAAACGCCTGCAGTTATCAAGTTTGTTTCTTAAATATAAAGCGATTGTCTTATTTTTTTATGCGTGTGATTTGTAAGTCATCTACTTGCTTTTTTGATCTATGAAATTTAATTTGCATTTTTCTCTGCAGCACACCAACTGCTTGTAGAGACATTTCTTTGATACAGTAGGTTTAAATTGTAGTGTGTTATCAAAGGTGGTGTGCTCATCAGTTATTTACATTTATTTAGTAACAATTTTGAACGATTGGAATCGTTGAATACAATGCCACTAGCCATGTCAACAGATACAGAGCTTGTTCACAAAGCTTTTATAAATCAGCCTGCATTAGGGTTCATACCGTCTTTTCCTCTAGGTATGTTAATGTACGAAAAACGCTTATATTCCTTTTTAATAACATTTCAATGCTCTTATAGTATCGGATACAACTCGTTCAGTCTCCCGTCATTTCAACATTATAAATTCCGAGACTGGGCTAGCTCAAAGATCAGCTTTTATTATAGACAATACTAGACAAGTGAGATTCTCATTTTTGCTCGAAGATGATAGACTATCGCATTCCATAGATACCATTTGTAATATAGTAAGTGTTGATTGATGTACAATGTTTGAACCAAATCTAATACACTTGGATAGCTTCGTAACATTTAAAAAAAAAGAATAGATATTTCTCAATCAAACTATATATTTATAAACGTACATACACAATACTCAGACTATTTTCTTTATATAAACATTATTATTTAAAATTTATATCATGATGAACAGCAAAGAATGCCGGCGTTTAAACAGAGTTAACTACAGAGCATATATACTTTTAAAAATGAAAGTATGCAGTAAAATAATGCTCTTTTAAGTAAAAAAAAAAAAAAAAAAAAAATCCATGTATTCTTGACATGCTACACAACATGGAAATTGAAAATTTTCTTGAAGGTGCTCAAAAAAATATGGGATCATCCGGAATTAATTTGTTTTCTGATGGGTTATGGTATTGAAAGAGGGAATCCCAGAGATAGTAGTTTTTTTTTTTTGCCTTGCATTTTTGAAGAGACATTACGGTACTATTCTCTGTGATTTCATCAGCTTCCGCAAATAACATAATCATTTGACTTTGAAGAAACTAAATATGCATGTAAAAATGCCTGTTTTATAAATTTGTTCATGGATGTCAAAGTTCTGCTAATTATGTTGTATATATATGTAGGTTTTCTCAATGGCACTGATAAGTTGATGTATACATTATTCATGCATAAATCGTATTGCCACCTGGATGTGTTGCGTATACACATACACATCCAATTGATATATTACGAACAATACTTTGCATAAAAATCACGCACATGCATGCATGTTTAATGCAGCTAACAGTAAAGAAAATGTGTAAATATAGCAGATTCTGTGGAAGTAAAAGTGTACGGTATGTCGAGTTATCCGAATTTGGTAAAATATTATTACAGGGCCAGGAATATGTACCATAAGAAACCACTTCGTTATAAACTTGCTTGAAGAAAAGCTGTACATATCACATGTAAAGTTGTAAAAGTCCAAGTAAAAACCATGATAGATTGTAAATGATGCACAATGCATTTGCTTCGCTTGTTTTTGGTAACTTTTTTAAGCCAATAAACTGATTTTGTACAATTCTGTCCAACAATGTCCTCGTAATTTAGTAATTTAATGGAATAGTGGAAAGGAAAGTGTCCATTATTTCTTATAACATTATAATGAAATTTAAGCGGTAAAATTTGGGAATATTAACATGTATAAACATTTACAGTAGTAAGCTTGAATCAAGTGGATACAGCATCTTAAATTCTTGAAAAAGTTCTCAAGTATTATAAAATCTCTTATTTTTAAGACTTACAAGGCTTATAAGTGGAATATTAATTTAGAAAATTATTCTTGTCCAGATCGTCAATTTTGACATTTTTTAATTTTTTTTTTTTTGATTTTGCAAATTTAGAGTTAATTATACTACCAATTATAAAAACAAAAAATATACACATATACCAAATTTAGCGCTCTATTTGCTCAATAAAAAACAACAAATATTTTCGTTGTAAAATATGACATGAAAATCCTTTAATCAAAAAACCGTTTTTGGGCCAAAAATGCTAAGTTTCATTACTTAACATTTAATATTAAGCTTTTATAAAATGTGTATTAGCTTTGGCTACAATTTTCTCTCACAATGTAATATATTTAAACGTTGATTTTGGTATCAAAATTTGATTTCCCTGATTTTTGATCAAAATCATGAGTGTTGGTAAGGATAAAATGAGTCCCGAAAATGTCCGCTACAAAGTCTGAATTTTCAGACCATACATGGTTAAATATAAGAAAAGTAAAAAATAAAAGCGCTTTTTTATTTAAAACTTAGATATATACCATAGTATAAGATATTTAGTCATTCAATATTGCTATGCTCAATCACGGCGTTGCTTTACGGGTTCGCTTTTGCAATTTTTTAATGAACCTATGACATGACAGCCGGTTTTTCTAGTAGAAAATTTTATGATTCTATTATGGTAATAGATATTGCCTATTTCGCTTAGTTTATAGTCCTGGCGCTGTAATGCTGCTTTTAAATTGGCTGAAATGTGCAATTTAGAAGGATTTTAAATGCGCTAAATAACGTAAAGCCTTGAAAATCCTTTTATACGTGCGTTGTTTCTCTCTTTTTGTTTTCATATTTCAAGGATATATTCACCGTTTGATAAGGCATATCAGACTATCAAGCCGGTATTCTTTTCTTTTATCTGAATACGCCTTCTAACATAAGGGACTAATTGTTTTAATACAGTATAATATGTAGCAATCGTTATATTAGAGACTGATATTTTCACTTTACCGCATTTTAAGAGCAAATATTATTATTTACTACTGTTATTGAACGTATTTCTTGATTACCAGATCAAATCGCAGGCAATGATACTTATATCTATTCAATAAAAAGCTTACACTGGCTACAGGCTCACGAAATGTTCCACTACGGCCGGCCTGTGCTGCACAAGATGATTTCTTTGTGCCCACTGAATATGGCTAAAAAAATAATAACAAGATGCACATGAGCACAACAAAAGAAACTGAACACGAGCACAACGCTAAGCCTGTATGTGCAGAAGTATAGATGTTGTCCATGTACATGACATTAACCCCGTGTGCGCATAATAGTAGCATTGCCCATAAGCATATCAGCATATCATTATTATCCCTAATTGTGTAGCATAATAATAAAATCTGGCCATAAGCATCGAGCCGTTCTCAAAATTTTATTGCATTTTTTACTGAAATGAGGTTTTAAATTACATTTGCTCTTATTAATATAGATTATAGACAATACAATTCAATGCGTTGTTAATGTAGAGCAATACATGCAGGAGCCAATATATTTACTATTATCATCATTTATAAATATTTTTATAGCTATAATAATGTTTACAGAAACCTTGGTTTCTGCTCGAGCATAAACTTAAATAGCACTTACTGCTTAAATTTATATGCAAGTAAGCCAAACCTAAGATCGTAGATGTTATTTTATTACTTATAAAACTTAAACAAATTAACCTTCTTTAAACTTAATATTTTAGTTTACGATTGTCAGCTGTAAAAAGATTTGTTTTCAAGTACATAAAGTACAGTACATATACATTCAAAACTATGGTAATTAGGCAAGACATTAAATGTTCTTTTTTTTTGTGTTTCTATATCATTTGAAATTTTATCACTTTCCTGGAACATTTCGTGAGTTTGTAGCCAGTTCTAGCTTTTTATTGAATAGATATAAATATCATTGCCTTCGATTTGATCTGGTAATCAAGAAATACGTCCAACAATACATTAGTAAATAATGTTATTTGATCTTAGAATGCGATTAAATGAAAATATCAGTCTCTAATATAGGCTGCTACCTATCTTAAAAACGTTAGTCCCTTATGTTAGCATGGGTATTCAGATAAAAAAAAAGAATACCAGCTTGATAGTCTGGTATGCCTTATCAAGCAGTTAACATAATATCCTTGCAACCTTGGAATATGAAAGCAAAAAGAGAGAAACAACAGACGAAGAAAAGGGTTTTTAACAAGGTTTTACAGTATTATTTAGCACAATTAAAACCCTGCTAAATTGCACATTTCAGCCAATGTAAAAGCAGTATTACAGCGCATGGAATATAAACCAAACAAAATAGTCAGTAACTGTTGTTATTATAGAAATTAGGGATGCTGTCGAGCCCGCTTATACTAGTAAATTTGGTTGGCAAAACCCGGCTCGACACCAATGCTAATAAACATATACATTTTTCTACCAGAAAAACCGGCTGTCATGTCATAGGTTCATTAAAAAATTGCAAAAGCGAACCCGTAAAGCAACGCCGTGATTGAGCATAGCAATATTGAATGACTAAATATCTTATACTATGGTATATATCTAAGTTTTAAATAAAAAAGCGCTTTTATTTTTTACTTTTCTTATATTTAACCATGTATGGTCTGAAAATTCAGACTTTGTAGCGGACATTTTCGGGACTCATTTTATCCTTACCAACACTCATGATTTTGATCAAAAATCAGGGAAATCAAATTTTGATACCAAAATCAACGTTTAAATATATTACATTGTGAGAGAAAATTGTAGCCAAAGCTAATACACATTTTATAAAAGCTTAATATTAAATGTTAAGTAATGAAACTTAGCATTTTTGGCCCAAAAACGGTTTTTTGATTAAAGGATTTTCATGTCATATTTTACAACGAAAATATTTGTTGTTTTTTATTGAGCAAATAGAGCGCTAAATTTGGTATATGTGTATATTTTTTGTTTTTATAATTGGTAGTATAATTAACTCTAAATTTGCAAAATCAAAAAAAAAAAAATTAAAAAATGTCAAAATTGACGATCTGGACAAGAATAATTTTCTAAATTAATATTCCACTTATAAGCCTTGTAAGTCTTAAAAATAAGAGATTTTATAATACTTGAGAACTTTTTCAAGAATTTAAGATGCTGTATCCACTTGATTCAAACATATTACTATAAATATTTATACATACTTTTATAATCACCAATTTTTCTGCAGGTAGATATCGAATTTATACCAAAAAAAACATTGTGATTTATCGAGACTTTATAAATTAAAATCAACGTAAAAAGTACCGTTTATTAGAATGAATTAAATATGGGTTTATATAGTTATTGGAATTGTGTGATAAGATCTAATGGACAGGGATCCATTAGATGTGACAATAGATATTATTATTAATGTGTATGAATATAACATGTTATGTTTCAGTGGTAATATTGCTATAAGTTATGTTTCATTGTTAGTTCCTGGGTGACAGGAACCAGTTACTGGATAGATAAGATCTGCTAGATTTGTCGGAGATCTTCTATATATCGAATGTTGTAATTCTGATAGATCATTACCCCTCATCAGCGTAAGAAGTACGTGGTAAATAATGAATTACAATATGCTTGTTGTCTCGTCTTGTTGATAAACCGTGAAAAAAAAGAAAAAATAATAAAAGTCTTGTTGATAATATATTCTGATATAAGATAACTTGCTAATTTGCGTGGTATAATACTCTAATATAGTATAAAATGATTTGCTTGATAAATATTCGCCTGTAAAAAACCTCTGTGCATTCAAAAACCTTGTAGGAAAAATGAAATACAGTTTGCAAGGAAAAAGGCAGAATCTTTTTTATCAATCTATTTTCTTGTAGTAGCAGCTAATAAGCGTGCCTTTCTTCTAATTGATCTTTCTTGTCGAGATTCAACTTTTCGTTTGTTTACTGATTTTGGCTTAGCATTCTTTTTGCCTTTGCTCTTACTATTAGATTGCCCTGCATTGCGTCTGGACCAATATGTTTCTATTACTTCTTTAGAATCAAACATAGCTGGAGGTTCCCATGAATCATATGATGAATCATAACCTTTCCATCTGATTAAATATTCATGATTTGGTTCTTCTCCTCTATGATTAAGAATAGCTTGGATCTCAAAAATGTGATTATTTTCTTCTGGTCTAATACCATTTTCACTGATCAATTTAATATGAGATGTAGGTATATCTCGCGATAAAAATGCTTCTGCTTTATCTTGTAGTATATAACTACCATTCTTGGTATAACCATAAACACTATATGGTCCTTCATAATTTGGATCAGTCTTTTTATTCTTCTCTACATTCTTTATCATAACTGAAGATCCTATTGGAAAAGGGTTTTCTAATATCTTATGTCTTTTTCTAAAATATGCATTATCTGCTTCTTTAGTTTTAACAATCTGCTCTTTAATTGCAGGTACTAAAATTTTATCAACTAATTTGATTTTATCTTTTAATGCTTTAACATCTATTTCCTGCTCAGGGAGAACTGCTTTTATTTTAGAGTAATCTGTTAACTCATTGGGTAATCTTGCAAAAACTACAACAAATGGCATCATACCATGCAATCTTGATTTATGTAAATTTAAACAATATGCTGTTCCATCTAAATACAGATCCCAATTTTCAGCTCTTCCTTCTAACATCTTAATTATGATTCCCTTAGCTGATTTTACTGCAGATTCCGCATTAGAATTTCCTAAAGGATTAAATGGTAATGAAACTGCTTGTTCTACACCAGCATGTAGTGCTATAGCTTCTAATAATTTATTGGAAAATTCTTTTCCGTTATCATGGGTTATGACTTTACTATAGCCAAACAACGACCATATTGATACTAATTCTTTTGCGATTGTAGTAGCTAATTTATCTGGTATAGCTCTTAAAATAATAAATCTTGAAAACAAATCCATAACAACCATCATATAATTATTTCCTCTTGGGGTAGTAACGTCAAATGTACCTAGATCCATAACTATATGATCAAATACTGCATTTGGAATAATACTTTTAGGTGGATGGTAAACGTGTTTACCTAAATTGAATACTCTACATTTACTACAATTCTTGACATAGTATTCTATATCTTTGCGTAAACCTTTCCAATGCATCTGATATTCTTCATGGATCACTTGCTCCATAGCTGTAACACCAAAATGCCCAAGTAAGTGTGCTTTTTCTAATAAAGTTTGTTTCTCACTTTCATCTTTTGGTTGTTCATAAATATCTAAATGTGATGCATAAATAAATAAATCTGTATCTGGAGATTTCTTTGCTTCTAAATCATTTGCATCTTTCCCATTAGAAATTGTTTCATCTGTAGTAACAACTGTTTCTTTTGTAGCAACATCTGTTTTATTATCATCAATAACGTTTCTATGTACGTCAACAATATCTTCTTTTTCTTCTAATAAGGTTTCCGTTACTAATTTGACCTTCTTATTACTACTATCTAAACTGTTATTATCTCTAGTTCTTTTTTGTACTATTGTAGCTCTTCTAGCCATACCATCACCCCCCTCTAGCTTTTTGGTACCATGTTCAAAAATGCGAGAAAGTCTATCGGCTAGAATATTGTGTATTCCGGCACAAAAGGTGATATCAAAGTCTAATTCAAAAATAGTTTCATAGAAGTTTTCTATCATTCTGGTTAATTTTTCTTGGGAATGTAAATATAAAAGTCCTTTGTTATCTACAAACAAATGAAATTTTTTACCCCAAAGCCATTGTCGGTATTTCTTAAAGGCATAAACGACTGCTAATAATTCGCGCTTGGTACTGCCCCAACGCATTTCGCAACTAGTAAGTTTTCGTGCTATAAAACCTAAATAATAAACACGTTTCTTCTTTACTTGATATAAACATGCACCGATGCCATATGCTGAACTATCTGTAACTAAATACATATCATGTCTCATATCAGGTGCTGATAAAACAGGAGCATTGACTAATAACTGCTGTATTTTTTTCATTGCAATAGTATGTTCATCTTTCCAGACTTTGCTAATATCTGGTGCATTTTTTATACTATCTAACGGTGCAGTCAAAGTGGATAAACATGGTAAATGTGCACGAAAGAAATTAATTAATCCTAATCGCGAAGCAAGTTCTCTACTATTTGCAACGATAGGGTTCCAATCTAAAATATTACTAACTTTTCGTTGGTCTAGGGCTAAACCTTTTTCTGATAGGCAAAATCCCAAAATATTAATGCTCTTCTGTGCTAAATGAGTTTTAGCAGCATTAATGGTTAAATTAGCTTCGGTAAGACGTTCAATGACTATTTTGACGTATTTTATATGCGTTTCCATGTCTGCTTCTGTATGTACCGTGATATCATCTATAAAGTTGGTAGTTACAGCATTCATGTCGGAGAATAAATTTGTAAGTTGACGTTGCACAAATGATGAGAGCGGAGTTAATCCCATAGGGGCTTTGGCATATTGGTATTGAAGTCCTGTCGTTGGATCAGTAAAGGATAAGAATTTTCTTGAGCTGAAATGTATGGCAAAAGAATGGAAACACTGAGAAAGATCAATGACAGTATATATAGAATGCTTAGACATTTTTCTGTGCAACTCTGAGATTAATGGCAATGGAAAACGGTCAGATTTAGCTGGATCTAGTGCAGCATTGATTAAACGACAATCCATCACTATACGACTATCACCACTATATTCGCCTTGTGCATTCTTCTTTCGCACAGGAAAAAGTGGAGAATTATATGGGTTTCCTGGTGGTGCTCTTTCTATTACACCATTTTCTAACCACTTAGTAATTTGTGCTTTTACAATAGGTTTTACCTTTTCTTCTAATGGCCATTGTGCCCTATACATCTTGTGTTCATGATCCTTTTGTACATGTAATCGCAATGTACTTCCTGGTAATGTGCAATGTGCCTTTGGATCAATTTGTTTGTTTGCTTCTAATAAAGGATTTACTTCTGCAAATAATCGGTTACGTTCACTTTCAGTACCGAAAGGTTGATTATTAGGGGTATAAGGATTAGGATCAATACATGGAATTTCATAATTATTATCGTCATCCCAATCCATTGCTAAATTGGAAATAGTGATACCAAATTGAGTAATCAAATCCATTCCAATTATTACATGTAAACCATTAAATATATCAAATACTTCTAAGTTGACATTGCAAACCCTTGAATTATAAGTAAGTTTAATTTTCTCATCTGTACAACCCATTCTTTTCACTACATTATCTTTCTGACAAGTTTTAATCATACCAAAATTATTTTTATTATTAACTTCAACTTCTAATTTAACAGCTAAAGCTGGTGAAATACTACTAAATGATGCGCCTGTATCTAACAAGAAATATGTTTTTACAATGCACTTTTTACTTTCTAAAGTAATTGGTAAAATTAGTGAATTATTATTCATTAAATGTTTAGGTGGTTGTAAAAAATCACTATTTTCTAACTTACAATCTTTTTTGTCTTCAATACTAAGAGCAGCAAAATGCATCTTGGATTCACTCTCGTCATCTGTATCCATCTCGTCATCGTTGACTTCTACTTCAACTGGTACAATTGCTTTCTTTTGCTTATTTTTGAAAACTTTCTCTAAATCTTCTGCTTTGCATTCGTGTCCATATTTGTAGTTGGGAACTTTACATCTATTGCAAATCTTTACTGACATTCCAAATCTCTTTTGTGCTTTATCTATTCTCTTTTTTACATCTGGAGCTAAAATGCAATCTTCTTCTGAGTGATTTGTTAAGCCAGGATGATACTTGCATTTGATTTGAGATTTTCCTTTAGATGACAAGTTGTCGCTGAAATTGCTATGTTTTTTCTTGTCAAAAAACTTCTTTTGTGTACTATGGCGATGACTATTGTTCCCATAATTGTTGTTGCTTCTATGATTTAAATAACTTCGAGATATCTCTTTATCCCACTTTTCTTTGAATAATGCTTCATAAGTTCCAACTACCTTTGGAATAATAAAATCGATATTGACTTCTTGTTTGTCTGTATTCAAATTGAGATAAAATTTGGTAGCTTTTACAAGTTCTTCAGGTAACGCTTTGAACAGATATCTGATTAAGCAATCTTCGTCTTTAATGTCTGCTGCAACTTTTAATTCTTGGAATTCTTCCATGAAACCTTCAAATGAATCAGTCTTCTTGTAGAGAATTTTCTCTAATTTTTCTCTGGCTTCTTCCTTTATATCAGCTTAGTTACGACCGTACTTGCTTACAATTGCTATTTTAAAATCAGACCAGGAGGTAAATTCTTTGCTCTCCATACGAGTAGCATACCATCTCGCCATACCAGTAGAGAGACGAGCTGGGACCAAACGCTGCCAATTATCGTTCACACTAAGTCTGTGCGCTTCTAAAACTCTTTCAAAATGGTGCAAACAATCTTCTATGTTCAAAAAAATAGGTTTTCTTCGGTTGAAAACGTGTCCCTTCCATTGGAAACATGGTGTTTCAGCTGGAACCATCGTATTTTCTTGCGGGAACAATAATGTAAAACTTTTTTGCGCTATTTCAAGCTTTCTGGTAGCAGTACTCAAAGTTCTGGCTTCTATAGACCCTTCTTGTCCAGTTATTCCCTTCATTGTAGCATGGAATACTTCTAATTTTAGTTGATCAATCACTTTGACCAACTTCAAACGTTCGTCACTGTTGATATTCAACGAAGAACTTCTATCGTTCTTTTCATCTTCTGATGATAAAAATGAAGACTTGCTCTGCTTGCTGTTAGCAGATGCTTCATCAGAATCAACATCCATAGGAGTTGATTTCTCAGTACCAGACCCAGACATTTCACCTTCTTGCATGGTTGCCTCATCGATAACCTCGACTTCAATAGGATTGGCATCACCTTCAGGAACAGGAAAAGAGGATCTTGTAGAATTTCTTGGCATAATAATAAACGATTAAATGAGATTTTAAAAAATGATTTATCGAGACTTTATAAATTAAAATCAACGTAAAAAGTACCGTTTATTAGAATGAATTAAATATGGGTTTATATAGTTATTGGAATTGTGTGATAAGATCTAATGGACAGGGATCCATTAGATGTGACAATAGATATTATTATTAATGTGTATGAATATAACATGTTATGTTTCAGTGGTAATATTGCTATAAGTTATGTTTCATTGTTAGTTCCTGGGTGACAGGAACCAGTTACTGGATAGATAAGATCTGCTAGATTTGTCGGAGATCTTCTATATATCGAATGTTGTAATTCTGATAGATCACATTGATTATAACGTAGATGATGAAACAAACTGACTAAATCTTGGATGCTTTTTTTGTTCGAGAAAAATAATATCATATCGTACTTTAACATTAACAGTTAATAATTCATTTCCGAATAAACAATAGGAAAAGCATATACTTGTACCTGCTACTTGATTTCAGTTTCTGACGAATATTGGTCTTTTTTGTTGTAGTTTTAAATATAAATAAAAGAGCTGAGGAAAGAGTGGGGGAGAAAACAGAAAAATAATTTTAGATCAGTCGATTTTGTGTGTTACAAACAGAAATTTACAAAGGCATAAATACTTTTAGTGTTGCCAAACAGGTTGTTGTCGTTGTTTCCATTTGGTCCCCGAAAGAAGAACATAGGCAGAACTCTTTCAAATCCCAAATTTCAAATCGATATATCTCGTCAATAATAAGGCAACTCTGTTGAATCAAAGTAACTCACATCTGCTCACCTGCTTCAAACCATTCAAATTATCTTCGTTATTAATTATATTATTTCGATAAATAACGATCTTGTTTACTAAAATAAAAAAATATAAATAATAAAAGCGGTAGAAATACAATTATAGTCAGCTAAAATGTTTTATTACAAAAGATTTCTGAAGAATTAAATAATTGAAAAAGTATGAGGGTATTTATAGTGATTTGGAGAACTTGGATACCATCACACTTGAATGGATTTATATTTAGTAATTTTTTAGTTTTGAGTACATTGTTATTGATTTAATATTTTAAGAGGTAAATCATGCAGAGCATTGGTCATAAGGTCATCCTCCATGGACTCATTCTCCATTTGCTCTTGCTCAATTACAGTTGACTTGGAGGTAGTGCCCAACATTTTAAAAGCATGTCGAAATGATCGAGTATGCTGATCGAGTTTTCTGATTGTAGGAAATATCAATTTACAGGAATAATTTTTGCTGCATAAATAAGGTCCCTTTTTAGAGGTGGTATTTTTTTTTAGGGATGGTTTTTGCCATTTTCTTTGGCAAGCTAAAATTCAATAGAGTAAAATGATGTTGTATAATGTTAATGAAAATAAAAAGAAACTTGGCTATATCTATATAAAATAATGTATAATATACAAGTTATGCGTAAGGTTTTTTCAATGAAAAATAATAGATGTTCGGTTGTAAGTTTTATCCTTATCAATTTTTGGAAATAAGTTTGCATTGAAATTATCCTGAAAGAAAAATAAAAACCATTTTGCATGGAAACTCTTTCGAAAGAATAAAAGAAATTGTTTTGCATTGATTATAACATGTATGTATACAAAAAAAAACTGGGTATTTTCTGTTGAAATGAATGGAAGATACAGTGAGTCGCAAAACCCTTTCAATGATTTGGAAATTTGAATGAAAATAACCATAACTTTCTCAGTTTCAATCGGAGATACACTAAATTTCTATTTTAAATAATTCAAACGTTTTTAAATTATTTTCAAAAAGTCCGATCTAATTAATTAAAGTTCCGCAAAAACTATGCAAGTTTAAAAAAAGGTACATCATTGAAAGGGTTTTGCACGCATTATTAAAAAAAAATTGAAGCTTATTTAAATGCAGTCAATAATCAATACCATAACCTTTTGCTTTAATACAAGCTTTTACACGATGAGGCATACTCGAAATAACTTTTTGATATTCCCCAACTGTTACGTTGTCATACCAAATCTCTTGAGTTCTGTCCCAAATATCATTCATCCCTTTTGGAGATGTATCGTATTCGTTTAGGCGGATTTTCAATAACCTCCACATATTTTCAATGGGATTAAGGTCTGGAAATTGCGCTGGCCATGACATTACTTCATATTTTTTTGTTTTGAAGTCTTCTTTCATTAAATTAGAGGTGTGCTTAGAATCGTTGTCTTGTTGAAGGATAACCTAAATACGACGCAACTTCAATTTTTGACACATATCGTCAATGGATTTTTCCAAATCATCATCAATAATAGTTCTGTATAGGTTGGACTTCATATTACCTTCGACCTTGGGCAACCAAACGACACCAGACCAAGAAATAGAGCTCCAAATCATGATTCGACCATCTCCATTTTTTCTTGTTTTTTGGTATGCTTAGGTTTTATCTCCTCGCTGTCTCTTTTCCAGCACCAAATTCGATAATCCGAGTTAAAACGATTAATTCTAGCCTCATCAGTAGATATAACACGCTTTCAGTCATCCAAATTCCAATCAATTCTGTTTTTACATCAGCGGAGGCGATCCTTTGCATTTTCATCACTAATTTCTGGCTTTTTTATCTTAGGTGATGCGCCTAACACATTATCCCGAAGAGCCCTAGTACAATATTCGCACTGCCATTAACGTGTATATTACGATGAAGCTCTTTTTTGGCTTGTACCGCATTATCCAAGCCACCTTTGGTAATTTTATGGACACAATATCTAATATCCGCAGTAGTCAGCTTAGATGGTCGGTCTCTTTTAGGTTTTTCTCGGTCAGGACAGGCCTTTTTTCTAATACGACATACTGTGGCTTGACTAACAGCTACATGACGAGCAATTTCCGATACGGTATGGCCTGAATTTAACAGAGAGATAACGTCATTACGTTTGGCATCCGATACAGTTTTCATCTTGATGATTTTGCTTGAAACTACTAGTAAAAAAGGCAGGGTAAAAGTTGAAAAACATCTCATATATTTTCCACATATTTCTCTGTTTTATAAGATATCCAGCGTTAATGTACAAGTTAGGGGTTACAAAATTGTAATTTTAAGCCTGTGCGTGCAAAACCCTTTCAATGATGTACCTTTTTTTAAACTTGCATAGTTTTTGCGGAACTTTAATTAATTAGATCGGACTTTTTGAAAATAATTTAAAAACGTTTGAATTACCTAAAATAGAAATTTAGTGTATCTCCGATTGAAACTGAGAAAGTTATGATTATTTTCATTCAAATTTCCAAATCATTGAAAGGGTTTTGCGACTCACTGTATACAAAAAGAATAATAGAAAAAAAAAGTGCCTTTTACTTTAGTTAATGATCATTCTAATTTGAAAATACACTTTTAAAATTATGTCCAACTACCACAAAAATACTAAAATACCCCCCTTTGATAATGCTCCCTTAACATTGGAAACAGTTGACATTGGCGAGACCAAACACGAACAAGAGATTGTTTACATTGGCTCTGCCAAACCAACTGTTGATAAATGGGAAGCCTACCTGGAAGAGAAGTATCAGTGTGAATTGAATTTCAAGCGTGATCAATTGGCAACATTGAACTTGAAGTTTTCTCGTAAAGAAATTTGCAAGAATGCAGATCTAAACGCTTTCATTGCTGAACAAAATTTGGAACATAAAATAGAAGTTCAAATCGCCAAAATTGAGAAAAATATCATAAACGCAAGAAGACAATACCACAGGTTTTTTACCAATTGTCAGTAAGGACGAAGGTGGGTATTTATCAGTAAAATTGAAGGGTATTTTCGAAGCTCGCACAAAAAGTCAGGCTATATTAAAGAGAGGAGATTTGAAAAAATTAAGGCAAAGCATAAAGAAGCAAGGGTACAAAGAAAGTCGAGAACCAAAGAAAAGTAAGTTAGCCTTGAGATTATCATCGTTAGCAACATTTCTAATTCTTTAATTATTAATTCAAAAAAACAATGAACAAGAGGTCGAGGCTAGAGAAGATGCTTTGGTTCTTGTACATAAAGCAGAGCTTTGGAGCTTTCAACATTTATACCTGGTTGAGAGAAACGTAGATAGTCCTAGTTTATCTAATTACCAACAAAAAATAATTTTTTAAATAAATTACTCTCTTTGTTACATATCTTTTGCAAATAATCTGATTTTCATCATGTATTTCATCAAATTAAGGCGGTCAATAAAACTTTGTCCTTGAATGGTCTATGCAGTTATGGACCTACTGAAGAGTAAAGTGATTAGACAATATCATCTAGTGGTATTCGTTTGAGATTAAACCACGCCAAAACAGCAGTTGCCGTATACTACATATTCATGCATTAAGAAATTTCTTATACTAATGCAATATATATTTTTTTCTTTTTTTTTTTCCTTATTCAAAGATAGAAATTTGGAAAATTAGAAAACTTTGCAACACATGTTACGAGATTTCTTTTCTTTTTATCATGCAACACAAAAAAAAAGTTTAGATAGAAAAAAAAACTTATCCCAAAATGCTAAGCAGGATGCATCCAAATATAAAAGAAACATTATTTCTCATGTCTTTTGACATCTTTATTTTCATCGATAACTAAACATAATAATGACATCTAAAACACTAAAATTAATTTGAAAGCTCAAATGAATGAATTACACAAGGCTGTAACTAAGAATACTGCCCTTTTGAACATTCTTAAAAATAACGTAGAGGCGCTAATCCGTGTCCTAACTCCTCATTTTCCAAGGCTCTCCAATAGTTATAATACCAATGAAGCTATCGAAAAAGCACTTGAAGAAGGTAGTGTTTTGCTACCGTCATACAACATCATGTTTTTATTGATTTCTTTATTATGATTTGAATAATAAATAATAGCCAGAGGTAAAAATTTTACATCCCTTGTTCATGAGAGACAGCCAGACTTTTTATGTAATAGAGATCTTGGCAATCTTGTCGATGATTGCGAAGAACGCTATAAGAAAGATCACAATGCAAAAGCACCATATCCTCCTACGAAACTACGCCTTGTGTGTCTTGCGCGGGCATTACTCCAGAAACATTCTGAAGAAGATTTGATGAGGATTTCGTTGCACAACACTATATAATCTGGAAAGCAGTTGCCAGAGTTATTGCGGATACTATCTTGAGGGAAAATCTGAACTGAATGGCTTTATTTGGCCTTGCTTGTTAGAGACACACCCTCAATTGTGCTCTAAACTGGCGTCGCTTCTTGAAGCACAACTGAGAAGGTATAGTTTGTACCGTTGTATCAATTCATGGGCTTCGGTTAGATTTTTGTGCGAACCTTTTAGAAATAAGAGTTCACAGGCCAAATCAAAAGCTAAAGACGCGGCTGATAAAGAATATCAATCTAAGGAAGGTTCTACTGTTACTGAAGATAACGTTATTGAAGAATCTATGGCTGAGGAGCATGCCATAAAGGAATCTGTTATGGAGGATACTAGTAATGAAGATGCTGCTTCTGTAGGTCTATGTGATAATTTTGAAGATAGATTCGAAGATGAACACTATGGAGACGAGCAGAATTATTTATTATATTCTCAAGATGAAGATACTTATCTATCATACCACGAGGACTATGAAGAAGGCGACTACGTTCAAGGCAATAATAATATTAAAAACATTGAATATGCATCTCCATCAGTTGAGTAATTGTGGATATTGAAGGTTACTTCTGAATTATTGCTAATTAGTTTCTATTAAAACGATAGAACTCCATCGAAAACAAAAAAAATCTATTTCAAGCGAGGATTCAGATCGACAAAAAACAAGCTTGTCTGATGATACTGGTGAACGTCGCAATTATCCAGAAATAAAAGCCTCCATGCCTCGTCTTGATGATGTTATTACATTTACAAAAGTGATCCTAGAAAATCATTTAAAAATAAGACTGCTGGTTATAAATCAGTTTATGGTAATCGATGCTGCTTATATTCAATTCAGTACCATGATACCAAGTTTATTCATCTTGGTGGAAGTTTTGATGGGATTTTTTACACTTGTAAATCAGTTTATGATGGTGGTGATCAAGGTTAGCGTTCGCAAAATAACCGAGCCCAAGCGAGCGTAAGCAGTTCCAGCAAGCATTCACCGAGTCTAAAATATTTAAAAGTTACTCAAGTAAACCCCAGCCTAAGCAACAGCTCGTCGAGCAATTGTATATTGAGCATTTTAGTTTTGAAAGCAAGCAAGCAAGCAAGCAAGCACGCATAAATCAAGCATTGTCTAATTTTTCAAAAAGTCAAGCAAGTCGAGCACGAGCATATAAGCAAGCGAGCAAATCCGAGTGCAAGCGCAAGCATTGTACTATATATTTTTAGCCTGATATTAGTTCAAAATGTGATGTATTTTGTCATTTCTAAAGCTAAAATTGCGTAAATTGAATACATTTGCGCTGCATTACGTTCTTGCCTATTTGATTTGAAAGCAGGCAAACAAGCAGATTTACATGCAAGCAAGCCTATTTCAATTTGAAGCATTTCAAGCAAGCATGCAAGCAAGCTTTCAATGCTTTCATTGAGCGCCAAGCAGGAAATTGCTAAAAAAAATTAATCAAGCAAGCTAAAACAAGTAATACCCTGAAAAAAGCACAGTTTAGGCAAGCCCAAGCTTAGGGCTGGCTCGCTTGCTTATGCTCGCACTGATCAATTGCGATCACTAATACTGCTGTAAATATCAAACTGAAAATATAATTCAACTTTCTATTTTGAATACACAAGGTCCCCTGGATATTGATTCGTTCATGAATTATGTTCTTGAAGATATTAAACTGTTGTCAAAAAATGGAACGAGACTGATGAAAAACGGAAAGGAGTTATTTAAGGTGACCATAAATTTGTCTACGGTGAGTGGATATTCTGTGTCGGTTAGATCGCTTTCACACATGAGGATGTACAACTATGAATATCCTTGCATGCTATGTCGTATTCGTAGGGAAAAATATGACAAAACTGGTTCAAGCAATCAGTTACTGGTAGAAAATCAAGAATCGGCTGAATTGACGGATGTAAGCAATTTCTTCTATGGCAATAAAGAGGTATTAATTAACAGATGAATTATAGATACAGCGATATTAACATTTGCCTTTTTTTTTCATAATGTAGTTTTTTGGTATCAAATCATCTTCCCCATTTACAAAACTCAATAGCTTCTGCCTCTTGTTCCATGCAGTAGACGAATTCCATTTATTCAGTGGTATTGGGGTGCTCTTGATAGAGTTATTATTGGTGAACTCATCGAAAAATGTAAAAACAACACATGCTACAAGTACCTCTATCAACCTACTGAAGAAAACCTTACTAAACGACAGCTATCGGATGCAAAATAATGGCCATATCCATTTTGTTGTATCACTAGTGAATAACTTAAAAAAATAACTTTCTTGGTAGAAAATTCAAGGTCAATGATTCCCACTTCCACATTGGCATCATGTTTTACTAATCCTATGTCTGGTAAACCTCATAGATATAGAGGGGTTGATAACATTAAAGCATTATTACTGTATTTAATCCCAACAATGTTTGTCCCTAGATTAAAATATTCTAGAGCAAAGAAGCCAGTTTTAAATTTATGTAAGGCTGCATCACTTATATTGAAATGGAATATTGATTCTGATGATCTGTCTATGATTGAAAAATTAGACTGTTTTAAAACTGATAATGCATTTGAAATACTAAAACTCTCAAATTATAGATACTTAAAGCAATAGTTTGACTTCTTGAAAGACGAAATTAACAACAAGTATATACTGTCTGGTGTTATGCGTTTTAATTTACATCCCCTGTATCATTTTCCATACATAATAAGGTCTATGAGTATTTTGAAAAGTATTTCAGCTAGAGCTATGGAAAGAGCTATACAAATGTATAAGCGTCTAATTATAGCACGCAATAATTTCGATAAAAATATTGGAAACGTTTTATTTCAAATAAATTTCCAAAGTTACATCAAGAATTTACCTTGGAATGTTGATGAAGAATTAGATTTGCTCACTCCTCGCACTTACAGTAAGAAGACATTCATACAATACAAAGATGATAATGATCTTCAACTCTGGGCTCCAATAAAAGAAGGTACCAAATGGTACGTAGGCTCAGTTTTGTTTTTTTTTTAATACACATTACCTTGTCGTATTCAGAGGTTCTTGGTACTAGCGGATATGGCCAAAACTAATGCAGTTGCAACATATGATCCTACCATACCTGTAGGTGAGCTGTTCAAGAAAGAAAATAGACGAAAACTGGCAGTTTTTTCTCTCTGTGATGCGGAGTCTGTTGTTGGATTGATGAAATGTTAAATTGCAGAATCCTGATCTACTTATAGTGTCATTACTTTCAATAATGTCTTTACAGCAAGTTTGCTTGACAATTATGGTCCCAACATTTGTATATAATCGTTTCATGCATTCATTGCTTTTTTTTGTATTGCAGCCATAATTTTAGGAGCTGCCTATTTTTTTTTTTTTGTAATTTTTAATTTATTAAACGTCTTGCAGAAAAAATACAAGCAATTGCTTTTTAGTCTAAAAATTGGAGTAAGCAGTTAGGGCTAGCATTGCCAGCAGCCATTTGCGTGCAGAATAATTTGGGAAGGACCATTTCATCACGCTTTCTGCATGGAAACCTCTTTTTTTTGCTCGAGCAGAGCTATTTATTATATATTTTCTCTATGGTGTAACGAGGTCCTAAACAAACATTTATACAAAATAAAAAATGCCATACAATAATAAATAAATTCAACAAAAACTAAATAATAAGAATAACAAAAGAATCATTTTAATTATTTAAAAAAAGAAATTTTCATTTACAACTTCAATATAAAAGGCATTGTTGTTAATTCTGATTTTTTATATTACTATAATATATATAACACGTAAATCAATTGAGGATGTTAAAATAGTCCCTCGCCCTTATCCTCTTTAAACTAATTGATCACTTTCAAAAAATAAAAACACTACGTAGCCTGAATGTGAATTTGTATTGAACCATATCCCCTTACAGTTAATAATAACATGTAATGATCTATAATTTTGGACTAACAACAAAGGTGGATAATATGCTTATAGATATTATTTTTGCTGTTATAAATTTGTGATCACTGGATTGATGAAGGTTGGTGTTCTTATTTGTAAATTAGATATTTATTAGTGAATAAATATAAGTAAAGGGAGTGTAACAAGACAGATAAATCTACAAGGGATCATGTAATGATTTCCTTGTAGTATTTATATAAGGAATGAGGCAAGGTTTTGCATGAATGAAACTGAAATGTTTGACTCATTACATAACAATAAGAACTTACAAAACAAAGTTAATGGGTTACATGATGACTTATCGCTCCATGTACTGTATATAGTTAAATAAGCAGTTTTCCGAAGTAGATACATTCAAAACATCGATATATACAAAACATTCTTTGTCATACAAAACTAAACTGTGAATCTACTGTATAGTAATTTATATGTCCAAATATGTTAGAATAAATGGATATATATTGCATCACTGCTAAATCTTGAACTGATATTAACTCAAATCTAACAGACCTAGACTTAACGATCTATATACACATATAATCTTCAAAAAATATATCTCAAAAATCCAGGCTTAAGATCAGTTATCACGACTCAATGCTATTATACAGAGCAAAACGTACATTGAGGGTCAACAAAATTCAAAACATTGAAAACAAAGGTTATATTATACTTTTTTCATCCAGCTCTATCTAATGAGAATTAAAAATGGTGCAGATTTCATTAATCGGAAAACATTCTCTAAAAAATATATATTAACAAAAAAATATATCATCTTAATCTCACCATCATCATGTATCCATTTCCCTTTTAATTTTCATTCGGAAATTGCCCTCCTCGTCACATCGTATAATGTTAAAAATGCAAGAATCTTTACTTTTAATTTAATGATATCTCTAACAATTTTAAGCATTTTGACGACTATTATATACCAAATTAAAAATGCATATCAGAAAATTAGTTCTGTTACATTTAAAATCCTGGTAAAAGCTTTTCACATTTGCAATAGCCAGAAATGCCAAATTTATCAAATAACTGATCATTCTCAAAGCTGGAGTAAACAGCATTATGTCTTTTTTCAAATTGTATTTTATAATACGTCAATTTGATGCAAATGTGCAGCTTTATTTGTGCTATTTTGCGTTATCGTAAGCGCATTTTTGATGGAGTAACACTACATTATACCAAATTTTTTAAAAATGGGCTAGATGGCTGATCATTTTTATTAATTAAAAATTGAAATGTGAAGACCCTTTTAGGTCTTTATTTTTAAAAATGCGAAATGTGCAGTATTAGTTTGTTTATTTCCATTATTTTGCTGGATTTTAGCTATAGTTTTGATCGAGTAATGATACATTATCTCCAAATCTATGAGAATTGACTAAATGATTGATGATTTTTATCAATTCAAAGCGAAACATTTAGCCATTTGCATGTCTGTTTTTTTTGATATTGTAATGTGCGCCCAATGTGCCGCTTTCATTTCGATCTTTTTCCTTGATTGTAGCTGCATTTTTCATGGAGTAATGACAGATATACCGTCGAAAAGTATCCTCACGAAATGGTTCAAATGACGGGAGCCACTAATGTTGCTTGAAATTTGAAATAGCGTCAATTTTGCTGGGCTATAAATCGGCCAATCATATCGTTCTATCAAAATCTCGAAAAAAAAATTTAATGTCTTGTTTCAAAAATCGACACTCTCGGACTTTAAATGAAATCGCGCGCTTTAAGCTGTAGTCTATTTCTAAGCTGTAAATGTGCAAAATACTGAAAATTAGAAAATGCTTCCAATATTTGACAAAAAACTGTATATTTACCGCCACCTGATCATTAAATAGTTTTTGTAGCTCATCCAATTCTGCATTGATCTACTGTTTTAAATAAGACATTTTGCTCTCAAAGTGTTTCATAAATACAGATTTTTTGTCCACCGCAGCTTTGCATTTAAGTCACCTATCTTTCATCAAATCTTAATTTATCTATAACTCGATGAAAAATTTATATTTTTTAAAGATTTAAAAACCATCTAGTAGATAATGTTTAATACATTGTGTTTAGCTATTTTTTGCGGATTATTAGGTGATCAGTTTATTCAAAAAGCAATGTTTTTCTAGTTTCTAGCTTCTTTTTTATATTTATTTGCTTACTGCTACTTAAGCCAATATGATGTATCATTCTTAAACCGGATCATGTCAAATCCAAAAAAGTAAACAATAATAGATCCGAAACCGGAAGTTCCTTAATTAAATATTAACTATACAATGCTCCTAAAAGCATGGTATAGAAGCATGGTACAAAAGCATAATACGCCAGTGCGATATTCCAACATGATATACCAACATGACACATTACTATTAAATAACATCTAAACTACCTCACCACACCATTAATTCCCCAAATCAAATAGTATATAAACCCTATTAATTTCATTCCAATAAACGATATCTCTTTACTTGATTAAATTTCTAATTTTATTTAACCTAAACATATTTTGATAAATCACAATATTTGAAATCTAAATTTCTTTAGAAATAAATGTAAAGCACATTGCACTAAAACATTTATTATGTATGAACAGAACGTTTACTTATTAATTTTGGTAGTTGTGTTTGCTGTCCTATATTATCAGGTTTGATAATAAATAATAATCAAAAAAGATTACAATTAAAAGAGAATCAGCAATAATAAATCAGTTCTTCAACTGTATAATAAAAACAAGATACTGTTTATTTAAATATAAAAGTACTTTATAGCCTTTTATGTTAATTTGACATTAAAATCCTAAGATGTCATTTAAGGCACTATTGAACCATTAGATCTGTTTGATATTAAGCTATGGATTGAAATGGAGGATCAATGATAATTTATCCGCGCTTGCAGAGCTTGTAAGTTGCCTTGTTTTAATGATGCTCTTAACGCGCTTTAATGTTGGTTTGATAGCTACTTTATTGATGAACTTCTGGGACAAAATAATATGGTGTTATAATTGAGCCCCAATCGTTCTTGTTAATTGCTGGATAAACTTAGTGCGCTAGGAGTTTCTTATATCCGATGATTGATTTTTCAGAATATGTTTATGTTAAATAAAACTAGAAATTTAATCAAGAGATTTCGTTTATTACAAGGAAATAAAAAGAGTTTATATACTAATTGCGTTGAGGGGAATGATGATGTGATAAGAATTATAAGTGTTATTTATTATACTAATGTGGCACGATGGTGGAATATTATGCTTTAATACCATGCTGTAATATCATACTGGAACACCATGCTGGAGCCATGGTTCCGTTGATGTTAAATTGACTTGAACTTCGATTCCTGAACTATTGTTTTACTTTTGGATTTGACATCCGGTTAAGAATGATACATAACCGATATCAACAAGACTTTGCACTTCAATGCAAGCCGTAGTCAATATATTATAGTAAGATATTATTGATACTGTAGAAGGCGATAAAGTATGGTACTTGGAGGGGTACAACATACAATTTAAATATAAAACGATATTGCTGTTAGTTGATTCTAAACTCTCGTATTACTATAATAATGCAACAAGCAAAACAATCAATGATGTTAAAGTCAAAATATATCTGATCCCAAATTTCAGGACTACGAGGGTCTCTATAGTCTCTCGACCTTGTTCTCTTTGAATAAATTGATCACTTTCGAAACAAAACCTAGGCAGCCTGTATGTGAATATATATCGTGCCATTCTCTTACAGTTAATAAGAACGAGCACATACCAAGCAAAGGTAATGTGTCACATGACAATTTCAGTCCACGTATAAAATATAGCGACCTGTATGAGACCTTATTGTGGCGATATCTGGTAGGTCAAGTGTAATTTAGGCATTCAATTGTCAAATGTATCGAATCAAGATGAAGTTGATTCAACGATATAACTGGAGGTTAATTATAAATGAAGAATAATTAATTAATTATATATAGCTGTTTTATATCTAATTATACTTTAAATTCTTATTTTAGAAAAATTGAATTTGGATATAATATAAAATTGATATATTAAAGAAATCAATCATGGTGAGTGTAAACTTTTTATATGTACTTTCAAGAGAATTATGTAATACGTTGCATGGTAGAGAATATGACCTGTAATAAGTCAATAAACTATTACTATAAGTCAGTGATGATTGTATTAATTACCTAATAGACCTAGAATTAGTATTATGAGTTGTACTTGTATATTACCTTATTGTTACAAAACGAAAAAAAAACGAAAATAAAATTACATAAAAAAAAATTATTATATGGTATAAATATGATCACGTGATAATTGCTAGGGAATAGTACGCCTTATACTTCTATTATATTTATTTTATTAATTCCTTTATCTATCAGGCTTTTCAATATATACAATACTTTTTTTAACTCTTTTATGCTTTAATGAAACTTCTTCTTCCATAATTTCATCTTCGTCAAAATTGATAGAATCGACTTCTAATTCATCAAGGCTCATATTTAATAATTTATTTTGTAACGTACTTATTTCAATTAGATTTTTATTTATCTTAATCTCATCATTAAATGCAATTTGTATCTTACTTTCTTTTATAGGAAACTCAAAGCCATCACTATACCAAAGCTTATGACGCGGTAATTCTTCTATATTATAATCTTTAACCATTTGCCAAATATTTTTCAGTAAACAAGATAATTTAAATTGTATATTGTAATGTTTTATATCAGATACCTGTACAGATGCTCTGTTATTATTAAACCTCTCAAATTTACTTTCTATAACACTAAATTCATTCTCTATTATGGATCTAAAGCTTCCAAATACGCTGTTAAAATGTAATTCATTCACACTCAATTTACTATCCTTTTCTTTTCTAACTGGATACATAAAATGCATATCTTTAAATTCATATCCAAGATTAATTCCATTTTCTTTAAATTGGTTTATAAATAGTGGATAACCTCCATCCATAGCCAAACAATCACCAATATGTAGTTTATTATAGAGATTCATTTTTAAGAACATTGTACCATCATTAGATTCACCACATTTTTCGGAGTCTGAAATATAAATTATCATTTTATTCATATCACAAACAATTTGAGTTCTGACACCTGGTTTTTTTAATTTATAAGAATGTAATTTTATTCTTTCTGTATCTGGATTGTAGTATTTTATTTTTGAGTCATGACCATCTATAATTAAAGTTACATTCTTAAATCCTATTGGGTTATATAGTTTTGCAGATAATAATCTTATCTTTATATTTGAAAATAAGTTTAACAAATCTGTGTTTATTATTTTATTGATTCTTTTATAATTGTCTATCCAAAATTTTTTATATAAATCATAAAAAGTAGCATAGCACATAAATTGAGACATTTTCTGCCCTGATAGACCACAAACTAAATGATATAATAAAATAAGACCTTTATCTAATTCAGGATATGGACCTGGATACTCTTGTGTCCCATATAAAATATTTAAAAAGTAAAATACAGGAATATAGCCTAATTGATTAAGTAATACATCTTTTATAAAATTTATATCTTTCATATATTTTAAAGTAGTTCTATGATTATATTTTTTACTAATTATTTTCCAATTAGATTCATAAAAATACCATTTATCAATTATTAATCTATTAATCTCTATATTAATCTTTTCTTTTATATTCTCTTCTTCTGTGTCATTCATTTATCATTGTATACCTTTTTCAATTATTAATATTTAAATATGCATTAAATGATAAAATGAGATTATCTGTCTGAATTTAGGATATAAAAAATAAAAAGAATATAAATTCAATCTGACCAGACGCCACTGATAATAAATGCAATGTCATTTATTGAATGGGTGAATGTAAATCTATAAAGCAAAGATTACTTTTGAATTAAAATACTAATTATTCCAATTGACATCAATAAATTCAAAAAACATAGTAGTTAAGAGCAATTATTGCTATTAAATTGCATAATTTGATATGCAGAAAACTCTTGAAGAATTGATTCTTTTTCTTTGGCAGTGCTACAAATCATCGTTTAATATGACTGCATATTAATGAATTAGAGAAAATATAATTGGTAAAAAGTTGATATCCAACAATGTACATCGAGGTTAAGGTTGATAAAAGGTGCATTCATTGTGTAGTGAAAATCGCAACATTTTGATGGGTACAAATTACAGGACCAAGATGTTGGGTTTGCCTCAGGATTTTTAAAAGGGTTTAAAAGCATATTTTATCAAAAAACTTACTTGGATGTTAAATACTCACCATATGCTATTAGTATTATTTTGTCTTTTATTTAATTGCTGTATTATTAAAAATCAAGCTTTTCATAACTTATAACAATGACAATGAAATGTTTCTGATTTTTGATTGGCATTTATCATAAGGCGGGCTGATGATACGTTTGATACTACCGTAGATGGAACTAGTCAATTTAGTTTATGAAATTTGAATGAAAATACCGAGGAACCATTTGTAACTACTACTTAAGTTGGTTACTAGTAAAGCATTGAATAAACTGGCTTGGGACAAAGAGGATAAAAAGACGGCAATAGGTTTCAGTGATGGTCATGTTTATGTTTATGATATTATTGGAAATGTAAGGTTAAAGCTCAATATAAATTACCTCTAGCGCAATAATTATAAAGTAAGATTATATTATCATCAAATAAACAACCATGCAATATTAACATGTATAAAGATTTACAGTAATAAGCTTGAATCAAGTGGGTACAGCATCGTAAATTCTTAAAAAAGTTCTCAAGTATTATATAATCTCTTATTTTTAAGACTCACAAAGCTTATAAGCGGAATATTAATTTCAAAAATTATTCTTGTCCAGATCATCAATTTTGACATTTTTTAATTTTTTTTTTCTGATTTTGCAAATCTAGAGTTAATTATACTACTAATTGTAAAAACAAAAAATATACACATATAAAAAAATTAGCGCTCTATTTGCTCAATAAAAAATAACAAACATTTTTATTGTAAAATATTACACAAAAATCCTTTAATTAAAAAACCGTTTTTGGGGCAAAAGTACAAATTTTTATTACTTAACATTTAATATTAAGCTTTTATAAACTCTGTATTAGCTATGGCTACAATTTTTTCTTACAATGTAGTATATTTAAACGTTGATTTTGGTATCAAAATTTGATTTTTCTGATTTTTGATCAAAATCATGAGTGTTGGTAAGGATCAAATGAGCCCCAAAAATGTCCGCTACAAAAACTGAATTTTCAGACCTTACATGGTTAAATATAAGATAAGTTTAAAAAAACCGCATGTTTATTTAAAACTTAGATATATACCATAGTATAAGAGACTTAACCATTCAATCTTGCTATGCTCAATTACGGCGTTGCTCTACGGGCTCGCGTTTAAAATATTCTAATGAATGTATGATATGAAAGACGGTTTTTCTAGTAGAAAATTTTATGTTTCTATTATAGTAACAGATATTGCCTATTTTGCTTATTATTATATAGTTCAGGCGCTGTAATGCTGCTTTTACATTGGCTGAAATATGCAATTTAGCAGGATTTTTTTGATTGCGCTAAATTGTTATATCAAAAGATGCTAATATAAAAATACTCTGCTAAAAGATACATGTCATTAATTTATTGATGCTTTATATTTATATGTTTTCTAGATAGTTATATTATTATTAATATTGCCAATGAATTGCCGGGTATTGAGGTACTTGATATGATTTGGGAACAAATCATATACAATGGAATTTGTGTAATTGCGAATATGTGATTGTATCATTTGGATAATAAGATGTAGGATTGCTTATGTTTCATTGTTGCCAAGTGTTCCTGAATGTTCCTGATAGTTGCTGTTAATGCTAGTGGTCATGTCATGTTGGATTTCAATAGTTGTTCCTGGATTTTTACATCTGGGTAAACTTCTGATATATCATAAATAATGTAAAGCCTTGAAAATCTTCTTCTACGTATGTTTCTCTCTTTTTGTTTTCATATTCCAAGGATATGATTCACCGTTTGATAAGGCATATCAGACTATCAATCTGGTATTTTTTTCTTTTATCTGAATACGCATTCTAACATAAGGGACTAATGTTTTTAATATAGTAGGTAACAGTCGTTGTATTAAGAGATTGATATTTTCATTTAACTGCACACTATGATCAAATATCATTATTTACTACTGTATTGTTGAACGTATCTCTTCATTACCAGACCAAATCGAAGGCAATGATATTTACATATCTACCCAATGAAAAGGTAGAACTGGCTGCAACCCAAGAAATATTCCAGGAAAGTGATAAAATTTCAAATGGTATAGAAATACAAAAAAAGAATAATCTGATGTCTTGCCTAATAAACACAGTTTTGATCGTTGTAGCCATGCTTGAAAACAAATCTTTTTACAGCTGACAATCCGTAAACTAAGAAACTAGTAAGTTTAAAAAAGGTTAATTTGTTTAAATTTTATGAGCGATAAAATAACACCTATAATCTTAGATTTGGCTTACATATAAATTTAAGCAGTAAATGTTATTCAAGTTTATGCTCTAGCAAAAACCGTAGTTGCTGTAAACATTATATCTATAAGCGTATTTATAAATAATAATAATTTTAAATGTATTGGCTCTTGCATGTATTGCTCTACATTAACAACGTATTGAATTGTATTATTGTCTATAATCTATATTAATAAAATCAACAAATGTAATTTAAAGACCCATCCCAGTAAAAAATACAATGGAATTTTAAAAACGACACGATCCCATGTACAAACCAATTTGTGCCCATTCGATCAGCCCATTATTATGCACAAGTAGGAATAATGATATGCTTATAGGCAATTCTACTATTATGCACACATGGGATTAATGTTATGTGCACGGACAGAATCTATAATTTTGCACATACAGGCTTTTCGTTGTGTTCGTGTGCAGTTTATTTTGTTGTGCCCATGTGCATCTTGTTATCTTGTTATCTTTTTATCCATTATTCAGTGGGCGCAACAACTCATCCGGCCATAGTGTGCAGCCCAACTAGGCACAACAAAATCATCTTGTGCAGCACAGGTCGGCCGTAGTGCTTTTATATATAAATCCTTTAAATTTGTGATTTTATGGACTTTTTTTCGAATCCGGTTGTGTCATCTTATACTTTTCAAGTTCAATCCGTTATTAGACTAATAATGTTGTAGGTTGTATTTATGCTTTACTTGAAATAAGTCTTTGAATAATTAAAAGCCGCAATACAGCCGAAACTTAATTTTTGTATGAAATTTCGATACCTGCATCTTATAGCTGCTTGTAATATTTAAACAGCCGTGTCCGGGCTGTCCGGTAATTTTTTATAGAGATTTAAAGCTTGGAAATATCATTAAATGGCCGCTTCCGGAGATTGTTCGGCTTTTTTTTGGAAGAGTGACCATTGGCAAGAATATGAATCATATACTATGTTGTATGCCGCCAAGTAACATATGCTCTCTTCTTTTACAGTATCAATACATCTTACAATTTATTGACTACGAGATTTATTGAAATGCAAACTCTTGATACTGGATATAAAAGACTCCTAGCGTACTAAGTTTATCCAGCGATTACCAATAATGCTTGGATCTCAATTATAACACCATATTATTTCATCCCAGCGGTTAATCAATCAAGTAGCAATCAAATCGACATCCAAGCATATTTAGCGCAGCATTGAAACAAAACAACTCACAAGCTCTGCAAGAACGGTTATATTATGATTGATCCATTTAAATCCATAGATCACTATCAAACAAATCTAATGGTTGAATAGCGCCTTAAATTATATCTCAGGATCTCAATGTCAAATCAATATAAAAGACCATCATACTTTTATATCTAAATAAACGATACTTTGTTTTTATTATACGTACAGTTGAAGAACTAATTCATTACTCATTCTCTTTTAATTGTATTATTTTTAAGTATTATTCATCAAATCTGAAAACATACGACAAGGCTAAACCTTTTTTGCAATTCTGCGGATCAGCGCTAGAAGTATTTGCCATTGCAACGGGAGGTCATTTGGAATCATGTTCGTTGAGAAGAACTGATGGGCTTGCTGATCTTAGTAGGTGCAAGTAGCAGGTAAGCAACTGTTTGCTCAAACTGGCTGAACGTAAAATGACCCATGGATGTTGGTAGTATTGGTGTCGAGCCGGGTTTTGCCAGCCAAATTTAATAGAATAAGCTGGGCTCGACAACAACCCTAAACTGCATTAATGCTTGAAAAATTCAACTTCATTGAACCAAAATACCCACAAATTACCAGCGTGTGGAAATTACAAAAACCAACTGTTACCCTATTATTTCTTATGCTTGCTTAGGAATGTTTTTGAGCCGAGCTTTTACTACTAGTAAATTTGGCTGGCAAAATTTGGATCGACAGTAATAATGCTATGTCTGCTGAAACCAGAAAGCATCGTCATCTCGCTCTCTACAAATACTGATCCGAGTATAAAGCACAAATTGCACATAATATAGTTAATTATATATTGATATTTATAAAAGCTTTCCAGAAGATTTTAGTCTCCATATGAGCTATTGTGAGTTGAGTGGTTGAGTAAAGACACAAGAACAAGTTGGTATATTTTTTTTGCACTGTAAAAATCGACACTTTGGAGGGCTGCATCTCAACGAAAAATTATGCTACAGCTTTTTGATAATAATAAAAATTGTTTGTTTTTTAATGCTTTATAACATATTTGAGTATCACAACTTTTATTTTTTACGCGTCTTCACTATGTTTTTGGTGTTTTTCAGCATTTTAAATTCACAGAAATGCATTAAATGTGCATAGACATGCTCATATTATAGTCCTCAGTGAGGTCTATATATTCCATTTTTTTATTTGGAAAAATATTGATTTTTGGTGAAGAAAACTGTGATTAAGCAAATCATTGATTTCATCAACATTTTTTCCTTGTACTTGGTCGACCTGGATTTTAAAAAAACTCAAAAATTGATCTAAAAATTTGATTTTCTCCACGAAAAATGTAGCTACCGCTGCATATAATAGCTTAATCGATAGACAAAATTGTCTTCTACCTGATGCAAACATTTTTTTAATTATTGATTATAAAGATTGGACACTTTGGGTTCAAAAACCTCTTTTTCACATTATTGAGATGTGAGAAACATAATCAGAGAAAATTTTATTCAAAAAGTATATGGATGAATAGAGAATTTAAAGCTCTACTAAAAACTCTTAATATACTAATCCAACTTTCTATGCGATTTGTTGTGCAACTTCGAAAACAAAATTTTGTAAATTTTTTTCTTCCATTTTGATAAAAAAAAACATTCAAACTCCGTATGCTGCAAAATATGATCCTACTGATGGTAGTTTGTTATACTTTACAGGATTATTTCATGTCATAGGCAACTGGAAATGAAACGTTTTAAATGAAAAATGAGTTTGGAGTACATACAGTATACACTGATATTTTTTTTTCGTGGAAAACCAGCCTTGGTAACATTAAATTAGAATTCAGGATTAATTTGATCAAGAGTAAAAAGCTTTTCGAATGATATAGCTAGAAAGAACAATAGTTATCCTGATGATATGATGCCTTTTACTAATCACCAACTCTTGGTATAATAAGCATTCTTTATTTGAGCTCTACTTTTGAACGTTTGTACAAAACTTATCCTTTTGCTTACTTGTAGATCATGTCATCAATACCGATTGTAAATGTTAAACGAGCAAAATTTTTGTATTATTCTCATCACCTCGAAACCAAATGTGATATATCTGATTCATATTTACAATCTTATGGTAAATTAGACTTCAACATTTGAAACAGATGTTTAACCTCAAATTACATATGCATCATAAGCATTTATAAATCATAAAAATTGATATATATTCCTATTTATAATATACGAAATTCAAGCAAAATGAACACTTTTTCCCTTACACATCATTAGATGGAGAGTGATACAATCAGTGCCGAGAATTAACAACATCTTTGAAGATACGCCACTGCATTAAACTTGGTGGACTCCTTCTTTTTTGTGCTATCATATGATAAATGAACACAAAAACTACAATGCCATCTTGGATATGTCACCAAGCTATTATGATATTATGCCAAGGATAGTATGCATTGTGTAGGCAGTATAGAAACTTAACAGATATAGTTTGAATCCATTTCTCTCAAAGAAAAAAAAGAAAAAAAAAAGAAAAAATAGAGGTAGCGCATGAATCAAAATGCTTGGCTTTTTATATAATACCAAATTCCTCAATGAGGCTTGATAGATGTTATTGGATATCAAAACACTCATTAGCCATTTAAACTCAAATAAGAATACCTTGACTCTTTTAGCTGAGCCCCTGTTTTGCCTTGTTACCTTTTAGAGGTATACTCGTTTAATTTATATTTATGAATATAAATATAGATCATCTTCTTCCCAGCAACCCCGACCTTGTTTATTATCTATTAGGCTTATTTTTCTCTCACTTCTTTCTCTTTTTCTTTCTTTCTTTCTCTCTTTCTCCCACATTTTCCCCCATTAAATGAGCGTTAATAGACTTGCTGATCTCCATAAAGATCCCCGTAATAACAATAACGGTAATCCTGGTCAAAATCCTGGTAATCCAGGTGGTGGATATGAGATGCACCCACTTTTATCTACTAAAGGTGATATCACCTCTGTCCAAGGATTCCTTGATGAAGTTTCTCATGTAAAGGAAAGTATTTCTCAAATCAATTACAATGTCAATACGATTCGATCTTACCAATCGAGTATGCTTCAAACTGCTGATGCTGGAGAACTTTCAAGAAACCGAGAAACAGTCGATAATCTTACTAGCGAAACTCAAAATATTATGACACACGTGAAACAAAAGCTAAAGGAAATCGAACCTACTTCTCGACACACTGATTTAGCCATGAGAAAAAACGCTTTCAGTTCTGTAACAAGATCTTTTATGGATGCTATTGAGAAACATCGTAGAGTAGCATTGGAGTTTCAAAAGGAAGAAGGACAGCAAATGGAAAGACAAATTAAAATTGCCAACCCTAATGCTACACCTCAAGAGATTCAACAAGCTATTGCCAGTGCAGAACAAGGTGGAGGAGCTGTATTTGCTCAACAACTACTTCAATCTGTTGGTGGTGAATATAGACGTCAAGGTGCTCAAAACACTTTAGATGCTGTACAAGAACGTCATGAAGATATTAAACGTTTAGCTAAAAGCGTTCAAGAATTATCTGTTCTTTTTGAAGAGATGCAGCAAATGTTGGAAGCTCAATCCAAGGTTTTAGATACAATTGAACAAAGTGCATATGAAACTACTGGTAATTTGGAAGCAGGTGTTCAATATGTTGAAAAAGCAAAGACATCTGCAAAGGCTACTCGTAGAAAGAAGTGGATTTGCTTTGGTATTTTCATGGTCATTCTTATTATCATTGCCATTGTTTTGGGTGTTACTCTTGCTCCTAAAAACTCTTCCTAAAAATAGCCCTATAATCATTATTGTAACCTTTCTATCCTTTCGTCCGTTTTGTCAATGTAATGTCCTTTTTTTCATATTTTATTTATACCTTTGTAGTATCTCTCAATCTCTCTCAACATCTATAATAAACCAAACTCTGTCTCTCATAAATATATAATGAAATGAAAAACATTGTTATAAGCAAAATGCTCCTTAATTACATCTTGTGCACATTAGACATACATCTAATATAACAAATTTAAGGCTTAGTTGTCATACTCTGTCCGTATATCCGCACATTCATACAGAAAAACTTTTTTTTTTTTTTTTTTTTTTTTTTCCAAAGAAAACTTTATTGTTGATTTAAAATTGAAAAAGTGGGGGGAAGAAAGCATAAATAAAGGGCGATAAAACTTATCATAAAGAGAAAATTAAAATGACACATAGTTTTTTCCATGTTTTTCTTGAAAAAGAAAATTAGAACACTATTACATAATAAGGGGGAAGAAGAGGAGGGGATTTTTTCGAATGAAAAAATTGTCTAAATGTTGGTTTGAAAGGTCTTCTGTGTTTTTTTTTTGTGTTTTTTTTTGTATAGATTTAAAAAAGGTGTATTAAAAAAAGAGGTGGGTATACAAGTGAAACGAGTAGAATATTAATAAGAAAAAAATGCCAAAAAGGGTGAAATGACTTCTATAGATTGTGTGTGTGTGCGAGAGAGAATAACAGGGTATTATGTGATGGTAAATTGTATATTATATATAATATATATAAATGCGAGGGAGATAGAGAGAGATATAGAGAAGAAATTTGACTCTTAATTTACATGTTTCCAATAGAATACATGTTTTCAAGTGCTTGCTTTTGTAATACACCTTGTTGGAAGCTATAAACATAAGAAATTAGTTGGATTGATATTATGAATATGCATGTCATTTGCTTACCTTCTGAGTTGCTCATTCTCTTGAACAAGACGTTCAAGCTCAGCCAATATAGTCATTTGAGTAGACTTCAAGTGTTGAATGTGTTGTACAGCTATTGAAAATGTGAAATAAGTAACAAAATCAAAAATAAACTACAAAGTAAAACTTACTTCTATGCAATAATGTTACTTTGCTCATCTTCTTGTTCAAACAGGCAGGTAACTCTGTACGCAAATCCTCAAAGCCATCTTTAATCTGAGCTCTACGCTTTTGCTCAGATTGAATATGAATTTGGCGTCTCAATTCAGTAACGGTAGATGTTGAATCTTGTTGTCTAGAAGGATATTTAATAAATAAACATGTATGCAAATTTGATTTTTATAGGAAAAACACTTACTCAACTTTTTGCTTACGGGCAGGACGTCTTTCTTCATCATCGTCTTCCTCTGAAGAAGAGGAAGAGGAAGAAGCAGAAGAGAATTGCTGTTGTTGTTGACCTTTTTCTTCATCTGATCTACTGCGTTTCTTGGTATTATTATTAGAAGCAGATTGTTCAAATGATTCCTTGGAATATTGAAGAAATTCAGGATAAAAAGATTCGGGCAATGCTGAAGCCTTTGCAATTGTTTCATTCAAGTAAGCTGTAGCGGCAGCGGAACTGGCACTATTTGTGGAATGAATAGTTGAACTAGAAGAAGATTGTACTAGTTGAGGTGGTACTTGAGGATGTTGGTAAACAGGTTGGGTTACAGAAAATCCAGACATTAAAGAATCTGGGCTTCCGGGACCATGTTGTGCCATGTAAGATGGGCTGGTGATGAAAGGTTCATTACCGTACATGACGCTACTACTAGGTGAAGCAGAAGGAGATGTAGCATAAAATGGTGATACTATTACATGTTAGCATTCATGTAGTTTATGGATATTGTATATATAATTTACCAGGATACATTAAATTGGCTTGTTGCTCAAGCTCTACTTTAGACATGTATTGTTGTTGATGAGATACGGGACACTCATGAAGATATTCGGAAGACCAGTGGAGCTTGTTCATTGTTTTAAAAGAAAGGATTTATAAAGGATTGGTAAGGGGGGTAATAAAGTGAATGTGAATGGGGGTAAAATATAAAAATAAGTATTACTACTTGAAATAGATTTGCTTGTTTAAATAATAGGAATAAAATAGAAAAGAAGAGAGAAGAAAACACAACATGTAATCTATCCATCCTCCTTTTTAAATGTTAAGGTTGAAGGTGAGATTAGTTTCCAAAAAAAAAAAAAAAAAAAAAAAAAAAAAAGTGCTACTACTACTAATACACATTTTAGTTGCTTCGCGTCAAATATGATCTATAAACTAACCTGAACCAATGGATACTGAGGCACTGTGTTAATTTTTTTTTCTCATGCACCGATAATGGATTGTCCTACTATCTTGAATTGCTTTGTACGAGGAGGGGATCTCTTTCTTTGACCTCCTTTGGGAGTTTGAATTGGATTTCACAACAATATCCGACCGGAATCAATTCCATTTTATAGATAAAATGAACGTAATTGCTTTGATCATTATCATTTACACCTTGAAATCTGAACTTTTGTAGCATAAAAGAATCAGGCACAATTGACCGAATTTCTACATGAGATAAAAAGAATAGAGAAGATTGACATAATCATCTTATATTCCCACACCAAGATCCCCCTTTCCTCTTCCCTTTTTTTTTTATCCCACCTTCCGTGATATGATGAAGGTTTCAATCTTTATTATATTGTGTAGCAATGGACCGTAGTTGAGATACCGCAATTAGAGTCCCAATCTTTTATATTATACAATCATTTGCTTGGTTATCCACGTTGGATTGATTTGCGTTTATCTATATGAACTAACTGATAATGTACATTTTGCCGCTATTTGATTTTAATTTTTATTAACCAGCATTAACCAGTAGTTTGTTCATGAAAACATTAGATTGACACCATATTCTATAAAAAATACGTGCAATCTTTTTTTTTTCTTGAATTGTATATGCCGTTTCTTGTAAATAATCTCCAAAGGTAACCTCATTTTTTTTTTGTATAACCTAAATAACACAGATTTTGATCTATCTCTCTTGAAAATTATTCTATTTGGCTTTAAAATTGTTTGCAGTTAAAAACGTACGACAACCTGTTGAACAGTAACTTTATAATACAACAGCAAACCTTATTACTCTACTCTAAAATAAACTTGCTAACTTGGCTAAACATATTTATCGTAATCATGTTAGATGTTGTTACTATAATTGTAGTCTTTCCTTGTTTTTTATTGCTGTTGTAACATTTTAAGCTTTTTTTTATATTAAAAAAAAAAAAAAAAAAAATTGTTTCGAATCATATGACCTTGATCGTTATATGGATTGATACCTTACTGCTCAGTATAACATTGCTGATTTTAGAGTTAAGTATCAAAGTTCAATATTCATGTTGTGTACTCTTCAAGGTTTACCCTTCAAAACTATACATTTTTTATAAAATCACTAGGTGCTTCACCCCCTTTTTTCGTCTTTCCAAATATAAAAAAAATGCTACAGCTGTCCCTTTTTCTATAAGTTTGAAGCATTTTTCTCTATTATTCCTATTTTTTCTTCTTTCAAGATGAGTATTTGTGAGTGTAACATTACACTTGAGCATACAAAAATGACGTGCACTTGCAATCCTAACATTACTAACGGAGGGGATCTCTTTTATGGTTTACTTTATTGTTTATTACAATAAATAATAAACATTATACATATTCAAAACCAATGGAAAAAGCTATATAGCTTTGATCTTGCTTATAATCATGTAAAAAAGATCCCGGTTAGGCGTATATATTCATTAATTTTTTTATGTTGTGTTACTAGAGAAATTTCTATTAGTTTTTTTTTTCGGAACGCCTAAAATGAGAAAATACTCAGTATCAGACGGGCAGTATCAAATTGAGGGAATTAAGCACTATATTCTTGATTAGAAATGCTCGGTTCTTTAGCAATTCGTAATGAGTCTGTGCATCTTTTTTTTGAATTTTTTGATGATTTAAAAAGCATTGCCATTTTATTGTAGATCAGAGATATGCAAGTGTGTATTTATGTAAATATAAATTCGATTCTAAACTATTTGATGACAAGTTCCTTTTTAGCTTGAATATTCCTTTTTTCATCATTTATATGAAAGCGCGGATATGTTGTTCTATGAGCATTTTTGTTATTCGGAGTTGAGCATCACAAAACGGGTAAAAATGTTAGATTATTGCCTGTACATAAAGCATTTAATTACATGAAGAGAATAACAAAAAAGTGAATTTTCACATGGAATAGAGTATATATTAAAAGGAAGGGGAGGGTTTTTTTTTATTACTTTCTATTTATATGAATATGATTACCAGGCTTTGGTATACTTTTCACCTGTTTCTAATAATCCAACAGCCATTTGTAATGCGTTTTCAATCTTTTGATTTAAAATACCACCGTGTTGATCTTGTTTCTTTTTACTGCTGTTATCAGTATCTTCTAGTAATTGTCTTTGTTTTGATTCAGCATTTATAATAATAGGTAGCTGTAATAACACTTTGCATATAGTAATTGATAATTGCATTCTTCTCCATAAACTAAAATAGGATAGTGTTCTTAATTCATGCTGTAGTTCATATAATTTCATGAGTTCGAATTGAACAACTTTATAATATTGATGTGTAGCTATGTAAAAACCTTGTAAATAACATATCAAATAAACAAATAAATACTCTTGTTTTTTTTTTTTACATTGAAATAATTCACGCATTTTTCGAAAACCTAATTCAATCTGAAGAATAGCATCTTCTGTGATATGCATACCAGGATTTGTTTCATTTAAAGCATCTATTGGAATTGTTGTACAATTGTCAGATGATTCTTTTTTTTTTTTTTTTTGTTCCATAGATATATTTACGTATGAATGCTCTCATGGTTTGAAACTCTCCATCCAGCATTTCATTAAAAAGCTATATAATGATAAATTATACAAATTATCAGATCTAAAAATCATAATTTCTACCTGGTGTAGTACTCTTTGCAATGTTTCATTTGGGTTATCGTCATCTGAAGAAACAAATGATGAAGATGTGCTTGATGTTCCTTTGTGTTTTGATACATCATACAATAATTTGGATGATGGGTTACTAAGAGTTTCATAAGCTATAGAAAGAACTAGTATAGTTTTTTTTTTAATTTTTTTTTTTCTTTCCGAATAATCTATACAATTTACTCTGAAAACTTTCTGTTGCTCGTGGATAAGATGGTACAAACTTATCTGGATGGCAAACTCTACTTCTCTACTAAAAAAGTAAATATAGAATCGAATTTAATAAAGTATAGTTCTATATACTTTGATATATGCTCTTCTAATTTCTTCGGCTGGTGCATCTTTTTTGATTCCAAGCACACGATAATAATCAGGCGCAGATAAAATTTCGTCTACAAGTCTATATTTTTCCTCTTTTTGTGGTTGTTGATTTGTATTAATAAATGGCATTTCCTGAAAAACAATGAATTCTCTGAGGGGGGAAAAAGGATATAAGAAAAAAAGAGAGAGAAAGGAGAAAGGGAGAAGGGGTCAATCATTAAAAAAAAGCCTGTTATTTTGATATCTATATACAAGCAGTGGTAAGGCTTATTTCTTTTAACATGTGAAAATTTATAGGGTTTGTTTATTGTCATGCTGAAAAATCCTCATCAGAAAATGACCCAATTTTTTTTTAATATGATAATATAAATTTATTTTCTCTTGTAAACAGAATTACAATTAAGAAACTTAGACCTTTTGCATAGCAGCAACATCAACGGATTGAACATAGTCTTCGAAATCAGCAATAGCAGCACACAAATCATCATCCAAAGAGACCTTATCATCTTCAACGACACAGTTAATTTGGAGCTTCTTGATACCATAACCGATGGCAACGAGTTGAGAACCACCCCAGATAAGACCATCCATTTGGATACCCTTGACAGCAGCGGTCAAAGCTTCCATATCGGTCTCATCATCCCAAGGCTTAACATCAAGAGTGACGTTAGTCTTAGCAATAGTCTTGGGCTTACCAGCCTTCTTGGCGTTATATTCAGCAATACGTTGAGCCTTGATCTTCTCGGCTTCCTCATCAACTTCCTCATCATCAGAACCAAAGAGATCAATATCTTCATCATCTTCCTCGGCGGCAGCAGCAGCGGGGGCAGCAGCGGCTTCCCTATAAAGAAATACATTAACAATTCGCCCTGAGCATTTAAACGCGTTTTTTTTTATGTGTAACTTACTTGGTGATCAAACCTTGGACGGCAGCAATGTGAGCGTACCATCTAGCCAAGTGAGGGTAGGCCTCAGCAGAGGGACCTTCGGTCAAAGCAGCAAAGACAGATTTATCAGCTTCGGAGGCTTCGACACTATGAAACAAGAAATGATTAATTTTTTCAATTACTACAAAAAAAAACACACAAAAATTTAGACATTTACCCCTTAACGTAGGAAACGTTCTCGAAGTAGTTATCGAGGATCTTATAGGCCAAAGGAGCTTCAAGAGTGAAAGACATGTTGTATCAAAATTTAATGAGAAGGAGAGAAAAAAAAAAACCTCTAATTGCTATACTATCCGTTTTGTGTAAGAAAAAAAAATTCATAAAAAAAAAAACTTTTCTGTCACAGCTAGATCAACTCAACACTGCTTTCCATAAGCCACTTCCTCCTTGTAGAGCCTTTAAAGTTGCTTTTACCAAGCACGTTTGATATCCACAAACCAAATTTAAATGTGATAATAGGAAGCTCATCAAGCCATATTAAGAGTATTTAAATCTGCTATACTTTTTTTTAAAAGGGATGCTACTTTTTTCCGTGATTGGTATCATAAAATCTGTGTCAATATGATCATTAATCACAGTAAAAAACAATCCTGTGGCAGTTTGATTCATGATTACAAAAGTTTCTCAGGCGATGAAATTTAATTGCCCGGTCTTTAAAAGATTTTTTTGTCATTTCAATCGCAAGACCAAACAAATCTGAAGCAATATACAAGTTTATTATCTCGTCTGAAGCATGCTCATATTTTTTCTTTTACGGGAGGCATATGGATTGTTGTGCAAATTTGATTGCAGTGAAAATGATGATGTTCGTCAAAGAAACATTCGGGGGTTGAAATACGAAACGTGATTTTTCGTCTAAAAAAATTTACAAAATTTTGTTTTCTAAATTGCGCAACAAATCGCATAGAAAGTTGGATTAGTATATTAAGAGTTTTTGGTAGAGTTTTGAATTCTCTATTCATCCATATACTTTTTGAAGAAAGTTTTCTCTGATTATTTTTCTCATATCTCAATAATGTGAAATAGAGGTTTTTGAACCCAAAGTGTCCAATTTTTATAACCCATAATCAAAACAACTTTTTCATCAAATAGAAGACAATTTCATCTATCAATCAAGCTATTATATGCAGCTGTAGCTACATTTTTCGTGGAGAAAATCAAATTTTTAGACCAATTTTTGAGTTTTTTTAAAATCCAGGTCGACCAAGTACAAGGAAAAAATGTCGATGAAATCAATGATTTGCTTAATCGCAGTTTTCTCCACCAAAAATCAATATTTTTCCAAATAAAAAAATGGAACAGATAGGCCTCATTGAGGACTATAATATGAGCATGTGTATGCACATTTAATGCATTTCTGTGAATTTAAAATGCTGAAAAACACCAAAAACATAGTGAAGACGCGTAAAAAATAAAAGTTGTGATACTCAAATATGTTATAAAGCATTAAAAAATAAACAATTTTCATTATTATCAAAAAGTTGTAGCTTAATTTTTCGTTGAGATACAGCCCTCCAAAGTGTCGATTTTTACAGTATAAAAAATTAACCCGACATGTTTAAAAGATTTATAATAGTCCAAAATAAAAGTTTAATAAAAACCGTTTATTTTTTATGCTTCAATAATATTCGCTGTGTATATTTTTAAAGAGATGGAGGATGTTTGTATTGAAAAAAAGTAGTAAATTTTGGCCGTTAAAAATAGCTTATTCTAGTTTCAGAATCAAATCGAATCAATTTTGTGTCCTGGGAAAAGGATAGCACATTCATAAATGTAGTGAATAGTAAAATAATAACTCGATTTACTGTATTTACAACTGTTATCCAATATACATTTGAAAAATAAAAAAATTGAATATCTCACGATAAATAGTAAGCATATAAAAGCTTACGACACTATTAATAAGCGCCAGTAAAATGCTTTCGATATTTTGCAAAAAAAAAAAGCGATTAACCTATGATCTATAAAAAAGGACATGTAGCACAGATTGGGACATATAAGATATTATTATCTCCAAATAGCATAATTTGCGATTTGTATAAAAGTTGTTGAATACATTTTAGTGAAAACTTGTGCTGAACATTGGAGTTAGTTTACAATATAAACAATTTTATAAGCGCACTTTTACGTCTCATACATGATATAAGCAAATAAGAAGAGCACAAACCAAAACACTGAAACCCCTCAGATTGAGCTAAATCCAAGAATCGACAAAATAGATGTTGCAAGAGGCGAGGGATTGGTACAACCTAAAGCCCTACTATAAAAATAATTTTTTGATCTCTAGATAATCGCCGTAATTCGCTCACCCGCCACCTTTTTTTTTTATACAATATACAATCTCAGGTGGTATCCAGGAATCAAGGTGATACATCAGTAAAACCTGATATACTACTAATTGGTTACTCGACATGACAATGATGTTATCATTATGTTTATAAATAAATATAATATCACAATATATATATATACAAAAGCCTTTTGTTATTGTAAATATGGTAATGTTTTCCAGCGTGTGATATCAAACAAAATAAAAGATAAACTATGGGGCGTTACACTAATTAAAGGGGAGGTATTTATTCTATTCGACAGAATCAAGAACAAAAAACCTTATTTCAGGAAAGATGGCTTGTATTATGAGAGATTTACATAAATCAAATCCTGACGTACACTGACAATATATCACTCATGTGCGTGTATGATGAGCTATTTATTCAGACATGCTAATAAATTTTTTGGGTATGTCTCACAAATCATAAATATGTTGAGGGAGCCATATTTGCTAAAGGAGAGAATGAGAGTAGCAATCACATCTGTATCTTGCTTTATATATATTTTATATACACGGATCCGTATATTACTTTAAAAAAAATCATATAAATACCTCTGTTAACATTTAACCACATTTTTAATTTACTTACTCTATTGCCCATCACACGTTTATCAAAATGACTAGTAATAGTAGTGATAACGAAAAATTGCCTGCAACTGCAATTCAATTTTCGGATTCTCGTCAGCACATTGATAGATCATATGGTGAAACTTCTGCTGCAATGAAAAGACGTTTGAGACGTACTCCATCTACTGCAAGCCACGCCATTATTGCATATAGAACCCTTTCTATTACTGTTTCTGAACATCAAGCCAAAAAAGAAAAACCCACAAAAAAATCCAAAAAAGATTTAGCAGAAGGTTAGATGATAATTACAAATGTCTTAATACTTTGACTAATTTTTATATATATACAAAAAAAAAAAGATCTATCAAGCGCTTCATATCATAAAATATCTCTTTTGGAATTAAGTCAACAATACAGAACGAATACTGAGCAAGGCCTTGATACAATTCAAGCTGTCAGTCGTGTATCTGAATATGGTAGAAATGCCATTTCTCCTCCTCCAAGCAACTGGCTCAGAAAGTTCTTTGGTTATTTCTTTGGTGGTTTCTGTAGTTTACTTTGGTTTGCTAGTATCATTTGTTGGATTTCTTGGAAACCTTTAGGTGAACCCAATCCCTCTCCTCTTAATTTGGCTTTGGCAGTAATTCTTATGTTTGTTATCTTTTTGCAAGCCTTTTTCAATGCTTGGCAAGATTGGTCTACAAGTCGTGTGATGAACTCTATTAATAATATGCTCCCAACGCAAACATTGGTTATGCGCGATGGAAAGATTGTTACTATCGATGCTGCACATTTAGTACCCGGTGATGTTGTTCATGTAAAAATGGGTAACAAAATTCCTGCAGATTTACGTCTTGTTGAAGTTTCTGATGATCTTAAATTTGATCGCTCTGTATTGACTGGTGAATCAGATGCTATTCCTGGTACTATTGATGCTACAGATGACAATGTATTGGAAAGTCATAATGTAGCTATGATGGGAACACATTGCTTGAATGGCTCTGCTGTTGGTGTTGTTGTATCTATTGGTGATAATACCTTGATGGGTAAAATTGCTCGTTTATCTCTTTCTGATCCAAATACTCGTACTACACTTCAGGTTGAAATCTTAAGATTTGTTATTATTATCGCTGTATTATCTATTTCTGTTGGTGCTATTTGTATTATTACTTGGGCTGCTTGGTTAAGAAGAGATTATCCTGACTTTTTAAGTCTCTCTAATGCTTTAATTGCCGTTATTAGTGTTATTGTTGCCTTTGTACCTGAGGGTAAGTTTATATATTAGAGGTCTATTTAAAATGTAAACCTAATAATCGATTAGGTATGCCTATTGCTGTTACTTTATGTCTTACTTTAATTGCTAATCGTATGCAAAAGAACAACGTTTTATGTAAAGTATTAACTACTGTTGAAACATTGGGTAGTGTTAATGTATTATGTTCTGATAAAACTGGTACGCTCACTGAGAACAAAATGTTTGTTTCTGATGCAAGCATTGGTACTGAAGGCTATACATCTGCTGCTTGCAAAGAAATCTATTCCTCAAACACAAAAGCTACTGATGATATGATTCCTCAATTAAGACAAATTCAACTTACTTCTGCTCTTTGTAATGGTGCAAGCTTTGATACTGCTACTTCTCATTTGGAAATCTCTAAACGTACCGTATTTGGTGATGCTACTGATTGTGCCATTTTACGTTTTGCTGAAAGTCTGGATCCTTCTAAGGCCACTGTTGAAACTATCCGTTCTGATAATGAAAAGATATTCGAAATTCCTTTCAATTCCAAGAATAAATGGATGATGTCCATTTCTCGTCCACTCAAGAAATCTATGGCTGAAGCGCTCTCTACTGGTTCTAATGTTGTATCTCAACATGATTGGGTATTGTTCTGTAAAGGTGCTCCTGATGTAATCTTGAGTAGATGTTCTGGTATTTTACTTGCTGATGGTACTGAGGAAGCATTGACTGATAAACGCACTGAATTGTTGTTAAATTTACAAACTAAATGGGCTAATGAAGGTAAACGTGTCTTGTTATTGACTCGTCGTGTCATTAAATCAGAAGAAACACCTGAAAATACTGTTGCTGGAACTTCAAGTTTTGCTTCTTGGGCTACCAACATGAATAAATCTCTTGTAATTATTGGTATGGTTGCCATTGTTGACCCTCCTCGTCCTGAAAGCGCAGAAACTGTCAGTATTTGTAGAAAAGCTGGTATTCGTTTCTTTATGGTTACTGGTGATTTCCCTATTACTGCTGCTGCTATTGCTCGTGAAATTGGTATCTTTTCTACTGAACATCCTCACACTATTCAAGATTTGGATCCTACTAAAAATACTACTGATGTTGTTAAATATGTTCCCAAAAAGTTCACTAATGAAGTGTCTGCTACCGATCTTGAAAGCTATGGAAACTCTGAATCTAGTAGTACTATCAACAACAAAGTAATGGCTGATGTTATGGAAAGTGGTATAAACAAATCACTTGTATTATCTGGAAGCGATATGATTACTCTTAACGATTCTCAATGGGAACAAGTTTGTCAATACGAAGAAATCGTTTTCGCTCGTACTTCACCCGATCAAAAATTGCGTATCATTAAGGAATTTCAAAAGCGTGAAAATGTAGTTGCAATGACAGGTGATGGTGTAAATGATGCTCCTTCTTTAAAAGCTGCTAATGTTGGTGTTGCAATGGGTGGTGGATCTGATGTTGCTATTGAAGCTGCTGATATGATTTTGCTTGATAAATTCTCTAGCATTGTTGCAGCAATTGAAAATGGTCGTCTTGTATTTGATAATCTCAAAAAAGTTATTGTATATCTCTTACCTGCTGGTTCTTGGTCAGAATTATGGCCTGTTCTTGTCAATATTTTCTTGGGTTGTCCTCAAACAATGTCTTCTTTCCAAATGATTGTTATTTGTGTATTTACTGATTTGTGTCCTTCAATGGCTATCATGATGGAAAAACCTGAAGCTGGTCTATTAAATCGTCCTCCTCGTCGTCCTAAAAGTGATCGTTTGGTTAATGGTAGACTTTTACTTCATGCTTATGGCTTTATTGGTTTGATGGAAATGTTATCATCCATGTTTCTATTTTTCCTTTATTTAGGAATGAATGGTCTTGGTCCTAGCAAAGTCTTCCTCTCATTTTCTGATTTAACTAATCCTGATGGTTACATGGGATTCACTGCTAGTGAAATTACTACTATGGTTAACACTGCACAATCAATTTATTTTGTCAATTTAGTCATCTGTCAATGGGGTAATGTCCTTGCTACTAGAACCAGAAGACTTTCAATTGCACAAGCTAATCCTTTGTGGGGTCCCAATCAAAATTTGTACCTTTTTGCTGCCATGGTTGGCTCTCTTACTATTGCTCTTATCATCTTGTATGTTCCTGTCTTTAATATTTACTTGGGAACTGCTCCAATTCCAATCAAATTCTGGTTTATTCCTTTTGGTTGGGCTGCTTTCATCATTTCAATGGATGAAATCAGAAAACTTTTAGCCCGTAAATTCCCCAACAGCCTCTTTGGAAAGTTGGCTTGGTAGATGTATCCCCTCTTTTAACTTAATATAACTACAAATAGAACCTATATGTATATTTTTAAATAATAATTCTATAATAAAACAACAAATCCCCTATGTAAAAAAATATATATAAAAAAAAAAAAAAAATCTGAGCGCTTATTATAGTGATAATCTGATCATTTTTAAAGGATTTTTGAAGATGCAAGAAAGTATGATACGCTATAAAATATTAAATCGCAAATGATCATCAAATGTTGGTCTTTATTCTCTTAATTTTAATTTTAAAAATTAATTAACAAAAATTCAACTTTTTCTCTAAATATTGGTATGGTTTTCTGTTAAATAAACCGCTATTATAATACAATGTTTCCAAGAAAAACTGTACAAAATCTGATAAATTGATTAATATATTTTCTCATAGCATATTTGATAATGAAAAGTTTATCAGCAAGATAAAAATTATCGAACACGCTTAAAGTATTATGTAATAATCGCTGGTTTTGCATTCGAATTAAGCTTGATACACCCTTTTTTTGAAGTTTGTGCGGATGATACGCGAGTAAGATATGTAACCGCTTTTGTTCTTTTAAACTTTATATTATGTCTCTTACAAGATCACCAGAAGATATCGAGAAAGATATTTCAAATATAGACCATGCCTTATTAACGGTAAAAGATATTTGGATATAGCTAATAAACATCAGTTTGTTCACACTTTTCTTAATTCAAAGGTTTCTGAAATACGTTCCTCTCTTAAACACTTTACAGATATTGTGCAAGCAGAACAAAAAGGGCCTAGTTTTGTGCAATCATTTAGTGATAGACTTAAATGTGTTCGACGTGATTTAAATACATTATCTGCAGAGGGAGAAAACCTTAAAGGTACATATAATTCAAAGTTAAGAAATTAGCACTGATGTTCTAATATGTTTATTTTGTCTTAAAAGGTGCTTTGGAACATGCACAAGTTGCAGCTATTGAAAACAAATTCAATTGGGATTTGATAAAAAGGTAGAAAAATTGGATTTACAGTATACTTCAGCCTTATTGAGCATCTCTTTCATCATAGTGAAGCAGAAAAAGAAGCTGCAGAGGAAGAAAATAGATATAGAGAGGAAGAAGCCAACTCTGGAAAAGCCAAAGAAATAGGCTCCATAGTGAAATCAAATGCAAATCATGCCTACAAGTAAGCTCAGATTCATTAGAAAGAGACGATTTGTTTCTAAACATGATGTTACATAGAGAATTATCATCGATTGTGCTTGAAAGAAAATCCAACTTGACACCACCAGAGTAAGAAAAAAAAAAAAAAAAAAAGAGGCATTCAAAATATTTGATTTACAACTAATGATTTGACCTAAATTTTTATAGACCTCTCTTTTTTACAAAATACATTAATGAATGGTTAACAGAAAATAAAGCAAGCAATGCTGATTTATCGGTCATTTTCGAAAAGCAAGAGCAGCAAACACTTTGTGGATCAACATGTCGAATTAAGGTACAGACTGATTGGGAAGGAGCTGGTGTGAAAATACAAAGATTAATAGCTTTGTAGATTTGTACACGCAAGGCTTTAGTAGCAGATTTAGAATTAGAATATGAACGAGGATCCGATACATTAGTTATTCATCAATATGATATTAAAAGTGTCAAAGAAGAGGTTGGTTAGCAAATATTGAAAAATATTATATAATTTCAAAGGACAGTATCTAATTAAAATTTGATAGAAACAATCTTGGCAAGATTCCCAATATTTAGTATTCCAAAAAGTAAATCTTTTGGCCACAACAGCATTTGAGGATATGTTGGTTTTCTTTGCAAAGGAGGCTTTATATAATATATTGGTAAATATTATATCATTTAATCCTCTATAGAATATTAATCCGTATTTCATATTATAGAATTGGTTTGCAAGCTATCATAATCTGTTTGTTTCTCCATGCCAACGCTGTCATAAACTGCTTCAATTCGACTCACCGCAATATAGATATTTACCACCCATGGTGAGAACATGGGCAAAGAAACAACCAATTCATCAAAATGGCGGTATTTCTGCTGTGCATAATATAGGTGTAGCATACCATATGCGGTGCTTTATTGAATATAAAAACAACCATGCCATGTAATAAATTATTTTATTTAGATTTGTAAAAAAACAAATGCCTTTTTTTATCTGATGAAATGTCACACAATAAATGCATCATAAAAGGATTACTCGATGATACAAAATCTGTAGACGCTATTTTTTTTCCTAAAAATAAAATACCATGTCAAAACTGACATGTCATTGTATGTTTTGGTTGTAATTAATCCTTCTTATCTTGACTGAAAGCATATGAAAAAATCCTTTAAAAATAGTGAAATATGTAGGATCTGCTTTATAAGCATTTTTCAAAGAAATAAATTGTGTTTCAAGTTATAAAGCATACAGTAATTGATCAATATATACAAAACTCTAGATTATTATTGATTGTTATACTTGCTATTTGTTCGTAATTTTATCTGATATCCTCAAATGTGAGTTTAAGTATCAGATACAGCATCAATCCATAATGCTTCATTACAAAGACTGCTTTGAAGGACTGCATTTCTTGAAGAAAAGAGCTTTTTTTTCATAAAAAAAAAAAAAAAAAAACTCCATTGATCCCATATTATTATATAAATCATCAATAATGCCCCACAAGAGAGCAAAAGCCAGTGTTCGTAAAGCTAGACAGACCGAGTAAGTTGTGAATTATCCTATTATCAATTAGAAAAAGAAAAAAAAAGGTCTTAATTATCATTTCCTAAAACTAGAAAGGATATGCCTGTAGCCAAAGATGATGCAAATGTTGAGGATACTCCTAAAGGGTTTTCTCGCTTATTAAGATTCAAAGAAATGGCCATTAAAAGACAAGAAGAAAAGAAGGAAGCCAAGAAAAATGTAGAGGCTCTTGCTACTGTAAATATATATTAAAAATTGTTTAAAAATCATGGGATTCTAACAAGATTTCACATTTGTAGAAAAAAAATATCAATATTCAACCTGGTGAAAAAATGAAAGATTTTGTTCATAGAGTAGAAAGTGAATTTCAATCTGAAATGATTGCAGCACAAAAGAAATCCAAGCCTGTGAGTGATAGAAAGAAACGTAATCAAGAAACTAGAAAGCAAAAGAAAGTGGCCAAATTACAAAAAGAATTGGATTTGTATGGTGGTCGAGATTTCGATGACTTGAAGGATAAGGTTAAATTTGGTGAAGTTGCTGATGCACCACCTGTTTTGAACAAAATACCCAAGGCACGCGGGCGTGGCAAGGAGGTAAGCCTTAAATAAAGATATGTAAACGATAAGAGATATTCAAATTTTACTATTTTATTAGATGCTCGAGCAAAAGAATAAGAAGGCTTTAACAGCATCATCAACAACGAACACAACAGCAGCAGCAGAAAAGAAGGAAACAGGTTATGAATCAGAAGAAGATGAAAATATGAAGGCATTGAAAGCATCTCACAAGAGAAAGATTCAAAATATGAGTGCAGCAGCACGTATTCAATTAGATAATGAAAGAGAAAAGGTTATTGAAGCTTATCGTGCAAAGAAAGCCAAAAGGATGAATAATTCCGGATAGAACTAATAAAAGTATGTAAATATATAGCAACATGATCCGTCTAGTCCACGCATAAATTCCAAATTTGTTATAAATATACTTAAAGTTATTGCTTTGTCTTTTTCTATATCAATTTCTACTCTTTTTAAGAATGCGTTTTTATAGTCTGGCTCTTACTTCTACATTTATTTTAGCATCTATAAATGCTATTCCAATCGCCAGTACTGTTTATCGATCCAATATGGGGCCGTTCATTCCAAAACACTTGAGGTTGCATCTTAAGTTTTCACATTAGAATTAAAGGAAGGTTTTGAAACTTTCCATTGAATGAAAAAAGATCAAATCTCTACAATGGTTTACCGTACATTTACTTTTCGATTAAAAGAACCTGTTGAATTACAAATCACGAATTACATGATGGATAGTGATACCTTTGAAGTGAAGGCAATGGTAAATCAATTGGAAAGATTTCTGAGGTTCAATAAAATGTAAATGCAGCTGATGCACACGTCGCTACTCAAAGATGAGCGTTTCTTAAAGGCTGCTTATCCTCTTGAAGCTGGATCACATAAAATTATAATCAAGGTTGCTGATTCATTAAATGAAAATGGTACTGGTGCTATTCGTATTGTCCAGAAGATGCAATCCTTTCGCAAGAAGGGTGGAAGAAAGGATGATGATCATCATCGTCATCTTCGTTTTAGTGATGATGATGAAGACGATGTTTGCACCTATCTCGCTTGGTTCTAGCTGTATTTTCGATAGATTAATGATATAAACCTTCAAATATACCTAAATGATGAGAGTCACTAATATTGCTAAAAAAAATCATTAAAAATTGACAGGATTAAATTGCCCATAGCAATACTCAAATAAGCAATTTTATGTAGCATCTCGAAGTTCTTTTGATTATGTTATAGATCAATTATACTTCCCATCTTTCCATGTTGTAAAACGTGACACATAACTTTTTGGCAAGCAAAAGTGGGTGTTTTATCCCTACGATTTAACCAGCATATCAATGGGATCCTAAAATTCAGCATTGATGTCGAGCCGGGTTTTGCCAGCCAAATTTGCTAGTATAAGCTGGGCTCGACAGCATTCCTACTAAAATTATGGCAGTGCATAATGTTACAGTCATATATAGTATATATTTTGGAATTTTCAGCCCATTTGGATCAATATTCATTGATTGCAAGCATTTTTCCAGTTCATTGAATATTTAACATCTTCGATCGCTCGTTTAAGTTTATTTAAGTTCGGCCATATAACAAATCAGTCTGTATTATGAACTATAAAAGCCTTGTACATATATAGCTTTCAGGAACATCAAAAATTTTGCATAATTAATTGATTAAAACATCTTATTACTGTATTAAACAGTTTAAATGACGGTTTTAACAATAATTGCCATATATTAAAAAACTTTAATTTTGGGCAAACTTTATTGACCGATTGCGCAGTATTAAAATATCATTATTTGAAGCATTTTGAAGTACTTTAGGTCGACCTGAAGGGGTAAATACTCAATGCCATAAGGGGTTGAGACATCAGTCAAGAAAGTTACACTCCATAAATTTAAGAAGTTACACTCCACAAGTTAAAATGGATTTTTTTTCCTAAAAATCAGATTTCCAACATTTTTCCCATAAATTTTTTCATATGCTGAGGTAAGAGTGGATTCTAATACAAGTTGATTCTGCAATAACTATGGTGCTATTTATATATTTTTAGCTATTTTTTTTGCGGAGATATAGCCGTTCAAAAAATCATAGGAATATCAGATAAAACAAGCATACCTATTGATTTTATTTAGTAAACATTACTTGCAATTATAATAAAAGTTTTTTGTTTATATTATAGGTATATCATTTGTTAGATACAAATAGAGCTAAAATAAAAATTCAAAGGATTTACTTCATAAAACACACCAAAAATGTATAAATTATTAATATCATTTTCCAGGAAGTTATCAAACAAAATGTCAGTTCCATAAAAATAATTGCGAGCAGCAATATATATAGATCCGCTTTTAGTTTTTTCAAAAAAATTAATTTTTCAAGGAGTAGTGAAGATTTGAAGGTGTACTCTTGTTTTTTGACCCCAACCCCCATCCAAAAATCGCGATTTTGAGCGATTTTCATAACAAAATAGTAAAAACCTCTTATTGAGATTAGTTTGATTGGATACAGATTTTTAAGAGCTACAAATAACAATTAATTGTCTACAGACTATCACTATAGCATCTGTCGAATAAATTCGGAAAAACCGATAATTTTTTCTTCCAACTTTGGTTTTTACAGCTTAAATATGAAAAATTGAAACTTTGAGCCTTAATATCTCTGCAAAAAATTAAGATACCCAAAGATTTTTTTGTAATAAAACTTACTTGTTTTAAAATTCTCTTTAGCATATCTAAGTTTGAAAAAATATGGACATCTTTTTTTTTTTTCATTACATTTTTTTGACATTTTCGTAATAGATTCCAAAATATTCGTTAAATTGTGCAGAATTTTTTTACATTCATATCATCAACCTTGTTGAGCTCTCTAGGTCCCAATTTAAATTTCTTCAAAATATTGATTTTTCGTGGAGATGTCCTCAAAAATGTGTACAAAAGAATATCCTCGGTTTTTCTCGAAAAAAATAATGTGTTGTATACCCTCATTCCAAATTCTGTGTTACGTTCACAGGTTATTATAGTAACTTTTAAGATAATAATAAACCTTTTGAGTTGCATTGTAATTATTCTTATTGTAAAAATGAGCTAACTAATCTGGGATAGCATTCCTTGTATAATTATCACTTTCTACTATCTACGCACATTACTGTTTTACCAAAACTAGCGCTCGGAAAATGGTCGAGCCCAAGCGAGCGCAAGCAATTTCAGCAAGCATTTGCCGAGTCTAAAATATTTGAAAGTTACTCAAGCAAGCCCGAGCCTAAGCAACGGCTCGTCGAGCAGTTGTATATCGAGCATTCGCAGTTTTGAAAGCAAGCAAGCAAGCATAAATCAAGCATTACTGTATCTAAATTTTCAAAAAATCAAGCAAGTCGAGCACGAGCATATAAGTAAGCGCGCAAATCCGAGTGCAAGCGCAAGCATAGTGCTATATTATATTCAGCGTAATATTGATTCAAAGTGTGCTAAATTCTGAAATTTTTAAAGCTAAAACTGCGTAAATTGAATAAAATTTGTTGCGTCCACAGGTTATTATAGTAATTTGTAAGATAATGAACCTTTTATGTTGTAATCCTTATTGTGAAAGTAAGCTAACTACTTTGGGACGACATTTCTAATTGTTCTCCGTTGAAGAATGGTCCGGAATGTGCGGGATATATGAGATACTATATTTGGTTGTATGAAATATGTGCCCCTCATATATGCTATGTTATTGATGTAAATAAATACTGATTTAACGGATGAAATTGTAATATAGAATTGTATATAAAAAGGACAAATTATTGATATTAAATAAAGATTCTCTTCAGTTTTTGTGTGTAATTTAATTTAACCAGTTTCTTTATTAAATTATACATTTTTTTCTTGCTACAATATTTATTCTAAATCTTGTGCAATTCAAAATTACCCTGTGTTACATGCTTGCTTACTTGATTTGTAAGCAGAAAAGTAAGCAGATTTACATGCAAGCAAGCCTATTTCAATTTGAAGCATTTCGAGCAAGTATACAAGCAAGATTTCAATGTTTTCGTCGAGCGCCAACCAGAAAATTGCTAAAAAAATTTAATCAAGCAAGCCAAAGCAAGTAATAACCTGAAAAAAGCTCAATTGCAATCGCTACCACAAATAAGCAAACAATTCACCAAGATTGACCTAAAACTGATTATAAAAAACTAAGTACTTAAATCAAAGCGTTGATTTTTTTTATTCTTAAGATAGATCCAATTCTAAGCTACTCTGACGTTTTTGTTTCAGCGAAAAATATTGATTTTTTGTCAAGATAATCAAAATAATAGTTAATATCACAGATTAAACCCTACAATAACGGGCTTCTAAAATTAATTCGAAAAAATGATCGAAAAATAATTCAAAAAACAAAATCGTTTAATAGATCCTAAACTGCAAAGAAAGTAGACCTAGCATATTAAATGGTTTTTGTACAGTTTCAAATTTCGCATCCATTTATATAAAATTCAAACATATGTTTTACATTAGATTTTGCGTAAAACTTTATTGAAACTTTGGAGGTTTTGAAGTATACACATCATTTTTTATAAATATATTTCAAATGTAATTAATTGAGATGATACGCAAAAAAATTATCTATCGAACGAGCTATTATTGAACCTTATACCCTCATTTTTCGTTGAGGAAACGAGATTTTTATCCATTTTTTTTTCAAAATTCAGAATTCGGAATGAGGGTATACAAGGGAAAATTGAAGCTTGAAGCGAAGGTACCTCTTTGTATATATTTTTGAGGATATCTCCACGAAAAATCAATATTTTGAAAAAAATCAAATTGGATTCAAGAGAACTCAACAAGGTTAATGACATGAATGTAAAAAAAAATGCTACTCAGTTTAATCAATATTTTGAAATCTACTACAAAAATGCCAAAAAAATGAAAAAAAAACAAAAGTGCTCAGAATTTTTTCATAATTTAATATACTATAGAGCGTTTTGAAATAAGCAAGTTTCATTATTAAAAATTGTTAGTATGGCTCATGTTTTTTGCGGAGATATAAAGACTCAAAGTTTTAAATTATAGTAGTAAAATACCTGTAAAAATCTGAAACAATAGCACTAGAAAATTTATACCTATTGCAAAAAATAGGATGTTTCCAGATACTCATTGTTGGAGTAAAGTTGACCATCTCAAGTATATTGGCATATAATTTTTGTTTGGTGTTGTTCAGTGAAAAAAAAAAGTTGAGTAGGGATGAAAAGTAAGACCCAATTTTCCAGGAAAAAGCAGTGAACTTTGAGAGTTTATGGATACATACAGCCTTGTTTATAAAAATAATAATAATAAAGACTAGTAACATTTATCACGAAGAATGTAGGCTTTATTACTAGAAAAACTAACGGTAAAAGAAAGAACCAAGAGCTTCTAGGCCTTAGTTCAGAAGACTATTCATAAGAATTACATTTCAGTATAAGTTAGAAATGGAATTGGCTTCAAAATTGTCTGTTTAATATTTTCGAAAACCAACAAATTTTACCTTTTTTTGAGATTTCCATGAGATATAGAATAAATTTAGGAATGGGCATCATAATGTGACCAATTCATATTTATTTAAAAGCGTTTAAGGTTTATCTCAAAAGTTTTTCAGTATGGAGTTAATGTGCATCTGAATTATAGTCATATTTGAAAATACGGTATGTGGTTAGAAAAATTAAATTCATCGGATGCTGTCCGGAATGACCCTATTATTTCTCTACACGTTTAGCCATAGAGTTCTTTCAAAACAACTATTGAACTCCAAATCCATTTGAATATGTATCAAATAAGGTTTTTGCTTTATTTGCCTATTATATATTGTATATCATGAACTCTTTTTCTTTTGAGATTGAATCTGAACATTTGAAGTTATCAATTCTAAATTACAGATTTAGCGAATTTTTTATTACATATTCAAGGTTAGAAGTGCCACCTCTCTGATTTAAGAGTTTAAAGTGTTGTAGCATTTTTCATAAAGGATTGACATCAATTAATAAGCTTTATGACTTGCTAATCGTCTAATAGGGTTTTCTGTTGACGAGTATTAAGCCCTGCGAGAAGACAAATTCATATTAGATACAGCTGGTAGTTTTAACTAGCTTTATCAATTTAGCATGTTGTTAAATGAATGATCCAATATTAGAAACAGTTATAAACCTTATTAACTTTTATCGTTGTTTATATTGATTCAAACTCATTTATTTTAAAAACCATACAATGTCCATGATTTCTTTAAATTAAAAGAGAATGGTTAAAGTAGATTGAAGATTACACAAACACAAAAAAAAAAAAAAAAAAAAAAAAACCAGGCACTGTTTATTAATACAAAAATATTTACATAAAAAAATTGAAAAAGGTATACTATACAATATTACGAAATTTATCAACAACTGACATATTCATAAGATGGTAGACCATCATTATTATCAATAGCTACAGCTACTGAAGGTGGTGAAGCAACAACTGAATAATAGGAGGGTAAACCATTGCTGTTACTACTACAGACATTGCTAATAGAGCGTTGAGGTTGGTAAGCAAAATAATCATCCGTTCTTTCGGTATTGTTGTTTTGATGAGATGGTGTGATCGGATGTGAATCGTCCATGGGTGAGTAGGGAGAATTAGCATCCAGATACGGCAAGGGAGAATACGGTACTGATCTCCATGCATTTTCGTATGTCGGCAATTCGTTTTCTTCTTCCACTTGTTCAATTCTTTGAGGCAAAATATCAATTGGTATAGTTGCCCTTAATTCTGAGAGTTCACCACGACCATTAATTAAAGACATTGTAAACTTCAATTTGTGTTCTATTTTGAAGAATTGATTATGTGTATTACATTGTATCGAATCAAAGGTATGTGGAACTGTCATGACTACTGTTTTATTCCAGTGTAACCCTTCGGAAGGAAAAGACTCATCTCTAAAAAAGCGAATGATTCGTGATTCAGTATGAACGTTGCTATCTGTGGCACCTAACACAAAAGTTGTGTATTCTTTGAGAAAGCAGGACAAGTAACGCACATGGAGTTTATCTGAGTTTGGCTTGGGCACAAGTGAAAAGTCAATTGGAATCTGTTCTCCTCGAATGTAAATTTTTTTTGGCACAGTAATTTGATAATCAATCTTGTTGGCCCATTCATTAGAGATTTGCATGGGTAGATTTGACATATGGTAAGGTGGAATGTAATGGCGCACAATTCGAAGAGTTTGTCGGTCAATGAAATTGGGAGAGAATGCTGGTCGGTCAACTACTGCTTTCAGTTTGTATAACACAGAGCCGTACGAATTGGAATCAATGGATTCAGGCAAATTGCCAGGAAGAATAAATTCAAAAGAATACTTGTAGACATTTGGAGTCAATACATGCAATTTCTTTTGATTTGACAAAAAGTTCCAGTCATGTTCCAATACAGTAAACTCCTTTTTGTGCTGATGATTGCGTTCGCTCCATTGCAATTTCATTTTACCTGATAAATTTAGCGTGATTGATCTGACCTTGATAGTTTCCTTGACATTTAATAAGAGACAACCTCTTAATACGCAGCCAACAGATTCTTCAGTACTTCCTTGTAGTGTTAATGTAGTATTTTCTACATGTATTTTAAATTGATGTGACATTTTGTATAATGAAAAAACGAAAAAAGTAAAAAAAAAAAAAAAAAAAAAAGAGGAAAGTTGGAAAAATCATTAAATTGTTGACTTTTTATATCATGCGGGATCCAGACAATAAGGGAAGAAGGAAAAATTTTAAAATCTTTTTTTAGATCGACGATGGTTCCAAATAGAGAGTCTAGTTCATATGTTTTATCTCAAGATCTCGCTTTATGGGATTACATTTGTCCTGATCTTTAAAATGTTTGTATTCCGTAGTATATTTAGCTCAGTTTATAAGCCGTTTGCTCGCACTGACATCTTTATCGCGTGCCTGAATTGCCCGTATATGAAACAATTTAATTTAAATTACACTAAATTTCGAGACTATAATGCAAGATGTGCTGCTACTTTAATCACCAAAGCATTGATAAGATAGCTAAAAAAGTAATTATTTATTTACTCAGTTTAATGCTACTACATACGATACCTTCCTATCATTTTAATCATGTCATGATGATTAAAATACTTTTTTTTATATATATATATACCACACTATAGCAAAATCCTGCCCATCATAGTTCAATGTGAGTTGGAATTATTGAAATGGCCCCAAAAATCGTTCGTTGCGGCATTTTGCATAGGCTACATAATACAGTCATAATTTTGCATAATCTGAATACAAATTAGCAATCAGTGTATGCAAACATATCCATTGAAAATTAATGTTTTCAGTTTATTTGATGCCCCCTATTCAAAGATAGGCTATTATCCTAAGCAATAATCTCGATATTAAGGAGAAAAAAGTACGTGAGTATATTACACATACCAAGCAATATTTTAATAGACTTTTCCAGGGTCAATATAAATACTTGAAGTTTAAAAAAATCCTTGAAAACTACAGAACATTTGTGATTTTCCACTGTAACAATAATGCGATAGTTAGCAGCTATGCAATTCAAGAGCCGAATCTATTTTTGGACACCAAAAATATACACATTTCGATAACTGCATGGATGATGCTATTACAGAAAATAGAATTCTATTATGACTTTCGCGATTTTGCAACAGCCGATACTTTGTATCAAAACTAGAATTTCTTCATTCGTTTGGATGTCAATATATTTATACTACAAAACCATCAAATAAGGCCAAATGATGGTAAAATCATTTCGAATAACTATCATAATTGTTACAATGTTTTCTGATTTTATAATGCGCTATGAAGCATAAGTCTATGTATATGATACTCCAGATTATTTATATATGTAAAAAGCTTAAATATGCCATTTGTCATCAAAACCCCATCACAGAAATGTATCGCTGAGCTTTTCAACGATCGAGGAAACTCGCTAAATACTTGATTTTAACTGGTTAAATATTCGTCTATTTTGTACATACTATGCAATACAAGGGAAAAATCGAATGCAAGGAAGGGGAAACATTTTTTTTTCTTTTGACCAGGCCCATTGCTTTTGTTTTATTCTAGCCTCGCTTAATTTTTTTCTATCCTGTTTCTTGTCCTAAACCTTTTTTTTTTCAACAATAAAAAAAGAAATTAGACGTTTCAATTCATTTCAACAATGGAGAAAGAAAATAATTTGAGAAATAGAAAATCTAAAACATCTATTAAAGCTACTTTAGCAAATAGTGGGAAATCAACTGATATACACAACGCTAAAGATGACAGCAATTCTAAAGGAAAAACTCTAGATGGAACAGGTCTGTATATAAAAAAAATTATCCCGTATCCATGGCAACCTTGAACAAAATAAAATGATCTGACAACCCTCGATTTTTTAAATAGTATTTCGTGTGCCTATAACTAGAGAAATGGTTCAATCGCTGATGGATCCAAAGGAACCAAAGAGTCTCTTTGATATTTTGACATTGGCTACGCTTTTGTTTGAAATTGTGTTACTTTTTCTTCTTCCTCGCAAAGCAGCTCAGTATCTGTTTCTAGGCTTATTCTTGTTTTGGAGACTCGCTTACAACGTTGGATTAGGTATTCTTTTAAAATATCAAAGTGATAAACAAGGTCTGGTTAAATTAGCCAAAAAGTATCGTATATTTGAAGACCCTGGCAAAAGAAAATGGCTTAAAACGCAGTTGTCTATGAAAATGCATCAGGATTACGATTTTGAATCCAGCCCCATTGAATATAATACATGGTTGTTATTTCGTCAGCTGGTGGATTTGATCTTGATGAATGATTTTGGTTCCTATGTTTGTTTTGCTATTGCTTGGTTCAACACAAACCCTCGATCTTCTTTTTTTATGGACGAACAATTGCGTTGGATTGGTGGTATATTTTTGATATTGTTCAATATTTGGGTTAAATTGGATGCACAACGAGTTGTGAAGGATTTTGCCTGGTATTGGGGAGATTTCTTCTTTTTAATCGAGCAATCTTTGACATTTGATGGCGTGTTTGAAATGGCTCCTCATCCTATGTATTCAGTAGGCTACGTCGGTTATTACGGCATTTCTTTGATTTGTGCAAGTTACACCGTTCTGTTTGTTAGCATTATAGCACATGTATTGCAGATGGCTTTTTTGGTCTTGGTGGAAACTCCACGTTAGTCAATATGTAACACACATGGTTTACGTTATGCTAAACTTTTTTTGTCTAGATATTGAAAAGACATATAATCCTCCTACAGCTCCAAAACGACAACCCATTGTTACTGAATCTTTAGATGACGATGCGACCACATTGATCAAGTCTGTTTTATCTACAAACAATTACAATAATTATTTCCGTCGAGATTTGATCGTTTTTAAAAACTTTGATCTGTGCCAATCAAGTGATTTGGCTTCAGGTTTGGTCATGGTCTATGCTGCTGTTACACCATTTCTTGTGCAAGGCAAATGGGGTACAATCTATGCAGTGTTACAAGCTATATTTTGGAGATTATTCCATTCTGCTGGTTTAGGTTGGCTGTTATATGCTCAATCCAAAAACAAGTTTTTTACTAGACATTTTGTAAAATGGGGTGGTGGCGTAAATGAAGCATTTCAAAACTGGAAGAGGTAACAGAAATATATTGCAATCAAGAGTATTCTCGAGTAACGCATTCATAGTATTTACAATTTGTCATCTTGCATGACATATGTTTCTTTTATCACACTATGTCTCAAATTGTATTCATTACCAAGCGATTGGACTTATGGCATGACATTATTAAGACATACTTTGGGTTTAGTAAGTATATACAATACATTATTAATCAATAAATTTACAGTTCAAACTTTTTAGGCTTTTGTTTGTTTGCATATTTGGACATCCGTTTCTACATATGAAGTATTAGGTGATTTTGGCTGGTTTTATGGTGATTTCTTTATGGATGATCATCCTACCCATCTATTGTACACTGGCATTTATCGATTCCTCAATAATCCAGAAAAGATTATGGGTCATGCTGCCTTTTGGGGCTTCAGTTTGATTACTTATAACCATTACACATTCGGATTAGCTTTATTTTCCCAAATTGCAAATGTTTTATTCCTTCAGTTTGTTGAACGTCCTCACATGCAAAAGTTATACGGCGATGAGATTCGTACAGAAGCTGGTTTGACAAAGACATTACGACATGCTGCTCAAACTATTCCCAAGAATTTACCAGCCAGTGTACAGCAAGAGATTGCAAAATTTGTTCATGAGCAAGCACCTAATGTAGGACTTGATAATGCAATCAAAGAAACAATTGACAAGGTAGAGAAGGTATTTACAGACAACAATGTTAAGAGCAACAAAAAACCACACATCTCTATTTTTTCTTCGAGCGATGAAGATGTACCAGTAGGCAATAGCGATGAAGCTTATGGCTTGACTTTGTCTCATTTCAGACCCACAAATGATTCTCCTCACAACAGTTTCTTTATTGGTGAACGTATCAAAGTAGATTGGATTGCACCTGAATATCATGCACCTAAGGATTGGATTGGTATTTACCGTATTACATCAAATCCTAGTAAGCAAACCACATCCACAAGTTCTCATGGTAAATGGTATTGGACCAACGTAGTATACAAGCAAGAAAACGATGAAAAATTATCTTTATTTCCCCCTGATGTGCCACTTAAGATAAACGGCTCTGTCATATTTAGTGGCACAAAATTACCCTGGCGTGAAGGTACCTATGAGATTCGTTATCATCATAATGGCAAACATAAGGTAATGGCAAAAAGCATACCATTTGAAATCATTGCACCACCTATGCCCGATCGAGATGATGAAGATGCTATTCAGATTCTACTTTTGAGACTTGTGCAAAACGTTTTAGATAATGACCCTGTTAAAATGCCAATGTCACCTATAGATAATTACAATTATCTAAATGAACAAACCTCTAAAAAGGTTGCACATGTTATCAAACTGGTATTTGGTGTTGAATTTGCTTGGGAAGTTATTGTTGCTGATGCTTGTGTTAGTCGATTATCCAAAAGAGTAAGTTTTATAATGTTTATAAAGCATAGTCTATGTACTCATTTATACGTATATAGATTCAACATGCTTTAAATGCATTGTCCCCCTTTTCAAATCAACAGCAAATTAGAAAGAAATCCTCTACTGCTTCGATTTCTTCAATGACATCGCTGTCAACATCTCCTTCAAGTACTCATTTAGATAATAACATGCATCCAATAGCTATTGCAATGCAACAGGGCTTAAAAATAGACGACTCTTATGGTATGCATGATAGTCATATATAAAATCAAGGTACATTGAGGACGGTAAATATTGTGGACTAAAGAAAAATGTCTGGAAGAATTGCTGGGGCATGTAATGACATACCTGTTGAAATTTTGTACAGCTTTGCTAGTCATTCTAAACGACAAATCATTCATTATTATAATAAAGCTTTATTCTAATTGTTTTGAAATCAAGAAGTGTGTATCATTTTTCTGGCCAATTTGATTTAACCTGTTGTGGATACTGTAGACCTGCGTTTAACTTTTTTTTTTTTACAAAAATATAGTTTTCAAATGGAAGCAGTTGCCAAAGCCCGTGTTTCCAAACTCTAGGTTATCTTTTTAATAATATACTACAAAACGTGTTTTTTTAAACCTCATTGACATCTATTACATCAAATAAACACCATAAAAACAAACATTTTTCGATTAGAGAGACAGTAATGGAGCGTAACGAGGTAAAGCTATCAATCGTATGATGCATTCATTAAAAAAATCGCAAAAGCGAGCCCGCAGGACTACACCATCTTTGAGTGTAGCAAGACCATATGTTAATTATTTAAGATAAAGTTTAAAAAGGAGCCCATAGAGCGACGCCTTTGCCGTAGTTGAGCATAGGAAGATAAACGGTTTTCTATAATATTTTAATCATAATACACATTGCAAAAATGAGTGTAGCGAGATCGAAAGACTATTAATATAAAGCATTTATTATAAAACAAATTGCAGAAACGGGCATAGCAAGACAAAATATCCATTGTATAAAACACATTAATTACAGATAAATTGCAAGAGTATAGCGACATCAAACGACTGTATATAAATATTAAAAAAAAAAAAAAAAAAAAAAAAAAAAAAAGATTGCAAAAAACAAGCGTAGCGAGATTAAAAAGCTTTTATATACAACAAATTGCAAAATAAAAAAGCCTTCAGGGCAACGCCGTAATTGAGCATAGCGATATTGAACTGCCAACACTCTTATACTATGATATTTCCAAGTTTTAAGTATTTTTTTTTTTACTTTTCTTGTGTTTAACTATGTAGGGTCTGAAAATTCAGACTTTGTAGCGGACATTTTCGGGACTCATTTTATCCTTACCAACACTCATGATTTTGATCAAAAAACAGAAAAATCAAATTTTGATACCAAAATCAACGTTTAAATATGCTATATTGTGAGAGAAAATTGTAGCTATAGCTAATACACATTTTATAAAAGCTTAATATTAAATGTTAAGTAATGAAATTTTGTACTTTTGGCCCAAAAACAAAATTTTAGTTAAAGGATTTTCATGTAATATTTTGAAATAAAAGTATTTATTATTATTCATTAAGCAAATAGAGCGCTAATCTCTGTATATGTGTATATTTTTTGTTTTTATAACTGGTAGTATAATTGACTCTAAATTTGCAAAATCAGAAAAAAAAAACAGAAAATGTCAAAAATTTTTTTTTGTATAAATCATTTATTGATTTTATTAATAGTCACGCGTCCAAAGGAGTAGCATGCTATGATATAACTTGACATAGATTTTATCTAAGGGAACACGGGGAAAGAGACTAATGTGTGAATAATGGTGGATTGTACAATATGATGAGGGAGATTAGAAGAAAGATACATGGTGAACCATATATCTAAGATGGAATGAAAGGGTATATATCGCGGGTCTATTGAGGTCCAGGAACAGGTCCAACAATAGGTTGGGAGCAGTAATTATGGAATTGACGGAGGATTGCTGCTATGGTGGCATCAGGTACAAAAGGTGCATTATGTATAGAGAACTGCCAATATGATTTCCAAATGTTTTCGAGACAAGCAGAGAATAGAAACCAGATGGTCATATCGTGGGGGCCAGTTGCAACATTAGATTTTGGGAGGCGTAGGGAGAATAGCGAATTGATAAGTGTTTTTTGGGATATGCGAAATATATGGTGATCGTGAGGTAGGAGATAGTGGATGGCGGTTTTCCAGATGAACCATACCTGTCGACATTCGACAAACATGTGTTCAGCTGTATGTTGGTGTTCGGAAGGTAAGCATAAAGGACATAAAGGAGAGGAGACTTTGCCTGGCAGGAGACGGTGTAGCCGTACCCGTGTATTGGTCTTGTTTTGAAGCAATTGGAACCAAATGTTTTTGGATTTAAAGGACATTGTGGATTTCCAAAAGAGTTTCCAGGATCGTTTGGTGATTCTGGATACGGTGGGTCGTGGTAGTGGAGTAGCTGCAAGGATCTCTTGTCGGAAGGAATGTGTGGTAATTGAGGGGATACGAAGGACATCACGATGGAAGGTGGCAAAAGTGGAAGATGAAACCGCTGTTGTAATAGGAGAGGAGGAGGGGAATAACAGCTTCAAGAAGAATGGATGGAGTATAATACTATTGTTCATAAGGCAATTGTGCAGTTTCCTGGCCACTACTGGTCGGGGAGCATGTTGTTCTATGCGTGTCAAACGATTATACGTATTATCATGGCAGAAGAAATCAGATACAATAGAACCTTTCAAAGACCTTGGTGTCACATTCACTTCCAGTGAGTTGGAAGGGAAATATAAAATATCGAGCAGAGGTAAGTGTAGAGCAGTAGAAGGATCGAGAGAGAAGTCTACTTGTGTTCTGGCATCTGGGAACTTATCTATACAAGATAGAAGAGGCACCAGCGGGGAGAAGGATGGGCATAAGGATAGTAAGGCTTGACGCTTGGATGGAAGGACAGTATGAAAATCAGGGTTTAAGTTGAATTCAGCAGCGGGATTGAGTGGATGATAGTGTACTGCACGTTGTTGGTAGAAGGACAAATTAGAGATGAAGGAAATACAGCTTTTGAGCCAGTGTATAGTGATCCCGAGGGAGGAACGAGAGAGCGCAGTCTGAGGCCATGTATGTGTCATTATTGGCTTGGCCCATCGAAGCTGTAAAGCCAGATGTTGGCTACGAGGATCGATGACACCTAGTCCGCCTTCAGCTATTGAGCGTGTCATGAGATCCCAAGAAACAGTACGAAGTTTCGCCGTATCTTGAATATCGTTCATGAAAGCTGAGAGTTTAGAAATCATTTTTTGAAAGAAATGCTTGGATGGATTGAAGTGTCGAAGTGAATGCCAAAACTTGGAAAGGTTGAGGGTGTTTACTACCGTTGCTTTTCCTTTATAGGAAAGGCCTCGTTGGAAGTGAGGTTGCAACGCTGTATCCAAAGAATTAAGAATGGTGTTTTCAAATAGTGCGCTTTGTACTTTTGATTGTATGATCGGGAAGCCGAGATATTGCAATGGGGTGGTGGAGGTGCGATCGAAGATTTCGGTGATATGGTTGCGGGCAAACGTACTTTCCCAAACGACATCAACAGGATTGCCGCTGAGAGAGAGAACTTGGGTTTTGTTGAGGTTTAGTTTGGCATTGGAAGCCGCTCCGTAGGTATCAATGTGAGAGATTAATCGACGATATTCTCTAGGTGTTCTGACGATGACTAAAAGATCATCGGCATAGGCACTTAGTTTGAAAATTGCATGGTTTGGTTGTGATGGCTGTGATTGTACGAAAGGATTAGGAGGATTCATTCCAGTAATGCTCTGGTCCTGGAGAATCATCTGTAGCAGTGGTTCAAGAGCGAGATTGAAAATGATTGGCGATAATGGGTCTCCCTGGCGTATACCACAAGATTGTGAGACCGTGTCAGTGAGATAGCCATTAACGTTGATCTTTAGTTTTGTTTGAAAAAAGAAATTGATGATAGTGGTTACGAGAGTAGGGGGTATGTCAAATGCTGTCAGAACCGCTTTGAGGTATTTACCATTCACTCTATCGTATGCTTTCATGAAATCCAACAATAATGCCATTGTTTGGGCATGCTGTGGATCATTTCGAGCAATATCGGTGGCACATTTGAGGAGCACACCATTATCCCCTATGAATCTATTCCGCATGAAGCCTGTTTGGAATGGATTAATCATATGATTGGCAGCTTCAGTCATTCTTGAGTTGATTATTCTCGTGAAGATTTTAGCATCGCAATTCGTGAGAGAAATTGGCCTATGATTTTGTAATAAGGTAAGGTCGCCTTTCTTTGGCAGTAAGCATACGATAGCGTCGTGCCAGGTAGATGGGAAGATTCCATTATTTAACGCTTCATTGTACACCGTGGTGATGAGCGTTTGATATTCAGGTATCTGAAATACAAAGTGTAATAAACCATAGGTCAGGCCATCTGGGCCAGGGCTGCTTGGGTTGGGAGCTCTGGATGCCTGTTCAAGTAGCATTTGAAAACTGATGGGCGCTATTAGTTTGGTTTGATGGTCATTGTTTAGTTTCTGTTCTGGCTTAATGAAAGACGATACATGACGAATTTTCCAGCTATCAACTCTTTCTGAGGTAAATAGTTCCTGGAAAAAGGTTTGGGTAGCTTTCAATTTCGATTCTGTAGTTGTGCAAATAGCATTAGAGTGCGGATGGACTAGTTGATCAATTTGTTTGGCTTTGTGGCGGATCGCAATGGTCTTTTTCAAGTATCCAGCACAAGATTCACCTTTTTCTCTCCACCGATGTCCTGCCCTAAGGCTGGCTATATCCACTCGTTCCTGTTGTAACAAGACGATTTCTTGATTGATAGGTTGTAGTAATTTCGTACGAATATTCGGAGGTGTCTCTGAATCCCGGCTGATGTTATTTCGAAGGTGGTGCAGTTTAGCTAATCTTTTAGTTCGCCAAGCAATATGCGTTGTAGCAAATCGTTTAGCAACAGCTCTAATCTTCTTTTTGACGGTATCCCACTGCTGTTGGACATCACCGTATGCTGTCAAACTGGGATGTAAGGTATGCAACGTCTCTTTCAAGGTAGAGCAGAAGGTTGGATTGTTTAACAGTACTGGATTGAACCGCCAAACGCCTTTGCCTGTAGGTGTAGTACCTATCTGAAACTCAACCGAGAGCAGTTCATGGTCTGTCCATGTCCTGGATATATGTTTAACGAGAGATTTGTTAATTTTGCGTGCCATGTTAGACGCAATATACACGTAGTCAATTGTTGATGGGATTCCATTGCCCGAATAGCATGTTGGGATTGGTTGCTGAAATGGTTCAGTAATACAATCCGTAAAATGACTATGGATGTATTCCAACCAGGATTCTGCCACCATTGCCATTTGGTGTCTTTTAGTATATGCATAATTGAGGTCTCCCAAGATGAACATATTATCCCGGATGTCTGCTTGAGACAAAATTGGGATTTGACTTAAATGAGAGTAAAAGGAATGTTTAGCTGCATATGTATTAGTGGCTGGGCCGTATATGTTGAATATATAAAAAGGAGTGAAATATTCCATAGAATGGGTAACTTTTGTCAGAATAATTCGTCCATTGAGATCATCCGGAAGTGCCAGCTTGTGTAAGATAATGTCTTTGTTAAGAGAGACAATACCACATTTACTGGACCATATGGATGATTTTGAGGTGAATTGCATATTGAGCATATTAATAGTTTGGGCATCAGATGTGCCTGATTCTTGTATACATATAATGTCAAGATTTTCTTCTCGAAAATGTCTAATTATGTCTCGTTGGATATGCAATCGACGTTTCTTTGAAAGACTATTGCAATTTAACGAACCAATCTTTAAATTGATGAAATTGTTTGCATTGTTGGTAAGGTTATGATGACGGTCCATATTGTGTGATGGCCGTGCACTTAAATGATTGTTATTTGTTGTCATATTATTCATAGTATTCATAGTATTCATAGTGGTGGTATTTGGAGTGTTAGGTTGTTGATTTACTGACGTAAATCAACACCGGTACCATCACTTGGCTCTTTGCCAACATCCTCCTGAAGTACTCGGCGGTATTTCGGCAATTTCGTATCATCAGGAAATTTATAGTATTCTTTGTTGCCATCATGCTCTTCAGTAGAGAGGCTATGTCTAGTGAAGCGGGGGTGAAGTGCTGGAGTAGGAGGCTGTTCCTGCCCAGCTCCTTCTTCACTGAGATGACAGGTATCCTCTAACAGTTCCTTTGCTGTCTCGTGTGGACGGGGTGATGTGCCGTCCTCGGCCATTGCAGTATCCTGAGTGACAACATCCTGATTCTCCTCAATATTAATGATATCATTAGTATCCAGGTGTATAGTGGTCTCCGGGATGGATTTGTCAATCTCATCCATGAGATCATCTTCCGTGCTATTGGCAGCGGAAACCTCTGTAGTGGCCTCAATGGCACTACCCGGTTCAACATCCCTGTTACCTTTAACACTGTCATCCATATCCATGGACTGAGATTCCTCAGGAGAATTGTGTATCTGGGAGCCAGCATCCTTGCTCCAATCCATTTGAGCTTTGGATGTATCCTGGGCAGATTGATCCTTCTCTCTATGATGGCGCTCTTGGTTTGGGCTACCGGTGAGGTCCAACAAAGACTTACGGGATTTCTTGGCAGGACATTCAGTTTTGTAATGTCCTATTTCATGGCAGTTCCAGCACACGATCTTTTGGTGAGATGGCCTCTCGGGGCAGGTGCGAGCAGTGTGATTTCCACTACTGTCATGACAGTATGTGCACCACGGGGGCATATTATGCCAGGTGGCATGGATACCGTTTGCCTTGGAATTGCACCAAGAGATTTTATGGTTCAGAACTGCGAAAGGGGTTTGGGTCTCCTCGTGGGAGTTGTCAATAACCACGTAGCCTTGGCCGACAAAGGTATTAAACTCCTTTTCCCTTTCGATACCGACATCTAATACTACACCGTATGGTGCAAAGGTGTCTCGAAGTCCACACATGACCTCGATTTCCGAGATGAAGGGGAGGTTGCTAACAGCTACCCGAACGGCATTGATCTCCCTGTCCTTAGCGGCAGTGGGAAGAATGCGAACATTATCTTTTTCAAACACCAAACCTTTAAGTAAGGCTTCTTGGAGGGCTTCGGTATCTTGTAAGAAGTTAACTTCAATCAAACGTCGATTACCACTTTCTTTGCAAAATCCTACAGCATATCGCTTGGGTAATTGTTTGGCTATAAGGCCAAAGAAGTCGGTTTGGGATTCAGGACGTGAAGTAACGTCGAAGAAAACACTACCAGGGGAACGTCCCTGACGAAAAACCAACGATTTCAGGGTGGTCAGGCCTGAAGTCGCGTCTTTCGACTTGGATTCATACAACAATGATGATTTGGTTGTTCCAACAACTTTAGACCATAGTCTGTTAGGTTGTAACTGCGTTTGCGGTGAGGAGGGCGGTTTGGATTTTCCAACCTTAGGGTTCTGGTTCATATTGGGAAGAGCCATGAAATGTCAAAATTGATGATCTGGACAGGAATAATTTTTAAAATTAATATTCCGCTTGTAAGCCCTGTAAGTCTTAAAAATAAGAGATTTTTCATTATTTGAGAACCTTATCAAGAATCTACGATGCTGTACCCACTCAATTCAAGTTTATTACTGTAAAATTCCTATATCAAATTGGCCGTTTTTATCTACAATACCAAACAAGGTGGGATTTGTAGGAGACCATTTTAAATAATACACATAATCGTCCGCGTGTTCAAATGAGCAAAGAGGAAGGATAGCAGATGCTTTCTAATAATGCTTGTATACTACAAAAGGTGGGGGGTTTTTTTTAAAAAAAAGGGGGGGAGGACAGGACAAACAAAAATTAGAATCTTCTTTTAAAAAAAGGATGTTTATAAACCCTACTAATATTTGTTATAAAATCATACATTTACAGAAATCATACTTACTTTTACATAGTTTGGATGCCATTATTGATCAAACAGTTCCAGCTGAGGGTGAAATGGTGAAAGAAAGTTGTTGTGTTCTGAATCAACATATGCATTTCTTTTATTATTGATCCTTCCTCTCGTACTGTATAACAGGAACATCACCTACAAGGCAATCACCTTTGCATGAGATGCATTTAAGTTAGACTAAACATTTGTTTTGCACTTAAAACAGCAAAGATAAACTTTTCTTTGATAGTATTGTATATTTTTACTTTTTAAAACCTTGATTTACTTCTTTATTCAACTCGAATGACTTGATCAAACGATTATTGTCATTTTTTTTCGCTTTCTTTTCTTCTTTTGTTACAATAAAAGCTCCTGACACTTCGCCACAAAATTGTCGATAAAACCTTAATAACTCAAATATATATATATATATAACTTTTTAAAATTTTAATGCTTTTCACACATGCATTAAAGCTGTTACATATTGGCAACTGTTGATATACTTAATTTTAAGCTTTAGAAACAATCCTTTGAAGCCATCAAACAGTGTAGTTTTGGTATCAATGTTCATTTTGGTGGTTTTAATTGCCGATCAAATGCTCATTTCATACACTATCTTCAAAGGATTCTTTACAGAAAATGAACAGTGCAAGTTTACAAGTATTTAGCATTCAAATACGTTCAAGTTGCATACAAGTAGCACGTATTTATTTTTTTATCTTTATACATATAAAATTGACTCTGATATCAATTTAGGTCATATGCTACTCAAAAACTATTGAGTGGCTGATATTCTGCCTAGTGACCATTGTAAATGTAATCAAATCCTTCTGCTAAAACACGTAAAAACACTTCTTCTTTTGCAAACCATGATTCCTTTTTTCGCTGAAGAACTGGGTAATATCAATGTTCTTCGTGCTACGATAGCGACTGAACAAACATGCGATGCAGCTGAATGTCTACAGGTTAAAAACAGTGTTCTTGTTTTGAAAGATCAAGTAGTTGCCAACCTAAACTCTGTTGATATTGCTGTTTCCACTACTAATCTCATGGTAGCTCAACCAAATGACCAGCCACCACCAAGTGATGAAAATGAATTAATACCTTGGGAAGTAAAATTGTCTCTTCTAAAACCCCCAACCTCTTTACGGTCTCAACAAAATGATGTAAAAGAATGGTGGACATCCAAGTTACTATTAGGACAATCACCTGAAAAGCAAATGCAATGCCGGCACTGCGCTCAAGGATTTCTTGATTCTGCTATAGAATATAAAATCAAAGATTTACCATCTGAACATTGGTATGAGTTGGTTGAATGTTGGATTTGTCACGAAACTAAACCTGAAGAACATCAAGCTCGTATGAAACCGATTCTTGCGCGACCTCATGTTTTGTTGGTCGGTACAACTTACTTTTTGATACATCCCGAAAATATCATCAAAGATTCTCTCCAAGTAGACCCTATTGTATCTAAACGTTTAAATGTAAGTATAATTTCCCTTAATAAGCACAATTATACAAAGGATTTTAAGAAGGTCGACGATACATTAGATATTATCGCTGACCGATACAAAAATCCAAGATTAAAAACAATGGCATTTAACAGTTTGTGGAGAGAAAGATTTATTCTCTTTAAAGAATTTCGGTTCTTTTTTGGACAAACTACTACCATACCATACATTTTATTTTTTAGTAATAACAAATACTAATTAGATCCTTTCTTAGTGGGATCGTGGTACTTTGACTAAATGGATAGCTGTTAATTGCTCAAAATGTCAAAATTCTGCTGGAGAAGGTCAATATTGTATGGAAGATGGAAAAATGCAACTGCTGGCAGTTAAATTATTCAAATATTGCATTGATTTGATACCAAACCCATCTGAGCAGCCTACCTTTACTGATTTTTTGGTATCTGATCTTGTGAATACAGCCAAGATCCATGCTACTCATCGCTTCTTGATCCAAGGTCGTCAAAGTCAACGTATTTATACACTGGTAAGTGTAATTTGATGATCTTTTTAGAGATTTTATTAATATGACTAAATGATTAGATATGGCTGTTTAATTGGGATACCAATATTGTTCATAATAATGGATTTATAGAAAACAATGATCATTTACTTGTACGAGAAAGAGCTATGAAGGTAATTTATTTGGATTGCAGTTTTGCAAATCCAGATAATGATGAACATGTCAAAAAATACATTGCATTATGGTCGAATGATAAATCTACAGACCATTTGATATATCCTGATAACTATTGTCAACAGCTTGTGAATACTTTAAATCAATCTACGCTTATTTTACCTCCTTTTATGAGAAAGATCAATCATCCTGCTATGGTTTTAACCAAGAACTTTTCCATTGGCTTTATACGTCGATCAGATTGAAAGTCTATTAAATAGGTAAGCCTTTTCCCCTACTGTGTATTTTCGTATGAATAAAAAAAAAAAAAAAAAAAAAAAAGACGTATTGGTGTTTGACTTGATTGGGGGTTTCATATTTTTTTTTAATGCAAATTAAGTCTATTCTTTCGAAATTGATTGCAACTTTAAACTTTCTTTCTATTTTTTTTTTTCATTGTGTTATTATGGAAAAACTACCATTTGAGCTATCAATCAAAGTGTTTAATTTGCTATCAACAAAAGACATTTGTGAAGCAGCATGTGTTGATCAATATTGGAATGTCATTGCATCATCTGTTCTATATAGATATCCCGCATTAAACACTATTCATCAGTTATACGCATTCACCCAGATATCTGAAAAAGCGCAATCGTATGTACACTATTTGGATTTCACACGGATTCATGAATATGCAACAGATAAACTATTCTTTCACTGGCAAAATTTGACAAATCTAAAGCATTTGAATCTATCAAAATGCACTCATTTAGCGCCAGCAGCAATTTTCCCATTAATACAATCAAATGCATATCAATTGCACACATTATTGCTTGCTAATTGCACGATATCAAATGATATACTCCATTGGATAGGTATAGCCACTCACCATCATCTCAAATTTCTGGATTTAAGTAATACTATGATCAAGCCTTGTGCATCAATTGATACTGCCAATCATTTAGAAAGCATGTTTGACACTACTACCATTATTAAAGCAAATCTCCGTCATTTGGACCTATCTTACTGCGCATGGGTGAATGGGCAAACTGTGGAAAACATTGCTCGCAGTTTGCCGAAACTAGAATACATTATATTGCAGTGGTGCAATCAAATAAAATTGAAATCGATTGGTATTTTGGTTCAAAAACTTGGTTCGTTGGATACAATTGATATTCGACATATTGAAACAATAGCAAACACAACCCAAGCATTTGAAATTATGGATAATGCAATATCACTAAAAAAGATATTATTCACGTACAAGACCGTATCAACTGAAATTATCTCTTAAAAAAAACCCAAGATTTACATTTTGCGGTCAGAGCCGCGCTTCTATCAACGTTATCATGGTTTGATTAGAAACCCACGGACATCTGAGTCTTATTGCTTATTGTTCTATTCTCTATTGTTTCATATTGATATATAGTGATAGCAGTAATTTGGTTTTACTAATGGCAAAGGTGAAATGTGTATTTTATATATTTTGAATAAATCTGTACTTTTTATATCGTAACTCATGTAATCAATCCCAATAAACAATGACATGTTACACCACCAAGAATTTAATTTGGATGTTATTTCATTTGTACGGATAAATCATGGTCCGTTTTTGATAAAATGTAGTTCTATTTACTTCATTTGGCTTAATAAAATACCCTGCTTCCTTTTTTTTCTTTTTATCAAACTTACATTTCTCTATTCTTTCAAAAAAAAATGGATGAACATGAACATGATAGTGGTATGGGTCATAGCCATAATTTAGACCCTTCTTTATTTGATAGCAGTGCCGCCACAAATGAACCTATTGGCCTTATTATGACACTTCATATCTGCTTCATGGTATTAGGTATTGCATTAACAACGACAACAACAAAATAGCCAATTGATGAGCGCCATATTAACTAAACTACAAAATAGCTTTTGGTATATTATATCCTTTAGGTTTAGTTCTTGGTTTAGCAAAAAATAGGTGGCATGTACCAGTGCAGATATTGGGAAGCGCGGTATTTGTAGTAGGATATTTTCTAGCTCATGCACATAACGGACGAAACTATGTAACTATTTCTTTAAATCATGCAGAGATATACTTTTACTTATCGAATCATTGATTAGGAACCCCATATTGCCCATAGATGGTTTGCTCATATTGTTGTTTGGTCAGTTATAGCTCAATTTGCATTAGGTGTATACCTCAAATTACACTTGGAAAAGGGGATTTTGGGTAAAATTAGACCCTTATTGACTAAAATACACAAATATCTCGGCGCATCTATTCCAGTAATTGGATATGTTCAAATTGTATTGGGTGTTATTGCTTCATTAGGATTCTGTTATGATGGTAAAAATATAGATATATTGAAAGTATTTATATTAATTTTCTTCAAACCAACAGATCATCAGGGACAATGTTTAGCCCATTTCATCATGGGCTCGTCATTTGTAGCTTATGGAATTATCATGTTGTTAATGCTTCGTGTTGGAGGACCTTTGTTGATAAGAAATGGAAAGAGCCAAGAATGGTATGACAGTTGGGTTATTTTGCTTTGGGGTATTGTCAATACATTCACAGAACACAGGTATGCATATAATAGAAAAAAAAATTATGTAGCCAAGCTCATACAAATATGTAGATGGGGACAAGATTGGAATCATGGTGATTATCAACATACTTCAATGGGTGTTATATGGTGGGCAGCGGGTATTGCGGGTGTTGTTTTGAGTAGAAAAGGCAAGAGATCAGTGATTCCTTCCATTTTGATCATTTTGACAGCTGCCGCTTTCCAAGGCCATGCTCAACATGTAGCCAACAGTGGTACTATACATTCTTACTTTGGTTATATGTTGGCAGCAGGTGGATTAAGTAGAATCATTGAAATTTGTTTTGTTTGGAAGGAAAACGAGCCTACAAAGGTTGATCCCTGGCAGTATATTCCACCTCTCGTAAGTATTGTTTACACAAATAATGAAAAAGGAGTGATATTAATTGCTTCATTTAAAATTTCAAAAGGCTTTGATGTTGGCTGGTATTTTATTCATGGGAAGCACAGAAGAACAACTTGGATATCTTAGCATATTAGATGTCGATGTTATGTCCTACATTAATATCTTGTTATCTTTTGGCTTTATTGTGTTTGTTCTTGCATTTTCACTGATTTATTTATGGGAATCCTTGACAAATTATCCTAATTCACCTCAAACGAACAGAGGTTATACTGAAGTAGTAAACGATCGTGAAACCGTCTTGGATGCTTCTTCGGCATTTTTGGATGATGATGAAGAAGATGATTTTAGTAATGATAGCCATCATGAAGCAGTGGAGCTTAAGGACACAAGTAGGCTCAATGCTCCCAGAAATGCAATGATGTAAATTGATCTCTGCAGCCTATTGATTGCATAAATAATAAAATCGCAAAATTTATACCATTTCACAATAAATAAAAGTGTTCCTCGAGGTGCATCCGCTTCGTTCATTTTTGCCTCACATCATCAGTCTTTAAGAAGTACATGAGAGGCATTAAAATGCCATCTATTCGATGAAATGCAATATTGCGTTTGGCCTATGACATATGTAACATTCAAAACTATAGGATAACTATAAATGACGGGTTACTTCATAAGTCAAGCAAAGACCATTATTAATAAACGTTTTTTTTTTTTTTTTGTTTATTTTAGCATCTAAATTTGTGCAAGATGTTTAGTTTTCATTTACACTGCTTTACTTGGTTCTCACTGTATTTTTGATGAACTAATACTATTATATTGCATATTCGTTGAGATCGATATTGGATATCTAAAGTTTATTAAAAAAATAGATGTAAGGAAAACTGCATTACAGCTTTAATTTTACATAGAAAGGATGTTTGCTTAACAATTTCGGTAGTTGTCATTGGCATATATGCTAGTTTCGACTAATTTAATACCATTTATAATTTGAAATGGTCTGCGAAGCTACAAAAACCACTGAAAAAAGTGGGCTTTTGATCCTTAAAATTTAACTAGCAAAATAAAATAATACTAAATTTATAATTCTGAAAACTATTATACCTGTAGTATATATTTCAAAAATTTCAGCCCATATAAATCTATATTCATTGATTACGAGAACTTTCCCAGTGGATTTATTTTTTGAAGCGGAGGAAGAGAGATTTTTTGTTGGAAAATGAGCTAAACTCCTTCAAAATCAGCTGTTAGTTAACGAATTTAAGAGAGATTATTTATAATTTTGTAACGCAATAAAAACAACTTCAAAATTTAATTTTAAATTATTATTTGTGCAGTAAAATGTAAAATAAAAAAAGCTTTGAAAAGGATACAGTCTAAACCCTTCTTTATTCAAAGATATGGATAGTGTGCAATAATAGGTCTATATTTCTACTCTATTTATATTAGTTGTGATTTTATTATATCTGGGAGTTGCACCGTAACTGTCAGTGATCTATCAGAATTAGGAATGGCCGAATTACCAACTTAGGACATCTGTCAAACCGTGATGTTTAACATGCAAATCAGAAAATGCTGCATTTCGTACGTCTATCATCATGCTACTATTAAATAATAGAAGCATGTTTCCATTGTCTTCATACAATATACATATGTTTATTCTTTTTGGTAAAACAATTGGTTTGCTCGTTATTTAAAGTTTATACAGTGAGTCGCAAAACCCTTTCAATGATTTGGAAATTTGAATGAAAATAACCATAACTTTCTCAGTTTCAATCGGAGATACACTAAATTTCTATTTTAAGTAATTCAAACGTTTTTAAATTATTTTCAAAAAGTCCGATCTAATTAATTAAATTTCCGCAAAACTATGTAAGTTTAAAAAAAGGTACATCATTGAAAGGGTTTTGCACGCATTATCAAAAAAAAATTGAAGCTTATTTAAATGCAGTCAATAATCAATACCGTAACCTTTTGCTTTAATACAAGCTTTTACACGATGAGGCATACTCGAAATAACTTTTTGATATTCCCCAAATGTTATGTTGTCATACCAAATCTCTTGAGTTCCAAATATCATTCATCCCTTTTGGGGATGTATCGTATTCGTTTAGGCGGATTTTCAATAACCTCCACATATTTTCAATGGGATTAAGGTCTGGAAATTGTGCTGGCCATGACGTTACTTCATATTTTTTTGTTTTGAAGTCTTCTTTCATTAAATTAGAGGTGTGCTTAGAATCGTTGTCTTGTTGAAGGATAACCTAATTACGACGCAACTTCAATTTTTGACACATATCGTCGATTAATTTCTCCAAATCATCATCAATAATAGTTCTGTATAGGTTGGAGTTCATATTACCTTCGACCTTGGACAACCAAACGACACCAGACCAAGAAATAGAGCTCCAAATCATGATACGACCATCTCCATTTTCTCTTGTTTTTTTGGTATGTTTAGGTTTTATCTCCTCGATGTCTCTTTTCCAGCACCAAATTCGATCATCCGAGTTAAAACAATTAATTCTAGCCTTATCAGTAGATATAACACGCTTTCAGTCATCCAAAGTCCAATCAATTCTGTTTTTACATCAGCGGAGGCGATCCTTTGCATTTTCATCACTAATTTCTGGCTTTTTTATCTTAGGTAATGCGTCTAAACCATTATCCCGAAGAGCGTTAGTACAGTATTCGCACTTCCATTAACGTGTATATTACGATGAAGCTCTTTTTTGGCTTGTACCGCATTTTCCAAGCCACCTTTGGTGATTTTATGGACACAATATCTCATATCCGCAGTAGTCAGCTTAGATGCTCGGTCTCCTTTAAGTTTTTCTCGGTCAGGACAGGCCTTTTTTCCAATACGACATACTGTGGCTTAACTAACAGCTACATGACGAGCAATTTCCGATACGGTATGGCCTGAATTTAACAGAGAGATAACGTCATTACGTTTGGCATCTGATACAGTTTTCATCTTGATGATTTTGCTTGAAACTACTAGTAAAAAAGGCAGGGTAAAAGTTGAAAAACATCTCATATATTTTCCGGATATTTCTCTGTTTTATAAGATATCCAGCGTTAATGTACAAGTTAGGGGTTACAAAATTGTAATTTTAAGCCTGTGCGTGCAAAACCCTTTCAATGATGTACCTTTTTTTAAACTTACATAGTTTTGCGGAAATTTAATTAATTAGATCGGACTTTTTGAAAATAATTTAAAAACGTTTGAATTACTTAAAATAGAAATTTAGTGTATCTCCGATTGAAACTGAGAAAGTTATGGTTATTTTCATTCAAATTTCCAAATCATTGAAAGGGTTTTGCGACTCACTGTATTAAGCTTCTTGATTTACAGAATCAAGATGGTCTTTTAATGCCTGTTTTTGACACATTTGTTAATAATCCGCATAGAGTAATTCTTACATTGGTCTATTATGTGTTTCTTCATGATCTATCAGAATTACAATATTCGATATACAGAAGAGCTCCGACAAATCTAGCAGATCTTATCTATCCAGTAAATGTTTCCTGTCACCCAGGAACTAATAATGAAACATAACTTATATATAGCAATATTACCAATGAGACATAACATGTTATCTCTATTTGAATATTAGAACATGCTTTTATATGAGATAACATTTAATTTCTTATGTGGGGAAATAGCATCTTAGTTCAACACACTCATATATTACACATAATCCTCCATATTATATATCCAGATTGACAACCAATTGATCTATTACAATGGATCCAAATGAGTTTCTGCGGAAATAATGGGTACTTTTAGTGTTGATTTACAGAATTTCAAAAGGATCAACCTCCCCGAGCTGCTGTGGAAATGGGAGAATGAAAACACTCACTTGTTTAAACTATTTTGTATGAGTTGTTTCAGATATTCTTTGAAAATTTTTATAAAATTAAAGAATGATTCGAAATTGAATTTTGGAGTTGTATTTAACTTGCAGTAGATGTAGAAATAACGTATCTTAATTTCATTAACTAACAGCTGTTTTTAAAGGAGTTTAGCACAAGTTTCGAAATGAAGCCTCTCTTCCTCTGCTTGAAAAAAATTAAGCAACTAAAAAAATACTTGCAATTAATGAATATTGATCCAAATGAGCTGCAGGTTTCAAAATATATACTACAGCTGTAAAGGTATCGAGTACTATAATTTTAGCATCGTATTACTGTAATTTTCTGGTTAAATCGTAAATCGTAAGGATCAAACGCTCAGTTTTTTGAAGTGGGTTCGTGGTTTCGCGGACTATTTTAAATTAGTAATAGCGCTAAAACAGCCAAAATAAGCATATATGGCAGCGACAACTACTGAAATTAATGAGTAAGCATCCTCATTATGCGTAATCAAAGCTGTGATACATTGTGTTTTATAGACATCTATTTTTTCATAAAAGAAAAGTCAGATATCCAATATCGATTAAAACAACCACCTAATATGGTAGCCTGACTTCATTAAAATGCAAGTAATAATGTTGAACAATAACAATTTCTAATGCTACTTGTATACTAACAGTATTGATTTTATAAATCGTCCTGCCAGTTTATGTACTGTATTCTAGAAATATATTTTTCTACTTAGTTAAAAATATTCTATATTTGAGCTTTATATATTTACGCTGTAATGGTATACTGTATGCCCATAAATGCGTGAAGTGATTTCTTTTGCTAAAGGTAAGGCTAGGATATTTATTTGGAAGAGATATAGACTGATAGACGATAAAAAAAATAAAGAAAGGGAAGAGAAACAAAACTATTTATATATTTATATAATTCTTGATTTAGACATCCAACAGTTTGTTTTGGTTAGGTGTTGTTGCGGCAGAGTGTTCGTCATCATTGAGACCACGCATACGCTTCCAAATATCACTATGACGAGTAGTAGTGGTTTCATCATTACGAGGATTTTCAGCGTCTTGATTTAACTGCTGTTCCCATTGCTCATGATCTGAAGCAGTATAAGTACGTACACCATTTGGAGCAAATGCATTTTGCTTTTTGAAGTTGGGATTATTGGTATTATCAGTATCCAATTCCTTGTTGTAAACAAATAATGGATAATCACGATCATCTCCATAAGCACCACCGCCATTATTTGTATGAGTAGGTACATTACGCATCCAACGAGGATTTAATGCTCTTCTGGATTTGCTATTGCGACGACGTCTCATGAAAAAGAATGCACCAACTGCAATTAATATTAAAGCGAGAATACCAAAGCCAATACCGAAACCTTTAGCCTTGCTAGATGATTCCTTGGGACGAAGTGGGTTATCAATGACACTATAATCATAGTTAAATTGGTAGAAATTGGTTGAATCTGTGCTAGGTAAATCAAATGAACATGAACTTTGTGCGATTGTATCAGATGTACTTGATGCATCGAAACTATCGACCCATTTCCAATTTTTCATGTCAAGGATATAAATCTTTTCATTGTAGTTTGTTTCGTCCACCTTACCCATTAAAACAACCATATAATTGTTGATATTTATAGCACTATGGGCGTATATGGGTCCAGGAGAAGTGCCACCAACAGATTGTTTTTTCCATGTTAAGGTACATGTATCAAGAATATATACATCATTATTTGCAGCTTCAAATACAGTTGTGTTTGTTGTCATGTAGCCACCAAAAAGTACAATGGAATGGCCATCAAGACCTAAAGCTGTAGAGAATCTAAAAATAAAGATGAATACATGTGGCATGAGAATTTTCAATAGAACTTACGATTGTTTCAAAGGTGGGATATCACCAAGTGTAGCAACAGCAACTGCTGTATCATTATTAATATCATATACTAAATATCTCTAGTTAATGCCTATGCAGTAATATTTTTTCTTTTTCTTGGTAAATACCTAGAACACTTGCAAAATCTGCTTGTACACCTTGAGTTGTAGCATTAGCGTCGTCTGTTACACCACCCATAATAAATAATTGGTTATTACTATTAAAATGTTAGATAAAAAAAAAATCAATTTCATGCAGGACTCAAAATTTACACTATATTTGAGCTATGTGATACTCGACCGGGACGGACAGCATTAGGATATTTTGGTGATAACTTTTTCCATATACCAGTGTTTGTATCAAAACTTGTGAAAACTGCGGACTATTAACAAAATTATTAGTTTTATGTTTCAGGAACCAACTTTGAACAAGCTTACAAATGACGAGCCAACATAGTCAATTGGAGTACCACCATAATAATAAGAAATATTAGTTGATGGATTAACAGTGGCAGTCATCATATAACTAGGCTTTGGACGATCAACAGATTCTTGGTAAATAGCTATAATATTATTAGATGAGATGAGAAAAATTATTATAGATCCCGATGAAATAGGTAAAATAACTTACAGCTCCAAGCATTATTTGCAGGTGTATAAGCTAATAAATTTTGCATTTCAGTACTTGTTCCTTTTCCGCCTTGAACAAAAACTTTTCCAGCAGCACCTTGAAAAGCAACACCGTATTCAAAAGGTTGTAAGATATCAGCCGATACTCTATCATATCTAAGCCAATCTGGATTCTTAATATTGATGCCGTCAGTAAAATTAAGGATAGGGACTGATAAAGAAGTCTAATTTTTCGCAAACATTAGAAAATGAATTATTCATTTAAGCAAATATGATTCTTACTGCTGATCCACCGATAATGTATACATATTTTGACTGAATTATCGACGAAAAATAGCTTCTTGGATCAGAGGCTTGCTGAGCCACAATTAATTTTGGAAGGAGAGACAGAGAGATAGTCGCAAGATGGACTAATGAAAGCCCATTACTGAAAAATCTCATTATTCTTTAGATTTAAATAAAAAGGAAAGATTTGAGAAGAAAAAAGAAATTGAGTAAGAGAGGAAAAGAGAAAAATTTACTCAATTCAATGGATTATAATTATGAGGGAATACAATTGTCGTACAATATTAACGATTTACACACTCTCGTGAAATGCTCACGCTTATAGCTAGGTATCACATACACCATGGAAATCGAGGAGGTGTGTATTTAAAAACCATTCTAATAATTGTTTTATAAACGCATTTCAATGATTTGTGCATCTTTGTTTGTAAAAGATCTCCCTTTATTTGCTGTCAAATCATTCAGGGACCATCCTACTGAGTTATTTTCATGTTGACCATTTACTGCATCTGATTACAGCGAAAATTACATCTACAATATGATAATTAAACTATACTCTTTTTGAAACTAGCCTCATCAATTTTAAGTTGTAGATGGTCATTGCCATAAGGATCTAAAAAAAAAATCGAGTTTGATGTGTTGCTGATTGCTTTGTTTTAAAAATAAGCTACAAAATTAAAAATTCAGTTACATGGATCAGCATCCGATGATCATTTTGAACTAAAATGTATTATAATAAATTCTGTGATTTTGAGGTCAAAAAAACGTTTTCAAGACAAGGCATATATTATACCGCTATGATGGTATCATCATATTTCATATAGAAAAGAAATGGATTTATATCTTGGCATGAGTTAGCTTTTCAGATTAGAGATCTAGTGAACTGAATACAACTTTCGAAAGAGGAGCAGGAGTATAATATAGAAAGGGCAAATAAAGATGTTTGGACATTATCTTATTGCTCAAAAATGAAAAAAGAAAGAAAGAAAGAAAAATATTTGCTTATTCCATTGAATTCGTAGTTATAAAGGAATACACAATTGTAGTACTAAAAAAAATTCCAACATTTTGGTTGGTGGCATTCGTAAAGGATGAGGACATGTAGGTGATGTACATGCGTTGGTTCAAATAGATGATATATCTCCCTCTCATTTGTTGTCAAATTATCCAGGGACCATTCTATAGAAAAAAGCTATTTTAATTCCAATTCCAGAAAGGCAATCAATTTATCTAAAATGGTAACTATTTTCATCTGGTTAAACAACCAAGAACACACAAAAATATTACTTTTTTTTTCGAATAATTTATTATACAAAATGACAGGTCCGTGCACGTTTCCATGGCAACCAAATGTTTGTTTTGACATGTTGATTTCTTTGAGATTTTTTATATTTGTTTCAATACTTTTGAAATAATATTTTAATCATGTTCGAGGCCCTTTAACAAAAATTCAAAACCATTGTTATTAGCAAAAATAGTTTTCGGGGTACTAGCCTATTGGAAAACTAGATGGTAAATCGCCATCCCAACTTTACGTCACTTTAGAACAGAACTTGGGAGATCTTGCCTTGATTTAGGAATAAAAACCAAATAGGCTCATTTGGATATTTTTGATCTAAAAAAACTTTTTCTGAGAGAGAGGGAGGGATAAAAAGAGATGGACTAAATAGTAGCTGTAATCAGTTAATTAAAAAGAAAAAACAATGCGTGTTGATTAGGTAGAATAAACAGCACCGAAATGAGTTAATTGACAGGTGAACAGGCACCAAGAATTAGACCCGGGGCAAACGGACTTTTCTTGTATCAAATCGACTGTTTGTTTTTTTTGCCAAGCAACTCAGATGTCGCAAATGAATAAGTCTTGGACATAAAAATAGCTTGTTTTTATTTATATCTACCTGTAAATTCCTTTTCTTCTCTTCTTTCTCTCTTTCTTCTTTTTTTTTTCGTTTTTTTTTCAAGAAAAATGAAATTTTCATCTGTCACTAAACTATCAATTTGTGTGCTACTTGTTTTACAATTGTGTATTCATGTAGTACATGCTCAATCTAATGTTACAGAAGCAGATTCTTCTTCACAATCTGCTGCTGCCACTTCTAGTGACGATGTTAATGCTCAACAAGTAGATTCAACCTCTTCTGTTGCTGTTCCTGATGATGTAAGTACTACAACAACAAACGACAGAACTACAACAACTGACCAATCTATTATATCTACTACTACTTTATCTACTACTTCATCTGACATTCCAATTACTACATCATCATCATCATCATCATCTGAAATCATTCCTTCATCATCTACAATTACTGCATCATCATCATCACAACAATCTACATCCAATCAGTCTACTGTCGCTCCTACTTCTACAACAACTGAAGCCCCTGTATCAGCAACAACCACCGAAGCTGCTAGTACTACTACTCAGCCACCAGTAATTTCTACAACCGAACAACCTTCTACAACTGAACAACCTTCTACAACTGAACAACCTTCTACAACTGAACAACCTACAACTACAACTGAAGCATCTGTTACTAGTGATCCTGTTGCTACTTCAACTACTGAACCAGCAACTTCTTCATCAGTCCCTGAAAGCTCATCTGCCAATCCCACAACATCATCTACTTCCCCCGCTTCTTCCAGCAGCAGTGATGCTCAGCAAACATCTCATGCTTCATCTGCCACTATTGATCCTTCTACTACCCCTTCATCTTCTTCTGCTCCAGTTGCTTCATCTTCTGAAGCATCTCAAGGTGGTGATGATACAGGTAGTAAAACCGGTGTAATTGCTGGTTCTGTTGTTGGTGGTGTAGTCGGTGTTGCCTTGATCGGTGGTTTGATTGCTTGGATGAACCGTCGTGGAGGTTGTACTAGCCGTACTAAAAATAATAAGAATGGCTTGAGTCAAGATGATTATACTATCGATATGAACCAAAATGACTTTGGTCATGGTTCCGGTGCTGCTGCCGCTGCTGCTTCTAGTGGTGCAATGGGAGCTACTGCAACTCATGCTTCTACTGAACCTTTATCACCCTTTGATAACACTCGTCGCTATGCTCCTGCTGCTGCAACTGCTGGAGCTATGTATGGTGCTAACAACGCTGAGCCTTATGGAGATTATCATGAAGCTTATAGTCAAGCTGGCTATAGTCAAGGAGGATATAGCCAAGAAGGATATAGTCAAGATGGTTACAATAATGCTGGTTATGCTCACCAACCCGAGTATGCTCACCAACCCGAGTATGCCCAACAACCCGAGTATGCCCAACAACCCGAGTATGCCCAACAACCCGAGTATGGTTATTATGATGGGGGCAATAATTATGCTGCTGCAGGAGCAGTTCCTGTTGCTGGAGCTGGCTATGATAGCAATCGTCATGAAATCACCAATGATATGTATGCTAATAACAATTATGATCCCTCATATCAATCAAAGCATTATGCTGATGTTACTTCTCCTACAAGTGCTGGAAATTTGTCTGAGGGATATTCTTCCGTTGATAAGCCTAATGTCAAGGATTACAATAGTAAACCTAACGAAATGTAATTTTAACCTACATCATACATGTACTTTTTTTTTACCTATTATCCATCTTTGAATATTATATATTTGTAACCTAATTAACCATAACCTCTTATTATACATAATTATTCTAATTATATTTTTACTATAGAATCCCCCCCCCCTTTTTTTTTTCAAATAAACATAATACCTTTTCTGTTTATCTTCATTTTGTTTTTTGTTTTTTTTACTGCCAAAGCCTCAATTCTGGTTATTTGTTGTTATTTTTTTGGTTTGTCATACATCCAATGTTGATACTTAAAAAGTACATTAATTTAAGCCTGAAACATTTAATATCTGATTGCCAATATCTGTTTTGTAATTGTATTTTCTTCAATCTAAGGTAATGGCAAGAGTACATGGGAAAGCAGTTTATTCATAATTGAACATGGCAAGATAACCTGGTAGCACAAATCTGTATGTTTTTTTCTAGCTAAAACTATTTTCCAACATCTAGTTATTTAGTGCGCACATAAAATATCCATGCTCAATCTACCTATAAAGAGCTAATGTATGTGATATATATAGCAATATTTAGTATTTTCCCTGATGTAAGCAAATATTACGCCGTGCTTCATTCTATCAAGTTGAGTCGGTTTATATTTTACAACCAAGAAAATCATAAATAACCTTGAATGGAGTTTCAACAAGAAAAGCCCGTTAGTTGTTGCACCTTTTAAAGTTCGATCAAATGTTCATACATATGAAATATTGCATGGAGCACGAGTCAATAAAAAGCATTTTTGTATTTCGCTCCAGCCCTTAGATAATGAGATACATTTCGCTTTCTGAATATGTATATATATAACATGTAGGTAACTGCTGTGCCTTTTGTTATCGATATATTTTGTTGTAATGGAGATACGACGATGAATATTATCATTGCTCATGTTTCAAATAAATATATTTTATTTTTTACGTTCAGGAACAAGAGATGTTATAGATGAATATTTTGAAGATAAAAAAATCCTCAAATATGTTAAAAGTAGTTATAAATAATATGGTACTTTTGACTTTATCGTAGATTCCAAAAAAAAATCTATAAACATGAAAAACTACCAAAAAAAAATACACCTGTGTTTATAATATTTCAGGCACCATTTTTATCAAAATTACAATTTCGAGATATTATACATTTTGCCGGATATTGGCATTCCCGATATATAAAGAAGATGGTTGATTTTCTATCACAGCTTTCTCAATTATTGGTAAATAAAACTATCATAAGTTTGCTCTTGTCGGATGTTTCTGAACTGGTTCGAATGTTTATTTACTGTTTACAACAACATAAAACAATAAGATCTCAGAAAAATATTATTAATAAAACACATAAAGAGTTATTATGCACACCAGTAGCTGTAGAGGCTGATTCATGATAATAAAAAGACTATTGGAAAGCTTAATTGCGCTTGAAAAAGGGCGAGGTGGTGGTGGGTTTGAGACTATCGGTCCATCATAAAGAACTTTAAATATTTATTTCTCAGTTCGGGTTATTTTATTCAACATTTAACTTTGTAATATTGATGCGCAGAATAAACGGTTTACGATCGTACTTTTTTTTTCTTCATTAAGTGGAAGCAATTAGCTTTTATTATGGCTACTTCAAACTTTAAAAGCTTGATTTTGTAGTAGTAGTAATTGTAATAAAAGCGTATTTAAACACCGACTTTTTTATTTTATTTTTGATCGCCATAATAAAAAAAAAACTGTCATTTTGAAAAAATTCATCACTTTCTCGCAATTCACTCCAAAAGTTATTATGTAAATCTACATAGCTTAATAATAGTTGTAAGTACAGCTTTAAGTTTTGCGTCGAATGGTTTTAATATCTCAAAAAAAGTTCACTAGAAAAATTGCAGAATCTTGAGAAATAAAAATAACGGTTTTTCCTACAAAAGTCTGTTTTATGAATAGTTAAAAGCCAAATAAATAATTGTATATAAATTCTTGAAAAAAATTGGTCATTTTCAGCTTAGGAAAGCCATAGTAAAAAGCCCCATTTTTGGGGTCAAAATGATGGTTAAGTGATTTTAATCGATTTTTGCCTGTATCTGTAAGGGTTGAGAGGTCAATTTCAATCATGTTTTTTATGTCCCAAAAAACTGGAGAAAAAAATATAGCGAGAAGGTACCTGATCTAAGAAATAGTTTTGACAAGGTTTTAGCTTCAGATTATGCAAAATGCGCATAAAACAACTCCTTAAAAATACTAATTTTTCATGATTTTAGCATAATTATGCGTAATTAAAGGTTTATATTTCATTATACGGATATATCTTTCTTACTTTATTTGATTCATTTGACCAAGTAAGCAATAGACAAAGCAAATATCTTGATTTGTTTTATATTAAATCGCCTATAGTTGTGGCAGTAGCACAATGAATTTGTTTCAGCTCAGAACGCAACTGTGGTAAGTTCCAGTATTTTATTTGGTATTCAGAAACTAATAATTGATTTATCGTAAGCTACAGCCATTTATTGAAAACACCAATGTTTGACGAAATAGTATAACGCCTTGCACTAAGAATATAAACAGCCAAGATTCTTGAATTTCATATGAAAATAGCATCCCACTGGCGTGCCTCAAGAAACTCTTGATTTTTCTCCAACTCGTAAGATTTTTACACGTTGATTTTTCACAATTAAATACCATATGTAGATCGCTCTATGTAATTATCTCATTTTCAGCAATAATATAAGTTTTTTTTTTCTTGATGAGCATCAATAAAATACGCTAAATCAGTACTTTAAGACAGCAGTAAAATGAGAAACATGGGTCTCAAGCAATCATTTCTTGATTCTAGATCGAAAATAAAAGCCATTATCAATCTGAATAATGAAATGGGTTATCTAGCTTTGTTTTTAATACTTTTTTAGCCCAAAATATTAGTAAATTTTGCTGTAGATAACGAAAGTATAAGTCATAAATCATCAAAATTATAGCAGCATTGCTTAAATCATTACACAAATCCCAGCAATTGACGATCCAGATTTTGGTTTTTTTTTCAGGTGCAAATCTCTAAAACTGGCTAACTATAATAGATTAAAAAGACATTGTCATATGTATTCCATATATAAAGTTAATTTTTCTTGGTAAATATATAGGAGAAAACTCGAGTTTTTTTTTTTTTTTGTTGTTGTTGTTTAATTTCTTGATGATTTCAGGAACAAAAATTAAAAATGTGTTTATTGTTTATTGATTTTTTACAAGGAGATTTTTAATATCAACAATATTAACGAAATAAGGGTTCTTTGTGTTTAATATACTATTAACATGTGAAAAGATGAGTATCTGTCAAATGTTAATTTTGCAGTGTGCCAAGAAATCCCTTGTCATTTTCCGGCCTGTACGGCACAATACTATGCATGATCATTGCATGTCCAATCAAGTCAGTTAAATTGTATTCATACTTTTTGATACATAATATATAATTAATTAACCCCATTCATACACATGTAAATTATAGTTAATTGTTTATTTGTATCGTTTACATCTTACACCTCACTTCCAAGTGTTTTTGTATCACCAACGTTTCTGTGACACTTTATGCTTTTTACATATGATGTTATGAAATATGCAAGAGATACGTGATGATGCATAAAGAATTCAAGGTCTGTGTGCCTATACAAGTATATTATAAAAATAGGTTTGTTTATGTCGGAACCGACCCTAATTTGGAAAAAAAGCTATAGTCAAATAATAATCGCGTGGCAAGCAGATGATGAATATGAAGGGGGAGGGGCATAGTACACAGAAAAAGCCAAGAATTAGGAGTTTTACTGGTCCCCTTTGATACGCCCAACGAAACGATAATTATAGATTTTGTAGTTTTATATAAAGAAGGCATATTTTTCCTGCTTTTGATTTCTTTTCTTTTCTTCTTTACAATAACAAACTAAAATGACTCGTTGGTTCAATTCCCCATTACAGCTTCATCGACGTTGGAAAAAATCGAAAGCCTATTTAAATAAACGTCAAATCGACAATGGCAGATACTCTTTAATACATCAAATTGGTCAAGGCGCATCAGGCATAGTCCATCTAGCAGTAGAAACAAAAACAAACAAGAAATTTGCTATCAAAGAAATGAATAAATCTAGAATCCAGAGACAATATCATCAATCTCAATTAGTCAATAATAGAAGACCATTATATCCTGAATCGAAAAAACGCAAATTAAATCAAGATCATGCAGAATTGCAAATTGAAGAAATTGAGATTTTAAAGCAATTACCTACACATTCAAATATTATTCGCTTTGTTGCAGTTATTGATAATGATCCTGAAAATGAAGACTCAATATTTATAGTTACCGAAATTGCAGAAAAAGGCATAATCATGGATGTCACGCCTCATTCAATTACAAAATCAATTCCTGATAATCAATGCCGTGAAATATTTTCTCAATTAGTAGATGCTGTTGAGCATTGTAAGTTGGTAAAAATTATCTTGTTTTCCAGTTATATACTTACAGTTGCAATAGTGCATTCTAATAATATAGTACACAGAGATATAAAACCTCAAAACTTGGTCATGTCAAATAATAACATTGTCAAATTGATTGATTTCGGTAACGCCACTTGTATTACAGATAAGCTCAGCTCTACAAGCAGTAGTGTAGGTTCTCCTGCATTTATGGCCCCTGAATTATTAAAAAGAGGTAATACATTATGAAAACATTCTACTAAAAATAACTGGTATACTCATATAAATTGAACTATAGCTGCGCGACGAAATCAAGAATCCACTGTATCCCCTACATGTGCCGATCTTTGGTCTATGGGAGTTACATTATATTGCCTTGTTTATGGACATTTACCATTTGAAAAGTCAAGTTTAATGGATTTATATGGTGATATTCAGAATAAAGCGTATGTAGACTCATTTAATACGACATAATTGTATATTAATATTTTCATATAGTGTTGATCATTCTGATAATAAAGACCCTGTATTAAAAGATTTAATTGATAAATTGCTTGAAAAGAATCCAAAAGATCGTATTACAATTCAAGATGTCAAGGTATGTATCTATTTTTCGATGCAGAACAAATTTCAATTTTGTTGACAACAAAGGTTTATATTTTTAGACACACCCTTGGTTGCAGGACAAACAATGCTAAATCAGCACACATCATAAATATACACATTTATTATAACCACATTTATACCTACACATTTGTATACATCAACGTTCATTATACCCATTACCATCATTTTTACATATCTATAATTCCAAACATGTACCATTACTGATATCCCACCACATCTACTACACTACTTTCTATTATTTTTGTTGCTACTATTATCATTATTGTTATTATTACTACTGCTACTACTACTACTACTACTACTACTACATTATGCCCTTCATGCTGCTTTATTAATTATAGATGTAAAATTATCCCCTCCATTCCTTTTATTATACATATTATAAATACTCGCTGTCATTCCTTAAAATTATAATAAACTAGACAGTATATTTAACCTTTTCTTCTCCTGGATGAAGGCCAAATACATCAACATCCCAAGACAAATACGGATCGCCTAATCTACGGATAGGATGATTTTCAATTAATTTGTTAATACAATCAAAATCCTTGGATTCCAAATGGACATCCTTTAAATTGGAAATAATTCTTGATGCAGTTACTGATTTGGGCAAAACTGCATATCCCCTTTCAATGCCCCAAGAAATCAAAATTTGTGCAGTTGTGGCATTATATTTATCGGCAATTCTAGTCTATAAATAAGAATAAATGAGGATTTACTTATGCAATATGCAATTTAATGTATATGTATGCTTACAATGGTTTCATCTTTCATTAAAGGAGAATCACTGCTTCCAAGGGGTGAATAGGCAGTAACTGTAGGGTGAATTAGTTTTTTTTATTTTCAACTTGATTTGGTCATTTTTACCTAAAATATTGTGTTTTTGACAATAATCAACTAATTCTTGTTGTGGCAGATAAGGGTGCAATTCTACTTGATTAACTGCAGGTGGAATTTTAGCTGTATTTGCTAGTTTCTCTAAATGTTGAATATCAAAATTGCTAACACCAATTGCACGCAATTTACTTCCAACTAATTTTTCCATTTCCTTTATTAATACATTAGTTTATTTCTTTGTTTTTCACACATGTAAGCATTCTTTTTCTTACAGCATAAGTAGTTGTGAAATGGGTATCATCTAATAAAATAATTCCGTCTTCTCCCCTAGGTTGTTTAACATCCGAAGGTTGAAAAGAAACTGGCCAATGCATTAAATAAAGATCAACATATTCTAATTGAAGATTTTCAAGTGATTTTTCAAATGCTACTTGAACAAGTTCAGGTCGATGGCATGTGTTCCATAGTTTTGTAGTAATAAACAATTCTTCCCGAGGAATACCACTGTCTTTAATAGCTTGTCCTACCTCCCTTTCATTACCATCTATTTATTTTTCATATAATTTAGTATTACCATCATTTTTGTAAGATACTATGGAAACTTACAAACAAATGCAGCATCAATATGTCTATATCTACAGATACCAAAGAAAATTAAGAAAATCTGATTATATGGGTACAATGTACAACAGTATAATTACCCAGCCTCAATTGCTGTTTTGACGGCATCATAAACTTGTTCTGGTTTGGATCTCCAAGTACCTAAACCGATAGCTGGAACAACTGCACCTGTATTTCTATTTTAAAGATGTATCAGAAATCATATTTACTGCTTATTTATTGCAAGTGTCTAGTTTACAGTTTGAAAACACGGCTATTTGACATTGTTAATCTTGAAGGAAAGAGAGTTGAATGGAAAACTAGAATTGCACATCTTTTTATCGAGCTAAAAAGTGGGAGATTTTTCTTATGTAAGCCATGTCTCCGCTTGAACCTTAAATGATTTGAGGCTGTAGATTTGGTACAACTGATTTAAACAACACTGGCAATGCTTAATAACGTTATTGTCAGCATTTAGAAGAAACAAGTGTAATAGTATGAAACCTCCGTCACATTGAACCTTTGTGTTTATCATTCACATTCCATTATCCTTCTCTCTCTCTCTCTCTCTCTCTCTCTCTCTCTCTCTCTCTCTTTCTGTTTGCTTTTCTTACATGTTAAATTAAAAAATGAGCAATGCTTCAACATTAATACGTAAAATAAAGAAATTTAATATTCGATCTGTATAATTTACCCAAAATACATTTCTAGATGAAAAGTCCGATAATTTCATATACAAATTAAAATCAAGAATACCACCCTTACCTGCAATCAGAACAACATTAAAAGCAACGTTTGCAACTTTGATTAGTCTCATCTTTGTCTTGGTAAATGATACAAGATCTTCAACTGGAACTGCTAGTACATTAATTACATTGGGTACTTTACTGTACTTTCCTGTTAAACCAATTGGTAATTGATTTTTGATATTATATTGATGAATGATCTAATGAAAATTACTATAGAAACACACATAAAAGTAAGATATCTCAAAATTCAATCAATAATCAGTCAATTTACATTATGTTTTAGTTGACTATACAAGGAGTATTGAGTGCTGCAATAGGTTCTGCGTGGTGCCTATTGGGTAATTACGTTGCAAATCTTGCTAGAGATCCAGCAATAGAAAATCCTATACAACCAGCATCTAGTGCAGTATCTGCTGTATTCTGTACTGCAATAATCTTTGTCATTGCATACATTAGAACTAAATACCCTCAAAGTAAGACCCTATAAAATTGTACATGTAAATTCGTATTGAAACGTCCCACATACTAGTTTATTTTGCCACGATCTTTGCTGGAATGATTAGCTCTGTAAGTATCATTAATATGAATTATAAACATGTATTCATTATACTTATTTTTGAAAAATAGTTTTCACTTACTGTAAATGCTTCTGCTCCTGGATTTCAGACAAGTATTACAGTAAGTTTACATAAAGGAGGCGCAAGTCTTATCGTGTAACGGATGACTAAAGGATTATTCATGCATTTTTTTTTTGTTTAGTTGAATTTTTTTAAACCATTATTATTGGCATCTGCCATATCATTAATGGTAAATATATTCTTATGGCCTGAAGACAGTGCAACACATTATTTCCAAGTTTTAGATCAAACACTACAAGATTATTGTACATTTTATCAAGAAACTACAAAACTATTTAAAGCAAAACAATTATTAGAAATTGAAAAAAGACCCTCATTTTCAAAATTACGCACAAAACTTCAAGGAGCACTTATCAAATTAGTAGATAGTCAGCATGATGCCGAATTCATTATATTTTATAGTAGACTTTCACAATCTGATATTCGTGATATCACACAAAAAGTAAAAGAAATGCGCACCCCTCTTCATGGTATAGGTGTAGGTTTATTGTGTAAGAACGAAATTGCAACTGGTAATGATAAGAAAGATCAAATACAAAAGACGCCTATGGATATTGAGCTTGAGAAGGCTACTGATGATTTGATTCAAGCATGTATCATGGCATTAAAAGATTGTAGTTTAAGAGTAGATGCATTCAAGGAAAGACCTCGCTCACTAAAAAGTACTATATTGTGGCCATTTCCTCGTCTCTTTGTATCGAAACCTAAAGCCAACATTGAATACAACATGTCTTCCGAAAACATGGAACCTCTCATATCAGCATATGAAAATGCAACTGAAAAATGGCGACATGTGAATACCAATAAACAAGACATGACACAACAAGTTGTCTTTTTATTTCAATTCAATCTTTTGGGTTTTGCAAACAGTGTTCAATCTATGGCATCACTTATTGAAAAGCTAGATCTAACAAGACCCAAGCAAAGAAAATTCTGGCTCCCCAAGATGTCTCTCAAAAGATGGCTCAAACCGTCTGTTAGTAATAAAGCCCAATTAGGTGGGCAGATCAATTCTCGTATTTCTATTGCTGAAAGTAGTTTATATAGTGGAAGTAGTACAGGTGAAAACGACTTTAAAAAGGAACATGATAGTGAATTAGGTCTTACGCATGTTCCTCAACAACAGCCACTATCAAAATTGGATCAAGAAAACCAACAAAATGAAGAAGATGCTTATGTTTGTTCCATGAATCGAAATGATAGGCCATGTCCTCGAGATCCAGATGTAGATGCCCCAGTTACAATTAGAGAAAAATTATTTTACCATTTAAGCAATTTTTTTGATTGGGTTTATAGTATGGAGACTATTTTTGCTATCAAGACAGCAGCAGGTTTTATTATCCTTTCTATTCCTGCTTATCTTCCTCAGAGTGTTGGTTGGTTTACAAGTTGGGGTGGACAATGGGTTGCTAACACTTTACTAATGTGGATGATTCCAATGGCTGGCATGTTTAATTTCACGTTAGTTTGTTGATTTTATGATTTTATACAACGTATTAAATCCATTTAATTTACTTTTTTTAGGTTGGCATTTGGTCTTTTGGGAACATTATGCGGTGGTGTTTTGAGTATTATTGTTTGGGAAATAGTAAGAGGAAATCCGTATGGTCTTGCTGTGCTTACGTTTATTGTAATGGCACCATTTCATTACATTTTTTTTACAAATCAGGCGTACAGTTTCTTTTCTGTGATGACTCAGTATGCTTACTTAATGGTATTATACTACATTTGAAAATATGTACAGGAGTATTAATCAAATTTATTTAGATTATTACCACTGGATATCAGCTTTCTCTTGCTGGGGGTGAGCAATCAAATGTAATTGAAATTGCAGCAGGGAAGGTAAAGCTCTTAACAGTATATAAATATTTATAATATACTTATTCATCGATTGATTTGATTTGATTTATAGCGAATGATGTACATTGTACTCGGTATTGTAGGTTCTTTTCTTATCAACTTGATACCTCGTCCTGTCACTGGCCGAGTTGAGCTTCGTAAGCGAATCGCTCGAACATTTTACGATATGAGTGTGCTTTATGGTATCATTTTTTCAGATATATTATCTAATCGCAGTACTCAAAATGATGGAAATCTTGGATCTACAACAACAGCTAATCAGATCAAGGCATTTAGACAACTCACCATTCATCTTCAACGTCAACTAAAAGATGAACATACATATCTAGCGTTATCTAAGCTTGAACCTCCATTGAAAGGGAAGTTTCCTTTTGAAACCTATCAGATGCTGATTGAAAAATTGAATAACATGGCTGATTTACTCGAAGGAATGGCTTATACCTCACGATATATGGATGGAAGTTGGAGACATCGCTTGATTCGTGTCTTGGATGAAGAAAAATTAGATTACGTTGCATGTCTCTTGACAATTATGCGTCAACTATCCGCCACATTGCTTGCTAAAATGGCCTTACCACCTTATTTAATATCACCCAATGATTTGAAAGAAAAATTATCACAAAAGCTTTGTGCTGTAATTGCAATGCACCCTGAACAAGTACATAATGATACGTATCCTAGTTATTGTGCGTATTCGGTAGCGTCCTATATATTTACCCAGGAGTTGAATGAAGCTGCTGCATGTGTTGAAAAGTTATTAGGTGTAGAAAACCCTCAAGTCTGGCTTTCTTTGCATGTGTAATAACGTACCTATATTAAGCAAAATACATATATCCTATCCAATTAATTAATTAATTAATAAAATACTTTTCATAATAATGCATAATATTTATTATTGTTGAAAGGTAGAGCTATTTATTTTATTTTATCTGTAAGGATTACCTTTGAAGCATATATGCTGCTACAAACATCATAGCCTTGTGTTTGAGTAATAGGCTTTTATGGTAAAGCCAATATAGATGCGTAGCCTTCAGATGAAGTATCTCATATTGTAATTTAAAAAAAGCTGGAAACTATCTCAAACTTACTATTTACAACTGTAGAAAACTATGCCCTCGATGATTATTTATGCAAATAAGCTCAAATTCCATAAAAATTATTCAACTTCCATGGATTATTATGCATTGAGTAAATTTGAAAAATAAACTCTTTCTAGACGAATATAGATTCAAATAAGCTCCCTGTTACAACAGTAGGTATGTCTAGTGTTCATCCATGAATAGTTTAAATTTCAGCCTCCATGAGAGTTGCTGTGAGAATGGTAAAGTGGAAACGTGCACTTCCTTTAGTGCTTTCACATTATTTGTAAGGCTGTTTCAAAACATTACGATTAATCCTATATTAAACGCTTTCAGAATATACCTTAGACAATGCTAAACAGATGTAAATTTGTCACATTATGCTACCTGCCCTTCAATTTATTTTATTTACCACAAAAGACTCAAAAACGCGTAAAATTAACTGCTTTTTTCTTGAAAACTGGGTCCCATTTTTCATCCTTGCTCTACTTTTTTTTTTCACTAAATAGCACCAAGAAAAAATTATATGCCAATGTACCTGAGATGTTCAACTTTAATCCAAAAATGAGTATCCGGAAATATCCTACTTTTTGCAGTTGGTATTAATTTTTGAGTGCTAAGGTTTCAGATTTTTTACGCGTATTTCACTGCTAATGAATTGAAAACTTTGAGGCTTCATATCTCCAGAAAAAATTAAGCTATACTACAACTTTTTAATAATAAAATTTACTTGTTTTAAAGTGTTCTATAACATATTTTAATATAAAAAAATTCTGAGCACTTTATTTTTTTTTTCATTTTTTTGGGCATTTCTATAGTAGGTTTCAAAATATTGGTTAAATTGAGCAACATTTTTTTTGCATTTATATCATCCAGCTCGTTGAGCTCTCTCGGATCCAATCTAGAGTTTTTCAAAATATTGATTTTTCGTGGAAATATCCTTAAAAATGTGTACAAAAAGGTACCTCCATTTCTGGCATCCATTTTCCCCTTGTATACCCTCATCCCAAATTCTGAAACAGAAAAAAATTTGGACAAAAATGTTGCTTTCTCTACGAATAATGCAGCTGAAATTTTTTGCAATAGTTCGATCGATAGATAATTTTTTTGCGCATCATTTCAGTGTATTATATTTTAAATATGCTTATAAAAAGTGATGTGTATCTTCAAAAAACCTCCAAAATTTCAATTGCATTTTACACAAAATTTAATGTGGAATGTTTTTCTAATTTTTATTTCGATAGATGCAGAATTCAAAACTGTACAAAAACCACTTAATACACTAGGTCAACTTACTTTGCAATCCACGAGCTTTTAAAGGATTTTGTTTTTTTCATCATTTTTCGTCCATTTTTTAAAATAAATTTTGGAAGCCCGTTATGATAGGTTTTAAGCTGTGGTAAAAACTATTATTTTGGTTATCTCGATGAAAAATCAATATTTTTTGCTAAAACAAAAAATGCAGAGTAGCAATCAATTAGACCTATCTTGTGAATACAGAAATTAAGCTCTGGATAATGACTTTTAAGTTTTAAAACATAATAAACTATTATGTACAGCTGCAGAAAACAAAGAAAAAAATCCCATCATTGCGAAAATTGATCCAATTAACCTTCTTCAATTATACACGATGATAGATTTAAATATAACCTTCATAAAAGTTTATATTTCTATTTTTACAAATCACTGTAAATTGAGAAAACCATCAGCAAAACATGTTATTTCTGTCCAATAATAAAACCACCTGTTGTGTCCTATATTTTTATGTTTGATAGATAATACTTAAAAAAAAAAGAATACAACAATTAAAGGAGAATGAGTAATGAATCAGTTCTTCAACAACTGTATAATAAAAACAAGATATCTTTATTTAGATATAAAAGTATGGCCTTTTACCGTATATTGATTTGACATTGAGATCCTGAGATGTAATTTAAGGCACTATTGAACCATTATGCAGTAAATGACGAAGTTATTTACTAAAATAAAAAAAATATAAAAAATCAAAGCAGTAGAAATACAATTATAATCAGCTAATAATACAGTTTTTATTACAAAAGATTTCTGACGATTTAAAATAATTGAAAAAGTATGAGGGTATTTATAGTGATTTGGAGAACTTGGATACCATTAGACTTGAATGGATGTATATTTAGTAATATTCCAGTTTTGATGTACATTGTTATTGATTTGATATTTTAAGGGGTAAATTATGTAGAGCATTGACCATAAGGGATTGATGTCAAGTGTGACAATATCGACCTTTTGGGAAATGGTTGTTTTGTTTATTTTTGTTATATCTATTTTATATAACCTTGATTTTTAAGGGGTAGTTTTTATATGCTTGAATCTTATTTATATTGATAGTACAACTTCAATATAGATGAGCAGTTGACTAAATTGATATCTTTGTTTATTATTATAATTGATTTGGATAGAATCCTGTTTTGATATATATGTCATTTGTGTAATTGATTGCGCCGTGATCAAGGGTGCTATCATCTACACGACATGTATGGTTCAGAAAGATATTTCATAATTTTAGCATGCGTTTGTTATTGTATTCAATTGAAACGTTTGTTTATTATTGTTGTTCACATTTCAAGTGGCATCATATTTTATGAGCGACACTTGGAATTTAGGTTGTTTTATTTTTATCAAGCGTTTTTTAGTATGTAATTCCACTGCACATTAGATATGTTTGATGGTAATCTATGGATGGAAATGGATTAATCATAATTTAACCGTGCTTGCAGAGCTTATGAGTTGCCTTGTTTCAATACTGCGCTAATAAATGGGCTTGTGAAATGCCAAAGATTTAGAATAAATATTATGACAAGAAAAAATGTATAATATAATAAAGGAACTTGTTAAATTAAATCACACACAAAAACTGAAGAGAATCTTTATTTAATATCAATAATTTGTCCTATTTATATACAAATTCTATATTACAATTATCTGTAAGATCAGCTTTGGATCGATTATATCTTTCTGACATTCCATGGTCAGGTCATTTTATGTACATTAGTAACACAGCACATTTAAGTTCAACTTATTTTATATAACTAAATCCAACAAGTGAATATGTCTCACATATCCAGCTTCCCGGATCTTGCTTTAGAAAATAAGAACAATCGAGAATGTTATCATAGATCAGTTAGCTGACTTCTTGAAAATAAGGATTACAAATCAAAAGGTTCATTATCTTACGATTAACCGGTGGATGCAACAGCTTGGATGTTGATTTGATAACTACTACTTGATTGATTAACCGCTGGGATGACATAATATGGTATCATTATTGAGGTCCAAGCGTTCTTGCTAATTACTGGGTTAAATTTAGTACACTAGGAGTTTCTTATATCCGATATCAAAACTTTGCACTTCAATATATGTTGTAGTCAATAGATACAGTATGTGAAATATGTACACATTTATCCACTATATTGATCTCCATTTCATCTGATTCTCAATTAAAGTACAGCTGGCATGAATAGACATTACACTACTAAATGATATATGCTGATTCATACTAATATAAATTTTCTACCGAACTTCTATCCTAGCAACTTATAGTTAAAGACCAATCAACATAATATGGATTTAATCACACCATTATGACCAAGGACCCATGAACTCTATGAATACACCGATTGGTTACTATCAAGATTTATGTCTGACAAGGGGTATTATTGGCTATGTATGGACCTAGGAATGCTTACCTAATCTCTCTGATGAAAACTATATAAAGAGGACATTTATTTATTACAAAAGTCCTCAAGTAGAATTTAACTTGATAATAAAACCCTAATGTTATCTAGTCGAATTCCTATTGTTTTTTTGTACTTTTTTTCCGTGAATATCTCTGTCTATTCCACAAGATAATTGTAAGATGTATTGATACTGTAGACGGTGGTAACGTATGGTACTTGGTGGAATACAACATTCAATCTAAAATCAGAAACGTCCCATTTTCATTGTTATAAGCATCTATGAAAAGCTTGATTTTTAAATCTATTGATTTTAATCAGTGCAGTAAAATGAATAAAATTTATAAAAAAAGCTTGAAAGAGATACTGTTTAAATCCTTCTTTATTAAATTATGGATAATCTACAATAACTAAAATGCTATTTCTACTTCTCTATTTATATTATTTGGTTATTGATACTGTATTTATCTGGCAGTTGTTCTGTCGACTATCAGTTATTATTCCGCAATTCTGAATATACTATAGGATTGTTGAGTTATTGATTTACCTGATCAAGAATGGCTCTTAAATTGGTTTTTGACAATCTCAGCTGTCAATCACGCGTTTAGAACAGCCCTTACTTGTTCTATTTGATTCGCATGAAATTTTTTGGTTTTTGTTTATTTATAATAGAACACATTATGAGTACCATTGATACCTTTGATACCTTTGATACATTAGAAAACAGAATATAAATACTATACACTGGCCAACCATTGACCAAAATTTACCAAGATCGACCAAAAAATGATTATAAAAATTAAGCGCCTAAACCCAGGTATTAATTTTTGTGTATTCACAATTCACGAATAGATAGATTCAGCTAAAAGCTACTCTGCATTTTTTGTTTTAGCAAAAAATATTGATTTTTCATCGAGATAACCAAAATAATAGTTTTTACCACAGCTTAAAACCTATCATAACGGGCTTCCAAAATTTATTTTAAAAAATGGACGAAAAATGATGAAAAAAACAAAATCCTTTAAAAGCTCGTGGATTGCAAAGTAAGTTGACCTAGTGTATTAAGTGGTTTTTGTACAGTTTTGAATTCTGCATCTATCGAAATAAAAATTAGAAAAACATTCCACATTAAATTTTGTGTAAAATGCAATTGAAATTTTGGAGGTTTTTTGAAGATACACATCACTTTTTATAAGCATATTTAAAATATAATACACTGAAATGATGCGCAAAAAAATTATCTATCGATCGAACTATTGCAAAAAATTTCAGCTGCATTATTCGTAGAGAAAGCAACATTTTTGTCCAAATTTTTTTCTGTTTCAGAATTTGGGATGAGGGTATACAAGGGGAAAATGGATGCCAGAAATGGAGGTACCTTTTTGTACACATTTTTAAGGATATTTCCACGAAAAATCAATATTTTGAAAAACTCTAGATTGGATCCGAGAGAGCTCAACGAGCTGGATGATATAAATGCAAAAAAAATGTTGCTCAATTTAACCAATATTTTGAAACCTACTATAGAAATGCCCAAAAAAATGAAAAAAAAAAAAAGTGCTCAGAATTTTTTTATATTAAAATATGTTATAGAACACTTTAAAACAAGTAAATTTTATTATTAAAAAGTTGTAGTATAGCTTAATTTTTTCTGGAGATATGAAGCCTCAAAGTTTTCAATTCATTAGCAGTGAAATACGCGTAAAAAATCTGAAACCTTAGCACTCAAAAATTAATACCAACTGCAAAAAGTAGGATATTTCCGGATACTCATTTTTGGATTAAAGTTGAACATCTCAGGTACATTGGCATATAATTTTTTCTTGGTGCTATTTAGTGAAAAAAAAAAGTAGAGCAAGGATGAAAAATGGGACCCAGTTTTCAAGAAAAAAGCAGTTAATTTTACGCGTTTTTGAGTCTTTTGTGGTAAATAAAATAAATTGAAGGGCAGGTAGCATAATGTGACCAATTTACATCTATTTAGCAGCGTCTTAGATATATGTTAAACAGTGGTTAGCATGGGATTAGTTATAAAAAAAGTGGGTACACTTTCATTTTGCAGGTGAAAGTTAATTTTTTTTTGAAAACTCAATTTTTCTTTAGTGCGATTTACATATCAAAATTATAAACTTAAAATTGTAATTTACATTTTGTATGGACCTTCCCAAATATCTATTCAGAATGAAACAAACTTAATATTGTAAATAGGCAAAGCATTCTTCTAAATAAGTATGGTTCCCAAAAGCTTTGGATTTATCAGATCAATTATGTAATAACATTATCTATGTTATGGTTGAATGTGTTTATTGTTCAATTTGTTTAATTAAAAAAACATTATCATACCATGAATTCAAGGTACTAAAATAATGTTTTTATTTAATATATAAAGCATTTAGAGTTGCTCTTTAGTATAAAAAAATAATTGAAACATTCTCAAATTGACTTTTCCTGTGGTAATTTTCAGTATGAGAGGCTAGACAAACAAATTAGCAAAGTATTAGTGTATTTGACTGACGACATTTTAGCTTGAGAAGATGAATATTATATCTTCATAATTTATGTGGGGCATGGTAACACGGGTTTTAGTTCAAAGAAATCATGAAAATACAAATCTTCCGACTAAATTACATCAATCACTTAAATCAGTTATATGAATGAAATAAAATGGTTGAAAGCCAGACAAGCACAAAAGTACATGATTTTGACTATATTTAGGTAATTCAAGGGAATTTTACATTTTGATTGACAGATTTTAGTAACACAACTGGGAGAAAAAAAAAGGATCTTTGCTCAGCAGTTCATCGTTTAGTAGCTATTTCCTTTTGAGATTTTAAAGTTCTCTCAGGAATCAGACAATAAAATCGTGGGAATTTGTATGGTGAAATAGATGTAGGGAAAATAAAAAAATTCCTCTTTCCACCCCACCTCTAAAAGAAGAGAGAAAGAAGGTCTATCAATTCCTAAATTTCTATTTTGTTGCAACAAACATGATGATCGTTTATGAGTTATTATTGGCTCTGTATCTGATACAAAAAAAAAAAAAAAAAGTAACACAAGAAATAGGAAAAAGAAATCATCCACATTGAAAATGAAAAAAGGAACATTTTTATATATATAATCATAATAATAAGAAGTAAATAAATCTAAGATAAAAAGAAAAAGAAATATATAGTACATGAATGAAAGAAAGAGAGTGAAAGAAAGAAAGAAAGAAAGAGAAAATACAAAGAAATACAATAAAATACAATGAAGAAATCTATTTAGTTGGAATACAATGAGTATGGTTATAACCATTGGAAAGTTTACCGTCTTTGCAAACTTCAAAATCAGACATCCAAGGGCATGCTAAAGCTTGTTCAATAGACCAACGAGTCTCTGGATTAGGATCCATCATACCAGCAAGACATTCACGTTCTGGTTGAGTAAAGTTCTTGAAAAGATCACAATCACTAGGTTCTAATTTTTGGCGTTGTTCAATGTAACGTTTATAATCAAAATCACCACCATCAGCAGCTTGAGCAGCTACAGCAGCAGGTGAACCAACCATTGAACCTTGAGGAGGTTTACCACCTGGATGACCAGTAAAGAAAGCAGCAGTAAAAGGTAATTGTTGGAAACGAATACAAAAATAAGTAGCAGCAGCACTCCAAACATCAAGTGCTTTACCATCATAAGGGCTTTTATCATCTTTGATCTTCCACATTTCTGGAGACCAAAAGGGTTCAGAGCCACACCATTTAGTGCAAGAGTGGCTATCTTTTTCGAAACAAGTTTGAACAACATCAGCAACACCAAAATCAGCAATTTTAAGAGTACCAGTAGAAGTTAAAACCAAATTTTCAGGCTTAATGTCACGATGAGCAATACCGAGTTTATGAAGATGTTGTAAACCCAACAAGAGTTGCTTAAATAAACAAGCAATATCATCAGGAGCCATATTTGGTTTTTCATGTAACAGATTAAAGACATCACCACCGGCACAATATTCCATGACGACGCACCAACGACTCTTTTCATCTTTGACCAAGTCTAATGTATCAACAATATGAGGACAATTGGAGGCAGATTTACTGATGCAATACTCATTCAACATGCGCTTTTGATAATCACGTTCAGCTTCAGATTTTTCACGCTTTTTGAATTCCTTGACGGCCAAGATACGACCACCTGCTCTTTGTCGTACCAAACGGATTACAGCAGTAGCACCGCTAGCAATATTTTTCTTGGAAGTAGAACCCATTCCTTTAGTGGAACGATGTTCCGACTTCACGTAATCACCGTATTTATCAGATAATAAAGGAACAACACCTAATGAACCACAAGTCATATCTTGAGGTGCCTTTTTGAAAGAAAAGGACATTTTACGAGAGAATGATTTACTGAATTTACTAGCAGTACTACCCACAGAACTATTTGAGCTATGAATAGAAGAATTGCCACTTTGTCTTCTTTTATCTGTAGGTGAATTAAGGACTGATTCATTTGGAGAAGCAGAAGCAGGAGTCATTTTTAAACCACCAAAGAGGCTACCATTGAAAACATTGCTAAGTCTTTTAGAATGCTTCTTTACAGGAATAGGCTTAATGCCACCGACCTTGATTTCGGGAGGTACCGGTGTAGATGGTAAATTTGCTAATGATGAAGAAGAGGAAGAAATGGTATCATTTGATCCTTCTCTACCATCGCCATTAGTAAGTGAAGGACATTTTGTGTCATGGGGATGGGTTGGGATGGTTTCAATACAATCAGGTGAAGCAGATCTGGGAATAGGGTCATCTGTGAAATATTGCCCGGAAGAAAGATAGTTACTTTCATTCTCAAAGTAATTATCTTTAGCGTTTGCGACAGTTAAAGAAGCCATGGTTTTAGCGAAAATGTGTGTAAATGTTGGAGATTATTTAATGTTGGAATTTTGTAATTGAATTTGCTTTAAGAAAAAGTCTTGGAATTTTTTTTAGCTAGAGAAAGAGAAAAAGAAAAAAGTGGGGTATTTAAACAACAAGAGAAAAGTATATTTAATGAGATTGGAAAATCTTGGAAGGGTATTCTCTTGTATTTATATAAAAAATATAAAAAAAAAGGTTTTTGTGTTACGGGTTCTAGCGGGTTGGTCGGATTGGATAAGATAAGTCGGATTATGAGTTTGAGGACCAATGTTCATTAAACGAAATGTTTCGGATTTAGTAGTAAAAGGGTTTATTTATTCAATATATGTATTATACACTAGATCGCTACTTGTACTTGAATACATTAGAGCCAATAATGAAAGGTCCAATATCACTCACGCGAGATCACCTCTTGATTTCCTTTTAAAGGTCGTTGTTCAACCATTGTTCTTATATAATAATCTAAATGGCTGTACATTTTTGCCGACATGTTATGGTACTGTAAAAATAGACATGGTACACAGAAATCGCTTAACAGCATACCATAGATAGATTGTAGACATTTATCAAAATCCATACGGATTGAATCTCAGCGAAATGCCTCAACTATAATTTATAGATTAAAATGAACCCTTAAAATCATGTTATTTATAAAATACAAACAAAATGATGCTTTATTTATGTCTAATAGAATATAGTACAGGTACATAATATGAATCATCATTTTCGATTCAATAAAGAGTCTCTATGATTCAATGTTTAAGATGGAAAAGTCCACCATGTTTTCTTTGCATTCTAAAATCTAAATGCCACTGAGGCGAAAAAAGATCCCTTCTCATTGAAAATCCCTTAGTTTTACTTGATTGTGAAAAGATACAAGGAGGATTTTTACAATAGATCTACTCTTGAATAGCGTCTCTTTTTGATAAAGCCATAATTCAGAAAATAGAACATTTGGCTATTTTTTCCTTCATGTCTGAATATCGTTTGTAATCAAGATTTTTGTCGTTTTCTTTTTACAACTGAGCAACAAAACTGAAATTGACCGGGTAAAAAACTAAACAACACACACGCACGCATTTAAAGGTTTCCATTTGCTAGATGTGGCTAAAAGTTCCAGATAGTTGAGGTTTCAAACCTGTTTTTTTTTTTTTATCAGATTACTTTTTAAAAAAAGACGTCCATTATTTGGAAAAATGCATTAATTGAACTGAATTTAGAAATATTCCAAGAATGAGCCATTTTTTAATCTAAATGTTCATGTGGTACTATAAAGAGCTTCAATCATCTGCTGTGTTTGATGAGCTACATAGTACCTTGACACATCCACATGCCTTTTTAAACAACACAGGGCGCTGCAGACATGACATTATCTAGACAACAATGCTCATATAATAAAGAACTATTCAATATAAATTACGGCAAATGTTGCTGTGTATTGTTTATTTTTTCATTATCAATTAATTATTTTGGTTTGAAATGGGTGATGTTTGTAGCATTATTATATCACATAACATGATAGTATACTCACATACAGCAAAAATGATTGCCAATGATATTTATACAAAATGTCGTCTGCTTCGCTTTAAAGAATTGCTATTGGGCGTTATATTACCTTAAAACCGAACTTTATTTCTATACAACAATATTTAAATCAGGTGGAATCTTTATTTAAATCACTTGGCGGGTAATTCCCATTATGTATGATGATGTTCTTTATCATATGTAAACGATGCGTATGTATGAGTGGTTATTTTAGTGCCAATCAACACAACTTTGGGAAGAACCAAAAACTTGGAGAATACTGTAACCATGAAACTAACACATTGCATAAATAGTAATTTTATCTAGAGTTGTAGTGAGAGCTTGTAGTAATAAATAGAAACCTGAAAGATCTACCTTGTTTGAAAAAAAAAAATACAAATACATACCCCCTCCCTCCCCCCCCCCCTTCTTCCCCCACAACTACTAAATAGATTAGATCAAATCAGTGTTTATTGATTCCTCAGGTTACTCAATTACATATTTATTTTAAGGCGTTTGATATTAGTGGTTCAAATGCCATGCTTTTCTTATGAAAATTGGTAATTTTAGCCACCTTATTAGACTCGGTCTAAGCCTTGATCAATTAAAATAAAAGGTATTTGATCGCTAATGATGATGATGACGGTAATGTTATTTTTAGGCATCTAAAAAGTAATAAAGGTTATTTCAACTTGAACCACAGAAGAGATACGACACTAACTATACGCATTTGTAACATATTGGTATTGTGATGGCCATTGTCATACAAATAAACTTCTTTAACTTTTCCTTTTCTAATAGATTTGCATAATTGATAATTTACATGAAAACACAAGGCTAAATCTCGAAACATGTTTATATACTTGTTAATTATTTTTGGTCAAGTTTAATATTGCAGCTTTAGTGTTATAAGAACATCCTTTGAAGCATGCCTCAAGGCTTCTAAGGCAAAGATAATAGTTTGTCCTCATCAGCTTATTAATAATGAAACACCGCCAAAAATTGGCATATTCAACTTTGAAGAGTTTATTCAAGCACAGGAAACATTTTAAATGATTCTTATTGCAACGATATGTATGATAGACATATTCATCGTACACTCGTATTTTTTGTTTCAAGAAAATATATGCAAATTATGTAGAAATTGGCAAAAATGTACTGTCGCAGAAAAATTGTTGCATTGATAAAATGATAAAAATCGGCGCAAGAGCACCTTTGATAGTCTTGAATGTATGATAGCGACTTGGTCTAGTATAAAGACAAGCTGACAAGCGACGTTACTTATTATAGCTCATCCTTCAAACAGAAAGTAACATTAATAAACAAAAAAAACAAATGAAAATATACAATTTAAATTAATAAGTTTATTACAAAACAAAATAAAAATGGCTAACTAATGCAAATTAGGGCAGAAACAAGACCTAAAGAATATAAATATATTAGTCTCGGTTGTTATAATGTATAATTTATAATGATAGAGAAATATAATATAAAAGAAAGTTTCGGTAAAAAAAGTATCAGGAATTTGGGTATAGCTTTTCGGTCTTCATTAATATCAGACTGACGTGCAAATGTCTCTAGGTATCATCAGCTGCTTTTGCCCGAAACTTTGCTTTTATTTACTTTGTTCTCTATCTATAAACTTGTTGACTGATTACTTTACCTTTATATTTTGAATTGTATTAACATTAAAAGAAAAAACGTAAAAGAAACGAAATCATACCCTTCATTTTATACCATGCTCAAAAAAAAATTTATTATATTTCACGATTTTAAACAGTCCAAATAAGGTGGCTTTTTGTAGATTCATGCCAAAAAAAAATAACAATTCAGGAACGCTATTGATGCATTGGACAAATGTCATCATGTCGCTCTACTAGTCATTATTTTCATCTACATTCATAATGGCAGAAGCCTTATTTATATGATTATTTATAGGTCTAATTCAAGATAAATCAAAACTTACCTCGGTCATATCCATTTTATCAAACACATTAATTACTTCAGTTTCTAGGTTTTTTGAAAATTCCTCACCAATTTTTAGCTTTTCCAAATGTGGTTGCTTTTTCTCAATAATTTCTTCAAAATCATCATTCAGATTCGCTTTCTTTAATATTTGAGATCTAAAGATATCTGCAAGTACATGATGTTTAATTTGCTGGACTATATCATGGTTTATATTTATAATTACCGTATTTCGATTCGCTAATTGGAGAAAATCGAATCATATTATCTTCAGGAAAATGATCATACAAATATGATTCCGAGATGGATAATTCTGCACATTGCTTGGCTAATTTAGTAAAAGTTTTTATATCTGTTCTATACAATCGATATGGTTCTTTTTGTGGGCAATGTTTGTCTATTAATCGATCCAACACAGCCTTTTTGAATATATTTTTAATGTAATGCAATACATGAAATATATAATCTTCACATGGTCTCCATGTAGGGAATTGTTGCGATAAAGAAAGGTTGCCGCCATTATCGATCAATGGATGAAACATGTCACTGATAAATGTGACAGAAGGAGGGTATTCTGGATAAGCTTCTGGGATTGCTACTCTAAATTTAAATGCCCCTGAGCTATAGTAACCTTGATGTACAAAAATAACACCATACCACACTATAATCAAGTAATATTTAGCAAAAATACATTATTGATAATACGCATTATTACCATTAAAATTCTCTGATGAGGGCATTATATATAGCCCAAGTGGGCAATGGTTTGGATTCTTCAAATTTATACTAGTATAGAAAACTCTTTAATACACGTATAAAGTGATTTATCGTATAGAACATACAATTCAGTCATGAGCTCGTATTTTTTATAGAATTCGGATACAGGATATGGTGTATATGTACCATTGACATCCTCATCGTCCCATTCTTCTCCTGCTACTGAAGAAGAATATCTATGTAGTCTATGTGGCTGTAGCGATGGTGCTGACTGATTTACTTTTTTAACATGAGAGAATACATTGCTAACATTAGGTGAGCGTGTTGAGCTTGCTAAACCACCTATTTTTCTAGCACCAGTTGATGGTGATACGTATGGTCCCTACAACAAAATTATTACCTTGTGTTTGTGCTGAAGATAATGTCATTTACCTTGGTCATTATAATTTAGAGTAAATAGAATAATCTGTGCTTACAGCAATGGAAAGCAAAAAGAATAAAAAATAAAAGTAAAAAGAGTATATAATGCAAGCAATATTATATAGAAGAGAACCAAATTAAGGGGTGAAAAGGTCGTGTTACCTGATGAAACACTGTGCATTTAACGAATAGTTTTGTGTTTATTATTCGATCAGACTACCAGATCATTCTCCATACCTACATATTTATGCATTTTGTATCTATGTACTGTATTCTATTATGTTTTATTCGATTTGACCTAATAATCACCACACAGCATGATTATACACATCTCAACGCCTGTCAATTACTAAAGATATTCATGGCTGCTTGGCACATTGCTATTTTTAATAATATGCATCTCAGTAGAGAGGCTATACCTCAAAAGTCTCTTTTTGTAACATGACACTGTACATGTTTAAGTATTACAATTCTACTTGATTTCATGGTATAAATTTATAAATTTATACGCCAAATGTTACTTCCGATGACAGGTGTAAAGTATTGCATTTGAGCTTTAATCATCGAAAAGAATAATTTTTACGTCTAATTTTACAGAATAAAAAACACTATAAAAAAGAAGAGCCTTTTTCATTACTTTTTTATTATAACATAGATAGAATATTTTGTTGATCTGGGTCTATATAAATCCTTCAAAGATTAGCACTACCTACTGCGTAACGACTTTTTCATTTCATCACCTGGTAAAAAAAAACGGCAATAAATAAGTGTATACCCGTTGCATAGCAACCAAAATCATTTAGAATTTATACCCGTTGCATAGCAACCAAAGTCATTTAGAGTGTATACTATACATATAGAGACTTAGTTTTATTATAATATGTCTCTACTGAGCAGATTATTGATTTGCTCAACAAGGTACGCTTTTGTACTACACGGATAGCGCGTGACTTTATCAAACGAGTATTTCACCAAGGAAAAACTATTGAATTCAGTTCTTTGTTCACCTTTTTTTTTATTACATAAAAGCTTTATACATGAATAGTGTTAATAAGCAACGCGATAAAGAGGTAATTCGTTTATCTCTTTCTTGGAGAACCACACAAACTAAATTTTATGAAATAGATTACTTCCCTGAGAGAACTCAATCAAGAGCTTGGTGCGGCCGTATTATTATTTGCTGGAAAAGAAACAGAAACAAATTGGGATGCAAGGCTTGGTTTCCTTCGCAAAATGCGTGCAGTTCTTGCATCTGAAAATGCAATTACTTGGAGAGACAGTCTTACTAGAGGATTACATGATTGCATTCCTGTAGTTATAAATTCAGTACGTATATGTTTGCTCTCAGATCATTAAATGTGTATATATTAACAGTGATTGATTAGGTTCATAGCAATAGAACAGCCGTCGCTAGTGAAGCTCTTTCCTTTGTAGAAGACATTGGCAATTCTGTGGGAAATTCATTGGTCTGCTATACTCTCGAAATCATCTTGAGTAACTTGTTAAAAATTAGTAGCGTAACAAAGAAAGTCATGGCAGAGAAAGCATGTAAAGTTACCAATAGCTTATTATCAAAAATCCCCTTTCAGCACAAATTATTGTCCATGTTGTGTAAAACTGCAAAAGAAAAGAATCCACAACTTCGAGAATTTGCATCAACTTACATTCAAACTGTACTCAAAACACATGGATCAAATGAATATGTGAAATTAAAGGTCGAATCTACAGACTTGAATCAACTTATTGCAGTCTTTATTAAAGAAGGTTTAGTTAGTGCTTCACCTTCAGTCAGAGATGGAAGTAAAAAGACATACTTGGTATACAGAAGATATTGGCCTACATCAGCAGAAAAACTCTTTCAAGCATTGGATACTACAATTCAACGTAGATTAGGAACACCATCACCCTCTTCTAGCTTCAAGACATCAACATCTATAATCAACAAAATTACAAAACCTAGCAGCAGCACAAGAATCAACAAGGCATTAAAATCTTCTGTTGAAAGAGAATTAAAGTCTGGCACCTCAATGTCTCCTAGATCTAGCACATCAATGTCTCCCAGATCTAGCACATCAATGTCTCCTAGATCCAGCATCAGCGCAACAAAATCTACTGCTGCAATGACACCAATGCCTGCATTAAATCCAAAACCTGCATTGACATCAAGACATAGCACTAGCACAATAAAATCTAGCATTGCAGATAAATTGAAGCTTAACATAACTACCAAAGCAGTAAGACCTATGATTGAAAAATCAGTACAAAAAATTGCCCCATTGTCACCACAACCCAGTCTTAAGCCTACATCAAAACCAGACATTCAAGCTACATCACAGCCAGACATTGAAGCTACACCAAAATCAAATATTGAAGCTACATCACAACCAAAAATTAAAGCTTCATCACCAACAGGCATCAAACCTACACTAAAATCAAGCTTTAAACTTCCATTAAAGCCAGGTAATAGCGCATCAAAATACAGCCATGTTTCATCAGTATACAGTAATATTAAAGCAAAGTCTATCAATGAAAGACGTGCAGAACTTGCAGCTGCCAAATTATTACGAAGCAAAACTGAAAAGACAACAAAATCCACTAATGGCATCAACGCAAAAACATCGCATATACCAATCAGATCTGTTGGGATCAAGAAAGATACACATACAATCAAGAGTCGTTCCTCTCAATTCTCAAGCGTATCAGCACCTTCAACTAGTATTAAACACCACTTAAAATCAAAGGATAATGTAGTATCAACAGCACGTCGCACGCAATCCGAAGCTCATCAGCAATCAAAGGCAGCATCTGCCTCATTATTACATAAATTAGATAGCAAGGACCATCATATGAAATGCAATGGCCTTCATCTCTTATCAGATCGATTAAGCAAAATAAAATACGATTCTGATGTCCAGTCAATTAATCTACCTCCTGATGTGCCACCTAAATTCGACATTCTACCCATTTTAATGGAGGCTTTTACAAGTCAAGATTCAGAATTGGAGTTATACGAAACATTAATGAGCTGGGACATTTTAGCTGGCGTATTCATGTACATTATGGCATTCAATTATTACAACCCGACTCTTATTATTGCAGATCAACAATGCAAATCTAAAAATCTCAGCGCCAAAAAAAGAGAAATCATGTCGATTTACAGCGAAGGATTGAAAAGAGTAAAAATGCTCTTGAAACGAAACGATCCTGATTTAGCTCAACGACTTTTAACCTTGATGCAAAGCTTAAGCAACAAGAGCGCAAAGGACAATGACACATTAGACATTAGCGTCAAAATGGATATTCAATCATTCCCACCATTTGAAAACAGCTTAAAATGTGGAACACTCGAGTGGATGGATGAAGTGGTATGCGATTATATTGGACTAGCACAAGATGAAGATCAAGATATGGTAATACAAGGTTCACGCTGGCTTAATGTAACATCACAAGGATCACCTGCAGGCACATGGTTCGAAACTAGCAGTAATATCAAATCTTACGTTTCATTTGTGATTAATGAATTAAAGCAAGAAAAGCCAGACGATGACATTTATGGTGTGTTGTGTCGTTTATTGGGGCATTTAAAAATAGCAAATGAACGAGTATTCAAAAATGAAATCAAACAATTGAATAGTCAAGAAACTCATATTATTGATGCCGCTATACATCGAATGGTGGATACAGATTTGTATGATTTAAATAGCTTATCAACAGTATCCAGTGAAGAATCATTACCAATTAGTGAAGAAGAGAGATCAACATCAACAAATGATCAAATAATATCAATGAATATACCAACAAAATTATCACCTACTACAACACCCCCTCTTTCTCTTCATTCCTCCCCTCATGCTTCTCCTTCTCGTCCCAACAAGAGAAATTCGTTTGTCAATGATGATGATGATCAAGAAAATATACCAGAAGACATTACATCAACCTCAAGCAATCAAGATGAGACACACATTTTCAAAAAGAGAAAACAATTTGTGAGCTTTTAAATTATGAAAAAAAAACAAAAGCATCGTGTATACATTGTAAATTAAAATTAAAATTAAAATTAAATTGCTTAAATAAAATATAGTTCACCTGAGTAAAATTATAAGTATTGTATCTGTGGATGTATGCTTGTGTCTGTGAGTATATATTGCTCATTGGCAAGATGGTTTACGGTTTGGGATCAATGAATATTCTGTGATTTGCGATATAACAGCAACCTTTATTATCGTCTTCAAAATTAAGAGGTCATGAAAACTAGTACATGCATTAAGGAAAAAATAAGCACTAAATTGGATATATTGCTCAGCCATTGAAGAAATGGCATCAAATACGAAAATTTTGACTGATTTACTCGATAAATCATTCATAAACTGTCATAAATATCTTAATTTTAAGCCTTCCTATGCATAATCGGCATTTAAATTGTTTTTTTAATTTCTCTCGATATCGAATGATTTTGTCAAAATTAAAATCCACTTTGGCTATTTTAATCATTTTGGAGTTATCTTTACTAATAAAAAGAGTTATGAAAAATATGACCATATGTAAAAAGATTTGCTCTATCTGGTGATATAAAAAACAAAATAAATTTACAGCAAAAACTTAGAGAAAAAATCCTTGAACTAGGATTTGGATTTTTGCCCAAAAGTCAAAATTTTGAGTATGCAATCTCTAGTTTAAGCGTTTTATATAATGTATAGTATCCATATCTACAATTTTCTCTCACATTGCTATATATTTAAACAGTTTTTTTGCGGTGAAAATTTGAAAATTTCAATTTTTGCTGTTTTGGATGAGCATCTGTAAGGCTGAGATGAGTCTAAAAATGTTTAGTTTTAAAACTGAATTTTCAGACTTTGCACGCTTAAAATGGTGAATTATGCAAAATTTGTGGGATGAAATTTCATTTTTTTGTGGATGTGAATGTTTACTCACGTCAATAAACTGTGTTGCAATTATTCTATATGAAAAAAATTAGTTTAAATCGAGTTCCAACAGATATTTAGATATTTTTGCAGATTTAGCAGTGTAAATTGAATCCAAATACCGAATATTTGTCATTTACAAAAATGGTGGGGATAGCAGTTATTCAACAAGCCATTGTACTACCTAGTAATGAAGCTAGGCGTAGTGTTAAAGTGTTTTAGTAGAGATCAGTTGCAGATCTACGAGCCACTCACTGCATGAATCATATAGCAAATCAATTTTATGAACCAAACCACGTAGTTGAATGTACAATATAAATTAGCGTTACACATTATCTTTATCCCCCCATAGTATAATATTATAAGATAAATATCTAAATACGCATTAATTAAATCAGGCTAAAAACTACAGGCTAAAATACTGTAAAAGAAACGGTTTTTATTAGCTACTCGTAAACGAAAAGATTACGAAGGATAGATAAAACAAGCTTAAAGCTTTTGTTGCTTAAGACCATCCTTGAAGAAAGTGAAATAAGGGGTAACACCATCTTCACGGTAGTTCAACAAAGCAACCATGGCATCGGGATCCATGGACTCACCAACGTAGAATTCGTAATCCTTGAAGTTAGCCAAGATCTTCTTGACAAGGGTAGTAGCGTTCTTTTCGAAGATAGGAATACGCTCAGGGGCAGTTTCGGCCAACTTGGCCTTAAGAGCCTTCATGTAACCCTTAATGTAAGTCATATAACTCTTCTTGTCGAAGCTAGTGGTGTTGAGACGGAAAGAGTAAACAACGTTGTTAACAGTTTCAGCAGTAGATTCAGCACCCTCATCATCACCACCTTCAGCAGAAGGGTTGGCACCAATATCAACATCACCTTCGGAAATGGTGATCATCTTACAGTCGACTTCGAAAGCAACATCATCAATTTCCTTGATGGGCTATAAAAAAAAAAGAAAAAAAAAACTTGTTAGTCAATTAAAGAATTGGAAATAATCAAAAAACATACGTAGGCATCAGAGAAAAGTTCGTCACCTAAGAAAATGAATATATATTAGTTGAATGTCTTATAGATAATGATAGATGATGCTTTACCGTTAAGGATATCTTGATACAAAAGCATATTAAGTGATGGATGGAAGAATAAAACTAGAGATGGATACGCAAATTCAGAAATCGCATGTATGATATACTCTTGGGGATGGGTGCTTTTTTCAGATCCCGGACAATTTGTTGGTTTCGATTCACCGTTTTGGGTAGTACAAATCATGTCCAATCCCTTTTGAATAGGTGGATTTTGTATGTAAATAAAGTCGATTTTATTATTTTCAATAGAAATACATAAACATGATGCATTTTCAACATTATTATGCAAGTTGTATTTTTGATAAGGAATATTATCCAATATCTTTCGGTTAATCATTCATTTAGGTTTTTACTTGGCATAGATCCACGCAAATATGGCATATCCATTTGGCTAAATCAGCACAATGGCTACCATTTAGCAAAGATCATGTACTCATAGATTAGCATTAACTGACTTTACCGACTCGTATCAAAAGTGTCTCTGTACTAAATTATATTGAATATCCATGCCTTTTGTTGTATTATTCAAGCACAAAAAAAAAAGAATGAATGAAATGTTACATTTCTGAATTTCAATAAAACTGGGTCTTATATAGAACTCTGTATTAGTAGCGTTAAAGATATAAATAAAAAAAGATGCACTCTGGGTTTTCCTTTCTTGTTCTTCTTATTTCTCTCTTTTTATTATATTTTATTGAGCCACATAAGAAAAATGACCAAGATATTAATTGGTTTATTAGCACTTTGTGGCCTTAGTCAGGCTATGTATTTACCTGGTGTTGCGCCTAACGACTACGACCAAGGTAACGACGTACCTTTGTTCGTCAACTCTTTAACACCTATGTCCAACCAACAAAAGTCGGTTTTATCTTATGATTATTATGATGAACGTTTTCATTTCTGTACACCCGAGGGAGGCGCTAAAAAGCAAACTGAAAGTTTAGGCTCTGTTCTTTTTGGTGATCGTATCTTTACTTCGGCTTTTAAGGTTAGTATATATATATATATATATATATGAAATTTATAAAATAAAGAATACAATAATAATGTATTATAGCTTTCACTTGGAAACAACGATGAAGACAGAGTATTATGTACTTCCACCCCTATTCCTAAAGAAGATGTTGATTTCATTAATGAATGTATTAAAAATGAATATGCTTTAAACTGGGTTGTAGATGGTCTTCCAGCTGCTCATCTCAGTAACGACGAACGTACTAACGAAGAATATTACAGTATTGGCTTTGCTCTCGGTAACAACAGAGGTGCCGTGGCTGAGTTGAACAATCATTACGATATTACTATTGATTATCATCATCGTGATGATGGAAAATATCGTGTTGTTGGCGTTTTAGTTTCTCCTGTTAGTAGAGCTCAAAAAGTAAATGAAAAGGGTGTTATTGTACCTAGTGGAGATGCTATGGTTTTAAAGGGTAATGAACAAGTCGTATATTCATATAGTGTTAATTGGCAGGTAAATTTGAACATTTCGAAACAAGAGGAGGTATATATGTTTGCTAATATTTCAATTTTATAATATCGCAGCTATCTGAAAAGCCCTGGGCTACTCGTTGGGATAATTATTTGCATGTTTTGGATCCTTCTATCCATTGGTTTTCACTTGTTAATTCTATTGTTATCGTTCTCTTCTTGACAGGTATGGTTGCTATGATCTTGATTCGTGCTCTTCATAAAGATATTTCTCGTTATAATGCTGTTGATGCTCAAGAGGATGTTCAAGAGGATTATGGTTGGAAGTTGGTTCATGGTGATGTATTCCGTCCTCCTCAACGTCCTATGCTCTTGTCTGTTTTGGTAGGTAGTGGTGCTCAAATTGTTGCCATGACAGGTTTAACTTTAGTGTTTGCCGCTCTTGGATTTTTGTCTCCTTCTAATCGTGGTGCTTTGGGAACTGTCATGATTATTTTCTTTATGGTATTCAGTTGTATTTCAGGCTTTGTTTCTGCTCGTATCTACAAAATGAATGGTGGTGAAAACTGGAAGGCTAACATTGGCTTAACTGCAAGTCTTGTTCCTGGTGCCATTATGAGTTCCTTATTTGCCATGAATTTCTTTTTGATCCACTCCCAATCTTCTGGTGCCGTTCCTTTTGGTACCATGTTTACATTGTTGGGTCTTTGGGCTTTGATTGCCTTCCCTTTGAGCGTTGCTGGATCTTACTTTGGTTTCCGTCAACCCCGTATTGAACATCCCGTTCGCACAAACCAAATTCCTCGTCAAATTCCTGATCAACCCATGTATCTTCGTAGTTTGCCTTCTATTATGATGGGTGGTATCTTGCCTTTTGGTGCTATCTTCATCGAGTTGTATTTCATCATGAATTCTATTTGGTTCCATCGTGTCTACTATGGCATTGGTTTCTTGTTCTTAGTATTCATCGTTCTCATTTTGACATGTTCTCAAGTAACCATTTTGATGTGTTATTTCCATCTTTGCAGTGAAGATTATCATTGGTCATGGCGTTCTTTCTTGACATCTGGTGCAGCTGGTTTCTATGTTTTCTTATATTCCATCTTATACTACTTTACAAAGTTAAATATTAGCTCTTTTACTAGCACAGTGCTTTATCTTGGATATTCTTCCGTTATCAGTATTCTTTTAACTGTGTTCACTGGTTCTGTTGGGTACCTCTCTTGCTTATACTTTTTACAAAAAATCTTTGCTAGTATCAAGGTAGATTAATTTAGATACTAAATATTATAAAGAAAATTCCTACAATTACTCTTCTAATGATGATGAAGGGCGATTGCAACAACATTTCATTAATAAATACATTTCGAAATCAAAGAATTTTATTTTCCTTTCAGAATCATTTTATCTATTGTTCAGTTCTGACAAATTAATGCGAAACACACACACCTTACTATCCTATTTTTATTGTTATATCAAGTTGATAACAATTTGCTTTCATAGAGTTATATCAATCTTTGGATGTAGTCGTTAAACAGTATTTAAACACCAACTTTTTATTTTATTTTTGATCATCATAATCAAAAAAAAAAAAAAAAATGTCATTTTGAAAAAATCCATCACTTTTTGCAATTTACTCCAAAAATTATTAAGTGAATCTACAGAACTTATTGAGAGTTCGAGTACATATTTAAATTATGCGTTGAATGGCGCTACTATCTCAAAAAAAAGTTCACTAGAAAAACTATCTTGTGTTGTATATTACTAGAAAGCATCTGCTGTCCCTCCTCTTTACTCATTTGAATACGCAGACGATTATGTGTATGATGTAAAATAATCTTCTATACATCTCGCCTTGTTTGGTACTATATATGGAACCAGTCAACTTGCTTTATGAAATTTTACAGTAATAAACTTGAATCGAGTGGGTACAGCATCGTAGATACTTGAAAAAAGTTTTCAAATATCAAAAAATCTCTTATTTTTAAGACTTGTAGGGTGTATAAGCGGAATATTAATTTTAAAAATCATTCTTGTCCAGATCATCAATTTTTGACATTTTCCAATTTTTTTTTCTGATTTTGCAAATCTAGAGTTAATTAAACTACCAATTATAAAAACAAAAAATATACACATATACAACATTTAGCGCTCTATTTGCTAAATAAAAAATAACAAACATTTTTATTGCAAAATATTATATGAAAATCCTTTAATCAAAAAACCGTTTTTGGGCCAAAAGTACAAATTTTCATTACTTAACATTTAATATTAAGCTTTTATAAAATGTGTATTAGTCATGGCTACAATTTTATCTCACAATGTAATATATTTAGACGTTGATTTTGGTATCAAAATTTGATTTTTCTGTTTTTTTATCAAAATCATGTGTGTTGGTAAGGATGAAATGAGCCCCCAAAAATGACCACTAAAAAAAACTGAATTTTCAGACCCTACCTGGTTAAATATAGTAAAAATTGAAAAAAAAAAAAAAAAAAAAAAAAAAAAAAAAAAAAGAAGCTTGGATATAGGTATGTTTTCATCCGAGAGTGTTGTTTTAGAATCTCTTGGTTTTACTGATTTTGAAGATGTTTCTTGTCGTTAATTAATCACTGAGAAAGAGATTACCCCTTGTATCTTTGAGTTTGTTTATTTTTCTCGTCAAGATAGTATTATAGATGACATTTCCATCTATAAAGCTCATTTAAGTATGGGTAAAACTCTTACTGAAAAGGTTAAAATCTCATTTGGTGATGAAATGGGTATTGATGTTGTTATTCTTGTAAGATGTGTTAGTCATAGTCATAGATGTCATGTACAAGAATAAATAGAGTTTATAGGTTCTCGACACTAGTTGTGTTGCTGCAAAATGTGCATAAAGCAAGTCTTTGAAAATGTCGTTTTTTGATATATATATATATATATATTTATCGTATAATGCAACTGTATTTATGTACTTTTATTTGTTCATTTGGTCAACAAATAACGGATAACATTGACATTTCATTATATTTTATTCATTAAACCACCTTAATTGTAGTGACACAGTAGCACTGTATGACTCTTTTTTTTTTCCATTACATGAATGTCTGCGCCTCTTTTTGAATACGACAATTCAGTTTCTCGTATCAATTCGAAAATATAATAGATGCCTAATAGTTTGGATAAACCTGTACATAAAATATTGGAAGACTATGATCTTTTGGAGGTAGAATTGCATACGTATATCTTGTGAATTTTTAATAAATTCTTATTTCATACTAGGTTAATGTCATTCAAAATCGAAATACATTAAATATGTCGGCTGGTATGCTGTGGGTAAGAGTTAATTTTGCATATTTTAATATTAACGTATAATAAAAAAAGGTTTTCTCTGTATTAGCGTATGAATTTATGTGCTGCTAGTAATGAGATACCATGCACATTTTTCGTAGGTAAGTTGAATTACTTTGCATTTTCCTTGCATTGATCTGATACTAATGAATTAATAAAAAATAAGCAATGAATTATAAAATTCATGTATATACATTGGACACAATTACTTCACCATTCAAAGATCCTATTAAAACATTAGCCAGTGTAAACGCAACAAGAACCGGTGGAGGGGCGGAATCGGTAAAATATCAAACGTCAATGCATATCCATGATGAGCAAATAATCTAATCAAAGTAAAATAGCCATTTATCATCAATGCAATCAAAATTGGCAAGATGTTGGAAAAAGAGATTCTTGTTTCTGTTTCTGAGATGGGTGAAGTTTGTATATGGAAAACTGAAGATTTAGATGAACCACCATTAATATTGAAGTAAACGAATGTAACATGTATCTATTGACAGAGCTATTACTGAAACTTAAAATTCTAGTAATAATGGCATCGCAACATGGGGTATTGCTCTTCATGGAGATCAGGGGTTATTGGCTGTATCTGCTAATAATTTTAAAATCACTGTATATAATATTTCTGAAATGACAACAAAGTTTGGTAAGCGACCCAACAAAGAGCCCAACTACCTAGGCACAACGGAAAAAATTGAATTAGGAGGTCATGAGCATAATATTCCCAATATCGACTTTAATGAAACCGGTAGATACATTGCTAGTGTATCTGTGGATACAACATGCAGAATTTGGGATATCTTTACTAGACAAATGGTAACTCAAAAAAAGTCTTTAGGGCAAGAAAACATTCAAGATTCATGGTGCTGGTCAACCAAATTTATCAAACCTGGAAACTTTAAATATGTTGTCTGCGCTGATAAAGAAGTTAGCAGATTATATCAACAAAGGATTTATCAAGGCAGATCAACTTCTTTATCAAATTTAGGTCTGTGTCATTCAGCTAGCAATCCTGCATTTCCTATCAATGTGTCAAGGGTATTTGACTTAGAGGAGGAAGAAATTGATTTTGAAATTTACGAGGGTGAGGGAGAAGGAGAGTTAGATGATGATATGTGGGACAATCGCTTATTAGAGGAAGAAGATAATTATATGGAAGAAGTTTATGAAAGACAACGAATGGAAGATGACCATGATTACAATTTTGATAATGCAGATGCAGTAGAAAGTATTGAGCATAATGACAATGTGGACCTGGACGAGTCATCAGAAATACTGCAGCCTAATTTGCAAGGAGAAGCTAATGAGGATGCTGATGGCGATGAAGATTACGACGATGATGACTATGAAGATGAGATTGATGAAGATGGTAGAATGACACAATTGATGCTATCATTAGTATCTGGTGAACAGCGTCAAAGAACACAAGCAGAATGGGCTGCTACCATCACAGATTCAACTGATCCCAATCATGATGGGTGGGGCGATCCATTACCTTCTGTTGAACAACGTAGCTCTTCTACAGAAGATGGCCATGCTTGGGGGGCTGCAGATACAGCAGCAACTGACGTGAGCGAAATTATGGAAGTTGATGATAACAATCCTGAAACAACACTTAGTGACAGCAATAGTCCATCCTATTGTATACCAAATATTATTAGAACTACTAGCAATAGCAGCATTCCACAACTCACAAATACAGCCATTGTAACCCCCAAAGAGCTAACAAAGGACAAAACAATTCATAAAAATTTGGGAGAATATGTCATGATTACAACTGGCAAGGATGTTATCCTTGCAAGTACAACAATACCGCGTATGAGTAAAATTCGAGCAGAGCATAATATGATAAACAAAGTAGATATCAGATCAGATCAGCTACTTAGTGTTCTGGATCGCATCAATATGGTGGAATGGTTACCAGAGCTGGAGTTATTTGTAGCTGCTAGTCAAAAAGGTACTGTTGCGTTGATGAGATTGTTACAGGTGGAATTTGAAGATGGTCATCAAGCCTGTTTGTTCAATAATGAATATTACTTACCAAGCAATGTTCTTCAATCAACGCCCCTTTATGGTGAGTTCTGTAGTATGCTTTTGTTCTGATTTGATACTTACATAGAATATTAGGTATGACAGTAAAGAAGGTTGATTCAGAGAGATTTGCGCCTGTTTCATATCAGATCTTTCTATTTTATTACAGTGGAAATGTATTAGGCTATAATATCTCTCGTAAAGATTCATATATTGCAGTCAACAATTTGTTCTTCTAAAAAAGTTTGAGATATCTGTAAGGCTAGACACAACAAAAATAAAAAAGTGACATTTGCATATCAGTATTATAATCGAAGCTATAGTAGCATAATATGCAAATCTTTTCATATTACGCAAAAAAAATCAGATGAAATTATTTCCTCTTGTTGTTGGCCTTGATCGTAATTAATTGTTTGCATGAATCATACGTTTTCCTTAATTTAAAAGAAATCTTTCTTTGACGATAATCAAAAATAATGCCTTTGAACTGACACCCCTATTTCAGTATCCCATTTTGTGTTATTTATCTGTTCCTCTGCCGACAATTATTAGTTTCTACAGAAGCATGTATCTTCAAAATACAGTATAATGCAATGTCAAAGAGCTTAAAAAAGCTAGATAAGGATCATGTGATTGAATGTTTATTTTTATTTTATATATTTTACTATTTAATAATTGTCATAACGGTTATGTATCTATAGCCAAAATCTACTAGATATTTCAGTTATATTTTATATGCTTATTCTGTAAGGAACAACTATTAATAAATGTAATACTAATAGATTTATATTAGAAAGAAGTTGAGTTTATTATTGAAGCATATAACATAAGCTTATATACTCATAACTAGTAGTGACTAAATACCGAACAGATCTATCGAACCGAAAAGGTCGGAATGCACGTGATATATATCACGTGAGCTTAATATATTTACTATTACTATTTATTAGAAATGACACTTGACATGATATATAACATCCTTGATGGTCTAGTGGCTAGGATTCGTCGCTCTCACCGACGCGGCCGGGGTTCAATTCCCCGTCAGGGAACATTTTGCTGTTTTGCCAAAAAAATAGTGTATATAGCCAATGGCTACTAATGTCAGTTGTCAGATATACACAGACTTTGTGTGTAATCTTTTCTATAGATTTATTTGTATCTACTGTTGCAAATCGAACAGCTACTCTTCTTTTTTTTTCTTAAATAAATTATCTGTCAAAAATAAACAAACAATCTTGATCCCCAAAAGTTATATTATACTTCCAGATTCTAGTTCAGAAGTAACACAAATCATACACGAAATTCACCAAACCTTATATACTATTGATTTAATCTCCCATTGTATTATTTTACAACTCATACAAAAGAACAACAGATTCAATTACCATAAATACAACATAACCGAATATTGACAGGATCAATATCTGAAATCTTTGTCTAATCTTTCTAAATCTTTACTCAGTGATTATAAATCAACACATATTCATGGAAATATACGGATGTAACAACATCTCATATCATTATAATCTACAAACTCAACTTTTTCTTTAGATGTCAGTAAAGACATTTTATTATCAAATTCAAATAACATTATCGACATCAAGGATGTTCTAACAGACAAACATTAGTATAAATAACAACATTTAAAAAGAACAATTGATAAAGATATCTTATTTCTTACCTATATTTTGATTATACTGTATACTATTCTTCAGATCATTTTTGATATTCTTTACTTTACATTTACTATTTTATAAGAACCCTTGAACTATTTTCTATATATTTCATTGTACATTTTCTATTTCATTTTTACTTTACCGTTTTATATTTGTTATATAAGTCATTTATATAGTTTTGGATAACAATTTAAAATCTGATGCTCATTTAATAGATAATTCTGCATTGGCAATACTCTATTACACTATGGAAAAAATAATGTAATTTTTGATTTTTAACATTATTTAAACTAGGAAAACCATGATGATAACATACAAGTACATTTACGTACATATTAATTAATGTTAATATGGATTTTTTGTATTATTTAATATATTTTTAGATTATTTTTCCCGTAGTAGTGTTAGTTGTCTTTTATTTTACTTTCAATACATCACCGTGATAAACATTAATTATAACAATGGTTAATACCAGGCTACAAGGACATTTACTTAAAAGTGACATAAAATTGATTGTAAAATTTAAACTCAGTATCCGAGAAATTAATTTTTGGTATACACAAGATATATACAGTTGAAATTTACGCTGCACTTTTGTTTCAGTGAAAAATATTGATTTTTTGTCTAGATAATCAAAATAATAGTTTATAGTTTATATTATAGCTTAAAATCTAAAAAAAATGGAATTTTAATTTTTATTTATAAAATTGATCCGAAATGATCCAAAAAGCAAGTTTGTTCAATAACCCGTGAATTACAAAATAAGCTGGACTAATGCTTTTTGTATTGTTTTGAATTCTGTATCTATCTGTATAAATTGAAACAAACGTTTTATACTAAATTTTGCGTAGAATGCAATTGCAATTTTGGAGATTTTTCGGATATGTGTACTACGTTTTATGAAGATATCTCGAAAGTACGAAGTGGAGATGATGAGTGATTAATTATCTATTGATCTAACCTCTAACCATCACTGAACCTTTAAGCTCCATTTTTCGTAGAGAAAGCGAGATTTTTGTCAATTTTTTTTTCAAATTCTGAATTTGGGATGAGGGTATACACATGGAAAATTGAAACTAAACTGAGAATATTTTTCTGTACACATTTTTGAGGACATCTCCACGAAAAATCAATATTCAGAAAAGAACTAAATAGCATACAGTATAATAGAGCTCAACAAGTTCTATGAAGCAAATGTAAAAAAAAAATACTACTAAATATAGCGAATATCTTGAAATCTATTATGAAAAGGTCAAAAAAATGGAATAAAAAAAAGCTCAGTGTTATGACAATGTTATATCTTAGGTCGCACATTCTATATTCGGTATTATAGTAAATCAACAGGCGTCCACGTTAGTTTAAATGCGTCCTAGTTAATTGATGTAATAATGTCCTTAGTGCAATGAAATGACGCCCTTTATAGACCAAAACTGCCATTGTCATTTCAGAAAAATAACTGATCTCGATTCGTACCTGATGGGATTATGCTTACTGTATATGATTCAATAGTAGCATAATAATGATAGATACATGAAATGTAACCTTGTTTGATTTGCATGTTGAACATGATGGTTTGATAAATATTCTAAATTGGTCATTCGGTAATCCCTAGTTCTAATAGATCAGCCATAACTCGTTTTTGATATGATCTACTGTATCAGAATTACAAAATTCCATATATTGGAGGCCTTTGACAGATCTAGCAAGGTCTATTATTTAATAACTGGCTCCTTTTATTTAGAAACTAATAATGAAACATAACTTATAGCAATATTCCTACTGAAACATAACAGCATATAATATCCATATGTTTATTCTAATTACAGTATATTATTACCATTCACATTTATCGATTAATAATAATCTCCCTGTCCATTCGATCTTATTACATAATTCCAATAGCTATACAAACCCAAGCAAATCTAATTCATTCTAATAAACGGTATTTTTTACGTTGATTTTAATAATTTACAAAGTTTCGATAAATCAAATCTTCATTGAATATTTAACATCTTCGATCATCACTCGTTTAAGTTTATCTAGGTGTGACCACAGAACAAATCAGTCTATATTAATAAATTATAAAAGCCTTGTATATATATAGCTTTCAGAAAACATCTAAAATTTTGTACAATTGATTGATTAAAACATCTTATATACTGTATTAAACAGTCTAAATGATGACGGTTTTAATAATAATTGCTATATGTTAAAAAACTTTAATTTTGGGCAAAATTTATTCACCGATTGGGCAGTATTAAAACATCGTTATTTGAAGTATTTTGAAGTAATTTAGACCGACTTGAAGGGGTAAATACTCAATGCCATAAGGGGTTGAGACATCAGTCAAAAAAGTTACACTCCATAATTTAAAAAAAGTTACACTCCACAAGTTAAAATGGATTTTTTTTCCTAAAAATCAGGTTTCCAACATTTTTCCCATAAATTTTTTCATATGCTAAGGTAGGAGTGGATTCTGACACAAGTTAATGCTGCAGTAACTATGGTGCGATTTATATATTTTTAGCTATTTGTTTTGCGGAGATATAGCCGTTCAAAAAATTATAGGAATATCAGAAAAACAAGCATACCTATTGATTTTATTGAGTAAACATTACTTGCAATTATAATAAAAGTTTCTTGTCTATACTATAGGTATATCATTTGTTAGATACAAATAGAGCTAAAATAAAAATTCAAAGGATTTAATTCATAAAACACACCAAAAATGTATAAATTATTAATATCATTTTCCAGGAAGTTATCAAACAAAATGTCAGTTCCATAAAGATAATTGCGAGCAGCAATATATATAGATCCGTTTTTAGTTTTTTCAAAAAAATTAATTTTTCAAGGAGTAATGAAGATTTGAAGTTGTACTCTTGTTTTTTGACCCCAACCCCCATCCAAAAATCGCGATTTTGAGCGATTTTCATAACAAAATAGTAAAAACTTCTTATTAAAATTAGTCTGATTGGATACAGATTTTTAAGAGCTACAAATAACAATTAATTGTCTACAGACTATCACTATAGCATCTGTCGAATAAATTCGGAGAAACCGATAATTTTTTCTTCCAACTTTGGTTTTTACAGCTTAAATATGAAAAATTGAAACTTTGAGCCTTAATATCTCTGCAAAAAATTAAGATGCCCAAAGACTTTTTCATAATAAAACTTACTTGTTTTAAAATTCTCTTTAGCATATCTGAGTTTGAAAAAACTGGGAATCTTTTTTTTTGTTTCATTTTTTTGACATTTTCGTAATAGATTCCAAAATATTCGTAAAATTGTGCAGAATTTTTTTACATTCATATCATCAACCTCGTTGAGCTCTCTAGGTCCCAATTTAAATTTCTTCAAAATATTGATTTTTCGTAGAGATGTCCTCAAAAATGTGTACAAAAGAATATCCTCGGTTTTTCTCGAAAAAAATAATGGGTTGTATACCCTCATTCCAAATTTTATGTTACGTTCACAGGTTATTATAGTAACTTTTGAGTTGCATTGTAATTCTTATTGTAAAAATGAGCTAACTAATCTGGGATAGCATTCCTTGTATAATTATCACTTTCTACTATCTACGCACATTACTGTTTTACCAAAACGAAAGACTATAATTGTATTTATATATATTAATTATAATTACTACTAGGGTTTTACTATCTAAGAATATGATGTAAATCAATGACCTGCTTTGATTTACTATAACACCAATTATAGACTGAGACCTTGGATGTGATACCTATGATGAGTATTGGCAAAACAAACACAGCTTATTTTTTAACGGAGATATTATGGCTCAAAGTTTTTAATTTTTAGCGGTGAAATACGCGTAAAAATCTGAAACATTAGCACTAAAAAATTAATATCAGCTGCAAAAAATAGGATATTTTTGGACACTCATCTTTGGATTAAAGCTGAAAATCTCAGGTACATTGACATATAACTTTTCTTGGTATTATTTGGTGAAAAAAAAAAGCTGAGCAGGAATGAAAAATTGGACCCAGTTTTTAAGGAAAAAACAGTGAATTTTACGCGTTTTGAGCCTTTCGTTAGCTATAGGAAAGATGATTATGCTCCGATTTAAAGATTAGAAACTGAAAAATAGCATTTATAAAATTCAATATGGAATTATCAGCAAAGCTTATAATGGAAAAGCTAAATCAGATTTTGAAAGAGTCTATTCCATATCGCGGAGCTTGGTGAATAAAAGATAAGAAAACCGAATTCACCATTTCGGTTTTGCTATTTTTATTTTGCTAATCAAAAAAAGAAGCTGCGATCACAGAGCAACCATTTTTAACTGCATATTGCATGATTTTTTGCTTTCTAATTTTTTTAACGTAAATAATTAAGAGGGTATTATAGTCACCGCATCTTTGCAAGCCAAAAACTAAAATCAGTGAAAATAAATATTGACATGACAGCCAGATTTTTGTTCCTATAGCATTTAGGCGCACATCTGTAGTAACCAGGAACCAACATTCACAAGGAAGGAATTTAGATTTGCATTTATACTATCTTGTGCAAATAAATAATCAAGAAGTATATCTTGAATTTCAGTGGTTCAAGTTAACGTTGCATTATTCTTATCAGCTGCTGGCAATAAAAAGAGGTAATCACAATGGGGTTACAACATTACAGTATAAATTGAGTCATCTCGTTTCACACCCCCTTCTTTTTGTCTTTTTTTTTCCTGTTTATCATGGTAGGCTGTGGAAATTTGTTCAAAACATTGAGCCAATCCTTGAAAAGACGATCTACCGGTATATCAACAACATCTTCCAATACACTCATAGCTACTTCGTTTGTGTCTTCTGAAAAGCAGAAAATGGAATACTCAACAAATAAACAACACCATCACCGTTTTGATCATAAAAGCCAGGCACTTGATTTCATTGATTTTGTCAATGCATCACCTTCACCCTTTCATGTAGTTCATGAAGCTTCTACTCGTTTAGAAAAAGCAGGGTTTGAACGTATCAGTGAGAAGGATGAATGGAATTTAAAAAGAAAAGGGAAATATTATTTCACTCGTAATGGCTCATCGATTGTTGCATTTGTCATTGGCGATAATTATCAACATGGAAAGGGTGGGTTTTCTATCGTGGGAGCTCATACGGATTCCCCTTGTTTGAAAGTAAAACCCATCTCTAAAAAAGAACAAGTGGGCTATATTGAAGTTGGTGTACAGCTTTATGGTGGTGGTATTTGGTAAACTTGATTATTTTTCTTTTGAAATATGCAAGAATACAAAATATTGAAAGAATCATATGAATTTAGGCATACTTGGTTTGATCGTGACCTTGGCATTGCAGGCCGTGTTATGGTACAACAAGAAGATGGATCATACAAGCATACGCTTGTCCATATTAAAAAGTAAGAAAACTTGGATTTATTTTTGTATGATCAAGATGATTTTAATCATCTTCAATATTAGGCCAATTTTGCGTGTACCTACATTAGCTATTCATCTAGATGGGTCTGCAAACGAAGCATTCAAATTTAACAAAGAAACGCATATGTTGCCTGTTTTAGCTACTGCTGCTAAATCGTAAGTCGTGTACATTTTAATTTGGAAACAATGCTAAAAATCATTCTTAGGACATTAAATGCTGTCAAAGAGGAAAAATCATGGGGTCCAGATCAAACAAAAAATCATCATCCTGCCCTGATTCAAATGTTGGCAGAGACTATGAAAGTGGATGGTATGTTATTTCAATGATATCACCCAAGTGCACATATTTACATCAATCTAGTACGACAGATCTGTGATTTTGAATTATGTTTATTCGACACACAACCGGCTACCCTTGGTGGCGTTTATGACGAATTCATTTTCTCTGCAAGATTAGATAATCTTGGCATGTCTTATTGTTCTCTAGAAGCATTGATTGAATCCAGTAAAGAAGATTTGTCTGATGAAACAAATATTCGTCTTATTTCATTATTCGACAATGAGGAAATTGGAAGCACATCTGCTCATGGTGCTAATTCTAATCTTTTGCCCAGTACCATGGAGAGGATTTTATCATCTTCTATTGGTAGTAAATCATCACCAAAGAACCCTAAAGTTGCATTTGAACAAGCAGTTCATAAAAGTATGTTGGTTAGTGCAGATATGGCACATGCTGTTCATCCCAATTACACAGAAAAATATGAGGAAAATCACAGACCTCAAATGCATAAAGGAACCGTCATCAAAATCAATGCTAATCAAGTAAGTTTTATATGCATATTTTTTGAATAGTTGAAAACTGATTGTAATTATCTACTAGCGTTATGCTACAACAGCACCTACTAGTTTGATCCTTAAAGAAATTGCTCGTCAAAAAGAGATTCCTATCCAGGTACTACAATGCGGAAGAATTTGTATTAAATGCTAGCAAAAACTAATGTGATGATTAGGAATTTGTTGTACGTAATGATTCATCTTGTGGATCTACTATTGGACCCATGCTGAGTGCTAAACTCGGTCTTCGTACGATTGGTAATATACAATTATACTAATAACAACATGTTAATACGATATTAAACAATTTGATATTCTAGATGTTGGTAACCCTCAATTAAGTATGCATTCTATTAGAGAAATTGGAGGGGTAGATGATGTCAAAAATGGCACAGATTTATTAAAGGTAATTTCTCTCAGGATCGATTGCTTGATTGCGCATCTAATCAATTATCGATGTTTTTAGGCATTCTTTGAACTGTTCCCCTATGTAGACTCACGCGTAACTGTTGATTAATTACAAACATTTTTCGTTGTCAATTTATAGCACTCCGAAATAAAAATATTTAATTGTCGTTACACTTTTCTATTGTATATTATCACTTCTTTTTTCTTTACATCTATTTTTCGTGCAATTTTTTGTATGGCTGTTGTAGATTTAACTTCAACAAGCCCAAACTCAAAAATGACTGAAAATATCCAACATGTTCAGGGTTGGTATAAAAAGATATAGCACCTACAGAGATATTAACTTTTTCCTTGTAAAAAGACGATGAGCAAGTGCAAGCAAAGGCTGTTGATACAAGAGATCAATCTCATGATGTTTCATTAACAAATAACGAACCTGAATCTATTGATCCAAGTATTATTGCAGATAGAGAAGCAAGTTTGCAAGTGACAAGCTGGTAATTTCATTTGATTTGATTTGATCAATTTACACACCACTCACACATACGTACTTGTACTGATAAATCTCTTTTTTTTTTAAAAGGATTCAAACAAATTATATTAGAGAAAAAAACCATAATGTGCCCAGAAAAAACATGTATGAGCATTATCAAGCGAGTTGTATTGCAAATAATTTGACACCTGTCAATTCTGCTACATTCGGTAAACTTTTGAGAAATGTATTTCCAGATTTGAAGACTAGAAGATTGGGTACAAGGGGTCAATCCAAGTATCATTATTGTGGTATTAGAGTTAGAACAAGCCAAGACCCGGTGGCAATTCCTATTGTTGACTTAATGCAAGATAATAATGCAGGTTCTAGAAGACGCTCATCCCATAGAAGAAGTCTTACTTCAGGTAGCATTGCTACAGTAACATCTACTTCTTCCACAGAAGCAAGTTCATCTGCTGCTCCATCAACCCCTTCGGTTCCATTTCAATCAAATACCAATGCTGATTATTCTCAACTTCCTGCTTTCTCCTTGCCTCTTTTGCCACCATTCAGATATACCGATCAAGTAACAAGTGCCCTGGTTATAGATTTTACGAATTCTTATGAACAGCATTGTAAAGACATATTCCATTTAATCGGCACAAATCAAGTACAATCAATTCGAAACCTTATGCATTCATTCTATCGAGAATTACCTGAGCGTTTTATTCATTTAATTCAAACTGTTCCTGAAATTATTGAAATGATATGGAAATGGGATTGCATACTTTACGATACCATCATATCAAATTTTTTACCAACTATCAATCATCCGCTCGCTCAAGAAACAGTAAGTTCATTGAGATATTTCACTCGTGAAATCAGAGATTACGTTGAATCTTCTCTGATTCATTATCCTACTAATTTAGTTCAAAAAAAGGCCGATGGTAAATTATTGATAAATCAAGACGCATGAAAATATATCAGTTTTTAACATTTCTCTTTTATCTTTATAGTTGCTCGTATATTCTCAGCTAAATTTCGTAGACAACTTTCACTCAATTTTGCAGCTCAAAGCGCAGCCAACATTTTAAACCATCAACATCTTGTCAATGCCATGTGTCATGATTGGAATAACTTTGATGTAGATGGTATTTTAGATCAAACACTGTGGGTTTGTGATTGCGATACACAACAAATCAAACATATTTGTAAGTTTGTATTTATAAGTGATAAATATTTACATTTATTAATGTTACAAATATAGTACGCACAGAAGTATACCAATTATTAAACAACAAACCAAACATTGAAAACTGGATGTTTTGGTTAGGAACACTAATCGAGAAATATTTAAAGAGTTATACACCCGTAAGTAGCACAGCATAACAGGTATATTGTCATGAATAAAATAGCTCTAATCAAAATATACATTCATGTAGACTTCAGTCGATGAAGCTAATATTTACTTGTCTAAATGCAAACAATTCTTATTGAAATGGAATTTCTATACAGCATTGGTTATGAAAGATTTGGCAGTTCAAAACTCTCCAAGCTTTACTTCATTTCATACATTGCGTTTGTTTCTCGATGATTACATATTGTATCTTGTTGAAGAAAATATATCACAGGTAAACTATAACATGATGCAACGACAACACCCAATGCATAATGGAGGAGGAGGAGGAGAAGGAGAAGCATCAACATCTTCTTCTACTTCAGTATCATTCTCACATCTCAGTAATCAAGATTAAAATGATTACATATACACACATAAACACTAATTTCTTGCATGCTATTCGACAATCAAGCAAGGAACAATGGTTCTTCCATTGGTTTTACATACAGCCTACATACACATTTCATTTTCATTTCTTTCTTGCTTGTAATATACAAATATAACCCCTTTTCCCGCAAAATCTATATAATGCAAACCTACAAAAAACAAAATTTAGCTTTAATAACCTAATATCTATATATAATGAAAATACCCCCTTCTTTACCTATTCAATAAATTGCAAAAGAAAAAAAAACTTTAAATACTGTATAATCATTAATGTATCACCATTTCATTGCATCGGAATAGATAGTATTGTACCACCAAAGTAAAACCAGTACAATCGAATTATGATTTAGATTTTTAGCATAAAAAGGGGCCCCTTCTCTTTTGCCCCATGCTTCTTGTTTAGCAAATGGGTCAACCTCTAACGAAATTTTATAAAAATATCGAAAAGAAAGACCCTGCACCCAAAATGATCGACTCAGCCGCTAATACCGCTACTACTGCCACCACAACAGAAGCACATGTTAGCTCTTTGCAATCAAAAAGAGATTTTCATACCCATCAAGCTTCAACTTATTGGTTGCCAAAAGATGAAGAAGAACAACATAGACTTACCGGTGTGAGTTCGATAATCATAACTAGATTTTCTTTTAATTGAATGCTAACTCTTATTATAGCAACACTTTGCTATCAAGGAATTATATGAAGGGTAATAATATACATCCAATAATTGATAAATATGCCAACATGTCTGTATTATGTAGAAACATTATAAAAAGTGTCAAGGAATCACTCGATTTCGAAAAAGGTATTTCTATCCTTGATGTAGGGTGTGGAGCTGGTGCTTGGATTATGGTATATTGTAATTCGTCAAATCCAACTGATCATCGTTGACACAAAATTTTTATAGGACATGGTTATAGATTACCCTAATTGCACATATGAAGGTTGTGATATGGTACAAATAAGCAGCAGCAACGTTACACCCAGTCAATTTCACTGGAGCTATGGTAATGTCGTTGAAAAACTTGATTATCCAGACAATACATTTGATTTTGTTCATATGCGATTATTCATTTTGGCTTTGCGTGAAAATGAATGGCCTATTGCCATTAAAGAAATATTGAGAGTGACTAAGCCTGGAGGTATTATTCAATTACTTGAATTTGATTTAAAGGTTAGTATCCGTGTGATACAATGTTGCGTGCGTGAGAGATGTCCATTCAAACTCATTAAACTTTAGATGACCGGAGGTGGAAATGTTGCCATTGAAAAAGCATTAAACGGAAGTAAGTTGATTTCGTATAGTTAATGCATTAATTGAGCCTTACATGTTCCTATTCTAGTTCATACTGCTTGTAGATCTAGAGGTCAAGACCCTCGTATTGCACTTAAATTAGAGAAAATGGTCACCGCTAATGAAAATGCAAAGATTATCCAAACAGATTACAGATCGATTGACATGAGTAAGTACTTGATTTAGCGTTACAATTACAAGTATAACTATTCTCATACTACAACCAAATCATAGCCTCTAATACAAGTGCCGCAAAGAAGTTTCTTTGGGATTGGAGAGAAGGCATCAAGAGCATGTTGCCTGTTCTTGGGCCAAAAATTGGCTTGGAAACTGAGGATGTTCAACAAACGTTCCTTCAAGAATTGTGTGAAGGTTTGGTCACTTCTGAAGCATATACCTACATGAATGCCGTCGCTGCACAAAAGATATAACAGTAATACTACGCTAAATAAATTCTTCAGTATTACAAATATATTAAAAGACATCCTCATATATTCCTCATGTCAGTGTATGACCAACGATGGGATGATAATGGGCTTTTTATATATTCAAAATTTAAGTGTTACAAGCCATTAAGAAACTTTTTATATCATAATATATGCCGAGACTACTACTAGCTTACCTGCTTGTTCATCAATAATTCACTTAGATTGATTTGTTATATGAGAATAGTGAAGCTTGCTTGTTTAAGTTGATATGAGTTATAAGTTTTCAAATGATAAAATGTTGTACTTGAGCGCCTGATATATGATTAATTACAGTTTTCTGTTTTTTATTGTAAAATTGGAGACAAAGAAACAGCTTCAGTTTACAGCTATTGCTTCAACCTTTGAGTTGCAATCTCCTCTTGATCAGCCGAAATTCACCTTTAATTTGATGTAATATTTCTAAAATCTTCAGAATTGGTACAACTATCTTTAGTTAAAAAGTAGAAACTTTTGCATTTTTTATTATTGCTTATTATACTTTATTATATTTACCTTACTTTTTTATATTTGATAATTAACAGACCATTGACTTGTTGTATCTAGGAGAAAGCTACACTCTATACCACATGTTAAACGAATTTTGACAGTGTTTTCATAGTGCAGCCATTTCAGAAAAATTCAAGCTTTAATATTATTCAAAATCCTCAATCTTCAAATTTCGAAACGTGCCCTCTTTTTTATAGCTAACTTCATACTAAACACCTTTAGGATATACCATAGCCACTGCTAAACAGATATAAATTGGTGGAACTATGCTACTTATTCCCAAACTTATTCTATATCTCACAGAAGATTCAAAGACTCAAAAACATATAAAATTTACTGCTTTTTCCTTGAAAACTGAGTCTCACTTTTCATCCCTGCTCTACTTTTTTTTTCACTAAATAACACCAAAAAAAAATTATATGCCAATATAACTGAAATGTTCAACTTTAATTCAAAAACAAGTATCCGGAAATATCCTATTTTTTGCAGTTGGTATTAATTTTTTATTGCTAATGTTTCAGATTTTTACGCGTATTTCACTGCTAAAATTAAAAACTTTGAGGCTTCATATCTCCAAAAAAAATTAAGCTATACTAATATGTTTTAATAACAAAACTTACTTGTTTAAAAGTACTCTATAACATATTTTAGTTTAAAAAAATTCTGAGCACTTTTATTTTTTTTTCATTTTTTCAGACAATTTTGTAATAGATTTCAAAATATTTGTTATATTGAGCAGCATTTTTTTTTACATTCGAATCATCAAGCTCGTTGAGCTCTCTTAAACCCAATTTAGTTTTTTTGAAAATATCAATTTTTCGTGGAGATATCCTCAAAAATGTGTACAGTGAGATATCTTCATTTCTAACCTCAATTTTTCCCTTATATACCCTCATCCCAAATTTTGAATTTCAAAAAATTTTGGACGAAAATCTCGTTTTCTCTACAAAAAATGCAGCTAAAAGGCTCAACAATAGCTCAATCAATAGATAATTTTGTGATGCATGATTTCCATTATATGAATTTAAAATATGTTTATAAAAAGTGTTCTGTATATTAAAAAAACCTCCAAAATTTCAATTGCATTTTGCGCAAAATTTTACGTGAAACATTTTTTTGAATTTTATTTAAATGGATGAAGAATTTAAAGCTGTATAAAAACCATTTAATACGCTAGGTTTACTTACTTTGTAGTTTATGAGCATTTAAACGATTTTGTTTTTTGAATCATTTTTCGTTCATTTTTTTCGAATCGATTTTAAACCACCGATAATATAGGGCTTAAGCTGTGATAAGAACTACTATTTTGGTTATCTCAACAAAAAATCAATATTTTTTGCTGAAACAAAAAATGCAGAGTAACTTTTAACTGGATCTATTTTGTGAACACAAAAATTTAACACCTTAATTTAGGAACTTAATTTTGTACAATTGATTTTAGGTTAATTCGGGTCAGTAATAATGTTAGGATAGTGCACTTATATTATGGTATTTACTCTTTTATTTTTAAAAAGATATTAATGGCCCAGAATAGAGGAAGAAAGATACGTTGTTTTTGAAGATTTGACGTAATAATTCGACTTAATATTAGGCGAAAATATTTAAAAACCATTTGAAAACCACCTGAAACTATCCAGAGCCTATTTGACAACAAAAACCCTATCTTGGCATATTTTGATGCTAGTAACTTCCAATTTTACATAGGAATAGGTACGCATTTTTGACATAATGATCTCAAATGGCAACTTCCACAAGCTCCTGTGTGCCAAAAAAAGTATCGTTGTAAAAGAGCGCTTATACCTAGATGTGCACTAGGAAGCTTCAAAATATTTACTACATGTGTAAGAATATCCAGAATCCCAATTTTAGCATCGCATTGATTTGCTGATTAAATCGTAGACGTCAAATGTCTACTTTTTTTCAAGTAGTTTTGTGATTTAGCCGAACATTTCAAATTAGAGATAGCACTAAACCAGCCAAAACCAACATACATGGCAATAAAAACTATCGTGATTGATGAGTAAACGTACTCTTTATTTGCAATCAAAGTTGTAGTGCAATATGTTCTACATTTATTTTTTGAAAAAACATCGGATTTCAAATACTGATTTGAATAACTGCAAGCAAATAAATACTAAAAAATTACCAAAAAATCGTAAATTTTGATTATCAACTGTGTTGTTTTATTAGATAGTCAATCATTAATGATGAAAAAATAGTAGACAGCGCTATTTAATGACTAAAATTTAGAAAAAAGGATTTTGATGGAGTAACTGATAGAATAATTTCGTTATTGACTTCGAAACATACTGTAACAACTGCAGCTATAACGAAGTGGAATAGTGCAAGGGTGCTATACGTTTGGCACATAATATATATGCATTTTATTAATAATAAAATCCTAATGTACATCTTCCAGTTCTAAAAATGCGTTTTTTCTGGGGGAGGGGAAAAGAAAATTTTTATGATTTCTTTCTGAAATTTCTCCATCAAAAATTAAAATCGTCTTTTAAAGATTTTTTTCTAGTTTATCACACACAGCAAACAAAAATATATTTAAAGTATTGCTTTGCTATTGTGCTAGGTATACTTTCATATTTTTAATACTGTATTATTGTATCCAAATAGTGTTGAATATATCAATTTTCTACTATTCTTTTTCATTTAAAATTTCAAAAAATGTATCTTGCGCTCCGATTTTTGCAGCAATAATAATAACAACAGTAATGGCGCCTAATTCTGGTATACAAAAACAGGAAATATAGTTCGATGTACCTGCTGTTTGATGTATTTGTACCAAATGAAATTCAGTTACAAATAAAAAGCGATTTTGAAGTACCTTATTTGTGTGTGTTATTGTTGTCATTTGAGAAAATGGTTTGAGGTTTACTATGCAGCTGAAATTTAAAAACTGTCATGTAGCACATTTTCTCCTCCTGCTTTTCTTCTTTTGCTCGCTTTTAACTCTATTTTTGGGAAAAGGGTCGTGCCAGTATATTATTTGGCAAGTTTTAAAGCAATTTAAGGCATTTACCCACCACCACTAACCAGTTTATAATTATAAACAAATGAGCTAAGCAAAGCAAAGGCTTTTTAACTGATAGTAGTAAGAGTCCAAAAGACGCAATAGGTTTCAGCCACTCCATGGCATAAAATGTATTTTCCAAAAATAAATATTTGGCGTTTCAGCAACAACAACAAAAATTTGGAGAGTTTTTTCTCGGTTTGAATCTTCTGTAAAATATGATATAATTTCCTGTTCCACGGATCTTTTATAATTATATTGAAATTCCATCTTTGTCTAACTGTATCACTCTTAACGAGCAAAACAATATTATATGAATATTTACGGGGTTTTATAGGATTAAAAAAAACCACGAAGAGAGGAACTAGACTTGTAGGTTGCTACATTTGTAACCTTCCAGCATGAATCAAGGAAATGAGTAACAACTCATATTTTCAAGTAAATATTTATAGCATGTGTGCTAAACTGTAATGGGAAAACTGATTTATGATGATATTGTACATATGCTGTCATTTTGTTTTGATTATTATATTTATGCCATTAATTCAATATAATATCACTAATTAACCTTAAAATTTTATATTTTATTTAAAAAATCAAGATATCCATGAAACTATGTAGCTGAAATTTCCACTAGAAAAAAAAAAAATAATAAATAAAAAGATCGAATATATGTCAATCGGGGGGCCATATACAAATAGTAGAATCATAAAAGGCCATGCAAACAAATAAGGGTAAACAACAAATATAGAACAGCAATTAATTTCAAGTATGACAATGTCAGCTTCGAATGTGACATGGATCAGAAACAGTTTTCTATTTGATATCAAATCTTATCCTGGAGTGCAAATTAAGTGATACATCAAGTTAATTAGCGTATCTATATTATTTCAGAGTGAGAGTAAATGCTAGTATCCTCAATAAATAAATAAAAAAAAAAAAAAAAAAAAAAAAAGGTCCGTCTTGATGTTCCATGGCTTGGTTTTCCCGAGTTACAAAATACATTTGAAAAAAAAAGCATGCATAAGAGAGATAAGATGCGTTTTTACACATGTAAGACATCCATTCAGGACATTACTGGCTTTTAATATTAAAAAGTTAGTATTGAATCATGGAAAAAGGTAATAAAAAGGAGAATTACATGGCAAAACTCGCAATTTTCAACTATTTTTAGCAGCAACAGAAAAAAAAAAAAAAAACTGATATTTTATATACTAATTTAGTTTGATATTCCATGGCGATTCTGTATTTTATACAAAAAGAAACCATGGGGGGAGGGGGGAATTATGTACTATTACAAACATTTCAGACGTTTTGTTCAAAAATCAATCATCCCCCCATGCGATTTGTAAATCCCAACAAAACATCTAGACATTCTAAATGATATACACACATCTTATAGACGACCATAACTCCCCTTTTGGGTTTGCTTTTATAAACATCTTGAATTTATTACAAACCCTCAATTATTCAAAAGGTTATAATTACCATGATATTTTAATTATAAAATGTTCAAAAATAGATATCGAGTTACTCATATATCGATTGGCTGGTTATTTTTGGGTACCAGCCATCGGAAACAAAGATTTTGCTCAAACTAAACGAGGAGGACACAGTTCAAGGGCGTGGCCGCGGGATAACAAGTTAGTATCTGTCGCTACACACTCTCCGCGGATGAAAATGAATTGTTTGTTGGGCTAGATTTCATATAAAAAGACCTACTTGTAAATCACATCTTTTTCTGATTTCTCTTTTCTCTTCTTCTCCTATTTTTTTCTCCATCAATCTATCCAACTAGTAAATTATGTGTGGTATCTTTGGGTAAGTTGACGCTATTGATTGTATCATTATATTGGTTAATTGATTTTTTTCTTTCTGTAGTTATTGTAACTTTCTCTCTGAAAAGTCTCGTCGTGATGTCTGCGATACTCTTTTGAACGGTCTTTCTCGTTTGGAATACAGAGGTTATGACTCTGCCGGTAAGTTTCTTATTTGGACGTCAATTAGTCATCTGATTCTAATTGAAAAACACGAAAATAGGTTTCGCTGTTGATGGTGATGAAGAAGATATTCTCATCATGAAGCAAGTTGGTAAGGTCGCTGCTTTAAGAAAGCTTGTTGATGAGCAACAAGTTGACTTTGGAAAGCCTTTCATTAGTCAATGTGGTATGGCTCATACTCGTTGGGCTACTCACGGTCAACCTTCTCAAATTAATTCTCATCCTCAACGTTCTTCTGAGGCTAATGAATTTGCTCTTGTTCACAACGGTATCATTACCAACTACAAGGAAATCAAGCTTTTACTTGAAAAGAAGGGTTATGTCTTTGAAAGTGATACCGATACTGAGTGTGTTGCCAAATTAACAAAGTACGTTTATGATTCTCACAACAAAGAAATGAACTTTACCGAATTGGTCAAGGCTGTCGTCAAGGAATTAGAAGGTTCTTATGCTTTCATCTTCAAGTCTACTCATTTCCCTAATGAAATCGTTGCTACTCGTCGTGGTTCTCCTCTTTTGATCGGTGTCAAGACTGCCAAGAAACTCAAGGTTGATTTCGTTGATGTTGAATTTGGTGGTAACAATGCCGCTGGTACCGATAGTAGCTGTAAGTTTGTTGTATATTTGTTTGCTACTAAATTAAACTAAATTAATCTTTATTTATTTGCTTTTATAGTCGCTCCTGTTGAAGGTCAAGACATGTCCCGTCCTGCCTTGAACCGTTCTCAATCAAGAGCTTTCTTGAGCGAAGATGGTATGCCTCAACCCATTGAATACTTTTTGGCTTCTGATGCCTCTGCTATCGTTGAACATACCAAGCGTGTCTTGTATTTGGAAGATGATGATATTGCTCATATTGCTGATGGTGGTAAGTTCTTATCTGAAACCCCCTTTCCCTTCTCCTTGATTGTAGAACTTCCCCTCCCCCCTCCCCCCTTTTCAAATTGGTTAAAAATAGTATATATCGAATCTAACATTCATTATTCCATTAGAACTCCACATCCATCGTGTCCGTCGTTCCAAGGAAGACAACACTCCTGCTACTCGTTCCATTCAAACATTGGAAATTGAATTAGCTGAAATCATGAAGGGTTCATTCGATCATTTCATGCAAAAGGAAATCTACGAACAACCTGAATCTGTTGTCAACACTATGCGTGGTCGTGTCAACTTTGAAAATCACGAAGTTACTTTGGGTGGTCTTCGTGGTTTCACTCACATTATTCGTCGTGCTCGTCGTATCATTTTCATTGCTTGTGGTACATCTTACCATTCTTGTTTAGCTACTCGTTCCATCTTTGAGGAATTGAATCAAATTGGTACTCAAGCTGAACTTGCTTCCGACTTTTTAGATAGAAAATCCCCCATCTTCCGTGATGATGTTTGTGTCTTTGTCTCTCAATCCGGTGAAACTGCTGATACCATCTTGGCCATGCGTTACTGTTTGGAACGTGGTGCTCTCTGTGTTGGTGTCACCAACACTGTTGGTTCTTCTATTTCTCGTGAAACTCACTGTGGTGTTCATATTAATGCTGGTCCTGAAATTGGTGTTGCTTCTACCAAGGCCTATACCTCTCAATACATTGCTTTGGTCATGATGGCTCTCCAACTTGCTGAAGATACCACCTCTACCAAGCAAAGACGTGAAGAAATCATTGATGGTCTCTACCGTTTGCCTGGTCATATTAAGGAAGTATTGGCTATTGATGGTAAGCTCCAACAACTCGCTGTTGATCAATTATATCAAGAAAAGAGTTTGTTGATTTTGGGTCGTGGTTATCAAAATGCTACCTGTCTTGAAGGTGCTTTGAAGATTAAGGAAATCTCTTATATTCACAGTGAAGGTATCTTGGCTGGTGAACTTAAGCACGGTCCTTTGGCTTTGATTGATGAACACATGCCTGTTATTTTACTCATGACTCAAGATAGCCTTTATCCTAAGGTTCAATCTGCTCTTCAACAAGTTGCTGCTCGTAAGGGTACTCCCATCATTATCTGTAATACTGGCGATCAAAACTTGGTCAACTCTCACAAGACAATCGAAGTCCCCAAGACTAGTGATTGCTTGCAAGGTTTGGTTAACATTATTCCTCTTCAATTGCTCTCTTATCATCTTGCCATCTTGAAGGGTGTTGATGTTGATTTCCCTAGAAATCTTGCCAAGTCTGTCACTGTCGAGTAATTTATAGTTATTTCATATCTTTTTTTTTTCTCATAACAAAAATAATCATATATATTTTCCCAATCTCCTTTTTTCTTTTGTAACTTCATTTCAAAGAATTTGTTCATTTCTCCCTCCCATATACACAACCTTTATTTTGACCATATAAATAAAGTATTAAATTTAAGAAAAATAATTCGATAATTGCTTTTTTAAATCAAAAATTCATGTATTAATTATACGTTTTTTATAAAACAAAAATTACTAGCTTACTTTTGACATCCTTTACTTTGAGTTTTGCTTTGTGGATTTGATTTGTGTGGTCTTGATGCCTCTGAAAAAACTTTCAAAAACTTCATATTTTTTAAAAAAAAACTGAAAATTATACATCCACTAGGGCGAGTTGCTATTGCTGAACTCACCTACAACAGCTGGTTCAATTACATTTTATTCACACACAAATGATACAGCATAAATAACCATATATGTACCTATAAATATACATACTATTTCCATGTACCTTGATTTTTTTTCCTATCTTTTCCACCTTTTGTTTTTTTTTGTTTGTTTTTTCTTTCTTTTCTCAGTTATATAAATGACTAAATCTCTATCAAATTCACCTAAACAAAATAAACCTCCAGACCCTATTATCACATCAACTAACAGTTTATCAAAGGGCTCATTAGCTTCTTCAACTGCTTCGTTATCGCCTTCCGCATCAATTCTACTATCCGCAGCTGCCAATCGTTCTTCTGTTCCCAGTGGTAATAGCAGAAATAATAGCTATAGAAAAGGGCAATCGCCTATAATTCCACTCTCTTCATCTTCTTCAATTTCAACTAGTAGTAATACTAGAAATGCTAAATTAGAATCTATCATTCAGGTATATTGTTCTCATTTTTTCTTGCAAACATTAACATCTCACATATGCATGAAACAGAATTTTTATACCAAGACAGCTCAAATTATTATACAATCAAGGATACCAAACATAAAAAATACACCAGGAAAAAAGAAATTAAATAAATGGGTATGTATTGTGCATATTTTTGCATTGTAACTGAATAAATAAATCATGCATTCATGCTAAATTATAAAAGTAAATTATAGTTCAATATAACTACAAACGATAATGAAAAACTAAAAGAAGAGCTTAAATTTTGGAAATCACTAGTTAAATATCAACACAATGAAGAAGAAGCACCACCACTTGTAATTGATATTTATCTAGAAACAACTGAGCCAGATTTGTTACAAGAAGGTGATGATATTCATGGTTGGCGCAAATTAGATTTAGGAATACAACAAAACGATGTTCAACGTATATTAATTGAATCGTGGACGTTATCATTAAAGTAAGTTGGAAATCGCATGGTAAAAGAGGTGAGCGTGGGTTGTACTAAAAAAAAAAGGACCAAATAGTCATCCTTTGCCTGATTATCCCGTTGACTTGCCAAATTTGTATAAAAGGTCAATTGTGTTCTTTAGATCATTGCATTCGCTGGTGAGAATATTACCTAGCCATAGTTTATATCAGCGTTTAAGATTGCATGATGGAGAAATCTCATTAGGATATAGATTATCTACAACTAAATCAAATCGCAAAGATGAAATTTCACTTGGTATTTTATACGAACCATTTGTGATTAAGGTTCCACCGAGTCTAACTGATAATATATAGATCATGCCCTTACAAATATCGATACAATTCAATTGTATGAATTCAAAGAAATTTCAACACCTTTAGGGTAAAGTTAGCGTTTATTCTAATGAAATTCACATATCTATATATATATATATTTATTGATATTGACTTAGTATAGTACATTCAAACTGAAATTGTTATTTCGAGAACACTGTAAATTCGATACAAAAGAAGAGTCTCCATTACATGGCATAGATGTTGAGGAGAATTTCTTTACCCCTACCATGACAAAATACAGATTGGAAAAAAGTAAAGAAAGAACTGTACCACCTGTACCTGTATTTCCAACCGCTTCGAGCACAACATCTGCAAAAAGTAGACTACAATCATATCGAAATACAACAACAACCACTACAGCAAATCGTAGCAATTATCATCCTATGATTTCTACGTCTTCTACTACGGCAGCTTCCACTACCAACAACACATCCCTTCTGGAAAGACGCATATCCGCACCATTAGTATCACCATTCAAGTCACCTTCTTTAGCATCATCACCCCAAACAGAATTAATGTGTAACTAGAGAAATTTATTATATTATTACAGAAATCTTTTATTGACTGATTTTTTTTTTTTCATATCAACTAGTTACACCTCATTCTCGTTCAAATACACCTGAAAGATCAAGACCTGCAAGTGGATCATTTGGCCGTAAACCTGAATTTTCGTCTAGTTTCGAAAAGTTCTTTGTTAAAGGTAATAACAGTGGCAGTAGCAATACTAGTGCCAGTAGTAGCCATCATATACCAAGAACTGGATCTTCCAATAATGTAACAATAGCAGGTGATACAATGGCTGGGATTAGTATGACAAGGAGATGGTCAAGAACAAGTGATCATAGTTCCATCAATCAGGTCAGTAAATCCACAAAGATATCAATTATATTTCAAGATAGCTAAAAATTATATTATAGGAATCTGAAGAAGATGAAGAGGATTTAGAGGAATTTATGAGATTCATTGCTGCTAGACAAGAATTGAAATTGTTTCAACAGCAAGCATCTCAAACAAATTTTGATGAAACTGCGATCAATGACACAAACGAGACAACAACAGCAGCGCAGCAACATTTAGAACAAGATGATACGATGGTAATATTTGTAAATAGTGATACATAAGCACTGTTGTTTATCTTTTAGTTGTACACATGTAGAAACCATTATCCCATTTTAGGAATATCCAGGAAACCCATAATACTTTATCTGATTCAATGTCTTTTAGTCAACAACAGTTGAAACAGCCACAACCACCACAACAAACAGAATATTCCTATGAATCATCATCATCATCTTCACTTACTAAAGGATTAAATCTACCAGCAATTCCATCTCCACTTCATAATACAGAATCTGTTGTTCATCCTACAGCAACTAACAATAAAATATCTCGTAATTCCAACGACTTGTTTTTCAACAGACATTCTGCAGATGTTGTAACTTATTCACCTCTTAAAAATCGTCAAGCTCCACCTCCACCTCCACCTCCAAAAATGCCTATGCATCAACATCGTATCAGCAGCAGCGGTGGTAGCGGTGGCGCTTTGGATGACGATGATTCCCTAGTATTTAAGATGAGCGAATTGGGTGGATATGATGATAATGCGCCAAGTAGTGGTCATAACAGTACTTTCTATTATGGTAGTGATCGAGATGATTACCTTCAAAAACTCAAGATGGCAACTGTGTTAAATGATGATAGTGACGATACTCGTAGTAAAATGAGAAGAGCAGTTAGTACAGGATGTTCACCTAATAGTGCTATAAATGCAGCGGCCATATTTGATGGTAGCGACAACCGCAGTGATGGTAGCTCAAAAAGTGATCCTATAGGGTCAAGTAGTAATAAGTTCAAAATGATACAGCAAGATCAAGGTACCAAAATTACTCGTCGATTATTCTATGGTGAATCATAAATTTTAATTTGCTCTTGAGGATTACTTAAAAAAAAATATCGTGATAAATAAATATATACATTTTGCTTGCTCCCGGAAGAATAAAAATGACATTTATACACTCTTTCTCTTCTTTTATGCATTATTAACACAAAATGTTATTTTTAATACACTTAAGTTTAATTCTTTTCGGAAGTTTTGTATCATCACAGCCTATTCAACAACAGCAAAACAAAAAATACATGTGTTTGGATAGTAATTATGAATCATTCATTAATAAAGATATGAAAACACATGAATGGGTGCCATGCAATATGGAAGATAATGTATTATCAAAAGCAGACAAAGATCACCCTTCATATCTCCGATTTTTATCTACCACAGACCAGCAAATACCACCTACATCTGCACCAATTGAAATTTCATTTAAATGCTTCCATGCGCCAAAAAATGTATGCGAAAAGGCGGAAAGAGCCTTCAAAAAAGCAGGAGATATGATATCAAGTGTAATTTTATTTCGGGAGCCTATCAAAGTAAATGCTACATTGGCATCGTTCTGTAAAATGGGCGATGAGTGCGGTAAAAATATGATGACTCTAGGTGGATCATCACCAGCACGAGCAATGCCACTATTAAATGATGATGGATTATTGCGCTTACATCCTCAGGCTCTTGTCAAACAGTATATGCTTCAAGATCATTTACCATTTGCAGAATATGATATACTCAGTGTTTTTAATGCTGACGCCCCTTTTTGGTTTGAAGTATATTTCTATAGTAATTAACATTTTGATCCAGCTTACTGACAGTACATTATATAGGAAGATGGAGCTCCAATTGACTCAAATCAAGCGGATTTCTCGTTTGTTATACTTGTAAATATTATATAATCAGTTTTTTTTATATCTGATTCTAACATTTTCTTAAACACACAGCATGAATTCATGCATGGATTAGGCTTTTACTCGGGATGGAATGAATATATTTCCACCAAAGCAATAACTCCAGACCCTTCCCCATTTTTAGCAAATCAACTCATAAGCATGCTTAACCCTACATCTACCAGCGCATTGCACCCATACCAGTTTCTGGAAAGTGCCATGGATCGATTGATGACTGTGCTTGAGTACGACAATGACAATATTCCCATAAGCTCTTCCATGTCTGTGTCGAAGTATACAAGCCAGTTGAACAAAATCCATGCTGCGACTATTTCTGATCTGACAAAAGCACCGGGGTTTGTTTCTGCAAAAGAAATGGGGTATCTTGCTACTAAATCAGGGTCGCTTGGATTAGACATCTCATCCGAATTGGATCCAATTGTTCTTGAAACAGCTCTACAACCATTTCAACCTGGTTCTTCTATATCTCATGTAGATTACAAAAGGTACACTAAATCTCCCGAATTTTTGATGCGATTTATGCAAGATCGTGGCATGACATTAGCAGAAGCCATCAAACGAGGTGGAGGAGACAATGGGCCTATTGGACCACTGCTTTTAAAAGTCTTCGAGGAATTAGGCTACTCGACTATAAATAGTCCTAATACAATTCCCCCTTTGTTGATTTATCAACAACAAGGCATGACTGATATTGTCATGAATGAGTTGCAGACTTCTAATCAACATGGCCTTCGAAGAAAGCATCAACATCATCATAATTCTGCAAATATTACCAGTAAAGATGGTCATATATATATTTCCGCTGGTACACCAAGTAGATATTTCTGCTCGTGTACATTATATCAAATTGTACTTTTCATCTTATCTATATGTATTTATAATTTTTAAAGAGTAATATATGAAATGCAATAAAAATCATATCACATTACTAGTAAATATTCAAATGAAATCTAAACCCACAAAGGAATTCACAAACATTGCGTGAAAAAGGAAAGCATAAATTAACTTTTACATTCAAAAGTAACGGAATCACTGACAATTGCAACACAATTGTCAGATAGTAAATAATCACCAAATAATATAAATAGAGAAGTAGAATAACCATTTTATTGCACATTATCCATATTTTAATAAAGAAGGATTTTAACAGCAGTATTCTTTTATCGCTTTTTCACTCCCCATTTTACTGCAGGCCCAATCAACAGGTAAATTATTCATTTGGCACATGGCTCTATAACGCACTAATAGGCATTACTCGACTCAACATAGTATGTTACTTATACCTAAATTTATTTTATATCTCATGAAAGGCTCAAAAACACGTAAAATCTGCTGCATTTTCCTTAGAAACTGGGTCTCACTTTTCATCCCTACCTAACTTTTTTTTTCACTAAATAACATCGAGAAAAAATTATATGCCAATGTACCTGAGATGTTCACCTTTCATCTAAAAACAAGTATCCGGAAATATCCTACTTTTTACAGTTGGTATTAATTTTTCAGTGCTAAGGTTTCAGATTTTTTACGCGTATTTCACTGCTAACGGGTTGAAAACTTTGAGGCTTCATATCTCCAGAAAATATTAAGCTATATTAACACTTTTTAATAATAAAACTTACTTGTTTTAAAGTGCTCTATAACATATTTTAATATAAAAAAATTCTGAGCACTTTTATTTTTTTTTCATTTTTTTTGACATTTCTATAGTAGGTTTCAAAATATTGATTAAATTGAGCAACATTTTTTTTGCATTCATGTCATCCAGCTCGTTGAGCTCTCTCAGATCCAATTCAGAGTTTTTCAAAATATTGATTTTTCGTGGAGATATCCTCAAAAATGTATACAAAAAGGTACCTCCATTTCTAGCGTCCATTTTCCCCTTATATACCCTCATCCCAAATTCTGAAACAGAAAAAAATGCGGACAAAAATGTTGTTTTCTCTACGAATAATGCAGCTAAAATTTTTTGCAATAGTTCAATCGATAGATGATTTGTTTGTACATTATTGCCAGTAATTGTACTTTAAATATGCTTATAAAAAGTGATGTGTATCTTCAAAAAACCTCCAAAATTTCAATTGCATTTTACGCAAAATTTTACGTGAAAAAGTTTTTCAAATTTTACATAGATGGATGCAAAATTTAAAACTGTACAAAAATCATTTAATACACTAGGTCAATTTACTTTGCAATTCACGAGCTTTAGAAGAATTTTGTTTTTTTCAGCATTTTTGCCCATTTTTTAAAATAAATTTTGGAAGCCCGTTATGATAGGTTTTAAGCTGTGGTAAAAACTATTATTTTGGTTATCTCGATGAAAAATCAATATTTTTTGCTAAAACAAAAAATGCAGAGTAGCAATCAATTAGACCTATCTTGTGAATACAGAAATTAAGCCCTGGATAATGAGTTTTAAGTTTTACAAAATAATAAACTAATATGTACAACTGCAGAAATCAAAGAAAAAACCCCCATTCTTGTGAATATTAATCCAATTAATCTCCAGTTATACATGATGATAGATTTAAATATATCCTGCATAAAATTTATATTTCTACTTTCTCAATAAATCACTGTGAATTGAGAAAACCATCAGCAAAACATGATATTTCTGTCCAATGAAACCACCTGCTGTGCCACATATTTTTATGTTTGATAAATAATACTTAAAAAAGAATATAATTAAAGAGAATGAGTAATGAATCAGTTCTTCAACTGTATAATAAAAACAAGATTGAGAGCTACATGTAGATAACGGTCATGTCCAATACCAATACAATAAAATAAAGACTACAAGTAGTGATTATATCACGGAGAACGTAAGGTAGTATTTATTATTAAGTTAAAAAAGGAAGCCAAAAGCCATTAGGTCCTGGATTCTAATAAAAGTATTTATACCGTTTCAATTCCATTTGGATGTCAGGCTCAATATGGGACCGAAATGAGATTTAACTGATGTATCATTCTTAAACCGGATCATGTCAAACCCAAAAAAGTAAACAATAACAGATTCGGAACCGGAAGTTACTTAACTGAATATTAATTATACCATGCTCCTAAAAGCATGGTATAGAAGCATGGTACAAAAGCATAATATGCCAGTTCGATATTCCAACATGATATACCAACATGACACATTGATATTAAATAACATCTAAACTACCTTATCACATCATTAATTCCCCAAATCAAATAGTATATAAACCCTAATAATTTCATTCCAATAAACGATATCTCTTTACTAGATTAAATTTCTAGTTTTTATTTAACCTAAACATATTTTGATTGCAGTAAATTATGATGTTATTTACTAAAATAAAAAAAATATAAAAAATAAAAGCAGTAGAAGTACAATTATAATCAGCTAAAGTTTTTATTACAAAAGATTTCTGAAGAGTTAAAATAATTGAAAAGTATGAGGGTATTTATAGTGATTTGGAGAACTTGGATACCATCAGACTTGTATGGATGTACATTTAGTAATCTTCCAGTTTTGAGTACATTGTTATTGATTTGATATTTTAAGGGGTAGTTTTTATATGCTTGAATCTTATTTATATTGATAGTGCAACTACGATATAGATGAGTAGTTGACTAAATTGATATTTTTGTTTATTATCATTATTGATTTGGATAGAATCCTGTTTTGATATATATGTCATTTGTGTAATTGATTGCGCCGTGATCAAGGGTGCTATCATCTACACGACATGTATGGTTCAAAAAGGGTATTTCATATTTTTAGCATGCGTTTGTTATTGTGTTCAATTGAAGTGTTTGTTTATTATTGTTGTTTACATTTCAAGTGGCATCATATCTTATGAGCGACACTTGGAATTTAGGTTGTTTTATTTTATCAAGCGTTTTTAGTATGTAATTCCACTGCATTGATAAATCATTAACATTCTGGAACATTTCGTGAGCTTGTAGCCAGTTCTAGCTTTTTCCTGAGTAGATATAAATATCATCGCCTTCGATTTGATCTGGTAATCAACAAGAAATATGTCCAATAATAGAGTAGTAAATAATGATATTTGATTTTAGAATGCGGATAAATGAAAATATCAGTCTCTAACTTAATAGATTGCTACCTATATTAAAACCATTAGTCTCTTATGTTAGCATGCATATTCAGATAAAAGAAAAGAATACGAGCTTGATAGTCTGATATGCCTTATCAAACGGTAAATACAGTATATCTTTGGAATATGAAAACAACAAAAAGAGAGAAACAACACACGTAGAAAAGGATTTTCAAGGCTTTAAATTATTTAGTACAATTAAAACCCTGTTAAATTGCACATTTCAGCCAATGTAAAGGCAGTATTACAGCGCATGAATTACAAACTAATATACAAAATAGGCAATATATGTTATCATAGGAACATACATTTTTCTATTACTAAAAAAAACCGTCAGTCATATCATATATTCATTAAAAAATTGAAAAAACGATCCCGTAGAGCGACGCCGTAATTGAGCATAGCAAGATCGAACGACTAAGTCTCTTAGATCGTGGTATATACTGTATCCAAGGTTTAAATAAAAATGCGTCTTTTTTTAACTTTCCTTATATTTAACCACGTGCGGTCTGAAAATTCAGACTTTGTAGCGGACATTTTTGGGCCTCATTTTATCCTTACCAATGCTCATGATTTTGATCCAAAAAAAGAAAAATCAAATTTTGATACCAAAATCAACGTTTAAATATACAACATTGTGAGAGTAAATTGTAGCTATAACTAATACACATTTGATAAAAGCTTAATATTAAATGTTAAGTAATGAAACTTTGTACTTTTGTCCCAAAAACGGTTTTTTGGTTAAAGAATTTTTATGTAATATTTTGCAATAAAAATGTTTGTTATTTTTTATTGAGTAAATAGAGCGCTAAATTCTGTATATGTGTATATTTTTTGTTTTTATAATTGGTAGTATAATTCACTCTAGATTTGCAAAATCAGAAAAAAAAATTTAAAAAATGTCGAAATTGATGATCTGGACAAGAATAATTTTCTAAAATAATATTCCGCTTTTAAGCCTTGCAAGTCCTAAAAATAAGAGATTTTATAATACTTGAGAACTTTTTCAAGGATTTACGATGCTGTACCCACTTGATTCAAGCTTATTACTGTAAATATTTGTACATGATAATATTGTGTGGTAGTTTATTTGATGATAATGTAGTCTTTATCATTATTGCGCTAGGGTAATCTACATTAAATTTTAGTCTTACCCCTCCTCCAATATCATAAACATAAACATAAACATAAACATAAACATGATGGCCATCACTGGAACCTATTGCCACCTTTTTACCCTCTTTGTTCTAAGCCAATTTATTCAATGCTTTACCAGAAAAACCAACTTAAGTACTTACAAGTGGTTCCTCGGTATTTTCATTTAAAATCCATACATTAAATTGACTAGTTCTATCTACAGTAGTAGTATCGAACGTATCATCAGATCATCAGCCCGTCTTATGATAAATGTCAATTTCGTATATTTTCAGGTTTGATATATAATACTTAAAAAAGAATACAATTAAAAGAGAATGAGTAATGAATCAGTTCTTTAACTGTATAATAAAAACAAGATATCGTTTATTTAGATATAAAAGTATGGCCTTTTAAATTGATTTGACATTGAGATCCTGAGTGTTGTGTCAATTGTATATGCCGCCTTCTACAATGTTAACAACTACCAGATCCAAATTGAAACATTTGAAGTAACATTGAAACTCTAAATTCAACATGTCCATAAATGGTATATTTTACCTCCACGACATAGTCCATATGTGTTACACCTTATAAATTCTATAAACAGTGGTTTGTATTCGGCCATATTTGTCCACTTCCTTCTATCGTAATACTACAGTATAATTCAAACTTATTTCTCACATTTATAATCATGAACAAAAGACTAATTCTCACAACGCTCAAAGAAGACAATTCCCACAGTGTTAATAATCTCAATTTCCATATCGTTTACACCATCACACAAATATCGCAACGTATGGATTTGTGCTGGCTGGATTATTGATGAATAATCCTTAAGGCATAATTTGATGATTATTCCCATGATATAATTAAAAGGATTATAATAGTGTGATGGTGTCTGAGATAACCATAACACCTAAAACATATAAAAGCAACCATATTTTACTTCTTAATAAAATTTTATCATTATTCTGATTTTTTATAACAGTTGAGAAACTGATCATTTTTGTTCTTTCTAATTGTTATTCTTTTTATATTGTTTCTTTGACAATTTACTGAGATGTAATTTAACGCACGCACTGTTAAACCATTAGATCTGTTTGATAGCAATCTATCGATTGAAATGAATCAGTCATAATTTAACCGTTAATGCAGAGCTTGTGAGTTGCTTTGCTTTAGTGCTGCGCTAAATGTGCTTGGATGTTTTTGATTTGATAGCTACTTGATTGATTAACCGCTGGGATGAAATAATAATGTTATATCAGAATCTAGATATAGCCTTACAACAGTAGTTGTATTATCAGAATATTATTATTGTTACACTATTAACGGCTGCTGTATCACTTGATAATCTCTTCTGATATATAATCTCGCTAGCTCATTCTCTACATTGAATAAAACTACACCGTTTACTCTTGTATAATTCTTATTAGTTTTGGTAAAACAAATGATATGGCGTCATTATTGAGGTCCAAGCGTTCTTGGTAATTACTGCATTAAACTTGGTACGCTAGGAGTTTCTTATATCCGATAATATCAAGACTTTGCACTTCAATGCATTTCGTAGTCAATAGATTGTAAAATGTATTGATACTGTAGAAGGTGATAACATATGGGACTTGGTGGCATACAACATAGTTTATGAGTCATATTTTTGCCAATGGTCACTCTTCCAAAAAAGCCGAACAATCTCCGGAAGCGGCCATCTAATGATATTTCCAAGCTTTAAATTTCTATAAAAAATTACCGGGCAGCCCGGAAGCGGCTGTTTAAATACTACAAGCATCTATAAGATGCAGGTGTCGAAATTTCATACAAAAATTAAGTTTCGGCTGTATTGCTGCTATCAATTATTCAAAGGCTTATTTCAAGTAAAGCATAAATACAACTATAACATTATTAGCCTTATAACGGATTGAAATTGAAAAGTATAAGATGATACAACTGGATTCAAAAAAAGCTCATAAAATCACAAATTTAAAGGATTTATATATAAGAGCACTACGGCCGACCTGTGCTGCACAAGATGATTTTGTTGTGCCTAGGTGGTGGGCTGCACACTATGGCCTGGTGAGTTGTTGCGCCCACTGAATAATGACTAAAAAGATAACAAGGTGCTGCACATGGGCACAACAAAAGAAACTGCACACAAACACAACAAAAAGCCTGTATGTGCAGAATTATAATAGATTCTGTCCGTGCGCATAACATTAATCCCATGTGTGCAGCATAATAGTAGAATTGCCCATAATAAGTATATCATTATTTTTATTTGTGCATAATATTGGGCTGATCGAATGGGCACAAATTGGTTTGTACATGGGACCGTGTCGTTTTCAAAATTCCATTGTATTTTTTACTGGAATGGGTTTTTAAATTACATTTGTTGCTTTTAATAATATAGATTATAGACAATATAATTCAATACGTTGTTGATGTAGAGCAATACATGCAAGAGCCAATACATTTACGATTATTATTATTTGTAAATATGTTTATATAGATATAATGTTTACAGCAACTATGGTTTTTGCTAGAGCATAAACTTAAATAACACTTAGTGCTTAAATTTATATGCAAGCCAAATCTAAGGTTATAGATGTTACTTTATCACTCATAAAACTTAAACAAATTAACCTTCTTTAAACTTACTAGTTTAGTTTACAGATTGTCAGCTGTAAAAAGATTTGTTTTCAAGCATGGCTACGACGATCAAAACTATGGTTATTAGGCAAGACATCAGATTATTCTTTTTTTGTATTATTATAACATTTGAAATTTTATCACTTTCCGGGACTATTTCTTGGGTTGCAGCCAGTTCTAGCTTTTCATTGGGTAGATATGTAAATATCATTGCCTTCGATTTGGTCTGGTAATCAAAAAATACATTCAACAATACAGTAGTAAATAATGATATTTGATCATAGAATGCGGTTAAGTGAAAATATAAATCTCTTCTAATATAACGACTGCTACCTACTATATTAAAAACATTAGTCCCTTATGTTAGAATGCGTATTCAGATAAAAGAAAATAATACCAAACTGATATGCCTTATGAAACGGTGAATCATATCCTTGAATATGAAAACAAAAAGAGAGAAACATACGTAGAAGAGGATTTTCAAGGCTTTAAATTATTTATGATATATCAGAAGTTTAACCAGATGTAGAAATCCAGGAACAACTATTGAAATCCAACATGACATGACCACTAGCATTAACAGCGACTATCAGGAACATCCAGGAACACTTGGCAACAATGAAACATAAGCAATCCTACATCTTATCCAAATGATACAATCACATATTCACAATTCCAGAAATTCCATTGTATATGATTTGTTCCCAAATCATATCAAGTACCTGAATACCTGGCAATTTATTAATAATATTAATAATTATATAATTATCTAGAAAACATACTGTATAAATATGAAGCATCAATGAATTAATAAAATGTATCTTTTAGCAGAGTATTTTTATATTAGTATCTTTTGATATAAAAATTTAGCGCATTCAAAAAAACCCTCCTAAATTGCACATTTCAGCCAATGTAAAAGCAGCATTACAGCGCCTGAACTATATATTAATAAGCAAAATAGGCAATATCTGTTACTATAATAGAAATATAAAATTTTCCACTAGAAAAACCGTCTGTCATATCATAAATTCAATAAAATATTTCAAACGCGAGCCCGTAGAGCAACGCCTTAATTGAGCATAGCAAGATTGAATGCTTAAGTCTCTTTTACTATGGTATATATCTAAGTTTTAAATAAAAATGCGGGTTTTTTTAAACTTTTCTTATATTTAACCATGTACTGTCTGAAAATTCAGTTTTTGTAGCGGACATTTTTGGTGACTCATTTTATCCTTACCAATGCTCATGATTTTGATCAAAAAACAGAAAAATCAAATTTTGATACCAAAATCAACGTTTAAATATACTACATTGTGAGAGAAAATTGTAACTATAGATAATACACATTTTATAAAAGCTTAATATTAAATGTTAAGTAATAAAAATTTGTAGTTTTGTCCCAAAAACGTTTTTTTGGTTAAAGGATTTTCATGTAATATTTTGCAATAAAAATGTTTGTTATTTTTTATTGAGCAAATAGAGCGTTAAATTTTGTATATGTGTATATTTTTTGTTTTCATAATTGGTAGTATAACTAACTCTAGATTTGCAAGATCAGAAACAAAAAAATTAAAAATGTCAAAATTGATAATCTGGACAAGAATAATTTTTGAAATTAATATTCCGCTTATAAGCCTTGTGAGTCTTAAAAATAAGGGATTTTATAATACTTCAGAACTTTTTCAAGGATTTACGATGCTGTACCCACTTGATTCAAGCTTATTACTGTAAATATTTGTACATGATAATATTGTGTGGTAGTTTATTTGATGATAATATAGTGCTACTTTATAATTATTGCGCTAGAGGTAATCTACATTAAATGTTAGCCTTACCTCTCCCCAATATCATAAACATAAACATAAACATGATGGCCATCACTGGAACCTATTGCCACCTTTTTACCCTCTTTGTTCCAAGCCAATTTATTCAATGCTTTACCAAAACCAACCTAAGTACTTACAAATGTTTCCTCGGTATTTGCATTTAAATTCCATATATTAAATTAACGGTTCTATCTGCAGTATTATTAAACGTATCATCATCCCGCCTTATGATAAATGTCAATGTCATATATTTTCAGGTTTGATAAATAATACTTAAAAAAGAATACAATTAAAAGAGAATGAGTAATGAATTAGTTCTTCAATCGTATAATAAAAACAAGATATCGTTTATTTAGATATAAAAGTATGGCCTTTTATATTGATTTGACATTGGGATTCTGAGATGTAGACACTACTGACCATTAGATCTGTTTGATAGTAATCTATGGATTGAAATGGATCAATCATAATTTAACCATTCTTTCAGTGCTTGTGAGTTGGCTTCCTTCAATGCTGCGCTAATTGTGCTTGTTGGATGTTGATTTGATAAGTACTTGATTGATTAACCGCTGGGATGAAATAATAATATGGTGTCATAATTGAGGTCCAAGCGTTCTTGGTAATTACTGCATTAAACTTGGTAGTACGCTAGGAGTTTCTTATATCCCATAACAAGACTTTGCACTTTAATACATGTCGTAGTCAATAAATTGTAAGATATCTTGATACTGTAGAAGGTGATGACGTATGATACTTGGCGGGATATAACAACGATTATCATCATTTGTAAATATGTTTATACTATAGCTATAATGTTTACAGCAACAATGACTTTTGCTCGAGCATAAACCTAAATAATACTTATTGCTTAAATTTATATGCAAGCCAAATCTAAGATTATTTATAGATGTTACTACTTTATCACTCATAAAATTTAAACAAATTAACCTTTTTTAAATTTACTATTTTAGTTTATTACGATTGTCAGCTGTAGAGAGATTTGTTTTCTTCAGGTATAGCTACGATCAAAACTATGGTTATTAGGTAAGACATTAGATTACTCTCTTTTTTTATTCCTATATTATTTGAAATTTTATTATTTTTCTGGAACATTTCATGAGTTTGTAGCCATTTTTAGCTTTTTAATGAGTAAATAAAAATATAAATATTATTATTGCTTTCCATAAATAATAGGCAAAAACCTACAGTTTATCCAGAGATCTATAAATGTGTAGGAGAGCTCAGATCTATGAACGTAAAAAATGATCCAACGTCGACCTGTACGGAATTGTTTCGTGGAGATACCTGGTGGCTTACAAGTGTAATTTAGGTATCTAATTGTCAAATGTATCGAATCAAGATTGTAGGTTTTTGCCTATTATTTATGTTAATCTCATTTCAATCCCATATTGAACCTGACATCCAAATGGAATTGAAATGGTATAAATACTTTTAGAATCCAGGACCTGATGGCTCCTGGCTTCCTTTTTTAACTTAATAATAAAGACCCTACGTTCTCCGCGATATAATCGCTTGTAGTCTTTATTTTATTTGTATTGGAAATAATCGTTATCTACACTACTACACATAACTCTCAAAGATAAAGTTGGTTGATTGATATGATGAATAATAAATTCAATGTCATTTATTAGATGTGCGAATGTGAATATATAAAGAAAAGCATACTTTTGAATAAAAGTACAAAGTACTAATTATTCTGATTAACATCAATAGGCTCAAAAAGCATAGTTGAGTTCAATCATTGTTACTAATTTGCATAATTTGATATGCAGAAAACTCTTGGAGCATTTTTTTTTTTTTTTTTTTTTTTTGGCAATGCTACAAATCATCCTTCAATATGACTAAACATTAATGAATTAGAGAAAATACAACTGGTAAAAAACTGTTACCCAATATACATCGAGATCAAGATTGATAAAAGGTGCATTCATTATGTAGCGGAAATCGCAACATTTTGATGGATAGAAATTACAGGACCAAGATGTTGTATTTCCCTCAGGATTTTTAAAAGGATTTAAATACATACTCCATCAAACTTACTTAGATATTAAATACTCAACATATGCTATTAGTATCATCTTGTTTTTTTTAATTGCTGCATTATTAAAAATCAAGCTTTTCATAAATTATAAAAATGACAATGGGGTGTTTCTAATTTTAGGTTGACATTTACAATAAGGCGGGCTGATGATACGTTTGATACTACTACTGTAGATGAAACCAGTCAATTTAATTTATGAAATTTGAATGTAAATACCGAGGAACCATTTGTAAGTACATAGTTTGGCTCTGGTAAAGCGTTGAATAAACTGGCTTGGGACAAAGAGGGTAAAAAGGCGGTAATAGGTTCCAACGATGGCCATGTTTATGTTTATTATGATATTGGAGAGGAATTAAGAATAAAACTGAACGTAAATCACCTCTAGCGCAATAATTATAAAGTAAGACTATATTATTATCAAATAAACTACCACACAATACAAACAGGTATAAAGATTTACGGTAATAAGCTTGAATCAAGTAGATACAGCATCGTAAATTCTTGAAAAAGTTCTCAAGTATTATAAAATCTCTTATTTTTAAGACTTACAAGGCTTATAAGCGGATTATTAATTTTAAAAATTATTTTTGTCTAGATCATCAATTTTGACATTTTTTAATTTTTTTTTCTGGTTTTGCAAATCTAGAGTTAGTTATGCTACCAATTATAAAAACAAAAAATATACACATATACAAAATTTAGCGCTCTATTTGCTCAATAAAAAATAACAAACATTTTTATTGCAAAATATTACATGAAAATCCTTTAACCAAAAAAACGTTTTTGGGACAAAACTACAAATTTTTATTACTTAACATTTAATATTAAGTTTTTATAAGATGCGTATCAGCTATGGCTACAATTTTCTCTCACAATGTAATGTATTTAAACGTTGATTTTGGTATCAAAATTTGATTTTTTTGTTTTTTGATAAAAAACATGAGTGTTGGTAAGGATAAAATGAGGCCCGGAAATGTCCGCTAAAAAAACTGAATTTTCAGACAGTACATGGTTAAATATAAGGAAAGTTAAAAAAAAAACGCATTTTTATTTAAACCTTGGATATATACCATAATTTAAGAGACTTAGTCGTTCGATCTTGCTATGCTAAATTACGGCGTCGCTCTACGAGCTCTCTTTTGCAATTTTTTAATGAATATATGATATGACAAACAGTTTAACACAGTTCCTGTTTATCGAAATAAATTTTAAATTTTTGATGCTGAGGGCGAGGACGGGGGGGGGGGAAGGAAGGAATTTGAATAATGGAAATGGCAATTCAGGAACGGATTTGTAAATTTATAGTTTATCATGATCCAGTTATATATTACTTTATTTTATATAACGATTAGTGAAGCATATAGGTCGAAAAATATAAATATCGTTATATATTCAGAGACCTAAAAGTCTTTCAGTACACCAAACTATTTGGGTTCGAGAATGTTTGCCTCAAAGTGCATTTGCAGCAGCCTTGGATGTGTGAGTAACTTTTGTTTCAACTGTATTTGTCAACGAAGGCTACTGCATCCAAGATACTATATATAAGTGTTGTACAGGAAAGGATGGATCTTAGAAAGCTTGACAAAACTGTAAATTTTTTGTTATCTTTTATTAGATAAGAATATGTATAATATAATAGCTTTAAGTTGTAGAAGAAAAATAGGATGTACAGAATAGTCGTAAATAATTTTGTAATAATAATAGTGTAAAAAAAGTAACTTGGTTTAAGGAGAGTGTAAGGGGGAAATATAATATTAATACTGTTATATTATGAGTATTGTTATTGTTATTGTTGTTGCTGTTATTGTAATGAGGGAGGAGGAGGATTATCGATCATATAATTACCAGGAACTAAACCTCTTTGACCAGCCCCAGCTGGACCTAATCGTTCTGCTTCCCACCAACCGTCCATTTGTTTGTTTAAAATACCAACCACTTCATCAGCTTGGAAGGACATCTCACCATCAATCTATATAATCAAATCTTTGTTAATAAAAAGACGGCAATGAATAAAAACAAAAAAAGAAACTTACAGTAGCTTCAAATGGCCATTGTGCTTTTGCAAATCCAATAAATCGATCAGCAGTAAATGGTGCAGTAAATGGTGCAGAAGATTGCTGTTGTTGAGGTAATTGCTGCTGTTGAGTCAATTGTTGTTGCTGTTGTTGTGGTTGAGATGTTTGTTGCTGTTGACCACTATGATTACTTTTTAAATCAGATTGCGAAAGTTCATGAAGTGAAGGTTGCTTTTGATACACGACTTGTTGGCTAAGAGGCCTTGGTTGAGGTTGTTGCTGTTGTTGCTGCATGTAAGATGGATCTGGTTGCTGTTGAGTAAACATGGCGGCAGCAGTGGCAGCAGCAGCAGCGGCGGCAGCAGACTCTTTCTCTTTCTCTTTCTCCTTTCCTTTCTCTTTCTCCTTCTTCTTTTCTTTTTTATGGCCACCAAAGAAACCTAATGAAAATCTGCCAGTTTTATTTTCTTTTTCCTTTTCCTTTGATTTAACAGATGATTCACCACTAAATTGTTTAGCATTCTTTCCGAAACGTTTCTTATTCTCTTCTTCGAAATGCTGCTGCTGCTGCTGCTGTTGTTGTTGTTGTTGTTGTTGAAGCATTTGCTGCTGCTGTTGTAATTGTTGCTGTTCAGAAAGTTTAATCGATGATGATCTAGGCCCAGGCATACCATGTTGATAATTGGCATGTCCGTTTCCATAGTAACTACCATTATTGGGCATAGGTGCTCTCATTACACGATGATCATCTGTATTGAATTCCTCTTGCCAAGGTGCTGGGCGGATACCACCTTCTTCCATTCCATTTTGTTGATTAGTGATATATCCCCGTATAACATTACGATCTATTGGTTGTGCTTGTTGAAGTTGAGGTTGATGGTGTAAATCCATGTTTTGTTGTACAGGAGACATTTGTGATTGTCTTCTGCCCTCTGCAATCACTTGTTGAGCGGCATTTTGAGCAACATCTGGTGTAGGTTTGACAGAGTTAGGAATATCAATTGTAAGAGGAACAGTAGGTCTATGAGGTTTAGGATGGCGATGAATATCATCTTCACTATGTTCTATTTCAGCGGCAGAGGGTGTATTAAGATCAGCCGCTGGGGAATGTTCTGTTGATGAAATTACTTTAGCAGCAGTAGCAGAGGGAGGTGTTGGAGAGGCCATACTATTTCGAGAAGAAGTTGCTCCATCAAACATTCTAGCATTCATTGTACGGACAGGTAATTGTTGAGGTCTGCGAATAGAGGAAATAACCCATTTCTCATCCTTTGGTGGTGGTCGTGGCATTCTATTATGATATTCTTTCTCATCCTCATTTTCTTCATATTCATCATCATCATTCTTGTTGATTAATTCACGATTCAAAGAAGAATTTACACTGCCATTTTGTGATGAAGTTGGGTTTTTTGAGAGTAATAAAGATGATGTACGGACGCCAACTACAGGTTTCATGTTAGGTACCGTCTCTGGAGCCACATGATTCATTTCATTCTTGGAAGAAGAGTGGATATCCTTTGCTACTACAACACTACCGTTGTTGTTATAAACGGGATTAGGCATTGGCTTGTATTTTTGATTTATATCTTTACTAGAATCACTGCTGATCATAGATTCATTTCTAGTTGCCAAAGTATCAAAAGGCGTAAGAATGGCAGTTTCAGATGAAAGAGGTGCAAGTTCAACGGCATTATTGGATTTCGTAACGCTGTCAGTTTGCTCCTTGTGTAAATCATATTGACTTGTTGCTCGATCTTCTTTGATCCCTAAAGCATTGTAAATGCTACCAGAAAAGTCATCTGAAGCAGGGCGAGGTGGTGTAGAAGGTGATGATTTCTCTGCTGCTGTTGCTGCTATAGAGCGAGACATCATAATAGGAGGTAAAGTCTGTTTATGACCAGTGTTGGTTGAAGAAGCATAAGAGTCTCTTTTGTTACTAGCAGCTGGTTCGATGATAACAGATGCAACAACAGCTTCTTGGCTATTGTTTTTTTGATTCAAGATTTGTTCAACTTCTTTCATTGCTGTACTAACAGGACCATTACTTTGATCTGTTGTGTTTGTTACACCAGATAATGGCGGCTGTTGTTGTTGTTGTTGTTGTTGTTGTTGGTCTTCTGTATCTACAATTTCCCTCTTTTCATCTAAATCATGAGACGTTAATTGTTGTGGAGAAGTCATCATATTAAACTGTTCATTTTCATTTTCGTTTTGTGGTGTCGTATTTTGTACTTCCAATTGTTGAAGTTGACGATCAACAGATTTTAATTCTTCATCAGGGTTGGTTAAAATAGCGACAGGTGGGTGAGGAGGTAATTTCTTTGAGGCTGTAGATTCAGAAGCTCCACGTGGAATGGCATCAGGCAAAGAATCTGCTGATGATGATGTTTTAGGTAAAGGGGCTGATAATGGTTGATCTGAATTACTAGAGATGGAGGTTGTTGCCATTGTTCCTACAACAGCAGGAGCAGCAGCAGCAGCAGCAGCAGCAGCTATTACTGGGGCTGAATTGATATTTGCAGCAGCGGATGTTGGCATTGTATTTTGAATGTTAGATGTATTATAAAGCATTTCGTAAGACATTGGAGCTATCCATAAATATTTGAAAATTAGGAAATTATCATCGAGTAAGTCTTAATCATGAATATGTACCTGGTATTCTGTTCCCTGTTCCATAACGTTGTACAAAAGCAGTTATATCTTTTTGAACATCAGTGATTTCTAAAGCAGTGCGTATTCTATCACAGCATTCCTCATCAATACTGAATGTTATTGTCATCATATTAGCAAAAGACCATAGTGTACTTCTCAAGTAACTAAGCCTTTTAACTTCCATTTCTTGATATACATCTGCGGATGAGCTCCAATCATTCACCCATTTCTCATTAACCGAGTTATAATTGTCAATAGATCTTTTATAAACTTGATCTAATATGAAACAGTTAATAAACATTTTTATATTAAATCTGATTTCTTTTTCTTTTACCAGCAACTGCTACCATTCTTTTTTGTTCATCAATTTCCTTTTCAATCTATCAGAAACATGGTTAGACAAAATAATTATAAATGATGATATGAATTTTTATTATTATTGCTTCTACCTTGATAATTTCATCTGTTGAATTAGCATTTAATTCATTCCGATAGTTTTCCATTGATCTCAATTTATTACATTCATTTGAATAGTAATCTTTGGCCTATAGTAACAGAAATAATAAGTAAAAAAAAAAAAAAAGAACAAAAGGCAATCTTTGGTATAACAATTTACTCGTGCTACATCAGTTTCGTGTAAGTTCTTGAGTTGTTTTGAATTCTCTATATGTTGTTGTTGCTACAATATAACGTTGTTAATAGATCATTTAATTTATATAGACAAACAACATTTACCATCTTGCGAACATCTCTTTGATCTCTCAAAAACCCGTCCAGCGGTACCTCAAGATGATCTTTTAATTGTTGAGCTAGATCAATATGAGCACGAGCAGTTGTTTCCAATGCAGAGGGGATTCGTGATAAAGTCTCGGCAAAACTGTTCTCTTCAAACTCTCCTATTCTCGATGTTTGAGCTAATTTCAAAAGACGTTCGCCATAGTCTTGCTCAATGCTTGCACTATAAATTATAAATGTATAAGCATTTGATTGAATAAAAGCTTTTTCTATTTTAATTGTACCGCAGTTGATAGAGTTTTTTCAGTTCTTCGCAAGTATCTTTTGACTTTCTTAATCGACTAGATACAATCTCTACACCTTTACTTTGATCATCCTATTTTTTTTTTGAATGATTATTATATTAAATTAATAAATTTTTCATTACAACAAAGGAAATGATATTTTACCCAAAAAGCATCTTTAAAATTTATGCTAGGATTAGGTATTTGTTGATGTTGTTGCTGCTGTTGCTGTGTATGTGATATACCAGAAGCCATAATAAATTATGTTTTTTTTTTTTTTTATATGAAAAAAAAATTAATAGAGGGAAAAATATTGAATTGGGATTTCTTTCAATGGAATAAGTAAACTTTAACTCGCTAAAAAAAAAAAAAGAAAATGAAGCCAAGAAATTATATAAATAGGATTTCGAATCAAAAGAAAAAAAAAATAGTCGAGTGACGACAGTAATAGGAGAAAGAAGGAAAGAATGAAGGGCCAAAGGGGGGGAATATCAGATGTGGTGTGTTGGTGTGGTGAAAAAGACTCCAGTGAGGGTGACAGGTTCATAGTCTGTGGTCAGTCAATGAGCCAGCCCAAGCAAGTCAGCCAGACATATCGTGCGAACGCCGCTTCCTATAATGTCAATCGAAAGTCTTTCTTTCACAATTACTGAGATTGAACAACAAGAAAAGAACTCTCTGTTTACTTCTTTTATAACATCATTTGAACTTTCCATTGAATTAAAGGTAAAATGCAAAAGTTTCCTCATTTTCCCATCATAGTTTAGCCATCAAATTTGTTCACAATAATTCATTGCTCAGTTTTTACATTTTAAGATTCCTTCATTTGAGACGCAACCAATGTAATTGATTTCAAACATTCGATACAAAAAAAAAAAAACATTTGGGAGAAAAAAAAAAGTTCGACTAGGCTGTGGAATGCAAAGAAAGCTATAGGCTTTGTTCTTTTCTTCAAATTGTTCTGGGCCATGCTTATGTTTATTTGCCATAATTCGCTAGAAATAGCAACATGTACACAAAAAGAAATGATGTGTTAAATATATATAATTTTGACATTTTAGTTGTTGCAAAAGCTGGACTTTAAACCAGGTTTTGGTTGCTATGGCAATATGATGATAGAAATTGGTTGCCAGGGGGAGTTTATCTTTTTCCATGGCAAGAACCGATTCCGAGCTACTTTATCATATATCTTGGCCTTGATAAGTAAAATCCCCGCGGGATGATATAAATAAACAAAAGGACAAAATACCACAAAAAGCATTTATTTGTAAATATGAAAATGGGTGTTCTAGAGTGTGTCCCAAATGTTGTATTCCTTTTTACCCAAGAGTCCATGGTTTAACCATAATACAACTCTTTACATATTGATTGGTTGGGTAAAGGTATTACGGAAAAAATAAGGATTTCTCAAAGGGTAAGGTGTATAAATATTTTTTTGCGGGGTGAGTCATTTTTAGATGTTATTTTTAGTCTCACCTTTTAATTTAGTCATGCTGCTATAGTATCAACCAATTAAACCATACATGAACCAACCCATTTTATCATGCTAAACTAAGACGTATTTGGAACAAAATGTCCCACGGCTTCTGAATCCATATAAATAGGGATCGAAAATTGAAATTCCAAGAAATGATCTTCAGGTTATCATATTAACTCTTATATTAATACAAAACTTTCTCGCTCTTGCTTCTCTCTTCTAAAATGGATCCTGGTTATAAGCTTCTTCAACACATCAAGACTGTCCCCAACTTAATTAATGAGGACCCAAGTATTACTACTCCCAAGAACTCAAGTTTCATGGACATGCCATGGTCTGAATTCTCCAAATTGCTCAATACAAACAAGCGCCGTTCTTCTGCATCAGCGAGTAGCACTACCTCTGAAGAATCAACCGATTCTACTGCTTCAAAAGAAGACTTTTCTCTTGGTAATTGGGATTCAATGACTGGTTATCAAGACAGTGAACATAGAAACACATTATAAACTACTACATAGCTTTTCCAATTACTACTAGCATTCGTCAATATTTTTTTTCCTTATTAATTTCATACCTTTTTATGTTTCTTCAATAAACAAACCACACAAACATTTCTCTTTTTGCAATTGTAACACAATACTTATAATGATTCTCTCACGATCCATGCCTTGTAGAACTGATTTAAATCATTCTGATGATCCTTTAACACATCACGAACAATACTTGGGAAATTTGATGCAAGATAGCAATGATACAAGTAGAATATATTCGTATTTACTCAAGGTCCTTTTAATCTACAAACATGATATTCGATACATTAATTCACCTCGCTATCTAAGATTATGGCTTACATTTATTTTCTATCTTCGTACACCTCTTATTTATCCTACTTTATTTGGGCTGATAGATAAGAAAATAGGTGATAAGCTTGCCATGTTGTATGAAGCCATTGCATACCAACAATTAAAGGAAAGAAGGTTAGGCTTTGAAAACATATACAACCTGATAACAATCTTATATCTTTATATATCTTTATATATATAGATATCACGATGTAGAAGCTACGCTTTTATTTGGCATCAAACAAGAAGCCTATCCATTAAACAAATTGAATTTAGCTTTACGAGAATTTAAACTGACTGGCTCATTGCAATTTGATATAAATCAATTTAAATTGGAATCATATCAAGCAGCAGCTCAAATCGATAAACATGCTTTGCATATAGCTAAAGTAAAGAAAGTTTCAGTTGAATTTTACAACATGATTTACATTTTTTTTATTTTTTATAGAAGCCTCATACAGATGATCCTTTAAAATATCATTTAAAATGGATTGATTTGAGATTAAAACATACCAAACGCGCAGATATGCTTCGACAATGTTATAAAAAGCAATGCTCCTATGATGAATTAAAAGCAAAAGCTCAATATAATGGTCTCATATACAATACAACCAACATGGGTCAAGGTATCAAAAAAGGGGGGAGTAATATACGGAGTTCTACATTTTATTACGCGAAGAATCCTACTATTATCCCGCATTATAGTAATATTCCGGTTCAAGAAAAGGAGAATGATCATCATCAACAACATAATGTAGTACAACTGCCTCACAAACCTGGTTTTATTACCCATCAACTCATGCTTAGCGGTGTACTAGACCGTGAGACTTATCACCTTCTAGACACAGAGAGTGCACAAAACGACATTTTAATCAAATTAAAGGATTGGTTTCATAGAGGAAATAGCAAACATAATCCAAAAAGGTTGATTGAGTTAGACAAGGATACATTTCACGTGGTGGGTCAACTAGGCCAAGGCGGTATGGCTGATGTTTATTTAGTTCAACATACAAAAACCTTTGCTTATTACGGTCTGAAAGTACAGCAACCTCCTCATCCTTGGGAATATTATATACTTTCGCAAATACACAGCAGAAAATCAACTAATTTAAATGTATTGGATATTTATGATTTTTATCAATACTGTGATGCTAGTTTTTTATTGATGTACTTTATTCAAAATGGTACATTATTGGATGCTCTTAATTCATTTAGACCGTTAAAGAGCTACATGCCTGAACCGATTGTTTTAATAATCATACTGCATTTGCTTGAAGAATTAAACAAGTTACACCGCATTCAAATTGTTCACAACGATCTTAAATTAGAAAATATCATGCTGGTTTCCGCCTCCTCTTCTTCTAATAGGAAAACAACTGCTGGATTTCCAAAAATCATGATGATAGACTTTGGTTATTCTATAGATGTTTCAGCATTACCTCCGCATACCTTATGTAAAGCAAATTGGCCACCTGCTTGTCCAAAATCAGACTTTCCGATGTTAAACCAGCAATACCCACCATTTCACGCAGATTTTTGGCAATTAGCAAGTATGGCACACTTACTTCTTTATGGTACACCCATGCTCACACTCAAAAATAAGAATGGATTTTATTCTATTCAGCAAGCTATTCGACGTTACTGGCATAGAAAAGTGTGGACAGATTTCTATCAAATGCTACTTAATCCTAGTTCTTTTAATGAAAAAGAAATACTATCTGAATTATGCTTTCAATTCCAACAAGCAAGCCAGGATGTTCCTCAAGCTATTATAAATTCATTTGCATCCATGGTTGACGAGAGAGCCTTTACAAAGTAGCTGCGCAGTTGATATTTGATGCTGTTGTAATGCAAAATTAAACTTTTTCCCATTTTCCTCACAAGAATACCGGAGTTGTGTCATTTAGTGCATTTATTGAAAAATCATAATAACGCAATCAAAAATTGAGTACTACATTTGAGTGTCAAATTTGAAAGAAATGCTCCACCCATGTTAATTAAGGACAGTAGTTGAAAGAGTGTTTTAGAATCTAAAACCACATATTGTTATAGTAAATGTCTTATATACAAATGGTCAACAGATTTACTCTTCAGTAGTACTTCCAACTATAAACCATTAGAGAAAGATGAGTTTTTTCTTATGTTTACGATGCCCTTCCTTCTTCATTGTAAATTTTTTAGATACATAACCACTCTTATCATTTAGAATCGTATTCTTATTCCATGTGGATAGATTTTACAGTAATATGGATATGTAAAAACCCGCTCGTAAGACGACATATGTCATAGCGCGAGAAGTTTTCTTTTTTTTAAGAACGTTATACCTTTTGAGGGAAGCATTGGTTCATAACGGACTTACCTTTGCTAATTAGCTCCCCATTTGGAAGTGAGAAGATTACAGATTTCGACATCGTGGAAAATTTGCACGACATGTTTATTTTTAGGTATAATATGACAATTTTATTATTACATTTTGAAGTTTCTATTAGATTATGTTCTGATATGAATTTTGCCTGCTTTTGTCATACTTCTGACACCTTTGTATGGCTTATAACCTTCATGGAATAGTCGAAGACTATCGACTTTAAGACCAGAAACAGCATACATGTTGATTTGAAATTCTAATCCTATACTCATTCCAACTTCTGGATTTGATTCACTAGTACTAAAGGTACCAGATAATACAGGTGCTCTATCTCTTTGTGAAAGTTTACCAATCTCCCATCGAATAGACTATTCAAGGAATATTAAGAACATGAGCAGCTATTTTGATTGTATTTACACACACACACACACACACACACACACACACATATATATATATATATATATATATACATACCTTATTAACAGGATCATACATGTATTGCCCAGAATTACAAGTTGCATTGACACTGGTAGTACTCTTTGGCATAGGTAATGTGAGAACAATCTTTTCAATTGGTTTTCCGTCTGTTGATCTAGGATGAACAGTAATATCGAATCGACCTCCATTTTTAGTAGGCATAATTTGTGGTTTGATTTGTAATGGCATTGCTTGATATGGTGACAATGTAGCTCTAGTTATTTACTCACAATTAACATTAATCCTATCAATGAATTATGAAGCTAATAAACTACCTGTATGACATTAATTTGAATTGCCCATCTGGAGGAACAAAAGATAATACTTTCTCGCTATCCCATTTACGATATCTATCTCAAATTTTCAATAAATTGGCCATTAATAGTATTGCCTTTTTTTTTTTTTACCTCACGCAAGGATGGAAACTAACATCATCAATGACCTTTGCATTAACAAAATTCAATGACAAATCGGGCATACCACTTAATTTACTATTAGCTTGTACATTGCCATGAGCCTCACAAGATACAACTGTGCCATTACTAATGAATGCATTAGTATCTTATCATTATATTAAAATTCTTGGTTCCACTTACGCTGCAATGGTTGCATCGATTTCCTCAATGATATCAAAATAAATCTCATTTTGCGTATATTTAACACCAGCCTTTCTCCATGGTATATTCGACATACTTTGAGGAAACTTGGGCGCCACACTATAGATTAAAAACATCAATACCTGATTATTCAAATCCATTATATAATTTATCTTACCCTGCTGCTGCACCAACTGTAGTCATCATTTTATTCATAATTGTAGGTGGCATAATAATTTCCTTGAGTGCATTTGGTTCGGTTGTTAAGGGGTATCCATAATCCATCATTTCCTCCAATAACTTTCAAACACAAAAAATAAGCATATACGTCTTTCAATATATAGTCCATCAAGTTTGCATACCTGATATACAGTAACAAAATTTTCTCTAATAGATGATTCTGATACCTCACCCAGATAATCGGTCAAAATATCCATGATACGATGAATAAATTCGAACACTAGCATGGGGTCGACTATTTTTAAAAACATGTGTAAGTTTTTATGCAAAAATTCTTGTTATACTGATCTAAACCTTCTCTCTCGACTGGACATAACCAAGTTAAATCATCTCTTAATACGTTTAGTAGCCAATATTTGTTTGATTCCAACACAGGGGGAACATCGTCTCGAGTAAAAAAGGGCTCCTTCATCGATAAACCTTTGCCTCCATTATTATCTTCCATGGAACCAGGTAAAGAGTTTTTGAATTTGGTGCACTCGTCATTGAATACATCGACAATTTGTCTAGAAATAATGCCACGCCAGTGCTTTTCAATAATAATCTTGCTGTTTGTTTTGTCGAGTTAGATGAATAAAATGATATAGTCTTTTGCATTACTTACCCTTGATTATTGATCACAAAAAGTGAGTTGATCATCGTTTATTTAAAGTTATACGCGATTAATAAATAAGCAACAGAAAAAAAAAGAGAAGTTTGGCTTATGATTTTGCTGTTGAACTTTGCTGTGTAATCTTTCGGTTTCTTTGTAAAAACGTTCGAGTCACGGAAAATGAACATATACATTGAATAGCCGATGTTGTAAAATAAGGATGCAAGATGAAACGTAAAGTTAAAATGCATCACTTCAGAGTAGATGAGATATTAAAGATACTAATACCAGCAAATATTCGTAAATGAAACCTTTCAAAAAGCTCCTTTGATATAGATAAATTATAGAATTCAAAGCTCATTTAGTATGATCTAACAATTCAAACACTTTGATACAATGCTACACATAGCTTCCATGTAATCGCAAGCAAACCAATCACATATTTCAAGGTACTCAAGCCATCAAATACTAAGCAAGTCTACAGTATGCGAACTTGGCTATTTAAAGAATTCCTGAAAATTACGATTTTTTTAAGTGATATTTGTATATTGCGACATAATCAATAAGTTTCCCTGTCCAAATTTGCAACTGAGTATCCACTGATAGAGACTATAAATGTGTATTAAGTATGCAGGTTTGAAAAACTATGCTCTGTGAGCATTTCACATTGGGTTATTAACCTGAAAATATGCGACATTGACATTTATCATAAGACGGGCTGATGATCTGATGATACGTTTGATACTACTACTGTAGATAGAACCAGTCAATTTAATGTATGGACTTTGAATGCAAATACCGAGGAACCAGTTGTAAGTACTTAAATTGGTTCTGGTAAAGCACTGAATAAATTAGCTTGGTACAAAGAAGGAAAAAGGCGGCAATGGGTTCCAGTTATGGCCATGTTTATGTTTATGATATTGGAGAGGTAAGACTAAAACTCAATGTAAATCACCTCTAGCGCAATAATTATAACGTAAGACTATATTATCATCAAATAAACTACCACATAATATTAACATGTATAAAGGGTTACAGTAATAAGCTTGAATCAAGTGGTTACAGCATTGTAAATTCTTGAAAATTTCTCAAGTATTATAAAATCTCTTATTTTTAAGACTTGCAAGGCTTAGAAGCGGAATATTAATTTTAAAAATTATTCTTGTCCAGATCATCAATTTTGACATTTTTTAAATTTTTTTTTTTTTTTTGGCCTTCGTACCCGAAATGTCAATAAAGATTCTAAATATTTAGAAGTTAATTTTCGTACAGCTGAAGCCAGAGAGGCAGCTTTGAAAAAAGATTTTCAGTATGAAGGAAAGAAAGTCATTGTTAGTCGTACCTTTCCTAAGGACACTACCATTGTTAGGGTTAGCATTAGCAATTTACCTTACGATGATGAAGAGATCTTGAAGGCTGAAATGTCCAAAATCTTCGTTAAATACGGGGAGATTCTGGAAATGGGTCTACTTTGCACTACTCACAGCCATTTCTTTACTGGCCGAGGATTTGTTACCTTGAACCTTCTTCCGGGTAAATCTTATGAGAAATTGGTACCTCAAATTGACTCCTGGGAACCCAAGGAAACCTTGAAGCTTACTTTTACTGGCATGAAACCTATATGTAGTCGTTGCCATGTCACTGACCATGTTCTTGGCAACTGTCCAGTTATGGGCCAGAGACTTAAAAGTTGCTTTATCTGCAATAAAACCGATCATCTACAAGCTAAATGTCCAGATGCCTGGTGGAATAAGCGCAAGAAGTCTGCTAAATTGAATTCTCAACACACATCACCAAACCAAAAAGCTACCACAAAGACGGTAGTTGCACCCATTACTGTGCCTGATGAATCTAAGCCTGTGCATCAGGCATCCACTGAGAAGGAAGATACTTCAGCGGCATTAATAGTAGTTTCGGCGCCAGTTGCTCCAACATCAATTAGTTCAGTTCCAGAAGCAACCATTACCGAAGAAGATACTTCAGTCCCTCCTCAGGATTCACAAATAGTCTACGAGGATTCCAACAAGAGCATTGAAGCAGCAACTGACCATGATGAGATATCAAATCAGTCATCGGAAGAGAAGTCGGATGCTGAGATGTCAGATTCTGAAGGAGATGAGGATGATGATGAAATTGATGTGGATATGGCAGAAGCAGAAAAGGAGGCTAAAGCTACGAAAATTCCTCTAGAAGATGTGGTTAAAGCAATGAAATGTAAATTGAGGACTCATCTCAGGAAGCCGACGAAGATGAACGCTGCTAAGTCAAATGACAAAGATCTAGTACGACTTTCTACTCGATCTCGCACCGGTGGATCTGCTGTGATGAAGAAGCAATCTGCCAACCATGCTTCCCGTAAATAATTATTATGAGTGATCATAATAATTATTGTAAATCCTTAAATATCAAATTTGGATCACTTAATTGTCGATATCTACTCAAAATTAACAATCCTCAACTATCTGATTCCTTTATTCGGCATTTAAGGGGGCAAGATTTAGACATCTTTGCTTGCCAAGAAACCAATATTCCTTCTCTTAATTTCAACGATCGGATTGCAATGCTTAATCTAAAATTCCAATCCCTTCAAAGTATATGGTCATCAAAATGTGGATTACTCAACTTCAACAAAAATATTAATATGGAGAAGATTCACATATCTGATGATGATAGAATTATTTTAGCAAAGTTAACTGTACCTGCAGAACCAAATTTATTGCCCATTTATGTTCTCAATATTTATGCTCCTGCGGATTCACCTCAAAACAGAACCATTTTTTACAACAAGTTAATCGATCATATCAAATCCCTCGACTCTTATGCCGATATTTTGGAACGCCTAATTTTAGCTGGAGATTTTAACTTTCAATATGATCTACGTTTACCTGGTAATGCTCCAAGTAAACAACCTACAGCATTTGTCTCTTTCACGGATACTTTCCTCCATGATTGCAACAACAACTACAGCGATACTTTTTTTGTGACATTACCTACTTTTAGACGGGGTAAAGTCATCAAAACTCTTGACTACATTATGGTCGGTAGCCAACTGAAGGATTTATATTTTGACAATAACATCGAATATACATCCAATGCATGGACGGATCACGACTTATTGACAGTACGATTTCGTCTCCAGGTGTCTAACACTGGTAAAGGATTATGGCGGGCAAATCCAAACCTGGTTCACCACAAATCCTATGTTAAGAAAATCAATTCGGGTATTCGACACTTTATGCATAAAATTCTTGCTAATTCCTCAGATAGTAGCCAGATCAAGTGGGATCGTCTAAAAGGCTATATTAAGAAACTGACCAAAGCTTATTGCAGCAATCGCTCTTCTTGGCGTCGAGAGCGTCTCAAAGACCTCCAAAGTTCCAGGAACCATCTCATACGTCAATTAAAGGACGACCAAACGGCTCTCCAGGCTCAATTACCGCGTGTTGAACACTCCATCGCCCAACTTGAACATGAAATTGCTATAAATGCAACTCTGAAAGCTGGTAAACAATGGCTGGACAACAATGAAAATTCGGTCGGCTTTCTCAAACAGACTGCAGAACGTCGGTTGGCCCAGCGGAATTTTGACACCATAACACATCCAACATCCAACGTACCTTGCTCAACTACGATGGACAAGCTAGATGCTGTTCATTCCTTCTATAATGTCCTATATTCTCCTGAACCAACTCATAGATACTCAATGGACAAGTTGCTCCGAGGAATCCAGAACACTATTTCGGTGGACGACGCTGAATATATTATTTCTGGAATCGACATTGAAGACATTTTACAATCTGCCACTAGATGCCCCAAGGTCAGCAGCCCTGGACGAGACGGGCTACCTTACCCTATTCTTCGGTTAATCTTAGCCCATCCGGATTGTAAAGAATTGGTTATTGCTGTGTACAATGATGCCCTCAATATAGGGGTTTTTCCATCTTCCTGGCAGGAAACATGTATCGTTCTTCTTCCAAAGAAAGGCGACTTACGGAATCTTGCTAACTGGAGACCTATTTTGCTGATTAATACTGACTGCAAGGTCTTTACTAGGATTTTGAATTCACGGGTTATTGGTGCTGCCAACAAGGTTATTACTCAACATCAAGCTGGTTTTATGCCTAATCGATTCATCGGCGACCATGGTCTGGCACTGAAACTCCTTATGGAAGATGCCAAACTACATTCCAACCGAGCTATCAGTGTCGCGGTGGATAGTGCCAAAGCATATGATTATGTAAACGAAACCTACATCTGTAAAGTCCTCAGCAAGTTTGGATTTCCCTCAATCTTCATCCAGATTATTAAAAATTTGTTTTTCAAGAGTAAAATTGTCATCAATATGAACGGTTTCATGACTGATACGGTAGTTCAACAGCGCGGCCTCCGCCAAGGTGATTCCATTTCGCCGGTTCTCTTTAACTTTGCTTTGGAGCCACTGCTACTGGCTATCATCAATGATCGAACCATCAAAGGTTATTCCCTTAATACGAAGGCTGTCAATCCAAGCTGTCCTCTACAAGTGGTGGCACCTCCGCCTATCAAGTTACTGGCGTATGCTGATGATTTGTTAGTCATCGTCAATAATAATGAGGAACTGCAAGCAATTCAAGATCATATCTCTTGTTATGGTCGAGCGTCCAACGCCCGAGTCAATTATCACAAGTCAGTGGCATTTCCACTCTCTGGTAATAGGTCCTTGGTCCGTCCCGATTTGTTTCATCTTGCTCGTAGGCTCCAATTTCAATGGTATGATGCGTTTAGTCCATCATATATCAAATACCTTGGTTACCCTATCTGGTTCAGTAGTGATCAACGGGAAGCTTTCTGTCAGGAAACACTACAAACAATGCAGGCTTCCCTTGATAGGCATATGACACGAAACATTTCTGTTTATGGTCGAGCCCGAATGGTTAATTCACTCTTCCTTGCTCGCTTTTGGCATTTCTTACGGAATACAACTTTACCTCTTAGCTTCATCAAGAAGATCTCCTCTATGGTGTACCAATTCGTTTGCTACAAGATATTTCCTCCTATGAAGAAGGCAGTTATCTACTCCCCTAAGGAACTAGGTGGTCTGTCCGTCATTGATATTACGGTGCAACAACACATTTTACAACAACGATATGTGCGTGCCCTGCTTCTAGACAACAACGTCTCTCGCCCGATACCTAACTTTCTAATGCAGACGTTGTCCACGTTCATTCAAGTGAGCTATGGGGCTTCTCACCCCCACCTGCCACTGTTGTTTCGAAATTATCGTCTAGGCTCTCCTCTTTCTGGTTTACATTGCCTGCTTCCCCTTCTTCGTTCGGTGGACGCTTTCTTCGTTCAAGACTCTTGGGATACTTGTCAATTATCGTTGGAAACTATGTTACAATTACGTTTTACTGCATTATGCCAACAAGATACTACAGAACCCAGCATTACTCAACATAATCTGATCCGTCGAAAACCGGTGCATAACTTTTTAGAACCAAGTCGTCTTCAGGATTCCTTAGTCTTCAAGTCAAGAGCCCAGTGCTCCAATCCCGGCCTTCTGAACAAGATTACAAGAGCAATTAGTTCTGCTACTTTGCAGTTTACAACCAAGTTCCAGGTTTATCTGGTTCCTCCCTCTGGCCCAATACCTAGGGATATTTTGAATGGTGGCGTTGACTTTTCTCCGTACCTCTATCACAAACTAAACTACCAAGGCATAATGGTCTTGTCCATGACTAATACCCAGCTCCGTGATATGTATATGCGAGATCATCCTCCCATAAACCGATCTCAGGTGGATCTAAATCGACTCACGATGGCGTCTTTTCTCCACACTAAAATGCCTAGTGCAGCCCGTAACCTGTGGTTCAGGTTGATACATAACAAAGTCTCTTCCAAGGCAAATTTGGCTCATATCCTCCGTCTTCCTGATGAAATGTGCGTATACTGTGGATTGCGGGAAACAACCTCCCATATGCTGTTTACCTGTCCAGCTCACTATGAGATTTGGCGGAACTACTTCGCTTTGGTCTTCGTACCGTCTGAACCTCTCAATCCGGGTAAGCTCTACAAGGACGTAATGGCCCTCAATCTTGCTGATTACCGTCTCCTGGACTCACCTCTTCGGGTCTCAACTTTTGAAGCAGTTACTTGTGTGATTACAGCCATCTGGCGTGCCAAATGGCGCAATTATTTTGATTCAGTTGATTTTGACAATCAATCCGTTGTGGACCGTGCCATGATCAACTTGAGACATTTATCGTCTTTAAACTTTTGTAAATAGTTCTTTGCCTCCCCGAGACGGGTCACTTACTATTACACCCGCTCTCCTTTTTATTATAGTCCTATTAATTCCATTAATATTTCTTTTATTTTATGAGTTTATTCATTTTAAACCAGACTTTTAATCATTAATAAATCTTCATACTTACAAACAAAAAAAAAAAAAAAAATTAAATTTTTTTTTCTGATTTTGCAAATCTAGAGTTAATTATACTACCAATTATAAAAACAAAAAATACACACATATACAGAGTTTAGTGCTCTATTTGCTCAATAAAAAATGACAACCCGTTTTATTGCAAAATATTACATAAAAATCGTTTAATCAAAAAATCGTTTTTGGGCCAAAAATGCTAAGTTTCATTACTTAACATTTAATATTAAGCTTTTATAAAATACGTATTAGTCAGGGCTACAATTTTCTCTCATAATGTAGTATATTTAAACATTGATTTTGGTATCAAAATTTGATTTTTGTGTTTTTTGATCAAAATCATGAGTGTTGGTAAGGATAAAATGAGGCCCGAAAATGTCCGCTACAAAGTCTGAATTTTCAGACCGTACGTGGTTAAATATAAGAAAAGTAAAAAAAAACAAACGCATTTTCATTTAAAGCTTAGATATATACCATAGTATAAAAGACTTAGCCCTTCGATCGTGTTATGCTCGATTATGGCGTCGCTCTACGGGCTCGCTTTTGAATTTTTTTAATAAATCTATGATATGACAGACAGTTTTTCTAGTAGAAAAATGTATGTTTCTATGATAGCAGATATTGCCTATTTTGCTTAGTTTATGGGTTGATGTGCTGTAACGCTGCTTTTACATTGGCTGAAATGTGCAATTTAGCAGGGTTTTAGATGCGCTAAATAATGTAAAGCTTTAAAAAAAAAATTTTACGTGTGTTGTTTTTCTCTTTTTGTTTTCATCTTCCAAGGATGATATTATTCACCGTTTGATAAGGCATATCAGGCTATCAAGCTGGTATTCTTTTCTTATATCTGAATACGCATTCTAACATAAGTGGCTAATGTTTTTAAGATAGGTAGCAGTCGTTATACTAGAGGCTGATATTTTCATTTATAATTAACTGCATTTTAAGATCAAATAGCATTATTTACGACTGTGTTATTTGACGTATTTCTTGATTACCAGATCAAATCGAAGGCAATTGATTTATCGAGACTTTATAAATTAAAATCAACATAAAAAGTACCGTTTATTAGAATGAATTAGATATGGGTTTATATAGTTATTGGAATTGTGTGATAAGATTTAATGGACAGGGATCCATTAGATGTGACAATAGATATTATTATTAATGTGTATGGATATAACATGTTATGTTTCAGTTGTAATATTGCTATAAGTTATGTTTCATTAGTAGTTCCTGGGTGACAGGAACCAGTTACTGGATAGATAAGATCTGCTAGATTTGCCGGAGATCTTCTATATATCGAATGTTGTAATTCTGATAGATCAGCAATGATATTTATATCTACTCAATGAAAAGCTTAAACTGGCTACAAACTCACGAAATGTTCAAGAAAAGTGATAAAATTTCAAATGATATAGAAACAAAAAAAAAAAAGTATAATCTAATGTTTTGTATAATAATTGTAGTTTTGATCATAGCTACTGTATACTTGAAAATAAATCTTTTTACAGCTGACAATCGTAAACTAAATTAGTGAGTTTAAGGAAGGTTAATTTGTTTAAATTTTATGAGTGATAAAGTAAAATATGTAATCTTAGATTTGGCTTGCATATAAATTTAAGCAGTAAGTGTTATTCAAGTTTATGCTGGAGCAAAAACCATTGTTGCTGCAGATATTATAGCTATAAACATATTTACAAATGATGTTAATCGTAAATATATTGGCAGTTGCATGTATTGCTCTTCATCAACAACGTATTAAATTGTATTATTTATAATCTATATCATCAATAAAATCAAATGTAATTAAAAACCCATTAGTAGTCCAGTAAAAAATGCAATGGAATTTTGAGAACGGCACGATGCTCATCATATACAAACCAATTTGTGCCCATACGATCAGCTCATTATGCTCATGGTCAGATTTTATTATTATGCCCAAATAGGGATAATAATATGCTTATGGGCAATTCTACTATTATGCACACATGGGATTAATGTCATGCAAACGGACAGAATCTATAACTCTGGACATACGGGCTTTTCGTTATGCTCGTGTGCAGTTTCTTCATAGTGTTTTGTTGTGCCCATGTGCATCTTGTTATCTTTTTAGCCATTATTATTCAGTGGGCGCAACAACTCATCAGGCTATAGTGTGCAACCCACCTGGGCACAAAAAAATCATCTTGTGCAGCACAGGTTGGCCGTAGTGGCTTCTATATATAAATCCTTTAAATTTGTGATTTTATGGACTTTTTTTGAATCCGGTTATACCATTTTATACTTTTCAAGTTAAATCCGTTATTAGTGTCGTATATTTTCAGGATTGATAAATAGTACTTAAAAAAGAATACAATTATAAAAGAATGAGTAATTAATCAGTTCTTCAACTGTATAATAAAAACAAGATATCGTTTATTTAGATAAAAAAGTACGGCCTTTTATATTGATTTGGCATTGAGATCCTGAGATATAATTTAAGGCACTATTGAACCATTGGATCTGTTTGATAGTAATCTATGGATTGAAATGGATCAATCATAATTTAACCGTTCTTGCAGACCTTGTGAGTTGCCTTGTTTCAATGCTGCGCTAAATATGCTTGGATGTTGATTTGATAGCTACTTGATTGGTTAACTGTTGGGATGAAATAATGTGGTGTCATAATTGAGGTCAAAGCGTTCTTGGTAATTACTGGATTAAACTTGATACGCTAGGAGTTTCTTATATCCGTTATCAAGACTTGCACTTCAATACATGTCGTAGTCAATAGATTGTAAGATGTATTGATACTGTAAAAGGTGATAATGTATGATACTAGTAGGTAGAATACAACAATTAGGCTAATAGCGTTGTAGGTTGTATTTATGATTTACTTAAAATAAGCCTTTGAATAATTACTAGCAATACAGTCGAGCCTTAATTTTTGTATGAAATTTCGATACCTGCATCTTATAGCTGCTTGGAATATTTAAACAACCGCGTCCGGGCTGTCCGGTAATTTTTTATAGAAATTTAAAGCTTGGAAATGCCATTAAATGACCGCTTCTGGAGATTGTTCGGCTTTTTTTGGAAGAGTGACCATTGGCAAAAATATGACTCATAAACTATGTTGTATGCCACCAAGTCCCATATGTTATCACCTTCTACAGTATCAATACATTTTACAATCTATTGACTATGACATGTATTGAAGTCCAAAGTCTGGATATCGGATATAAGAAACTCCTAGAATACTAAGTATAATCCAATAATTACCAAGAACGCTTGGGCCTCAATCATGATACCATATTAATTCATCCCAGCGGTTAATTAATCAAGTAGCTATTATCAAATCAACATCCAAGCACATTTAGCGCAGCATTGAAACAAGGCAATTCACAAGCTCTGCGAGAACGGTTAAATTATGATTGATCCATTTCAATCCATAGATTACTATCAAACAGATCCAATGGTTTAATAGTGCCTTAAATTACATCTCAGGATCTCAATGTCAAATCAATATAAAAGGCCGTACTTTTACATCTAAATAAACGATATCTTGTTTTTATTATACAGTTGAAGAACTAATTTATCACTCATTCTCTTTTGATTGTATTCTTTTTTAAGTATTATTCCTCAAAGCTGAAAATACACGACAAGTATAAACCTTTTGCAATTCTGTGAATCAGAGCTAGGAGTACCTGGCATTGCAACGGAAGTCATTTGGATTCATATTCGTTGAGAAAAACTGATGTGTTTGCTGATCTTAGTAGGTGTAAGTAGCAGGTAACCAACTTGTTACTCGAACTGGCTGAACATACAATGACCCATGGATGCTGATACTAGTTTTGGTGTCGAGCTGGGTTTTGCTAGCCAAATTTACTAGTATGCATATTGTATGCCTTAATGAAAAAGAAAAAAATTGTATGCAAAACTTATTAAGAAAAAAAAGGAGGATCATATTCCATGAGAAGTAAGGGTCATCGGAGATTCTCTTTCGAAATTCATATCCTAATACCGAAGGGCTTCCCCTTTGGCGGGTTTGAACTCACGAATATGTGTGTCGCACTCAATTTGTAGCGCATGCGCTACCCGTTAAGCTTGTCACTCTCCTTTGGTCTACAGTTTTAATCTCCGTACATGGAACATGTATTTGTCAGTTTTTTGCTATTTAGGAAATGCAGCAAATTAAGGTGTATTTTTTTCTTTTTGGAAATGATAATAGAGATTTCCAGAAATTGGTAGTAGAAATCATTAGAAAAAAATGCCAATTTGTGATGGATATAAACAAACCTCAATGTTAGTACATTAATATTAAGCTGTATAACACAAAAATTGAATATGGATGAATATAAAACAATATTTGCCAAAATGGGAGTCAGCGTAACATGAGCTACAACGCACAGAAACTCAAGTGATATTCAACAGATGTGGCTGCATTGGAAAATTCAATTTTTAGGTGTAGAAACACCTAGAATTATACTGGAAAACCAAAGTACGCATTATTCATCAAACTAAAGACAGACGCCAACTTTCCAATCCACCAGTGTTAAATGCAGATATCAATTATATAATCTCTACCAATGCAAAATAGTAGTATTATATACTGTAGGAATCAATCAGTTTTATAATTATTATAATCAATGGTAATAATAATAATAATAATAATAATAATAATAATAATAATAATAATAATAATAATAATAATAATAATAGGATCCAGTTTTTAAAGTGATAACAAAAAACTACCAACAGTATACCAGTAGATTTTAATTTAATACACTATTGTTCAATATGATCGAATATCAATGAATCAGAGAAAATACAACTGGTAACTAAAACACTGATACTCAATGTAAAACGAGGTCAAAATTGATAAAAGGTGCTTTCATTGTGTGGTGAAAATTGCGACATTTTGATGTATAGAAATTACAGGACCAAGATGTTGTGTTTGCTTCAGGATTTTCAAAAGGGTTCAAAAGCATTCTTTATTAAACTCAACTAGATGTTGAATACTCACCATATGCGATTAGTAGTATCATTTTGTCTTTTATTTAATTGCTGTATTATTATTAAAAATCAAGCTTTTCATATCTTATAACAAGGACAGTGGAATGTTTCTGATTTCAAATTGATATTTATCATAAGACGGGCTGATGATACGTTTGATACTACTGTAGATGGAACCAGTCAATTTAATTTATGGAATTTGAATGAAAATACCAAGGAACCATTTGTAAATACTTAAGTTGGTTCTGGTAAAGCATTGAATAAATTAGCTTGGTACAAAGAAGGAAAAAGGCGGCAATGGGTTCCAGTTATGGCCATGTTTATGTTTATGATATTGGAGAGGTAAGACTAAAACTCAATGTAAATCACCTCTAGCGCAATAATTATAACGTAAGACTATATTATCATCAAATAAACTACCACATAATATTAACATGTATAAAGGGTTACAGTAATAAGCTTGAATCAAGTGGTTACAGCATTGTAAATTCTTGAAAATTTCTCAAGTATTATAAAATCTCTTATTTTTAAGACTTGCAAGGCTTAGAAGCGGAATATTAATTTTAAAAATTATTCTTGTCCAGATCATCAATTTTGACATTTTTTAAATTTTTTTTTTCTGATTTTGCAAATCTAGAGTTAATTATACTACCAATTATAAAAACAAAAAATACACACATATACAGAGTTTAGCGCTCTATTTGCTCAATAAAAAATGACAACCCGTTTTATTGCAAAATATTACATAAAAATCGTTTAATCAAAAAATCGTTTTTGGGCCAAAAATGCTAAGTTTCATTACTTAACATTTAATATTAAGCTTTTATAAAATACGTATTAGTCAGGGCTACAATTTTCTCTCATAATGTAGTATATTTAAACGTTGAATTTGGTATCAAAATTTGATTTTTGTGTTTTTTGATCAAAATCATGAGTGTTGGTAAGGATAAAATGAGGCCCGAAAATGTCCGCTACAAAGTCTGAATTTTCAGACCGTACGTGGTTAAATATAAGAAAAGTTAAAAAAAAAACGCATTTTTATTTAAACCTTGGATATATACCATAATCTAAGAGCCTTAGTTGTGTATTACATCCATTTAGATATCCATTTTATCTGGTGTCTAACTTGAATTACCGCTGGGATAAACCAGGAATCACTTTGATTTGACATGTCTGATTGATACAGCAAGTAATCTTATAACCGAGATGTGGATCCTAGCAAATTATAATTATTGACCTGAATCATAAATACACCATTATTCAATATGGCCTGATTTCATTCATGATAAAATCAGGACCTAAAGATATTGGGTAGATTATGAAAATGGCATGTTCCTATTTGTTCTCATTAATTTATAATATAAATTAGAAATTGTGTATAAATAGAAGGACATCTTCCTTTCAAAGAAGAGTCAATTAAGTTCTACTTGAGAATAAAAGCCTAACGTTATCTAGTCGAATTCCTAATGTTTTTTTATTCTTTTTTTCCGTGAATATCTCTACCTGTTCCACATTAGTCGTTCGATCTTGCTATGCTCAATTACGGCGTCGCCCTACAGGCTCACTTTTGAAATTTTTTAATGAATATATGATATGACAGACGGTTTTTCTAGTAATGGAAGAATGTATGTTTCTATGATAGCATATTTTGCCTATTTTGTATATTAGTTTATGGTTCATGCGCTGTAATAATGCTGCCTTTACATTGACTGAAATGTGCAATTTAACAGGGTTTTAATTGTACTAAATAATGTAAAGCCTTGAAAATTCTTTTCTACGCGAGTAATTTTTCTCTTTTTGTTGTTTTCATATTCCAAGGATATCATTTACCGTTTGGTAAGGCATATCAGGCTATCAAGCTAGTATTCTTCTCATTTATCTGAACATGCATCATGCCAACACAAGAGACTAATATTGTTTTTAATATAGTTGGTAGCAGTCTACTATATTAGAGACTGATATTTTCATTTACCCGCATTCTAAGATCAAATATCATTATTTACTACTCTATTGTTGGACGTATTTCTTGATTACCAGATTAAATTGAAGGCAATAATGATATTTATATCTACACAATCAAAAGCTAAAACTGGCTACAAACCTACGAAATGTTCCAGAAAATGATAAAATTTCAAATGATATAGAAACAAAAAAAAAGAATAATCTAATGTTTTGTCTAATAACCATCATAGTTTTAATCGTTGCTACTGCATACTTGAAAACAAATCTTTTCACAGCTGACAATCGTAAACTAAAATAGTAATTTTAAAGAAGGTTAACTTGTTTAAATCTTATGTGTGGTAAAGTAACATCTATAACATTAGATTTGGCTTGCATATAAATTTAAGCAGTAAGCGTTATTTAAGTTCATGCTCGAGCAAAAACCATCATTGTTACTGTAAATATTATAGCTGCAAACATATTTACAAATGATGATACTGTAATCGTAAATATATTGGCTCTTGCATGTATTGCTCTACTTCAACAACGTATTGAATTGTATTATTGTTTATATAATCTATATTAATAAAAGCAAATGTAATCTAAAAACTCATTCCAGTAAAAAATGGTGGAGTGAACTAAGCTAGATTCCCATCATAAAATACCTAAATTAAATGTCATCTCATTTGAAACCATACTATCAAAGATAAGACTATATAGTAAATAGACAATTGCATGAAGATAGCAAGGGTATAATACTCAAATAAGAGATGCTAAAATACAAAAGTAATGTGGGATATCCCAAATAAAAAATACAAAAAGTACATGCTTATCAAGTAGAACAAGTAAGGGCTGTTCTGAAAGCATGATTGACAAACTATATTTAAAACACCGTTCTTGATCCACCAAATCAATAACCCAACAACCCAACAACCCAACATTTATACTCAAAATTAATGGAATCGTTGACAATTGCAATGCAATTGCAAGATAGTAAATAATTCCTAAATAATATAAATAGAGACGTAGAACAACCATTTTATTGCTCATTATCCATATTTTAATAAAGAAGGATTTTAACAGTATTCTTTATCGCTTTTTACACCCATATTTTACTGCAAATGAAATGGAATTTTGAGAACGGTACGATACTCATGTACAAACCAATTTGTGCCCATACGATCAGTTTATTATTATGCTCATGATCAGATTTTATTATTATGTACAAATAGGGATACTGATATGCTGCTTATGGGCAATAATTCTACTATTAATGCACACATGGGATTAATGTTATGCACACGGACAGAATCTATAATTCTGCGCATATGGGCTTAGCGTTGTGCTCGTGTGCAGTTTCTTTTGTTGTGCCCATGATGTATATATTGTTATGTTTTTAACCATATTAAGCGAGCACAACTCATCAGGCCATAGTGTGCAACCCACCTGGACACAACAAAATCATTTTGTGCAGCACAGGTCGGCCGTAGTGCTTTTATATATAAATCCTTTAAATTTGTGATCTTACGAACTTTTTTTGAATCCGGTTGTATCATCTGATACTTTTCAAATAAAATCCGTTATTAAGCTAATAATGTTGTAGGTTGTATTTATGCTTTACTTAAAATAAGCCTTTGGATAATTACTAGCAATACAGTTGAACCTTAATTTTTGTATGAAATCTCGATACCTGCATCTTATAGCTGCTTGGAATATTTAAACAACCGCATCCGGGCTGTCCGGTAATTTTTTCTAGAAATTTAAAGCTTGGAAATGCCATTAAATGACCGCTTCTGGAGATTGTTCGGCTTTTTTTGGAAGAGTGACCATTGGCAAAAATATGAATCATATACTACGTTGTATGCCACCAAGTACTGTACCATATGTTATCGCCTTCTACAGTATCAATACATCTTATAATCTATTGACTATGACATGTATGGAAGTGCAAAGTCTTGATATCGGATATAAGAAGCTCCTAGCGTGCCAAGTTTAATACAGTAATTACCAAGGACGCTTGAACCTCAATTATGACACCATATTATTATTTTATCTCAGCGGTTAATCAATCAAGTACCTATCAAATCAACATCCAAGCACATTTAGCGCAGCATTGAAGCAAGACAACTCACAAGCTCTGCAAGAACGGTTAAATTATGATTGATCCATTTCAATCTATAGATTACTATCAAACATATCTAATGGTTCAATAGTGCCTTAAATTATATCTCAGGACCTCAATGCCAAATCAATATAAAAGGCCATACTTTTATATCTAAATAAACGATATCTCGTTTTTATTATACAGTTGAAGAACTGATTAATTACTCATTCTCTTTTAATTGTATTATTTTTAAGTATTATTTATCAAACCTAAAAATATACGACACAGTAGCTGGTTCTTGTCATCTAGGAACTAGAAACTAGTAATAAAACAAAGCTTATAGTATAGCGTTATTACCACTGAAACATAACATGCTGTATAATATCCATACACATTTATCAATTAATAATAATTTCTATTGTTACATCTAATGAACAGGGGTCAATTAGACCTTATCGCACAGTCCCAATAACTATATAAACTCATATTTAATTTATTCTAATAAATGGTAGTACTTTTTGTGTTGATTTTAATTTACAAAGTCTCGATAAATCATTGTTGTTCAAACTTACGGAATTCATAATGACCCATAGAAGTTGGTGTCTGAAATATTTGTAATACCTATTTATATCTTTATTCATCACGAAGAGTCGCAGATTATTTGGATCAGTATTCATAGAAGAGATCTTATTTAAATTGTTTTCAATAAAAGTGCGTAGTAAGTAGTAAGCTATTGATACACTTTGGAGATGATTTTCTCGACATACAGTAGGTTGTGGAAGTTGTCCTTTGAGATCAGCGTGTCAAAGATGTATCCTTATGTTGTATCCACAAGTCTGTGTACATTCCTTGATTAAGACTACGATATAGTTTGATATGACAAGTTCTACATTGCTATGTATTAATGTTATAATTCTCAGTTTATACTGTATGTTGTATAATTATCACCTTCTACTATCTATACACACTACCTTTGGTTACACTCTATGAATCTCCTTATTAATTTATAATGTCACTTCAAGCAGTCATTATCTACTAGTCTGTCATTAGTATATAAACCACATCTCATGAATAAAAGAATAAGGATTAGTTTAGTTTTTCCCTTAGTTTGACCCACAGTTGGAAAGCTGACATTTATCAAGACTTTACTTTGTTTTATTATTTTTAATTATTCTAGCATATCAGATATATGTTAGAATAAAACACTGTACGTATTGAGGAATGTGAAACTAGTATGTGTCACCTAGACGTGATTGTATATATATATATAAATAGACACATTTTAGATTAGTCATATAATTACAAAATGTGAATATAAAAGAAGATGTTTCGATCTTGTAATAATAAAGTTCTTTAGTTTTAGTGTGCTCTTTCATTTTAGAACAGTTTTCCTTTATTTTAAGTTACTTTGAGTTTTTTGCCTTAGTAAAAAATATTGATTTTTTATCGAGATAATCAAAATAATAGTCCATATCACAGCTTAAAATCTACCATAACGGGGTTCCAAAATTAATTTGAAAAATGAACGAAAAATGATTCAAAAAACAAAATTGCTTAAATGTTCATGAACTGCAAAGTAAGTAGACCTAGTGCATTAAATGGTTTTTGTACACTTTTAAATTCTGCATCTATCTAAATAAAGTTTAAAAAAATGTTTCACGTAAAAGTTTGCGCAAGATGCAATTGAAGTTTTGAAGGTTTTTTGACAGTACAGGACACCTTTTATAAGCATATTTCAAATTCAAATAATGGAAATTATGCATAGCAAAATTATCTATTGATTGAGCTATTATTTAACCTTTTAGCTGCATTTTTCGTAGAGAAAACAAGATTTTTGTCCAATTTTTTTTTTTGATATTTAGAATTTGGAATGAGGGTATACAAGGGGAAAATTGAGGTTAGAAATGAGGGTATTTCTTTGTACGCATTTTTGAGGATATCTCCACGAGAACTCAATATTTTTAAAGAATTTAAATTGGGCCTAAGAGAGCTCAACGAGCTTGGTGACATGAATTTTAAAAAAATGCTGCTTGATTTAACGAATATTTTGAAATCTACTACAGAAATTTCAAAAAAAAAGAAAAAAAAAATAAAAATGCTCAGAACTTTTTCATACTAAAATATATTATAGAGCACTTCAAATAAAGTAAGTTTTATAATCAAAAAGTATTAATATAGCTTAAATTTCGTAGAGATATGAAGGCTCGAAGTTGTCAATTTCTAGCGGTGAGATACCTGTAAAAATCTGAAACATTAGTATTTAAAACGTTATACCAACTGCAAAAAATAAGATATTTCCGGATACTTGTTTTTAGATTAAAGCTGAACATCTCAGGCACATGGGCACATAATTTTTTCTTGGCGTTATTTAGTGAAAAAAAAGTAGAGCAGAGATGAAAAGTGAGATTCAGTTTCAAGGAAAAAGCAGTGAAATTTACATGTTTTTAAGCTTTTCGTGAGATATAGAATAAATTTAGAAATAGGTAGCATAATGCCACCCATTTATATCTATTTAGCAATGTCGAAGTCGTATCCTAAAAGCCTTTAATGCGGGTTTGTTATAGAAAAAGGGGCATGTTTCGATTTTGGAGACTGAAGACTTTGAAAATTCAATGGAATCCACTTTAACGTGTGGTGAGTAACTTTCCCAAGATCGATGATTCAAGATACCACAGAGAGCCAATGATTTGCCAACTATAAAGTGGTATAAACAAACAAATCAAGTTGCAATTTAGTGAAATGTTAAAATTTTTGTATGTATATATATAGAAAATTGAAGTAGAGTTTTGAGTCAAGATCAATTTCAGGCATTTTCCGATGTTTTTTTTTCTTGGTTTTATATATTCGATACACGGTATTTATATTGTAATGTGCAAACACATCTACTACGAATATGTGAATTTTAACACTGGGTTTCGAATAGAAACCATCCTCTGATTTGACAGAATTATTCCAAATAACAGCATCTCATGTTATTGATGGGTTGAAGTGTGCTATATATCAGGGCATTCTATAGGCACTAGACAACGACTGATATGATTTCAGGTATTGAAGCGCTTTAAGTTTCTTATACACCAAAAATAAATTCGTAGTTCAATGTATCAGATAATGGGTTTTCAAAGCCAACCATATGTTTTATCAATTATTTTTGCCATGATTTCTTCTTCATCCTACAGCTGCGGGTCAAATGTACTGTTTCTTCTGCTTGGTGACTCCTTTCATCTTAATAAGGCGATTTGTGAATCCTTCATTGTGGTTAAATCTACCTTATTTGCCAAAAAAAAAGCTTTTTTTTTGTTTATCATTTGTAAAGAATAGTTCGAGATATCTTTGTTTGACTATCGTGCTTCATTATTAAAAAACTTTTACTAACTTAATCAGTTGCATGCACATGAATACTATAAAATGCCTGGTACAACAACGACACCGCCTCCACAATCTTCATTAGAAACTGAAAATAATAGCGAACAACCCTCCGAAGAGTCTTTGAATATAGATAAAAATGAAGAGTAATGTATAGAGCCATTAAAAAGCTTTTGATTTAAATTAACACTTGTGTTCTAGCTATCAATCAGTCTTACAAGCTTTACAAGTTTTAAAACAGCAATTGACAATCGCTACCAAAGATGTACAGGTCCTTGGAACACTAAAATCTGAAGCACTTGAGGATCCTTACTTATTTATAAATAATCTTAGAAGAAAAGTAAGTTGAACATCAGTTTACTGAATGTTATTTTTTTTTCTGAGAAAATTGATCGTTTTTGTTGTAGAAATCGAAAAAGAATTTGCCTAAATTGCAGAAAGTAGTTGCTGTGCCCGATATTAATTGGAGTAAATACCGCTTTTTGCCTGAATCAAGAATCGTGCAACAGCAAGCTGCTTTAAATGATTTAATTTTGCAAGCCAAAAAATCAGCTTATTGCGTAAAATTATATAAGACGCTTACTTTTTTATTGAATCAAGTATTGATATATATATATATATTTTATTTGTAGAATATTTTGGATACAGCAGTAGAATATACCTCCAACCCTACTACACCTGTCGCTGCAAAAAGTCTTCAACAAGAGTTAATAAAGGCAACACAAGCCATACATCAAATTCCCTCACGTGCCAATTCCGTTTCAGATTTTTCTGAGGATGAAGATGACACAGAAAGTGTAGCAACCAAAACAACGCCTAGATCAAAGACAACGCCTAGATCGATACGTGGTATTGTTTCCTCCACTGAAAGGAAAATTGTTTCTGGTAAAGGCAAAGGAAAAAGAAGAACATCAACCATTCAGACAGGAAGAGACTTGCAGGCAAGTTCTATAGAAATGTCTGAAACAGAAAGGTAATATGCAGCTACAAGAAAAAATTGAATTGCATAGCTAAATACATGCCACATTAGTCCCATCATATCTAGACTTCAATCAATTGAACCTCGTACGCCCGATGAATATACACCCATTGCAGAAACAAACTCTGTAAGTTTATAAAGAATTGCTCTAAATTCATTATATTGATTGCAAGTAGGATGACCCATCTCGGACGCCGACATTTAAACAACCTTGGTCAGATCAAGAGCAGGTAGTTTTATACAATAAAAAATGAAAAACATCTCGAGATATTTCTGACATTTGCTATTTTATTAGGAGCGTTTACAAGAATTGTTAATCACATTTCCAGATGAACCTGTTCAAGCTCAAAGATTTAACAAGATTTCCAAAGCATTGGGAACCCGTACACCACGACAAGTGGCAAGTAGAGTTCAAAAGTATTTTATAAAATTGGCCAAAATGGGTTTACCTGTTCCTGGTAGAATTACTATTCCAGTAAGTATGCATTCAATCAACCTTCCTAAAACTGTATTAATATATATATATATATATACTATTAGCCTTCTTGTATGCCTAAAGGTGACAATGTGGTGAAAAAGGTCAAGTCTAAACCGAAACCAAAAAACCAAGGACGAATCACTAAACCGTCTGCACCTCCTCCTGCATTACGTACATCGGGGAATGGTTATAATACTGCCGTATCTGGAGGCATAACCACTTCAAGAATCTCTGGCGCATATTATGGCAATATTTCAGGTCCTCCAGCTATTTATATGTCGGATGATGAGGAAGATTCTAATGTGAAGGAGATGATGCGAAATGTAACTTAGGTTTTATTTTATCTATCATTGAATTAGTATACTAATTTTGATTGTTTAGGCGACTACTGGAGCAACAGAAGTGAGTGATTTAGTCGTTCATGAAGGATTTGCTGTAAGATATTATTATTTGATTCAATAATTTATACTAATTTCCCAATCATAGTGTGATTCTTGCGGAGCAGAGCCTATTGTAGGTGTTTTATATAAATGTACCATGTGTGATGTAAGTGAAGAAGTTGATTTATGTGGTAATTGTATGGAAAAAGGCACATTTGCAAATGGTAGGTTACAATGACAATCGTTTTTTGTTAATATATATTAATTTTTCCTTCAGACCATCATACACTAGATCATACATTCGAAGCAGTGCGAACCGCCAACCCACTACCTTATTATGCTGATGATGACTACAAATCACCTGAGCATTTAGGAGAGTATAGCTACTTGGGTTTTTAGTGCAAAAACTAGATTTTGCTGTATAATTATAACATATAAATTAATAAATAAATGATACTTATCGAGATAATTAAGTTATAAAAACAGTTGTTTTATGAGTTATGCTCTTTTAAAATATATCTGAAATGTAAAGGTAATTTTCTAATCGAGATGCGTGGTTGGATCATGAATTGTATTTGTTGTGATAGCAACCTTCTTCAAGAAATTTCCAGAGAATGGCGTGTAATATATTTACTATCAACAGTTCATAGAACTATTATAGCACAATGTAATTATATTCATTCTTGTTTTGTTTTGAAAATGTTTTTAATTTTATTTATAATACAAATGAAAAGAAAGGAATGATATGATTATGATTGTAAAAAAAAAAAAAAAAAAAAAAGGCGAGTTTCTGTTGTTGAGGAGGGGTATTATTTACAAATAAGAAATGTGATTTATATATAAGGTAGTGGATAACAAGTGAGAAAAAAGACGTGAGGGGAGAGTATTTACTGTTTCTTTAAACTTGAATTGTTTGTATGATGATGATCACGATTCATGGCATCAATACCTTTTTCGCAAACCAAAATGGATTGAACCCATTCATTTTGCAAGACTTGTTCAGCAGTGATACGAGTTTCAGGATTTGGATCCAGCATGCTATAAATTAATCCACGCATTGGATCAGGAAACTTTTTGAAGTTTGGAAATGTTCGAGTAGTAGTATGACGAAGGTAATTTCGAAACTCACGATCTGATTTCTTGTCAGCACGAATCCAAGCATGGCCACCGCGCCACATGGAATACATAACAATACCGGCAGACCATATATCTGCATTAGCGCCCCAGTATTCATGATCCTTTGTAAAGGCCTCCGGAGCAATGTAAGGTTCAGAGCCCACCAAACCATGGCTCTTGCGCCCCGTCTTTTCCCAAGCACATCGAAAGACATCCGAGACACCAAAGTCAGTGATTTTTAATTTACCATCCAAAGTCAATAAAAGGTTTTCAGGCTTAATATCACGATGAGCCACACCCACAGAATGAAGATAAGCTAAACCTTGCATCATTTGTTTGAAGCAACAAGTCAGTTCTATATCAGTCATGTGCTCCGACATAATGACAGAAAACAAATCACCACCAGGACAATATTCCATCACTGTACAGTAACGACTTTGATCGTCCAGCACTAAGTCGATTGTTTCGACTATATTAGCATGACGAAACGTAGAGGAAATACAGAATTCGCTAGTCAACTTTTTCATGTATTCTTTTTCGGATTCAGTCTTGTTGCGCTTACGAAATTGCTTGATGGCATACAGCTTGGAAGATTTATTGCCCTGTGAGGATGATGGAATCATCTTTTTACTGCGACAAACAGAGATAATGGCAGTTGAACCTTTGCCGAGTCTTTTATAACATTCACCATATTCCCGAAGATTAGTTGTATTTAAACGATGTATTTTACTACTAGTGCTAGCAGATGCAGAATCACTGATAGAGTCGTTACTCTTCATAGTTGTTAGCGTTTGTCTTGAAGGGGATGGAGATAACTGAACAGGTGTGCTACCAGAGGAAATGTCATCAATTGATTTAGCTTGCTGTGTTTGTTTCAAATGTTGGTCCGATCTTGATTGTTGCTGAGATTGATGATGAATATGTAATTGCTTCAACAACCAGTTTTTACCATCTTCAAATGTTGTGTCCGCCGAAGATGCTACTGAGGATGAATCTCTTGAATTTCTTCGACTAGTTTGAGTTGAACAGATCCTAGAATTGGGCTTTCCATGAGACTTTTGCTGGGACAAGTGAAAAATGTTTGATAAATGAACCATTGTGATTGAAAAAAATGAGATAGAGTTTTCTGTTGGTAATTTCCTATGGGGGGAAAAGATAAGAGTGTAAAATTGCTTTCTTTTATATGTAAAAAAGAAATGGTTTCAATTCTTTCTCTTTTTTTTCTTTTCTTCTGATTTGCTTACGAATGTCAAGGTAGGATATTGTTTAAAATTTTTTTCAGATTTTTGACAAAAAGAAAGGAAATTGCAAGATCCAAATGGCAGGTATTTATATCAAATTACTCGGCGTACAGAAAAAAATTTACCATCTTACCCTATAATCCCTTGGGCAGAAAAGCCTCAATATCAATATAAAAAGGAACTTTTTTTTTTTTGATCGGAGACAACGCCTTCAGATGGCAATCATTCATAATCCAAGCAGTTGATAGCCAATCAAGCAGGTTTCATATATCAGTAATTCTTCAGCGTTTTCGACTCGGGCCTTTTTTTTTTATAGAATGTTTAATGTGTACAAACACCCTAAACTTTTGGGATTCTTTTTTCCTAAAATGGATAATTTTTGTAGAACGTATGTTCAGATTGAAAGTAATTTACTCATAGAGATGCAATAATTACCTTTAACAATTCAGCAACATTTAGTAGGCTTTTCCGTATATTTTTCACCTGTGTATATTAAAAATCCAAAAATCGAAACAGTGGGAATGATATCACTATTAGTCATTTGAAAAGTACGTAGATCTTATCATGTAATTAATCGTCCCTAAAACTTCTATTTGCCATCTTTATACAAATTATCAAAAAACAAAATTATCAAGCAATCATTACATACAAATAGCTAGAACTATGTATAATAGTCTTTTTGAATTTTATAAGCGGAAAACAATTACACAATTAGTTTATGGCCTTTATTTCTTTTTTTTTTTCTCTTTTTATTACGAATTAATCAGATTAGAGCTATATATTTACTCGAATCTTGTTAAAAATTTCATAATTTATTAGAAGAATCTAATTGAGAAGTAGTGAGAATAAAGCAACTGTGTACAAACGGAGCACGTGCAGTGCAGCACAATGGCTTATGGACGGTGTATTAATTTCATCGTTTCGCATATTAAACCCAGTATCAAAATTTGCATAGCTTAAAGGTACATTTCTGATTCTTGGAGCTACACTCTCCAATAGAATTGTTAAAGGTTAAAGAAACAAAGCATATTCCGAAACTATTTTACGCTCCTAGGCTTAGCTATTAAATTTATGCAGAATATTGCGCAATGATTTAGGAAAATGCTGCGTAATTTCAATGTTTAAGTATTAGAGTTTCAAATGAGTTCACAATACACTGTGAAGGTTACATATACTCGGTTTTGAGGCCTCTGCTGACCTGGGGTATTTGCGATTTGACAAGTTGTATCTGTTATAAATGTTTAATTCTATAAATCAGATATATGAAAACAGGAATGAGTACTAATAATAAAGCTTTGGCTTGAAAACCGTTACTTGTAAACTAGGCTTAGTAACAGAAATATTGCTAGATCTACTTGCTGTATAATATATCAGAATGATAAATTGCATGCAAACGATATAAAATGAGCGATGTATTGGAAGTACTAGAGTAGCCTTTGTTGCTATGATGTACTGAGATTAAGCCTTTGCCATTGAATTTGGAGTTGACCAGCTACACTCTATAATTAATGGACTTTACACTATGAAGAAAAAAATCTCTTAATTATCTTAATTGTGCCATATCAAGACGAAATTCAAAAAAAAAAATAAGCAGTGGAAATTTTCTTACTTTCCTTAATATGGCACAATTAAGGGAATTAAGAGATTTTTTTCTTCATAGTGTTATTAACTTGCTCTTATATATACTATATACTCAATAAGTTAAGACGGATTTTGATATTTCTTTTGTAGGTGTATCTTTTGCTCGAGTAAAATTTGAATTTCAAAAAATTGAATTTTCATAGTTTTCAATTTTTCAAAATCAGAGCGTGCCCTTTTTTCTATAACTAACCTCATACTAAACGCTTTTTAGGATATACCTTAGATGCTGCTAAACAGATATAAATTGAGCGCATTATAATATCTATTCCTAAATTTATTTTATATCTCTCGAAAGACTCAAAAACAGGTAAAACCTTCTGCTTTTCCCTTGAAAAATGGGTCTAACTTTTCATCTCTGTTCTACTTTTTTTTTTTACTAAATGACACAAAACCAAAATTATATGTCAACGTACCCGAGATGTTCAACTTTAATCTAAAAATGCATATCCAAAAATATCCTATTTCTAGCAGTTGGTATAATATTTTTAGTATTAATGTTTCAGATTTTTACAGGTATTTCACTGCTAAAGACTAAAAACTTTGTACCTTAATATCTCTGAAAACAATTAAGCTATACTGACACTCTTTAATAATAAAACTTACTTGTTTTGAAGTGCTCTATAACATATTTTATTATAAAAAAATTCTTAGCACTTTTTTTTTTATTCCATTTTTTTGACATTTTTGTTGTAGATTACGAAATATTCGTTGAATTGAGTAGCATTTTTTTTTACATTCATAACATTGAGCTCATTGAGCTCTACTGGACCCAATTTAGTTCTTTTTAAAATATTGATTTTCCGTGGAGATATCCTCAAAAATGTGTTCAAAAGAATTAGTGTCATATTCTGCTTCAATTTTCCCTTGTATACCCTCATCCAAAATTCTGAATTTGAAAAAAAAATTGACAAAAATCTTGTTTTCTCAACAAAAAATAACGCTAGAAGATTTAGCAATAGCTCGATTGATAGATTATTTTTGTACGCATTATCTCCATTACTTATATTTGAAGCATACTTATAAAAAACGATGTGTATTTTCAAAAAACCTCCAAAATTTCAATTGCATTTTACGCAAAATTTAATGTGAAACATTTACCTAAATTTTATTTAGATGGATGCAGAATTCAAAACTGTATGAAAACTATTTAATAAGCTAGGTCTATTTACTTTGCAGTTTATGAGCTTTTAAACACTTTTGTTTTTTTAATCGTTTTCTGATCGTTTTCTGATCGTTTTAACAAATCGATTTTGGAACTCAGTTAACATAGATTTCAAGCTGTAATTTGGATTATTATTTTGGCTATCTCGGCGAAAAATCAATATTTTTCGCTGAAACAAGAAAAATAGAGTAATTTTCAGCTGGATCTATCTTCTTGCGAGTACAAAAATTCGAAATTTCGATTTTGGTGCTTAATTTTTATATTCTGGTATTAGCTCTTCTTTTCGGACAGATATCAATGGCTAAGTATAAAAGACGAGCCGAGCCTAGGACGAGCTTGACCAAAGCTCGCCACAACGAGCCGAGCTTTGTATCACTCGAGCTCGAGCCGAGCTTTAATAAAAGCTCGTTTGACAAAGACGAGTTTTTGACTTTTTTTTAAAAAGCTCGTTTGAGAAAGACGAGCTTTTGACTTCTTTTCAAAAAGTTCAAATTTAAATAATAATTAGTAAATGCTATGACATTATTACTTTAGATAATTGTCAATTGACATTCATAAGTTTGCTTTACTTTAGATATTTGTCACTGGAAAGGTAAAATAAAGCTCGCATTGAGATGATGAGTTTTAGTCGCTGCATAAAAAAGCTCGTTTGGGGTAAACGAGCTTTTTTGTAAGCTCGTCTAACTTTAACGAGCCTTGAGAAAAGCTCGGCTGCATAAAAAAGGCTCGGCTCGTTTAATATCACTATCAATGGCCCATAGAGGAAAGAGGAAAGATACGTCTTCTTTAAAAATTTGTCGTAATTCAACTCAATGCTAAATGAAAAGATTCAAAAAATAAATCATCTAAAACCATTTAAAATATACTTTCTATAAACGTAAAAAACCGACAATAGAAACCCTATCTCAATAAAATTTTATACTTTTAGTGTATACTACTAATATTTTTGATATAAACTTTCATAAATTACTGTACATAGAGAAAATTCGCAGAAATCAAGAAGCATAAGATATTTCGTTCACTACGAATACTACTAACCCGAGTAGTAAACTTAAACTCACACATACAGTTAGATTGTAATGAATCAAATTATTACTATAATAATTTACAGCAGTAATGCTCATCTCAAATATTCTTATAATAAATACTACAAGGAGATCTTTCTATAATTCCTTGTAGAATCATTTGTCTTTCTTCCTCTTTACATTTTTTACTACGGCCAAACTGTGCTTTCCATGAGCATAATGATCTGCACAGATGGGCAGAATAAAATTTTTTTTGCAGATCAGGCAGCCCAGATGAGCAGAACAATGAGATCAGGGTTTTTTAGTCAATTTACTAAAGTATATCAATCATTATATAAGTAGTGTTTAATATACACAATGAATAACTAGAGAATAAAGTTAAAACTAGATATATTTATTGACTATATTGTAGGTGAAAAAGATAATGAATCCGTCTCGAAAGACATCAGAATTCAGGGCATTTATATGTTTTGTAAGCGCAGATATAGAGTCTACAATATAGAGTATATGAATGAATGATTTCATAACCTTGAGAAAATAGTTGATTACCACATGATGATATTATAATAGATTAGCCAGAGCAAGTTTAGTAGGATACGACCAAGTTATGTATATAGAATAATATTCATGTTTGATTAACTTTAGACAGTGAATGTTTATACAAATGGAATAGCTGAATTCCATTTCCAGGAACGAATTCATGATTGGCTCAGCTTCAGGATCTCAGGCTACACCATTTCATTATAGACTAAATGCAACATAAACATAACTGAATGAAATAAAATTGCAATACATCATTATAACCTTATACTCATCATTCTATGCTAAGACGGATATCTTATCTTATATGAAGTTAGTATGTATCTTAAGAGAAAGCATAAATATAATGTTGCTTTTTCATGCAAAATGGAACAGTTGCCTTCTTGATAATGTTTATTATATTTAATAATCATTTTAATTCATAAAGAAAGTTATAAAAATATGAAATCTGAAGATATACAAAAAAAAATAGGATATATATAGAAAATTAAAAAGATGTGAAAATTATAGATATCCGTCTAAGAATCATGTCTAAATAACCCTTTGAGCACTTCTATTAGTAATACTGTACATGTACCCAGTCTAGTCTATGTCCTAAACAATTAGGAACAAAGGCAATTTGTGTCGTATATTTTTAGGTTTGATAAATAATACTTGAAAAAGAATGCAATTAAAAGAAAATGAGTAATGAATCAGTTCTTCCACTGTATAATAAAAACAGGATTGAGAGTTACATGTAGATAACGGCCATGTCCAATACCAATACAATAAAATAAAGACTACAAGTAGTGATTATACCACGGAGAACGTAGGGTATTTATTATGAAGTTAAAAAAGGAAGCCAAAAACCATTAGGTTCTGGATTCTAAAAGTATTATTTATACCGTTTCAATTCCATTAGGATGACAGGCTCAATATGGGATTGAAATGAGATTTAACATTTTGGAACATTTCGTGAGTTTGTAGCCAGTTCTAGCTTTTCGCTGAGTAGATACACATATCATTGCCTTCGATTTGATCTAGTAATCAACAAGAAATAATACGTCAAATAATACAGTAGTAAATAATGATACTTGATCTTGGAATGCGGTTAAATAAAAGTATCAGTCTATTATATAGCGACTGCTGCTACCTATATTAAAAAGCTTAGTCCCGTATGTGAGCATGCATATTCAGATAAAAGAAAAGAATACGAGCTTGATAGTCTGATATGCCTTATCAAACGGTAAATACAGTATATCTTTGGAATAATATGAAAACAACAAAAAGAGAGAAACAACACACGTAGAAAAGGATTTTCAAGGCTTTAAATTATTTAGTACAATTAAAACCCTGTTAAATTGCACATTTCAGCCAATGTAAAGGCAGTATTACAGCGCATGAATTATAAACTAATATATAAAATAGGCAATATATGTTATCAAAGAAGCATATATTTTTCTACTACCAGAAAAACCGTCAGTCATATCATATATTCATTAAAAAATTACAAAAGCGATCCCGTAGAGCGACGCCGTAATTGAGCATAGCAAGATCGAACGACTAAGTCTCTTAGATTATGGTATATATCCAAGGTTTAAATAAAAATGCGTTTTTTTTTTAACTTTTCTTATATTTAACCACGTACGGTCTGAAAATTCAGACTTTGTAGCGGACATTTTTGGGCCTCATTTTATCCTTACCAACACTCATGATTTTGATCCAAAAAAAGAAAAATCAAATTTTGATACCAAAATCAACGTTTAAATATACAACATTGTGGGAGCAAATTGTAGCTATAACTAATACACATTTGATAAAAGCTTAATATTAAATGTTAAGTAATGAAACTTTGTACTTTTGTCCCAAAAACGGTTTTTTGGTTAAAGAATTTTCATGTAATATTTTGCAATAAAAATGTTTGTTATTTTTTATTGAGTAGATAGAGCACTAAATTCTGTATATGTGTATATTTTTTGTTTTTATAATTGGTAGTAAATTCACTCTAGATTTGCAAAATCAGAAAAAAAAATTTAAAAAATGTCGAAATTGATGATCTGGACAAGAATAATTTTCTAAATTAATATTCCGCTTTTAAGCCTTGCAAGTCTTAAAAATAAGAGATTTTATAATACTTGAGAACTTTTTCAAGGATCTACGATGCTGTACCCACTTGGTTCAAGCTTATTACTGTAAATATTTGTACATGATAATATTGTGTGGTAGTTTATTTGATGATAATATAGTCTTACTTTATAATTATTGCGCTAGAGGTAGCCTACATTAAATCTTAGTCTTACCCCTCCTCAAATATCATAAACATAAACATGGCCATCATCACTGACTGGAACCTAAGCTATTGCCACCTTTTTACCTATTTGTTCCGAACCAATTTATTCAATGCTTTACCAAAAGAATTAACGTAAGTACTTACAAATGATTCCTCGGTGCAGTGGAATTACATACTAAAAACGCTTGATAAAAATAAAACAACCTAAATTTCAAGTGTCGCTCATAAAATATGATGCCACTTGAAATGTGAACAACGATAATAAACAAACGCTTCAATTGAACACAATAACAAACGCATGCTAAAAATATGAAATACCTTTTTTGAACCATACATGTCGTGTAGATGATAGCACCCTTGATCACGGCGCAATCAATTACACAAATGACATATATATCAAAACAGGATTCTATCCAAATCAATAATGATAATAAACAAAGATATCAATTTAGTCAACTACTCATCTATATCGTAGTTGCACTATCAATATAAATAAGATTCAAGCATATAAAAATTACCCCTTAAAAATCAAGGTTACATAAAATAGATATAACAGAAATAAACAAAAACAACCATTTCCCAAAAGGTCGATATTGTCACACTTGATATACAATCCCTTATGGTCAATGCTCTATACAATTTACCCCTTAAAATATCAAATCAATAACAATGTACTCAAAACTGGAAGATTACTAAACATACATCCATTCAAGTCTGATGGTATCCAAGTTCTCCAAATCACTATAAATACCCTCATACTTTTCAATTATTTTAACTCTTCAGAAATCTTTTGTAATAAAAACTTTAGCTGATTATAATTGTATTTCTACTGCTTTTATTTTTTTATTTTTTTTATTTTAGTAAATTAACATCGTAATTTACTGCACTCGGTATTATCATTCAAATCAGATAAACCAAATTGACTGGTTCCATCTACTATAGTTAGTATCAAATGTATTATCATCAGCCCACCTTATGATAATGTCAATCTAAAATTAGAAACATCCCGTTGTCATTGTTATAAGCTATGAAAAGCTTGATTTTTAATACTACAGCAATCAAATAAAAAGCAAGATGATACTAATAGCATAATATGGCGAGTATTTAATATCTAAGTAAGTTTGTTGATAAAATATGCTTTTAAACCCTTTTAAAAATCCTGAGGCAAATACAACATCTTGGTCCTGTAATTTCTATCCATCAAAATGCTGCGATTTCTACTACATAATGAATACATACACCTTGAAAGTCATATGTAGATAACGATTATTTCTAATACAAATAAAATAAAGACTACAGGTGATTATATCACGGAGAACGTAAGGTATTTATTATGAAGTTAAAAAAGGAAGCCAGAAGCCATTAGGTCCTGGATTCTAAAATTATTATTTTTTATACCGTTTCAATTCCATTTGGATGTCAGGCCCAATATGGAATTGAAATGAGATTTGACGTAAATAATAGGCAAAAACCTACACACCTTTTATCAATCTTGACCTTGATGTACATTGGGAATCAATTTTTTTACCAGTTGTATCTTCTCTAATTCATTAATATTCAATCATATTGAACGATAACTTGCAGCACTGCCAAAAAAAAATGGATACTTCAAGATTTTCTGCATATCAAATTATGCGATCTGGTAGCAATGAGTGTACTTAACTATGCTTTTGAGCATATTAATGTTAATCAGAATAATTAGTACTTTCATTCAAAAGTAAGTTTTGCTTTATACATTCATTACATCAATCAACCAACTTCATCTTGGTTCGATACATTTGACAATTAAATACCTAAATTACACTTGAGCCCCCAGGTATCACCACAAAACAATTTCGTACAGGTCGACGAAGCATCACAATTTGGATCATTTTTTATGTTCATAGATCTGAGCTCTCCCACACATTTATAGATCTCTGGATAAACCGTAGGTTTTTGCCTATTATTTATAGAAAGCAATAATAATATTTATATCTACTCAATAAAAAGCTAAAACTGGCTGCAAACTCACGAAATGTTCCAGAAAAATAATAAAATTCAAATGATATAGAAACAAAAAAAATAACCTAATATCTTACCTAATAACCATAGTTTTGATCGTAGCTATACTTGAAAACAAATTTTTCTACAGCTGACAATCGTAAACTAAAATAGCAAATTTAAAAGAGATTAATTTGTTTAAATTTTATGAGTGATAAAGTAACATCTATAATCTTAGATTTGGCTTACTACATATAAACTCCTAGCGTACTACTAAGTTTAATCCAGTAATTACCAAGGACGCTTGGACGTCAATTATGGCACCATATTATTTTATCCCAGTGGTTAATCAATTAAGTAGCTATCAAATCAACATCCAAGCACATTTAGCGCAGCATTAAAACAAGGCAACTCACAAGCTCTGCAAAAACGGTTAAATTATGATGGATCCATTATTTCAGACCATAGATTACTATCAAACGAATCTAATAATGGTTCAATAGTGCCTTAAGTTACATCTCAGGATCTCAATGTCACATCAATATAAAAGGGCATGCTTTTATATCTAAATAAACGATTTTGTTACGCCAGGAGATAATATCAATCTCAAAGCTAAAATATGTACTAAATCATTTAATAAAAATAAAGGAAAACTGTTATAAAATGAAAGAGCACACTAAAACTAAAGAACTTTATTATAAGATCGAACCATCTTCTTTTATATTCCCATTCTCTAATTATATGACCTGTTTAAATGAGTCTATTTATATATATACATATATCCAATTAAGTCTAGGTGACACACACTAGTTCCATATTCCTGTATAAATGGAGCTTCATAACATAATACACAGCAATGTAGAACTTAACATATCAAACTGTGTCGTAATCTTAACCAAGGAATGCACCCAGATCTGTGGATACAACAGATATCTTGTTTTTATTATACAGTTGAAGAACTGATTCATTACTCATTCTCTTTTAATTGTATTCTTTTATAAGTATTATTTATCAAACCTGAAAATATACGACATCGACATTTATCATAGGACGGGCAGATGATCTGATGATACGTTTTTTGATACTACTGTCGATAAAGCCAGTCAGTTTAATGTATGGAATTCAAATGCAAATACCGAGAAACCATTTGTAAGTACTTAAGTTGGTTCTGGTAAAGCATTATTGAATAAATTGGTTTGGAACAAATAGGGTAAAAAGGTGGCAATAGCTTAGGTTCCAGTCAGTGATGATGGCCATGTTTATGTTTATGATATTTGAGGAGGGGTAAGACTAAGATTTAATGTAGGCTACCTCTAGCGCAATAATTATAAAGTAAGACTATATTATCATCAAATAAACTACCACACAATATTATCATGTACAAATATTTACAGTAATAAGCTTGAACCAAGTGGGTACAGCATCGTAGATCCTTGAAAAAGTTCTCAAGTATTATAAAATCTCTTATTTTTAAGACTTGCAAGGCTTAAAAGCGGAATATTAATTTAGAAAATTATTCTTGTCCAGATCATCAATTTCGACATTTTTTAAATTTTTTTTTCTGATTTTGCAAATCTAGAGTGAATTTACTACCAATTATAAAAACAAAAAATATACACATATACAGAATTTAGTGCTCTATCTACTCAATAAAAAATAACAAACATTTTTATTGCAAAATATTACATGAAAATTCTTTAACCAAAAAACCGTTTTTGGGACAAAAGTACAAAGTTTCATTACTTAACATTTAATATTAAGCTTTTATCAAATGTGTATTAGTTATAGCTACAATTTGCTCCCACAATGTTGTATATTTAAACGTTGATTTTGGTATCAAAATTTGATTTTTCTTTTTTTGGATCAAAATCATGAGTGTTGGTAAGGATAAAATGAGGCCCAAAAATGTCCGCTACAAAGTCTGAATTTTCAGACCGTACGTGGTTAAATATAAGAAAAGTTAAAAAAAAAACGCATTTTTATTTAAACCTTGGATATATACCATAATCTAAGAGACTTAGTCGTTCGATCTTGCTATGCTCAATTACGGCGTCGCTCTACGGGATCGCTTTTGTAATTTTTTAATGAATATATGATATGACTGACGGTTTTTCTGGTAGTAGAAAAATATATGCTTCTTTGATAACATATATTGCCTATTTTATATATTAGTTTATAATTCATGCGCTGTAATACTGCCTTTACATTGGCTGAAATGTGCAATTTAACAGGGTTTTAATTGTACTAAATAATTTAAAGCCTTGAAAATCCTTTTCTACGTGTGTTGTTTCTCTCTTTTTGTTGTTTTCATATTATTCCAAAGATATACTGTATTTACCGTTTGATAAGGCATATCAGACTATCAAGCTCGTATTCTTTTCTTTTATCTGAATATGCATGCTCACATACGGGACTAAGCTTTTTAATATAGGTAGCAGCAGTCGCTATATAATAGACTGATACTTTTATTTAACCGCATTCCAAGATCAAGTATCATTATTTACTACTGTATTATTTGACGTATTATTTCTTGTTGATTACTAGATCAAATCGAAGGCAATGATATGTGTATCTACTCAGCGAAAAGCTAGAACTGGCTACAAACTCACGAAATGTTCCAAAATGTTAAATCTCATTTCAATCCCATATTGAGCCTGTCATCCTAATGGAATTGAAACGGTATAAATAATACTTTTAGAATCCAGAACCTAATGGTTTTTGGCTTCCTTTTTTAACTTCATAATAAATACCCTACGTTCTCCGTGGTATAATCACTACTTGTAGTCTTTATTTTATTGTATTGGTATTGGACATGGCCGTTATCTACATGTAACTCTCAATCCTGTTTTTATTATACAGTGGAAGAACTGATTCATTACTCATTTTCTTTTAATTGCATTCTTTTTCAAGTATTATTTATCAAACCTAAAAATATACGACACAAATTGCCTTTGTTCCTAATTGTTTAGGACATAGACTAGACTGGGTACATGTACAGTATTACTAATAGAAGTGCTCAAAGGGTTATTTAGACATGATTCTTAGACGGATATCTATAATTTTCACATCTTTTTAATTTTCTATATATATCCTATTTTTTTTTGTATATCTTCAGATTTCATATTTTTATAACTTTCTTTATGAATTAAAATGATTATTAAATATAATAAACATTATCAAGAAGGCAACTGTTCCATTTTGCATGAAAAAGCAACATTATATTTATGCTTTCTCTTAAGATACATACTAACTTCATATAAGATAAGATATCCGTCTTAGCATAGAATGATGAGTATAAGGTTATAATGATGTATTGCAATTTTATTTCATTCAGTTATGTTTATGTTGCATTTAGTCTATAATGAAATGGTGTAGCCTGAGATCCTGAAGCTGAGCCAATCATGAATTCGTTCCTGGAAATGGAATTCAGCTATTCCATTTGTATAAACATTCACTGTCTAAAGTTAATCAAACATGAATATTATTCTATATACATAACTTGGTCGTATCCTACTAAACTTGCTCTGGCTAATCTATTATAATATCATCATGTGGTAATCAACTATTTTCTCAAGGTTATGAAATCATTCATTCATATACTCTATATTGTAGACTCTATATCTGCGCTTACAAAACATATAAATGCCCTGAATTCTGATGTCTTTCGAGACGGATTCATTATCTTTTTCACCTACAATATAGTCAATAAATATATCTAGTTTTAACTTTATTCTCTAGTTATTCATTGTGTATATTAAACACTACTTATATAATGATTGATATACTTTAGTAAATTGACTAAAAAACCCTGATCTCATTGTTCTGCTCATCTGGGCTGGGTATATCACCGCATACTGATATATATCACCGTTAAATAAAAGAGAAAACAGTCCAAGAAATAGATATTTTCCCTTTCCGTGAAAAGGAAATTCCGAATTATTAAATTCTGAATTCTGAAGTTTTATGTCGTCTTGATATGATGATTATTTAACACTAATAGAGCATCTAGACGCTTTTTTGCATGCATATAAACTCATATCATTTATAATAACAAATTTGAATGTACATTTGTTAAAAGGATCAGTGAAAAAAGAAACTGTCAAAATTATGCATTTTTAGCGTAGTAAACATCCATAATATTACGTATTTAATGTATTATTCAAACATCCAATTCTTCAAATAGTAAGCAGTATACAGATAGAAAAGTATTTTACACTTTAAAGCTTTTATTTATAATGATACCACGAAAATATGACGAGTAAGTCGCATTTTCTTGTGAAGCATTAGTATATTTGATAATTCGAAATTAGGAATTAGGAATTATTGAATTCAGAATTAACCTTTACGCAAAGGGGAAACATTACCTTTTTAGAATATCTGATGCCGTTAAATAGAAAGGGGAGAGGCTATACAGTTAAGTTTCACAAACAACCCCCCTAGATGAAACTGCTGATATTGTTTAGCTAGGGTATCGGGGTTTGAAGTATATGTCAAAAATTTAGCAATTATAAATTCAGGAACATCTATTAAAATCCAATGTCAATCATTGAAATTCAACATGAGATGCCATTTATTAGCTAATACTAAATGTTATGCCGAACCGTCAGCATTAATAACAAATATCAACAAACACAGCCATAATCGCTAACATCTAAATCAGGTACATACCAATTTTCCAATTACCTCAATCTTACATATTCCATCCTGTATAATCTCTCTCTGTTTCATATTATATGATTATGTTGATAATCGTATAATTATTTAGAAAGCATATAAATAGAAAGCATCAATGAATTAATAAAATATACCTTTAAGCAGAGTATTTTTTATAATAGTATCTTTTGATATGACTTTGAGTTTTAGTTTCTGTACAGCATTATGGAGGGGTTACAATATAAAAACAGCGAAAAATGCTTTGTTACAATAAACTTTCTTTTCTTTTTATCTAACAAAACAATGGCGCTAAAATTAAAAGCAAAAGGCAAAAGGCCACCGTTCGAAAAGGTTAAAAAAGAAAGAGTCAGCAAGAGTAGCATTTTAAGGTTACGAAAGCAGTTGATAGAACGTGAAAAAGAAAAGGCTGCCCTTGTTGGGTATTCTACTGTAAACCGTTTGCATCATGCTCCTTCCCCTCCTCCTTCTCCTCTTCCTAAGAAAGCCATTTCTTCAAGAAAAATTATTCAAAAAAGAATGCAAGAGCGATTTAAAGAGTTTACGAAAAAGAAAAGGGGAACTCAAGATTTAAATTTTGCTCTTAGAAAAGATGACATTCGAATACAAGGGAAAACTGAAGCAAAATATGACACTAATTCTTTTGAGGATATCTCCACGGAAAATCAACATTTTAAAAAGAACTAAATTGGATCCAGTAGAGCTCAACGAGCTCAATGTTATGAATGTAAAAAAAAAATGCTACTCAATATAACGAATATTTCGTAATCTACTACAAAAATGTCAAAAAAAAGTAATAAAAAAAAAGTGCTCAGAATTTTTTTATAATAAAATATGTTATAGAGCACTTCAAAACAAGTACGTTTTATTATTAGAAAGTGTCAGTATAGCTTAATTGTTTTCAGAGATATTAAGGTACAAAGTTTTTAGTTTTTATTTTTTTTTTAGGGTAGAACGTAGTGGATATACTTTATTTATTATTATTTAATGTGAAGACTTAATATACATGAACCTCCTACAATAAAGTTTCATGTAGCACAACGTAAACCATGGTAAAGAGATTGAGAGGTCTCCACAAGTGGGCCTACTGTAAACAAGGTCGCTATAATGATTATACTATGAAAGAGGGGAAAGAAATCGACTAATTAAAGGGCTGCACCAAGAGCCAAACGGGGTTTTTAGTCTTTAGCAGTGAAATACCTGTAAAAATCTGAAACATTAATACTAAAAATGTTATACCAACTGCTAGAAATAGGATATTTTTGGATATGCATTTTTAGATTAAAGTTGAACATCTCGGGTACATTGACATATAATTTTGGTTTTGTGTCATTTAGTAAAAAAAAAGTAGAACAGAGATGAAAAGTTAGACCCATTTTTCAAGGGAAAAGCAGAAGGTTTTACCTGTTTTTGAGTCTTTCGAGAGATATAAAATAAATTTAGGAATAGATATTATAATGCACTCAATTTATATTTGTTTAGCAGCATCTAAGGTATATCCTAAAAAGCGTTTAGTATGAGGTTAGTTATAGAAAAAAGGGCACGCTCCGATTTTGAAAAATTGAAAACTATGAAAATTCAATTTTTTGAAATTCAAATTTTGCTCGAGCAAAAGATACACCTACAAAAGAAATATCAAAATCCATCTTAACTTATTGAGTATATAGTATATATAAGAGCAAGTTAATAACACTATGAAGAAAAAAATTTCTTAATTCCCTTAATTGTGCCATATTAAGGAAAGTAAGAAAATTTCCACTGCTTATTTTTTTTTTTGAATTTCGTCTTGATATGGCACAATTAAGAGAATTAAGAGATTTTTTTCTTCATAGTGTAAAGTCCATTAATTATAGAGTGTAGCTGTTCAACTCCAAATTCAATGGCAAAGGCTTAATCTCAGTACATCATAGCAATAAAGGCTACTCTAGTACTTCCAATACATCGCTCATTTTATGTCGTTTGCATGCAATTTATCATTCTGATATATTATACAGCAAGTAGATCTAACAATATTTCTGTTACTAAGCCTAGTTTACAAGTAACGGTTTTCAAGCCAAAGCTTTATTATTAGTACTCATTCCTGTTTTCATATATCTGATTTATAGAATTAAACATTTATAACAGATACAACTTGTCAAATCGCAAATACCCCAGGTCAGCAGAGGCATCAAAACCGAGATATGTAACCTTCACAGTGTATTGTGAACTCATTTGAAACTCTAGCACTTAAACATTGAAATCGTGCTTAATATTCTGCTTAAATTTTCTTCAATCGTGTGGGCTCCAAGTATCAGAAGTGAAAAAAAGTGGGGAGGTGAAATCGCATTTTATGTCTCCAGAGCAGCAGCCAGTCTTTCGTTTTTATTAGCTTTAAAAGGATTTTCGTATGCACTTCTCAACGAATTTCTACTAATAAAAAATAAAGTGAGTATCTATGGTATCTCAAATATGGTTATTCAATTTTTGTTTCGAGGATTCGTCACTAACTTTGAGTGAAGGTGTTCATTCGTATTAATATAACATACATAATAAGTTTGTTCTTTCAGTATGAAACAAAAAATATGTACGAGTATTCCATAGGTTGTACTTTTATGAAAAAGTAAAAATAGGTTCATAATCATAGTTTGTATACATTCCAAAACCCTTTGAAGAAACCAAATCTTGCTATCGGAGTTTAAAAATTCCTGCTGATGCTGCTGCTCAACGATTTTTGATTCCACCTTGGCTTGTTGCAAATGAAATGCCACCTACAAAGATCGAAAAGATGAATACAAGTTACTTTGCATTGTGTCCACACTTTCAAATAACTAATAACCCAATAACATAATAAATAATGTGTAATAATCAACAATAAAAGAATGTTTTCCCTTTTTATTAATTAAGAAATATAACGCAATTAAAGAATTTAAGCAGATTCTTCCATGACATTACGTTCGGAAACGTAGATACCATCCAAGAACTTACGGATATCCTTGTTCTTGACGAGACAAGATTGTTGGATATCAGCAGCAGATTGAGAGACGTTCTCGAGAGAGTTACCAGTCAAGGTAATCTCATCCTTTTGGTTCTTGGAAGCGGCAACAGTAACACCCTCACGCATTTTAACGTGGAAGACGACCTTTTGACCCAAGAAGTTACGGATCTCAACAGCATCGGAAGAGTCGTTGATGATACAGTTAATAGGGAAATGAGCGTAGACATAACGCAACTTGTATTCGAAACCCTTGGTGACACCAACAATCATGTTGTTGATCAAAGAACGAACGGTACGGATACAGGCAACGTGCTTACGGAGACCGTGGTGGACAACAAACTTGATCTTTTGACCAACAACGGTGATCTCAATGTTCAAGTGACGGAGGTTCTTGTTGAGAACACCACGGGGACCCTCAACGGTAACTTGACGGGACTTGATGGAAACGGTGACACCCTCAGGGATGGCGAGTTCGTCTTGCTTGTAGATATCCTTCATTGTAAAATTACGCCCTATTGAGTTGTTAGTAAACTTGCTTTTATCGAATATTCATTGCTTTGAGGTTATATTATTATTATTATTATTATTATTATTATAATAATTGACATTTTGGTAAATCCATAGTGAAAAAAAAAGAGATTTGCATCCAAATCAAATTTTACCATCCATCCAAATAATCCAATACATATATCCATTGATTCAATCATCCATCCATGTCAATAGTAATAATAATAATAATAATAATAATATCACATCGCAATTGATTTAATAATCAAACATACCAGATGCTTTTGGAGAAGGGGAAAAGAGGAGGATCTAAACGATATGGGATATCTTCATTCTTAATTCTATTGCTTGCTGTGGCTCTCCAATTTTTTTTCCTTGCCCGCTCCCGGCAAATTTCATACGGTATACCCTCATCCTTCTCAAAAGTGGCTTATTATTGACAAATGTACATTTTTATTTTAGGAGGATATATATTTATGAACTATGTGTGTATTGATGAACAATTGTATTTAGGAATGTATATAGTATATAATATATAAAATGAGTATAATATTGTGGTGTTTAATCATGAAATGCAGATGTGAATTATCTTAACGAACAAATCTTGGTTTTGGAGTTTCATCTAAACAATCTCGACAGTAAACCAAGCACAAGCCAGATTCTTTGTTTACTGTCATATGAGCATCAGAGTCCATTTGCTTCTTACAACCTGTACAACGTAAACATTTCTTATGCCATCTGCTAGCATTTGGACCTGGTTGAGTATCAGAGAATGGCATGCTTTCGTTACAACGAGCACATGTACGAACACCACCTAATCTAGGTAAAACCTTCTTTCTTGACTTGAATATATCACTTGGGGTTGTAATGGTAGAATTTCTTCTAGGAGGTTCCTTAGTATCAGCTTCTGTATTAATCTTTAATTCAGGTTTAATAGCTCTTTTTGCGGTAGTGGCTTTGGTATTTGAAGGTGTACAATGATCACAATAAAGTTTATCTTGATGTTTAATCAATTTACGATCTGTTGGTACAGTTTTATTACAACCGGCGCATAATAGGCACTATAACAACAAAATATATTTAGTAAAAACATACAATAACAATCATTCAAATATGATAATTTACCTCTTTATGGTAAAAGTTATTGGAGAGCTCCAAACATGTATCGGTCACTGGTTTAGTGCATGTGTTACACATTACAATTGTAGGTTCAGGAACAATAACATTTTGCTTTTTCGGTAATTCGGTTGAAGAAAAGGGAGGTAGAGTAGTATCAGTTGGAGAAGATGATACAATATCGAAATAGGTGTTATGAGGTGGAGGTGTACGAGGATAAGCTTCATCTTCTTCGCTTTGAGGAGTGCCTTGCCTTGGTCCAACAGCAGAAACAGGAGAAGAAGGAATACTAGTAATAGCTGTAGAAGGACATTTGGTATGATAAAAGTTTTTACCATCTGTGCAGAATTCTAAACCATTAAATGTCTGATGACATTTGGCACAAAAGAGGCAATAAGTATGAAAACAAAGTACTTCTCCAGTATGGATCTTGAGACCACGATAGTCTTTTTTGGATACATGTTGACCACATTCTTTGCATGGCTTTTTGACAACCTTTCTTCTACGAGGCAATGTGGTGCTCTCAGTCTTTTTAGGCTCAATGGTTGGTTCAGTAGCAGATTGAGATGTTACAGGACTATCAATGCTAGAATAAGATGCAGTGGATACAGAGGGAGATGTTGGACAAACACTACGAGATTTGATTGTTTCTTCAGCCAAAGCATTTGTAGAATTAAACATGGAGGATCTTCTGGTCCTTTGATATCTAAAATAAGGATTATCTGTACTAGTGCTTGGAGTTGTAGTAGTAACAGTTGATTTGGAAGAAGCCAAAGAAGAAAGAATAGGCGTAGAAACACTAGGTGTACCGGGCTTAGGTGATTGATTTAATTGCATTTGATCTTTTAATTGACATGTTCGACAAGATGGCATACCCTCAGAATCAATGGATGCCAACATTGATTTCAAAGGTGATTTACAGTGGGTGCATTGGAAACAACAGCTATGCCATGTTTGATTATTGAATAACGTTTGAATATCAGTACGATCTACAGCTTTATTACAGCCAGGGCTTTTTTTTTTTTTTTTTTAGGTTTATGGATTAGTATGAAAATATCATATAAAAGCATCATGTTATCATAGTTACCATGCTAATTTTTCTGTCAAACAAGGCTTACAATAATAAGCTGAATTATAGATGGAAAAATTGTTTAAATCAGTCCAGGAATTTTGCTTTCTTTGACATTTAGCGCAAGATTTCATGTTGTTATCTTTAGGTTGTTGAATATCAAACTGAGGCATTGTTCTTTGTTGTCTAGTTCTAATGGGAGTAGAAGTAGATCCTAAGCCATTATTAAAGATTGCCTTTTTACCATAGGTGTCTTGCCATTTGTCAGTATTTGCTTGGCTTAATCTTGCTTGATTAGGAAACATGGCAGCTTTTGCTAGTAGCGATGAAGATGCTTCAGTCGGTTTTTTGTTGTTTGTGGTGTTTTGAATTGTTCTATAACACTTTGGACAAGTGGATGTGTTTGTGTATACGTTTTGATTACAGTAAATACAAAAAGTCATTTTTTTAAGAGGTTGAATAAAAGAGATACAGAATCAAAACGCATTTCAAGCAGAAAAAGTTGCATTATTTATGCTATTTTGTTTGTTATTGATTTATTACTATAATTGGGGATTGCCTTTACTGTAAATTTACTTTTTAACGGTTATCATAAAGTAATTTGTTGTCGCTTTACTTAATTTAGATGATTTTTGTTGTACAAATGTCATCATTATTTTAGCTGCTTATTTTCGTGAATCATGATGATTGCTTGAGTTAACTGTAAAGATTTGCTGGGAGATTTATAGTTTTTGAAATCGTTTAATACTTGTTGCACATTTAGCTATCAAATAATGTCATCATTTACGTTGATTGATAGCCAATAAAGTAATGTGTATCACCTTTTTAACATTCTTTACAGCGTAAATATAATAAATTGAAAACTTTTGAGCGGCTTAAACAGTGCATTTCTAACATACTGATACATGGTGCGCCTAACCTCTATATATGATGTCCTGTGTTACCATCTACACAGGGTCAAATATCGTACTGTATCTTCATCAAATTACATTATTTAATACTGAATATCCTGCAATTCCTTCAAATTTACTTGATGCCAACATTAAGTATATGCATCAAAAGTAGTGTAATCACAGGATATGATTAATCACTACTAATGTCTTCTTTGCTGGGTTTATTATAGAAAGTTGAGTGGCAAGTAAATTGGTTTCATTTGAACGATAAATTCCATCAGATGGAATAATGTCATACCACAAGATTAGTGTAAATATATCAACAATCTCATTCTCAACCAGACAAAAAAAAAGGGGGGGGGTGCATTAATATCTAATTAATCAATATTGACTATTGATCAGAATATATGTATCGTACACTACAACGGGTATTATTTCAGGGCTTGTGACGCGCGCGTTCGAAAACATGGGAAACATTCAATACCAAAGCGGGTGTTACAAAAGGGCCAACTTTCAAGCAAAATTTGAGTGAGAAACAAAAAGGACAGACAAAGTAGTTCTTCTCTCAAACTTAGTACATCCGTTAATATGTCAACTTTGGAACCACTCATTATTCGGTGTGCTAAACAAATATACCACAACCTTAAATTGACAAATCGTATACACCTTTTGTCTAATGCAACCAATATTTCATTACCATCAGAAGTTGTTAAAATGCAGCAAATTGTCGCAATTTCAGGTGGACAGACACTTGAAACTATTGTAAAATCATTCTTGCAAGACACAAGACCCAACAAGTCTATCAATGATTTTATTTCCATCTTGGATCAACAAAACAATACAATTCTTTGTAAGTTGTCATTTTTGACGTGTGTGTATATCACGCTTTACTCAACCTTTTTTTTTTATGTTCAAGCTATAGCAAATGATGATTCCAGTGATGATTTTGGTGATGAATTCAATGATGATTATGATGATTTTATGGAAAATATACCAGACACAAAAAAGAGAGCAAGATCGCCTGGATTGACTGATAATAGTGTATTACACAAGAGACTCAAGATGCCAAATATCATGACAGTAAACAACAAATCTGAAAATGCAGTTGCTGTTACTACTCATGGTTCAAAAGCCACTACTAATACTACTACTACTACTACTACTACTACTACCACTACTACTACTAATACTAAAATCAAACCTGTTTCCTTAGAGTCTTGCTTTACAAATGATAGTGCAAGAAGCGATACACATAACATCATCTGCAATCCTCAAAGTGCAGCCAAATTATTTAACAACGTTCCTTGGGTCATTTTGTATGAAATCTCTCGTTTCGTACAATCATTCAATGTCGATTGGTCTGAAGTTCCATTTGAAGCATTTCAAGCTTTTTTGAATACAGGGTACAATGAACCCTCTCAATTGTACGATAGCATGATTAAATGGAATCAAGAAACACGATTGGGCATTAAAGTGAATGGTTCAGCATATACTGTTATGGATAGATGTCCAGAAAACGTTTGGATATATTTTAAACAAATGCAAAAACCCGCGACACTTCCACCAACACCTTTAACGCCTTTACCATCTGCTCTTGACGCAAACTTTATAGTACAATCAAAGGAACAAAATGCACGAATCAAAAATAGAATGATTCATTTTAGTGGACTGATTACATGGAAAAAGTCAAGCATGCATCCAACAATAACATTGAGAGCACCAAAAGTTGAAGCATCAAACAGGTTCTTTCGTAAATTTGGACAAGATCGATTTTTGGAATTGAAGTTGGGCAGAACCACACATGTAGCAATTCTTAAACAATGCAAAAGCTTCTTTTTGAAACCTTTCTTATTGATGCATCGAGTTTTTCGATTTTTGTTTGTCAAAGATGATACAGTCATTTTGTTTGCAACAGAAGGTGTTGATTTGGCTCCAATTAGTATTCAACAAGTTATTGAATGGCATATGCCTATTATAGAGAATTGGGATATGTCAATGAGTAAATATGCAAGTCGTATGTCATTGGGTTACAGTAGCAGTATTCCTACTTTGGAGTTCAAACCAGAACAAATCAAATATATTGATGATATTTATGGCGCAACTGGATCAAGCTCTAATGAGACTAATTGTATGACTGATGGCTGTGGTATTATTTCTTGTTCTGCAATGAAAAAGATTATGGGCTGTCAAGCTACTGATGAATTACCCTGTGCTATTCAAGGCCGTATTGCTGGAGCTAAAGGTATTTGGATTATTGAGCCTGATCTTGATTTTACATCTGGTGATTATATCAAAATTCGCAAAAGCCAAGACAAATTCAAAACAGGTATACTTCAAAGCGATTTCACATTCGATCCTCACCATTATTCGTTTGATTTGGTCAAAAATTCTATTCTTGTATATCCATCCAACTTGAACACCCAATTTATTCAATGTTTATCTCATGGTGGCGTGCCACATTCTGTATTTATTGTCATTCTCAAAGAATATATTCATCAATTGGCAGCAATCGTTACTGAAAATCAAAGTATTAAATTGCTGAGAGATTGGGTCGCACAATCAGGGAAGATTATGATGGGTCGATGGGAAAACGAAGCAAATACTGAAAAGGGTTTGTGGAGAGATTTAGTAAATGGTGGTGGAGCTGGTGGTGTCGATGATGAAAATGATAGCGGCTTTTTCACTTTGGATTCACCAGATGAATCACATTTAAGCGATGATGAACGACTGGATAATTCAACAGGAGAAGAAAAGGGTCTCAGTAAGCTTTCAATGGAAACAAAAGATAATCATTTTGCAAGACTCAATAAATACTCTGGATTTCCTGCAAGTTTACATGAATCTATTGTAAGATTATTGGATGCCGGATTTGATCTATCCAATGCCTATGTTGCTACTCGAGTAACAATGGTATTTCGACAGATTATGCAATCTATTACAACGAAATATAAAATTGAAGTACCTCAATCATGCACTGTAACATGTGTTCCTGATCCAACAGGCACGCTAGAACCGGGTGAAATATTCTTGCAATTATCCAATCGACGAGTGGATGAAAAAACTGGTATTCGTGCTGGTCAAATATTGGGAGATGTTATTGTTACTCGAAATCCTTGTGCCCTGAAAAGTGATGTTCAAAAAGTAAAGGCTGTGGATTGCACTGCATTAAGAATGTATACAGATTTAGCTATTTTCTCAATCAAAGGAGAAACATCATTAGCTAGTCAATTGAGTGGTGGTGATTATGATGGTGATATTGTAATGATTACTCTAAAGAATATTGAAACCAAGGCATTTATACTAATTCTACTATTTTTATCCTAGGTTTTCTGTTGTTGGGATGAACGTATAGTAAAACCATTTAATTCAAACCCTGTACCTCCTCCATGCAAACGTGCAGAAGAAGCCTTTCAAAAAGACAAAACTACTGTAGGTAAAGAAGTAGGCTCTAATAAAAATACAGAAGAAGTCATTCAAAGTAACTTCCTCTCTGTCGCTATTCCTGATGGTACCTTGGGCACTTATGAGAATTGGAGAACGGTGCTTGCTGAGTGCTCCTCACTTGATCATCCTGATGTTATTTACTTGGGTCACATGTGCTCTAAATTAGTGGATGCTCCTAAACAAGGATTAACTTTGACAGCATCTGCGAAGAAACGAGATCGTATAAATTTCCAAGAAATACCCCATCCACCATGGTTTATGGATAAAAAAAACAAACAACGTGGGCCAACATTTCGAAGCTACAAGGAAACAAATAATGTATTTACCCTTGAAGGTGCACCTTGTACTACAACTATGGATTTCTTGTATGATACACTGTTGAAAGAAACCGCAGCATTTACCAAATATTCTCGTAGCATGTTTTATGATGATGATATTCCTCTCAAAGATCCTGATCTCATTGCACCATGGCTTAAGGCTAATGAACTAGCAACGCAACTCAACGATGATTTACTTATGGCTGATTTAAGGCTCATAGCAAACGCTGTACAGAATAACAAGGATGAATACAACAAACAGTGTACGAAATTAGATTTACAAAAGCAACGATATCTAGAGAATGTTTCCAATCCTGCAAAGTATGTCGATGAAAAATTCATAGAAGAGTTTCAGAGCCAATTTAATAGCCATTTCGAGTTGGAAGAGTACTTTGCCAAGGATTTTATGGAAAGCCCACCGACACAAAGCTTAAAATCAAATATTATTACATTCGATGTTCAAGCAAATGGTGGCAGAATGCTACAGAATATTAAAGCTAGCTATGCCTACAAAATATCCATCAACACAAACAAGTACGCAAAATATTGCTATTTAGTGGCATTTGATCATCTACGACGAATTAAAGCCGATGCTACCGCCAAACAATTCAAAGAAAATGGTGTTGCTGAAAGTTTATCAGCATCAGCATATAAATGTATGACTATTGATCGTAAATGGATTAAAAAGATAAAGGAAACCAACTATACAGAGAACAATGAAAAAGTTCGATTGTCTACTGAATTCATCAGTGACAAAAAATAATTGATTTACGTGTTTAATAGCAATGATATATAACATTATAATAAAGCAATAAAAAATAACAATAATCACTAAATGTCTCTACTTTTTTATGGATAATATGGAAATATGCATTTTTTATCAAATGCTTGACGCATTTATATACCTAATTGTATTATAACATAATAACGCATAAGTAAAGAAGCCAAGAACTAAATAGCCAGGCACGTAATCTCCCCCCCAACATCCCAAGAGACTTTTTAATTTTCATTTAAATTTTAGTAAGGAAAGGCCCTTGCGAACCTTCAAAAAATTGCTACCGCGCTCCGAAAAGCACTGTAGACGGGTATTGGTTGTAGTTTTCAACCAGCAATAAACCAGAATCAGTATGAACCTCACTTTCGTGGTTTTGCCCGAGCACAAGAATACAGAACAAGAGAGGGACATGAGTAAATGTCCTTTTTATACTTTTTTTCTGGGACAATATCTACTGTCACAATGGACTGTTCAATGTGACCTTTGTACAACTAAATAATACGACATTGGGATCATTCTCTATTGTTTTTGTACAGCACATTATCACATATTTTCTTATCTTCTTGATTTTATTTTCGATTAAGCAATTGACCGTGTCCTTTTTTTTTTCAAGCAAACTCAACACACCATTACCATACTTATGGTAATTTGTATTAGAAATGATAATCCTTGCCTTATCACTACTGCAATTTTGACTACAACAAATCAAGTAGCACGTAGCATCCAAAAAAAAAACTTGTACTTAAATTTTAAAGGATTTTATACAGACTTTAAAATAGTGTTACAAACGTCTATTTTAAACAAATATTTTTTTTAACATCTTGGGTATGATAATGTATTTTTTTTTTGGCGAATATCTGCTTTTGGTTCCATCCTGAATACAATTAACAAAGCAACCATTTTTACAATCAAAGCAAAAAATGATGACCCGGAGTTGAAAAACCAATGCAACAAAAAATCGCAAAAAAAAACCCAAAAAACTAATTTTACTAAATTGCGCAACAAATGGCATAATAACCATAATTTGTAAGATTAATGTTTTATGCAGAGATTTTGATTGCGGATTCAATGGTATAATTTTCAGAACAAAATCTGTGCTAAAAAAATCATTTAGAAAGCAGAATATAAAATTGCAATTTTTGAGCAGAAAAACGCATTTTTCGCCCTTGTTCTTCAAATATAAATTATAGCGAGATAGAGCAAATTTGTATCTACAAGATGAGATATTATTCACCTCTGTAACTACGTTTTTCGTGGAGATATTTGAATTTTTCATTAGTTTTTTGAACATCCGAATTTTTTGATCGACCAGATACAGGGGCAAACTGAAGAGAATTGAATGATTTGTAAATTGCGGATTTCTCAGTCAAAAATTGATATTTTTTTCTAAAAAAAAATAGAGACGATAGATGCGATTTAGCGTTATCATATATGAAAAGTAGAATTGGAGTTGTCTATTAATTTTAATTATGATTTATCGAAAAACATGACTTTTTTGCGACATTTGGATGTATGCCCCCTCTATGCATCTCAAATAGCAGAACTAATATTATTTTATTGATCAAAGAAGATACTGCAACAACTTTTATTATTGATGCCAGCTAGTTTCAATTTGAAAAATACTGCCATATCGACCGAATTGTGGCCAAATTGTGCCAATTGAAGATACTTTTGAAGCTTATTCTTGCCAATTAAAGTAGACATGAACTTAAGAATGATATTTGCATCAACCATGATTATTTTTTTCAATACGTACAAGATATGTTCCAATATAAACTAAACTTGGATTTGGAATAATAAAAATCAATAATAAAAAAAAATCGCCGTTTTTTTTTTATATCCATCCGCCGTTGGACTACTAACGCATATATTGTTAAAGTAAAGCCAGAATAAAAAATATAAACATATATGCAAGATGCTTGCAAACATCATCCAAAAAACAAAATGTCGATAACAATCGATTTGGGCTGGGAGAAATTCTATAAACTGGCAATATATACAGAAAAGTATGGAGAAATTTTAGAGGCTTCACATGATTACTATGTCACCTTATTGAGAAGTGATTTAGTAAATTCTGTACAAAGATAATGAAACATTCTGCAAAGTATTCGTATATCTATATTATACTGTATCAAAAACAGACGAATTAGGTATTTATTACAAGAAGTATGGTAATTTGATTTAGTATTTTCATTATGGTTATTTGGTTTCAGTGCTAGATTCTTTCCCAAACTGAACAGATATAGGGCGATCATGCAGCACATAACCATTTGTACATTGTAAAGCTAACGAAGCTTCTGCTTTATCTGTAAAACCGACAAATGCTTGGCCTCTTAATCGTCCTTTGGTCATCAAATTAACATTGACATTTTTTGAAAATATTGAATATAAATCAACCAACTCTTGCTGTGTTGTTTGTTTATCTAGGTTTTTTATATATATTTTAGAGCTCGGTGTGCCTTCCTCGTATTGCTTAAATGCAGGTAGATTGAGTAAATCTGAAATAGGTTTACATTGTTTACGAATAGCTTGTTGCTCTAATGTAAGACCAATATTGATCTTGATTTTTTTGTTGCTTGTATTTGTTGTTGTAAAAGAGGAGGAGGAGAAAGAGGAAGAAGGAGGTTGCTTGTGTAAAGCTAGTTTTTGCTTTTCAGCAGCCATACGAAGTAATCTTGTTTGCTTTACTTTCTCTTGTTGAAGCTCTGTTGTGTCGTCTTGTTCATCTTCTAATTCTGATTCATCGCTGGCTAGTAATTGATCATGCTTTCTTTTCAAAAACGATGGTTTTGCGTCCTTTTCTGCAGGGCCAAATGGTGGAGGCATATTGTATTTATTCATGAGGTGAAGTACTTGGGTATAAAATCTCGGGACAGTGGCTATGGCATGTGTAATGTTTGTTAAAATATCATGCGTTGGATCGGGATAATAATATTTGAGTTGAGGATTGGGTGGGTAAAGCAAACCATGCGGAGCAGATACTGGGTCTGCTGCTTGCTCCTGTTGTTCTATAGTGAATTGGTGAGTAGTGATGGAGTCTTGTTGTCTGTTTGGATCAGGCTTCGCGTATTCCACTGTTACTTGTTTGTAATATAATCCAAAATTAATCCTTTTCAACATGTCAAATGCTTGCTCGGCAATGTTGCGATTAGGAAAGTCTAGAAATACAAAACCAATCTTTTATGATTCTCAGTGTTATTTGCGTTATTCGACATGTTAATTTTATGTGGTTACCATGGCCTGACTTTGCATAAATCGAACGTCAATTGGTTTATACGGTTTAAAGTATCTTTCTCGTAACTCTGCTGATGTTGTTATGAAATCAGGCAAATGTTTAACAATTAATGTTGTAATTGTATCCTATGAAAACCATTAAAATCCCTTGTAATTTGATTAAGATTAATGTATTACATTGCTCATTTGTTTTTACTAAGCTTTTTCGTATTTCAAAGTATAGGAAGGAGGATGATAAAGGGGTTCTCCAATAGTCACAATAACTGAATTATAGAAAAAGATTTTCAACCTGGTCTCTTTCAATAGCATAATTTATTCTATTTATTTATAATGAAACTGAACGAAAATACAGTGCTTGCAAGTATTGTTTTATTAAAATAAAAAAATAATTTCGTACTGACAATGCCAATTAGATTGGTGAAAATGTTGCTTTAGTGCCTTACAAACCTGAACATGTTCCTAAATATCATGAATGGATGAAATCACCTTTCCTTCAAGAAATGACCGCGTCTGAGCCATTGACATTGGATGAAGAATATGAAATGCAAGATTCATGGCATAAAGATGAAGAAAGTAGGATATCTTTACTTTGGATATAGATAGCTGTAAAATTAACATTATTGCAGAACTTACATTTATCATTACTAGTTTACCGAATGATTCCAGCAAGTCATTAAAGGATATACCAGAGAAAGAAATCAAAGACCATACTGGTAAATCCATTGCATGCCATTGAGATCGATGTAGAATTTAATTTATTTATTTTTTATTTATTTCTAGTAATGATTGGTGATGTAAACATTTTCTTTAACGATCAAGACCAAGACCCAACATTTGGAGAAATTGAGGTCATGATTGCTGAGCCTGATTTTAGAAGAACAGGTCGAGGAAGAGAAGCATTGAAAATAATTATGGGATATGGTAAAACCGCAAAACAAAAAATATAAATGGATGCAGGATACTCACAGCTATCCAAAAATTAGCTTTAGAAGTGATAGGGTTGAAAACGTTTCATGCAAAGATTTCTTTAAAAAATGATCCCAGCATTAATTTATTCAAATCAAAATTTGGTTTTTATGAAATTGCTGTATCCACTGTATTTCAAGAAATTACATTAGAATGGACACTTTTAGAGCCTTCCTCAACAGTGAAGTTGGATGAATTTGGTGATGAAATAGAAGTTTATGGGTCTAAAGCAACAAATGAACAACACAATAATGTCTTGTCCACATATAAAGATTTGATAGATTATTGGACAAAGACTGTAAAAACAGGAAATTATGCACAAGCTTAATAAAAAAATTTATTGGTTTTTTTTTTTACCAATATCCATGTTCTAAAAATTGAGGTTCTTGTTGTTCATAGCTACTATAACTAGGAATTTCCATTTGTTTTAACCACCATTCAGGCGAAACTTGTATTTTATCAAAAGATATCACAGCTGGTAATTCATTTTGTAGAGATAAAACATCCAATTCGTTCTTGTGTTGATCATAATCTGATTTGAATTGATCTACTAATTTCGACATGTCTTTTTCTTGTATCCTTGTTGTGAGGTTGTACTGAACTTTGAAGCCTGTTCCCATGACAGCCATACCAGATTTCTCTTTATCGGATGACCAAAGATTTCTATCATTCATGATAGCTGCGCCTGCTTGATTTACATGCTGCAATCTTCTATTTGTAGATATTTGAGCGAAATACGCTACAATATCGACATTTGTTTTAATTTTGTCAAATAATACAATTGACCTTTGACTACGAGTAGCAGAATCGATTGCATCTAAACCATCTTCATCAATAGGACATAGACTGAACTCCAAAGTAAGTGTGTAAGGGTTTATTCTTGAGAATTCACTCAGTAATAATAATTCGGTTGCAAACGGGAATGACGAATTTGCTTGATGAGAGGGATATGACTTGGCTAAAATGTCAATCTTTAAAATGGTTTTGTTAGTATAGTAATATCGAAATTAAAAAATATAATAATTTACATGAATTCTCCATCCTTCGGATTTTACATATTGTTCTATCCTATCACCTATTAAAGTTGATAAGCAGTAACAATACCAGCTATTCAACCTCGCCATTGTGATGATATCATTTGTATCTAAATGGTTCAAGATGCTATAAAGTATTTCTACAGGTAAATTTGATAATTTATACATTTTTATTTGTCTGATGAAGATAAGAGAAAAGAGAAAAAAAAAATGTTTTCCACTTTGGGCTCTATAAATCTATATTTTAAACACCTGATTCATGCAAAATCACTGTATTTCATAGGGCGAATATTGTTTCTTTCAAAGAAATACGATGAACGCATGGCAAAACTAAATGAGGAAGGAGTCTTTTTTTTTTTCGAAGTTCACATGTGAAATCTATAAAATTTATATTTATCTATTATATATACATAAAAGTAAAATAACTAACTAATGAAATTGTTATTGAGAATTTCTTGGTTCTGATTGTTGGTGAGGATGGTGAGGATGGTGTTGTTGTTGTTGTTGTTGTTGTGATGGTGTTGGTGGTGGTGGTTGTAGTGGTGGTGGTTGCGGTGGTTGCTGTTGATATATAGGCAACATGTTAGTACTAGAATTATGATGATGATGAGAAGACGAAGGAGGAGGAGGAGGAGGGGGATGTTGAATTTGATTATGAGAATGGTGTTGTTGAGGTGATGATTGGCGCAAATACATGTTTTGTTGTTGTTGCTGCTGCTGCTGATGTTGCTGCTGCTGCTGATGATTATGATGATGATATGGTTGTTGTTCTACTGACGGTAAAATTGGCCGAGATAACATTGATGTAGTACCAGTGTTTTGTAGCAATCCAATTTGGGATTTACTACCTGATGGAGATATGGAATAAATCGATTGATTATTACCACTATTACTATTTGTATTATTGTTAGAAGATTGCTGTTGACATGGGTTTTGTTGCTGAACGTTTGGTGGCGTAATTGAACCCCCTCTATGTTGTTGCTGTTGTTGTTGCTGACGTTGTGATGACATTGGATTAGAGTGTAATGCAGGATGTATTGTAGGTTCGTTACTATTGTTATTATTACTACTATTATTATTATTCGATTCTGCACTATTTCGGCCTATTGGTGAATGTTGCTGAGGATCAAATGTAAAAGACATGTCAGGTGCATTGAAACCAGGTGTACTAGATGAATTGGTTGTCATGGAATAATTATTTTGAAATGATGGATTTACATAACTAGTTAAAGAAGTATCTAATGCCATATTGCTTTCATATGAATAAACAAACGTTGTTGGAGGTTGCTCCAATTGTTGTTGATGTCTTGATTGATTCATTGGTGTATGAGTGTTTGTTCTTTGATTGCCAGTAGAATAAGAAGATGAATGATCCATGAGTGGTAAACTATCATGTTGCATTGGTTGTTCAGGAGGTATTCTATTATCATCGTTATAAGTTAATTGTCTTCCTTTGCCTTTTCTTGCTTGCTTTCGAAGTGGTTCACCAACTGATTGATCTTCTGAAAGTGTGCGAGTTCTATGTTGAGTTTTTAATAATTGAGTTTCATGAAGTTGACGTTGATTGTGTATTTTGATAAAATAGGTTTGCTTTGGAATTTCTACAGATATATAACCTTTGGGTGTATTATCTCCCTTTAAAGTTGTTGTTGCTGTAGAATTTATTGCGGAAGATGGCGTATTTGCACTTGATCTAGAAGAAGATCGTCTAATATCTGGTTTTTCATGTGTATTATATGGATTATCATTTGTCGAGGCTTCACTTGCTTCATCATTTCCATCATCATTTTTGAAAATGTATGGAGCAGGAAATGTTTGTGGATCAATTTGAACAGTTTCGCATATAGATTGAAACAACATAACCAATTCTTGTTTTACAAATTGAAATAAATCATCATTTCCAGCAGTTGCCATACAGACTTTACTCCAAAGATCGCTTAATTGATGTGTCCTATCAATTGAGTCTCGCAACTTGATCTTTTGACGCTCTTCTGAAAGTCGATTGTAAAATCGGCGTTCATTCCAATGTATATTAGGAAATTGATCTCGCACACGACTCCTAATGTCCTGAGTTGTCATACGTAAACGGGCCAATTCACAAATGAGATCGGTCACTTCTTTAGGCCAAGAACGTTCAATTTCTTCAGGACGCATCAATTCATGATTATGTTTTCCTGCTTCAGGATTAAGGGATTTTCTAAATTCCCATTTACTTTGTTCGTTTTCATACAAGACAACTCTCCATCGGCAATCGCATCTCTTTGAAGGTCTTTTTCTTTGTGGATTCGATTTCGGGTTACGCAGAGAATCAGGCAAACCTTCTCGAGAACAATAGACATAAATATTCTATAAAAATGTGTGAGCAATATACTTAAATGCAATTTGAAATTACAACTTTACTCTATGCGTACTAGCTTCTTGTTTCACGGTAAAACCAAATTCAGCGCATAGATCTCTACATCTTTCAATAGCCAAAGCACTTTGATCAAAGTTCATACCAATTAAGCGTTCGTAAAATGGTTCCAACTACATTGTACATGAACATGTCAATATCGGCTATTTAATTACATGTTTCGTTTCCATAGTTACCAAAACAGCTTGTTCATTTTGTTGTTGTGGAGATAGATTTCCTCCGTGTGTTGTTGTTGTTGTTGTTGTTGTTGTTGTTGTTGCTTGTAAAAGCTCAGCGTGCTTTTGTAGGGATTTCTTAGTCATTTAAATTGATGTTATTTCGCAGGTTTCTGTATCAGAGATAAGAATAGGAATATTGAATAGTATATAAACATTTTTTGCATCGACTTACAGTATGATAATAACAGTGGGAAAAAAGAAAGAAAGAGGTAATTGATCTAATATTTACTGTTCTGTCCCTGGGTCTTTTTTTTCTTTTGTTTTTCTATTTTTTGGCTGGTTTGTTACTGGCGATGTTTGATAATGGGATGAGATAAATTACTGCTAATATGAAAATACTATGATACTTTCTAGTATAAAAATACTTAGTAGTTGAAAAGAAGATGAAGGTCTAATCTATTTTTTCCCCCTTTTGTTTAATGCACTTATTTGTATTCCTTCTTTTTTTTTCTTGTGAAGCCTATGATATGTATCTTTTGATTGCCTTTTGACAAAATTTATGAAACATTACCAATAGTAAGCGATTGCAATAGATCTCAATTTTGTGTCACTATACTTACTTCAACTCTAAACTAACCCCCTGTCCCGACTGATGAAATCAGTGTTTAAATTGACTACACTGACTTGATTTAATTGGCAGCGTTCCTGCTTGGAAATGAAATAGTTGAAGATATCAATTGATTTACGGTCAGTTGCAATTAAATCGTATAATAGGGATTAACTTTTTTTTTTCGTCTAGTCCGTATAGTAAATATCTCTTTTTATTTAAAGAATAGGGATAAAATTTGTTTGAGATTTAGTTTGGAATGGTGTCATTCTAATTGTATTGAATACTATATGAGAAAAAAAAAAAGAGAACTCCAAAGCATCATGATCTATTCTCAATGACTCATACATCTGTATAATTAATTTATTTGTTAATGGGGGTATGATTATCAAATGTGGATATAGGACACTGATAATGTTTACATTGTGTTAATAAGCAGCTTACATCCGAAACTGTAGCTTTAATCAATGCTAATGTTCATTTTATGAAACAATGAATTAGATATCCCTACAGCACTTGTTGGTTTCTATACTATCTATTGCCGTTTAAAACTGATTAAATTGAAAGGCAGGAGCTCCTTCTACTATGAAACAATCATCGGTCGTTTTTCTCTCTCTTTCTCTCTCTCTCGCTCTCTCCCCTCCCCTAGATTAGAGGATGCCTTTACTGGAAACTGTCAAAATTTAAAGAAAAAAGGAATAGCATGTGCACGCATTAATCAGTGGTATTGGCTTTCTTCTTCTTCAAGCAGTCATCTCCGCTGCAAATTTTTTATCACTTTCGATTTGCTTTCGTTTGGCATTTTATACTTTTTATTCTTCACATTTTGCCCTCACCTGTCAATGTTAGATACGCCCTCAGAAAATCAATTATACTCTCTTTTAGGATTATCTCCATCATCAACAAAAATTAAAGAATTCTTGTCCACAGATTCGAAACCTATAATCACAAAATTATCTAATTACATATATTACGCTTATAAACCATTAGGTATTTCGTTATGTTTTATTCCAAAAGAAGATAATTTTGTGCTGGATGCAATTGATGTCTATAATGGAAAAACTAGAGATGGATTTTCACCTTGCACGTTGGATAATTTGCCCTGTGGTTTGCACAACACCATTCAAGCGCATGAAATTGTGTCTAATCTAGGCGAACCTGATCGTAAAGGTGGTGGAGGTCAAAGTAGATTGCCCTGTTGGATTGAATACAAATTCTCTGAAAACTCAGGTATTTTGATTCAACTACATGGATTCGAATGGGAGGATCGAGAAATGGGTTGGACAAGCTTTGTTTTATTCTGATAAAAAAAAACAGGGGATAGTACATGTCTAAAACCAAATAATAATCATATATCCCAATCTTTTTGATCTGTTAATAAAAATGCATCATCAATTAGACATAAAAATTGATCTATCAGAATTAAGAATTACTCAATTACCAATTTAGAACATCCGTCAAACCATGATTTTTACATGCAAATCAAATAAGGTTACATGTGTCTATCATCATGCTACTATTGAATCATAGAAGCATGATTCCAGTATATCCACATAATATCCATATGTTCATTCTAATTATATTATTATTCACATTTAATACACTCATCCAATTAGTATATAAGCCCTCTCTATAAGCTCATAATAAAACGGTACTTTTTCATTTGATTAAGTTAAATGTTTTATCATTTGATAAATCAAAAATGAACTATTTTCATTCTGCTCGTGTATATCATTTACGTACATTAGGGACCGAGATGCTGCAAAAAAATCTGAACATACAATTCATATCTCCTTTGCGGCTATTAATATGTATCCTAAATTAAGCGGTTTTCATCAAACTACATATATATATAAGTCTATTGTTAGCCTAACATTAACCACACATTGAGCTAAAATCGATTATAAAGTTCAAACTCCATGGTTGAGGTATTACTTTTTTGTATTCACAAGATGGAACCAACTCAACGCTACTATGTCGTCTTTGTTTCAGTAAATAATATTGATTTTCCATCGAGAAAATCAAAATAATAGTTTACATTACAGCTTACAGCTTATGCTAACTGAGTTCCAAAATCGAATTTTCAAATCGATTGAAAAATGATCAAAAAAATAAAATTGTGTTATAGCTCATCAACTGCAGAATAAGTTGACCTAGCGTATTAAATAGTTTTTGTACAGTTTTAAATTCTGCATTTATCTAAACAAAAATTAGAAAAACATTCCACATTAAATTTTGCGTAAAATGCAATTGAAATTTTGGAGGTTTTTTGAAGATACACATCACTTTTTATAAGCATATTTAAAATAAAATTAATGAAAATTATGCGCAAAGACATTATCTATCGATCGAGCTATTCTAAAACCTTCTAGCTGCATTTTTCGTAGAGAAAACAATATTTTTGTAACTTTTTTTTTCAGATTCAGAATTTGGGATGAGGGTATATAAGCGAAAAATGGAAGCTAGAAATGGAGGTACTTTTTTGCACACATTTTTGAGGGTATCTCCACGAAAAATCAATATTTTAAAAAACTCTAAGTTGGGTTCGAGAGAGCTCAACGAGCTAAATGACATGAGCAAAAAAAAAATTACTACTCAATTTAACAAATATTTTGAAATCTACTATAAAAATGCCAAAAAAAATGACAAAAAAATAAAAGTGCTCAGAATTTTTTTATACTTAAATATGTTATAGAGCACTTTAAAATAAGTAAGTTTTATTATTAAAGAATATTAGTATAGCTTAATTCTTTCTAGAGATATGAAGCCTCAAAGTTTTCAGTTTTTAGCAGTGAAATACGCGTAAAAAATCTGAAACATTAGCATTGAAAAATTAATACCAACTGCAAAAAATAGGATATTTCCGGATACTCGTTTTTGGATTAAAGCTGAACATCTCAGGTACATTGGCATATAATGTTTTCTTGGTGTTATTTAGTGAAAAAAAAAGTAGAGCAGGGATGAAAAATGAGACCCAGTTTTTAAGGAAAAAGCAATGAATTTTACGCGTTTTTGAGTCTTTCGTCAAATATAAAATAAATTTAGGAGTGGATACATAGCATAATACTACATAGTCATATCTATTTCGTAGTGTCTAAGATGTATCTTGAAGCGTATATTTGAATTCTTATCATTATTCTTATAATGAGGGCAACCTACTAGTAAAAGAGCTTGCTATTTAAGTACAATACATATTTCAAGATTCAGAACGTTATTTTATAATCGTATTCAAGATACATACGGCTTTATTTATTTCAAAGAGAATTATCATCGAAATGGAATTCCTAACTTAGAGAACATAACTTTTGGATCTGATATTTCCAAAATGAAGAAACTTGCTGCAATAAATTCTATAAAAATATAGATCATCTTTTAATTTTTTCGAATTTGACATGATTTATGGAACTGCGATTGATGGTTCAATGTTTAATCCTGTTATCATTTTGGTTAATTGTTGGAATCAAATCACAGCATGTAGAGCGTAATTTCTGGCTGTATCAAGCCAATAATATTTTAAATAAAAGGATTGTTACATGTATGTTCCTTTCCAAATTCAAACCTGAATGTATGATTTAGGCATTACCATAAATAAAAGGTCGTATTGGACTTTTAATATCTGATTTATGGTAAATGCCTGTTCCTCACCAATAAAGGTTACTAATTAACTTTGGAATTAAAATAATTAAAAGGCAGTTGTTCCCTTAGATATTGTATTTATTGTATCACGAGTTTTAGATTGTATAATATTGCATTCTTTTCTCTTTTCTCTCGAAGCACACTTAATTCAATTTTTTCTCGATATAATCTCGGACCCTCTGCTACTTTGCATATCAATAATCTACGTTTTTTCTTTTAACCTTGGAAAATAAGATGGATTACTTTGCAAAGTTTAAAAAACGTATAGCACCACCAAAGGCACCGCCTACAAGTGCTATGCAGCTTGCAAAATTCCACAAATATTGGGAGTATGTTCACGTAAGTAAATTATATTATATTCTTTCAGGGTTTTCAAAAGAAGTTTTTGATAGACCAAGTTTCAGAATCATTAAACCATGCTGATCTTTTTTTATATATACATATATAGAATATATTTGTAATGGATGATCGAAAGGCTAATATACACGTACAACAAACCGAGATTCCTTCCAAATTACGTCAAATGGTTGATTTACTTGTAGATGAAGAAGCAAGACAGGAAGATAATACAACAGGCCTTTGTATGGAATACTTTTTAAAGCACGGTGTATTGCAGTATCTTGTTACTACGGCCGAAAAAGCAGATTATCCAGTGGGCATTCGTGGTGAAGCAATTCAAATGATCAACAATTTGATAGAACTTTTGGATGATAGATTTTTGGTCCATAATGCAGTGCATAAGCCTACTATTAAGCTTTTACGTTTCTGTGTATTGGATGATAGACAGAGCGAGCTTTATAGCGACAGCTTAGTGGATTTGATGTATACCATCTGCTCTAAAATCCATGGTTTCCCAGCCTTGTTGAATATTTTTTTTCACGATAAACATTGGTTGACTACACCACAAAAGAATCCAGCTACTGATCAGCCAACAATACCCGAGGCAGCCAGTGCAGATGAACCACATGAATACGAGTTTTTGCTATTTACTTATTTACTACGCTTTGTGCATCGTGAAGGAAGATCAGGGGACTATGCACGTACAGGATTACTGTTTTTGATGGAAATGGCAGACGATCAATTGGGTGATTTTATACTGGAATCAGATTTTGCAACAATTATGGCCGCTGGACTCGGTGCTTTGTATTCTCAACTTCCTAGAAAATTAATCGTTAAAGACGAAATAGATCAAATATACTCTAATCCAACTTCTTACTTACTTGGACAAGAAAATCTAGAAGAAAACAACAGCAATATGCGATTTCCTGTAGGAATAGGTGCAGAGTATTCGAATTCACCGGAATTCAAGTATCAATTGGACTCATTTTTGAAATTGCTTGAGTTTTGTCAAGACGTACTTACTCGTTGTCCAAATGCTGCCATTTGTTTATCATTATTAAAAAGTGTCCGTACTATATTTTTGGAGAATATTTTGTATCCTTCCATTTTGGAATGTTCTGATGTTGATGGATCATCAGTTGCTGTCATTAGTTACATTGATTTAATATTACAAACCTTGCAACAAGATGATTTATCCAAGGTAGTTGTTGGTTATTTGATGGATGATGAACAAGCATCTAGCGACAGTATAACGGATCTGAAGGATTTGGATATTAACAAAGATACAACTTCACCAAATATGTCATCAGCCCACTTTACACTTAAAGATCTCATTTTTAGTCGCCTTAAATCAAATTCGCAAACTACAGTTATTGCTACATTAAAGCTTCTGAAAACTCTGGTTACAAAACATTGCCAATATTCACTTGGCTTGCTGTCAATCTCCCCTGATAATAGTAAAAACTCAATCATCATCTCTCATCATTTGCGTGAAGTTGAATTGTATTTTTCTCTTATTATTGCTATCGATGCAACCCACGCGGAAGATGTTCTTGCTTGTGGTTATGAAGATTATCTTCGGGATGTCGAGACCACTATCGATAATGATTGGTGTTATCAAAACTCAAAACCTGCTAACGATGCAGCTAATACTCTTATGCGTAGTAGAGCTGAAGCACCTAAAGCTAAACGAAGAAGAAGCTTTAAATACGGTCAGCGCAGCGTTAAAGAAGATCAAGAGGAAGAAAACGAAAAGAGAGCCAGACAAAAAAGAAAAGGTAGCCTCAAGCCTTGCTCACTTGTTAGACATCGTGTACGGTCTACTGATCCTCTCATGCAGATTTTACTGAGCTTATTAAGCCATTTTTTTACACAATCTTCTGAGCTCAATTTAGCATTGACAGGTGTGATATCTGCATTAGCTCTTTGTCCTTATCGTAGCCTCGAAGGTTGGATTGCTTTTAGTGAAAATGATCGTACAAACCGAGATGATGTATTAGTCTTGAACTCAAATGGTCAACCAGCAGTCAGTCAAACAAAGATACGCCGACAAGATATTTATGCCAGTTACGAAAATAGTGCACCTGTTGACGACGACGATGATGATGATGATCGTTCGGTTGATTTTGGTGCTGAAAGGGAATCAAGCAAAAAGACTATTCCCACATACTTTAAATCTTACCCGCCTTTTTTTACATTATTACGTACATTGACACAACAAGTAGATTACTATAGATCAGAAATTCAAGCATTTGATAAGCTTTTAGAAGAGCGTCGAAATGCTTTAATCGCTGGTGAGGTATCATTCTTAGATAAAAAAGTTGTATCACCTTCCAGTAGTACATCGACATCTATGAATAGTCATCGCACACAGCAATTGAATAGCAGTATCTTGAATAGAAGACCTTCAATTCTGAGACCATCACTTTCAACAGATCCTAATACGCCAGTATTAAGTCCTTCTTCATCTGCATCAACTGCTGTGGGATTAAGCCCTCGTATATCCTCGCAGCCTCCACCTGTTCCATCTATCAATATGAATGTAATACTCAATAATCCCATGTCTCCTCTGGCATTACACGTAAGAAAAACATCTTCTACGCGTATCCAGCCTTTATTCCCTTCGAATTTCGTTAATGATAAAGAGGAACCCATTTTGGATTTGAATGATGAAGATGAACACACATTTGCACCAAAAACAGCTGATCCTTCACGACCCAAACGAGTTGATAAAAGCACAGAAATTACACTGTCAATGTTACTGAACAACGTTGTTATTCTCGAAGAAACAATCAAGGAATTGGTTGCTTTAATGCAAGTCAGATGTAGTTTGGGTATTGATGAAATTGCGTACGTTTAATGTTTAATAAAAATATAATATGTAAAGGATTTTTGCAGCTGCTTTTCACAGATCAAAACCCCCTATTAATGGTTTAAATACATTATTCATCTCTTCAAACGTATATTTGTTTTTTTAGTGAAGTCTGATACTACTGAATGTGGAACCTGAGAAAGGACTAAGTATCCCAAATCAAAAGATAAGACGGTATGTTTAGAATCGTACTACCATCAAAGTTTGTCACCAATGCTAAATATTGTCGTAGTTTAACGGAAACTTTAACCGCGATATAGTCGTTTATCATGCATCAGACCCACTAAATATCAAACATACGACCTGAGGTTAGGTTTTATTTTCTCACACCTGAATATGGTATATAAAGTCTATTATGAAACTCGCTTTCTTTTCTTCTTTTCTTCTTCTTTATAAATATACATTCACGTTTTTATTATAATTCATCATGACAGGTCAAAGACTCTCTGGTAAGGTTGCTATTGTTACTGGTGCCGCTGGGTAAGTTTAATTTATCGCAAGTAAACAAAGAGTGTAAATTTAACATTATGCAGTGGTATTGGGTTTGAAACTGCTGTATTGTTTGCAAAGGAAGGTGCCAAAGTTGTTTGTGCTGATTTAAATGAAAAAGGTATCCAAAAAACTGTTGCCAAAATTACAGAGCTTGTCAGTAGTGGCGTTGCTATTCCATTCAAGGCAGATGTGTCCAAAGAAGATCAGGTTAAGGCTTTGGTAGATAAAGCATTGGAAGAATTTGGTAAATATACTTGACCTAGTATTATATACATTTAATCTTATTATTATTATTATTATTTTGAAAAAAAGGTAAGCTCGATATCATGTTTAACAATGCAGGTATCATGCATCCAGAAGATGATAATGCTCTTAATACTGAAGAACGTATTTGGTATGTAAAGACACGAAATAATTTGGCTTATTCAGATATTAATCATTGTTATAAACCAGGAATTTAACTATGGATATCAATGTCAAAGGTGTATGGTTTGGTTGTAAGCATGCTATTATTGCTATGCGTCAAAGTGGTGGAGGTTCTATCATTAATACAGCAAGTTTCGTCGCTTTAATGGGTGCCGCTACCCCTCAATTAGCTTGTACGTGTTTCAAACTTAAATGCTATTATTTTCTAGTGTTCTAAATCCCTTTTCTCTCTATAGATACCGCATCCAAGGGCGCTGTGTTGGCCATGACGTGAGTAGTTTTTTATTATTGTCAAATATAAATTAACTAAATTTCATCTAGTCGAGAACTTGCCATGGTTCATGCTCGTGAGAATATTCGATTCAACTCACTTTGCCCTGGTCCTATTCGTACTCCTTTGTTGATGGATTTCTTAAATACAGAAGAAAAGAAACAACGTCGCCTTGTTCATGTGCCTCAAGGAAGATTTGGTGAAGCAATTGAGCAAGCTTATGGTGCTCTCTTTTTAGCTTCTGATGAAAGCTCTTTTGTTACAGGAACAGACTTCCGAGTAGATGGTGGTTTAGCCTCTTCTTATGTCGTAAGTGCTGTTCTTTCTTTTTACTAATATGATCCATAATGACTAACATTTATGCAATTTGTCATCAATTCTAGACACCTGAAGGCGAACCTACTGGACCCGTACCTACTAATTTTGCGGATATTTAATAGTAAAATATTTTTTTTACAGTTGAAAAGTCTATATAAAAAAAAAAGTTTTGAAAGGATACCAGAGATATTCTTTAATCTGTTTACTTTTTTCTTATTAAATAAATACATACATCATGACTTCAAATAATACTGAAGATGTCGAAGCACAAAAAATTGACTTTATAAACATTTCTTGTAAAGATGTGGACAATTGTTCATTTGATTCTTGGTATCCAAAGTTCAAATCACATACTTTCAAGTCGAAAATTTTACCCTTGAGTCAAGACTTTGTTGATTACTTGAATGCTGAAGGCATCTATCTACCAGAAGATGGGTAAATTTATAGTATAAACTGTTAAAATCGCAAGGTTCTTATGAATTATATAGTCAACCTATAGCAGCTAGTATTGAAGAAATTGATTCTGATGAAGAAATCACCGAGTTTCCTAATGCAAATGATGACAGTAAGGTAAGACCAAATATGTAGCAGGACATATCAATTATTGCCATGGTAACTAATCATCAAGATGTCTTAGATACCAAACTTTCCAGAAGTAGAGAGACAAATAAGGGAAGCCATATACGAATATGAAGGAGCAGTATTCCCTAAATTAAATTGGACATCACCTAGAGATGCCGCTTGGATTTCTGCTACGCAGTCTTTGAAATGTACATCGCCATTCGATGTGTTTTTATTATTGAAGTCTTCTGATTTCATTAATCATGATTTAAATCATGCTTATGAGCATTGTATAGATATAGAAGATAAAGAAAATCAAAAGATTCAGTTTAATCTTGTACTGAGAAAGTGGTATGATTTACAACCATCTATGGAGTTTAGATGCTTTGTAAAAGATCAAGAAATCATTGGTATTACTCAAAGAGACATGAATTTCTATCCCTTTTTGTTAGAATCGCAACAAGATATTGAGCAATCAATTTTTGAATTCTTTGAAGATGTCATTCACGAAGGATTCGAAAGTACAAATTGTAATAACATTACACTTGACATGTCCATTTATATGATAATTGACATGTTTTGATTTTTAGATGTTTTTGATGTATATATTCAGCGTAGTAGCAGCAAAGTATATCTTGTAGATTTCAACCCTTTTAGCCCAACAACTGATGCTTTATTATATAATTGGAATGAATTAATGTCATGTAAGTGGTTTTAATTCATTCATTTCATATATTTAATCTTTTTATTTGGTACACAGTTGATCTCGATAAACAAGAGACTCAAATCAGGCTTGTTGAATCTCAAGCTGAAGCCAATTCATTAGCGTGTAATGCACCTAAATTTGCCACTAATATGATTCCCAAAGATGTAATTGATCTATCAACAGGTAAATCAATTGCTGAATTTGCTGAAGAGTTTGAAAAAGCAATGAAAAAGACAGAAAATGGAGATTATAGTGACGTTGACAGTAGCAGTGATGAAGAATAGAATCAAATCTTTATACCTTGCACCTGCCCGTTTCTTTATTTTACAGAATAAAAAAAAATGCTAGAATACTTTCCACTGCTTTGTTAATGCATACAAATCTTTAAACCTGATCTGTATCATATTTTGCATCTAAAATAAACTCTTTGAACAATTCATGCTTTATAAAAAACATAAAAAATCCTGATAAAAAACTCACCAATGATACTGTACTACTGCTCAGCTTACAAGATTCGGCATTTCGACACTTTTGTTGTTTGGCGGCTTGTGAGTATACGAAATCCACCTGATTGTGTGACAAAATAGGAGTTAGCAGGCTTATTTGGTCATCTATCCTTTTCTTTTTTCAGTTTTTTCTTCCTTTTATCTTTTTTCAAATATTATTAAATAATGGCATCTGGACGTAAGAAAGTACTTTTAAAGGTATAAATAATATAGCAAAATAGTTGATACGTATACAAGAAACTTATTTCATTTTATAATAAAGGTTATCATTCTCGGTGATAGTGGGTAAGTCTATTTTACTACATGTAAATGAATAAATTTATTCAGACAAAATTACTTTGGTAGTGTTGGTAAAACATCTTTAATGAATCAATATGTCAATAAAAAGTTTTCCAATCAATACAAAGCTACTATTGGAGCTGATTTCTTGACTAAAGAAGTTTTGGTTGATGATCGCTTAGTAACTATGCAGGTAAAAAGATTAAAAGATACCGTGTTGCTTCGTTGAATAAACGATCATCGAGATACAATATAGAGCTGCATTTTAAATAAATACAATTAGATTTGGGATACAGCAGGTCAGGAACGTTTCCAATCATTAGGTGTTGCATTTTATCGAGGTGCTGATTGTTGTGTTCTTGCATACGACGTTAATAATAGCAGAAGTTTCGAGTCATTAGGTATTTGCTTACATAATACACCTCATCAAATATAGATTTTAATATTCATCAAACAATACTAGATCAATGGAGAGATGAGTTTTTAGTTCAAGCATCACCCAGAGACCCCGACCGTTTTCCTTTTGTATTGTTAGGTAATAAGATTGACGTTGAAGAGAGTAGAAGAATGGTATCTCAAAAGCGTGCTATGGCTTGGTGTCAGTCAAAAGGAAATGTTCCGTAAGTATATTAGTTTTTTATTTATTGGTCTAAATTAATCTGGTTATGATTAGTTATTTTGAAACTTCTGCAAAGGAAGCTATTAATGTCGAACAAGCATTTCAAACAATTGCAAAGAATGCCCTGTCTCAAGAAACTGATGTTGATATGTAAGTTTAAAAATATCTGTATATACAATTTGCTGAACCTATCTTTTTTTACTAGTGATTTTCCCGATACCATTCAAATACCTAGTGGAAGACAAGAACAGGATCCTGCATGTGCTTGTTAAATATGCAATATACAACGTTTGCTTTGGAGTCACATTGAAAGAGCGCTAAAGCAAGTCTTTTTAATAAACTGAGTATCCCATTGCCCTTCACTTATACATTATATTCCTTTTTCTTGTTGTGTTTTTGTACTTGCAGTAAAGCTGTAAATTGTTTTATAAATTACTATCAAATAAATAATGTCCAATCGTTCTTCATTTGAGCAAAAACAGGATGAAATTGCACCTGAAAAAATTGATTCGCCTTTAGAAGATCCAGTAAATCTACCTGCAGCAGATATACTTGAAGAGCAGGAAGATGAAAAAGAAGCAGAAGCTGCCAAAGAAAATGAAGAGTCTTTACTGACCGATTTTGAAGACGAACATACATCGAATCTGGAGAAATTGGATAATAAAATTTCCAAAGAAAACATTAAAGAGGAACCATATCAAAGCGACGACCAAGATTTCGATGAATTTGGCGAGTTTGATGATGAATTTGTTGATGCCGCAGATAATGAAGATGATGATTTTGGAGATTTTGATGACTTTGAGCAAGCCGAAGATCAAATAGAACCAGTACCAGAAGAGCCTAAAACACCAACAGATGCCGAACTTTATGTAATTACTAATTAAATGTGCTTGAGTCTTTTTTATTTACATTAATTCTCGGGTTTTCGTCATTTAGGTTGATGTATTAGAAAATAGGCCGGATGATATTCGTCAGTTTATAGACAATTATTTGAATCGTATGTGGGGAGAAGATGTAAATAGCAAAAGCATAGAGTTAGAAGACAAGCAAGAAGAACAAGAATTCGTATCTTCGCCTTTAGAACAAGACGATAGCATTACAAATATATTAAATACTCCTTGCAGGTAAATGCATGCTATATATATATATATATATTTATATATATATCTTTTTAGTTTTATAAATAATAATTAACTTTGTATACATCAGCCGTGATTTATGGAGTAAACTTTCCCGTGATACAGTGTTCTATAATCCAGCGACAGGTTCAGTTGGTCAGTTTCAATGGACAAGATCAGAAACAAACAAAGCTTATTTGAATGCTTTGGGTGTAACATTTAATTTTGAAGAAAAATCACCAACAACCATTCACTCACCTACTGGACATTCAAATGCATCTCATTTAAATAATAAAAAGAGACAAACGACAATGGTAGATGGAAAACGATTGACAACAGCAGCAACTGCGGGATCGCTACCTTCTTCACCTGACGCTTCTCAAACACACACAAGATCTGCATCGGCCACCGGTGGATTAAGGGTTGTAACAGCAAAAATGGATGAAGGCGCAAAAGAAGCCAAAAAGGAGGCAGAGCAGGAAATGGAGTTGGATATTGACATTGCAAGAGCTTATTGTGAATTAACTGAAGGTATTTGCTACTATTCAAATCTAGATATTACCGTATTAACCAAAAACAAAAATTATAGAAACAATTCGAGTTTTCCCTGATGTAAAATTAAATGCCATGGTAATTGAGTTAAGTCGACTACAAAGACAAGCAGCCGACTACCTCGATAATTTACTAGATCAACGTGAGCAACTTAAAATGGATGCCGAAACATACAATGATTTAATCAGTTGCATTGTGGGTCATGCACAACGTTTACATGTGCAAACTAAAGATGCCAGTCCAGCAATGGTATCTAAAAAGAAGAAAGCAAATGGTACATTTTCAAATCTTATGAGAAGAAAAACTACTGCAAGCAATCCTCAACAAAGTGTTTCTATGGGTGGTGGTGTTGTAGGTGTCAAACAGCAAGCACCAACGCCTAAAAGAACAGTATCCACTGCTGCACATGTGCCCACCATGAATGACAATAGTCGACGATCAATGTAGTTTTTCTATTTTTTTGTCATAAATCTGATATATACACACATCTATACTATACTTTAATTCTGTAATGGAGCCAAATGATATTTTCCCTTCATTTATATCGGCTTGTTTCACTCTCCCCTTCCTTTTTCCTAATAAAAATCATACCACACTTTCTATACAATCAGTAACAAATCTCGCTTCAGCCATTTTATAAAATCAAAGTGTATCACCTTTTTTTACCGAAAAATCCTATAAAATATAATATCAGGTTACACTTCAAGTGATGCTAAACATAAATTTTAATGATAACCGTACTTTTCATTTGCTTCGAGTCCAAATAAAATTCTTCGAAGCTTCATATATTGATTCTCAAGCTGTAAAATCGAATTTTCAATTGCTAATATCTCAATGAATAAGCAGCCAGTATCATAGGTGGCACTGTCTACTATTTTTATTTTTTATTATTGGCTATTGTTTATTGATCACCTGATAAAGCAAATGGCTATTAAGAAAATAAAGGTTTATGATTTTCTGATAATTTTTAAGTATGATACAGTTGTTTAAATCGATACTTGAAATCAGGTGGTTTTTAAAAAATAGCTGTAGATAACAGATAACGCATTGCACTAGCATTGGTCTCGAGCCAGGTTTTGCCAGCCAAATTTGCTAGTATAAGCTGGGCTCGACAGCATCCCTATCTAGAATATTTATAATGTATATACATATATATCTATGTCCATTTAGAGTTGCAGCTTACTTAGATCAATACTAGAATATAAGTTCACTGGCCTAATACGTACCGACCAAAATTGACCTAAAATCGATTGCAAAAATTTAGTACCTAATTTAATGTGTCTATTTTTTGTAACCACAAGATTGATCTAATTGAAAGCTACTCTATAGTTTTTGTTTCAGAATAAAATATTGATTTTTCATCGAGATAACCAAAATAATAGTTTTTACCACAGCTTAAAACCTATCATAACGGGCTTCCAAAATTTATTTTAAAAAATGGACGAAAAATGATGAAAAAAACAAAATCCTTTGAAAGCTCGTGGATTGCAAAGTAAGTTGACCTAGTGTATTAAATAGTTTTTGTACAGTTTTAAATTCTGCATTTATCTAAACAAAAATCAAAAAAACATTCCACATTAAATTTTGCGTAAAATGCAATTGAAATTTTGGAGGTTTTTTGGAGATACACATCACTTTTTATAAGCATACTTAAAATATAACTAATTTAAATTATGTGCAAAAACGTTATCTATCGATCAAGCTATTGTAAAATTTTCTATCTGCATTTTTCGTAGAGAAAACAACGTTTTTGTAACTTTTTTTTCAGATTCAGAATTTGGGATGAGGGTATATAAGCGAAAAATGGAAGCTAGAAATGGAGGTACTTTTTTGCACACATTTTTGAGGGTATCTCCACGAAAAATCAATATTTTAAAAAACTCTAAATTGGGTTCGAGAGAGCTCAACGAGCTTGATAATATAAATGCAAAAAAACCACTACTCAATTTAACTAATAATTTGAAACCTACTATAAAAATGCCCAAAAAAATGAAAAAAAAATAAAAGTGCTCAGAATTTTTTTATACTTAAATATGTTATAGAGCACTTTAAAACAAGTAAGTTTTATTATTAAAGAATATTAGTATAGCTTAATTCTTTCTAGAGATATGAAGCCTCAAAGTTTTCAGTTTTTAGCAGTGAAATACGCGTAAAAAATCCGAAACATTAGCATTGAAAAAGTTATACCAACTGCAAAAAATAGGATATTTTTGGATACTTGTTTTTATATTAAAGTTGAACATCTCAGGTACATTGGCATATAATTTTTTCTTGGTGTTATTTAGTGAAAAAAAAAGTTGAGCAGGGATGAAAAGCGAGACCCAGGTTTCAAGAAAAAAGCAGTAAATTTTTACGTGTTTTTGAGTCTCTCATGAGATTTAAAATATTTTCGCTGCACATTTTTCAAGTAGCTAGGAGTCTGATCCCTATGGGCTCACTAGGTAGTTATAATGAGCCTTGTTGGATAAACTGAAATCCAAATAGTAGATTTCTAGTGCACTAAAATGAGGGGTAAAGGGTAAAAAGGCGATAAATGAATACTGTTAAAATCTTTCTTTATTGAAATATAGATAATGTGCAATAAAATGGTTATTATATGTCTCTATTTATATTATTTGGTAATTATTTACTATCTGGCAATTGTATTGCAATTGTCAATGATTCCATTACTTTTGATTATAAATGTTGAATTGTTTGTTTATTGATCTGGTGGATCAAGAACGGTGGTTTAAATATATTCTGTCAATCATGCTTTCAGAACAACCCTTACTTGTTCTACTTGATAAGTATGTATTTTTTATGCTTTATTTGGGATACTCCACATTACTTTAGTATTTTAACATCTTTTATTCGAGCATTATACCATTGTTATCTTCATGCAATTGACTATTTACTATACAGTCTTATCTTTGACAGCATGGTTCCAATGAGATGACATTCAATTTAGATATTTTATGATGGGAATCTAGCTTAGTTCACTTCATCTAGGACTCTCTGTACATTTCATTTGTTTAAAAGGTCAAATAGCAAAATTAGGTATTTATATAGGCTGAAGTCGCCTCCGCTATGAGAAGTGGGCTTATAGTAAATTCTTCTGAAAGCAGCATTTTCATTGTGGAGGAGCCTTGAAATCCCTTTTAAAAACAATGTCGCTCTCGATCAAATTTCACACAATATATATTGTCGTAATATCAGTATATAAGCAAAGTAAGCCTAATGAAAATAATAATGTATATTTTTGATTTCACAAAATTGTACTGAATATTTACCTGAGTACATTTTGAGAAGTTGACAGCATGTGTCTCGTATCTCGGTATCCGACCAAAATGACAAAGATCTAGGTCTTTTTATACATGGTGACAGATGGATATTTTGAGGTACCGCGACTACAAAATTCGGATTAGGTAATCAGTTATCACTTAATCGTGTATATAAACTTTTCCATATTCAAACCTAACTTGAATCATTGTATATTTACAAAATCGACGACTTGACGTACACTGAAGTACATTTAATGCTGTGTATCTTATTGGGTATAAATATTTATATTGACCAACCATTTAGTATCAAAAAATGTCAATTAGAACAAATAAAATTAATTTCACAGACTTTTAATATTGAGGTTATTTTTAATGGGCATGTTTGACAAATAATTATACTTTTTACCGTAAGCTCCTACTACGTTTCACGTTGCAATTGACAGGTATATACAGTATTTTAAGATTCCCGGTTGCACATGGCCATATTAACTTAATCGGTTTGGTATTTCCGATCATTTAAAACTATTATTATGTAGAGAAAAGAAGGCCAAATGCTACAAATTCATAAACATTTAGTATTTCATAATAGCATTGTAGCGGGAAAGCATATAACCGCCTTGTAGACAACTCTTCAGGAACGGAAGCATTAAAGAGACAGAGGAAACCAACTTGTGCATGTTTACACAGCTATCTATATTTGATCTATCGATTAAAATATTAATAATGAGTCATTTACAAGTAATTCTTTATTGTTTGAAATGTTCCATATTGTTACAAATTTGTGGATAAACGTAGTGAACCCTACTCTGTCCGGCAAGATTATTTCTCGTAACAGAACAAGCAGCAGGTAGGAGCGCGGGACGAATTTTTCATTCCAAGTTATGTACGTATTTTACAGGTAATGTGCTTGTATGTTCAATTGATTATACGAATTTAGTAGTAATTATTTTCGGTCAAGTATAATACCATATTTTCCATTTAAAGTTATCCGAAATGAAGTATTGCTTCCATACATGTCAATTTTCTCTTTAATTCTATAACAGTCGGTCCATGAATAGAATTAGTCTGCGCTAGAATAGACAAGATTCAAATATGATGTTTCATTGCAATCGATAATTCAGGAAACCAATAATATTCATTCAAGTCGATCCTTCTCGAAAATGATGGAATAATAGAATCATGGAATGTGGGTGTAATATCAACCTACAATGAAATTTTAAAGTTTATGAGATTATTAACAGCGATTTATCATTAAACAACAATTTGCTGCGAAATGTGAATTTGAATCAGAATGAATCATGTCGGATCACTTAATAGTCGAAATTAAAGGAGAAACACCTGACTATTAAGCTCATAATCTATGTTACTTCTGATATAGTTTCCATAGCAACATTTCACTCCAAGTTTCATCTCAACAAAGTTAAGAATTCCCTCAGTATATACGATCTGTGAATTGCTTCACAAAAATGATTGCTATTTGCTTAGTCACAATTTAATGGCTAGGGTGGTTATATATGACACTTTTCTACATGAATACCCCACATTTCCAATTGGGGAATTCATGACGTGAAATAGGTGATAAAAACAGTGGGCCTGATGAGGTTCAAACTGAACTTGAAGAGGGAAAAATAATCCATCTCCCATTGATTTTCCTCTCCCCTTCTTTCTTCTTCTTCCTTTTTCTACTTTTTTTTTTTTTGAAAATCCCCCCTCTCCTTTCTTCTGTTTCTCCCTCTCTCTCCTTCTTATGATTTTACATTTCTTACAGTATTAAATTAATAAAAATGACAGACCAAACAGAACATAAACGACAACGTGTTAGTAAAGCATGGTAAAAAAAAAAATCGAAAATTTTAAACATTTTAAAAGTGAGTTTTCTAATATTTTTATTTAGCGAACAATGTAGAAGAAAAAAAGTAAAATGCGATGGTTCATCACCCTATTGTAATAATTGCAGCGCTTTAGGATTACAGTGTCATTATAAAGAATCTACAAAAAAGGTAAGAAAATAATCATATCATTATGTTGAAAATCGGCTAAAATAATTTATGTTTATATAGAGGGGCCCTCCTAAAGGATACATTGAAGCCATTGAAGGCAGATTACATAGATTAGAAGCATTGTTAGGTAGTATTGTACAAGAAGACGATCCTCGTTCTCAAGCAATCATTGCAGAATTAAATGCGCCCTTGGAAACTGCTTATGGCGAACTAGTTAGACCACGTCCAATGCGAAGAGAAACATTGTCAGGTTATGAAGCTGAATGTGGCCCTCTTACATCAACAGAACCAATGATTAAACATGAAGATAATCATTCAACGCAACAACAGTTGTCAACAAAAGATGGTAATGATTCTGATGAATCAAATAATATTGGTAATTTGTCAATTGATGAAAGTGGTCAACTTCGTTATTATGGCAAATCATCCGGGTTTTACATGTTAAAAAGTAGCAAGAACTTTCAAAATCGAGCTTTTCAATTTAATTCAAGAGAATACAAGCAACTTGGACACGACGCTCCTTCTCCTACGCTGCCATTTGTAGTTGACCCCTTTGAAATGCCACCTAAAGATTTGTCTGATCATTTATTGGAATTGTATTTTAGTTATTTTTACCCATTATTACCCATTTTACACAAAAAATCATTCATGGAATCTATGAATGATGATAGCAAACCTTCTCCTCCCCCAATCTTGTTAAATGCAATCTATGCCGTTGCTTCGCGAGTCTCACCTGATGAGCGCGTAAGATCTATTGCTTCAAAATCTGAAACAGCTGGTGATGTCTTTTTTGAAAGAGCTCGAATGTTACTTGATTTAGAATGGGATAGTTTCCGAGTTTATACAGTTCAATCTTTATTACTCATGAGTAGCCATCAAAATGGCGCATTAAAAACTACTCGAGGTTGGCTTTACAGTGGCATGGTAAATATTACAAATTACTATTAATAATATTAATGACTCATTTAAATTGTTATTAGGCCATTCGAATGTCTCAAAATCTAGGTTTACATAGAAACTGTGACAGTTGGGATTTAACAGATACTGAAAAAGAAGATAGAAAGAGAGCGTTCTATTGCTGCTTTGTATTAGATAGATTATCATGCGCTATGCATGGTAGATCACCCATGATTGATGAAAGAGATTACGATACGCCTTACCCATCTGAAAATGATCAAGATGACATAAATCGTACTCCAAGAATCATGGAAAATTTCCATTATCTTATTAAGATTTGTGAGATACTAGGTGATGTGATTCGTGAATTATACATGGTAAAAGGTAGAAAGCAATTATCTGTCATGTCAACCCCCGATAGTATCGTATCATCGCTGGATAAAAAGCTTAATAAATGGATGTCCAAGCTACCTCCTACCTTACAATACCGCCCACCAAATACAAGATTAAACGAACGTGCTCCCGCTCCATCATTAGAATTATGTCAATTACACATGCTATTTTATACAACATTGATTTTGATGCATAGACCTTTTATTCCCGGACCAGCTCAGACTGTGGCACCTTCTGTTTTCCCATCTGCTTCCATCTGTACTTTTGCTGCAAACAAAATTCTAGATATCACAGAATCTCTTATGGCTGAAGGTCGCTTGAAAAATGTCAACAACTATACTCTTTTCTTTATGTTTACGGCTGGTATTATATTCATTTATAACGCTGCATCTTCTGATTCCATGTTTGCATTTGAAGCTAAAATTAGTATTAACAAGATTATGCGGGCTATGGATGAAGTTGAAAAAACTTGGATTACTTCTGCTCGTCATTGCAACATCTTGGGTGCTCTTGCAGGTTTAAGAGACATTGATTTAGAGTGTGTCGATGAAAGTTATACAAGATCAATGATCAAGAAACAACAATCAGCAGTAGCCCCTCCAGCTTCTATTGCGGTTCCTAATTCACCTGAACCTGAAATACAATCAACACCCAATGATTTTCAACGTATCGAAGAGAAATATTATATGGAAAGTGGCAGTACAAGTAGCAATAAATCACCTAGTGTTGATTTATCTCCAGAATTGACTCAATCATCTCTTCAATATTCTCGTCAACAACAGCAACAACAGCAACAGCAACAACAACAAATGCCTATGCAACAACAGCAGCAATTTGATGACGGCTCATTTGATCCAAATAACACAGCATTTTGGGGAGTACCCATGTCATTTGATATTGATGAGTGGAACAGTTACTTTAGTAATCAAAAAGGACAAAACTCAATTCCTGGTGCTAATCCCTCCGATGCTGCGCCTATTTTCTCATCTCCTCAACAACAACAATCATCTCAACAAAATGACTTTATGCCAGTGCCATTAACTCAAGATCGACCACCGACTCAAAGACATTATAACAATGGCAATCCATCTTATAATTAACAATATTCAAGTTCCTATTTCGACTGATCAATGATTATCTATTCCTCTTCCTCTCTTTCTATCCCTCTGTAATTAAGCATTTTTATTCTATTCCAATTCCCTTTATTTTTCTTTCCTTCTTACCAATATATTTCTTTTTTTTTTGTATTAATAAATTCATCATTCTTTTCTTTTTTTGTAAATCCTAGAAATTTGAAAAATGTGGGGTTAGTGTTTGTGTGTAACAATAGGGGATTCCGAGGGAATAACCTTGTTTGTCCTTTTGAATGGAGATCAAATTGGGATAAATCGGTAAACATGTAAGAAAGAAAGAACTCATCCCTGTGTTCTTTTTAATTAGTGCAGAACAACTAAAATAACTGGGATATAATATCCATGTCACTATATAGTGAGAAACTTGACAAATGCCTTGTAATCTGAGTCGTTTAAAGTTTAGCTACTTAAACCCAATTTAATATCGTGCTAGTCAACATATGCATAATAATAACTGTGTGAAAACTAGTGCAAAATTGGTCTTGCAAGATTGCTTAGTACCATTATATTGATAAGATAACACATTTGGACTTCTTTATGAAATAGTGCATAATAAACATTCAAGTAAAACGTGCGAATATATAATGTGCTCCGATTAATGCACTTCGGGAACCTAAACTATTATACCGCTAGCTGTTACAACAATGTTCCTGGAATTTAGATTTCATAATATATAACCTCTAAGAATATTTGTTTACAATTGCTGTCATTCAAAAATACAATAAATTAAGATTCATATTTTGGAAAAGTTGCTGCTTGTCATAAACTAAAAATCAGAGGTGCCTTCGATCAAGTAGCCTCATACTAAACACTTTTTAGCATATACCTCAAACATTGCTAAACAAATATGAATTGGCCGCATTATAATACTTGTTCCTAAATTTGATTCATACCTCAGGAGAGACTCAAAAACATGTAAAAATTTACTGCTTTTTTCTTGAAACCTGGATCTCGCTTTTCATCCCTGCTCAACTTTTTTTTTCACTAAATAACACCAAGAAAACATTATATGCCAATGTACCTGAAATGTTCAACTTTAATATGAAAACAAGTATCCAAAAATATCCTATTTTTTGCAGTTGGTATAAATTTTTCAATGCTAATGTTTCAGATTTTTTACGCGTATTTCACTGCTAAAGAATTGAAAACTTTAAGGCTTCATATCTCTAGAAATAATTAAGCTACACTAACATTTTTTGATAATGAAACTTACTTGTTTTGAAGTGCTCTATAACATATTTAAGTATAAAAAAATTCTGAGCACTTTTATTTTTTTTTTCATTTTTTTGGGCATTTTTATAGTAGGTTTCAAAATATTAGTTAAATTGAGTAGTGGTTTTTTTGCATTCATATTATCAAGCTTGTTGAGCTCTCTCGAACCCAGTTTAGAGTTTTTTAAAATATTGATTTTTCATGGAGATATCCTCAAAAATGTGTGCAAAAAGGTACCTCCATTTCTAGCTTCCATTTTTCCCTTATATACCCTCATCCCAAATTCTGAATCTGAAAAAAAAAAGTTACAAAAACATTGTTTTCTCTACGAAAAATGCAGATAGAAAATTTCACAATAGCTTGATCGATAGATAATGTTTTTACGCATACTTTAAATTAGTTATATTTTAAGTATGCTTATAAAAAGTGATGTGTATCTTCAAAAAACCTCCAAAAATTCAATTGCATTTCACGCAAAATTTAATGTGAAATGTTTATTTAAATTTTATTTAAATGAATGCAGAATTTAAAACTGTACAAAAGTTATTTAGTATACTAGGTCGACTTACTTTTCAGTTCATGATCAATTAAAAGATTTTGTTTTTTTCATCATTTTTCGTCCATTTTTTAAAATAAATTTTGGAGCCCAGTTATCATAAGCTGTAAGCTGTGATATCGACTATTATTTTGGTTATCTCGATAAAAAATCAATATTTTTGGTTGAAACAAAAAATAGAGAGTAGCAATCAATTAGATCTATATTGTGAATACAGAAATTAAGTCCTGGATAATGAGTTTTAAGTTTTATAAAATAATAAACTAATATTTACAACTGCAGAAAACAAAGAAAAAAAACCCCATCCTTGTGAATATTGATCCAATGAATCTCCAATTATACACGATGGTAGATTTAAATATTATATCTTGCATAAGAGTTTATATTTCTAGTTTCACAGATCATTGTGAATTGAGGAAACCATCAGCAAAACATGGTATTTCTGTCCAATAAAACCACGTGTTGCGTCGTGTATTTTCATGTTTGATAAATTATACTTAAAAAAGGATATAATTAAAAGAGAATGAGTAGTAAATCATTTCTTTAACTGTATAATAAAAACAAGATGTCATTTATTTAGGTATAAAAGTGTATGGCCTTTTATATTAATTTGACATTGAGATGTAATTCAAGGCACTCTTGACCCATTAGATCTGTTTGATAAAGAAATTGAGAACACAAACAACAATACTGAGTGACCAAGATTACAACTCGTTTTTTTATGAGGGAGATAATATGTGTCATAAGACGATGAACCATGGTGTAGGCGGTACAATGGCTACCAAAAAACATTCGACGAAGGCAGGTATCTTGAACCTTTCAAGGGCCTTGAAATCAGAAACTTTTAATTGGGCAATACCCAAATAATCATACAACCATTTAGAAAACATATAAATAGTAGAAAGGACCAGTAAATTAATAAAATGTATTTTTTAGCAGAGTATTTTTTATTACAGCATCTTTTGATGTAACAATCAGAATAATACTTTAGATAAGGTCCGTTGTAATAATAAATTAGATATTTAAAATAATCTGCTTTTAATATAAATGGTTTTTTCCTGTTGAGCTTGATTGAATCAGTCCTTATCTACTAGTCTGTCATTAGTATATAAACCACATCTCATGAATAAAAGAATAAGGATCAGTTTAGTTTTGATCCCTTAGTTTAACCCACAGTTGGAAATCTGACATTTATCAACAAGACTTTACTTTGTTTTATTATTTTTAATTATTCTAGAATACCAGATATATGTTAGAATAAAACAATTATTAAAAATCAAGTATTCCATAGCTTATAACAATGGCAGTAGGATATTTCTGATTTTAGATTGACATTCATCGTAAGGCGAGCTGATAATACGTTTGATACAACTGTAAATGGAACTAGTCAATTTAATTTATGGAATTTGAATGTAAATACCGAGGAGCCATTTGTAAGTACTTTAATTGCTTCTGGTAAAGCATTGAATAAATTGGCTAGGGACAAAGAGGATAAAAAGGCGGCAATACTAGTTTCCAGCGATGGCCACGTTTATGTTTATGATAATATTGGACAGGTAATACTAAAACTAAATGCAAATCACCTCTAGTGCAATAATTATAAAATAAAACTATATTATCATCAAATAAACTACCACAAAATATTAACATGTATAAATATTTACAGTAATAAGCTTGAATCAAGTGGGTACAGCATCGTAAATTCTTGAAAAAGTTCACAAGTATAATAAAGTCTCTTATTTTTAAGACTTATAAAGCTTATAAGCGGAATATTAATTTAGAAAATTATTTTTGTCCAGATCATCAATTTTGACATTTTTTAATTTTTTTTTTCTGATTTTGCAAATCTAGAGTGAATTATACTACCAATCATAAAAACAAAAAGTATACACATATACAGAATTTAGCGCTCTATTTGTTCAATAAAAAATAACAAATATTTTTATTGCAAAATATTACATGAAAATCCTTTAATCAAAAAACCGTTTTTGGGCCAAAAGTACACATTTTCATTACTTGACATTTAATATTAAGCTTTTATAAAATGTGTATTAGCCATGGCTACAATTTTGTCTCACAATGTAGTATATTTAAACGTTGATTTTGGTATTAAAATTTGATTTTTCTGTTTTTTGATCAAAATCATGAGTGTTGGTAAGGATGAAATGAGCCCCGAAAATGTCCGCTACAAAATCTGAATTTTCAGACCGTACATGTTTAAGTATAAGAAAAGTTGAAAAAAAACGCCCTTTTATTTAAAACTTACATATATCATCGTATAAGAGACGACTTAGCTGTTCAATCTTGCTATGCTTAATTACGGCGTCGCTCTAGGGGCTCGCTTTTGCAATTTTTTAATGAATCTATGATATGACAGCCGGTTTTTCTGGTAGAAAATTTTATGTTTCTATGGTAACAGATATTGCCTATTTTGCGTAGTTTATAGTTCAGGCGCTGTAATGATGCTTTTACACTGGCTGAAATGTGCATTTTAGCAGGGTTTTAAATGCGTTAAATAATGTAAAGCCTTGCAAATCCTTTTATGCGTGTGCTGTTTCTCTCTTTTTGTTTTCATATTCCAACGGTATATTCACCGTTTGATAAGGCATATCAGACTATCAAGCTGGTATTCTTTTCTTTTATTCGAATACGCATGCTAACATAAGGGACTAATATTTTTGATATATAGTAGGCAGCAGTCGTTATATTTATTAGAGACTAATATTTTCATTTAATCGCATTCTAAGATCAAATATCATTATTTACTAGGGTATTGTTGGACGTATTTTTTGATTACCAGATCAAATCGAAGTCAATGATCTTTATATCTATTCAATCCAAAGCTAGAACTAACTACAAACTAGCATTGGTGTCGAGCCGGGTTTTAACAGCCAAATTTACTAGCATTAAGCTGGGCTCGATAGTATCCCTACTACAAACTCACGAAATATTCCAGAAAAGTGATAAAATTTCAAATGATAATATTGAAACTTTAAAAAAGAATAATCTAATGTCTTGTCTAATAGTCATAACTTTGATCGTAGCTATACTTGAGAACAGATCTTTTTACAGCTGACAATCGTAAACTAAAATAGTAAGTTTAAAGAAGGTTAATTTGTTTAAATTTTATGTGCGATAAAGTAACATCTATAATTTTAGACTTGAATTATATATAAATTTAAGCAGTAAGGGTTATTTAAGTTTATGCTCGAGCAAAAACCATTGTTGCTGCAAACATTATAGCTATGATAATATTTACAAATAATAATAATCGTAAATATATTGGCTCTTGCATGTATTGCTCTACATCAACAGCTTATTGAATTGCATTGTCTATATAAGTATATATAAGCTACTGTATATTAATTAAAGCAAATGTAATTTAAACCCCCATTCTAGTAAAAACAAAGCGATGAAATTTTGAGAATGGCACGATGTTCATTTAAAAACCAATTTGTGCCCATACAATCAGCTTATTATGCTCATGGTCAGATTTTACTATGATGCACAAATGGGGATAATGATATGCTTACAGGCAATTTTACTATTATGCATACATGGGATTAATGGCATGCACATGGAGATAATCTATAATTCTGCACATACAGGCTTTTCTTTATGCTCGTGTGCAGTTTATTTTGTTGTGCCCATCATGTGCATCTTGTTATTCTTTTAGCCATTATTCAGTGGGCACAACAACTCATCAGGCCATAGTGTGCAGCCTACCTGGGCCCAACAAAATCATCTTGTGCAGCACAGGTCGGCCGTAGTGATTTTATATATAAATCTTTTTAATCTGTGATTTTATGGACTTCTTTTGAATCCGGTTGTATTATCTTATAGTTTTCACGTTAAATCCGTTATTATGCTAATAATGTTGTAGGTTGTATTTATTATGCTTTACTTAAAAACAAGCCTTTGAATAATTAATAGTAGCAATACAGTCGAACCTTAATTTTTGTATGAAATTTCGCTACCTGTATCTTATAGCTGCTTGGGATATTTATTATTTAAACAACCACTTCCGGGCTGTCCGGTAATTTTTTCTAGAAACTTAAGCTTGGAAATATTATTAGATGGCCGCTTCCGGAGATTGTTCGGCTTTTTTTTGGAAGAGTGACCATTGGAAAAAATATGAATCATATTGTTGTATTCCACCTACTAGTATCATACATTATCACCTTCTACAGTATCAATACATCTTACAATCTATTGATTACAACATGTATGGAAGTGCAAGTCTTGATATCGGATATAAGAAACTCCTAACGTATCAAGTTTAATCCAGTAATTACCAAGAACGCTTGGACCTCAATTATGACACCATACTATTTCATCCCAGCGGTTAATCAATCAAGTAGCTATCAAATCAACATCCAAGCATATTTAGCGCAGCATTGAAACAAGACAACTCACAAGCTCTGAAAGAACGGTTAAATTATGATTGATCCATTTCAATCCATAGATTACTATAAAACAGATCTAATGGTTCAATAGTGCCTTAAATTACATCTCAGGATCTCAATGTCACATCAATATAAAAGGCCATACTTTTATATCTAAACAAACGATATCTTGTGCAGTAAATGACGAAGTTATTTACTAAAATAAAAAAATATAAAAAATAAAAGCAGTAGAAATACAATTATAATCAGTTAAAGTTTTTATTACAAAAGATTTCTGAAGTGTTAAAATAATTGAAAAGTATGAGGGTATTTATAGTGATTTAGAGAACTTGGATACTATCAGACTTGAATGGATGTATATTTAGTAATCTTCCAGTTTCAAGTACATTGTTATTGATTTAATATTTTAAGGGGTAAATTGTGTAGAGCATTGACTATAAGGGATTGTATGTCAAGTGTGACAATATCGACCTTTTGGGAAATGATTGTTTTGTTTATTTTTGTTATATCTATTTTATATAACCTTGATTTTTAAGGGGTAGTTTTTATATGCTTGAATCTTATTTATATTGATAGTGCAACTTCAATATAGATGAGCAGTTGACTAAATTATTGATATCTTTGTTTATTATTATTATTGATTTGGATAGAATCCTGTTTTAATATATATGTCGTTTGTGTAATTGATTGCGCCGTGATCAAGGGTGCTATCATCTACACGACATGTATGGTTCAAAAAGGTATTTCATATTTTTAGCATGCGTTTGTTATTGTGTTCAATTGGAGCGTTTGTTTATTATTGTTGTTCACATTTCAAGTGGCATCATATTTTATGAGCGACACTTGGAATTTAGGTTGTTTTATTTTTATCAAGCGTTTTTAGTATGTAATTCCACTGCATCTTGTTTTTATTATACAATTGAAGAACTGATTAACTACTCATTCTCTTTTTTTAATTGTATTTTTTTTTAAGTATTATTCATCAAACCTAAAAATACACGGCAAGGCTAAACCTTTTGCAATTCTGCGGATCAGCGCTAGAAGTACCTGCCATCATTGCAACGGGAGGTCATTTGGATTCATATTCGTTGAGAAGAACTGATGGGCTTGCTGATCTTAGTAGGTGTACGTAGCAGGTAACCAACTTGTTTCTCAAACTGGCTGAACGTACAATGACCCATGGATGCTGATAGTTTTGGTGTCGAGCCGGGTTTTGCCAGTCAAATTTACTAGCATTGTCGTGATAATAATAAATGTAATTAGATAATTTAGTTAAAAGTTAAAAGACATCGTTTATTGAGTTTGACATTTGAATCTGCTATTTACACTATTTTGATTTGTGTAACAAAAAATCTAAATTGCTACGACAGTATGCATATCATATGCATTAATGAAAAAGGAAAAAAGTTGCTAGATATATGCAAAACATACTAAGAAAAAAAAAGGAGGATCATATTCGATGAGAAGCATAATAGGTCATCGGAGACTCTCTTTCAAAATTCATATCCTAATACCAAAGGGCTTCCCCTTTGGCGGGTTTCAACTCACAAATATGTGTGTCTACCTCAATTTGTAGCGCATGCACTACCCGTTAAGCTTGTCACTCTCCTTTGGTCTACAATTTTAATCCCCATATTTGTGGACATGTATTCGCCAGTTTTTTGCTATTTTGGGAAATGCAGCAAATTAAGGTGTATTTTTTCTTTTTGGAAATAATAATAGAGCTTTCCAGAAATTGGTAATATAAGACATCATCTGAAAAAAATGCTAATTTTTGATGGAGATACTATAAACAAAACTCAATGTTCTTAGTACATTAATATTAAGCCGTATAACATAAAAATTGAATATGGATGATGTAAAACAATATTTGTCAAAATGGGAATTAGTATAACATCATCTACAACGCATAGAAAATCAAGTGATGTTTAACAGATGCAGTTGCATTGGAAAATTCAGCTTTTAGGAGTTGAAACACCTAGAATTATAAACTATACTGGAAAACCAGAGTACGCATTATTCATCAAATTAAAGGCAGACACCAATTTTCCAATCCACCAGTATTAAATGCAGATATCAATTGTGTAATCTCTACCAATGCGAAATAGTAATATAACATACTGTATGAATCAATCAGTTTGACAATTATAATCAATAGTAATAATAATAATAATATTAGGATCAAGTTTTTAAAGTAATAACAAAAAACTACCAACAGTATACTAGTAAGCTGTAATTTAATACACTATCGTTCAATATGACCGGATATTAATAATGAATCAGAGAAAATACAACTGGTAAGAAAACTGATACTCAATGTACAACGAGATCAAGATTGGTAAAAGGTGCATTCATTGTGTAGTGGTGGAAATTGCAGCATTTTGATGGATAGAAATTACAGGATTCAGATGTTGTGTTTGCTTCAGGATTCTCAAAAGAGTTCAAAAGCATTCTTCATTAAACTCAACTAGATGTTGAATACTCACCACCATATGCGATTAGTATTATTAATTTTGTCTTTTATTTAATTACTGTATTATTAAAAATCAAGCTTTTCGTAGCTTATAACAATGACAATGGAGGATGTTTCTGATTTTAGATTGACATTTATTATAAGGCGGGTTGACGATACATTTGATAATACTGTTAGTTGTAGATGGAATCAGTCAACTTAATTTATGGAATTTGAATGAAAATACCGAGGAACCATTTGTAAGCACGTAAGTTGGTTCTGGTAAAGCATTGAATAAATTGGCTTGGAACAAAGAGGGGAAAAAGGCGGCAATAGGTTCCATTGATGGCCACATTTATGTTTATGCTATTGTCGGTTTTCGAGGATATTAAACAGCCAATTTTAAAGCCAATTCCATTTCTAACTCATATTGAAATGTAATTCTTATAAATAGTCTTTTAAACCAAGACCTAGAAGCTCTGGGTTCTTTCTTTTACCATTAGTTTTTATAGTAATAAAGCCTACTATTCTCCACAATAAATGTTACTAGTCTTTATTATTATTCTTTCTATAAATAATAAGATTGTATGTATCCATAAACTCTCAGCTATTGAGAAACGTCAAAAAAACTAAAACCTTTATCTATATTTTTACTATTAAACTTAGTTATAGCAATAATTATATTAATCATAATTTAAACATAAAAATAAATTAATTTTTTTTTTGTAATTAATATTTGCGAAATAAATAAGATCATTATATATTAACTTTTTGTTTTCAAAACATTTAAAAATTTATTATTTTATGAAATATTCTTTCCAAATTCATTTCATTTCAGTGTCAGAATATTCCACAATTTTCTTTTCTTTAAAAAAATTGATTAAAAAAAGCACCTCGTAAGTTTTTTTACAACTTACAAGTTTAGTTTTTTTTATATGCTTTTGAATATCTACATTATTTGATAGTATATTATATTTTATAGTTTTAATATATTTTATGTTTTACACATTACTCATTGGAGAGGTAGGAGTAAAAAAAACTAAATGTAAACCACCTCTAGCGCAATAATTATAAAGTAATAAGGCTATATTATCATCAAATAAACTATTACACAATAATATTAACATGTATAGAGATTTACAGTAATTAGCTTGAATCAAGTGGGTACAGCATCGTAAATTCTTGAAAAAGTTCACAAGTATAATGAAGTCTCTTATTTTTAAGACTTATAAAGCTTATAAGCGGAATATTAATTTAAAAAATTATTTTTGTCCAGATCATCAATTTTGACATTTTTTAATTTTTTTTTTCTGATTTTGCAAATCTAGAGTGAATTATACTACCAATTATAAAAACAAAAAATATACACATATAAAAAATTTAGCGCTCTATTTGCCCAATAAAAAATAACAAATATTTTTATTGCAAAATGTTACATGAAAATCCTTTAATCAAAAAACCGTTTTTGGGCCAAAAATGCTAATTTTTATTACTTAACATTTAATGTTAAGCTTTTATAACATGTGTATTAGTCATAGCTACAATTTTGTCTCACAATGTAGTATATTTAAACGTTGATTTTGGTATCAAAATTTGATTTTTCTTTTTTTTGATCAAAATCATGAGTGTTGATAAGGATAAAATGAGTTCCCGAAAATGTCCGCTACAAAATCTGAACTTTCAGATGGTATGTGGTTAAATATAAAAATAGTGAAAAAAAACGCTTTTTTTATTTAAAGCTTAGATATACCATATTATAAGAGACTTAGCCTGTCGTATATTTTCAGGATTGATAAATAGTACTTAAAAAAGAATACAATTATAAAAGAATGAGTAATTAATCAGTTCTTCAACTGTATAATAAAAACAAGATATCGTTTATTTAGATGTAAAAGTATGGCCTTTTATATTGATTTGACATTGAGATCCTGAGATGTAATTTAAGGCACTATTGAACTATTGGATCTGTTTGATAGTAATCTATGGATTGAAATGGATCAATCATAATTTAACCGTTCTTGCAGAGCTTGTGAGTTGTGTTGTTTCAATGCTGCGCTAAATATGCTTGGATGTTGATTTGATAACTACTTGATTGGTTAACTGCTGGGATGAAATAATGTGGTGTCATAATTGAGGTCAAAGCGTTCTTGGTAATTACTGGATTAAACTTGATACGCTATGAGTTTCTTATATCCGATATCAAGACTTGCACTTCAATACATGTCGTAGTCAATATATTGTAAGATGTATTGATACTGTAGAAGGTGATAATGTATGATACTAGTAGGTAGAATACAACATAGCCGCTCAATCTTGCTATGCTCAATTACGGCGTCGCTCTACGGGCTCGCTTTTGCAATTTTGCAATGAATTTATGATATGACAGACAGTTTTTCTGGTAGAAAATTCTATGCTTCTACTATGGTAACAGATATTGCCTATTTTACTTAGTTTATAGTTCAGGCGCTGTAATGCTGCTTTTACATTAGCTGAAATGTGCAATTTAGCAGGGTTTTAAATGCGTTAAATAATGTAAAGCCTTGCAAATCCTTTTATACGTATATTGATAAGGCATATCGGACTATCAAGCTGGTATTCTTTTCTTGTATATGAATACGTATTCTAACATAGGGGACTAATGTTTTTAATATACAGTCGTGATTCGATTTTGTGGAATTGTTGGGAGGGAGAAAAGTGTCCACAAAATCGAATTTTTCACTAAATCGAATAAATCATTTTCCGTAATATTGGATCAAAAAATGAGAATAAAAAAGCGTTACTAGTTTATAGTATTAAATAATATTGTTAATAACGGCTTTTCATATTCGAGAAGCTGAATTAAATAGTGGATAATAAGAAACTTATTAAAAAACTGAAATAAATTAGGCACGCGATTTGGTTATTCTCCATACTTCTTCTAATTTCATGGCTACCAGATCAAGCTATTACCGGGTAAATACAATTTTATTCAATAGTATTTATATTTTACTAATAAAGTGGACGGGTAGAAACGAAATTGTCTACTATCCACTGAATCGATTTAGTGGATTTGGGCAGTAAAATTATGAAAAAAAAACGGGATTTCAAACTGTCCATTAAATCGAATCACGACTGTATCAATTTCGTCGAGATTTTTGTGGTATAAAGTTTGCTGGATTCTAGTGTATACATCTATGGCAACCCTTAAGTTTCATTATAAAGTCTTACTTGAACACATAATAAAAGCTGTTAAACAAATTATTATTTACATACATTTTGATATATAACTTTAAATGCCAAGTCCAGTTTCAACAATTTTAGAGGGCAAAATAAGCTGAAAAATGTGAATATTTTTACTGGTGATCAATTTTAACGAAACTTTTTTTTACAAAAACAGTACCCATCCATTCAACATTGTCCCGGCTACAAATTTTATTAAATAAAGCAAGGATGGTTACTATAGTGATTGTTTCATAAATTTGAATGATGCAGAAATGGCCAGCTTAAAATTGAGAAACCGCATTTGAAATGAAAATAAGTCGAGAAAATACTAAGGTATTGCAATGATGGTTATTAAGTAAAGTCTACTTTATTTTTCATTCTCTACCAGGATATCTAGGATTTGGATCGTTATGAAAACTTTTTTATTTTTTTATAAATTTTGTGAGAGCACTTTTTCTTTTATAGAGATCCATGAAGGGATGACAGGTATGCAAAACTAAAACCATAGGATAGTACTCATTAGCATCTATCTAACGAATTTTACCTCGTCAAAAAATATTGATTTTTGGTCGAGAAAATTGAGATTGAATGGTTGATTTTTGATGATACAAAAAAGGATTCATTTTGGACGAGGATATACAAGGGTAAATCTTCGCCGACCAAAAAAAATGATCAAAAAAAATTAATATCCCCACGAAAAATAGGGCTACAGCTACGTATAAATACTCATTTTGTAGATAATTTTGTTGCGCATAATGTGAAAATAAAATATTATAGGGTTGCATTTGAATGAAGAGTACTTTTTGATCAAAAACCGTTAAAATTTGACATTACATTTACTAGAAATTTTATGAGAAAAACATTTTCAAAACCTACACAGATCGATTCAGAATTAAAAACTGAACCTAAAATATTTAATACGCTAGTTCAACTTACTATGTATTTTGGTGAGCAATTAAACATACAAGGATTTTTTTGGATTTTTTGGATTTTTTTTCCATTTGAACACTTTTTGGATTCAAGCTCAGTCACCTGTGCATATCTGATTATACAATTTTATATGATGATATTCAAAATCGGAGCGTGCCCCCATTTCAATAGATAATCAGGAAATATAAAATGTAGGGTTATACTTGATATGCTACAGAATATTGACAAAAGACTTGTTCCTATTCATGTTGATTTCTCAGCGAGTATAAAGGCTTTAAAAGTGAAACACTTGCTTTTACCCCGCTTAAAATCTCAACGTAAGGTATCAAATATCAAGTTTTTATTTGTGAAAGATGATCAATTTATTCTCGAAAAACGTGGTAAATTAACTTTAACCATTTGATCAAACTAGCCTCAAAAAGTCGGTAAACTGAGAGTGGAAGCATTGTATTTATGATAAAGCTCATTTCAATGCCATGTTAAAATACTTTTGGAATCCTGGATCTGATGGTTCCTGGATTTCTTTTCCAACTTAATAATAAAGACCCTACGTTCTCCATAATATAACTACTTGCAGACCCATTTATTTATTGTATTGGAAATAAACGCTATTTACATATAACTTTCATATAAAAGGAGCAAATTCAATGACAATGGCTTAATTTCAATACATCATAGCAACAAAGCTTACTATAGTACTTGCAATACCTTGTCTATTCCATGTTATCTGCATGCAATTTATTATTTTGATGTCAGCAAGTAGACCTAGCATTATTCTTGTTACCAAGTCTAGTTCACAAGTAAAGGTTTTCAGGTCGAAACTTTATTAGTATTTATGTCTGTTTTGTATTTGACTTATGGAATTCAGGAATTATAACGGTGGAACTTGTCGAGGCGCCTCAAGATCGAGTATATTTAATTTTCGCAGCGTATTGTGAACTCATTAGAAACTTGATCCCTGTCGTCTGCTGAATATAAAACAGAATGGTTTCAAGCATGCAACATCTGCTTAACGCTGAAACTCTGTTCACATTACATCTTATTGCATCTCAAGTATAAGTGGATTAATTTACATTCGGTCTATCTTTTGAAATGATACCACGCTCCTATTGTTTTGTCATCCTTTGGATATATAAATATATATATATTTATCAGCAACAAAAAGAAAACAGTTAACCTGTTGTTACCACTGCAGCCACCATTACACACCCAGTCCAACTATTCTGCGACGATAGCTTATCAATGAGCACTTATAACAGTTTTCAAGATTGCCTATAACGATATCTTTATAGTGGTAACATTTATATTTTTCTGAGGTTTATTGATTTATTTAATGAATGGGTAGTAATAGTGGGAGAATGTGAGATGAGTATTTCTATTTACAACATTTGTCTATGTTTACAACTTTTACAGTGTATTATCTATTGATTGCTTAACACAAGAATGATTTATATACCACATTATCTGTCTCTTCTATGTACTGATAACCAAGTTTGACCAAGTATTCATTGAATTGAGAAGATTCCTCAGGAGGAACTTGAACACCCAAGAATATCTTGCCCATATCATCACCATGATTACGATAATGGAATAATGATACATTCCAAGTAGAATCTAATCCTTCCAAGAATCGCATCAATGCACCAGGACGTTCAGGGAATATAAATCGGAATACACGCTCATTGACAGGTCTGCTGCCACCTACCATATAACGAGCATGGCATTTAGCCAACTCATTATCACTCACATCGGTACCACGGAAACCATGTTTACTCCAGCCGTCTAAAATCTGCGTTACTTCTGTTTCCAAATCTTTGACCTTGAAAGAAATATAAATATGAGCTTCATCAGGATCTGAATAACGGTAAGAAAACTCGGTGACAGCCCGGGGATTAACTTGGTTAATCATGCTCATAAAACTTCCTGGTCTCTCGGGAATTATAACAGTACAAAAAGCTTCAGTCTTTTCACCCAATTCTGCTCTTTCGGCAATAAAACGAAGACGATCAAAATTGACATTGGCACCAGAAACGATGGAGATATGAACATCAGTTTTGGTTTCAGGGTGAAGACGAATGTATTTTTTGATAGCAGCTAATGAAAGAGCACCTGTAGGTTCGCATACAGAACGGGTTTCTGAATAGAATGAATAGAAAATTAATAACAAATATGGCAGCTTAATTATGTAAGTTTACCTTCAAAAACATCCTTGATAGCAGCACAAACTTCATCATTGTTGACAAGCACAATATCATCAATCAAGCTAGTTACTAATCGATAGTTTTCTTTACCGACCATACGAACAGCAGCGCCATCAGCAAATAAACCAACTTCATTCAGCAACACACGATCTCCTTCTTTCAAACTTTGATCCATTGCACAAGCGTCAATAGTCTCAACACCAATAATTTTAATATGAGGTGCAATGCGTTTGACATAACTACCAACACCAGCGATTAAACCTCCACCGCCGATGGGGATAAAAATAGTAGATATCTTGTTCAAATCATGCTGTCTTAAAATTTCTATACCAACAGTACCCTGACCAGCAATGACATAAGGATCATCAAAGGGAGGAATATCCAAGAGGCCTTCCTCAGCTGTCAATCTAGCACATTCCTTTTTCGCCTCGTCAAAATCATTTCCAAACAAAACAACTTCGGCACCAAGTCTTGCGACATTACGCCACTAATAATGGGGGGGGGGGAGAATATTAGAATTGTATTATATCAAATGTATTAAAAATTTACCTTAATAGCAGGTGTAGGTACGGGCATAACAATCTTGGCTTTAATACCTAATTTTTGAGCCGAGATAGCAACGCCTTGAGCATGATTACCTATCAAATTGATTTAGTTTTTGAAAATGAAATGTTTCAAAAAATATATATATTTTACCAGCAGAACAAGCAATGACACCTCTCTTTTTTTCTTCGTCAGTCAAGTGAGCTAAACGATTATAAGCACCACGAATCTTGAAGGAAAATACAGGGTGTAAATCCTCGCGCTTAAGATAGATTTTAGAACCAAGTTTTGCATTAAGATTAACAGCTTCTTGAAGTGGAGTTTCTTTTACAATGTCATAGACACGAGCTGTCAAGATCATGCGTAAATAATCAGGATGCTCAGGAGCATCAGGTTGATGTTGAGTGATGACAGTATCAGAAGGGGAATGAGTCGAGCTTTCCATTTTAATATAAGAAATTGTGAAAAAAAAAGAAAGATGGAAGATGTTTGATATCTCATTGAACTCTTATATGTAAAACTGCGTTTTAATTATCAAAAGTTATTGGCTGCATCGTTTATATTCTTATTCTAAATGACTCAGTAAAATCCAGTTACTTTTATTGGTTACAAATGTTTTTTAAAGGAAAGAAAGTAGAATGATTTGTGTTGTAATTAAGCGTTATGAGTCAATCATTTTATACAGGATTTACATACACACACATAATAAATATATAAGGCTATGCAGTGACTTGATGTTTCAATGTAGTGGGCTTTGATTTACGTTTCCATTCAACTACTACTGACGATGCATCAGGTCTTTGGATTTTAGGTGCAGCAGCAATTGACTCAATCATGTTGTTGGGTGCTGTACTATTGAGGTGGATCTCAAATCTACCTTTTTTGATAAAAGTATCTTGATTCAATGTCATGTTGTATTGACTATTACGTTTTAGTTCATGTAAAATAGGTGGTTGTTCTATTACATTTGCATTTGAGGTTGTTGCTTTACTCGCTGGCTCTGGTAATTCTTCGGTTTGGCCTGGTCTTTGCCAAAAATCTTGATCCCAAATTTGAGGTTCTTCAAACATACTATCGTCGTATTCTTGTAAATCTTCATCTTGTTCTTCTTCATCATCATCAATCATTATTTCACTTCTGTTATATACACTGCTATTATTAATATCATTATTTCTCAATATTCGATTCGATGTTATAATTAAGGATGGTATATCATTTTCTTCATCACCACAAAATGTACATATTTTCTTTCTCATCAAAGAATATTCATTGTCGTTTTCAAAATCATTATCGTCATCTTCAGATAAAATTCTAATTCCTGCGATATCTGCAAATTCTTTGGCTGTTAAATCTTCTGATTTTACAGTGATATTGGAGGCAGAAATACAAGATACATGTGAATAATGTCGGATATGGCTTGCTTTTTTTCTTCTTGTTGTTGCTGTTGTAATGGCAGATTGAGTACTTTGTGTATGTCGATGATGGTATCTTTGCTGTTGAGGTTTTGTATTAAATAGTGAAGCATTTGGTGATTTATGTTTCATCAAAATGCCAGTGTTGTTTTTGTTGTTATTAATAGGTAACGATGAAACATGTTCATTATGTATTGTACTTGCATTGTTTGTCTTTTTTTGTTGTTTATATCGGTTTTGCTCAAACCAAGCATCATTAGCAAATGGATGCTGTTCATCTTGTTCTTCTGAAGATCGAAAATAATCAATGATTGCACTTAATGAAGACCGTCGATTAACATTTCCTGATGTATTAGTGAATTGTTTTCTCTTCTTATTATTATTATTATTTGCGTTATTATGGAATGAATTTGCAAGTCTGTTTATCATAGCATTTAGTTTTGATTCTTTTTTAGATGTGGCGCCTGCAGAACGATGTCTCTTTAATGAAAGAGCAGAAAAGGTATTTGCCATGTAAACAAAGCACAAATTAAAAATATAGTAAAGCGAGGGGAGAAGGAGGGAATAGAGAAAGAGAAAGAGAAAGAGAGAAAAGCAAAAAGAAAGAGAGAATGAGATGTAAATTATATTCTAAATGATAAAAGGAGATAGACAAAGACTAGCTCTTTATATAAGGAGAAGGAGAGGAGGAAGAGGAGAAAAGGATGTTATAAAGAATATGCAGAAAAAGACTATTTTACAAGCCAAAAATTCAACATGTTTGTTATTTATTGACAATGACAAAAAAAGTAGTTTAAACAATGCAAATTGAACTGTACATGTAGTTTAAAATACTGTTGTGCAAATATATATATATATATATATATATAAAACCCATATATACACGGTTATCACGTTTATATAGGCATGTAGAGTCAATCCCGCATGATAGCTTTTTTTCAATCATAATCCTGGGCTTTCATATTTTCCAAAATCAAATACCCCATTTTAGTGGAATTATTCATGCAACTCGTTTTTTTAATAGGGGATCAGATTAATAGCAAAGAAAAAGAGGGGGAGGGGGAGGAAGATTTGAATAATCAATTCAATGTATAACATCTATTACGAGAGGGTGATATGTTATAAAAAGGAAATAATTTCATATAGATACAACAGTATGTAGACCGATAGTAAAGTTATATGTATTATAATAATCATGCATTTTGATAAAGAAATTATCAAATCTAAAAAGGAAGGGCCTAGGTCTATGTACGGTATATTCATCAATCCAGATGACATAGACCCTTTCCTTTATGACTAATAGATGCTTTTATTAACCCCTTTATATTGTATATAACGTGTTTCTTTTATTGTCTTTTTTACCATGTAAAGATTGTAGTATATGGACCTCTCACAAGTTGTATAAATATATATTTACACAAACTAATGTACTAATGCACGTTAATGCTTTCAATTACTACTTCAAGCAATAATCGTGTTCAATACGTCAATGCGGTATATAGTATACAACTATTTCTCAATGAATAATCACGTGGTAAATGGGATATTTAATAGAACAAGGATGAATATTACTATTGCTACTGCTGCCATCTGTTGGTTAAACGGAACTCCTAGAGCAAACTTGAATCTGATCGTATCATAAATAACTGAATATTTTAAGACCCTATGAATGTATGTATATAAAAATCAGATGCGAATTCTTCTTTAATAGCCTCCCTTTTGTCATTAACAACAACATATAGACAAATACTCCCTCTATATTAGCTTTATACAAAGTTAATTTACTAAAAATAAGTCATTGTGACAATTCGAGGAGTCATTGCCTCTAATTTAATAGTATTATAGTATCAAGCCTGAAACAGTTTAGTTGCTACATCGGAACCTTTTTTCCCTTACATTACATTTCAAATCATACGCCCTAAGCTATGCATCTCTTTTTATATCATTATACAACTTGCAGATTGATAAAAAAAAGTAAACATGACAGCAATAATATTGCGATAAGATGATCTAACTGATGTATATTATCTGTTGTGTAATAAGATGTGCTTTATTGTTGTTAGCGCTTGTATATTTTAGTCTACCACCAGTTGAAATAATGATATTAAATCTATTCTTAGATATGCCACAAAAAAAAGTACGGCAAATCTGATAGGAATGCGAACACCCGGTAAATTACAAATTTTAGTTAAACCTTCTTTCAAGTATACATACTTTCGTAAATTAACATATTTGTATACTCGTGTACAGAAAACAACAATTAAGACTACGTAATAAATCTGATATCATGTATTGTATGCTTTAAACAATTATATATTATACAGCACATTGCATTCCATGTAAAACACAAGTTTCATCAGTATTTTATGCATGCTTTTGTTCTTTTGATTTACCGAAATAAAACAACATGCATATAATAAAGCATCTTTATTTTTCCTAATACAACGGCTTTAATGAAGAAAGAAAAAGTGCAAAACACCGTTCCGGTCATTATGCTAATGAATAAACTCGACAAACATACTTTTAAAGAATGAAAAGTTACAATCAATGCATTTGCTTTTCACCATGTATAGAATGTTCTGAAATATTCAATCTAATAGTTAATAGTCACTAATTCATATTGTATCGTTATTAAATACCTATTGAAATATTAGGCATTCATTGTTTGTTGTTTCCGGGATTAAGCGTATTATCATGATAAATTTGTAATAGCCAACAACGATTGATTTAAACCGCCGCCATCATTCCCATATGCAAGCCTTGAACCTTGCGAGTATAATATATTTTACACACTAAACTTACAGGGCAATCCATATTACAATGCAATGTTAGCATGCCATAGCTCCTTTATGCATCTACTATATTATTTTTGCTGGCCCAATTTATGACATTTATAATATAGATAAATTTAGTTTAGCATAGACAATTGTTCCTAAACTCACTTTCAATTATGTAATTTGCCCAATCAAGTATACTACTGTAGTGTTTAGGATCATTGAGATAAATTCATTGTGGATGCTGAAGTAATGACAGTATAGAATATAACAATTATCTTTTAAGATGAGATAATACAAGAAATTTGTATTGTAGTCGGTTTGAATTTCTTCATTATTCATATTCAGTATTATACGTATCTTCAAAGAAAATGGCGAATTAAACAAGATTTCGCTTCAGTGCTGCCTCCAAAGAAATCTTTTTTACGTTGGTAGACGTCCACAAACGTCCCTTATAATGTTTATTGGGGATAGAGGCACTTGCGTTGGTTCGAGGCTGAAAGGCCATCTAAAATACGGAGGTAAATGGAAGCCAAAACTGCATGCTGTTTCTTCTAATATCCATTTTACAAATGAACACAAGACATCCCAAGCTTGTATGATTTGTTTTGGTACACTCACACATCCGAAAAGAACTAGCAAAGATAAACCAGCAAAAAAGACTGTAAATGATGCTTTTTGGTGCCTTAATCCAAGATATACTTCTGTCAGATCTCACAAGCCAATTCAATCAAGAGACAAAACATCCACTTTAGCTATTGCTGTATCTAGCTTTTCTAGTTTAATTTTTAATGTCAATCCTATACTGGTATTTTCACCAAGACCAATGCTTTCTACTCAAGAAACGAGCATATAGGGACGGCAGCGGTGCTGCATCAGCGGAGGCTTGAACCTGGTAAGTTGTTGTACAAATTGACCAAGCTGTATGGTATTTACTAATATGGTAATTATTATATTCGCAAGATTCAAGTTTTCGATTCCCATATTTCAAAGGATTCTCTTTGAGCTACTCTACATTGCTTTACACAATTAAAAACATAAAGAATAAATTTTAGCATGTCAAGATTATGGCTATATTTTTTTTTTTTTTTTTATTTTTTTTTTCATCAAATAATAATCCATTGTCAAAAGGATATACGATTTCAAATCGAAATGCCAGCACTCCGTTTTTTTTTTTGACAGATGGCAAAAATCATCAAATTGCCAATGTAGTAGTCCATAAAATAACTTTCAATATGTGGTTTTTATTTTGTTTCCAAAATACTTGATGATAAAATATCAAAACAAAAAAAAAGAAAAAAAGAAAAAATGCATCATAATATATTTTGTGTAGGTAAAAAAAAAACGACAGTGAGGTAGTGGGAGGAGAAGATTTTGTATATGGAAATAATAATAATAAAAGAAAAAAGGAAAGAGAAATGCTGGAAAAAATTATAAAACTACATTACAGAGGTTATTTTGTTGAATTTATTTCTTGCCCTTGTTGTTAGGGGCACTGGGTTTTGTCACTTTACCACCCTTACTACGTTTACCACCTTCGAAACCAGGACGAGCCTTCTTGGCAGCAGTAGGTTTAACCTTGATACCTCTCTTTTTATTCTTCTTTTCATCAGCCTTTGCTTTAATGTTTTCTTCTCTCTTCTTGATGTGCTTCTTTTCGTCATATTTGACCTTTTCAATACGTTTATTCCACTCTTGACCACTCTTTGTCTTGAGTTTCTCTTGTCTCTTGATAGTCTTCTTTAATAATTTAGCATCATCCTTGGGCTTTTCACCAGTGGCCAAGGCAATCACCTTATTCCACTCTTCCTTTTCAATCATCTCATCGGCCTTGGATTTATTTTCTTCCTTGAGCTTATCAATCTTTTCCTTCTTTGCTTCGAGCATCTTCAATTGTGTCTTGGCATCAGAAGGCCCCTTCTTCTTCTTTTGATCTTTATCACCACCAACAGCAAGCTTACCAAAGAAAACATCACCATCCATCTTGACAGAATCAGCAGAGGGACGAGTTTTATCAAAGACCTATGTATTAAATAGTTTAGACATTAATCTATATGACTATTTCAAAGATCGCAGTTGATTTTACCTTTCTATCATCAAATTTAACGAGTTCTTCAGAAGCGGCTTTACCACCCTTTTCTTTTTGTGCCTTTATTGCCTTCTTTCTATCTTCCTTCTTTTTATTTCTAGCGGCCAAAATGTCTTCACGACTTCTAGGGTTGGCAGTGTTTGCACCGGGTGCGTTACGCTTTTGGCGTAATTGACTAATACGTTCATGAAGACGGTTACGAAGTTGAGCAATATCACTCTTTTCCATAGGTTGAACATTTGCTGCAAAGAAAAAAAGCAAAAATGTTAAAAAATTAACAAATATTATTTACAAATTTTAAAAGCTTACCAGGCTCTTGAGGAGTTGCAGAATCGGTAGTAATAGATTCGTTGTCATCAAGTCCACTGAAAGCACCTGAATCAATTTCCATTTTTTCAGATTCTTCTTGTACATCCTCATCATCCTCATCATCCTCAACTTCCTCCTCATCAGCAGATTCGGCGTCGGATTTATTTTGCTCTTCTTCAGCAAGCTGCTTTGCCTTTTCTTCTTGAACTTCTGTTATCGACTTTGCATTGCTAGGATCAAGCTTTGCTTTCTTTGCTTTCTTGGTGGCCTCCTTAATGGCTTGTTTGGGTGCCTTCTTACGTTTATTGTATTGGAATTTGCCATTGGCTTCTTCGCTCTTATCCATTACGTAAAACTTTGCGGGTATAAGCTTCAATAAATCGTCAAAAATCTGAACATCGTGCATAAGACGATCAGACAGAGTGTCAATTATATGATTTTGTACCATTTTATTGATGAATAAACAACAAAATTTTACTAAAAAAATTTGTTGAAATCTGGATGTCAAGATGAATTGGAAAAAAAAAAAAAAAAGTATTGTGGCTGTTTACATGGTAATTGTGGTCACAAATGTGACCATGATGTTTAATGTTAGCAATGCATATTCAGTTGAATTCAGATGTTGAAAGTGCATTTGCTACTCTATTTTATCATTTGCAACATGAAATAACGAAAAAACTAACGATGCTCAATGCATTGCTATGCATTGAATTTTTTCTAACGCTCTCAGGAATTTAACCAAGCATTAGGTATTATATCAAATTCGTTACATAATATTGCCACTCCATTTTATTCTCTTAATGAGCAACTGCAAAATACAAAATATTAAAGTGCTTCAAATAAATGCAACTTTCGCTATTTTCATTTACCCGGCTTCATAATTTAGATTGAACTCTTCAACTGTTTGCCTTTTCGCTTTTCCACTGGTTAAAAGCTAAATTTCGCTCATGTAAAGTACATAGAAGAGATATCAGTAATTAATGATGCCTTATTTTATGCTAAATTTTGCATTGTTGTGTCTTATTATTCTCTATAATTGAAAAGCCTTTAATTTGCTGTAATAACTTGAATAATTGTGCCTTAGACAAAAGATACAATTCATTTGTAAAAACAAATTTTGACAGGTTATTTATAGGTAATTGAGAAAAATTGAATTTTCGAACAATTAATTTCAAACTTCCCAATCTACAAACTCGGAGCACGTCCTCTTTTTTATAACTAACCTCATGCTAATTACTTTTAGGATATACCTTAGATACTGCTAAATAGATATGAATTGGTTACATTATGCTATCTGTTCCTAAATTTATTTTATATCTCACAAAAGATTTGAAAGCAGGTAAAACATAGAACTCACTGCTTTTCCCTTGAAAGCTGGGTATCATTTTTCATCCTTGATCCGCTTTTTTTTCACTAAATAATATCAAGAAAAAATTACATACCAATGTACCTGAGATGTTCAACTTTAATTCAAAAACGAGTATCCGGAAATATCCTATCTTTTGCAGTTGGTATAACGCTTCTAATGTTAATGTTTCAGATTTTTACACATATCTCGCTGCTAAAAATTAAAACTTTTGAGCCTTCGTATCTCTACAAAAAATTAAGCTATACTAACACTTTCTAATAATAAAACTTATTTGTTTTAAAGTGCTCTATAACGTATTTCAGAACAAAAAAATTTGAAGCAATTTTTTCTTAATTTATTTTTTTGACATTTTTGAAGTAGATTGCAAAACATTCGTTATATTGAGTAGTAATGTTTTTTACATTTATCTTGTGGTGCCTGTTGAGATCTACTGGATGCAATTCAGCTCTTTTCAAAATATTGATTTTTCGTGGAGATATCCTCAAAAGTGTGTACAATGAGATATCTTCGCTTCTAACTTCAATTTTTCATTTGTATACACTCATCCCAAATTCTGAATTTGAAAAAAAAACTGACGGGAATCTCGTTTTTTCTACAAAAAATACACCTAGAACGTTAATCAATAGCTAGATCAATAAATAATTTTGCTGTACATCATCTTAATTATTTAGGTTGGAAACATTTTTATGAAAAGTGATGTGTATTTACCAAATACCTCAAAATTTTCAATCGTATTTTATGTTAAATTTAATATAAAACATCTGTCTAAGCTTTGTTTAGATGGGTGAAGAATCCAAAACTGTACGAAAACCTTTTAACACGCTAGGACTACTTACGTTGTAGTTCATGAGCTTTTAAACAATTTTGGTTTTTTTTTTTTGGTCATTTTCTGTTCGATTTGACGAATCAATTTGGAACCCAGCTATCATAAGTTTTAAGCTGTAACATGCATTATTTTTTTGATTTTTCACCGAAACAAAAAAAGAATGCAGAATAGCTTTTAATTGTATCTACCTTGTGAATAACATGAGGATGTAATTAATGTCAAGAGGCTCGACGATGCAATCAAGTACTCTCCAGATGCTTGGAGGTTTTTATTCATCGATTTATACCCAACTGATCTCGACAATTTAAGCAATATTACAAATCTCGTCATTAGGGTATTTTAAAAATATATATCATTATTCCATCAAACATACAGCTAGTAGAATCAAGCGAGTTGGTGCAAAAACAAACTAGATATCTGACACATATTATAACTACAAATATACGATACAAGAATGGCTTAATGTTGATTTATGAGTAATTAAAACGACATGTCATATAACAATTTTCACATTTTTAGATACTTAAAATCTCAAAAGCTTTGAGGTACTTTAACATTAATACAAATGCTAATATGGGAGTTACACCTATAATCTAGCTTGTAAAGGCATATATCAAAATATTTAGAATTGAGAGAGATATCAATAATAAATCAGTAATTTTTACATTTTAAACTTTATGTGATGTGAAGAAAACAATTTTTAGGCAACAATACTGCACATAATAGTGCTTAAAGCTCAGTTTATTCTTAAAAGTCAATAAAGGTTGCTATATTCTAGTTGACTTACTATCGTTTTTTGTATTTCTTTTTTTTTTTATTAGCTATTATATCAGCTAATTCACACTATATTTACAAAACAAACAGATTCAATTTTGAATGATAATCGTATGATATATATAAGTCTTATCTTTAACTAGACATCTATTCGGAAGCATATTAAAGAAATAGGATTATTTGTCAGCTTCCTAATTGCTATTAAATCATAATTCAGATTCTTGAGGGCTAAAATTGCAACAATTATTATTTTTTATTTAGTGGCATACAAACAAACACTTCATTTTTTTTTGCATTTGAGCAATTCAGGTAAACATGAAGCAATCGATACATTAATAAGCGTCTGAAAAGCAAGCACAATCAGCAATCGCATCAAGTCAAAGCGCAAGTCTCCATTGCGATCACTATCAACCAGTGATACAAGGAGACGACTATATGACAATAATGCTGCCGTATTAGTACAGCGATACGTTACATGTGCAATTTGCTGAAATTGATAATATGTTTACTGCAGTATGTCTTTATGAACTCCAACAACCACAGCTACAGCTACCGGATCAAATCTCATAATTCTCAAACGATCATATCATGTGCATATATAATGCTTTGTTTTACTGCTGAGCACAGCTCAACTTTATCGCCCTATAAAAAAAGTAAAAAGCAATATACTTCATTGTACAAAGAGTCAATCAATGCAACTTTATTTAGTTTCTTCTTTTCCCTCTGTACGAGAGGATACTAATTCTAAATTGTCATCATATCCATCTATTTTAAATTTAAATACAGTGGTTAGTGTTAAGAACGTTCAAGATATTTATAAGCAACTACTAACGTTTCTTGAAGTCCTTTAATGTTTCTTCAGGCTCAGAGATGGTTTGCATGTAGTACATTTGATAGAATCCTGAGAATAATAAACGATTTTCATTGTCGATTTCAAAAGATTCGATAATTTCTTCAATTACAGAATCCTCAAACTAATACGACATGTTAAGAAGTTGATCAACATTTGACAAAAAAAAAAGGAATACTTTACTGGACGACCATTTGTTGCAGTAGCAAATTCTTGAAGTTCTTTTAGATCCCATTTTCCATCCTTGTCCTAGACAAAGTATATACGTGATAAGTTTTCTGTAATTTTTATGATTTTATGGTTAGTTTTTACCTTGTCGAAATTGTCAAAGATGTCCTTAAGAATCTGTTACAAAAATGAGATTAACAAATTGAATTTATTCAAGGTTTCTTTGACCAAACCTTATCAACTTTTGGTTTTAAATCACCAGATTCCTCGTCTACCATCAAATCATAGACGGTATCTTCTTTCGACTCTTCAGACATGATTCACTTTATATTATGGACACAAAACAAAAGCCTGATTTAGCAAACAAACACAAGAGAAAAAGGCTAATTTGTATTGCCACACAGTCACAGTAAATCCAAGAACAAAAGACATGTACAGTACTGTAGTATAGTAGAAAATGAAAGGAAAGGAAAGGAAAGGAAAGGGTGGTATATTTTAATCATAGTAGTAATTTAATTTATAAATCAAGGTGGAATACCACCAAGCTTTGCATAGCATGTATCACAAACTCGCTGATGTTGAGAAGCCAATACATCCAATGATTCTAATGGCCCATTTGGATCTTGCAATATTTGAGTAGAACTCAAACGAGCTCTAGACATTGAACAGCGATCACAATGAATCAAACCACAACAACGACAATGGTGTCTTCTTACAAGAAAACCAAATCTTCTTCTACAGCCTCTACATTCCTTTGCATCCAAGTCAGATTCCCAAACATATTGTTTTGGTCCTCTCATTTGCTCCTCCATCTCATCTTGATCATCGTGCTCATGTTGGTTTTCCATGCCATGTCCAATCAAATTAACATGATTAAAGCTAGTACTTTCTAATATATTGGATGTTTGCCACTCGGTAGTATTATTATTGGTATCACGGGACCATGGATTTGTATCTAGATCGCTGTTTTCAGGTGCCTGTCTATCGTTAAAACCTAATTCTCGAGCCAATTCTGCATTATGCTGCACTGCAAGAGGCGTAATAGGTGTTGATACAGTATGTGCGAGTTGTGTTATTTGTAAATTAAGTGCATCAATCTGAGAAGTATAAGCAGTAATTAATGTATTGGCTTGATGTATTCTAAACTGATTTCCATCATCTATAAAAAAAAATGTATATGTAAGCATTCATTATCATTACATAAAAACAAACGAAAATCTTACTTTTAATGCCTGCACGAAGTAATTGAACTGCTTCTTCATAAGCACGCAATTCAATAGTTAATTGTTGGATAGAAGGCTCTTCAGTAGCAGTTACTGCAGGGTCTAGCTTGGAATTCTGAACAATGTCCTCTGCTTCGCATAAATAATCTTCTTCCTCATTCATAGTTGGTGATCCGATATGATTTCCTTTGAGTAAATCCATTCTTCGTTTCATTACTCGTACCCAAATTCTACGTCTAACCCAACCATAACCACTTGTAGGTGTAACAGGTGTCCAAACATCATCAGGATCATTAAAAGAGTGAGCATATTGCCAACCTGATGTAGGATCAATGCGTGGATCGCTGTAATCAATTTGCCAATCTGTAAGCCAAAACCAATCTGATCCATTTGTACTGGTATTATTTTGTGGTAGTTGCACTTCCTCTTTTGTACTGGGTCTACCTGAAGGAGAAAGAGACCAAGGACCACGCACATCATGCTTTGTAAGGGACGCAGTACTAAACTGAGGTTTTGATAACCCCAACAAAGACGAAGATCGTTCATTTTCATGTATAACCACCATAACAGTAACGTGGAAATCTAACAAATTATATCTTGAAGCTAATCCATTCCCTTTAATAGACATATGCATTAGCCTTTGCTTAATCGTATTATGTTATGTTATGTTTTAAATTATTACCATCTGAATTGTGTTGCATTTGCCACCATGATTTACCAGCTCTATGAAGCATCTCACATATATAAGATTCTCCAGCGGCTGCACTTACATCATATGCTGCCTCACCAAAATTATTCTTAATCAAGGGGTTTGCATGTGATTCAACCAATAAATATTCTACAATTGAAATATAGCCCTTGGATGCAGCATTGACTAATAATTCATGAACATGGTCAATATCCAATCTATATTTAAAATAATTTTGACATCTTACTTAGAGGAGTATGGCCCATTTTGCTCTTGACATCTACCCGAGCACCTTTTTCGATCAATAATCGCGTGATAGGTAAGAAACCTCTAGCACAAGCATTATGAAGTGCTGTCCAACCATCTTTATCTTTTGAATGAACATTTGCATTTTTCGAAACTAGATACTTGACAACATGATAATGTCCATTGTATGCTGATTTTAAAAGTGCAGTCTAATATATATATATATCATGAGATATTAGTTGCTAGGTTACGAGCTGTCAAAAAAATAAAAACCAGCATGGTTGCCATGGGTTACCATACCTCGCCCTCTCTATCTTTAGCATCTACTACAGCAGAATAATCATCAACTAGATATTTTACAATATTAAAATGACCTCTTGAAGCAGCGAAATGTAAAGGAGTTAAACCAGTAGAAGGATGTGGTTCATTTACGGCTTTTTGAGGTGTTGGTAAAAATGGTAAAATACTTTTTAATAATGTCAAATTGCCACTAGTTGCTATTGAATGTAAGGAGTTGTTTGTAGATACAGTCTTTTGTATAGTTGTATGAGGTATTGCTACAGGCAATTTAATGAAATTATTATGAGCATTTCCATAATATTTATGAGGTTGTCCTGGAATAGGAGGAGTACAGAATTCTAGTATATTCACTCCCATTTATACTATGTATATGAAGAAAGAGAAAAAAATAAAAAAATATAAAAAAGAGGGAGAATCCTCGTGTTATGTATGGTAACAGTTATAAACTCGGAGATGCCCAATTGAGATAACTGTTTATGTATACGGACAACTTGTTCCGCTTTAACCTTTTTCTCTTATAATCTAAATTAGAAATTTCAAAATACAAATTTCTTTCTCTTTCTCTTATTATATTTTTATATTAACAATATGACCACTTTATTAAGCAACAACAACACCAACGAAAATCAAACTTTTATTCAGACAAATCCAACAGAATTGTCGCAAATAAAAGAAGAATATGAAGATGATCATGATATGCTAAAAAAGAAATACGAAAGCATGTCTTTTGATGAAATGTCTCAACGTATGGCAGAAAGTAATCGACAGATATCAGAGATGCTAAGCTCAACTACATCGGCATCTTCTTCTCATTCCCTGGATGAAGATTATGAAGAAGAGGAAGAAGAAGAAGAGCAAGGCGATCAAGAAAATAAGAAATGGACTTCATTGTTCAATCGTGCTGCTTCTAACGGCGATGTAATCAAAGTGAAAGAAATGTTGTCGGATGAAAATATAAAGCAATATATCGATATAAACGCTAGAGATAACGACGGGACACCGCCATTAATCTATGCTGCTTGCTTTGGTAAAACTGAAATAGCAAAAATCTTGATAGAAGCAGGAGCACAAATTGATGCTCAAGATAGTTGTAAGTATACAAAAACCCCGCCTCTCTCTCTTCCCCCCCCCCCCCTCCTTTTGTTACTATAATTGAATCCATGTTCCACAAATATTAATTACTCAATCTAGTTGGTTGGTCAGCTTTGATGTGGGCTACGAATAATAGTCATGAAGCTTTAGTCAAGATTTTACTTGAAAATGGAGCTTCATCTCAAACAAAATCATCCAAAGGAAGAACAGTATTTGATTTTATCAACACAGATAACCAGAAAATCATTGAAATTTTAGCAACAAATCCTCGTGATAGTGTATCTTCAACTTCAAGTTTATTCTATAAAACAACAAGCAGTGTTTCTTCTTCGACATCTAGTACTGAAAATGATTTTTATTATCAATCAACCGTTGAAGGATTCAATAATTTTATGTCTGAGGAAGCAGAATTAAGACAAAAACTGTTTGAATCTACCATGCAACTTGATTTTAATGATACAGATTCTATTGAACACAATCATGCAGAAGAAGAAGAAGAAGACGAGGAAAATGATAATGAACAGTTTGACGAAAATCAATTTCATTGGGACAAATGCTCTCCTGATCAAATGTTTGTGTTTAATTCGGATGATTTAGATTACATATTGGATACAATTATCACAAATATTCAGCTTCCATTAGCAAATCAACAAGATATATGCGTTCCAACAAATATAATCTTTCTTAGTGCAAGATTTGCTCATTATTTCTCGAGTTCTGAACTATTAGAACAAGTATTAGAAGGTGCATTAAACAGAATTGGAAAAACAATCAAGGTAATACTAAGTTGTATAATATAATCTATTTGTATGACATTAACTGGATATTAGACAAATGCTCGAAATATTCACGTTTTGGCCTTTTGGATCACTAATTTAACGCAATTATTATTTTATCTTAAAAAAGATATTGGATTAGTAGTAGCTACTGCTGAGCAACAATTACGCTTATCTGAATTGATTTCTGAAACTTACAATTCAATCATTCAAGATACAACAAAGAGATTGTCCAAAGTATTATGTCCTGCAATGTTGGATCATGAAGAAATCCCTGGTATGGATCAAGTAGATTTCACAGATGATTGGCATCGTTTCTTTCGTAAAAGTGCAAGACGTTCAGTTATTATAGCTGCTGATGGTGGTGTTGCGGTTTCAACAGTAACACCTCAATCAATTACAAGTTTATTATCGTCAACTTTATTTGTGCTACAATCTTACGATGTTCATCCTATCATTATAATTCAAGCAATGGCTCAATTTTTTCATTACATGTCATGTGAATTATTCAATCGTATACTTACAAACAAGAAATTATTATGTCGTTCAAAAGCAATGCAAGTTCGTATGAATTTTTCACATTTAGAAGACTGGATATCTGTCAATCGACTCCCCAATCATCTGCTTAGTTACCTTAACCCTACTATTCAACTGCTTCAACTCCTGCAGTGTCTAACACAACTAGAAGATATTGTTGATTTCATTAATACAAGTAAAAAATTTGATGCACTGAATGCACCTCAAGTAAAAAGATGCGTGATCTCATATCGGTACGAGGTGAATGAACAACGCATTCCTGAAGAAATTGAAAAATATGCTATGCAATGTGCTGAAGATACCGTAAGACATAAACAAAGAAAACAGTCTATGGATAAAACAAGAGCTCTTCCATTGTCTCGTACTCAAAGCCAAAAGATGTCAAGGCGTCAAAGTATGTCTCAATATCTTGGCTTAAGTAAAAGCGGTCCTTCTACGCCTATATCTGAAGAATTACCAGCAAATATTATTACAAATGAGCCAGTTTCAATCTATGAAAATGATGATGAACAAGAAGTGGATGTACAGGAAACAAAGGACGCCAAATTCATGCTACCATTTTCAGTTCCTACCACTGCTCATATGACTTCCTCTCAATGGGATTCTAAATCATCATCAACGAATCAAGAAAATAACAATATACACTCTATGATACCAATTATACCAGAAGAATGGATGGAAAAATTGGATAAGCAACAACAATCTGAACAACAACAACAACCTGTAACATTATAACATCAAATACTACATTAATAAAAAAAAGAATTCATAGTTTATGGCTGTTTAGTACTACTACTGCTAAATTATTTCTTAAATCTAGTATCTAAAGAAATATTTGCGGATGTTTGTATTTGAGGTCAGTATTTTTTTGCATCGTCGCTTTATTCCCTACTGTCTTTTTGAGAAAATACGGCATCAATTTGTTGATATTTAAGTCATTTTTACAGCTTATGAGTATTTATGCTATATAACAACGTTTACATAATCAATTTATCAAGATTTGACATTCAGCCAAAATTACATACGTATCTATGTATTAAATTGGGTCTAGAACCATTCCCATGGCATGCTTGGAGTCGTGCCCAACTATTTTTTGTTGCCTCGCTATATATATATATGTATTATTTTTGCTTTTGGAATGAAAAAGCAGAAATCAACAAATTGAAATATCATACAAATAGAGTAATCGAAAACAGATAAATAAAGAATTAGCAGGTTCCCATAATATTTCGATTTTCATTGTTTAAGCCAACAAAAAAATAAACTCAAGCTTATTAACAACTCGAAATATTTGATATCTTGAGTGAAGTTGTCAAGCGGGGTAAAAGCAAGTGTTTCACTTTCGAAGCCTTTATATTCGCTGAAAAATGAAAATGAATAGAAATAACTTTTTGGTCAATATTCTGTAGCATCTCAAGTATAGCCCTACACTTTTTATTTCTTGAATATCTATTGAAATGAAGGCACGCTCCGATTTTGAATATCACTATATAAAATTGTATAATCAGATATGCACATGTGACTGAGCTTCAATTCAAAAAAAGTGTTCAAATGGAAAAAAAATCCAAAAAAATCCAAAAAAATCCTTGTGTGTTTAATTGCTCACCAAAATACATAGTAAGTTGAACTAGCGTATTAAATATCTTGGGTTCAGTTTTTAATTCTGAATCGATCTGTGTAGGTTTTGAAAATGTTTTTCTCATAAAATTTCTAGTAAATTTAATGTCAAATTTTAACGGTTTTTGATCAAAAAGTACTCTTCATTCAAATGCAACCTTAAAATATTTCATTTTCACATTATGCGCAACAAAATTATCTACAAAATGAGTATTTATACGTAGCTGTAGCCCTATTTTTTGTGGGGATATTAATTTTTTTTTATCATTTTTTTTTGGTCGGCGAAAATTTACCCTTGTATATCCTCGTCCAAAATAGATCCTTTTTTGTAGTATCATCAAAAATCAATCATTCAATCTCAATTTTCTCGATGAAAAATCAATATTTTTTGACGAGGTAAAATTCGTTAGATAGATGCTAATGGGTACTATCCTATGGTTTTAGTTTTGCATACCTGTCATTCCTTTATGGATCTCTATAACAGAAAAAGTGCTCTCACAAAATTTATAAAAAAATAAAAAAGTCTTTACAACCATCCAAATCCTAGATATCCTGGTAGAGAATGAAAAATAAAGTAGACTTTACTTAATAACCATCATTGCAATACCTTAGTATTTTCTCGACTTATTTTCATTTCAAATGCGGTTTTTCAATTTTAAGCTGGCCATTTCTGCATCATTCAAATTTATGAAACAATCACTATAGTAACCATCCTTGCTTTATTTAATAAAATTTGTAGCCGGGACAATGTTGAATGGATGGGTACTGTTTTTGAAAAAACTTTTCTGCCAAAAATGATCACTAGTACAAATATATATACAGTATACTGTATGTGAAAAACAAAATAAGGTTGCGTCCACAGCACTGCGGCTAATTCTTATTGAATATGCAGGTAATACGCAGGTAATACGCACATATTACCTTACAACGGAATATGGCGTTGTTGTATTCCACCTACTAGTATCATACATTATCACCTTCTACAGTATCAATACATCTTACAATCTATTGACTACGACATGTATTGAAGTGCAAGTCTTGATATCGGATATAAGAAACTCCTAGCGTACCAAGTTTAATCCAGTAATTACCAAGAACGCTTGGACCTCAATTATGACACCACATTATTTCATCCCAGCAGTTAACCAATCAAGTAGTTATCAAATCAACATCCAAGCATATTTAGCGCAGCATTGAAACAACACAACTCACAAGCTCTGCAAGAACGGTTAAATTATGATTGATCCATTTCAATCCATAGATTACTATCAAACAGATCCAATAGTTCAATAGTGCCTTAAATTACATCTCAGGATCTCAATGTCTAATCAATATAAAAGGCCATACTTTTACATCTAAATAAACGATATCTTGTTTTTATTATACAGTTGAAGAACTGATTAATTACTCATTCTTTTATAATTGTATTCTTTTTTAAGTAATATTTATCAATCCTGAAAATATACGACATTTTTTTTAATCAAATTTAATTCCTGTCCTCGCTATCGTTTATCAATATGGTCCATCAACAACAATCTACTCCTGCTCTCTCCGAATCTCCTTTGGTTGCTATCCCAAATGATTCTCTCAATTCCTTTGCTCCTCCTGCTACTGAAAGTGATACCTGTGCTACTGGGGTCAATTCCCAATCAGACATTGGTGCATCTGACATGGACGTTGATTCTGATACGATGTCTTCAGTTGCCAGTATTTCCAACCCTGGTCAATTACTGCAACTTCATCGAACTATCAATCAATTAACCATTGATGCTACCCTTGCCTCCGCTAAGGTATCATCCCTTCATGGTGAAGCTCGTCAGATTGCTGTTCGTGAACTTCAAGATCTTTCGACTACGATTCGTACTAGTATTGATTTACTCAATCATCTGCGTGCATCCAATGCCACCAGTAACGTACAATTTACGAGTCCCAGATCTGTTCCTGCATCAAAAGTTGTTTGTCCTAACAACTTGCCTCATTTCCAATGGGAAGGCTCTGTATTCGATGAAAGAAACACTATCTTTGTCGACGTCGACGCTTGCTTGACAAAGTTCCAAGATGTAATGTTCGCTTATAATCTTGACTTTGATGCCGAATTTGGCCGCCTTGTTCCTCCTATGTTGAGTCCTACTCAAAGAACATGGTACCAATCATTCGTAGCCAACTCTAAACAACCTACGTGGGCCGAATTCAAGGCTTCATTCAAGGCTAGATATGGCTTAAGTGTTCTTGACGATCGTCAAAAGTGTACGTCAGATCTTGTCGACATCTCGTTGAATCCTGAGGAAACTCTCGATTCATTTGTTGACAGGTTCAATGATCTTCGTCGTCGTGCTTTTGATCAAGTGCCTCCTCCTTTTTTGCTGGTGTCTCGATTTATGTTGGCTTTACCTCAACCTCTGCGCAGTCAAGTTAACATCGTTCGCCAAAGCAAAGAAGCCCATGGTGATGTCAGTGTCGATTTCATTATTCGCACTGCAAGAGATTTGTTGGCGTCTATGACTCCTTCTGAATCGCCTGCTGCTATGAGTCGTAAAGAAGTAGTCAAGCACGAAAAAGGTACCAAAGCTTCCAAATGGGCCTCTACTTCTGCTGCTGACAACTCTCATGTGTCTATCCCAATTCAAGGTGCCGCTGCATCCAAGATCAGCAAGCCTAACATGAAGAAAAGTGCTGGTATCTCTGGTAGATTTTGTGATTATCACAAAAGCAAAGGCCATAATACCTCTGAGTGTCAAGCTTACGCAGCTAAGCTCGCTGAACAAGTGCCTGCTGCTTCCACTAGTACTCCATCTTCCTCACCTCAAACTACTGGTCGCCCGTTCAAGACAACTAGACCATCTTGTCGTGATTGTGGTGCTCCCAATTACGTTTATGGTCACGTATGTAACACTGCAACTCGTACTGGTGAATCTCCCAAGACTCCTGAACGTCGTTTCGGAATGATGCGTATCAGTGATTCTGAACCTGCCACAGTTAAACAGGATAAAACATCCACTGTTACACCTGCTTCTGCTGCTACTAGTGCCTCGTCTCCTGCCAAAGTTACTGGTACCAAGAGTTCAAAGTTTTGCGTTTACCACAAGCGTAAATCACACAACACTAGCGACTGTAACGCCTACGCTGCTTACATTGCTACATTGTCATCGAAAGCTTTAGATGGTGCCAAAGGTACCTCTGGTACTGATGCTGCTCCTAGTACTCCTGGTACTCCTTCATCTGCTGTTACTAATACAGTTGCCCCTAGTGCAACTAGTGACACTACTACTACTACTGCTGCTAACTCTGCGTCTGCTACTACAACCCAATCTACATCTGCTTCTGACGATGCTATGGATGTCGATGTCGTTGTTGCAACCGAAGCACACAAATGTAAGTTAAACGAATTCTCAAATTTACCTATTAACAAATCTAACTCACTCCTCGTACCTTTAATCGTAGAATCCTACAAAGTGTATGGTGTACTAGATACTGGTTGTACATTCTCTATTTGCGCTCCTCAATTTGCTAAATCTTTGGGTATCCATATCGATCTATCCACTGATGGGCATATTCAATTAGGACACACTTCGACAACTAAACCTAGAATAGGCTCATGTTATTTAAATATCTTTTATAATAAACGAAATTTTAAACATAAATTTGAAATATTTAACTTTTACACTGACTCAAACGATTGCCCAATACTTCTTGGACTAGACATCATGTCTCAATTGAATATTGGCATTACAGGTCTCACATCATCATGGTTTGAATACACTGGTCCTGAACTTCCTTCACCCATTGATCCCGATGTTGAACCCAACAACGATCCTTATGGATCCCCAACTGAACGAAATCTCGCTTACGCACAAATTGAACCTTTATTGAAAGAAAATGCTAACATTGATCTTGCTTCTACTTACTGTAACCTTCCAGGCGCTATTGTCCAATTGGAAACGATACCTAACAAAATTGCTTATCGTGCTCCATATCCGGTACCAATCGTCTACAAAGAAGCAGTACTAGCACAACTTGATCAATGGCAGAAGGATGGTGTGATTGAACGAAGTCCTAGTCATACTGGATGGAATCACCCTCTTTTAGTCGTTGCTAAAAAGAATTCTGCTGGTGTATATTCTTTCGATAAACCTCGAATTGTCGCTGATGTTCGTTTATTCAACCAAATCCTCGTCAGTACGGATAAATATCAAATGCCACGCATCGATAACATTCATCAACGCTTCAGTGCTGCAAAGATAATAAGTTCCATCGACGTAAAGAGTTTTTTCACTAGTTTTTTAGTGGACAGACGCTTTCGATTTAAGTTGAGTTTCTCGTGTCCATTTACCAATCAGCAATATATGTGACGCAAAGTTTGTTTCGGGATTTCCTTTATTGGCAATTTAACGTCACGCTGTCTTTCAAATTTATTCTCCGACATGCGAGAACATGTTTGTCTCTATGTCGACGATATTGGTGTGCTAAGTTTTAACGATTCACTTGAAGAACATACGCAATTACTTGCAGAAGTGATTCGACGTTTGACTAACGCAAATCTCCAAATTAACCCGGACAAAATTGTCTTTGCTCAACGCAGTGTACATGTCCTTGGTTGGAGCATTATCCATAATCGCCTGGTACCTGATTCCCGTAAATTGACAAACTTTCATACATGGCCGCTTCCCAAAACTGGCAAAGATATCATGCGTTATCTTGGATTTACCAACTATTTTCGTAGTGCTATTCCAGGTTACGGTACACTTGCTGCTCCTTTGGATGAATTGCGTAATCATAAAAGCCTTGCTAGTATTTGGAATGACACTCATACAACTGCATTTTACAATCTCCAAAAAGCTCTCGCTTCCTCAACTGCACTCAGCCCCATTGATTTTCGATACAACGTAAATGTTGCTACAGACGCTTCTGCTACTGCTGTTGGTGGTATTATCTATCAAATCAAAGACAACACAGTACACTATATCACAATGGCTAGTCGCAAATTATCCAAATCTGAAATGGCTTATTCCACAACTAAACGCGAACTGTTAGCTATTGTCTACATGTTCACAAAGTTTCACAAATGGCTTTTTGGTATACCTTTTATCTTACATACAGATCACCGTAGTCTTGTTTGGTTGCAAACTCAATCGACTCCTAATATGATGTTGTTAACATGGTATGAAGTTATTTTCTTTCATTATACTTATGATATCATTCATATTCCAGGATCGCGTAATATTTTACCAGATGCTCTCAGTCGTTTATTTCCAACTGATGCACCAGATGACAATAAACTGGAGGGGGTAATTTATACAACAACACGAGTATTTTTGTAAAAGAAAAACGACGAAACCACAAACGTGGCGACACCGATCTTTTAACACAAACAAACAACCGTGACTCATCTTTACTCAAACCTAAAAAGCAAAACAACACCTTGTTTAAAAAACGCTTTAAGAAAAGCAACTTTAAGTATTCATCATTCCCTACGAAACATGATATTAACTATCACACTCCTGTGAATAACGATATTGACGTTTTTGATGCTTCAACTTACAATGCTATTTCATCATCAAAATCAAACGATCACAACGATAATTCATTAACGAATAACAATAGTCCGTCTATTAAAAATTCTGATACATTACCACACAACCATAATATTTTCATTTCACGAGCAATGAAATATGCTGACTATATGACACCTCCAGAATCTGAGAGAATCGAACTCATTCTGAAAGTGCATTTGTTAGGTCATGTGGGTATTAATGCTATTGAGAAAATTCTACACAATGATTATTCTGTACATTGGACGCACATGCGAGATGAGATTACTAGAGTTTTAAAAGATTGTCATGCTTGTCAATCACACGGAATTTTTAGTGTTGGATATCATCCACCTCGAAGTGTATTACCAGATAATGTATTCGATCACATTGCTGTCGATTTAGGAGATTTCGCTACTACATCAACTTCAGGCAATAATTACATTTTAGTTATTGTTGATTATTTTAGCAGATTTACTATATTGCGAGCACTACCTGACAAGAGCCCAGTGACTGTAGCTAGATCCTTGCTATCTGTCTGTTCTTTGTTTGGATGGCCTGCTCGTATAACAAGTGATAATGCTAATGAATTTGTTGGAACTTTCATACGAGAATTCCTCGAATTAAGTGGTCTTGATCGCCTAACATCGTTACCATACACGCCTACTGGCAACAGCCTGGTCGAATCATTTATGGGTGTTAGCAAACGAGCTATCATCAAATCATTAACGCACGATGCAGCAGAACCTGAATCATGGGATCTATATCTAGATGTCATTCAATATGCCATGAACATTCAGTATGCTCGTCTGCACAAATCTCAACCTTTTTCTGTCATGTTTAATCGTGCACCAAATCTTTTCAAAGATTATTCGAATTCACCTGCTCCTGCAATTGATATTAATAATCCAAATACTGAAATTATTGACAAGCGATTAAAATACGTTAAGGAAATTGTTATCCCTGCTATTCACAAACGAATCCAGGAAACACAATTAAAAGATCATGCTACTTTTGAACGCACTCACAAAATTGTATACGACAAGTATCCAATCAACTCAAAAGTTATGATTGTAAATCCACTTCGCACATCCAAACTAAGCCCTCGCTGGTTAGGACCATACCTAATAAAAAACTATACTAGACATGGCAGCTATGTATTAGCAGATTTAACAGGTGAACTTTTATCTCGAGATGTAGCTACTCAACATATACGAGTCATAGATTCTTCAGATAATCATCTCACACACGGGTTCAAAGATCGTCATTATGAAGTACAGGCTATCGTTAACCATCGTATCGACAAAGACACTGGTGAAATGTTCTATCGCACAAATTGGGTAGGATACCAGAAGTCAGATGATACATGGCAGCGCGAATCCGACTTTGACTCTAAGAAACCTATTCGTGATTATTGGGCAAGAATCAATCCAACTAAACTAGGTGCGCCGCTACCTAATACAGTTAATAAACGCAAGTTGAATCGTCGTCGAAAGCACGCAGGACCTACTGTAAATCGTCGACATCCCAACAAGAAGCCTAATTCTAAAGCTACAAATCAAGAAACGTTGTCTCCACAACAAGCTTAATTCATCAAGCAAATAGTTGTAGTTGCAGTGGAATTACATACTAAAAACGCTTGATAAAATAAAACAACCTAAATTTCAAGTGTCGCTCATAAAATATGATGTCACTTGAAATGTGAACAACGATAATAAACAAATGCTTCAATTGAACACAATAACAAACGCATGCTAAAAATATGAAATACCCTTTTTGAACCATACATGTCTTGTAGATGATAGCACCCTTGATCACGGCGCAATCAATTACACAAATGACATATATATCAAAACAGGATTCTATCCAAATCAATAATGATAATAAACAAAGATATCAATTTAGTCAACTACTCATCTATATCGTAGTTGCACTATCAATATAAATAAGATTCAAGCATATAAAAACTACCCCTTAAAAATCAAGGTTACATAAAATAGATATAACAGAAATAAACAAAAACAACCATTTCCCAAAAGGTCGATATTGTCACACTTGACATACAATCCCTTATGGTCAATGCTCTATACAATTTACCCCTTAAAATATCAAATCAATAACAATGTACTCAAAACTGGAAGATTACTAAATATACATCCATTCAAGTCTGATGGTATCCAAGTTCTCCAAATCACTATAAATACCCTCATACTTTTCAATTATTTTAACTCTTCAGAAATCTTTTGTAATAAAAACTTTAGCTGATTATAATTGTATTTCTACTGCTTTTATTTTTATATTTTTTTTATTTTAGTAAATAACATCGTAATTTACTGCAGTAGTAATCTTTTCCTTACTTTTTTATTTTTTTTTCCCTGCCAAGGTTTTTTCCAAAGGTTTTTATCGATCACTACAAGCTCTTCAACACTTTTATCTTATACCAAATTTATACTACTTTACTTCTCTGGTTTTCTCATTTATACTGGTGCCTCATCTACTTCAAATTGGTCTTTTCTTTTCTATCCTGGTCATGTCAACTCTTTTCTTTATGCCTATCCTCATTTTTGAATTAATTTTCCCAAGATCTGCGTCTTTAAATTAATTTGAAACATGATCTACAAAACCCACTTCCCGGTTTTATCTCGTAGAAGGCTGGGGGGAGCAATGTTGTATTCCACCTACTAGTATCATACATTATCACCTTCTACAGTATCAATACATCTTACAATCTATTGACTACGACATGTATTGAAGTGCAAGTCTTGATATCGGATATAAGAAACTCCTAGCGTACCAAGTTTAATCCAGTAATTACCAAGAACGCTTGGACCTCAATTATGACACCACATTATTTCATCCCAGCAGTTAACCAATCAAGTAGTTATCAAATCAACATCCAAGCATATTTAGCGCAGCATTGAAACAACACAACTCACAAGCTCTGCAAGAACGGTTAAATTATGATTGATCCATTTCAATCCATAGATTACTATCAAACAGATCCAATAGTTCAATAGTGCCTTAAATTACATCTCAGGATCTCAATGTCTAATCAATATAAAAGGCCATACTTTTACATCTAAATAAACGATATCTTGTTTTTATTATACAGTTGAAGAACTGATTAATTACTCATTCTTTTATAATTGTATTCTTTTTTAAGTAATATTTGTTATGTCAATACTCATCCTATGTCTCACATCCAAGGTCACAGTCTATAATTAGTGTTACAGTAAATCAATGTGGATCATTGACTTACATCATATTCTCAGATAGTAAAACCCTAGTAATAGTTATAATTAATGTATATAAATACATCAAAAGGATGTATTGTTAATAAAAGTGTAATATTCTGGCAAGATTATTTATATAGACTCTTTTGACATTTCAATATTTATCAATCCTGAAAATATACGACAGGCGTGCTAAAAGGCTTACATTACCTTGCGTGATACGGTAGTAAAACTCGCATATTACCTTCATACTCCAAAGATTTACTCGAAATTTGATGCTTTCTACTGCCTTTCTACATCCTTAAATTTCTTTTTATTCGCTCAGTTTGGCTATATTACCATTGTATTACATCGTTTTAAGCTAAAATATACCAACTACCACTACGGAAAAAATAATTTAATTTTTGAGTTTTAACATTATTTAACTAGGAAAACCACGATAACATTAAATATTGTAAATAAATGGTAAGATTTACGTAAATAAACATGTATCGTAATTATTATAATAGGAATTTGTGAACAAAAGATCTTTATGAATTAGACGAAGACAATCTAATAAAATGTTGTAAGCATTAAAATTAGAAGTCGAACTACTATCATACTTGATTTTTTCAGCTCAACAAATTAAAAAGATTGAAGTTAAAAGAAAAAAAATTAGATCAACAGCTCATTTATAAACCCTTGAGTGCGATTTTAAAAAAAGGTGTTTTTTATTATCATAAATTTGAACGTGATCCACATTTTTGCCAATCGTCACTCTTTCAAAAAAAAAATGCCGAACAATCTCTGGACGCGGCCATCTAATCATTTTTCTAGGCTGCCAATTTGTAGAAAAAATCACCGGACAATCCGGATGCGGATGTTTAAATATATCAAACAGCTGTGAGATTCAGGTATCAAAATTTCATACAAAAATTAAGGTTCGAATGTATAACTAATTATTCAAAGGCTTATTTTATCTTCTATTTATGTAAAATGTAAAATACCACATTCAGCAGTAGTTTAATAAAACGAGGTTTAATTTAGGAAGTATAATAAAATGGTATAACCAGATTTGAAAAAAAGTTTACAAAATCAAAAATTTTAAAGGATTTATAAAAGTAAAATATACATGATCGTCATTTAATTTCAAAACATATATATCCATATTGGTATTTCTTATTCGAAAAGGGGGTTTTTTTTTATAAATTTTTCTCATATTTTTGAAAGAAAAGGAAAGCGGATAATTTGGAATTTCAGAAAAAAATTCACTTTTTAAAGTTTACCCAGAGGCAAGCATATATTTCATTATTTGTGCACTACTTGCAAGATTTACTCTCTACCATTAAAAAAATATGAACATACCACCTACTGGGAAAACGAGGTAATACACATTATAATCGCAGTGCAGGTTATTATAGTAATTTGTAAGATAATAAACCTTTTGAATTATAATCCTGTCTTTTGGGGCCGCACCATGTCTATTTTGGAGTATGGTGTCGTATGAGATCAGGCTGTACAGTCAAAGCAAGACACTGCTCAAGCTGTTCGGAGCTATTTACTAACGTTCGCAAAATGGCCGAGCTCAAGCGAGCGCAAACAGTTTCAGCAAGTATTTGCCGAGTCCAAAATATTTCAAAGCTACTCAAGCAAACCCGAGCCTAAGCAACTGCTCGTTGAGCAGTTGTATATCGAGCATTTTCAGTTTTGAAAGCAAACAGCCAGGCATAAATCAAGCATTATCTAATTTTTCAAAGAATCAAGCAAGTCAAGCAATTTGAGTACGAGCATATAAGCAATCAAGTAAATCAGAGTGCAAGCGCAAGCATTATACTATATATTTTCTTCCACCTGATATTGGTTCAAAATGTGATGTATTTTGACATTTTTAAAGCTAAAATTACGTAAATTGAATAAACTTGCCCTGCGTTACATGCTTGCTTCCTTGATTTGAAAGCGGACAAGCAAGCATGTTTATATGCAAGAAAGCCTATTTCAATTTGAAGCATTTCGAGCAAGCATACAAGCAAGCTTTCGATGTTTTCATCGAGCGCCAAGCAGGAAATTACTAAAAAAATTAATCAAGCAAGCCCAAGCATAGGGCTCGCTCGCTTGCTTATGCTCGCACTGGTCGATTATTGCGATCACTATGTGCAAGCTTGTTCAAATCTCGAGATATTTGACATTTTAGGTTGTGGTTTTAAACTGAGGGAAAGCAAGTGTTTCACTTTCGAAGCCTTTATATTCTCTGAAAAATGAAAATGAATAGAAATAACTTTTTGGTCAATATTCTGTAGCATCTCAAGTATAGCCCTACATTTTTTATTTCTTGAATATCTATTGAAATGAAGGCACGCTCCGATTTTGAATATCACTATATAAAATTGTATAATCAGATATGCACATGTGACTAAGCTTCAATTCAAAAAAAGTGTTCAAATGGAAAAAAAATCCAAAAAAATCCTTGTGTGTTTAATTGCTCACCAAAATACATAGTAAGTTGAACTAGCGTATTAAATATCTTGGGTTCAGTTTTTAATTCTGAATCGATCTGTGTAGGTTTTGAAAATGTTTTTCTCATAAAATTTCTAGTAAATTTAATGTCAAATTTTAACGGTTTTTGATCAAAAAGTACTCTTCATTCAAATGCAACCTTAAAATATTTCATTTTCACATTATGCGCAACAAAATTATCTACAAAATGAGTATTTATACGTAGCTGTAGCCCTATTTTTTGTGGGGATATTAATTTTTTTTTATCATTTTTTTTTGGTCGGCGAAAATTTACCCTTGTATATCCTCGTCCAAAATAGATCCTTTTTTGTAGTATCATCAAAAATCAATCATTCAATCTCAATTTTCTCGATGAAAAATCAATATTTTTTGACGAGGTAAAATTCGTTAGATAGATGCTAATGGGTACTATCCTATGGTTTTAGTTTTGCATACCTGTCATTCCTTTATGGATCTCTATAACAGAAAAAGTGCTCTCACAAAATTTATAAAAAAATAAAAAAGTCTTTACAACCATCCAAATCCTAGATATCCTGGTAGAGAATGAAAAATAAAGTAGACTTTACTTAATAACCATCATTGCAATACCTTAGTATTTTCTCGACTTATTTTCATTTCAAATGTGGTTTTTCAATTTTAAGCTGGCCATTTCTGCATCATTCAAATTTATGAAACAATCACTATAGTAACCATCCTTGCTTTATTTAATAAAATTTGTAGCCGGGACAATGTTGAATAGGATGACAATTGGGATATTTTTATTTTTATAACAAATAAATACAGAAATGAATAGATAATAGTTGGTGAAAGATACCCCATGGAGAAGGTTTAGGCTTCTTTTAGAACCCTAAAGATGTTGTACAAGGGAATAAATACACATGCTCTTTACCTTGCAGCCTTTAGTGTGAGGTTAGCTACCACCAATAAGATACTGAACTTGTTTGAATATGCAGCAAAAAATATATAAAAAGCATTGTAGGAATACAATTATAACTCTTCTAAGTTTATCAAAGATGTTTTGAAGTAAAGCAAAGATTTATGGGTTACCATCACCTCAGTGGTATAAATATATACTTTTTGCTAATCTATATTAGAAATTAGTAATAAGATCTTAAATCAAGATCTTCGTGGTTTAGTTCCTAGTTTGGAAGTACCAGTGGTACAATTTGACATTTTAATATTTCTAGATCTTCAGATGATATCTAAAGATCAATCTGATTATTAAACAAACTTGATGTGTAGTTTACTACAGAATAGATAGAATCCAAATAAAAGTTATTTTTATGTTGGTCTTTTCAAAGGAAAGAAGATGTATTCAAAGATGAGTGTGGTAAAAAAAAAAAAGCTTCTCAAAATATGTTGATTATGATATGTGGCACAATGCAAGGAAAGCATAAAAAATTGACAACAAGGAAAGCACAGAGTCTTTATAGCTTTATAATAATACCAATCTTTATTAAAATAATTTAAATATGAAACAGTATTGCCAAAACAAAGTATATCAAAGGATTTTGAATCTCTATAGATACAGGTACAACAGGGATACATACTTACTTACATCGAGCGGACAAGATCTTGTAGTTCAACATTCGGCAAAAGATGACTGTAACCTTTTCCATGACCAGGACAGTAAAGTATCGTATAATTTTTATAAGAAATGGCATAATATGTCTCAAATCTCAAGAAAATTCGTAAACAAAAATAAGTAAAAAAAACAAGTTAAAAAAAAAAAGACAAGAAGATTAGAACAAAAAGGAAGATTTTCTCATCTTCCTTAAATAACAGTAAATTCCCCTCGGTATTCAAATATTCATTGATCCATTAGGAAACAGTCTGATATCTTTGTGTGCAAAAAATACAATAAAAACTACATGCGCTTAAACCACAATGAAAGATTGTATTCAAAAAGCAATTAATTCCATATTCCCTTTCATATTTATTAGAATTTACAATATATATGCACTATATAGTTAGATATAAAATTTATATATATATATATAAATAACATTGATTCATTTTCAGGAAATCCATTACAATACACCTTAAGAATTAACATCCTCTCCTATAGATTGATCTGCATTATTGTTGTTTGTTGTTTGACTTGATTCAAGGACTTGTTCACTATCTTTTGCACTGGTATTATCCACCTGCTTGGATTTGACTTTTCTCATTGCGGAAGGTGGAAGAGGGATTAAAGGCTCTTTAAATAACGAACATAACCAGAAACAAGGATTTTTTGTCTCTCTTTTTATAAGGATGTACTTATTACCACAAGCAGTGAAAACAATATTGAGAAAACTTGCAATGTAAGCCATAAAGTTATGTTTTTGTTCCTTGATCGCTTTCCCCTTGCCTAAAAAATAATCATCCAAAGTTGTGAATACGGCATTTGTGATTTTTTCGTTGTATTCAAAATCATCTTGTAAACCATCTTTTTCTGCATTTCGCCAACAAAGACCCAAAGCAACTTCCTTTTTGTCATAATCAAGGTTAATAAAGTTTGGTAAGCGATTAGCAATTGCTAAAATGAAATAGAAAGCAATCGAATATCTGATTTGGAAAGTGTCAGGCAGACCAAGTGTCTTTTCAATCTGAAAATACAGGCTTTCATCATGAATTTCCAATAGTACTTTGGAAGTTTCAACCAAGTGCTTGCGTAAATCTTCCACATCTTTATATTCATCTATGGTGCTGTTTGTAATTTTGATGACCGTTTCCTTGAGTGATTCAGCTTCTGTTTTGAATATTTTCTTTTGATAAGCGCGTTGATTGACTACAGACCTTCTAAGTTGCTTGTCAGTTTTCTCGACATTTGCTTTAGGCTTCTTTTTTTTCAAGTAATATCTTTGGTTGCTGAAAGCTCTTCCACCTTTATATGTTCTTCCGAATTTGAGTATCATTTCTTTTTTGTGTTTTAATAGTAAATGTCTTTTAAGACTGGAACCACATGAGAGAACCTTATCACATTCAGAACAAGCATACCTTCTCTCAAAGTCAGATTTAACCAAAGAAAGTGTCTTTTTAACAGTGTCTTTTACTTCTTTCTTAACAGGTTTACCCTTGGTTTGAGTCTTCTCTGTAACTTTAGGCATTCTTGAGAACAAATATTAAATTCTAAACTTGAATTCAAGTAGTTGATTTTACCTCTTTGCTTGGTTTTTTCGCGTTAACTAATCGAAAAAAGAAAAATTTTCAAAGGTACCAGCAAACTAGTTTAATTATAAATGAAAATTAAGATTTATCTGCACGAATAGAAATCTATAGAAAGGTGGTGAATTAAACTCAATTTAGAAAAATGGTCATCATGCAAGCCAATTTCGTGTGAAGTTCAATGAAAATTAAGCATAAAGTCAATATACCATTATAAACACAAGCCGTAAGTATTGCGTAGAAATACACGAGATATTCGAAAATAAATTTTAGCATACTTAAAACTGCTTTGATATAATATGATCATTTTGTTTCAAGCTAGGAACGGCATGGTTCTCTCTTAGATATTAATTCTCTTTTGAGTGATTCAATGAAAAGTTATTTTATGGTTAATTTCAGGCAAAAACATCCATGTCTTGTGTAAAATCCAACATTTGGTATAAACTGAGTAATATCTCGTTGATTTCAGATTGAAGCACTGATGGATTCAAATATATTTCTATCTGGTGAAAATGCCTCAATTCATGGCAGCAAACATCAAATAAATAGCATTGCTCACCTCACATTTACGAACATTTAATTAGAAAATATATATATAAAGAAAAGCATTTTTAATGTAACAGCAATGTACACACATACTATTCAATTATTATGCTTAATTTATTAATTTAGTTTTCAGCGGCCAAATCTATCTCGGTTACTGTAGCTCTGATAAAACTGAAGATGAACATTTAGACTGGAAATTAACTAAAAATTTCCCTCTTAGCTCAGGTCCTATTGAAATGTCTATTTCTGGTTATCTTGAAATGACGCATGTCATTTTTAGGGTGGCGCTGGTAGTATTTCTCCATATTTCGCTATAAATTTAGACGACAAAGATTGAAATAAACACCATTGCATGTCATATTAATATATAATTTTATTGAATTTACTACTGTAATTTTTTGGCTGCTCTTTCTACCTTCTTTCCATGACCGAGTAATTTAGTCATAGATGCTACTCCATACAATGTGGAACTAACTGTCCATTTGAGGATATTTTTAGGGCTATACCATCCTCTCTTTAAACAAATACCGAAAGCAACTGTTCCTTCAATAGCATGTACTGCAACTGCCCAATTAAATATAGAGCGAATCAATTGAGGAGTAAGATAATTACGGAAAGATAAAACAAACGATGGGAAAAGTCTAGATAAAAATTCATCAGAACCATAACCCAGCAAAGCATTTGATCCTAATCCAACAGCAATAGCAAATTTCCAAAATTTGTCTGCTGGATAAAATACATCTAATGGTACAGGTGAAGACGAATTGGATCCAAAAATATTACCAATGGCTGCAGAAGCAATGTCTGCAGAGGTTTCTGCGTCTTTATCTTCTTGAAGTTTTTCAATTTCGGCTTTTTGAGCATCTTCAATTTCGGCTGCCTTCATTAGTGCATGGAAGGGGGGAGGCCCATTAAGTGAACTAGGCTGAATTTTGATTGCTTAGCAACGTATTTATCAAGAAAAGGAAATATTAAATATTCAGGAACACATACCATGCCCAATGCTGCTTCTGCCTCCTTTGCCATAGCTTCCAATACAGGCCTTAAATCCTCGCGTTTAGAAACTGGGGCATTATATTCAATAAATGCTTCATGTTCTGAACCATCAGCTTTTTTGTAAGAAACAATGAACCCTTGTGAATTGAGACTTTTAAAAGTAGCGCTAACAGCGTCTTCTTTCTTTGCAAAATGCTTGACATAAGCTAAATTAGCACCTAATTGAATAATAAATTAGCAGTAAGCAAATATCAACAAGCAGTTAAATACTTGCTATCATGACCGCTCATATAAGCAGAAATAGGGCCACTAGCAGTGGCAAGAGGGTCAGGTAATGAAGCCATGTTATAAATTATAAATTGGAGTAATAAAAACAAAGAAACAGAAAGATGAAGGCATGATTAATAGGTAAAATGTACAGGTGGTTTTTATTTCGAATTTTCTAAATTTGGTACTCAAAAAAAAAAATTGGTAACCAACGGAGACCTATGTCAATTGCTTTTCAAGTTCTTTTTGAAAGCCTAGAGTCGAAAATTAATTCAGAATAAATCTCAAATGATACAAATATAAACATTACTTAAACTCTTTGCTTTCACTGCTTCATTATCCTTGGCAAGAAAAAATATATTTGATGATGGAACTTGGCGTTCATATAATGCCTAAATCACTAATTTAGCCGGATATTTTGATAGTAATCCACAGGCACATTGCACTTACAGTTGTAGGCTTCAAATGAGATAATTCTGCGTTAAGAACCTTGGATTCCTGTATCTATTTTTTTCACGTCAGAATCCAAAAATTCTGCTTCAAATTAATTGCAATTGTCATCTTACTTGCTTATCGAGGATTGCTTTTTGTAGATCTGACATTTTGGATAATGTTATTAAGAAAAAGGTTTACAAAGACAATCGAATGCAAGAACATTTATGAAAAAAAAAAGTGACTGGGGGACTACATTCTATTTGTCAAAACAACACGCTTACAGAATATCAACATTACAGCATGATATATCAAATGAAAACTCTCCAACAACCCTCTTTCAATCTACATGACTACCACAAACAAAAATATAAATAATGTCAATCTAAGCCTTTTATTATAACAAAAAAAGGGTTAAAATGAATGAAACAAGACTAAAAGATTCAAACAACTTAAAGTTCTTGGACGCTGAGAGCTAAGGTACGTTAAAAACAGAGAAAATATTAGCAAAACATTTCCAAAAATCTAAATTATATACATACCAGGAGGGAGAGATTGCTTAAGCTTCAAAGCCTTTTGACGATCGTTGACAACGAGAGTGTACAAGTAACGAGAACATCTGACCTTGAACTTGTATTGCTCACCGTTCTTCTTGACACGAGCGGCTATAGATCAAATAAATAGAATGCAAAATGTCAATATTATGGTTGAAATGTACAGTGTGTTGTATAAATCTTACAGCTAGCGTCCTTTCTACGAGTGATTTCGAGGAAATTCTTGATGTCCAGAACCTGCTTGGGCTAAAAGTAAAAAAACAAAACGGTCGAATCAATAATCTGTCCCATCTAATCATCCATCAAGTCATCTATTCGTTTGTGCATCGATGCTGATTGTTCAATGTTGTGGATTACTTACCATTGAATGAATTTATACCTTGCTGAAAGAGGATAGAACTACTGCTTCACTGCATAACACACTTCTTGTAAAATCATACGCAGGATACGATCGGATAGTATGCGGTCCGGACAATAATCGCACTAGCCGGCCATCATTTAATGAATTTTAAGTAGCGCCAATGCCTTTGAATCTTGCGAGTATAATAAAATTACTTCGACGATTTTGTAAAAGGCAGATCGTAGCGTCAAGGTACTATACCAATACTAGCTATATGATGAGAATGAAAGTGTCATTTTTAAGTTATTGAACTATATGTTATTCAATGGTAGGCGTAATATGTATTTCGTTTTATTTACTACCAATTGAATACACATACAGAATAACTTGATGTTATGTTCTTTGTCTTGTAAACTGTATATAATGCTTCATTACCTATATTCGGTACTGTACATACCTTCTTTATCCTTCTTAAGAATGTCATAATCAAAGATAGAGTAATCAGCAAAGCCGTCAATGGGGTATTTTTATGTCTGAATCCTCAATGTGTCTCTGTTAAGAACCATAGAGCTGTAAATCAAGAGACAAAACGTTTGTCTTGGCAATTGCCGCATCTGGACTCTCATCCATGCTCTTCATTGAGCCATTACTAGTGTTTAATCCGTATACCAGCCAATCTAATACTGGAATTTTTTCTAAGGCCACTACTTTCTGTACAAGAAACGAAGATAGGGACAGCAGCAATGCTGCTTTACCGATTGATTGAATCTGGTAAGTACAAATTAATAATATTGTTATACTTGACTAATACAACAATTATTACACTCGCAAGTTTCAAGATTTTGGCCTTGGTTATGTCTACTAATTTTCATATAAAAAAAAACTCTTGAAAGTTCAAATATTATTGTCGAAATCAAGCAAAAAATATGATGATTTTCTGCTTTGAAAGCCAGTCAGGTTTTACTCCTTACTCATGTCTCTTTGAAGAGTTATTTTACATGATAGAGAGGTACTTACTCTAAATAAAGCTTAAAACAATCTTTTATGGAAGATTACTACTTGCTTGTATTTTTTTTTTCCTTTATTTAAATATTCAATAAGCCATATATAGTATGACATACATTCGCAATACTATTTAATCCACAATGCAATTTTGTGACAATTGATACAATTGTAACCTCTACAGGTAAAATTAAATAAATAATATAAACATAGGGCTTATAGATATGTATACATGACAAAATATGAGAAATAAGAGTTATACTTAACGTGATGATTCGATTTTTGCGCTTGATTATTCATAAAAATGCATGATTACAATATCATCCAGCAAGAGTATTTGCAAGAGAGGCTAAACAATATATAATGCATTTATTGATATAATTTGACCTGAAGAACATAGTTCAATGTCGTAGAGAATTTCAACGTAAAGAGCATTGATTAAGCCCATATTGCCTAAATCAATCTGGGAATGTTTGATATTTATAATCTAGATAGTCGCTTCAAATCATTTCTACTGCTCGGTATAGAAACTTGTTTTAGTTGCGTACGTAAATGTAGACAATACATGCACTGCACACTCTAAATTGATGGAGGTGCATGAAATGATTTTCATCAAAATAGCAATAATGCAGAAAATGACGGACATTAGATTGAAAATCTCACAAAATCACACTTGAAACCTATGCCTTGTTCAAAGTAGAAAAACATATGGATAGATAGCCCAAGTGCACACAAGTTGAATCAAAGTAAGTATATGTAAGCTTATATAGTAGTCGAGTTAGAAACAATCGTTTAAAAATAACTAGTTTTTTATTTTATGTTGAAGAGTTTCAGAGAATGGCAATTTGGAAAAAAAAAAAGCTTCGACGACACAGCTGGTGGTCCAAATATTTTGCCTTTGTACATAAACATATAATGATGTAACATAAATGAATACTTGCCAATGTTAAAGTCTGCCACCATGTACAACAACAATTCTTTAAAAATGGTTTGGATAATGAGTAATTAGCGATGAGATTTTTTATGCAAATCACCAAATCTAACCTGAAATATATAGAGTTTTCATATTACCGTCTTCTTTATTTTCAAATGTGTGACCCATGATAATTATCACTCGTAACATTTCACATTTTTAAAATACAGACAACAACTAATTTAAGAAAAATGGGATATTGAAACGGGCTTTTCACTTAATTTGATTCTATTAAAACAATATGGAAGCGAATAATTCTCAACAAGTAATGAGATTGAACTTGAACAGTTCTCTTAGCGAGTTTACTCGTCGTAAAAATTGGTCTTCAAGCATTTTAGAATCCTTGAGGGATGTTGTTCACGTTTTGGACACTGACCTCCGTCTTGTATATTGTTCAGCTGCGTCGAGCGAGTTTCTAGGTTATAAACCCTCCGAGCTTGTAAATCATGTCTTTACTGAATATCTTCATGTGGATGATATTGATATGTTTGTTCGGGAATTCCGTAATTGTAAAAATTCGATGCAGACATTTAAATGTACCTATCGCTTTTTACGTAAAGATGGTAAATATACCACATTGGAAACAAAAGGTACATTTTATAAAAACTCTTTGTTTGGTAATGCTCGAAAGGTTCCTACTGATGCTGTTCGGTCAATTGATTCTTTTTTGGATTTGAAGATGGAAAACGAAATTTTGACGAAAAAGCTTGCTTTGCTAAAAAGTCAACATCATACAAGAAAAACATCTGCTACTAGTAATCAAACATTATCAATTGCGTCTTTGACGAGAGAAGACGAAGGAGATGAGGACTCCAGCGATGAATTCGACGATTTCAATATACCAGCCAATGCACCTAATGTTTATACTCAAGGCGTCAACTCTTCTTATGATATTAATGAAAGTCTGGCTTTATTTACTGGTTTAAGATATGACTTGGGTGAAAGATCATCTGGTATTTCGCTTGGTTTGGAAGGTGGTGAATTGACAAATGTTGACATGAGTCAATTCATGTCAAATCCCATTATTGTCAGTAACGCAGCGGATTTGACAGAAAGAACAAAATCACCAACTGATAAATCAAGAACAGGCAAAAAGGTATACTACTAATTTAAATCTCTAAACTAATTACATTTAATAACATTTATCATAGAAACGTGTCGAGAAATCCGAGGAGCCAAAAATTTGTACAGACTGTGGTACAACAGATGCACCTGAATGGAGAAGAGGGCCCAGTGGACCTAAAACGTAAGTTATATTTTATTCAATGATGATCCTGTAGATCTTTATTAACTATTTATAGACTTTGTAATGCCTGTGGTTTACGCTGGTCCAAGACTAAAAAGAAACTTGGAACCATGTAAAATGTATACACAGCAAATCTGTCCTTTTCTTATTGGACCACGCTTCCCGTTTTTGAAATTGAATTGACGATTATAGAAAATAAAACCTATAAAGATGTCTTTCATCCCCTTCATCTTCTCTTCCTTTTCTTGCTTAATACTAAATCATAAAAATCTTATATTATCATGAGTGCCATTTATCGTTTGCAATGCAAGACCCAATCTTATGATTGGGGCAAGTTGGGTGATGTTTCTAAAGTTGCTGCTTATGCAAAAGCTTCTGGTATCACCGTTGATGACAAGACTCCTTATGCTGAACTTTGGATGGGAACTCATCCCAATGCTCCTTCTATTGTTATGGACGAAAATAATACACCTCTCAGAGATCTTATTAAAGATAATGTGAATCTTAGTACTAAGGCTGTTTATGATCAATATGAAGGTGATTTACCGTTCTTATTCAAAATCTTATCTATTCGTAAAGCTTTGTCTATTCAAGCTCATCCAGATAAGGTTTTAGGCTCTCGTCTCTTTAAAGAATTTCCTCAAAATTATAAAGATCCTAATCATAAGGTAAACATTTAGATATATCAACGCGTTGTATACTTGTTAGTTGGACTTATTAAATTTCGTGTTGATTTAGCCTGAAATGGCACTCGCCCTCACCCCTTTTGAAGCCCTTTGTGGATTCCGCCCATTGAGCGAAATTGCTCAACATTTGGAGAAATATTACGAATTGAAAGAATTACTCGGTAAAGATGTCTCTGATGAGTTTTTAGCTACAGTCCAGGCTACTGGAAGCTCTACATCCGAGAAGGACGTTGCTCATAATAAGGACATTCTCAGAAAGGTTTTTGGTGCACTTATGCGTAGTTCCCAGGAAACAGTTACACATCTTTTGTCTAAATTGATCACTCGTCTCAATGAATCCGAGGCAAATGACACAATCTCCAAATTAGTAATTCGCTTAGATCAACAGTATCCTGGTGGAGATGTTGGTGTATTTTCTAGCTTGATGTTGAATTATGTAACTATGGAGCCTGGACAAGCTATTTTCTTGGGCGCCAATGAGCCCCATGCTTACTTATCCGGAGGTAAGAATCTAGAGAAATTAGTGTGATACGGGAAAGATTTGACTGATAATGATTTATGTTTCATTTCCCAGATTGTGTGGAATGTATGGCTGCTAGTGATAATGTTGTTCGTGCTGGTTTGACACCAAAGTTCAAGGATGTCGATGTATTAGTCAATATGCTCACCTACCGTTATGGATCTGCAGAATCACAAAAAATGACACCTGTAAAGTTTGGTGAACATTCACTTCTCTACGACCCCCCAATTGAAGAATTCTCTGTTGTTTGGACAAAGATGGGAGCCGAGGAAACTGAAAAGCATAAACCTATTGATGGGCCTAGTGTTCTCATCGTAACTTCTGGTAGTGGTAAAATGACAGGTGAGACCCTTAAAACTGAATCTGATCATGAACTCAAGGAGGGCTACGTTTATTTTGTTGGTGCCAATACTCCTTTAATTGCTCAATCTGGAAACTCTGGATTGGAGTTTTACAGAGCTTACTGTATTGCTACCGATAATTAAATCATATCATTCACATTATATTTACAATAAAGACGTCATTTCATATTATTTTAAGCGATTAAGGGAAATCAGGGATGATGGATGAACATTGAGGCCCAGTTTGCGGGAAAATCTGGTATCTGATTGAATTGATACATTGACGTTGAAATCCTGGTAAATATGACTTCACATTAGATGATCTTATCAGAAATTAAAGCTTTCGGGTAAACAGTTGTTCAACGGATCAATTCAATTGAAATGAGATACACCTTTTTCATAAACTTTTCATACAATTTTGGAAGAAATTTCGTACATTACAGGAAAAAAACTTTGCACACGTATTTCGTACAGTGAGTTTACAATGGCTCTCCATCTAAGCAAGCTTGAAATTTCGATACAGAGTATCTGCAGAAACCTTGAAGATCACTTAAGAAGATGTTAGTACATGCTTCACCAATTCTGGATGATAAAGTTTCTTCTTTTAGCAGCTTCTGTCGCTTTAACTTGCTCTTGCATACTGGCCAAAACTATTCAATAGGATTTAGCTCAGGAGAATATGGTGGAAGATAAATACAGCCGTAACCTCTCGGTTCGATGTACTTCTGAATGTCTAAATGAGTATGGATTGATGCATTGTCTATAACGATATAATGCCCTTTAAATTGCTCATGCCTATCTAGTACATCTAATGTTGCAGCCACAAAGTTGAAATAATGACCAGTAACAGTACCACCTTTTCCTTTGTTCACGCCCTATACAGGCCCTCCTCCAGCTTTTCTTTTCTTTGAAGGCTCCATTTTTTTTTTTGGGCGCCTTACACTAATATTCAAGACGCCGTATGAAGCAATAGCACCTAATATGGTGATATTGTTTGCTTTCGTTTTTGTAACAATGACAATGGCACGTTCGCCCTTTTTAGACCAAGCTATAGAGCGATTCATGTTTATATTAAAACCTGATTCGTCTATAAAAACACAATTGCTTAAATAGTTCATATCTGTTTGTAGCCAACGTTGAACCCATTCTCGTCTCTCTCTCTTAGCTTCTCAAGACTATTTCTATCTATAGAATAGAAATACGCACGTTTTACGCTTATTTTGCACTCTTTCTTAACGAAATTGTACACTCGATAAGTTAAAATGAATTTTCAAAAAAAAATTGATAGCTTCAATCTTCAAAATCGGAGTATGCCTTCTTTCTATAAATCACCTCATAATAAACATTTTTTAAGATATACCCTAGACGCTACTAAATAGAAATTAATTGATCGCATTATGCTACCTATCCCTAAATTTATTTTATATCTTACGAAAGACTCAAAAACGCGTAAAATTCACTGCTTTTTCCTTGAAAACCGGGTCTCATTTTTTGTCCCTGATATACTTTTTGTTTTCACTAAATAACACTAAGAAAAATTTATATGCCAATGTACCTGAGATGTTCAGCTTTAATCCAAAAACGAGTATTCAAAAATATCCTATTTTTTGCAGTTGATATTAATTTTTCAGTGCTAAGGTTTCAGATTTTTTACGCGTATTTCACTGCTAAAGGATTGAAAACTTTGAGGCTTCATATCTCTAGAAAAAATTAAGCTATTCTAACACTTTTTAATAATAAAACTTACTTGTTTTGAGGTGCTCTATAACATATGTTAATATAAAAAAATTCTGAGCACCTTTATTTTTTTTCATTTTTTTTAACATTTCTATAGTAGTTTTCAAAATATTGACTAAACTGTGCAACATTTGTTTTGCATTCATGTCATTAAGCTCGTTGAGCTCTCTTGGATCCAATTTAGTTTTCTTTAAAATATTAATTTTTCGTGGAGATATCCTTAAAAATGTGTACAAAAAGATAATACCTCCATTTTGGCTTCCATTTTCCCCTTGTATACCCTCATCCTAAATTCTGAACCTGAAAAAATTTGGACAAAATTCTTGTTTTCTCTACGAAAAATTTAGCTAGAAGATTTTGCAATAGCTTGATCGATAGATAATATTTTTGCGCAACATTTCAATTAGTTATATTTTAAACATGCTTATAAAAAGTGATGTGTATCCTCAAAAAGCCTCCAAATTTTCAATTGCATTTTACGCAAAATTTAACGTGAAATGTCTTTTTAATTTTTATTAAGATGTATGCAGAATTTAAAGCTGTACAAAAACCATTTAATACTCTAGGTCAACTTACTTTGCAGTTCTTGAGCCATTAAACGATTTTGTTTTTTGGATCATTTTCTGATCGATTTTACAAATTAATTTTGGAACTCAGTTATAATAGGCCTAAGCTGTAATGTGAACTAGTATTTTGATTACCTTGACGAAAAATTAATATTTTTTGCTTAAACAAAAAATGTAGAGTAGCGTTCAATTGGACCTGTCTTGCGAATACAAAAAATTGATATCTCAATTCAGGTGCTCAATTTTTTATAATTAATTTTAGGTCAATTTGGTCAATGTTTGGCCTGCAGTCCGCTTATATTCTTCTTCTAGAATTAATACATATTTCTTTTTTCGGAGAGATAGATATCAATGGCCTATAGAATGAAGATGTATCTTTGTAATGACCTGCGTTCTTGGATAAATATTATGGTCAAAATGATATGCTCACTACGGCCGAACTATGCTTCCTATGGGCATAATAATTTGCAGAGATGGGCAGAATAAAAACTTTTGTGTGGATCAGGCAGCTCAGGTGAGCAGAGCAAAGAGATCAAGGTTTTTTAGTAAATTTACTAAAGTACTGTAATTTGTTAATTGTTCCAATGGGTATTGTGCGTTATCGACTTCCATTTTATAAATATGAGCTTCTTGTCCCTGCTCATCAAAAACTTTGCCCTTTCCATCTTCATAGATAAAAGTATTTATATTATCATCAATACGGAAGAAAGAAGAAAAAAACTAAAAAAGAAAAAGTATGATGTGCCCCCAATGTTCGTTTTCCTCAGAACTAAATGTTATGTCAATACTCATCCTAAGTCTCACATCCAAGGTCACAATCTATAATTAGTGTTACAGTAAATCAATGCGGATCATTGACTTACTGTACATCATATTCTTAGATAGTAAAACCCTAGTAATAGTTATAATTAATGTATATAAATACATCCAAAGGATGTATTGTTAATAAAAGTGTAATATTCTGGCAAGATTATTTATATAGACTCTTTTGACATTTCACTAAATTCGTTTTTGTCTTCGACCAATGTTCATTTTTGGACAATTCAAAATTCGTTTTTTATTGGCTCAAATTTCGCTTTTGTAATAACTCAATTCTCGTATTTGCATCACCCAAAATTCACTTTTGTTATTACCAAAGTTCGTTTTGATCACAGTATTTTACCCTAAAATTAGACAATCTGTTCGTAATATTAGAATGGAGGAACCAACGGAAGAATCAGTAACGGTGAGGACATCAGTGGAGGAAACTACCACTGATCTAAGCGCAGATGATGGCTAGAGCAAATTCGTGTTTTTATAGAGCTTACACAGGATGAAATATGAATTGTGATACAAGGTTAAATGCAGTAAGGAAGAGGGGCTGAGTGTGCCCAAAGCCTCCAAAAAGTGTATGACCCCAAGAAGAAGTACTGGCTACATTCTACTGAAGGAATTTAATGCGGGTAAATGAGATGTTCTGCCTTGTAAATCAATGAAAAAAAAAGCCAACAGAGGAATACCAGTAAAGTTTTTGTCCCAGCATACAGAATTTTTATGAAGTATTTCGATAGGAATCCTTCATCGACCGTTGAAACAGTTAAAGAGGCATTATTAATAATTATTTATAAGTAATTAAAAATGATATACTTTGCCATTACTTTTTGTTTGTTACAAAAGAATACATTGTTTGGTTTAATGTAGTGGTTTATTCCTCATAGATTTTTGGAGGCCAACAGTGCTTCATATACGGTTGAGTTGCCTTCGTTGAACTTGAGGATATTGATTTCAGAGCTTTTCTGTAAACGGGCCATTAAACTAGAAACGGCCGGTCTTGCCCAAACCTAAAAGTAGATAGCGACATGATATGTTCAAACAAGAAATATTTATTATCGTAGCAAGGTGAGGGTAAAATAACTAGCTTAAACGCATAAAGTTGTATTTGAGACGCTTCAAACTCCTTTACTCATGGATATAAGCACTGCCAAAATGAAGTGGTCATTTTACTGGAGTTTCCCAAAGACCGTTACGAGCCTTCAATTAATACACTCGAAGAGCGTATTCAGGTCGCCATGCACTGGAGCGGTTAGTTATTTTATTCACCTTGCTGATGAAAGTCGCTTCTATCAAAAAAGAGAAAAGTAGTAACGTTTGCATACTGTTGAATATTACATAGCTAACCGTGAGGATTCACCAATATTGACAAGGTAGCAAGTAGTTTGTAGTTTAGCAATAGCTGATTTTAATCACACCAAACTGATTATGACATGGTGCAGTCAGCTAGCTGAGTAGCAATATAACACGTAGCATTAAATAAGTACGAAGTAGAGTTCCTCAAATACCCTTCATTTGGTTCACCAAAGGAGCGCATTCAACATGCACTAGAAAGTCAAAAGTTTAACAACAAGAAAACTATACAAATGTAAAGGAAAATTTTTCTTCTAGGGTTACGTACAGTATGTACACAATCACGGAGTATATTAAAAAAATTACCAGTTACATCACATTCGATATATCTTGAGGAATCTAAAATATGTGTAATAATGCTCTTTTTTCAGATGACCTACTTGCATATAAATGAATTCTAATGTTGAGTATCTAAAGCAAAACTACGACAATTTTAATGTTATGGATTTCGCGAAAACAACCAAAATTGAAAGTTTAACTTTATTTAAGAAAGAATTTGCAAAATGTTTAGCAGAGATCACTAATCTAAACTTAAATAAAAATAAAAATATCAAAGATATGATTACCTGGGCCAGACAGAAACGAAACAAGCAAAATGAGGTAAGTACTACGACGCTGATTTCTTATTGATGTCTAACAACACGCTAATAGATCACAAGCACAACAGAGATGAAGCAATATTTTTATTGTATAGCACGTCAAAAACATAGTATTGTCAAAAAATATTTGAAGGCAATAACAAAAACTCAAGCTGCAGAGGAAGAAACAACTATTATTGAGAATGAATAAACTTCCAGTGATGGCCATGTTTATGTTTATGTTTATGGAGAGGTAAGACTAAAACTCAATGTAGATTACCTCTAGCGCAATAATTATAAAGTAAGGCTATATTATCATCAAATAAACTACCACATAATATTGATATGTACAAATATTTAAAGTAATAAGCTTGAATCAAATGGGTACAGCATCGCAAGTTCTTGAAAAAGTTCTCAAGTATTATAAAATCTCTTATTTTTAAGACTTAAACGGCTTATAGGCGGGATATTAATTTCAAAAATTATTCTTGTCCAGATCATCAATTTTGACATTTTTTAATTTTTTTTTCTGATTTTGCAAATCTAGAGTTAATTATACTACCAATTATAAAAACAAAAAATATACACAAATACAGAATTTAGCGCTCTATCAGCTCAATAAAAAATAACAGACATTTTTACTGCAAAATATTACATGAAAATCCTTTAACCAAAAACCCGTTTTTGGGACAAAAGTACAAATTTTCATTATTTAACATTTAATGTTAAGCTTTTAAAAAATGTGTATTATTCATAGCTACAATTTTCTCTCACAATGTTGTATATTTAAACGTTGATTTTAGTATCAAAATTTGATTTTTCTGTTTTTTGTTCCAAATCATGAGTGTTGGTAAGGATAAAATGAGTCCCGAAAATGTCCGCTACAAAATCTAAATTTTCAGACCGTACGTGGTTAAATATAAGAAAAGTAAAAAAAAAAAAACGCTTTTTTATTTAAAACTTAGATATACCATAGTGTAAGAGACTTAGTTGTTCAATCTTGCTATTCTCAATTACAGCGACGCTCTACGGGCTCGCTTTTGCAATTTTTAAATGAATGTATGATATGACAGACGGTTTTTTCTGGTAGAAAAGTTTATGTTTGTATTATAGTAACAGATATTGCCTATTTTTTTGTTTAGTTTATGGGTTGATGCGCTGTAATGCTGCTTTTACATAGGCTGAAATGTGCAATTTAGTAGGATTTTAATTGTGCTAACTAATGTAAATCCTTGAAAATCCTTTTCTACGTGTGTTGTTTCTCTCGTTTTGTTTTCATATTCGAAAAATATATTCACCGTTTGATTAGGCATATCAGACTATTTAGCTGGTATTCTTTTCTTTTATCTGAATACTACACATGCATTATACCAACATAAGGGGCTAATGTTTTTAATATAATAGGTAGCATTCTATAGTAGTAGAGACTGATATTTTTTAGTTAACCGCATTCTAAGATCAAATATCATTGTTTACTACTGTATTGTTGGACGTATTTCTTGATTACCAGATCAAATCAAAGGCAATGGCATTTATATCTATTCAATGAAAAGCTAGAACTGGCTACAGACCCATAAAATGTTCCAGAAAAGTGATAAAATTTCAAATGATATAGAAACAAAAAAAAAGAATAATCTGATGTTTTTGTTGTATTCCATGTCACCTTCTACAAATCTACATCCTAATCTGATACACAAATACATTGATAGTGGCTGGCACAAATCCATGGTATAATAGCCGATACTTCGGAAGGAAGTATCAACTACGGATACTCTATTTTTCCATGTGGCTCAATAGCACATTTAGCTCATTTTATGACAGCACATTAATAGGTGGCGCTATTAATATAAACATTGATCTCAGGGCACGGACCTGCTCTCAACAAACTAAATAAGAACAAGACAAGTACTAATTATGAAACATATCAACTAAGGCTATAATTCAACACGGTACATCTCGGATTTGCTGAATCAATATGGATAATACTTATCATATTGATCTATTGGTTCTCTAGTTATAATCTCAGTAGTAAATAGTAAATAGATATAAAAGACCCATACTTTTAGATCTGAATAAACGATAGACTTCTTTTAGTTTTTAGATACAGTTGGAAAAGCTGATACATTATTGTCTCTTTTTATTGTATTTTATTGAAAAACTCGAAGGATAATTCAGTTTTGTCTAATAAGCATAATTTTGGTCGTAGCTATTGTATAATTGAAAACACATCTTTTTGCAGCTGACAATCGTAAACTAAAATAGTAAGTTTAAAGAAGGTAAATTTGTTTGAATTTTATGAATGATAAAGTAACATTTATAACCTTAGATGAGACTTGCATATAAATTCAAGCAGTAACGATTATTTAAGTTTATGCTCGAGCAAAAAATCATTGTTGCTGCAAACAGTATAGCTATAAACATATTTACAAATGATGATAATCGTAAATATATTGTTTGTTGCATGTACTTCTCTAAATCAACAATGTATCGGATTGTATTATTGCCTATATAATCTATATTAATAAAGAAAAATGAAATTTGAAATTTTAAGAACGGTACAATACTCATACTGTATACAACCAATTTGTGCCCATACAAACAGCTCATTATGCTCATGGTCAAATTTAATACTATACATAAATAGGGATAATGATATGCTTATGTGCAGGGTTATAGATTCTGTCCGTGTGCATGACATTTGTGAAATATGTACACATTTATCCACTATATTGATCTGCATTTCATCCGATTCTCGATTAAAATACAGCTGGCATGAATAGACATTACATTACAAAATGATATATGTTAATTTATACTAATATAAACTTTCTACGGAGCTTCAATCCTAGCAGCTTACAGTTAAAGACCAATCAACATAATGTAGATCTAATCACACCATTATGATCAAAGACCCATGAACTCTACAAATACACCGATTGGTTACTATCAAGACTTATATATGACAAGGGGTATTATTGGCTATGTATGGACCTAGGAATGTTTACCTAATCTCTTTGATGAAAACTATATAAAGAGGACATTTATTTACTACGAAAGTCCTCAAGTAGAATTTAACTTGATAATAAAACCTAATGTTGTCTAGTCGAATTCCTATTATTTTTTTTTATATTATTTTTTCCCGTGAATATCTCTACCTATTCCACAACCAGTTTGATAATAGTCTAGTATGCATTATTATCAAACGGTGAATATATTCTTGGAATATAAAAACAAAACGAGAGAAACTACGCACGTAGAAAAGGATTTTCCAGACTTTACATTATTTAGCACAATTAAATCCTGCTAAATTGTTCATTTCAGCCAATGTAAAAGCAGCATTACACCGCATGAATTATAAACTAAACAAAAAAATAGGCAATATCTGTTACTATAATACAAACATAAAATTTTCTACCAGAAAAAACCGTCTGTCATATCATACATTCATTAAAAAACTGTAAAAGCGAGCTACTAGAGCGACGCCGTAATTGAGCATAGCAAGATTGAACGGCTAAGTCTCTTATACTATGGTATATATCTAAATTTTAAATAAAAATGCGTTTTTTTCAACTTTTCTTATACTTAACCATGTGCGGTCTGAAATTCAGATTTTGTAGCGGACATTTTCGGGACTCATTTTATCCTTACCAACACTCATGATTTGGAACAAAAAACAGAAAAATCAAATTTTGATACCAAAATCGACGTTTAAATATACAACATTGTGAGAGAAAATTGTAGCTATGAATAATACACATTTTATAAAGACTTAATATTAAATGTTAAGTAATGAAAATTTGTACTTTTGTCCCAAAAACGGGTTTTTGGTTAAAGGATTTTCATGTAATATTTTGCAGTAAAAATGTCTGTTATTTTTTATTGAGCTGATAGAGCGCTAAATTCTGTATTTGTGTATATTTTTTGTTTTTATAATTGGTAGTATAATTAACTCTAGATTTGCAAAATACGAAAAGAAAATTTAAAAAATGTCAAAATTGATGATCTGGACAAAAATAATTTTCTAAATTAATATTCCGCCTATAAGCCTTTTAAGTCTTAAAAATAAGAGATTTTAGAATACTTGAGAACTTTTTCAAAATTTACGATGCTGTATCCAGTTGATTCAAGCTTATTATTATAAACCTTTATACATGTTAATATTGTGTGGTAGTTTATTTGATAATAAGATAGTCTTACGTGGTAATCATTGCGCTAGAAGTGATTTACATTGAGGTTTAGTCTTACCTCTCTAATATCATAAACATAAACATAAACATGGCCATCACTGGAACCTATTGCCACCTTTTATCCTCTTTGTCCCAAGCCAATTTCTTCAATGCTTTACCAGAACCAACCTAAGTACTTACAAATGGCTCCTCAGTATTTGCATTCAAATTCCATAGATCAAATTGACTTGTACCATCTACAGTATTATCAAACGTATCATCAGCCCGCCTTATAATAAATCCCAATCTAAAATTAGAAACATCCCATTGCCATTTTTAATAAGCTATAAAAAGCTTGATTTTTAATAATACAGCAATCAAATAAAAAACAAGATGATACTAATAGCATATGGTGAGTATTTCACATCTAAGTAAGGTTGATAAAGTATGCTTTTAAACCCTTCTTTTAAAAATCCTGAGGAAAACACGACATCTTGGTCCTGTAGTAATTTCTATCCATCAAAATGTTGTGGTTTCCATTACACAATAAATGCGCCTTTTATCTATCTTGACCTCGATGTGCATTGGGTATCAAGTTTTGACCGGTTGTATTTTCTTTGATTCATTATTATTAATATTCAGCCATATTGAACCATGATTTGTAGCATTGCCAAAAAAAAAAGGAGTAAATGCTTCAAGAGTTTTCTGCATACCAAATTATGCGATTTAGTAGTAGCAATAATTATCGCACTTAACTATACTTTTTGAACCTATTGATGTTAATCAGGATAATTAGCACTTTTTTCATTCAAAAGTAAGCTCTGCTTTATACTGTACATTTACATTCACCCATTCAATGCATGATGATATTGCATTTATTATCCGTTATATCAATCAACCAACGTCATCTTGATTCGATACATCTGACAATTAAATGCCTAAATTACACTTGAGCCACCAGGTATCGCTACAAAAAAACCTCGTACAGGTCGACAAAGCATCACAATTTGGATCCTTTTTTTTTTTATAGATCTGAGCTCTCTCACATTCATAGATTTTTGCATGAATTATATCTCTTCTATCTGCTGAATTTAACTGAAATACATTGAAGGCCAGCATCGTACTTGATAAAACGCCTTACTTTATTGCGAGTCAACACAACTAATATGACGCTAGTTTAGTATCAGCAGTTGAATCAGATAAATTTGAGATTAGACGACCCCCCTTTTAATATTTTTGCATCACTACGGCCAACCTGTGCTACACAAGGTAATTTTGTTATGCCCAGGTGGGCTGTACACTATAGCCTGAGCTGTTGTGCCCACTGAATATGGTTAAAAAGATAATAATATGCACATGAGCACAACAAAAGAAACTGCACACATTCACAACGCTGCTAAGCCTATATGTGCAGAATTATAATAGATTCTGTCCGTGTGCATAACATTTAGTCCCATGTGTGCATAATAGTAAAATTGCTCATAAGCATATCATTATCCCTATTTGTGCATAATAATAAAATTTGACCATGAGCATAATGAGCTGATCGTATGGGCACAAATTGGTCTATACATGAGCATCGTGCCGTTCTCAAAACTCCATTGCATTTTTTTACTGGATTGGGTTTTTAAATTACATTTCCTTTATTAATATAAATTATATAGCCAATAATACAATTCCATACATTGTTGATGTAGAGCACTACATGCAAAAACCAATATATTTACGATTGTCAGCTGTAAAAGATTTGTTTTCAAGTAACAAGTATACAGTATACAGTAGCTACGATTAAAACTATGGTTATTATACAATACATTATATTATTCTTTTTTTTTGTTTCTATATCATTTGAAATTTTATCACTTTTCTGGAACATTTCGTGGATTTTTAGCCAGTTCTAGCTTTTTATTGAGTAGATATTATAAATATTATTCCCTTCAATTTGATCTGGTAATCAAGAAATACGTCCAACAATACAATAGTGAATAATGATATTTGATCTTGGAATGCGATTAAATGAAAATATCAATCTCTGATATAGGCTGCTACCTATATAAAAACATTAATCCCTTATGTTAGCATGCGTATTCAGATAAACGAAAAGAACACCACCTTCATAGTCTGATATGCCTTGTCAAACGGTGAATATATTCTTCGAATATGAAAACAAAACGAAAGAAACAACACACGTAAAAAAGGATTTTCAAGGATTTACATTATTTAGCACAATTAAAATCCTGCTAAATTGCACATTTCAGCCAATGTAAAAGCAGCATTGCAGCGCCTGAACTACAAACTAAATAAAATAATAGGCAATATATGCTACTACTATAATAGAAACATAAAATTTTCTACTAGAAAAACCGTCTGTCATATCATACATTCATTAAAAAATTGCAAAAACGAGCCCGTAGAGTGTCGCCGTAATTTAACATAACACGATCGAATAGCTAAGTCTCTTATACTATGACGGATATCTATAATTTTCACATCTTTTTAATTTTCTATATATATCCTATTTTTTTTTTGTATATCTTCAGATTTCATATTTTTATAACTTTCTTTATGAATTAAAATGATTATTAAATATAATAAACATTATCAAGAAGGCAACTTTTCCATTTTGCATGAAAAAGCAACATTATATTTATGCTTTCTCTTAAGATACATACTAACTTCATATAAGATAAGATATCCGTCTATGGTATATCTAAGTTTTAAATAAAAAAGCGTTTTTTTTTTTTTACTTTTCTTATATTTAACCACGTACGGTCTGAAAATTCAGATTTTGTAGCGGACATTTTCGGGACTCATTTTATCCTTACCAACACTCATGATTTGGAACAAAAAACAGAAAAATCAAATTTTGATACCAAAATCAACGTTTAAATATACAACATTGTGAGAGAAAATTGTAGCTATGAATAATACACATTTTATAAAGACTTAATATTAAATGTTAAGTAATGAAAATTTGTACTTTTGTCCTAAAAACGGATTTTTGGTTAAAGGATTTTCATGTAATATTTTGCAATAAAAATGTCTGTTATTTTTTATTGAGCTGATAGAGCGCTGAATTGTGTATATGTGTATATTTTCTGTTTTTATAATTGGTAGTATAATTCACTCTAGATTTGCAAAATCAGAAAAAAAAAATTGAAAAATGTCAAAATCGATGATCTGAACAAGAATAATTTTCTAAATTAATATCCCGCTTATAAGCCTTGTAAGTCTTAAAAATAAGAGATTTTAGAATACTTGAGAACTTTTTCAAGAATTAATGATGCTGTACCCACTTGGTTCAAGCTTATTATTGAAAATCTTTATACATGTTAATATTGTGTGGTAGTTTATTTGATGATAACATAGTCTTACTTTATAATTATTGTGTTAGAGAAGATTTACATTGAGTTTTAGTCTTACCTCTCCAATATCACAAACCATAATAAACATAAACTTGGCTATCACTGGAAGCTATTACCGCCTTTTTACTCTTTTCATCCCAAGCCTATCTATTCAATGCTTTACCAGACCCAACTTAAGTAGTACTTACAAATGGTTTCTCGGTATTTGCATTCAAATTCCATCAATTAAATTTGCAGTAAATGACGATGTTATTTACTAAAATAAAAAAACATAAAAATAAAACAGTAGAAATACAATTATAATCAGCTAAAGTTTTTATTACAAAAGATTTCTGAAGAGTTAAAATAATTGAAAAGTATGAGGGTGATCTATCAGAATTACAACATTCGATATATAGAAGATCTCCGACAAATCTAGCAGATCTTATCTATCCAGTAACTGGTTCCTGTCACCCAGGAACTAACAATGAAACATAACTTATAGCAATATTACCACTGAAACATAACATGTTATATCCATACACATTAATAATAATATCTATTGTCACATCTAATGGATCCCTGTCCATTAGATCTTATCACACAATTCCAATAACTATATAAACCCATATTTAATTCATTCTAATAAACGGTACTTTTTACGTTGATTTTAATTTACAAAGTCTCGATAAATCAGAGGGTATTTATAGTGATTTGGAGAACTTGGATACCATCAGACTTGAATGGATGTATATTTAGTAATCTTCCAGTTTTGAGTACATTGTTATTGATTTGATATTTTAAGGGGTAAATTGTATAGAGCATTGACCATAAGGGATTGTATGTCAAGTGTGACAATATCGACCTTTTGGGAAATGGTTGTTTTGTTTATTTCTGTTATATCTATTTTATGTAACCTTGATTTTTAAGGGGTAGTTTTTTTAGATGCTTGAATCTTATTTATATTGATAGTGCAACTTCAGTATAGATGAGCAGTTGACTAAATTGATATCTTTGTTTATTATTATTATTGATTTGGATAGAATCCTGTTTTGATATATATGTCATTTGTGTAATTGATTGCGCCGTGATCAAGGATGCTATCATCTACACGACATGTATGGTTCAAAAAGGGTATTTCATATTTTTAGCATGCGTTTGTTATTGCTTGTGTTCAATTGAAGCGTTTGTTTATTATTGTTGTTCACATTTCAAGTGGCATCATATCTTATGAGCGACACTTGGAACTTAGGTTGTTTTATTTTTATCAAGCGTTTTTAGTATGTAATTCCACTGCAAATATCTCTATCTGTCCAATTTAACTGAAATACATTGAACGTCAAAATTATACTTGATAAAACACCTGACTTTATTGCAGGTCAACACAACTAATTTGATGCTAATTTAGCATCAGCAGTTAAATCAGATAAATTTGAGATTAGACAACCCCTTTTAATAATAACTTTGCACACCATGAGCTAATAATGGACTGTTATTATAGATACGCTATTCAAGGATGGTGAGTTAACTCTAATGGAGGAACGAGTGGATTAGCAGTATACAAAAAATATTAAAATCAAATAAATATAGCACTTGAATGAGCAAGAGATTATAAACCATGTTGTTGTAGTAAACTACATATACCAAGTTTGTTTAGTAATCAAATTGATCTTAGTCAACGTCTAAGATCTAGTAACTTTAAATCACAAAAACATTAAAATGTCAAATTGTACCACTGGTACTTCCAAACTAGGAACAAAACGAAGATCTTGCTTCAAGATCTTATTACTGTATTATTAATAGAATTAGAAAATAATATATATATCACAGAGGCTAGTGCATTGAAATCCATAAACCTTTGCTTTTACTTTATATTGTATTGCAATGGTAGGTATGTCTATTGTTGATCCATAGAATTATTTCGAAGATTAAGTCTCCCCGAGTTGCTGTGAGAAGGGGAAAATGAAAATGCGTACTTTTTTTAACTAATTTGTATTTTTGGTCGTCTCAAATGTTCTTTGAAAATTTTTATAAAATCAAGGAATGGTTCAAATATGAATTTTGAAGTTGCACTTAATGCACAGTGAGTATACTGATTTATCGAGACTTTATAAATTAAAATCAACGTAAAAAGTACCGTTTATTAGAATGAATTAAATATGGGTTTATATAGTTATTGGAATTGTGTGATAAGATCTAATGGACAGGGATCCATTAGATGTGACAATAGATATTATTATAACATGTTATGTTTCATTATTAGTTCCTGGGTGACAGGAACCAGTTACTGGATAGATAAGATCTGTTAGATCTGTCGGAGCTCTTATATATATCGAATGTTGTAATTCTGATAGATCATATACAAATAACATATTGCAGTAAATTACGATGTTATTTACTAAAATAAAAAAAATATAAAAATAAAAGCAGTAGAAATACAATTATAATCAGCTAAAGTTTTTATTACAAAAGATTTCTGAAGAGTTAAAATAATTGAAAAGTATGAGGGTATTTATAGTGATTTGGAGAACTTGGATACCATCAGACTTGAATGGATGTATATTTAGTAATCTTCCAGTTTTGAGTACATTGTTATTGATTTGATATTTTAAGGGGTAAATTGTATAGAGCATTGACCATAAGGGATTGTATGTCAAGTGTGACAATATCGACCTTTTGGGAAATGGTTGTTTTTGTTTATTTCTGTTATATCTATTTTATGTAACCTTGATTTTTAAGGGGTAGTTTTTATATGCTTGAATCTTATTTATATTGATAGTGCAACTACGATATAGATGAGTAGTTGACTAAATTGATATCTTTGTTTATTATCATTATTGATTTGGATAGAATCCTGTTTTGATATATATGTCATTTGTGTAATTGATTGCGCCGTGATCAAGGGTGCTATCATCTACACGACATGTATGGTTCAAAAAGGGTATTTCATATTTTTAGCATGCGTTTGTTATTGTGTTCAATTGAAGCGTTTGTTTATTATCGTTGTTCACATTTCAAGTGGCATCATATTTTATGAGCGACACTTGAAATTTAGGTTGTTTTTATTTTATCAAGCGTTTTTAGTATGTAATTCCACTGCATTGCCCCCAGCTAAACTTTTTATACGAGTGAAAAGTTGATAAAAGAAGTGGAATGGAATGAGTAGGAACATTGAAATGTTATTATAGATATATAAGACATGATTGGGAATCCTGTCAAGGAAATATTTGCACAGTAGTGTTAAGAGCGTTTGTGGCGAGTATTGCGGCGTGGAGCGCTGGTACTGGCTTTCCTTTTAGGAGGTAATGTACGAGTTGATGGAGTGTTATTTCTATTGATTACAGAGTTTTGTCGAATGTGGGTATGTTTATTATTTAGTTGGACCTTTTCCCAGTATTTCTTAATAGGAGTGGGAGTGGCGAATAGATCAGCAGTGATGTATTCATTGGCTCTTTCAGAGTAGCCAGTCCATTTGACAAGGTATTCAACGACACCATCTTTGCGATAACGATGGTCGCGAATGTCTTCGACTTCGAATACTTCATCCTCAAAAGCAGTTTCATCAATGTTGACAATTTTCAGTTCAGAGGGAGTATATTCTCGATGTAATAATTCATTTGTTTCGTCTTTGAGAATGTAATTACCAGCTTGGGTGCGCTTTACAACAAAGTAAGGACCAGCATATAATGGAGCAAGTTTAGATTGACGTCCTTCAGGAAGGCGAACCATTACAGGTGCATCAAAGCCTATTTCAGGAAGAATGTAACGTCGTTTATCCATTTGTTTGGCGTATTCTGCGGCAAGAAGTTTAGTGCGTTCTTGGAGAGCAGGAAAGACGATAGAGTTCATGTATTCAACACGTTTTTCGAGTTGTTCTACAGTAAGAGGCGGACGTCCGTTTAGGTTGACTTTTTCAGGATTTGGATTGAGATTAACCTGTCGAGCATACATCAAACTGAATGGAGTGCTAGCAGTTCGTTCTTTGACTTTCATGTTAAGTGCAAGTTGAACAATAGGTAATCGATCATCCCAATTGTGTGTGTCATTTCCACACATTTTTCGAAGAGTTTGTGTCACCTGTTTGACGGCATTTTCACAGCTTCCGTTGGATTGTTTATAATAAGGCAATGAGAATCGTTGTTTGATTCCTAATGTTTTCGTGAAGTGATCCATGATTTGCGATCGGAATTCCCGGCCGTTATCATTTTGCTGTATGGTTAAGGCTATTCCGTAATCACCGAAGATCAGGCTCATGGTTTGAGCTACAGTCGTGCTGTTTTTGTTTGGAATGGCGCGAGCAATGATGTAGCGAGTACATAAATCAATCATAACCAAGATATAAACATTTCCTTTATCAGTGATAGGCAATGGTCCACAAAGGTCATATGCTACATGGTCTAAAGGCTCGTAACTAACGATACTTTTAGCTGGATTGTAACCTTTGCGTGTTATATTATGCATTGCACATTCATGACATCCTTGAAGCTTTTGTTTGACGTCTGTGTATATAGAATTCCAATGTAAACCAAAATATGTGTGAATATGTTTGACTACCGATTCAATGCCAAAATGACCAATCTGGTGGGCATCATGAATGATTTGAGCACGATCGTTTTCAGGAGGGGATATATAGTCAGTGGTTGAATTTTTGAATTCTTTGCTGTTTACTTTGATAGCAAGAATGTTGAGGTTTTTGTCTTTGGAATAAATGGTTCTTTGACGTCTTAATTCTAATTTACTGTTGGTATCTCGCTTGAGCAAGATCAACTTATGCAATTTCTGTATTTGTCTGTCATTTTCATCTTCGAGCATTTTGTCTTCATTAATGGGAGGATAGACTCTTGAAAGAGCATCACACAGAACATTGTCAATACCTTTTACGTGGGATATGGTAAAATTAAATTCTCCCAATATCTCGAGATAACTCTGAAGGGTACTGTTCAATGTGGTCGAAGTAAACATGTATGTTAAGGCCAGATGATCTGTTAAAACCTCGATGTTGTTATGACCCCATAGTAATGATCTAAATTTGATAAATCCAAATACGACAGCGGCACATTCTCGTCTGTTAGTAGACCAGTTGCGCTCAGCTGGATTCAAAGATTTGCTGACAAAAGCGATATGTTTAATGCGACCCAAATGATCTTTTTGATAAAGGCATGCGGCAATTCCGTATAGGCTAGCATCGCATTGAAGGAACATTTTATCATTCAAATTTGGTGCATGAAGAATTTGATTTGACAATAGAATTTGCTTTATAGCGTTGAATCGATCAGTATGCAATTGATTCCAGTTTTTCTTTACATCGTTATCATTACGAAGTTTATCAATGGGTTCACATACTTTAGAAAGCATGGGACAGAAGTCTCTCAGATGACTGATTACACCCATGATGCTTCGCACTTGTTTCACATTTTTAGGAATAGGCCAAGTGTCAATGTTAGACAGACGACGCATATCAATTTTCTGTATACCTGGACCAACAACAAATCCTAATAGGAAGACTGATGTTTGGAACCATGAACATTTTGCAATGTTGATTCGTAGATTTACAGATGTTAAGCGATTGACAACTAAATTGATGAGTTTGATATGACTTTTGATATCTTTGCTGTATAAGACTACATCATCAATATAGTGTTCAACACCTCCATAGATGGTGGGTTGATTAGATGCACTGGAATTTTGATTTTTGTTTTGATTACCCTTTTCCATTTCATATCTTAATTCATCTTGAATTCCTTCAAGTAGAATAGACATACATTTAACAAACAATGAACTCATTGTACGTAAACCAAAAGGGGCTCTACACCATCTATAGAAAAGGCCATTATGTGAAAATATCAAGGCATTTCTAGACGAGCTGTGCACACCATAAGAATAGTATGCTTGGTGTAAGTCAATTTTACTTATAATTTTAGCATTAGCAGAAACTCGTTCAAAGATTTCATGAATCTTAGGTACGGCGTAGTTTTCGTGGTAATTTTCATCAATTGCAGCATTGATGCGGCGCAAATCGCAACAAACTCGTAGTTTGGTCAATTGATTGTTTTCATCCTTCTTTTTTACAGTGATTAGAGGTGAGTGAAATACCGAAGAAGGTTTACAGCGTTCTACTATTTTGTTTTCTAGCCATTCTTTGATTTGGCGATCGATTTCAACATGAGAATTTATAGCTAAAGGATATTGACGAACGTAACAGTCTTTAGGATTTGAAATAGGAACATGAACTTCGCTTTCCGGCATCGTGCAGACGGCATCAGATGGAATGTTCTTATTATTTTCCAGACATTGTTCGATTTGTTTTAGTAGCAATGTTCGTTCTTGATCAGAACCGAAGTTTGCGTTTTCAGGATTATATACATTTTCTGTATCATAATTCAAGTTCTTAAATTGAGCCATTTCAGTTTGAGTTTCAGGCCATTTATGGGCGACACCACTTAAATAAATATTTAATTGTGGGAGAATATCGATTCCTAATAGTACATCGAATTCTTCAGCCATTGAATCATTGAAATCTATAATTTCAAATGAATGTTTGAATGTGATTCCATTCATGTAAGTAACTTTGAGGGGTTCAGTATGACCAATGCGTTCAGCTTTGCTTGGACTGCCATCCTTATTCATACTCAAAAATGTTAAATAACCACCTAGGGCTTTGATATTTTTTATGGTAGAAAATTTTTTATTTAAAACAGTTTTATTTATAATGCTAACATCAGAACCAGGATCTACCTTTCCTATAATCCTAATATCGTTGATAAGCAAGGGAGTTATTAGATTGAAACTGTTTTTAGTTGTTTGTTCATTGTACTTACAATCTTTGTTTTCCATAGCTTCGCGGAATAGAGTACTTTCATCGCGGTTGGAATTGTTGTTGTTATTGTTATTGTTGCTACGGTTACGGGAACGACGTGCACGTCTACCTTGACCACTGGGGCCATGATAGGGATGCTCCTTCTGAATAGAAAGAACGTTGAGATTTTTCTTCTCAAAATATTCAGGACAAGTATGCCCATGGAACCAAGGTTTACCACACCAGGAACAGAAAGAACTACCAGTGGCTCTCTTTGGAACATTTGATCTAGGCATGTGGTCACTTCCCTTAGAGTTCATACGACAATCCTTCTCGTTGTGTCTAGCTTTAGGACCACCATGATTAGAACAGAAGAAAGATGATTTAGCAGACGAGGAAGAAGATGATCCAGAAGATCCACCTTGATGAGACATGGATGATAACGATCCACCAGAACGAGAATGACCACCAACTTTCTTTTGATTTACAAATGAGATAGGACACTTTTGGGCATTCAATACATTAAGCGCACAAGTGACGATTTGACCTGCTGTGAAATCAGACGCACCAGGATATTGAGCACAGAGAACAGAATTAATTTGAATTTGCCAAGCGGCGGGAAAACCCAACAAGAAAGTATCACCGAGAGTAGTATCCTCAGTGGAATAACCGGCCTCCATTACGGCTCTTGCAAAGCGATTGTAATATTCCTCCGTAGTTTCACCGGATCTCATAGTAGCTCCTTGCACCTCTCTACGGGCATCCAACCTTAAAGCAGCATTGTTGAATTTTTTTGTGAATTTATCCTTGGCCTCCTGCCAAGATTTGGCTAACAGCAATTCTTGATTTAACCAAAGATCCAAATCATATGGGATTGTCAGAGGAATGTATCGTCTCCATACATCATCCACAGATTGACCTGAAGACAAGATCACCTTTTCAAAAGAGCGCAGGAAGTGATGGATTGAATCATAAGCTTGATCCTTAGGAAAATACTTGGTGGCGCTGGTACGAAGTTGAAACATAGGTAAATCCCTTTTAGACAGAGAGATTCCACCATTATCACCATTGTTGTTCCCAAAAATTGACGCCTTTACACTTGCCTCAGATAGTTTGATTGAATGTTTCAATGTCGAGATTAGTTTATTCATTTCCTCTACCTTGACATTCATATCTTGAATATGTGCTTGACCTTCTTGATTGTCCAGGTCAGTTCCGGCGATCATATCCGTGAGGAGAGAAAGATATTGGTCCCTTTTCCAAAACATTTTTTTCAGGGCGCCAACATGGCTTGCACCAGATGAAGACTTCATTGAGGTAACCGAAGAAGGAACAGAAGAAGGAGTAGCAGAAGGAGTAGCATCATGCTCGGCATTTTCACCAACCAAGGGAGCTTGCTCAACATTTTTCTCGGCCGCAGCCAAGGGCATGTCTTCGTCTTCAGAGACACCATCGCGAGGCTCGTATTGTTGATTAAGTTGGATGTCTCGGATCTGATCCTCAACTTGAGAGATTGGAGAAGCGGCAGCAGATTCACGGCCAGAGGTAGGTGATTGAGATTGGGTAGACATGGTATGAGTAGTAGTAATAAGATAAAAAATTCAGTCTTGATAAATTGTAAAAAATGCAGTAAATTACGATGTTATTTACTAAAATAAAAAAAATATAAAAATAAAAGCAGTAGAAATACAATTATAATCAGCTAAAGTTTTTATTACAAAAGATTTCTGAAGAGTTAAAATAATTGAAAAGTATGAGGGTATTTATAGTGATTTGGAGAACTTGGATACCATCAGACTTGAATGGATGTATATTTAGTAATCTTCCAGTTTTGAGTACATTGTTATTGATTTGATATTTTAAGGGGTAAATTGTATAGAGCATTGACCATAAGGGATTGTATGTCAAGTGTGACAATATCGACCTTTTGGGAAATGGTTGTTTTTGTTTATTTCTGTTATATCTATTTTATGTAACCTTGATTTTTAAGGGGTAGTTTTTATATGCTTGAATCTTATTTATATTGATAGTGCAACTACGATATAGATGAGTAGTTGACTAAATTGATATCTTTGTTTATTATCATTATTGATTTGGATAGAATCCTGTTTTGATATATATGTCATTTGTGTAATTGATTGCGCCGTGATCAAGGGTGCTATCATCTACACGACATGTATGGTTCAAAAAGGGTATTTCATATTTTTAGCATGCGTTTGTTATTGTGTTCAATTGAAGCGTTTGTTTATTATCGTTGTTCACATTTCAAGTGGCATCATATTTTATGAGCGACACTTGAAATTTAGGTTGTTTTTATTTTATCAAGCGTTTTTAGTATGTAATTCCACTGCACATATATTTATTTCATTAGCTAAAAACTATTTTTGAAGGAGTAAAGCACATGTTTTTGAGTTAAACCACCTCTTCCTCTGCTTAAATAGAATTAAAGCACCTGAAAATGTTCTTGTAATCAATGAATATCGACCCAAATGGGCTGAAAATTTTAAAATATATACTAAAACTGCAACAGTATTTAGAATTAAAACTTTAGCATCCTATTAATATGCTGTTCAAATCGTAGTGATCAGACACCCACTTTTTTCAAGTAGGACGTGTGGCTTAATAGACCATTTTAAAATAGGAATAGAGCTAAATCAGGGAAAATCAGCATATATGGCAATGACAAATACCGAAATTAATAAGTAAATGTTCATTTTATTATGTATAACCAAATTCTTATTGCGATATGCTTTAAATCTAATATTTTAATTTTTTTTTTGATACCTAATATTGATTTCAATAAATGCATGCAAAAAACACCCAAAAATCGAAACCTCTTGTTAAAACCAGTTGCTTTACTAAATGATCGGCGGCCAATAGTTAATAATGCTGTAAAAGACAGCAGACGATGGCATCTACTACTGACTGGTTTTTTGGTTTAAAAAATAAATATTTTTTTGATGGAGTAATTAACAAAAAAAAAGCAGATTCTGTTATTGATCTGATGCTTTTCCCTCGAGATATTCTGTTGATTTTTGAACGGTTAAAAGCCCAATATATAGTAGCTTTTCAAGGATTTTTTTGCAACTAACGGTACATATAAAATGTTGGCACAAAATATATATAATTCATAATGAGTAGTATCTCACGTACGGGTTTTTATTTTTTGTGTATGTGTGATTAGAGACTAGACATTGTACTTAATAATGTATTTGGATTTGGAGATTTTATAACTCAAAATCATTTCACAGGTAATATTAAGGTATGTCTTAAACTACAATTTCAAATTATTGATAGCATAGTCAATTTTTCTCTTTTTTATAGTGATGGCTATTCAAAAAGCATGTTTTTCTGTGCAAATTCATTGGATAGTGCTTGGAATAGAGTGAATTATTTGATCTGGTTGCACAAAAAAAGGTAAATTAACTTCTCAACTCCACCCCTGATTAAATTTCCAACCGAAAAATCAGTGGGGGAAAGGTTTTTGTCACACTCATTTGTAAACTGTCAAAAGGAGAAAAATAGCCATATGGCAACTTTGAAGCTTCAGAACAAAGATAGACAGCAAAAAAAGCTTCCCCAACTTGCTCAAGATGTGATTGCTGGTACTTTTGGAGGCTGGGCCCAAGTACTTGTAGGACAACCCTTGGATACCATTAAAGTTCGCTTACAAACACAACCTTCTCCACCCATATACAGAAACGCTACTGATTGCTTTCGACAGTTAATAAAGCAAGAAGGGCCTAAAGGCTTATACAGAGGTGTAGCACCTCCATTAGCAGGGATAGGGTTTTGTAATGCGGTCATGTTTATGTCTAACGGCTATTTTAGACGTTTATTGCAAAAAGATCACAATAAACCATTGTCTATATTTGAGATAGGTTTAGCTGGATCAATGGCTGGCTCAGTCATGTCGTTTCTCAACTGTCCCATTGAATTGTTAAAAGTCAAACTTCAAACCCAAGATCCTAAAGGTGTGATAAATATGCATGGAAAATTAGAGCCACCCGTAAGAAATGAAAATATATTTGCATGCTTTTTTAATATTGACAATTTATTTAGTTTAAGGGCGTTATAGATTGCGGTATAAGAAGTGTTAGATCTCAAGGATTGATGGGCATCTATCGAGGCATGGGAATGACTCTTTTAAGAGATGTTCCAGGAACATTTGCATACTTTGGTAATCATAACTGTCAAAAAATATTCTATAATCGATCAATGTGTCTCATTGTTTTTTCTGTAGTTTGCTACGAAAGTCTCAAAAGTGTTTTTAAATCAATGCGAAATGATGGGGAATTGAAAACAATTGACTTGCTGATGGCCGGTGGGTTTTCAGGGTTCGCTGCTTGGTTACCGTCATATCCTCAGGATGTAATTAAAAGTTGTTATCAAAATGAATCAAGGTAAAATATCTTTTCCGAATTGCAAATGTATAGATTAACTAACGATAAAGATAGATTCAAATCATACCGTCAAGTTTTTAAAGAGATATTGAGAGTTAAAGGACCAAAAGCCTTTTTTAATGGCATTAGTCCTGCTATGGCAAGAGCATTTCCAGCTAATGCAGCCACTTTCTTCGCTTATGAAATGGCCATGAAAGCAATGTCATAAAAATATGAATAAAAGAAAACTTTGTACATGTATTATATAAATTAGAATAGTAGATCTGTCAAATCTTATCAGATCTTTCGGTTGCTAGGCAACCTTAATTTACTTCCAAGCTTGATTCATAAAAGCAAAGCATTCAGTAGGAGATCAAGGTTGCTTACAATCTCTTGCAATGTGACTATATAGCGGACCGTTTTTAACCAATTTTTTCTCGAATAATATATTTTTGAACAATTTTTTCTTTTTGATATATCAAAATTCAACAATAGTATGGCCAAAGAGACTAATACAGTAAAGAAGGTCAACACCAAAGAAGCTCAAAGAAAGCAAAATCAAGATGATATTGCAACTTTAGAAGCTAAAGCCAGTCATCCCGTAAGTATAAAGTGTTTAATTCGTTCGGATCAAAATCTAAAACTGAACTCAATCATAGGAAAACTATAGTGACATCAAGCTTTTTTCTGAATTGCCACTTTCTGATAGAACACAAAAAGGTCTTGCTCAATGTAATTTCAAACAAATGACCGAAATTCAAAAGAAGGGTGTTCCTCTTGCTTTGGCAAAGAAAGATGTTTTAGGTGCTGCCAAAACTGGTAGTGGTAAAACCTTGAGTTTCCTTATTCCTGTAAGCGTTTATGATAGCATGTTGATTCATTTGATTAATCTTTTACATGTATTAGGTCCTCGAAATTTTATTTAGACAACAATGGAATGCAGCAGATGGATTAGGTGCCTTGATTATTTCACCTACCCGTGAATTGGCTGTTCAAATTTTCGAAGTGCTCAAGAAGATTGGTAAATCACATACCTTTTCAGCAGGTTTGATCATTGGTGGTAAAGAATTCAAAGTCGAACAAGAGCGCATTGCTCGTATGAACATTTTAGTATGCACACCCGGTCGTCTTTTGCAACATATGGATCAATCAGTTGGATTTTCTTGCGACAATTTACAAGTGCTTGTATTGGATGAAGCAGATCGTATTATGGACATGGGTTTCCAAAACACCATGAATGCTATTATTGAGAATTTACCTCCTCAAAGACAAACCTTGTTGTTTTCTGCTACACAAACTCGTTCTGTCAAAGATCTTGCTCGTTTGTCACTCAAAGATCCTGAATACGTTGCTGTACATGAAAAAGCTGAACATAGTACACCCAAAACCCTTTCACAACACTATGTTGTTACTGAACTTCCCAAGAAATTGGATGTTTTGTATTCTTTTGTCAAATCTCATCTTAAAAGCAAAACTATCGTCTTTTTGAGTAGTTGTAAGCAAACAAGATTTGTATTTGAAGCCTTTTGTAAGCTTCAACCTGGTGTGCCAATCATGCATTTGCATGGTAAGCAAAAGCAAACAAAGCGTGTAGATATCTTTAGAAAATTCACATCGAGCCAACATGCTGTTTTGTTATGTACTGATATTGCTGCTCGTGGTTTAGATTTCCCTTCTGTTGATTGGGTTTTGCAATTAGATTGTCCTGAAGATGCTGACACCTACATTCATCGTGTTGGTCGTACTGCACGTTTTGATGCAGATGGCCATGCCTTGATGATTTTAGTACCTTCTGAAGTTGAAGGTATGGTTGAAGAATTGAAAAAGAAGCGTGTGCCTGTTGAAGAAATCAAAATTAGAACAAGCAAGCAACAAAGTATTCAAAAGCAATTGCAAAGTTTCTGTTTCCAAGATCCCGAAATCAAATATCTCGCTCAACGTGCATTTGTCGCTTATATGCGTTCTATCTATCTCCAACGTAACAAGGCAATTTTCGATGTTACCGTATTACCTGCAGAAGAATTTGCTCTTTCTCTTGGTTTAGCTGGTGCTCCCAAGATTAAGTTTGTAAAGAAGGCAGAAAAGAAGTTGATGGGTGCCCAAGAAAAGAAAAAGATGAAGGAAGTCTCAAGTGATGAAGAAGATGACGAAGCAGAGGAACAAGAAGAAGAAGAGGAAGAAGAGCAAACCAAGACACAAAAGACAAAATACGATCGTATGTTTCAAAGAAAGAATCAAGATATTTTGTCAGAACATTACAACAAATTGGTTGATTATGAGGGCGACAAGATTAAATTAGACGGTGGTTTAGGAGAAGATGATGATGAAGATTTCCTCACAATTCAACGTGCTGATCATACATTAGAAAGTGATGAAGATGAGAACGACATGAATAACATTGAAGGAGAAAATATATCCAAGAGAAAGTTGAAGATGAGTAAAAAGGAGAGAGCAAAGAATATGTCCCGTGGTGACAAATTGGTCTTTGATGAAGAGGGTAATGCTCATGCCATGTATGAACTTGTTGAGGAAAAGGACTTCTTAAAGGACGGTGATGCCAAATCTCAAATTAAGGCATTCATTGAAGAGAAAGGTGAGCTTATGCAAACTGCTGATAAAGAAGATAAAGAATTTGTCAAACAAAAGAAACTTGAAAAGAAGATCAAGAGAAAGGAAAGAGAAAGAGCTGTAAGTTTAGAGCCAAAAAAAGACAAATTACAAAACGAATTGTAGTAACACTCCATTTTTTTTTAGGCATTAAAGGACGCTTCAAGTGAAGGTTCATCTGCAGAAGACGAGGAAGAAGGTTCAGACATGTCTGAAGATGAATCAGAGGAAGAAACTGATCGCAAGAGAAAGTGGTTTGAAGACAGTGATTCTGATTCTGAGGAGGAAGGCAAGAAAAAGAGAATTATTGACGTGGCTGAACCTCAAACTTTGGAAGATCAAGAAGCTCTTGCACTCAAGCTTTTGGGCGCTTAATTATTATAATAATCATCATTTGTATAGTAAAAAAAAATATAGAATAAAAATATGCATTTTCTTTGTCAATAATCAGTGGCTTGTTTATGAATAACTTGATTGTAACCAGTTTAAAAATTCTTTAAACTTTTGGCCTCTCTTCTTTTTTTTTTTGCACCACCCGAAAAATAAAAATGACAAGCAATGACGAAGACACTATCCCATTAAAGCAACATAGTTTAGCATTAGAATTAAAAAGTCATCCAGTGAGAGGAAGAGGTGTATTTACCAAAGAACCATTAGATCGTAATGTACTCGTTGAAATATCACCCATATTATTATTTAACGCCGAGGAATATGAAAATTACGGAAAATATACAGTTTTGGATCAATACACTTATTGCTGGCAAGGTGGTTTTGCACTTGCACTTGGATTAGGTTCAATGTTTAACCATAATAGCTCACCTAATGTTGGTTTTATTCGAGATATACCCAATAAATTGATTCGATATGTAACATTACGACGTATTGAAAAAGATGAAGAACTATGTATATCTTATGGAAATCATCTTTGGTTTGAAGATGATTCCAATATGAAAAACGATGCTACAATATCAGATTCAGAAGATGAACCATTTCCATTTCAAGATTCATCTTCTAGTGAAGAAGAAGAATAAGTGTATTTATAGATTTCCCCCTCAATTTCTTCCCCTTTCACGCATATTCCCCCCCCCCCCTCCTTGTCGCCGTTATTACCAGCAACCTTCCCCAGTCTCCTTGAAATACAAATAAAAAAGAAATAATCCCACATTGTGTATATATAAATATATTTGATGCTGCATAAAACCATGTGATATATCACTTTACAGGCATATATCATTATTATGATTTCAAATGATAAAGTTTTTGTCTCTTTCTTTCTCTCTTTCTCAAATAAATGACAACAACATTAAATAATACCATAATTGGTTATAAAATTGCCAGTTGCTATAAAATTGGCGCCAAAATTGGTTCTGGTTCATTTGGAGAAATACACAAAGGTGATTATTACATTTACAATAGTGTTAAAAATATTCAAAATACGAGAAAATTTAGAGGGAGACCAAACAACGCGATTAATTTAAACAGGTATAGAAGAGAGATCCGGAGAAGAGGTGGCAATCAAGCTTGAAAAGGTTACAGCAAAGCATCCTCAGCTTGAATATGAGTATAGAGTTTATAAAGCAATTGCTGGTGGAACTGGTATTCCAAGGGTGAGACATTTTTCTACAGAAAATAACTATAATAGCATGGTGATGGATAAATTAGGACGTAAGTAATATATATTTGTTTAAATGAAATTCACAAGTGACACTTTTAGCTGACACATCATGTGGGCATTTCATGCGTGCGTTATTTATTATAGCATCATTGGAGGATTTATTCAATTTTTGCAAGAGGAAGTTTACATTGAAAACTGTGTTGATGTTGGCAGATCAAATGGTATTTTTCATTTGTTCTTTTTTTTATATATATTCAAGATTTGTCTGCTTTAACAAATCATTAGCTCACAAGAATCGAATATTTACACTCAAAGAAATTCATTCATCGAGATATCAAACCAGACAACTTTCTAATGGGTCTTGACGGCTACAATTATCTCGTAAATTTGATTGATTTTGGATTAGCTAAAAGATACAAAGATTCCAGGACAAATGAACATATTCCATGGAGAGAAGGTAAAAATTTGACTGGAACAGCAAGATATGCTAGTGTTCATACACATCTTGGCCGAGAACAATCTCGTAGAGACGATTTGGAATCATTAGGTTATGTTTTAGTGTATTTTTACCGAGGCTCTTTACCATGGCAAGGTTTAAAAGCAAAAACTAAAAAGCAAAAATATGATATGATAAGTAATCGTAAAGTAACGACACCACTTGATAAGCTATGTAAAGACATGCCCTTTGAATTCATGACATATATTGATTATACAAGAAAATTGACATTTGATGGACAACCAGACTATAATTTCTTGAGAGATTTGTTTAGAAAAGTATCAATTCGTGAAGGGATTAAACTTGACCTCAAGTTTGACTGGTTGGTTATTATGATGGTAAGTAAATGTCAAGCATTTGGGTCAATCAACTTATATATATATATATGTATATATACATACACGTATATAATTATAGGAGAATGATAAACAAATTAGCAAAGGGATAAATCCTATCGAAACACCACAAACTACGACAAAGCAACAAGTTATTTAATGCATTCTACATGTACACAAAAAGAACAAAATATACGCACTTATTACTACACGTGATGTTAAGACGGCGCCTTTTTTCCTTATCCCTTGAACACAACTTTATCATTTCCATTTTTCTTTTTCTTATTTCTTTTTCCCTCATTAAACTATATAATACAAATATAATAGAACCATGTCTGATCAAGGTAATATATAACTTGATGAATAAATAGATTTTGATTTAACGAGAAATCGCATGAAAAAATAAGGGTCAACGTACGCTGTACTTCAAAGCGTACCAGTAATGGTTTCTCCACTTTATAAGCTACCAAAGAAGGTATAATATATTATTGGCCTATTTGCTACAATTGTATATTCAACCATTTTACAGATATTAGTAGCTTCAGAACTAAAAATGGTTCCTGATGACATTAATAAATTAGTAAGTAAAGAATCATCTAATCACACAATTTCATAATCTAAATCTACTGTCTATAGCCTGCTTATCCATTTGCTGTAGAAAGAGAAGTTATAGCTCAAGTTGAAGCAGCTAGAAAAAGGACATTTGAAGCAGAAGAAGCATTCAAGTTTCAAAAACAACAATACGAACAAGAAAAATTGAATCAACAAAAGGTTGCCGCTAGAAAGATTGCACCAGGATTTTTAGATACGGATACCCGCATTTTACAACCTCAACAAACTTATGGTTATGAACACCCTATTACCGGTAATAGTGAAGAAAGTATTAGTGGCGAAAATAGCCATAGTGAATCCACTTCACCGCAAATGTTGCAACCCGCATTAAATGGTAATAATGAACAAAAGATTGTAATGCCTTTGGAAATTGGCCCTGAAAAGCATTTTGATTACTTGAAATTCGAACAAGGATTAGCTCCAGCAGATCCTTGGGATACGCCAGAAAATGATATGGTTGCATTAAGATCTATCCTCGGTAGTCCTAAATCTAATTTCGATCAAAGACGTACTTCTACTCCTCCAAACTATCCTCCTCAACAGTATCAACATCAACAACATCAACACCACCACCACCAACAACAACAACAACAACAACAACAACAACAACAACAACAGCATCCTAGACCTTATCAAAAGAATGAAGGAGGTAAATATACACTCTTGCAACCACTCTGCATTTACTAATATTTTATATAGTTTATTGGAATTTTCAAAACAACAATAGTAATGCCAATAGTCCAAACGGTGTTGGTAATTATCAACAACCACAACCACAACATTTACGTCCATTACAACAACACTCAAACTCTGTCCCTGCTTTACCCCCTAAATTATTCAACAATTCACCTCTGCCAACATCTTCTACTTCATCTCCCGTCATTTCTCCACCTACACTTCCACCTCCCAGCGACTATCATAAATCATCGTCTGCCATCATATCCAATAACAATATCCCTACTACAACTACATCAAATACTGCTACTCCTCCTCCTCCTTTACCCCCTTTGCCACCATCACCACAGCAACCAGCTTTACCACATGAAGATCTGATTAATGAACTGGGTAATATGGGTTTTACAAGAGCTCAAGCTATTGATGCATTGGAAAAGAATGATCATGATTTGATAAAGGCAACAAATTTCCTTTTGGATCAAGCTTAATAAATATTGTATTTATAATATAATAAACAAAATTCTTGTTTGTATTGATATTTTTTTAATGTATATACATATACTATATTAAATGTACTTGTTTGATGTATTTTCTATGCTCTTTCGTTATATATTTGAATTAACTTCCCCACCATGAAAGAAGACCTAAACCATCTTCCTGAATTGAACACTATAATATATCAAATTAATAAACAAACTCGAGATAAAAAAAAAAAAAAAAAAAAAAAAAAAGTAACTGCACTCACAGTAAGCGAATAGGGTGGTATTTTAGTGGAATTGCCTGCAAGGTCATCTGTTGCAGATACATCAGCTACTGATTGACGTCTACGAGGTAAAGCAGCTGGAGGTGGATGATTTGTAGGTGTTGTATCTGTAAATTGCTCACGCAAAACTCTGAATCGAATTGGTTCTTCAATATCCATAAACATCTTTTCACCTTCAAAACTCCACACCCAAACTTGTTCAGCAGGATCACTATTTCAATCAAATTAAAATCATTTCTCTTTTGACGTTTTCTAAATCTTACAATTTGGATCCAGGTTGTAATGCTCCTCCAGGAATCAAGATATCATCGAAAAACCCCATAGTAACTATTCAATTTACTGTCAATCAGTCATCTGTATATAATGGTGCTGTCAAAATGTAAATACTACTTTACCTACAACACCACTTGGTGAACAACTTTTGATCTTTCCTGTCAAAACTTCACCAGCAAAAGGTCTGAATACAACCATTCGAAAAGTAACTAAGTGAATCGTCAATATATAAATCAATTAATTAATTCTCGAAAAATACCTTTAATGTAACTACAGCCATCACCGTACAAAATGAATCCTTCAGATGTATGCAATACATCGTGAATACAAATACAAAGGCCCACTTCTTGCACTACTTTATTAGCAAATTTTTCATTTAATACATCAGTAATAGCACCATTGTCTCCTTTTTTGAAATCATTGGGCACAATCTTCACTGTGTCCTCGAGCTCAGAGAGAATAAACATCCTGAAAACAATGATTTATATCCACAAACAAGAGGAAAACTAAAATTGTTTTTTTTGGATTAGAAGAAAAAAGTTTTGTGACCGGAAGGAGAATGGGTTTACTGTCCTAGCATTGTCGTAGTAAGGTTTGCTATGATAACTGAGTTTCAAAATTGATTTGATATGATGAAAAAAAATAATCCAAAACTGATCCAAAATGATTCAAAAAAATGAAATCGTCTAATAACTCATGAACTGTAAAGTAAGTGTAACTAGCATATTAAATGGTTTTTATATAGTTTTAAATTCTGTATCTGTTAAAATAAAATTTGGACAAATTCTTCACATTAAATTTTGCGTAAAATGCAATTGAAATTTTAAAGGTTTTTCAAAGATACACATCACTTTTTATAAATAAATTTTTAAGATAAATAATGGAAATAATGTGCAAAATTATTATCTATTGATCGAGCCATTAATTCGCCTCCTAGCTGCATTTTTCGTAGAGAAAACAAGATTTTTGTAAAAAAAAAATTCAATTTCAGAATTTGGGATGAGGGTACATAAGGGAAAAATTGCAACTGGAACCAAAGGTATTTCTTTGCACTCATTTTTGAGAATATCTCCACGAAAAATCAATATTTTGAAAAAAACTAAATTGGGTCTAAGAGAGCTCAACGAGGTCAATGACATGAGTATAAAAAAAAATGCTACTCAATTTAACAGATATCTTAAAATCTACAACAAAAAGATAAAAAAAAAAATGAAAAAAAATAAAAGTACTTAGAATTTTTTTATACTTAAATATGTTATAGACCACATTAAAACAAGTAAGTTTTATTATTAAACTTTGTTAGTATAGCTTAATTTTCCGTGGAGATATGGAGCCTGAAAGTTTTCAATTTTTACCAGTGAAATACGCGTAAAAATCTGAAACATTAACGCTGAAAAAGTTATACCGAATGCAAAATAAATGATATTTCCGGATACTTATTTTTGGATGAAAGGTGAACATCTCAGCTACATTGGCATATAATTTTTTCCTGGTATTATTTAGCGAAAAAAAAAGTTGAGCAGGAATGAAAAGTGGGACCTAGTTTTTAAGGAAACGCAGTGAATTTTATCTGTTTCAAAAAATCTTTTTGAGATATAAAATAAATTTAGGAACAGGTAGCAAAATGCAATTAATTTATATCCATTTAGGAGCGTCTAGAGTATATCCTACAATATGTTTAAAATAGGGTTAGCTATAGAAAAGATGGCGGGCTCCGACTTTGAATAATAGACTACAGATAATGACCTAGGTATTTTTTATTATTAAAATTTAATATGTATTCAGTGATTTTAGGTTGTATACAAAGTATAATGTAAATTTCCAATCAAGAGATGATTTGATTAAATCCTGTCGACATAGCTTGAATACCCCATTGGGCATTTTCATAACCTTCAGAATGAGTATTACTCCCTTTCTGCATATTTTCTGCCTCATCTTTGACATGCTTCTTTATAATTTTCGTAAAAATCCAAGAAACAACTACCATACCCACAGTGGCTAAAGTAAAGAAAATATAGCCAAAATTTTGAGCTTTACTGATATCTGTATTTGTTGATGCTATGATAGCTTTGATGATGAAACCAACAATAAGTATTATACCCCAGCATGCTGTTAATATTCTCAAATCATTACGAAACTTTGCCATATGCGTATAAACCCAATTCAATGTCTTCGATTTATCCAATTGTTGTTTTTGCTGCTGCTGCTGCTGCTGTTGTTGTTGTTGTTGTTGTTGTAATCGCTGCTCGTCTTGCTCTTCTAATTCTTCATTCATAGGTGGCCTAGGCATAAGTTGATTTGTGATTTGAAATACTAATGGCCTTAATTCAAAGTTACCGATTTTGATCGGAAAAAGTGATAAAATGCAAAATACGCCAATTAAAAGTGGAATGAGAGATTCAAGAATTGAAGATACTGCATCTGAAGGCTGTGCAATAGACTTTTTGTCATAACTTCAGTATATAAATATATAGTAACGGTTGTTAATTGTATATAGACTTACTACGATTCCGGTGATTAAGAAACTGACACCTGCTACAAATCCCAAAATGTCCAGAGTCCTTGATTTAATCATTCGACTAACCATGCATTAATGCTAAAACTAGCATTTCATAAATACAGATCAATATACTTACGCTATCACAATCACTAAAGGAGGGCAGGAAGCAATAATCATAGCAACTACCTGCCCTAAACGGGGCTTCAATAGTTGATACAACAATATAGGTAATCCAATGCTCCAAAGGATGGCCATTATGATGTTGGTTATCGGCCGTCCTTGAAAAAACTTGAATGTGAATATGTCTTGTAGACTTCCCAAATCCATGGGTAAATCTTCATTTTGCTTATTTAGTCTATATATATGATTTTGATCTTGCTCTTGTTCTCTCGATTGAGACATTGATAATAAAAGAAAAAGTAGAAGGGCATGGCTCAAGCGAAATATTCTAAAAAAAAAAAGACCCTACATGACGTCAAATTGAGTTGTACAGGCGGAAGATTTGCATTAAAATTACAATAGAAAGGGTATCTTTTTCTTTTAGCTTGATTTACATGTTGCAAATGCTTATCAATTAAAGATATTTACTACTTTTCCATCATGGTTTACTCGATGCTTTTGTATGATTCAAAATCATACATTTGCATTGATGTTTCCATGGAAACAATGACGTAGCGACAGCAGTTTAACTGAAATCCCGCATTGAACAAAAACACTCCGGGATAATGGAGTAAAAAGGAGTCGAGGTTGTCATACATGCAATACAAGGGGTGGGAGGGGGGGTAAAAGTTATCAAGGTTGGCCTTTAATTGGAAACGCTTATTTTATCAAGATTTTCCTTTTATATAGTTTGGGCGAGGGAAAAGGTCAAAATCCATCATGTCATGAAAAGGGAACTAGAATATCTAACGGAGATGTAAATGACCTCAATGATTTGAACACACACTCACACACACACACACACACAAACTGTAACTTGTAACTGTATAAAAATAAAGCACTTGTTAGGGAAATAAAAAAGGTTTCTTTTCTTCTTCTTTACATTTTCTTTTCTTTTTTCTTTTTTTCCCTTTAATTATGCCCACATTATTTTCACTCGCAAAGGTGGCTGTTGTAGCTTCTTGCGTATTTGGTTTATCTTATGCTGAACCTGCCATGTTCCAACAACAAGACGCTATTGTTGATTTTGGTGAAAAAGCATGGAGTGACGTTCAACATGTGTTTAATGGTGCTGCTGATAAGGTTCATAGTGCTACTGACAAGGTGAAGGAAATCTTGCATAATGGCGCTGATACTTTTACTACTTTTACCCACCCTGCATTCTCTGAATACGCCTTGAGATATAAGAGACCTACCCTTTGCGACCCTGATGTGAAACAGGTAAGAAATTTACTAGCACATGACGCTTCGAATTAAAGTATTCAACTAATTTTCAATCTAGATATCTGGTTATTTGGATGTCGGAAGCGATAAGCACTTTTTCTTTTGGTTCTTTGAATCTAGAGATAAGCCCAAGGAAGACCCCGTTGTTTTGTGGTTGAACGGTGGACCTGGTTGTTCTTCATTAACTGGTCTCTTTATGGAACTTGGGTAAGATTTAGTTGGATTCGATGTATCGGAATGTTATCTAATCATGTGAATTAGTCCCTGTACTGTCAATGAGGAAGGTACTGATACTTATATTAACAAATATTCTTGGAATGAAAAGGCCAATGTTATCTTTTTGGATCAAGTATGTTTTACTGAAAATTTCCTAATATTTAATGATACTAACGTCCTTTAAAAAATAAGCCCTTGAATGTTGGTTATTCTCATGGTAGTGGTGGTGCTTCTAATACTGATGCTGCTGCTAAGGATGTTTATGCTTTCCTTCAACTTTTCTTCAAGGAATTCCCTCAATATGCTGATCTTGATTTCCATATTTCTGGTGAATCTTATGCTGGTTCGTTAATTAACGATACGCAATTTTTTTTCGGTAACTAATCCTTAATTATAGGTCATTACATTCCTGCTATCGGTGGTGTCATTAACGACAACAACAAAGGACACTTCAAATCATTAGAACTTTTAAAGAAAAAGCACACTTTGGCTGATATTAATTTGAAGAGTTTGTTGATTGGAAATGGTTTGACTGATCCTTTGGTTCAATATAAATATTATGCTCAAATGGCTTGTGATAACTCTTATGGTCCCGTATTAGACAGAGCTACTTGTGATAACATGGAGGCTAATTTCCCTGCTTGTGAACGTTTAATTCAAAACTGTTATGATAGTCAAAATGTATTCTCTTGTTTACCTGCTGCTATGAAATGTAACAAGGATCAAATTTCACCTTATCAACAAACTGGCATGAACCCTTATGATGTTCGTGAAAAGTGTAAGGGCGGTAACCTTTGTTACGATATTCTTGAATCTGTACAAAAGTATTTGAATATTCCCGCTGTCAAGGAAGAAGTTGGTGCTGAAACTGATAAATATGAAAGTTGTAACATGCAAATCAACTTTAGATTCCAAATGGCTGGTGATTGGATGCGTCCTTATGTCAATGAAGTTCCCAAGCTTTTAGAGGATGATATCAAGATTTTGATTTATGCTGGTGATGCTGATTTCATCTGTAATTGGATAGGTAACAAGGCTTGGACTATTGAATTGCCTTGGTCTGGTCATGAAGAATTCTCTAACGCTAATGATACTGAATGGTATTCTGACATTGCTGGTAAACAAGCTGGTGAGCTTCGTAAGACTGAAGATGGTCGTTTTGCTTTCTTGCGTGTCTTTGGTGCTGGTCACATGGTCCCTTACGATCAACCTGAAAGTGGTCTTGATATGTTGCAACAATGGGTTCGTGGTGAACTCAATTAAGTTTTCCTTTTTTTTTTTCAAATCAAATAAATGTATATCTATATATAATTATGATCTAGTTTTAATGTGATTATGTACTGTATTCTTCAGATTTTTGGGGAAAAAGTCCAAATTTAACCTTCAAATTGATATATACCGGTATATAGGCAGATTTTTTTTTATTTACCTCTTTTCATAACATATTTCAGACTAGAGGTATCAGGTATTGTTTTTATTATTTGAATAATAAGAAAAAAAAAGGCATAAGTGTAATTAAAAAAGGATGCGAAAAAAAGAAGAAGAAGCATATCAGAAGTAAAATGTTCAACAAACCTATACTTATACTCAATGCTTTACGAATTGATTATTGCATCACAACGGTGATTGTAAGGAGCTAGTTGCCATCACCATGCGATACAGAGCACGTACTGCCGCTGGCCTGATTCGCCTTGATAATAAAATTGCATATCGGAATGAGGTAAATGTCATATACTTTGAAAGATCGACTGAGGGAGCAAATGAAACGGGCCATTATGCAGTATTGGATGAATTCAGAGGTTATATTTTCTTGCTTGTGAGAATGTGAATACAAGTTGATGGTTGTTTTTGGTTTCTCCTGCTTCCTGGCTACACATCAGTGTATACATTTCATAAGCGAGGTATTGTTAGATTGGTGTTTGCGCATTGTAATTTTATCGTATTGTAAGTTCATTCTGTTGGATTTCGGCTATTAATATCACTTTTTCTAATGTGTAAACGCTACTTGGGTCTCGCCCACAATTGATGAAGCTAACAGTATGTATTTCATGCATCTGGGGTAGCCGCCAGATGTTTTATTGATCAAAAGCAGTGTTATTTGGATCAGTCTGAGCTTAAATTTTGGGGTTTGTCAGATACATCCAAAATGACCACAAAAATTATAAATCTTTATAACTCAAGAAAAACAAACTGAATCAATGTAAAAATTTGACGATATATTAAAAAAAACATTTTCACCACATGGTGTTAGTTTCAAATTAATTGAGCAAAATTTGCACCCGCAAATTGAGGGTAACATTTTAATAGTTTTTGATGGAAAAGTCATAACTAACGAGCGAAATTACATTGATCACAACATTCATATGATAGATCAAACAATTACCTTGAATATGAGCTCTTATTTGCAACTGTAGCACCGTTTTTGGTAGAGAAAATCAGCTTTTTGTTCAATTTTTTGGAAACTGGAGATCCGGATCATGAGGGTACACAGGGCCGAAATGCAGAAATTTGGCGATCGAATTTTCAGGACACATTTTTTTACTGTATCTCGCTCAAAAATCAACATTTTTGAGATATAAAAAATGCTTTAGATAGGTGCGCATTGAAGCTATATGATGCAAATTAAAAAAACTGTTGATCAATACACCGAATTATTCAAGAATTGCAAAAAAGTATCAAAATCGATCAGAAAAAAAAATGTTAAAACTCAAATATGTTAAAGAGGGTCCCAAAACAAACATTTTTTGTGCTGAAGGCAGGTCTGTATCATTATTTTTGGCTGAGATATACTGTGTTAAAGACGGCAATTTTAAGCCCTGAAAGTCAAAAAACTGAAAAATACAGTAGTACATTAATCGTAAACTAACGTACTCACACACTTGGGCAATGATTGTATAGACCATGTGATTCATTACGCAAGAGCAAGTTTTTGAAACGAAAGGCACATGAGCATTGATAGTCCCTAAATCTGAATGATAGATACTGTATGTTATTATATCCCTTCAAAGAGCAGATTACAGGTATATGTTATATCTAATAAAGAAACAAAAAAATACAAAAAGTGCCTATTATCAACATACTGCATTCATGTGACAAAATTAAAAATTCCATATCGCATACAAAAACTCTTTAAAAACGGGTATAGGGTAATTTGCTTGCCGCAAATGATGAAAATTACGGCTTCTACTACTACAAATGAACAATTGTAAGCAAATTTATTCTTTCAACAATGGTTGATTTCTATACAAAATTTGAAGCTTGATAGTATGGGAAACTTCTCTTTGCCTTTTCCAAATTTTAAATACTTCGGTTCGATTCGATAAAATTACTGATACTACATATTTTAGGTTAAAATCAAATAACTTTGTTCGTTTACTAATACATATATACGGCAAATTCAACCGCCAAAGTCTATTTATCAGAGATGTCACCAAGAGCCCAAGTTGCTGCAGGTCAAATTATACCTCCTGACTGATCGAGATAACGCAGCTAGTCGGAAATGTTCGAGATACAGTATTTTCGGTTACATTTGAGAATTATATTTTATCTTTTTAGTTTAGAAAAAACAGAGAGTTTTTTAGAAATAAGTTTTTAGACGATTTCCTTTCTTTTAGATTAGACATCTTTGAAATAAAAATGGACTGTGTTAACTACATTCCAGAATAAAACTACAATAGTTTTATGACTGGGGGAATGGAGGTTGAAGAGGCTGCTGTTGAGTTCGGCGACATTGAGATGCTTAGGGGAAATGAGTACCTCGTAGAAGATATTTCTCAAGGCGCAGAAGATGAAAAAAATGGAGGAAATAGTTTTCGATAAAAAAGTATGTTATACTTTCTGAAATTAACACAATTCCGCTAAACTTTGAAGAAGTAATTAACGTAAGTTTGATAAGACCATAACTCGTCTTGCTTTCAAATCTAAATTTACTCTTTCTTCTTTTATGTGATAGCTTAAAACAAGAAATGCCGAAGTAAGCATAAAACAATTAGCACAAAAAAGACAAAAACTACACTGTGAATTACATTTGCAAGCAGATAAAGAAGTTGTTGAATTATTAGTTGTAAGTTCGCTTAAGCACGAGGGTGTTATGCTATACGTTAACCTTAACATGGCCTTTGCATTTTTGTATAACAGGGTGAACCATCCACTGGAGGAGCAAATGACGATGAAATTGATGATTTCTTTAACAGCGGTTCCAGTTTTAGTATTTTAGATATCAAAAATAAAATTAATAACTGGAGAGAAGCTGCTCAAAGAATCGATCCCCTCCATAAACAAGAGTAGGTTATTTGTGATTTCATAAAGCCATAATTGGACTAAACGCTAATCCATATTATTCAGCTTGCTGTATTATAATATTTTAGACTTTGTAACCAGTCGTCAAGATGTTGCTGTTAAAGTTATTTTACAAAATCAATATAGTTCTGTCAAAGAACATTTAAGCACATTATTTTCTGTCAACTATTCTATTGATGAAGAGGTCAATTTATTGCTTTAACTAGTTGGTAGTGAGAATATTAATAAAATAAGCAAAGAAGTGATTAAAAATAAGGTAGGATTTGTTGACTATAGTAGTATAACACGGATTAACGCAATAATTATTTAGAATAACGAGACAAATAGTAAGCCAAGCAAGATTTTTACAAAAATTTATAAACTCATGTAACTTTACAATATTGAACACATTGTAACTTTCTATATGTATATCAGTGGCAGACAATACAAAGACAATCTCAATCCATTTGTTGATCAAGCAATGAACGAATATCACTTTACAATGGCCTTTGTTTACCCTCTTTTTTATGAATTATTTTATGATGTTTCGCAAAAGAACATGTATCAAAGATGGTAAGTTAAGATATTGAAGCAACGAATGACTTAATTACTTAACGAGTTTTTATTTTTAAAGGGGAGAAACAAAGCTGTATTGTGTCAAGAAAAAACGAACACAATTCATTACTGGATGCAGAGAGAAGAACGAATTTAAATCGAGCCATTATAAAAAAAACATATTGGATATTACTGTAATATAAGTAATACTTTTACCCTGTTTGGCTAAATAAAGTATTAGTAAAATTTAAGGATCTCGTTGTAATTTTTGTTGGAAGTACAGGATCATAGTAAGGCTCCGCTAAATCGTACAATGTAACACCTAGTTTAATGACTATTCTACAAAATGTCAATATTGAGGGCGAAATTCTTTTTATTCCACAATCCCACTTTTTCTTTGCTCAATAACAAATCTCATTCCACTCCTTTTTCTATTGAGCTAGCAGCGATGGGAATCTCAACATTTATAGGCTTATATATACCTAATTGGACTGGCCTCACAATTTCTGCTTTTGTTATAGGCATCATACTTTCGTTAAGTGCAGCTTTTTCACCAGAAACAACCCCTTATTCTAAATTCGGTAATCGTAAAGTAGATAATATACCTAGCAGAAATGCTATGCTTGTTATATACATACCCAGTGTCCTTGCATGTCTTCTCATTCAAAGACCTTCTTTCGATTGGGTGGATAACCAATTCAATATTGTTCACTTCTTGAGCTTTGTTCATTTCACAAAACGAGTTTTGGAAGTATTATTTGTTCACATTTACAAGAGTAACACCAATTCCGAAGCCATGTTGTCTGTAATGTCTGCCTATACCTTAACAACCACCTTGGATTTATTAGTCGTTCGTCGTTTGCCCCAAATCGTTTTCTGCAGCAAATTAACATACTGTGGTATTGCTTGTGTCGTAATTGGAGAAATTGTCAATGGATACCACCATTATCTTTTAAGATCTATGCGTTTGTCTAAAACTAACCAAAAGAAGGGTAATTATGCTCTTCCCAAAGGTGCCTTGTTTAATTTTGCAGTTGCTCCTCATTATGCCGCTGAACAACTTACTTTCTTGGGTTTCATCTTGATCAGTCAAAACATTGTTTCTCTTGCAGTCAAGTTTTTCCCTTTCATTTACCTTACCCTTAGAGCCAAAGAAACTCGTCGCTGGTATTCAACTCATCTTACTGAGAAAAGTGATAGAGCTGCATTGTTAAATCGCAAAAATTTGATTCCTTTCATTTGGTAGACGGAAGTTAGTAAATTACTATTTATTATTTTTATGTAGCTTATTTTTCAAATAATAAATAGCTTTCATTCATAAAATTATAGAGTAACTATATATTTACACTTGTTGAATATCATTTAACTTATACTGAAAGTTGCACTCCCAATTAGAAAACTAATGTCTAGCGTAACTTGGCAATAGTTCGACAATTAACTGTTCCGGCTGATAAGTTCTCCAAAGCCAATTTATGGGTATTTTATGTATATACTTTTACTCTTCCAAATCAATGTATGCCGCCTTTTCTATAACTATCCCTCTTCTATGTGCATTGTAATATTTTTCTTAGACTCTGCTAAATAGATACAAATTGGTTGCATTTTTCTGCCTAATCCTAAATTTATTTCATACCTCACGAAATATTCAAAAACAGGTAGGATTCACTGTTTTTCTCTTAAAAGCTGGGTCCTATTTTTATTCCTGCTCTACTTTTTTTTTTCACTAAATAACATCAAGAAAAAAATATATGCCAGTGTATCTGATATGTTCAACTCTAATACAAAAACAAGTATCCAAAAATATCCTATATTCTACAGTTGCTATAATTTTTTCAGTGTTAATGTTTCAGATTTTTATGCGTATTTCACTGGTAAAAATCGAAAAAATTGAGGCTTCATATCTCTACGAAAAATTAAGCTATACTAGCACTTTTTAATAATAAAACTTACTTGCTTTGAAGCACTCTATAACATATTTTGATTTGAAAATATTCTGAGTACTTTTATTTTTTTTTCATTTTTTTGGACATTTTTGTAGTAGATTTCAATATATTAGTTAAATTGGGCAGATCTTTTTTTACATTCATGTCATTAAGCTCGTTGAGCTCTCTTAAACCCAATTTAGTTTTTTTCAAAATATTAATTTTTCGTGGAGATATCCTCAAAAATGTGTACAAAGAGATACGTTCGATTCTAGCTTTCTTTTTCCCCTTGTATACCCTCATCCTAAATTCTGAATTTGAAAAAAAAATTGGCAAAACTTTTGTTTTCTCTACAAAAAATGTAGCTAGAAGGTTTAGCAAAAGCTCGATCGATAGATAATTTTATTTTACATTATCTCAATTTTTTATTTCTGAAGTATGTTTATGAAAAGTGATGTGTATCTCCAAAAAACCTCTAAAATTTCAATCGCATTTTGTGCGAAATTTAATGTAAAACATTTGTTTGAATTTTATTTAACTGGATGCAGCATTTAAAACTGTACAAAAACCACTTAGTAAGCTATCTCAACTTATTTTGCGGTTCATGAGCCATAAAGCAATTTTTTTTGATCATTTTCTAATCAAGTTTGCAAATTAATTTTGGAACTCAGTTAGCATGAATTGTAAGCTGTAATATGAACAATCGTTTTGATTGTCTCGATGAATAATTAACGTTTTTCCCTGAAACAAAAATACAGAGTAGTTTTCAGTTGAATCTATCTTGTGAATGCAGCAAAAAATTAGCACGTCAATTTAGATGCTCAATTTTTTACAATTAATTTTAGGTTAATTTTGGCCAATGTTAGGCCAGTGCACTTATATTCTAGTATTAGATCTTCTATTTTCAGACATATATCAATGTCCCATAAATGGGAGGTACATCTTCGTTGAAGATTTTATGTAATTTGACTCAATATTGGGTGAAAGTTATTCAAAAACCATTTAGAAACCTGTTGTATTTGCATATATAAATGTACCTTAAATCGTAGTTTAAATATGACAATAAACTATGCCTTAACATATTTAGCATATGTGTCATATAAACCCTGTAAATGACTACCCTGATAATCACATAAGCTAAGTTCTGATAATCTAGACTTACAATAAAAGATAGAAAGTAAAGAATATTAATAATTAGTGTTGCCAAGAGCAACTAAAGACTTTAGACTGATCATCTATATCTGAATATAATTACATTAGCATAAGTGAGGATTGACACTAAATTTTAGTATGAGAACACTGTTCTAGACAGGTGTGTAAGCAATCCTTAAATCAAATATAAATAGCAGTAGACATTCACCCTTCATTTGATTTCCCCATCTCGTTTTTATATTTAATAAAGATTGACCAATTCTCACGTACTTATCTTTCTTTATTACATACATTTACAACAAAACCAACTGAAACGTACTTTTTACAGCCCAGCCATAAAAAAGCAACAACAAAAACTCAAACTCGCGCTCGACAGGTTTCGACCCTAATAACTTCCAAATTTATATGAGAGTAGCTACTCACATCTTTGATGCACTGATCGAGGAAACCATTGCCAAAGTGCATCTATTATAGCTTACTGCGCATTTTTATTGAAAACTAGGGATGCTGTGGAGCCCAGCTTATACTAGTAAATTTGGCTGGTAAAAACCGGCTCGACGCTAATGCTATTGAAAACAATTTAAATACGATTTCTATGAATACTGATTTAAGTAGGAGGATGTCACTCTTCATGATATAGGTATAAATAGTTACCATACATACTGTATTTCAAATATCAGCATCCGTGGGTCATTGTGTATTCTGTAAAATATATGAGGATATTCACGAAAAAAATATAAAAAACAATAGGAATTTGACTAGATAACAGTAGGGTTGTGTTATCAAGTTAAATTCTACTTGAGAGCTTTTGTAGTAGATAAATATCCTGTTTATGTAGTCTTCATCAGAGAGATTAGGTAAATATTTCTAGGTTCATACATAGCCGATAATACCCTAGCCTTCTTTGTCAGATATAAGTCTTAATATTAACCATAAGCGTCCGCAAAATGACCGAGCACAAGCGAGCGCAAGCAGTTTCAGCAAGCATTTGCCGAGTCTAAAATATTTAAAAATTACTCAAGCGAGCCCGAGCCTAAGCAACGGCTTGTCGAGCAGTTTTATATCGAGCATTATCTAATCTTTCAAAAAGTCAAGCAAGTCGAGCACGAGCATATACGCAAACGAGCAACTCCGAGTGCAAGTGCAAGCATTGTATTATATATTCTCAGCCTAATATTGGTTCAAAATGTGATGCATTTTCTCATTTTTAAAGCTAAAATTGCGTAAATGGAATAAAATTACCCTGTATTACATATTTGCTTACTTGGTTTGAAAGCAGACAAGCAAGCATACATGCAAGCAAGCTCTTTTTAATTTGAAGCATTTCGAGCAAGCATACAAGCATGCTTTCAATCTATTGTTGATGGAACAAGTCAATTTAATTTATGGAATTTGAATGAAAATACCGAGGAACCATTTGTAATTACTTAAGTTAGTTCTGGTAAAGCATTGAATAAATTGGCTTGGAACAAACAGGATAAAAGGTGGCAATAGGTTCCAGTGATGGCCATGTTTATGTTTATGTTTATGATATTGGAGAGGTAAGGCTAAAACTCAATGTAAATCACATCTAGCTCAATGATTATCACGTTAAGACTATCTTATTATCAAATAAACGACCACACAATATTAACATGTAAAAAGATTTACAGGAATAAGCTTGAATCAAGTGGGTACAGCATTGTAAATTGTTGAAAAAGTTTTCAAGTATTATAAAATCTCTTATTTTTAAGACTTATAGGGCTTATAAGCGGAATATTAATTTAAAAATTATTTTTGTCCAGATCATCAATTTTGACATTTTTTAATTTTTTTTTTTTGGTTTTGCAAATCTAGAGTTAATTATATTACCAATCAAAAAAACAAAAAATATAGACTTATACAGAATTTAGCGCTCTATTTGCTCAATAAAAAACAACAAACATTTTTATTGCAAAATATTACATGAAAATCCCTTAACCAAAATTCCGTTTTTGGGGCAAAAGTACAAATTTTCATTACTTAACATTTAATATTAAGCTTTTATAAAATGTGTATTAGCTATGGCTACAATTTTCTCTCATAATGTAGTATATTTAAACGTCGATTTTGGTATCAAAATTTGATTTTTCTGTTTTTTGATCAAAATCATGAGTGTTGGTAAGGATGGAAGGAGTCCCGAAAAATGTCCGCTACAAAAACTGAATTTTCAGACCGTACGTGGTTAAATATAAAAAAAGTTAAAAAAAGAAACGCTTTTTTATTTAAAACTTTGATATACCATAGTATAAGAGACTTAGCCGTTCAATCTTGCTACGCTCAATTATGGCGTCGCTCTACGGGCTCGCTTTTGCAATATTTTAATGAATGTATTATGATATGACATACAGTTTTTCTAGTAGAGAATTTTATTATGTTTCTACTACTGTATAGTAACAGATATTGCCTATTTTGCTTAGTTTATAGTTCAGGTGCTGTAATGCTGCTTGTTGCATCCACAGATCTGGGTGCATTCCTTGGTTAAGATTATGACACAGTTTGATATGTTAAGTTCTACATTGCTGTGTATTACGTTATGAAGCTCCATTTATACAAGAATGTGGAACTAGTGTGTGTCACCTAGACTTGATTGGATATATGTATATATATAAATAGACTCATTTAAACAGGTCATATAATTAGAGAATGTGAATATAAAAGAAAATGGTTCGATCTTATAATAAAGCTCTTTAGTTTTAGTGTGCTCTTTCATTTTATAACAGTTTTCCTTTATTTTTATTAAATGATTTAGTACATATTTTAGCTTTGAGATTGATATAATCTCCTGGCGTAGCACTGCTTTTGAATTGGCTGAAATATGCAATTTAGCAGGGTTTTAATTGCGCTAAATTATGTAAAGTTTTGAAAATCCTTTTCTACGTGTTTTTCTCTCTTTTTATTTTCATATTCCAAGGATATATTCACCGTTTGATATGGCATATCAGACTATTAAGCTGGTATTCTTTCCTTTTATCTGAATACGCATGCTAACGTAAGGGACTAATATTTGTAGTATAAATATCAGTCTATATTAGAGGCTGATATTTTTATTTAACTGCATTCTAAGTGCAGTAAATGACAAAGTTATTTACTAAAATAAAAAAGATATAAAAATAAAAGCAGTAGAAATACAATTGTAATCAGCTAAAGTTTTTATTAAAAAAGATTTCTGAAGATTTAAAATAATTGAAAAAGTATGAGGGTATTTATAGTGATTTGGAGAACTTGGATACCATCAGACTTGAATGGATGTATATTTAGTAATCTTCCAGTTTTGAGTACATTGCTATTGATTTGATATTTTAAGGGGTAAATTATGTAGAGCATTGACCATAAGGGATTGTATGTCAAGTGTGACAATATCGACCTTTTGGGAAATGGTTGTTTTGTTTATTTTTGTTATATCTATTTTATGTAACCTTGATTTTTAAGGGGTAGTTTTTATATGTTTGAATCTTATATTGATAGTGCAACTTCAATATAGATGAGCAGTTGACTAAATTGATATCTTTGTTTATTATTATTATTGATTTGGATAGAATCCTGTTTTGATATTTATGTCATTTGTGTAATTGATTTCGCCGTGATCAAGGGTGCTATCATTTACACGACATGTATGGTTCAAAAAGATATTTCATATTTTTAGCATGCGTTTGTTATTGTGTTCAATTGAAGCGTTTGTTTATTATTGGTGTTCACATTTCAAGTGGCATCATATTTTATGAGCGACATTTGGAATTTAGGTTGTTTTATTTTTATCAAGCGTTTTTAGTATGTAATTCCACTGCACTAAGGTCAAATATCATTATTTACTACTGTATTGTTGGACGTATTTCTTGATTACCAGATCAAATCGAAGGCAATACTATTTATATCTAATAAATGAAAAGGTAGAACTAGTTACAAACCCACAAAGTGTCCCAAAAAAGCGATAAAATTTCAAATGATATAGAAACACAAAAAAAAAGAATAATTTAATGTCTTGTCTAATAACCATAGTTTTGATCGTAGCTATACTTGAAAACAAATCTTTTTACAGCTGACAATCGTAAACTAAAATAATAAGTTTAAAGAAGGCTAATTTGTTTAAATTTTATGAGTGATAAAGTAACATTTATAACCTTATATTTGGCTTGCTGCATATAAATTTAAGCAATAAGTGTTATTTAAGTTTATGCTCGATCAAAAACCATTGTTGCTGTAAACATTATTATAGCTACAAACATATTTACAAATGATGATAATCGTGAATATATTGGCTGTTGAATGTATTGCTCTACTACATCAACAACCTATTGAATTGTATTGTCTATAATCTTTATTAATAAAAGCAGATGTAATTTAAAAACCCATTGCAGTAAAAAAATGCAACAGAATTTTGAGAACAGCACGATGCTCATGTATAGACCAATTTGTGCCCATACAATCAGCTCATTATGCCCATGGTCATATTTTATTATTATGCACAAATAGGGATAATGATATGCTTATGGGCAATTTTACTATTATGAACACATGGGATTAATGGTATGCACACGGACAGAATCTATAATTCTGCACATATAGGCTTAGCGTTGTGCTTGTGTGCAGTTTCTTTTGTTGTGCTCATGTTCATATTATTATCTTTTTAACCATATTCAGTGGGCACAACAGCTCCGGCTATAGTGTAAAGCCCACCTGGGCATAACAAAATTACCTTGTGCAGCACAGGTTGGCCGTAGTGCTTTTATATATAAATCCTGTAAATTTGTGATTTTATAGACTTTTTTTTTAATCCGGTTGTATCATCTTATACTTTTCAAGTTAAATCCGTTATTAGGCTAATAATGTTGTAGGTTGTATTTATGCTTTACTTAAAATAAGCCTTTGAATAATTAATAGCAATACAGTCGAACCTTAATTTTTGTATGAAATTTCGATGCCTGCATCTTTTAGCTGCTTGGAATATTTAAGCAACCGCGTCCGGGCTGTCCGGTGATTTTTTCTAGAAATTTAAAGCTTGGAAATAATTATTAGATGGCCGCTTCCGGAGATTGTTCGGCTTTTTGTTTTGGAAGAGTGACCATTATTGGCAAAAATATAAATGATATACTATATTGTATGCCGTCAAGCACCATATGTTATCACTTTCTACACTATCAATACATCTTATAATCTATTGGCTACGACATGCATTGAAGTTTAAAGTCTTGATATCAAATATAGGAAACTCCTAGGGTACTAAGTTTAATCTATTAATTACCAAGGACTCTTGGGCCTCAATTTTGACACCATATTATTTCATCTCAGCGGTTAATCAATCAAGTAGCTATCAAATCAGCATCCAACAAGCACATTTAGCGCAGCATTGAAACAAGGCAACTCACAAGCTCTGCAAGAACGGTTAAATTATGAATGATTCATTTCAATCCATAGATTACTATCAAACAGATCTAATGGTTCAATAGCGCCTTAAATTACATCTCAAGATTCTCAATGTTATCATCGAGCGCCAAGCAGGAAACTGCTAAAAAAATTAATCAAGCAAGCCAAAGCAAGTAATACCCTGAAAAAAGAGAAATTCAAACGAGCCCAAGCATAGGGCTAGCACTGCTCGATTGCGATTACTAATAACCAAATGGTGTATTCATAGAGTTCATGGGTCCTTGATCATAATAGTGTGATTAGATCCACATTATGTTGATTGGCTTTTAGCTATAAACTGTTAGGGTCTGAAGCTAGGTAGAAGGTTTATATTAGCATGAATTAGCATATATCATTTAGTAGTATAATGTCTATTCATTCCAGCTTTACTTTAATTGAGAATCAAATGAAATGGAGATCGATGTAGTGGATAAATATGTACATATTCCACATATTCGATAAGTTTGAATAACAAATTGGTTACCTGCTATTTGCAGCTACAAAGCCTAGTAAACACACCAGCGTTCGACGAATATGGATCCAAATAATAGGTTACTATTGTAATGGCAAGTATGTCTATTGTTGTTTATCCAATATGAATTATAAAGTTTCTGTTTGCCTTAATTGCTGTGAAAATGAGGAAATTAAAACATACACTTTTTTAAACTGTTTTGTATGAGTTGTTTTATATATTCTTTGAAAATTTTTATAAAATCAGATAATGCTTCGAAATGGAATTCTGAAGTTCACTTAATGCGTATTGAATATACAAATGACATAAGTTGATGTCACTAGCTAGCAACTGTTTTTGAAAGAATAAAGCACAAACAAGCTTAAAAAGAAACTCTTTTCCTCTGCCCAAAAAAAAAATTAAAAAATAAAACAACTGGAAAAATACTCGTAATCAACGAATATGGATCCAAATGAGCTGAAAATTTTAAAATGTACTACAGCTACAGTAGTATCCAGAATAAAAAAAATTGGTAATACCCCATTGATTTACTGGTTAAATCGTAGGGGCCAAACACCCACGTTTTTGTTTTGCGAAAAGCTGTATGCGACGATTTCACAGCGTGGAGAGTCTGCTATAGGTCGTGGAATTTGTGATATAATGAAAGGACCCTCGTGAAGTTTAGAATGCATCTTGAAGCTTAGAATGCTTCGTGGGTGTTACTACTAATAGATTCAAGTCAAACCGATTTCGATGCTTTTAAAATTTTAGTTTAGAGATTGCTGATTTAAAATGAAACGGCATTTTTCTTTTCTTCGCACTAAATAGTAAGTTCTTCTTTTTTATGCAGCATCACGCACCTTTAATATTCAGCCCTATTATTTCAAGCGTCTTATATGTTTCACTGTTAACTATGAGCAAGGACAGATATACTTTTTGTAGTATTTATGATCCCTGAGTCAAGATTACTCAATCATGTATTACTTGTACACTTGTGTCCATTTCTGGCTAGAAAACAAAAAATAATGTATATAAAAATGCTGGATACCTCCCCGTTTTTTTGCCTGTAAAAGAATCAATAAACAAATGCATGATGCCGTACTAAAATTATAAAAGCTCCCCAGGCAGTCTATTATATAGTAAAGTGCATTTTAAAAGCAATTTTCAGTAGAAAACTTATTAGCTAAATTAATTTTTTTAAAAGGTTTTATTAGTATAATCAAATTAGGTATATATAACACATGTACACAAGTCGCATTCTTGAAATGTTTATTTGATCTGTAAAGCAAACTTTTGACAACAAGAATAAAAGTCGACTTATGATTTTGTCTGGTTATGGACGCATGCCTCAAAGTTTTTTTCAAAATCCTCTATATATTTTGAAACGTGAAACTGAGCCAACTCAGAGGCCAGATAATATCACACAATTCATTCTTTATGTGATATCTTACGCTCTACTATAAATATACTTGCTGTAATAGAGCTACAGCTTCGTATAATAGGCTTGCCTTTCTTATGCGCTTACTGTGTTACGTTTTGATATATTTTTTTTAGAAACAAAAATGAATCCCAGGGTTTGTAAATGTTGCAAGGTGAAATATGAATTAATATCATGTATGCTTCTTGATAGTATTTCAAATAGAAAAGCATATACGAGGCTGTTTTATAACATCAGCATATATGGCTATGTTCGTACGCAGTCGAATCAGGCGATATACTCTAAAAGCTTATATATCGTATCATTAGAACTACCAAACAAATGCACCACTCAAATTTCCTTAAATAGTGTTAAAGTTAAAACTTGCCTATACAATCAAGATTTTTTATTAAATTGCTTGTGCAATGCTGTATATTAAAAAAGAGAATTAAGTAACAGCAAGTTTTTCAAGGTTTTGTACATTTTACGTTTTTGCAATTATACTTTATAAAGGAATTTTATATACAATTCCATAATTGAAATAGTCTCATCTGAATAAAAACATCATGTGAATGAGGCGGGCGGCGCACACATCCAACCAGCCTTTGACTCCTACTATCTTAAGCTATCAAGGTGGATATAAACCTTGTGCTTCCTACTAGTATTTGGCGAGAAATCTATGTATGTCTCAATATACCCCTTCGAATAAACTAGACCAAGTTTAGATATACAGTGCCTTTGGTTAAAGATATTGCACGGAGTTATTCCAATTTGAACAATAAGCTTCGGAGCATCTCGCTTTCCCACTGTAATACAATGTGATCTTGATATAAGAGAACACAAAGCACTTTTTCTTTATGATAGAATAGGAGAGGAGAGGGGGGTTTCTTTGTAGGACGATTAATATGAGCAATCGGGAAATTGCAGTTTTATTAGATTCAATAAAATTCACATTTAAGAAAAAGAAGAGAAAAAGGACATTCGATAAAATGGGGTTTTAAGTGGTTAGGCTTAATTTACCAATCAAAGTAAAAGATCTTAGTCATTTTATCGCATTTTACACATCTTGATTTTATATTCAAAATGATGGTATGACTAGAAAAAGTACTCTATTTGGAGGTATAATAGGACACTTTTTTTTTGAAATTGCGCAAACCTGACAAATACAAAATATTCTTTGGATAAATGGCGGAGAACATGGACTTTGATTCTATCGAATTCGTAAAGAGTCTGATATCTTTACTCAATTCCATGCGATTCGAGTGAAACACTTTTGAATATATAGATGGTATTGATACAGATTCATTGCATTAATTTATTAAGATAACTTCCTTGTCAGATGTGAAAGATCAATTCATTTAAAAAATCAGATAAGTTGGAATATCTGATGTAACACCATGCCAGAAACCAAAAAAAGAAGTTCTAGAATTACACAAGAAAAATAATTTTGCACTTCACTATAATCAGATCATGGTATAAATAGTCAATGGATCTACCATGCATCCTGGTTTTCTTTACTCTTTATTCTCCTCCTGTCATAATAAGAAATGGGAAGCCCTACAGAAGTGGAAAAACGTCAATCAGAATCCATATCTAATGTAGAGCGTAACGCTGGTCATGGTAGTGTCTCTCATCCCCATGAACAAAGTTTCGAAAGTCAATTCTATGGTATCCAAAAGGTCATTCTCATGAAAAAACTTGGTCATAAATGGGATAAAATTCTTGTCGTAACTGGCATTATTCTCGTCGCATGGGCAAAGAACTGGGAGGGAAATTTAGTATATTCTGCCTCTGTTCAAATCTACAGTGCCTTCAATGCTCTTAGTATCTCTGCTCTTGTCGATGTCGTTCTTTATATTGTCCAAACAATCTTGTTGCCCATGTATGCAAAGTTCTCTGATATGATCGGTAGAACGGAAGCATTTACTATTGCCATCTTTTTCTATGTTATTTCTGGCGTTATTCAGGCTACTGCCCAAAATATGGATACTCTTGTTGTAAGTAAATGTATGTATTATTTTCAAGCAGTTATTGATCATACTCTTTATCTTTTTTAAAGGGTGGCCAAGTTATTTATGCTTTTGGATTGTCTGGTGTTACTGTACTCGGTCATGTATTGATTGCAGGTAAATACATAAATTAGCATATATTTAATTTACACCAAACGCTAATTTTTTTTACCTCGGAATAATGACATTAGATATTACATCTTCAGCAAATCGTGGTATATTCCAAGCTTTCTATGATTTCCCTGCAATGATCAATATTTGGGTTGCTCCCATTGCTGGTACCGCTATTGCTGAAAACAGTTCTTGGAGATGGTGTTATTCTATGATTCCCTTCTGTATTGGTGGTTGTTCAATTCCTTTATTATATGGTTTATTCAAGATTGAAAAGACTGTAAAGAAGTCTGGTCAAATGCCTGCTAAAGATAACTCAAAATACCAAAACATGTCCTTTATTGAAAAGGTTAAATTTATTGGCAATGAAATTGATGCTATTGGTAGCATCTTGTTTATTGGTGCTCTTTGTATGATCTTGCTTCCTCTTATCTTGGGTCCTTCTCGTTGGGGAGGGTGGAATACTCCTCCTACCATTGGTTGTCTCGTAGGTGGTTTTGTTTGTGCCCTTGTCTTTGTTTTTTATGAAGTTAAGGTTGCTGAATATCCTGTGATTCCTGTTGGTGATTGGGATACCACTACCCCTATGGCAGCTGTCATGGTTTGTGCTATTATCAGTTCTATTCGTGCTATTAACTGGACTTATTTTATGACATATCTTCAAATCACTCGTGGTTCCTCTGCTCTTCACGCTACCTATATTGATCGTAGTTACCATGCCATGTTTTTGGTATCTCAAGTTGCTGGTGGTTTTATTATGAGACGTTTCAAGGTTTATAGACCTGTTGTTCTTGCTGGTATTTGTTTCTATATCCTTGGCATGGGCCTTATGATTCCTTCTCGTTATCCTACTTCTCCTTTGGGATTTGTTATCATTAGTCAAATCATTGCTGGCCTTGGTTCAGGCTTGATCTATGTTCCTTGTCTTGTTGCCGCTCAAAGTTCTGTTCCTCATGGTGGTATGTATTAATATGTAGATTAGAATCATTTATAAAGATATTTATATTATGTTTGTTATAGACCTTGCTATTGTAACTGCTTTGATGTCTATTGGTGGTACTATCTCTACTAGTGTTGGTGGTACTATTGCTGGTGCCATCTGGAACTCTCTTTTACCCGGTCAATTAGCATCTCATGTTCCTGGTGAATTTGATGCCTCTCAAATTCTTGGTAATATTACATATATTCAAGCTCTTTCCCCTGAACAACGCAATGGTTCTTCTATTGCTTATGGTGAAGTTCAAAGAATTTTATCTATTGTTGCTCTTTGTCTTTCTGTTCTCGCCTTGGCTTTCTGGTTTAGAATGAAGTCTTTTGGTTTAACTGAACATGATCATCATGATGCCCAACCTGAAATCTCAGAGAAGGAATCATCTCCCAACGAACAAGTTGCTGATGACTATAGCATTGCCAAGACCAACAGTAAAACGTAAGTTTCTTGGGTTTATATACTATGATTATTACCACTTAACCTAACAATTTACATGTGTAATAGTGTCATTTAATTGGTATTTTCAAAAACTTAATACTATTTACAATTTTATATCACTTAATTCTACAAAACCCCAAAACTCTAAAAATTATTCTATATACATTGCTGCACACTTACATTTAATTTCATTAATATTCATCAAACTTCACCCCCCCAAATCTGAACACTTTTTAATAATAAATTATTATGGGATTTTTCAATATATTCCCGCCACACTCTTAAAAACATTTATAGATATATATTGATTGATAACTGGATAACTAAAACTTGTACAACAGGCTCAATGCTTGAAAAAAAAATTAACTTTCCCAAATAGACAGTAAAAGATAAAAAGGCTGGACCTGCAATAGGTTACATGGCTTTATCCAAAGATAAAATATAGAAAATGTAGTTCAGATGTCAGAGTTTATTTGAGTAAATTTAGAGTTTTAGTATCTCTTTTCAAAGTGGCGAAAAAATTCTTTAAAGAAAGCAGTTTAGTTTTGCAACTATGAGGTCCAGAAAGTACAAAGAGAAAATCCGTCCCAAAAATATGCTATTAGTACATGTCCGAAATTACGGAGACTACCTTGGATTGTTCCACTAAATTTAGTGCATTCATTTAGCCGCTGATTCACTAAGCTTTGTGCTAGAATCGAGATGGGATTTGGTTGACAAAGCTAAATATATATATATATATATATTTTTTTTTTTTGGCGAAAATCAAAGCTTTTATAATGCCTAGAAGGGAAAATAAAATAACTTTAATCGCAAATCATATACATGAAAATGTGTACCCATACACAAAGCTGTATTCAGCTGACATTCAACCATTGCTCCATAGAAACCTGATACGACATTCTAAAAATCAACTTTTATATATATATAAACGGCTATTGTTTATAATAGTAGTGATCACTATTGTAATACTGTGAGGACTTTAGAATAGCTGGTTGTTTCACTAATACCTTGGTATTCTGCAGATTCGAAATAAATTATTTATTGTGATATTATGTGTATTAAAATAATGAAACGAGAAAAAATATATAATTACAAGCCCTTAAATCTATATTAGGCCATTGTTGCTTGCTTGTTGATAAGAGCTTCTAAACGGTCTTCAACATGTAATAAACCCCATGTGAATGATGCGTATACGTTATGAGGAATAGATCTTCCACCCACCCATGAACCATAAGTGACAAGAGGACCAAGTTGGTGAGTTTGGGTAACAGCTTCTTTCTAAACATCAAATCAAATGTTAGTATAGTACAATGTATTTAAATACTGTTCTTACCTCTCCTAAAATAACCTTGATAAGAGCTAAGTCTTTACTCTTATAAGGCTCCAACTCATCCTGAGAAGCGCCAGCAATCATTTTTCTAATGTTATTCAAAGCAGCAAGGCCTTGCATCCAAGCATAATGACCAGTTTTAACATCTGTGTGGTCACAGACATCACCAGCAGAGAAAATATTTGGGTAATTATCATCTTGAATTTGCATAGTAGGCTTGATCTTTACAAAACCTGTTTCTGGATTAATACTTTCAGGCGCTAATGCCTTGATCAAACTGTTATTAGGGCTCATGCCAATACACATGATCTGTGTAAAAAAAGAAGTTAGATATCGATCAAATGATTTATAATGTTACAACACTTACAGCAAGATCACCTTTGATAGTTTTACCGCCTTTGGTTTGAATTTCAATAGGTTTTACTTCTAGAGGGAAACCTTCAGCTGGCAAAATGACACGATCGCCCAACTTTTGCTTCACACCTCTCTTCTTGAGAATGTTATAAATCATAACATCCATACTCACTTTATATCTAGGTAAATATCTATTACGAGAATGCAATAGTGTAACGTTTTTTTCAGGGTAATGTTCCTTGATTTCTGAAGCAAGCTCTATAAAATACATGAAATAATTTAGTCGCATACCAAAAAAAAAAATATTCAATCTTCATTTACCTAAACCAACAGCGCCAGCACCGATAATAATAGGATTTTGAGCTTCTTTAATGACTTTTTGATATTTTTGAAGTTTTGCAATACAATCATCTTTTGAAGTTAAATCATTAAAACGACCAGGAGCGGGGATTTGAGTACCAGCAGTGTAAACAAGGTATGCATACTCTACTTTATCACCAAAGCCAGGAACATCTCTGTCGAGCTTGACATAATCTCTTTGAATCTCTGTTGCACGGGCATTGATAACTTTGCCAATTGTATCATCACTAAGAAACATGTTATCATAAGGACAGAAAAGCTGTTCTTCAAAACCAGTCATGACAGATGCACGAGGAAATGCAAATACATGGTTGTAATGGGTCTTGGCTTCAATCATAATGAATCTGTAATCCTCATGATGATTCTCGCACCACTCGAGGGAGGCACCCATAGCTATTTTATAATATAAATGTTGAGAGAACCGTTATAAACATGGTATGCTTATAAAACTTACCTGCACTGGAGGCACCAATGAAAACGATATTCTTTTGTACTTTTGCTTCAGCGGACACCATCTTATCACAAATATTTTTATTAATCGGAAAAGAAAAAGAGAAAGTTTTGATTAATTCCTTTTTCTTATATAGATGATCTATAGGAAGGATCTGAATTGCAATCTGATAACAAAGCTTGCTAATTTCGATCAGATAAACAGTCCTTGAGGGTCAGGCAAATCCGAGCTTCTGTAACACCAAACCTTATAAACATCCCCAGCTTGAGATGAGCAATTGTACAATGCAACTACTGGAGGCCTGTGTATTGAATTTAGAATACGCAAGATCATTAGATATGAGACGAGCAGTCTGTAAAGGAAAAGAAATGGTGGGGATCGTTGGTTTTTGATCAATTGCATCTGATAATCTTTTCCATCAAAACGGCGGGGAATCGATCGCCTATTTGAAATAGTATATTTATTGTTGTATCAACAAAGACATGTAAATATATGAATATATCATCATAGGCAAAGAGATGATTCCTTGCGATAAGAATTGTTTAATACAATTCATACATATATATATATATATATATATATGTATTTATATAATATACAAATCGTTTGGTCGTACTCGGATTTGTTCGCCGTTCGGGGATCATCGGCATTAGCACAAAAAATTACCGTTTCAATAGTATGCAAGCGAAATCTTTTGTAATATTCCTTCATTAGACAACTGAAATGAGATAAATACATTGACTGTACTTTAGGGGAAGGGCATGCATGATTAGTTATAATATATAGAATATTAAAGCTTTAGATTTCAACAGAACGCTGTCCCTGTCTTACAATGTCAAAACAGGTTATTTTTCCTTGAAACAGGATTAGTGTAATGAGTAAATAATATAGTCCCAGAACTGAAGACATCAGAATTCAAGGTATTTATATGTTTTGGAAGCGCGGATATAATATCCGCAATTCAATGTGTATGAATGATTTGATCACCTTGAGGAACTAACTGATTACAATATGGCGATATAATAGATTGAACAGAGCAAGCTTTAGTAGCATAGGGACAAGTTAAGTTTATAGAATATTCATGTTTGATTAATTTTAGAAGGTGAATGTTTACACAAGTGGAATAGCTAAATTCCACTTACGGGAACTAATTCGCAACTGGCTGTAATGACCTGTAATTTTAGACTAATAACAAAAGTGGATAATATGATTATAGATATTGTTCTTGTTACTACAAATTGATGATCATTGGATTGATGAAGGATGATTTCTTATTTGTAACTTAGATATTTATTAGTGGATAAATAAAAGTAAAGGGAGTGTAACAAAACAGATAAACCTACAAGGGATCATGTAATGATTTCCTTGTAGTATTTATATACGGAATGAGGCAAGGTTTCCATAAATGAAACTGAAATGTTTGACTCATTACACTGGCTCAACTTCAGGACTTCAGACTACAATGTTTCATCATAGGCTAAATGCAACATAACTAAATGAAATAAAAGTGCAATACATTATTACAGCCTCATGCTCGAAACTCTAAGAAACATATGGATCTAATCCTTTAATCACTTCAATTAGTAGTGATCCCATCTGCTGTCAAATGTAACCAGTACAGTGTATATCCTAAACACAAATAACATCTTTTTAGTATCTCATGTGTGCTTTTACATTTTAATTTTGAAGTTTTTTTTGGAGATAGGTAAGTAGGGTTGTTATATAAAAGACTGCTACATTCTCGTCTTATCTGATTCACTGAAAAAATTATCAATACTGAGCAACTCTCAAAATTCCCTCTCTATCTTATATCACAAAGGGAATTCATGTGAACTACTTTAATAGAAGATATAAAATTGTGGGATAATAATTTGAAAGTTTATCGAGAAGAGAATCTCGTTTATTTGTATATTAAGAACTGAAGAAAACAATGATAGAAATAAAGATGCAAAATCATATAATCTGTACAGTAGGAAATACGAAAATCAGAATATTTATGCTAAGCAACATGTCATCTTGAGTTGACACATGCAAACTTTTATTACGCTGTATTAAGGCCGGTTACCGTTTTTTGGTACAACTGCCAAAGTACTAAATTTCTATACTGAAACTGTAAAATTGAAAACAAATGATGAAATCAATTGATTTATTTATAAATATGTTTTAAATATTGTCCTGCCATCAAATTTTAAAGAAGGTATACTTCTCCTCTATTAGTCATTGATATCTGTCCGAGAATAAAAAAGTTAATACCAGAATATAAGCCCACTGGCTTAACATTTACCCAAGATACATTGTAAAAAACTAAGATCCTAAATTAAGATGCCACAGTTTTGTTTTCACAAGATATTTCCAGCTAAAAACTACTCTGTATCTTTTGTTTTTGCGAAAAATATTGGTTCTTCGTTGAGATAATCAAAATTATAACTTAAAACCTATGATAACTGGGTTTCAAAATTGATTTTACAAATCGATTAAAAAATGATCAAAAAAACAAAATTGCTTAATGGCTCATGAACCGCAAAATAAGTTGAAATAGCTTACTAAATAGTTTCTGTACAGTTTTAAATTTTTCATCCATCTAAATAAAATTCAAACAAATTTTTCACGTAAAACTTTGCGTAAAATGCGATTGAAATTTTGGAGGTTTTTTGGAGATACACATCACTTTTTATAAGCATACTTCAAAAATAAAAATTTGAGATAATGTAGAATAAAATTATCTATCGATCGAACTATTTCTTAACCTTCTAGCTGTATTTGCTGTAGAGAAAACAAAAGTTTTGTCAATTTTTTTTCAAATTCAGAATTTAGGATGAGGGTATACAAGGGGAAAAAGAAAGCTAGAATCGAAGGTATCTCTTTGTACACATTTTTGAGGATATCTCCACGAAAAATTAATATTTTGAAAAAACCTAAATTGGGTTTAAGAGAGCTCAACGAGTTTAATGACATAAATGTAAAAAAAGCTCTGCTCAATTTAACTAATATATTGAAATCTACTACAAAAATGTCCAAAAAAATGAAAAAAAATAAAAATACTCAGAATATTTTTAAATCAAAATATGTTATAGAGTGCTTCAAAGCAAGTAAGTTTTATTATTAAGAAGTACTAGTATAGCTTAATTTTTTGTGGAGATATGAATGCTCAAAGATTTTAGTTCTTAGCAGTGAAATACGCGTAAAAATCTGAAACATTAGCATTTAAAACGTTATACTAACTGCAAAAAATAGGATATTTCTGTATACTCGCTTTTGGATCAAAGTTGATCATCTCAGGTACATTTTTATATTATTTTTTCTTGGCGTTATTTAGCGGAAAAAAAATAGAGCAGGGATAGAAAATGAGAGTCAATTTTTAGGGAGAAAACTATAAACTTTACCTGTTTTTGAGTCTTTCGTGAGGTACAAAATAAATTTAGGAGAAGGTAATGAAATCCAAATAATTTATACTGTACCTATTGAGTAATGTCTAAGATGTATTCTCAAAAGTGATTCGTATGAGGGTGGTAATAAAAAAAAGGGGGCACGTTCTGGCCATAAAAATGGAAAACTATGAAAAATGGCTTTTTTTTGAAAATTCAAGTTGAATATCAAATCACGTTTTAACTTACAATGCGTTTTTTCTTCCGAAAGTACGACAGCAAGTCAAATAGGTCGTCATAAACTATTATTATAGAACTTAACAAAATAAAAAAAGTTGCATCTACTGGTGAAAAGAATTGTTGAACTTCTGGTTGTTGAGCTGGTGGAATTTGCTGTTGTTTCTGTTGTTGTAGTTGCTGCCGCTGTTGTTGTTGCTGTTCTTGTTGCTGATGTCGTTGGAGTTGCTGTTGGAATTGCTGCTGTTGCTATTGCTGTTGATCTTGTTGTACCCACCCTGCTGCGAGGGTGGACCTGTTAAAAAAACTGCTGATCAGGAATATTCGAGAAGGAGCCAGAGGGGCCGAAACGGCAGAAAGGATAGCGACCTCGTAGATTAGCAGTGGCTTCACGAGTGGCTTTCTTAGCTGAAGTTTGGCTGACCACGGTGTTTTGGAATTCATCCAAAGGGAGAGGATAGTTGGCCTCAGTAGATTTCATTGAAAAGAAAGGATCTACTGCCCGAAGAGCGATGTTGTTACACATATGGATTGCCGTAACACCAGTATGACGCATGAGGCGACGGATATCGTGTAACATTGAACAGTAGAGTTTAAGATTAGGGTTACCCTCTTCCGCATTAATGAGTTCATGAATAAAAATGTCTTCTAAAGGGCGATAGGTGGCCGAATGAATATATTGAAGATGCTTGATGGAGTTGTCTTCAAAACGTTGCCCTTTATTCTTCAAATGTTCAGCTGAGGGGATGGTAGCTGGAGACGTCTACTCCAAATTTGCCATGCTTACGCTGGGAGTCGAAAAGCATTGGAGAAGTATTCAAAGGAGCCCCGAAATCCATAAATTCAGTAATAGAATCCGAGGGGTACCATTCATAATGAGGGCTTGCGCCGATTAAATGAAGTGGTAAGGTAGCAGTGTCATCCGCTGACTGCATAGGAGTAGTTGCATCAGAATTACGCTCTGCTTGAAGAGCAGCAATTTGTTGTTGCATTAAGTAAAATTGTTCGTCCATTGAGGACATTTGAGATTGAGAATTGAAATCAAGTAATTTGAATAACTATTAAGCGGTTATGACCGAGCGAAAAAAAAGAGTAATGTTTAGATATTAGGTTTTCTTTTCTTTGTATATCATATAATTTCGCTATTAAATAAATGTTCAAGAAGGTTCTAACATAATAAAGTTTCCTATTCTGTTCTGACGGTCTCAAACAATTCTTACGAGAATGTTCTCGATCTAGAATTAGGAATTGTAATTGTTTAGCTTATATATTAAAACATGTTATATATTATTTAACTGTAGAGTTTGAATAAAATCAGGTGCTTTCAGCAACGTATGAAGACAGCCTATATTTTATAAATTTTTCTTAGTATACAGTATGAACATTTTATCTACAGGAGTGTTACGTAATTTAGTTTGTTGGAAAGCTGATAAGCCATTTTGAAATATTTTCTTCTTGAGACATAATCATTATGGGAAAAAAAATGTAAGCACATGATAACATGAGAATAATATAATATTTGATTTTTAACATTAGTTAATGTTGAAATGGATTTTTTTACATTATTTAACATATTTTTGAGAGTTTATAGATATACACTGTAATAAGATTTTATTTATTATTATTATAGAAAGAATAATAATAAAGGCTACTAAAATTTATTATGGAAAACGTAGGCTTTAGTACTAGAAAAACTAATGGTAAAAGAAAGAATCGAGAGCTTCTAGATCTTGCTTTAAAAGACTATTTATAGAAACTACATTTTAATGAGTCAGAAATGAAAATGGCTACAAAACTGGCTGTTTAATATCCTCAAAAACCGACGGTACTGTTACTCTATCAAAAATGCGCTTACAAGCAATCCGAATAGCGCAAATAAAGCTGCAAATTTGCATAAAATTGAGGCATAAAAAAAACCACTTGGAAAAAGACGTAATGCTGTTTACTCGAGGCTTAAAGTGACCAATCATTTGACGTTTTTGACTATTCAAAATGCCAAAAGCTTTCACCAAGCTTTTAAATGTAACGTAACTAATTTTCCGATATGCATCATTAATGAGGTATATAATAATAAACGGTCTTCAAAATATTTATCATTGGTAGATATATACGTAAATCAAAGGTGTAGTAAACTATATATACCAAGTTTGTTTAGTAATCAAATTGATCTTAGTCAACATCTAAGATCTAATAACTTTAAATCACACAAAACTTGAAAATGTCAAATTGTACCACTGGTACTTCCAAACTAGGAACTAAACCATGAAGATCTTGCTTCACGATCTTATTACTGTATTATTAATAGAATTAGGAAATAGTATATACAGTATATCACAAAGGCTATGGTAATCCATAAACCTTTGCTTTACTTTATATCTTAAATAAATATCAAAGAGGTATAATTGTATTCGCAACGCTTTTTTTGTTTACTTACTATTTCTTGTAGCAAAAAGTAAAGAATATTGCTTTTTGAAGATTATGTAATGTGACGAGGGTAATTTCCAAGTAAAAATTAAAGGAAATGAATACATGATGGTGGCATTAGTATTACATATTTTCTGCTAATACATACTTTTCCTAGAGAATGTTTGTCAATTAGTCAAATCTGCGCCATTTTGGATTGTCATTAGATATAGAATAAAAAAGATACAATGTTTTCGTTGATGATGTCTTGAATTATGTTGATACTCGATGAAAGTTTTGTCGTGTATAACAGTATTGAGCCTTGATACCTGACTTTAAGCCTGGATTCTTGAGATATGATTTTGAGGGCTATTTGTGTATAAAACCTTAAGTCTAGATCTTTTAGTTTTGGGTTGATACCAATTCGAGGTTGCACATAATAATGATGCTGTCGGTTTTTGAGGATATTAAACAGCCAGTTTTGAAGCCAATTACATTTGTAACTCATATTGAAATGTATTCTTTATAAATAGTCTTTTGACCCAAAAACATAATGATAGATTAGTTTATTTCAATATGAAGATGATATTGTAAAAAAAAATAGTTACTATATGCCTAATACCTTACGTACACAGCATTTACAGTATATGGTTTAGCGAATGCAAATCAAGTCAGTTGCTATTCATATAAAATAATAAGAATTATTTACCTACTAGGTATTTTTAAGGAAATTTAATCAACAATCAGGGCACGGTATTAGTTTATAACGTAGTAGTAAAAAGATTGTTAATAAACATATATCGTAGTTATTATAAGGTTTTATAAACAAAAGATCTTTGTGAATGAGATGAAGACAGCCTAATAAAATGGTGCAAGAATTATAATAAAAAATAGGACTACTATCATGCTTACTTTCTTCAGCTCAAATGAAAAAAACTGAAACTAAAAGAAAAGAAATTAGATCCACAGATTTTTTTGGCTGGTTTATAAGCCCTCAGTGTGTTTTAAAAAAGAACATTTTTTTATTACAAATTGAATATGTAATCCACATTTTTGCCAATGGTTGCTCTTCCAAAAAAAATGTCGAACAATCTCCGGACGCGGCCATCTAATAATATTTCCAAGCTATAAATTTCTAAAAAAAAAATTACCGGAGAGTCCGGACGCGGATGTTTAAATATCTCAAGCAGCTGTGAGATGCGGGTATCGAAATTTCATACAAAAACTAAGGTTCGAGTGTATAATTAATTATTTGAAGACACATTTAGTGTACGTAAAGTATAAAATAAAATATAAAACATTCGCTTAATAATGGGTTTAACTTAAAAAGTATATATATGGTACAACTGGATTCAAAAAGAGTGTACAAAATCACAAATTTTCAAGGACTTATCAAAGTAAAATATACATGATATTCATTTAATCTTAAATATACACGGCCGTAATTTGATTTAATGGACTCGTCGGTGAAAAAAAAAAGTATCCATTAAATCGAATTTTCCACTAAATCGAATGTTAACTTTATGTAATAACATGACTAAAAATAGAAATCCAAGATATGATTGACTTTTAATTTAAATATTTACTATAAAAAAAAGGTACAGTTTCTTTTAGACTTGGAACTAGTATTTCATCTACAACAGTATCAAACGTATCATCAGCACGCCTTATGATAAATGCCAATCTAAAATCATCAGAAACATTCTATTATTGTCATTGTTATAAGCTATGAAAAGCTTGATTTTTAATAATACAGCGACCAGTAAATAAAAAACAAGGTAATACTAATACCATATGGTGAGTATTTAACATCTAAGTAAGTTTGATAAAGTATGCTTTTAAATCCTTTTGAAAATCCTGAGGCAAATACAACGTCTTGGTCCTGTAATTTCTATCCATCAAAACGCTGTGATTTTCACTACTGCACAATAAATGCACCGTCTTTTATCAATCTTGACCTCAATGTACATTGGGTATCAGTTTTTTACCAGTTGTATTTTCTCTGATTCATTAATATTCAGTCATATTTAACGATAGTGATTTGTAGCATTACCAAAAAAAAAAAAAAAAAAAAGAAAAAAAGAAAAGAGTAAATGCTTCAAGAGTTTTCTACATATTAAATCATGCAATTTAGTAGCAATGATAGCACTTAACTATGCTTTTGAAGCCTATTAATGTTAATCAGAATAATTAGTCATTACGGCCGACCTCTGCTGCACAAGATTATTTCGCTGTGGTGCTCAGCAGGTGGGCTGCACATTATAGCTTGAACTGTTGTGCCCACTGAATATGGCTAAAAAGATAACAAGGTGCACATTATCGTATATTTTCAGGTTTGATAAATAATACTCAAAAAAGAATACAATTAAAAAATAGTCAGTAATGAATCAGCTCATCAACTGTGTAATAAAAACAAGATATCGTTTATTTAGATATAAAAGTATGGCCTTTTATATTGGTTTGACATTGAGACCCTAAGATGTAATTTAAGTCATTAGTAAACCATTAGATATGTTTGATAGTAATCTACGAATTGAAATGGATCAATCATAATTTAACCGTTCTTGCAGAGCTTGTGAGTAGTTGTCTTGTTTCAATACTGCGCTAAATGTGCTTGAATGTTGATTTGATAGCTACTTGATTGATTAACCGCTGGGATAAAATAATATGGTGTCATGATTGAGGTCCAAGTGTTTTTGGTAATTATTGGATTAAACTTGGTACGCTAAAGGTTTCTTATATCCGATATCAAGACTTTGCACTTCAATACATGTCGTAGTTGATGTATCATTCTTAACCGGATGTCAAATCCAAAAGTAAAACAATAGTTCAGGAACCAAAATTCAAGTCAATTAAACATCAATAAAACCACGGTTCCAGCATGATATTACAGCATGATATTGCAGCATGACATTAAAGCATAATGTTCCACTATCATGCCACATTAGTATAATAGATAACACCTATAATACTTATCACATCATCATTTCCTTCAACTCAATTAGTATATAAACCCTCTTTGTTTCCTTTTAATAAACGAAATCTCTTTACTTGTTGATTAATGTTTCTAGTTTTTATTTAACATAAACATATTCTGATAAATCAGTAGTCAATAGATTGTAAGATATACTGTATGAATCAATCAGTTTGACAATTATAATCAATAATGGTAATAACAATAATAATAAGATCAAGTTTTTAATGTAATAAGAAAAAACTACCAACAGTATACTAGTAAATTGTAATTTAATACACTATCGTTCAATATGACTGGATATTAATAAATCAGTGGGAATACAACTAGTAAAAAAACTGATACTCAATGTAAAACGAGGTCAAGATTGATAAAAGGTGCATTCATTGTGTGGTGAAAATCGCGACATTTTGATGGGTACAAATTACATGACTAAGATGTTGTATTTGATTCAGGGTTTTCAAAAGGATTTAAAAGCATACATTATCAAACTTACTTAGATCTTAAATACTCACCATATTCTATTAGTATCATTTTGTTTTTTTATTTAATTGATGTATTATTAAAAATCAAGTTTTTAATAGTTTACTGTATAACAATGACAGTGGCATATATCTAAGTTTAGATTGACATTTATCATAAGGCGAGCTGATGATACGTTTGTTACTACTGTAAATGGAACCAGTTAATTTTATTTATGGAATTTGAATGCAAATACCGAGGAATAATTATTTGTAAGTACTTAAGTTGGTTCTGGTAAAGCATTGAATAATAAATTGGCTTGGGACACAGACGACAGCAAAAAGATGGCAATAGGTTCCAGTGATGGCCACGTTTATGTTTATGATATTGGAGAGGTAAGATTAAAGCTCGATGTAAATCACCTCTAGCGCAATAATTATAAAGTAAGACTATATTATCATCAAATAAACTACCACACAATATTATCATGTACAAATATTTACAGTAATAAGCCTGAATCAAGTGGGTACAGCATCGTAAATCCTTGAAAAAGTTCTCAAGTATTATGAAATCTCTTGTTTTTAAGACTTATAAGGCTTATAAGCGGAATATTAATTTCGAAAATTATTTTTGTCCAGATCATCAATTTGGACATTTTTTAAATTTTTTTTTCTGGTTTTGCAAATCTAGAGTTAATTATACTACCAATTATAAAAACAAAAAGTACACACACATACAGAATTTAGCGCTCTATTTGCTCAATAAAAAACAATAAGCATTTTTATTACAAAATATTACATGAAAATCCTTTAATCAAAAAACCGTTTTTTGGCCAAAAATGCTAATTTTTATTACTTAAAATTTAATATTAAGCTTTTATAAAATGTGCATTAGCTATGGCTACAACTTTCTCTCACAATGTAGTATATTTAAACGTTGATTTTGGTATCAAAATTTGATTTTTCTGTTTTTTGATCAAAATCATGGGTGTTGGTAAGGATAAAATGAGCCCCGAAAATGTCCGCTACAAAATCTGAGTTTTCAGACCGTACGTGGTTAAATATAAAAAAAGTTAAAAAAAAACGCATTTTTATTTAAACCTTGGATATATTGTACCAATAGTATAAAGGATTTAGCCGTTCAATCTTGCTGTGCTTCATCCATCTTATCCGTCTTACCATCCGTCTTACCATCCGTCTTATTTCATCCATCTTATCACCCGTCTTTCTCTACAGGTAGATAACGGTCATGTCCAATACCAATACAATAAAATAAAAAAAAGACTACAAGTAGTGATTATATCATTATATCACGGAGTGTGAAAAAACGAAAATAAAACACGTAATAAATAATATATAAGATGTTGTTTTATTCTTTTAAGATAAGATAAAGATCTTCACGGCTAATGAAAGTCTTTTGCTATTTATATTAATTGTCTAATCTAAAGGGAATGGAAATCTAAAAGTAATGGATCATTGTAACTTGTTACGCCAGGAGATTATATCAATCTCAAAGCTAAAATATGTACTAAATCATTTAATAAAAATAAAGGAAAACTGTTATAAAATGAAAGAGCACACTAAAACTAAAGAACTTTATTATAAGATCGAACCATCTTCTTTTATATTCACATTCTCTAATTATATGACCTGTTTAAAGGAGTCTATTTATATATATTCATATATCCAATCAAATCTAGGTGACACACACTAGTTCCATATTCCTGCATACACGGAGCTTCATAACATAATACACAGCAATGTAGAACTTAACATATCAAACTGTGTCGTAATCTTAACCAAGGAATGCACCCAGGTCTGTGGATGCAACATAACTGACCAATGATTATCTAGAAAGGTTGATGAAATGTGTTGAGTTGTTATGTACATTGGTAGATTGCATAGTTATTGGTTCTATCTTTGAATACACTTTGATTTGGTTGTACAGGATGTCAATTGTATGTACGCGATATTGACATTTAATTTGTGATTCAAATAATAAACTTTTACTATAATGACAATTACCGTTCTATGACACGGAGAACGTCGTAGGGTAGTATTTATTATTAAGTTAAAAAAGGAAGCTAAAAGCCATCATTAGGTCCTGGATTCTAAAAGTATTATTTATATCGTTTCAATTCCATTTAGATTTTAGGCTCAATATGAGATCGAAATGAGATTTAACATTCTGGAACATTTCGTGAGTTTGTAGCCAGTCCTAGCTTTTCACTGAGTAGGTTCGATATAAATATCATTGCCTTCGATTTGATCTGGTAATCATCAAGAAATATGTCCAATAATACAGTAGTAAATAACGATATTTGATCTTGCAATGCGGTTAAAGGAAAGTATCAGTCTCTTATATAGCGACTGCTACATATATTAAAAACATTAGTCTCGTATGTGAGCATGCATATTGAGATTAAAGAAAAGAATACCAGCTTGGTAGTCTGATATGCCTTATCAAACGGTAAATATAGTCTGTCTTTGGAATATAAAAACAGCAAAAATAGAGAAACAACACACGTAGAAAAGGATTTTTAAGGCTTTACATTATTTAGTGCAATTAAAACCCTGTTAAATTGCACATTTCAGCCAATGTAAAGGCAGTATTACAGCGCATGAACTATAAACTAATATACAAAATAGGCAATATATGTTATCAAAGAAACATACATTTTTCTACTACCAGAAAAACCATCTGTCATGTCATATATTTATTAAAAAATTGCAAAAGCGAGACCGTAGAGCGACGCCGTAATTGAGCATAGCAAGATCGAACGACTAATAATAAGTCTCTTAGATTATGGTATAACTTATATCCAAGGTTTAAATAAAAATGCGTTTTTTTTTAACTTTTTTTATATTTAACCACGTACGGTCTGAAAACTCAGATTTTGTAGCGGACATTTTCGGGGCTCATTTTATCCTTACCAACACCCATGATTTTGATCAAAAAACAGAAAAATCAAATTTTGATACCAAAATCAACGTTTAAATATACTACATTGTGAGAGAAAGTTGTAGCCATAGCTAATGCACATTTTATAAAAGCTTAATATTAAATTTTAAGTAATAAAAATTAGCATTTTTGGCCAAAAAACGGTTTTTTGATTAAAGGATTTTCATGTAATATTTTGTAATAAAAATGCTTATTGTTTTTTATTGAGCAAATAGAGCGCTAAATTCTGTATGTGTGTGTACTTTTTGTTTTTATAATTGGTAGTATAATTAACTCTAGATTTGCAAAACCAGAAAAAAAAATTTAAAAAATGTCCAAATTGATGATCTGGACAAAAATAATTTTCGAAATTAATATTCCGCTTATAAGCCTTATAAGTCTTAAAAACAAGAGATTTCATAATACTTGAGAACTTTTTCAAGGATTTACGATGCTGTACCCACTTGATTCAGGCTTATTACTGTAAATATTTGTACATGATAATATTGTGTGGTAGTTTATTTGATGATAATATAGTCTTACTTTATAATTATTGCGCTAGAGGTGATTTACATCGAGCTTTAATCTTACCTCTCCAATATCATAAACATAAACGTGGCCATCACTGGAACCTATTGCCATCTTTTTGCTGTCGTCTGTGTCCCAAGCCAATTTATTATTCAATGCTTTACCAGAACCAACTTAAGTACTTACAAATAATTATTCCTCGGTATTTGCATTCAAATTCCATAAATAAAATTAACTGGTTCCATTTACAGTAGTAACAAACGTATCATCAGCTCGCCTTATGATAAATGTCAATCTAAACTTAGATATATGCCACTGTCATTGTTATACAGTAAACTATTAAAAACTTGATTTTTAATAATACATCAATTAAATAAAAAAACAAAATGATACTAATAGAATATGGTGAGTATTTAAGATCTAAGTAAGTTTGATAATGTATGCTTTTAAATCCTTTTGAAAACCCTGAATCAAATACAACATCTTAGTCATGTAATTTGTACCCATCAAAATGTCGCGATTTTCACCACACAATGAATGCACCTTTTATCAATCTTGACCTCGTTTTACATTGAGTATCAGTTTTTTTACTAGTTGTATTCCCACTGATTTATTATATCCAGTCATATTGAACGATAGTGTATTAAATTACAATTTACTAGTATACTGTTGGTAGTTTTTTCTTATTACATTAAAAACTTGATCTTATTATTATTGTTATTACCATTATTGATTATAATTGTCAAACTGATTGATTCATACAGTATATCTTACAATCTATTGACTACTGATTTATCAGAATATGTTTATGTTAAATAAAAACTAGAAACATTAATCAACAAGTAAAGAGATTTCGTTTATTAAAAGGAAACAAAGAGGGTTTATATACTAATTGAGTTGAAGGAAATGATGATGTGATAAGTATTATAGGTGTTATCTATTATACTAATGTGGCATGATAGTGGAACATTATGCTTTAATGTCATGCTGCAATATCATGCTGTAATATCATGCTGGAACCGTGGTTTTATTGATGTTTAATTGACTTGAATTTTGGTTCCTGAACTATTGTTTTACTTTTGGATTTGACATCCGGTTAAGAATGATACATCAACTACGACATGTATTGAAGTGCAAAGTCTTGATATCGGATATAAGAAACCTTTAGCGTACCAAGTTTAATCCAATAATTACCAAAAACACTTGGACCTCAATCATGACACCATATTATTTTATCCCAGCGGTTAATCAATCAAGTAGCTATCAAATCAACATTCAAGCACATTTAGCGCAGTATTGAAACAAGACAACTACTCACAAGCTCTGCAAGAACGGTTAAATTATGATTGATCCATTTCAATTCGTAGATTACTATCAAACATATCTAATGGTTTACTAATGACTTAAATTACATCTTAGGGTCTCAATGTCAAACCAATATAAAAGGCCATACTTTTATATCTAAATAAACGATATCTTGTTTTTATTACACAGTTGATGAGCTGATTCATTACTGACTATTTTTTAATTGTATTCTTTTTTGAGTATTATTTATCAAACCTGAAAATATACGATAATGTGCACCTTGTTATCTTTTTAGCCATATTCAGTGGGCACAACAGTTCAAGCTATAATGTGCAGCCCACCTGCTGAGCACCACAGCGAAATAATCTTGTGCAGCAGAGGTCGGCCGTAATGACTAATTATTCTGATTAACATTAATAGGCTTCAAAAGCATAGTTAAGTGCTATCATTGCTACTAAATTGCATGATTTAATATGTAGAAAACTCTTGAAGCATTTACTCTTTTCTTTTTTTCTTTTTTTTTTTTTTTTTTTTTGGTAATGCTACAAATCACTATCGTTAAATATGACTGAATATTAATGAATCAGAGAAAATACAACTGGTAAAAAACTGATACCCAATGTACATTGAGGTCAAGATTGATAAAAGACGGTGCATTTATTGTGCAGTAGTGAAAATCACAGCGTTTTGATGGATAGAAATTACAGGACCAAGACGTTGTATTTGCCTCAGGATTTTCAAAAGGATTTAAAAGCATACTTTATCAAACTTACTTAGATGTTAAATACTCACCATATGGTATTAGTATTACCTTGTTTTTTATTTACTGGTCGCTGTATTATTAAAAATCAAGCTTTTCATAGCTTATAACAATGACAATAATAGAATGTTTCTGATGATTTTAGATTGGCATTTATCATAAGGCGTGCTGATGATACGTTTGATACTGTTGTAGATGAAATACTAGTTCCAAGTCTAAAAAAAACTGTACTGTATATACCTCATTAACGATGCGTATCGGAAAATTTGGTACATTACATTTAAAAGCTTGGTGAAAGCTTTTTTTGACATTTTCAATAGTCAGAAATGCCAAATTTGCCAAATGATTGGTCATTTGCAAAGCTGCAGTAAACAGTATTATGTCTTTTTCCAGCTGTATTTTGTACTGCCTCAACTTTATTCGAATTTACAGCTTTATTTATGCTTTTTTTCTTAATTGTAAGCGTATTTTTGATGGAGTAACAATACATGATGCAGAAATCTTTAAAAACCAGCCAAATGACTAATCATTTTTATTAATTAAAAATGGAAATACGAAGTCTATTGTAGGTCTTTATTTTTAAATATACAGAATGCCCAACATTTGTTTGTTTATTTCCATTATTTTATTGGATTATAGCTACAATTTTGATCAAGTAATCATACATTATCTCGAAATCCATAAAAATCGACTAAATGACGAATAGTTTTTATTAATTCAAAACGAAGCATTAAAGCGTTTCCATCTCTGATTTTTTGGTACTGAAATGTGCGCAAAATGCGCCGTTTTCATTTCCACCTTTTTTCTTAATTGTAGCTGCATTTTCCATGGAGTAATGACAGATATACCATCGAAAAACATCCTCACAAAATGGTTCAAATGACGGGAGCCACTAATATTGCTTGTAATTTGAAAGAGCGTCAATTTTGCTGGGCTATAAACCGACCAATCATATCATTCTATCAAAATCTCGAGAAAAAAATTTAATGTTTTGTTTCAAAATCGACTCTCTCGGACTTTAAATGAAATCGCGCGCTTTAAGCCGTAGTCTATTTTTAAGCTGTAAATGTGCAAAATACTGGAAATTAGGGAGTGTTTCCAATATTTGACAAAAAACTGTATAATTACCGTCACCTGACCATTAAATAATTTTTGTAGCTCATCTAATACTGCATTAATTTACGGTTTTAAATAAAACATTTTGCTCTCAAATTGTTTCATAAATACAGATTTTTTGTGCACCACAGCTTTGCATTTAAGTCAACTATCTTTCATCAAATCTTAATTTGTCTATAACTCGATGAAAAATTTATATTTTTTGAAGATTTAAAAATTGTCCAGTAGATAATGTTGCATACAGTGTACTTAGCTATTTTTTGCGTGTAATTAGTAGATAAATTCATTCAAGAAACAAAAGTTTTTCATTTTCTAATATTTATTTTTTGCTTACAGTTACTTAAATCAATATTTGAAACCTAAACGTTTTTAAAAAATAAATTTAAAACACATTGCACTATACACGACAGCATTGATCATGTATAAGCACGACGTGTAATTATTAATTTCGGTGTCCTCATTTCCATATATGCCGATTTTCACTGATTTAGGGCTCTATCTCTAATTTCAAAATGTTTGTTTAGCAACAAATCCCATTTGGGAAAAGGGTGCTCTTGATTCCTACAATTTATCTAGCAAATCCATTGGGGTACTAAAATTATTTAGTGCTAAATAGTGTTATAGATGTAGTATATTTTGAAACTTACAGCTCATTTGGGTCAATATTTATTTATTATTATAAGCATTTTTCCAGTTTCTTCAAGTTATTTAAGCAGAGAAAGACAGGCTTCTTGTCGAAAATTGCGGTATACTTCTTCAATAACAGCTGCTAACTAATGAAATCAAGATATGTTATTTTTATATCCACTACTACGTATTAAGTACAAGTTCAAAATTCAAATCTCAACCAATTGTTTGATTTTATAAACATGCTCAGAATATCTGAAACAGCACATAAAAATAGTTTATTAAGCAAATACGAGTTTTAATTTCTCCATTTCCACAGCAACTCGGGGAGGCTGAGCCTTTTGCAATTATGTGGATTCGCACAAAACTGGTGTATCATTCTTAAACCGGATTATGTCAAATCCAAAAAAGTAAACAATAACATATTCGGAACCGGAAGTAACTTAATTGAATATTAACTACACCATACTCCTAAAAGCATGGTATAGAAGCATCGTACAAAAGCATAATACGCCAGTGCGATATTCCAATATGATATACCAACATGACACATTACTATTAAATAACATCTACTAAACTACCTTATCACATCATTAATTCCCCAAATCAAATATTATATAAACCCTATTAATTTCATTTCAATAAACGATATCTTTTTACTTGATTAAATTTCTAGTTTTTATTTAACCTAAGCATATTTTGATAAATCAAAGACGTAGTAGTAGTACTTACCATTAAAACGAGAGCTTATTGAGATCCATATTTAGCTGGAACTGGTGAGCTTACTGACTTTAGTGGGTGTGAGCAGCAGGTAATTAACGTTTTGTTCTAATTGTTATATCAGAATCTATATATGGCATTACCGATGTCTATTTTCATAGTCTCAGTCCTGGGTGTACCCATATCATCATTGTATTACCCGAGATTGCCGTCTATTACATATATCCTCACATTGTATATTGAATAAACTCCACCTTTTACTCTTGTTCAATTCTTATTGTTATTGATAAAACACTAATTTACCAAATACACAATGATTTATACAAGCTGATATTGGATATGACTTGGAACATCCACTACCAATACCTATACTCATGTAGAGTGGCAGCTTACCTGGATTATTATTTATAAAGAAGATCGCATTTTTGATTGTTTTCATTAAAATTGCGCAGTAAAGTATAGGTGCACTTTGACCATTAATTTTCTCAACATGTAGTAGGTTGTGAAAGCTGCGCTTTGAGAACACTATTACATTCAAGGTGTGTAACTACCGTCATGTAAAATTGGAAGTTAATAGGATCGAAATCCATTGAAATGAGGCTTTTGTTGTTAGTTTTTACAGCTGTAGGAAAGTAGGTTTCAGATGGATTTTAAATGGTTTTCAAATGTTTTCGCTTAATATTGAGTCGAATCACATAAAATGTTCAACGAAGATGTACTTTCACTTCATAGGCCATTCATATCTCTTGAAAAATAGAAATACAATATTAATCCCAGAATATTAGCGCACTGGTCAAATATTGACCGAAATTGACCACCAAGATTTATCTAAAATTGATTGTAGAAAATTGAGCGCTTAAATTAGAGTATTAATTCTTTATACAGTACTCGCAAGATGGATACAACCCTAAGCTACTCTGTATTTTTTGTTTCAGTAAATAATATTGATTTTTCGTCGAGATATTCAAAATAATAGTTCATATTACAGCTTGACCCTATAGTAACTGGGTTTCAAAATTGATTTTACAAATCGACCAGAAAATGATCAAAAAAACAAAATTGCTTTATGGCTCATGAACCGCAAAATAAGTTGAAATAGCTTACTAAATGGTTTTTGTACAGTTGTAAATGCTGCATCCAGCTAAATAAAATTCAAACAAATGTTTCACATTAGATTTTGCACAAAATGCGATCGAAATTTTGGAGATGTTTTGGAGATACACATCACTTTTTATAAATATACTTCATAAATAAAAATTTGAAATAATGTAAAATAAAATTATCTATCGATCGAGCTATTGCTGAACCTTCTAGCTGCATTTGTTGTAGAGAAAACAAAAATTTTGTCAATTTTTTTTTCAAATTCAGAATTTAGGATGAGGGTATACAAGGGGAAAAAGGAAGCTAGAATCGAAGGCATCTCTTTGTACACATTTTTGAGGATATCTCCACGAAAAATCAATATTTTGAAAAAAACTAAATTGGATCTAAGAGAGCTCAACGAGCTTAATGACATGAATGTAAAAAAATAGTTGCTCAATTTAACTGATATTTTGAGATCTACTACAAAAATGTCCAAAAAAAAGAAAAAAAAAAAAGTGCTCAGAATATTTTTAAATCAAAATATGTTATAGAGTGCTTTAAAACAAGTAAGTTTTATTATTAAAAAGTGCTAGTATAGCTTAATTTTTTGTGGAGATATGAAGGCTCAAAGATTTTAGTTCTTAGCAGTGAAATACGCATAAAAATCTGAAACATTAGCATTTAAAACGTTATACCAACTGCAAAAAATAGGATATTTCCGGATACTCGTTTTTGGATCAAAGTTGACCATCTCAGGTACCGTATATTGGTATATAATTTTATTTGATTGTTATTTAATGAAAAAAAAAAAAAAAAAAGGAGAAAAAGTGGTGCCAATAGCCGAACAAATACTGAATGGATATTGCAGCTAGTTTTAATAATAAATTAATTTTATCATCTTGTACCGTACTGTATATAATTTGCAATGTCATTTTCTGCGTTAAAATTATGCTAATGTGCTCAAGGGGCTAAGCCTTGAATATGGGCTCAAAAGTACATTTTATGTATAATATCCCCTACAGCACTAAAGAATAAACTCAACATTTCGAATCAAACAATACATACAAATGTCTCTCTGTATTTTACCATCATCACAATGCATTTGCAATGCGTTTATGTAGCAAGATATGTGACTCGTCGGAAGAAGGAGGGGGAGGGGGAGGGCTTTAGATGGAGTTGGTTTATAAAAAAGTTCTTTAATCACGTCTTAATTATTTGAAAAAAAAAATGCAAGCTCCTGATTTTGAGGTATGTAAAGCAAGATAATCACTCTTTTAAAAATTAACGCAATAACTTGAATAGGTTGCTTCTCCTCCTACTGATGGCATTTCTGCTCTTTCTTTTTCAACTCAGGCAGATATTTTAGCTGTTTCATCATGGGACAACGCTGTAAGTTTTTATATTATATGCATTGGAATTTATATATTTATTTTAAATCTAAATAGGTAAGATTATATGAAGTTCAACCTAATGGTACAACTATACCCAAAGCTTCATATAATCACGAAGCACCCGCTTTGTGTGTTGATTGGTCCAAGGTAGAAAGAAAGAGGAAAGAAAGAGATTAAATGACACTTATACTTTATAAAAACATAGGATGGTAGTTCTGTTGTATCTGGTGGTGCTGATAAAGCTGTACGAATGTACGATTTAGCTACTGGACAAACAACACAAGTAGCAGCTCACGATGAACCTGTCCGATGTGTCAAATTTCTCGACCAACAACCCAACATTTTAGCTACTGGCAGTTGGGATAAAACCATCAGATATTGGGATTTAAGATCTCCACAACCTGTAGGTACAGCACAATTAGGTGAAAGATGTTATTCAATGGATACAAAAGGAGATCTTTTAGTTGCAGCTACTGCTGATAGAAAAATTCATATTTTCAATTTGAGTAATCCAACCACAATTTACAAACAATGTATTTCCCCACTCAAATGGCAAACTAGAGCAGTATCATGTTTTATCGACGGAAAGGGTTATGCTATTGGATCTATTGAAGGTCGTGTTGGTATTCAATATATTGATGAAAAGGATGCAGCTAAATGCTTTTCCTTTAAATGTCATCGAGATGAAACAAAGAATGTTTATTCTGTTAATGACATTTCATTCCACCCTACCTATGGTACTTTTTCAACATCTGGCGCGGATGGCACAATTAGTTTTTGGGATAAGGATTCAAAACAAAGATTAAAGACTTTGCCAAAATCAACTGGTACAATTGCTTGTACAGCATTCAATCGTACTGGTAATATTTTCGCTTATGCCGTCAGTTACGATTGGACAAAGGTAATATATATTAATCTTGAAAGGGAGGTTTTTTCTTACATATACTCTTTTTTTTTAGGGTTATCAACTTCATTCTACAGAAGGTCAAGTTAATAAGCTATTTTTACACGCTGTAAATGACGAAGAAGTTAAACCTCGAGCACCTGTTAAAAGATAAAAATCGATATACATTATTTAAAATATTCTGTAAATACTATAATACTATACTGCAAAAAAATGTTGAATCATAAGGTTCAGTGCATAAGTCAATATATCAATGTAATCCATCCCCTTACAAAATTGAATAAACATTATTTCTACATGTCTCCTCCTCTCTTTTTCCGTAGAAAGAGGGGGGGAACAAAAGGTTGTATATTCTATTTTATACATGTATTCTTTAAAATAATCAGGAGATATATACACATCTTACATTTCTTTCTTTCTCTCTCTCTTTCTCTTTTCTTTATTTCCTCTTAAGATGCGTCCAACTTCACTTTATTCAATTCAAGCAGATCCATATCGTAATAGACGATCCTCTACAAAAGGTGAATAGGTATTACCCTTAAAAATATGTTACTTTATACATCTAAACAATTAAAGTTTAGAGAATTCACCTACAACACCAAAATCAACTACACAACTTATTTTTCAACCAGAACCAGGCAGACAAAATTCTTATTTACCATACTCTAATCATGCACCAGATTTTGTTCAATCCAGAGCGGAGTTATACGTAGAAGAAGATGATACAGCAACTATTGCATCGTCCATTCATCCAGTTGACATGATCAACGGAGAACATGTTAATAACACCCCTCATTTACATCACAGTCAATCTACTTCAGCACACATTTCATTAGCAGATAAATTTAGATACAAGAAAAAGAACGATACGCATAGAATTTGGATTTTTGGGTTTGGATTTTTTGGTATATTAGGTGTATTAGGGATCATCATCTATTTCTGTTGGCCTCGATTACCACAGCTAGCATTCAAGAGTGAAAAAGTAGAACGTATCGGTGAACCTGCAGATTGGGGACCCAACCAACAGCCTTGGTTAAGAGCGGCTTGGAAGTTGAATGTAACATTAGATAATCAAGCAAATTTTGTGCCAACGCGAGTTAAAAACATTGAATTGGTTTTAATGGATCGAGATACACATCAACCATTTGCATGGTCCCGTACAGGTCCAATGAATTTAGCTCCACATAAAGAATCATTAGCAACCCTTGTATTTCGTGTAGATTACGAATCTCAAAGCGTAAATGATACTACATTTAAAAATTTATATAATGCTTGTGGACCTCAAATGCCAACAGAACCACCAGCATTGAACGTGACGATGCAGGCAGGTATACATGGATAAATATGACTCATTCTGATATATATATATATATATATATATTGCATTGTACTAATGTTATATTTATGAATTAGGCTATTATTCATATCACTGGAATTATTTGGTCTTCAATTGTTACAGTTCATCCCCCCGAATCGGGTGGTTTATACTGTCCGTTCAATTAATAAAAAATAATTATCTTGTAAATCTTTTAAAAATTACCAAAATTCGATTTTAATAAGGAAAATAACCAAAAAAAAAACATCATATAGTAGAATGGATTTTTGGAATTATTCTGTATTTAATATAGCATAGTAAAAAAATGCTTATTTGAGGTCTTAAATATCCTTTAAAAGTAAATACTATGATTTGTTTTTTTTTTTTATTGCACGGAACACACATTAGGCGGAACAAATTTCTATTTTTTCATTAATGCACATTGTATCACGTAGTACAATCCATTTGAAATCCTTATGATGATGAATATTTACATGGTGTTTTCCCGAGCGAACAAACTAGGGTTATATTTTATGTGAGATAAAAAATGACAAGATCCTCTGATCCGGATTAGTTCTGATTTGGCAATGGCGATAAATGGGTAAACTATAAGGATATCCCGCAACGCTGGTAACAATGATCATCAGAAATCACAAATACAAACAAGTTTAAATTATTACCCATTTTATATTTAAAACAATTTATACATGACAAATCCAAATAGTATTTATAATCCAAAAAATTGATATTTATATATATTTTGCCTTATTCAATGAAACACTTCTCCTTTACTATTTTCCTCTTTTCTTTTTTCATCAATTAAATTCATAAAATGATTGCCTCTTCATATAGTTCCATCAGATCTGACTTTCATGTGCGTCCTTCCGTCATGTCAAAAAGGTAATGGAACAAAATCACAACCAATAAAATTGAGTAAACCTCATCTCTTTTCAAAGAAAGAAAGAAAAAAAAAATAGTAATGCATATCTTCTTCTTTTCTTTTTGTTTTTTATTATCTCTTTTTTATATATATATATATATATATAAATCTCACACAATATTATAAACTAGAATGAACATGTTATCAAACCCTATACAGCTTGTACAAACATCAGACTTTCACATCAATATAGAAAATGAACACATCATCTTACATGGCAATATGGATGAATCTGCAGGTGTCATATTGAGAGGCTCCGTTGTTCTCAACTGTCATGAAACTACTAAAGTAAGATCTATTACATTAAAATTTGTTGGTAAAGCTAAAGTCAACTGGACTGAAGGTAAATACTCGAAATAAGCCGGGAAATGTTGAATATATACATATTGATAAATTGCTCTTTTTCAATAGGTCTAGGGTCCCATCAACGTCATTATAAAGAAGAAAAAACCATCATTAAACATGAATGGAGTTTCTTGCCTTCTAATCGAAAAACTTATCACTTGCCCGAAGGTCATTATAAATGGTAAAAAAAAACTTTTTTTCTCTCTTACTTGAAAATGGAAAACACGGGAGATACTAAATATTTTTTTTTTGTATTACAGGGATTTTGAATTACCTTTACCTGGCGATCTTCCCGAGAGTGTTGAACATGATTTGGGCGAAGTTTATTATAGATTAAAAGCAGTAGTAGAGCGACCCACGTTTTCCATGAATTACAATGACAGAAAAATGTTACGAGTATCTCGTGTATTACTGCCATCATCATTAGAATTGACACAATCTTTGGTCATCTCAAATATTTGGATTGATAAATTAAGCTATGATATTAGTGTACCCAGCAAAGTATTTAGTATGGGTAGTTTAATACCAATCACATTTGCTCTAACACCTATAGCGCACGATTTACGAGTTAGGTCGGTGTCATGTGTATTAAAGGAATATACAACATTATCAGCAGAAGATCATTCAAAAATGGAAGGAAGAGTGATAAAGCATTTACGAGATGAAAATTTTGCTTCTGGTCCTGATCCATGGACTAAAACCGAATTACTGCCTGTACCAGATTATACATCTCATTTAATCCAAACTGATTCATTGTGTGATCTTATCAAGATTAAACATAAATTGAAATTTACTGTATCACTTACAAATGCAGATGGACACATATCTGGTATGTACCTGTATAAAATCAGATGATTTAATTTAGAAAAAAATACTAAATGATTTCCTCAACCAGAGCTAAGAGCAGCTATTCCAGTAGTAATTGCAGAAATATCGCCTGAAGAAGATGAAAATGCTTTACCTGCATATGAAGATGCTTGGAAATCAGCACCTTATGATCCTCAACAAGTAGCAGCATTAATAGCTAGAGGTGATTTACCACCATCTATCGCAATTTCTTCACCAAATGAAGCTGCTATTGGTGCTAATACAACACTATCTTCTTCTGATACAGATGATGAAGATCATCATACTAGACCTTCTACACCAATTACGTCTTGTCCAGAAGGTTCTGGTGCACTAGCAGACGGAGGTTTAACACTTCCATGGCAAGGCATTGATCTCTCTAGGGTGCCATCTTATACAACTGCAATTCGATCAAATAGATTATATAGTTTTTCAGGTTCACTACCTGGATATGACTCATTAGTAGCTGTACCAGGTCGAAGTGGATAAATATTTTTGCAATAAAGTAATAGATATGTGGCTTGATTTTGCAACAAACAATTGCATGTTTTATTGTCTGTAATTTATAAATTTTTTTGTCTCAGTTTCAGTTTTAGGTTTTTTTTTTCCTCTTTCTATTTATTAGTGGGGGATAGTGAGAGGGGGTGTGTATGTTGAATTAGTTTTCTTTCTTCAAGTGTATATAACAACATTATGCCTTTGTAAATTAGATTAAATTATTTATTTAGATACATACGCGCACTATTATTATTATTATCATTATCATTATTCACATCAAATGCCTTTATTGGCCGTAAGAAAGTATCGCTCTTATGTCTCGAAAAAGTATTTCTATACTTTTGGAGTCAAAAGTGCATCACATCCATTCTACATTTTATTTGTTTCTTTGATTTCAATATGTCTCATCTCATATCCCATATTACTACCTTCCTCTTCTTCATCTTTTGCACTTAATAATAATACAAACATAGACGCTCATTTATGGCAGCACTCTCCGCATTTACAATCTGCTGTTACCATGACAAATCCATCATTTATTGCCAGACAAATTCGTATTTCTACGGCTACTACCGATAATTCTATATCTAAAGAATTACTCAGTACATCATTATCTATTTATCAAGCACTCACTGTATCAAATAAACTGCGAGATATTTGTGCTACAACTCAACATCGACAATGTATTATTCATTCACCTTTGCCCATATGGAATTATGATCAAAATGCAGTTGAAAAAGATGTTGATATCGTCAATACAATAAATCAACATTTACATGATCTGTCAAAATCTACTGGTCTATCGCTACACCCTTATGCTACCATGGGTCATGTATCCCTTGATGAAAAAGGGGATTTTAAATCAGCCAACTCCATCATCATGACATTCATTCTCAAGAATACGACAAGCTCACAGATAATTTGGAATGAAATACTACAGAATACCATACATCAATTTCCTACAGTTCATACAGACTCTTTAAATGTGGAACCATGTTTATTGCAATTCAAGGTAATTACCGAGAAAGAAGCAGGGTACTGCATGTACATGCGTGTAACCAACACTGCATTATATTTTTTTTTCTTATAGTTAAAGTTGATGCCTACAAACTACTCGCCCATAAAACTAGCTACCACACTAGTATTTAGCATGGGTTTATTCATTATTGTAAGAATTCAATTTTCGAAATCAACAATATTGAAATCAGCATCTGGATTAGGCATTGCTGCGCTCTTTTTATCGTTAGCATGTTACACTACGACAATGGGTATCTTTCATCATTTTTTTCGCACGACAATTCATGTAGTACCATGGTTTTTGCAGTTACTTGCGTGTTCCACTGCGACATTAGAGCATGCTTTATTTTTGACAGGCGTTGTAGTTTCAAAAGACAAAGGCATTGGTATAAAAGAAAGGATTGGAAAAGGATTACAACAAATAGGTGTCACTATGACAACCACTTTATTTGGTGAATTGGTAGTTTTAGTTACTGGAAGCACATTAAAGGCACCAAATGTCAAGGCTTTTTGTACTTTTACCTCTTTGGCTTTGATTGTTGCATATATACTTAATTTGACATTATTTATTGCTGTATTGTCAATCGATATTAAGCGTGCAGAGGTAATAACCTATCAATTCATTTGTGGAAATGGTATTAATTTAAGAAAATACGTGTAGTTGGCTGATCTTGGTGATGAAGAATTCAAAAAAAGGGATGGCATTCATGCTACATCTCCTGCAAGTTTCTATGGCAACCGAAAATTCAAAACTAAAAGAGCTTTTAACGCATTTTTTGTAAGTGGAGGAAATGTGTTTTATATACTGATATCTAATTACGGAAAACAATAGCTTTGTATCGTGATGCTATTACTCAATTTCATTTCTCCCGGATCAAATTCATCACAAGAATCTCCTTTGCTATCAAAATCTGAATTATCAAATCAAAAGCAATGGTCAAAGATCTCAAACCAGTTTTGGGGAACATTGAATCCAAATTATATGAGCCAAAATATCGAAGTTCACGCACCCTACATTATTACTATCATCCCCAACAACAACAATGATTCCATTGTACATAGTAAACATCAGAAAATAGTAGATCAACTTCAAGCATACTACAGCGACAGTTTCACTGCATTGCGTCAATTGATGAAACAACGTAGTAAACAACGTTCAATCTTTGATGTTTTCTATCCCTATCTATTACTTGCCTATAGTGTCAATATACCAAGCATTATACTCCTATGTATGTTGATAGGCATCACGATGTGGATGACACCCTTTATTCGAGAAAAGTTCATGCTTCCATTTCTTCGAAAAGCATTTGTCCGTATTGTTACATGTATTTTACGTATATTATCTTCCATCACGCCAATCAAGACGGATGTTTTAATCAAAAAAGTTGAAAATGAATACAACGAGGATGGCATGCATTTAGGCGCAATTTCTCTGCAATCTCGATTCAATATTCTACAAAATCAAGACAATGTACGCAATGTTGCCATCAAAACATTGACAGGTATGCATGTTGCTGATATCCGAGCTATGCATGTCAGTGGCAATTTGATTGCTTCTGTTGGACAGCAAGACGGGAAAATTGTTCTTTGGGATAAATCAAAGGGGGAATGGATAGCTCGCTTGGATAAATTAAAGAGATTAGGAGGTGGATTAAATGGTTGGGTAGCCGCAGAAAAGAACAGAAAGCATCATAATCCTCATCGCATTCTATTATCGAGACAAAAACCCAGCAAAAAACACGATATTAAGCAATTATCTCACGCTCGATGCATACAAATTGACTTGGATGAAAAGTATATTGTTGCTGGATTCGAGTATGGTTTGATTTGTTTATGGAATGCAGATACAGCGCATTTAATTCGCGAATTAACAATCAATCAAGATCAATTATATTGCCCTGTTGTTGAAGATCGTGTTATTCGAGTTTTCTTTATTGAAATAGATGATAAAATAATAGTCAATACAAAGCCTCAAAACGATTTCATGCCATTGCAACAAGATAAACACATTTTGTCAGTTCATAAGAATGGTAAATTACGAGAATGGGATATTAAAACAGGCGATATGACTCAGTGCATTGATTCTGGTCATACTCGAGAAATCACACAAGTTTACTTGATACCAAATAACCAAAAAATCGATACCAATACATTTTATATTATTACTGCATCCAAAGATGGAACTACCAAATGTTGGTCAAGAACACCTACTCAATGGACCCATTTGTATACTTTAAATTACCAAAACATGATAACATCTATTGCAGCTCATCAATTACACAATGGTATGGGTATACTTGTGACAGGATCAAATGATGGTGCAGTTCAAGTATGGAACCTGGATTCAGGTGCTGCAATCTGCACGCTTTCCAAAGGAGGTATAATTAACAAGAAATTGAATAATGCAGCTTCAGCAGAAGTAGGTGGTCCCTTATTGCAGTTCAGTACAGTAGCTCGATCTGCAACATCTGATGATAGAAACTCACCTGCAAATTCCTCCCATCAACAACAGCATTTGGTCAAATCTGATCATAGCGATGCTGTAAGTCAAGTGGTAATAACTCGCATCAGTAATCCCGAATTTGAAAATGATACATGTACTGGTTGTAATACAGTAATCAATAGTGGATTTCTTGTAGCATCCTGTGCTTTGGATGAATCTGTTCATGCTTGGCGTTTAAATCGTACAGCTCTAAATAAAAAAGACGTTGGATGTACTCGATGTGCAAAAGATTATCATCGTCGTCAACAGCCGCTTTACAATGTAAGAACAAGGCCTACATCAGGACCAGTCAGTGCTCTTAGGTCAAAACAAAGAAAAATGCATACAAATGGTGCTAGTCGATTCAATACTTCTGGTGAAGAATCTGAAGGAGGCCCTGTCTATCAACAACAACAACAACAACAACAACAACAACAACAAGAATTGGAGTTAAGCGCCTTATTTTTGGGTAAATTAAGCCAAGAAGCTAGTCGTGGTTTAGTATTTTGTGATAATATGGTATTAGCTGGCTGTCGTCGTCGTCGTACAATAGATTATAATGATGATAACGGTGATTGGGAAGCTTGGTTTTCATCTTTACAATACTACGAACCACCTCCAATAGAAGAAGATGCTTCTTTGATACCAGTTATTATTTTTGATTTGGAAAAAGATGCCGACAAAGATTTAAATCAATCAGAAGAATCATCAAAACACCAAGAAAAAGATGCCATGTTGAATATAAGAGATCAAGTCTTGTTGAAAATATTTGGTAACAAGAAGGTTCGTAATACCGCCTGTAGACCGAATGTAGTATCTCGTAAAAACGTCAAATCAGAGCCTATTTCAGCCGCAAAAACGGTACAATATTCAGATAGTGATAGCCTAAACGATGATGATACTATTACAGAAGACGATAATCTACAAGAAGAAGATTATGATGAAGCATTCAATGCTTTACCATTCTCGACTATCCGTTGTATAGTACCGATTAATGGTAATGGTTTTAGTTGTGATTATGGCAATTTTATTAAAATTGTAACATTTGGTAAAAATAATGATGATGATGAGGTAAATTCAAGTACATAATAAAACAGAGTATATAGCGAATACAAATATTTATAAATGGTATATATATAAGAGAGATTTTGTCTGCATATGTGTGTGTGTGTGTGTGTGTGTGTGTCTATAAAGATCTATGGGTGTTGTTGTTGTTCTTGTTGTTGTTCGGGAGGACAACAAGTATTCTCTAAACAAGAATCTTCGATGCATCGTAATAAACATGTCGATGAGCTATGCAAATTCTATTAGGTGATGTAAAGTTTAAAATTAGTATGCAAGTTGCAGATTATTATTTATCTGTATGTAGTATACCTCAGTTGAACTAGTATTGTTATTATTGTTCGTATTTTGATATACAGAACTTTTTACAGATGAAACATGTTCAATTCCATGAACATGTAACTTTTCTATTCCTTCTGCATCTTTATTTAGGTCTTCATCTAGATATTTCTCATCTATTTGATCTTCTATAAATTCTGGTTGAATTGTAGCTGAATGAATGCCATAACCATGCAATATTCTACGTATTTCAGATGCTAATATCATATACCCTTGTCGAGATTTTAATAATACATGGAGTGATGCAATTAATTTTGTGTCGTTTAGTTGCCAAACATGTAGTTCGTGAACTGAAATGACGCCTTCCAACTTGAAAAAAAGAAAAGAAAAGAAAGGTTAGGGTTAGGATTTGAATCAATTATATAGATTTTACCTTTAATAAAGTATCATTTACATCACCAATGGGTACACTATTTGGTACACCCTGTATTAAAATAAACGATGTTTGTCTCACTAAATGTAATCATTAGATGTCTATTGCATATTTGTTATGCACAATAAATTCGTACCTAATGGAATAGCCGACATGAAAATGATAATAGTGATTAATGTACTATTATTTATAGTTGGTTAGTCTTTTTTTTTTTTTTTTTTTTTTTTTTTTTTTTTTTTTTTTTTTTTTTGAATCGTAATAGTATATTGATCTTACCTAACAAGAGGATCACAATAAAACCGCCATTCAAAGGGGGTCAACCAGATGAATAAAGCTGATGCAATTACACCAACATTGCCTAAAGCGTCACCTAAAACATGCAAAAATATCTATACTACCCTTTTAGTAACAAAATTCAGGCACATTTTTTGATTTTTACATACACCTCTCATATTTAAATGGCCACCTCCAGCAGCAGCTTCATGATTGTGATTATGCTTGTGAACTGCTTCAACATCTTTATCGTGGCTATGCTCATGGTCATGGTCATGACCATGGCTGTGGCTGTGGCTGTGTCCACCATGTCCATGTCCGTGTCCATGTTCTAACAAAAGCGAAATTGGGCTTGGTTTAATTTAAATGATTACTGACGATACTATCTTTGAAATACTAACCATGAAATAAGAACAAACCAACAAGATTTGCTACCAAACCGGCACCACCTGTAATCAAAACCATGATGGGATGAGTGACAGGTTCGGGAGATACGAACCGTTCTATTGAATCAATCAAAATTGTAAAACATAATGCAAGCAAAAATACGCCGTTAATAAGCGCTCCAAGAATCTCGGCTCTTTGCCATCCATACGAATATTTAGGGTCATAGTGTGTTTTTTTGGCAACCTTAACAAAATAAATGTGAGGTCAATTTAAAATGTGTTAAAACTTAATAGTTCATTTCTGTATTTTACTTTAATTGCCCATAAAGCTACACACATACTGATCAAATCATTCAACATGTGAAAAGAATCCGCAATCTACATTTAATGATTAATATATGCATTGATCCAATCATGTTATTATACATAAATCCTACCAATGCTAATGAACTAACATAGTAACCAACGACGATCTCTACAAAAAAGAAACCACCAGTGATTACGAGCATACAGTATATTTTAACTTCTCTAGAAATCTTCATATCGGATACAACTAAACAAGTAATAAGCAGAAAAAGAAAAGAAGAAAGGAAAGAAAATTAAACAGTAAAAAAAAAGTTTATTATGTGATTTCAATTTGTAAGGGGATAAAAGGGGTGCATTATTGCTTTCTGGTCTATGTATAAACACTCATCTTGTTTTTATAAATAAGAATAATAACTTTTCATAAAAATCCCATGATGTACATGTATTTAATAATCATGGTCTGGTTGGGCTAGACGTACAAAATGTCTTGCTGACCGATTACAATGTTCTCCAGACAATTTTTATATCCCCAGAATAAAAATCTTATATACAAAATGAATGTGTGATACCTGCTTATGCTGATCGGATGACACCAATATACCAGAATTAGATGTACAGCTGAGGCAAATCACACGAGTCCTGCATAGAAGTACAATCAAATGCCATTGTGATTTGTTTTTAATCTTTTAGTGTTGACAAATATTTACAATTGTTTTAATTTGATGTACACATTCGCGATTTATACACAAAAGTATTCATCATAACAGCAACTACTCTATTACTTACAATACCCCGTCCATTTTTTATTGTCTGCAGGCGATTTATTATTTTGGGATGAATCTTTGCAGCGTATTACAAACTGGCAAATATGGCTCTAGGTGTCAGATGTGTGCTGATTTGAAAAATACTTTTACAGATTTTTTCTTCACTTGGCGACAGCGAGAATTCCCCCAAAAAAAGAGTATTAACCACTAAATCAACTTGAATCATCTCAAATTACTTTTAATAGTTGATCTACATCACTATAAGCTCAACGATGTACATTGTATATGCAACCGCCAATCAAACACTTGATTTATTTTAAATACGACAATACTGAGAGTATGATAAATAAATTAGTACCTTCCCGAAGCATAGCCGACAATATATAATTAATCATTTTACCCAAGTAAAGGCTATTTAGTTTTAACGCGAATTAGTAAGAAATCAATTACTGCTATTATGTATATCAAGTTACTTCTGGTCCCCTTGTGATAAAAACTGAAACACTGCAAACGTTTCAAATAAACCGTTTTTGTTCATAATTGCAATAGTTACCATGTATTTTCAGAACCAAATAAATGAATAAAGGAGGACGCGCTCAATTGGGGACGTAGCACAAAAATTATGCAATACTTATCAATACAAATATATTATAAAAATTCATTTCACAAAATTAAATCTTATTTCATTATTTTACTTTATCGAACTTATTTAGATGTTAAATACTCACCATATGCTATTAGTATCATCTTGTTTTTTATTTAATTGCTGTATTATTAAAAATCAAGCTTTTTCATAGCTTATAACAATGACAATAATGGGATGTTTCTGATTTTAGTTTGACATTTATCATAAGGCGAGCTGATGATACGTTTGATAATACTGTAGATGGAACAAGTCAATTTGATCTATGGAATTTGAATGCAAATACTGAGGAACCATTTGTAAGTACTTAAGTTGGCTCTGGTAAAGCATTGAATAAATTGATTTGGGACAAAGAGGACAAAAGGTGGCAATAGGTTCTAGTGATGACCATGTTTATGTTTATGTTTATGATACTAGAGAGGTAAGACTAAACCTCAATGTAAATCACTTCTAGCACAATGATTATCACGTAAGACTATCTTGTTATCAAATGAACTATCGCACAATATTAACATGTATAAAGGTTTATAATAATAAGCTAGAATCAACTGGATACAGCATCGTAAATTTTGAAAAAGTTCTCAAGTATTCTAAAATCTCTTATTTTTAAGACTTACAAGGCTTATAAGCGGAATATTAATTTGGAAAATTATTTTTGTCCAGATCATCAATTTTGACATTTTTTAATTTTTTTTTTCTGATTTTGCAAATCTAGAGTTAATTATACTACCAATTATAAAAACAAAAAATATACACATATGCAAAATTTAACGCTCTATCTGCTCCATAAAAAATAACAAACATTTTTATTGCAAAATATTACATAAAAATCCTTTAACCAAAAATCCGTTTTTGGGACAAAAGTACAAATTTTTATTACTTAACATTTAATATTAAGCTTTTATAAAATGTGTATTACTCATAGCTACAATTTTCTCTCACAATGTTGTATATTTAAATGTTAATTTTAGTATCAAAATTTGATTTTTCTGTTTTTTGATCCAAATCATGAGTGTTGGTAAGGGTAAAATGAGTCCCGAAAATGTCCGCTACAAAATCTGAATTTTCAGACCGTACATGGTTAAGTATAAGAAAAGTTGAAAAAAAAACGCATTTTTATTTAAAATTTAGATATATACCATAGTATAAGAGACTTAGCCGTTCAATCTTGCTATGCTCAATTACGGCGTCGCTCTAGTGGATCGCTTTTGCAGTTTTTTAATGAATGTATGATATGGCAGACGGTTTTTTTTCTGGTAAAAAATTTTATGTTTGTATTGTAGTAGTAACAGATATTGCCTATTTTTTTGTTTAGTTTATAATTCATGCGCTGTAATGCTGCTTTTACATTGGCTGAAATGAGCAATTTAGCAGGGTTTTAATTGCGCTAAATAATGTAAAGCCTTGAAAATCCTTTTCTACGTGTGTTGTTTTTCTCTTTTTGTTTTCATATTCCAAGGATGTTATATTCACAGTTTGATAAGGCATATCAAACTATCAAGCTGGTATTCTTTTCGTGTATCTGAATCTGAATACGCATGCTAAAATAAGGGACTAATGTTTTTAATATAGATAGCAGCCTCTATCAGAGACTGATATTTTCATTTAATCGCATTCTAAGATAAAATATCATTATTTACTATTGTATTGTTGGACGTACTTCTTGATTACTAGATCAAATCGAAGGGAATAATATTTATAATATCTACTCAATAAAAAGCTAGAACTGGCTACAAACCCACGAAATGTTCCAGAAAAGTGACAAAATTTCAAATGATATAGAAACAAAAAAAAAAGAATAATCTAATGTATTATATAATAACCATAGTTTTGATCGTAGCTACTGTATACTTGAAAACAAATCTTTTACAGCTGACAATCGTAAACTAAAATAGTAAGTTTAAAGAAGATTACTTTGTTTAAATTTTATGTGTGCTAAAGTAACATATATAATCTTAGATTTGGCTTGTATATAAATTTAGTAAGCAGTAAGTGTTATTTAAGTCTATGTTCGAGCAAAAACCATTGTTGCTTTAGAAATTATGGCGATAAACATTATTTACAAATGATGATGGATGATAATCATAAATATATTGGTTCTTGCATGTATTGCCTTACATCAACAATGTATTGAATTGTATTATTGCCTATATAATCTATATTAATAAAGGAAAATGTAATTTAAAAACCCAATCCAGTAAAAAAATGCGGATGTATCCCAAAGGAACTCTCAGGTTTATATTTAAAACTCCGAAATCGTTTAGTTTTTTATTTTTACGTAAAATTGAATTTTGTTTATATTTAAAATAAAACTCAAAAAGGTTTTCATAAAAATAATATGTTTATAGAACCATATAAATCTTTGAAAAAAATGTTTGACGATGAGAAAGAGGCACTATTATATTTAATTAATAATGATTATGTTAATAAATATATAAATTGTGATAAATGTGATCATAAAACCAAATTAAATTTAAATAAAAAGTTATATGTTTGTAAATATTATAAATGTAGAAAAGCATTATCTCCATTAAAAGGTACAATTTTCAATAATTTAACTTTACCATTAAATATTCAACTACACATATTATATCTTTTTCTTGGGAAAGCGCCTTCTTCCTTTATAGCATCAAGTTTGCAAATTAGTAAAAACACAGTATCATCATACAATAAAATATTTAGAAAATACATAAAAAATAAACAACTATTAGGTAACAAAAATATTAAAATTGGAGGTAGAAATAAAATTGTAGAAATAGATGAAAGTAAAATTGCAAAAAGAAAATATAACAAGGGGCATAAAGTAGAAGGTGCTTGGGTCATTGGTGGTATCGAAAAAAGTATATTGAAAAATAAAATAAAAAATGAAAACAAAAAAATGTTCTTATTACCTATTGCAGAAAGAAACATTGATAATATAGACTTAATTATAAAAAGATATGTAAAAAAAGGTACGACAATATATACAGATTTATGGAAAGGATATAATAATTTAAAGAATATAGGTTATAAACATATGACTGTAAATCATTCTAAAAATTTTAAAGATCCAGTGACAGGTGTACATACTAATACTATTGAAGGAACATGGAATGGTCTTAAGCAAAGTATTATTCCACGAAATAGAAATAAAAAAGATATAGCATTGTACTTAAAAGAGTATCAATGGCGTAAGAAAAATAGAGAATATGATATATGGAGAAAGTTTTTAAAGGATTAATTTTAAATAGAATGAAAAATTGAATTTTATATTTATAGAAAAAGATGATAGATAAAAGAATAATCAATTTATATATGAAATGCATTTCTGATATTCATTATTCTTATTATGAAGACCTGACTATGTCAATAAACTAGTCTATTTAATACACAAGGGTTATATATTTATACCTAAGAGAGCTGGATAATATATTATGAGTATGATTAAATATTTTGCGCATCAAAATAATAACAAAAAAATTGAAAAAGCAATAATATAAAAAACAATATGGAAGATATATTTCAAATGATAGTAAATGATAAATATAAATACAATATTAAACGAAGTATATTTATAAAAGATATGAAAAAATATGATTTGGCAGAATATAAAATAAAACAAAAGGATGGGTGCTATGAAATTTATATGAAAAAAAATGGTTCAAATAAAAGATTAAGAAAGGTATATGAATTTAAAACATACAATAAAGATAAAAATAAAGACAAAAAAAGAAAAATATTAGACAATAATAAAAATGATATGATAATTGATGAAATAGCACCCATCATGAAAAAACTAAAATTATAAATAAAAATTAAATGTAAAACTGATTTATTTTAAATAAATTTTATTATATTCTAGTGTAAACCAAACCTGAGACCTCGTTTGATAATGACCCAAAAATGCAATGGAATTTTGAGAACGGCACGATACTCATACTGTATATAAACCAATTTGTGCCCATACAATCGGCTCATTATGCTCATGGCCAGATTTTATTATTATGCATAAATAGGAATAATGATATGCTTATGGGCGATTCTACTAATATGCACACATGGGATTAATGTCATGATGCACATGGACAGAATCTATAATTCTGCACATACAGGCTTAGCGTTGTGCTCGTATGCATGACGTTTATGGAATATGTACACATTTATCCACTATATTGATCTCCATTTCATCAGATTCTCAATTAAAATACAGCTGGCATGAATAGACATTACAATACTAAATAATATATGCTGATTCATACTAATATAACCTTTCTACCGAGCTTCGATCCTAGCAGCTTATAGTTAAAGATGTTGCATCCACAGATCTGGGTGCATTTCTTGGTTAAGATTACGACACAGTTTGATATGTTAAGTTCTACATTGCTGTGGATTATGTTATGAAGCTCCGTGTATGCAGGAATATGGAACTAGTGTGTGTCACCTAGATTTGATTGGATATATGTATATATATAAATAGACTCATTTAAACAGGTTATATAATTAGAGAATGTGAATATAAAAGAAGATGGTTCGATCTTATAATAAAGTTCTTTAGTTTTAGTGTGCTCTTTCATTTTATAACAGTTTTCCTTTATTTTTATTAAATGATTTAGTACATATTTTAGCTTTGAGATTGATATAATCTCCTGGCGTAACAAAAGACCAATCAATCTAATGTGGACCTAATCACACCATTATGATTAATGACCCATGAACTCTATGAATACACCGATTGGTTACTATCAAGACTTATATCTGACAAGGGGTATTACTGGCTATGTATGGATTAGGAATGTTTACCTACTAATTTTTTTGATGAAAACTATATAGAGAGGACATTTATTTACTACAAAAGTCCTCAAGTAGAATTTAACTTGATAATGAAACCCTAATGTTATCTAGTCGAATTCCTATTGTTTTTTTATATTTTTTCCGTAAATATCTGTGCCTATTCCACAACCAGCTTGAAAATAGTCTGATATGCTTTATCAAACGGTGAATAATATATTTTTCGAATATGAAAACAAAACGAGAGAAACAACGCACGTAGAAAGGGATTTTCAAGGCTTTACATTATTTAGCGCAATTAAAACCCTGCTAAATTGCGCATTTCAGTCAATGTAAAAGCAGCATTACAGCGCATGAATTATAAACTAAACAAAAAAATAGGCAATATCTGTTACTACTACAATACAAACATAAAATTTTTTACCAGAAAAAAAACCGTCTGCCATATCATACATTCATTAAAAAACTGCAAAAGCGAGCCATTAGAGCGACGCCGTAATTGAGCATAGCAAGATTGAACGGCTAAGTCTCTTATACTATGGTATATATCTAAATTTTAAATAAAAATGCGTTTTTTTTTCAACTTTTCTTATACTTAACCATGTACGGTCTGAAAATTCAGATTTTGTAGCGGACATTTTCGGGACTCATTTTACCCTTACCAACACTCATGATTTGGATCAAAAAACAGAAAAATCAAATTTTGATACTAAAATTAACATTTAAATATACAACATTGTGAGAGAAAATTGTAGCTATGAGTAATACACATTTTATAAAAGCTTAATATTAAATGTTAAGTAATAAAAATTTGTACTTTTGTCCCAAAAACGGATTTTTGGTTAAAGGATTTTTATGTAATATTTTGCAATAAAAATGTTTGTTATTTTTTATGGAGCAGATAGAGCGCTAAATTCTGTACATGTTCATATTTTTTTTTTCACAATTGGTAGTATAATTAACTCTAGATTTGCAAAATCCAAAAAAAAAAATTAAAAAATGTCAAAATTGATGATCTGGACAAAAATAATTTTCTAAATTAATATTCCGCTTATAAGCCTTGTAAGTCTTAAAAATAAGAGATTTTAGAATACTTGAGAACTTTTTCAAGAATTTGCGATGCTGTACCTACTTGATTCAAGCTTATTACTATAAATATGTATACATACTTTTATAATCACCAATTCCTTTGCAAGTAGACATTGATTTTAAACCAAAAAAGCATTGATTATAACGTAGACGATGGAACAAAATGACTAAATCTTGGATGCTTTTTTTGTTCGAGAAAAATATTATAACGCTCCCTAACGTTAAAAATTAATAGTTCATTTCCAAATAAACAAAAGGAAAAACATGTACTTGTACCTGCTACTTTATTTCAGTTTATAAAAAAATATTGGTCTTTTTGTTGTAGTTTTAAACATAAATAAAAGATCTGAGGAAACAGTGGGGAAGAAAAAAGAAAAATAACCCTAAATCAGTCAATTTTGTGTGTTACAAACAGAAATTTACAAAGGCATGAATACTTTGAGTGTTGCCAAACAGGTTGTTGCCGTTGTTCCCATTTGTCTGCCGAAAGAAGAACATGGACAGAACTCTTTCAAACCCCAAATTTCAAATTGATATATCTCGTCAATAAAGCAATTCTGTTGAATCAGAGTAACTCACATCTGCTTTAAACCATTCAAATTATGTTCGTTATTAATTATATTATGATTGATATACTTTAATAGATTGACTAAAAAACCTTGATCTCATTGCTCTGCTCATTTGGGCTGCCTGATCTGCACGAAACTTTTTATTTTGCCCATCGGTGCAAATCATTATGCCCATGGGAAGCATAGTTCGGCCGTAGTGTTTGCCCAGGTTTGAGCTTCGAGTAATACAAGAAGCGCATAAAATAATTCTTTGAAGATGTAGGGTTTCTGATAATTTTAGCAGTTTAATATTTAGCTGAAGATATAAATCATATAATATAGTTATATTTAAGTTTTTATTACATCCATTTGGTCAATTAGTAATGATTACTGTGGTGGAGATTTTCAATGATCTTGCATTAAAGCGCCTGTTTTCGTGGCAGTAACACAATGCTTATTCCCACTCAAAGGAACTCATTTTTCTGTAGGATAAACTCATATAAATGATATTAAAGTATAGTCAAAGTGTTTACGATAGTTATTTAGTATTGCATTTTTTAGGCAGATAGGCGATTTCGTCAGATATGAAGATGAGCATTTAAGATCGCATTTTTAGTGGAAAGAAATCAGGGAGGGGGGGGGGCTCTGACCTAAGCAAGACAACTAATATCTTTTTATTCTCGTTATCCTAAATTATGAAATACATGGACAGGGATGTTACTTAAATACCAGACAGGAGTATATTTTAACCCAAAAATTCCAGACTGAAAAGCGGACCCTTATAAAGCAGGAAATTTGCACCACCTTCCTAAATCATCGAACAAAAGAACTGAAAACAATATAAAAAAACTGGTTGGAAATCATATAATACATAATCAAAAGCCTACTATATAGATAATTAGTTAAATAAAACGACCATGGTAAGTAATTATTATAGAATACTTGGTTTGGAAAATTCTGCAAGCAATCCTTTGATTTTAATGATTCATGGATCCGGTGGTGATTTACAACATTTCAAGACTGTCACTCCAATACTTATTGGACAAGGTTATCGTGTTTTGCTTATGGATGTACGATATCATGGTCAATCTCAACTTGAGGAGGATGAGACTATCGATCCTGAGAAAATTACTTGGACATTTGATGATGTTCTTCAAGATATTGACATTATGCTCGAGGAAATCAAGCAAAATCATTACCAAGGTGTCAGCAAGGTTCATTTATTTTTAGCAGGATTTTCTATGGGTGGTATGATTACATTACTCTACGCTGAAAAGTTAAGTAGAGACAAGAAAGAAGGGATTGAATTAGCTGGTATTATTCCAATTGCATCAGGCATCCCTCATCTCGAAATTTCTCGGTTAGGCTGGGATTTGTATGCTGAAAGAAAAGCTACTCTAGAAGATTTAGAATGGACTAAATCAGCTATTATTCAATCATCCGTTACTCCCTATGGTCAAGAACAAACTAGACGAGCTATGCAGCTTATATCAAATCATGCACTTTATGAATGTGCTGTTGCCGTAGGAACCATGCTTCCCAATCCTTCAGATCCTCCTGTCTCTTATAATGTTGTAACAAAAGTGCCTACTTTATTGATTATCTCTGACCAAGATGTTTTAACTAAGCCTGAAATGGAACTGTTGTATCAATTGAGTGTTGAACAAGGTGTGGATGTTGAGCGTGTTTATGTTAAAGATGCTGGACATATGGTTATTTTAGATCAGGGAGAGCAAGTTGGTAAAACCATTTTAACATTCTGTAAACGAGTCCTTTGATAAATAAACTTTTTATTTTAATCATTCTTTTTATCAACATTCTTTTCTTGTTCTTCTAATCTCTTTTGTGATTGTGATAATAAGATGGTACCTGCTAAAATGAAACTAGCACCAATCCACCATCTTAATGCTAAAGGCTCATTAAATACTAAATAACCCAAAATAGCCTATATGAGTTCGTGTTAGATTTTTAGTCCTGGTAAATGATCAAATGCAATTCTTACTGATGCACTGAAATTCACAGCTCCGTTTACAATGGATACTTGAACAGAAGATGTTGCGGCGTTGAGAGCCTTTGTAAATGTAGCCCACATGACAGAATTACAGCCAAATATCAGAATAAAGCAAACACCTCTTGTTACCAGCAAAGATGTCTAGCATGTATGTTGGTATTTTGATATTATTTCAAAACATGTTTTTGTATATTTACTTTTTCAGGAACAAGATTGAATTGTCCCGAGATGTACGAAAGAAACAAAGCAGTTCTTTCATCTGAAAATAGCTTTGCAAACACCGAAGATAAAGCAGCAAAGAAACCCGAGATGATAGCGAAAGGAATGAAAGATGAAGATGATGTTGTATTGACCATTGATAGAACGTCGTATATTCTACATGAGCATTGCACTACCAATTCATTACATTATCGTGACCGGATAAATAGTGGAAATTATGAAAAAATTTGGGTGGATACATGTTGTGAAAAGGATACGCGTATTTCTTTTCTTGTTCAATACTAAATAAAAATGAATACAACAAATCAAACAAGCTTTGGTTTCGGATCAACAGGTAAATTAACGTTTATCAATATCAAAAATCAAATTGTTAATTGCCATGAATATATATATATAGCTAATACACAGTCTTCTGCTGGCACTTTATTTGGAGCAACACCCTCAACACCTGCTACAGGCAACTTATTTGGCTCAAGTAATAGTACCAATGCTGCTGGAACATTATTTGGATCGAATGCTTCCAATTCTTCAGCAGCAGGAACTTTATTTGGTGGCTCAGCATCCACTGCTCCGGCTACTTCTACTACAGGTAATTGCATTGGGAAAATGACATTTACATATGCTTACATATTCCACAGGATTCGGAGGAGGATTTGGATCTACACCTGCACCAACATCAGCATTTGGAGCTGCTACTACACAACCATCCATTGGCGGATTTGGCGCTCCCGCAACATCTACAGCACCTACTGGAGGATTTGGTGGTTTTGGAGCTGCAACATCGCAACCTGCAGCGTCTTCATCATTTGGCGGTTTTGGAGCAACAGCAGCAACTTCACAACCTGCTACTGCTACAGGATTTGGAAATTTGACATCTGCTCCAGCCACTAGTACAGCAGGTGGATTTGGTGGATTTGGTGCAGCACCAGCAACAAGTACATTTGGTACAGTAACTACAGGAACTACAGGAGGTTTTGGAGGCTTTGGCGCTGCCACTGCTGCTAAACCAGCATTTGGTACATTAGGAAGTTCAACAAATAATAGTTTATTTGGTGCCAAACCACAGCAAACAGGATTCGGTGTACAACAACAACAACAACAACAACAGCTGCAAGTAGGGGCTCCACAACCAGTACAAGAAAAAGTTTGGCAAGACCTTGCATTGATTAGAGCACATTTTGATCCTTCTTCACCACTTTGCCAATTTAGAGTAAATTAAGCATCAAATTTATATATACAGAGAAACACATGATTCTGACATATTTCATAGCATTATTTTTATAACATGGTGCCAACAAACGAAGTGCACTTGTATGTTCGTCCACAAAATCAAGACGAGCAATTATGGAACGAAGCTCAACGTAAAAATCCAGATCCTACAACTTTGGTTCCTGTCTTGGCTATTGGTTTTGATGATATTTTAAAGCGTATGGAAATTCAATCGAAACAATTAGAATTGCATCAAGAGAAATTGAGAGAAACTGCAGACAGATTAGCTTCTGTACAGCGTCAATATGAATTGGGAACATTGGTTAAATTAGAAGAACATAAACGTCGTCATACAGAATTCACTCAAAGACTATTGCGAGTAAGTTTTACTATTTTCTGCATGTGGAAATGCGAACATTGACATTGTGATATAGCTTCTTAGATATAGTCAAGTTTTGCGTTACAAAAACTTCCCACTCTCTGCTGATGAGGAGAGATCAATGCAACGATTAGACCAATTAAGCAAACAACCTGATAGACCTGAAATGATGAATCAAAAGCTAATGGCTTTATGGAATCAACTTCAAGCAATCAAATCACGTAAATTAGGAGATGAAAATGGAGGAGGAGGAAATTCTGAAGTTTGGCGTGCAGTTAATGAGGAAGATATGGATATTATTGCCAAGGTTTTAGAAGACGAGCAAAAGGGAATTAAGCATGTTACAAATACTTTAAGATCTGATGTAAAAGAGTTAGAATTGATTGAATCTGCATTGAATGATCGTCGTAAATCAAACGACACTTATATGTCAAGACGTCATTAATAATAAAATAAAATAAAAAGTGCATAAACATGCGTAGCATTACTAAATTGTGAGTATTCCGTTTGAGTGATAATGAAATTTCAATGCTGCTTATGAAAAGGAGCCATCAATTTAATCATCCCCCCTTAAAATAAATGTTTAAAGAATTTTTTTAAACAGAAAAACGATACGTTTTTCTAAGCAGGACCATAGTATTTTAATGATGTTGATATGCTATAGTTTGGTACCAAATTTTTATTCCTCAATGTAATTTTAGAGTTTTGATCTTTTTTTGGTAAAATTCATTTTTCAGCCTTATCTGAAAATCCGCCGCTATTTTTTGTATCCACATAATTCCGTGGATTTACACGGAATAGCTGCACCCATACTCGTGTATATTTACAAAAACTAGTCGCCATTACTAGAGCAAAACCAAGTAAATAATAGTGAGACGGAAGGATTATTTGTTGATTGCATGCATAGCCGTTTTACCATTTACAACCACTTTTTTTTTTTTTTTTGGCTGCCCTGGTAAACCATTTACCAAAAATGTTTGTATACTTGTTATTCTCTGGTTCTCGGAACAGCTACTGTATAGCGATGATCATCAGTGGGAAGATAAACCACCATTACAAACAACAAGGCTTTTACCGCAGCTACGTATTTCATTATAATGGTAATTTGGTTTATTAAATCGATTTCTCCTTGTTCTGAGAATATTGAAAGAATGACAGAGGCTGCAAGCCAATCTTATGTTTGAGCACTTGCTGTTTACAATTGCTTTAAAATCATGGGAAATACAGTTTATAGTCTGTAGTTTTGAAACCTTTTAGTTGTTTTGTACACTACTCATGCAGAAAATGCAAAGCCCACTGTGCATTTCTGGTTACTGTAATTACTTTCGACCACAAATAGATATTATTATAACTTTATCGCCTGATGAGGCATCGCAATTATCGCCGCATTTTCTCAACGACAAACATATAAATGTGGCTGCAAATACGGTAACCCACTAGATCTGTAGATACAGACATTAATATCTTATTTTTTAAGCCAGTACTAATCCTTGTTGATTGTGTATAAATCCACCTTTTCTTTATTATAGATATATAAAGCAATTATTTGAAATTGTAATACAAAATAGTTAATTCATTATTATAAGTGTAACTTGTCTAGCACGAGCTTATAATTATTTGTGATTATAATTGATTTTTACCTGGGTGATAGTAAAAATAGAATTGATCGTATAATGAAATACTGCTATAATTTTAAGGAGAATATTTGTTTGTGTACAATTCAATTATAATAATAAAAAAGAATGAAATAGAAGAGCGAGTAAGAGTGAGAGAGAGGGAGATTTTCATAATTCTGTGTTACACTGTAGATAATACCAAATTCGAGAACAAAAAAAAGTATTTAAGACACTGTTTTCCCCTGTTCTTCTTCTCTTTATAAACACTTTCTCAATTGATTCAAAAAATGAAATCCTTGTCAATTATCTCTAGCATTGCACTTTTAATCAGTGCTGTTGTTGCTCAAGAAGGTGCAACTGTACCTGTCACTACTTCAACATCTTCAACCTATTCTTGTGATCCCAACACTTGTAAAATTGCCAACAACTGTTACTGTGCATCTCAATCTCCTCCTGGTGGTCTCTCTCCTTCAGATACACCTCAAGTAAATGTTTAAAAATTACACAATTGACAACGACCAAAAAACTAACTCCTTAAAAAAGTTTGTTACAGTAACTTATGATGACTCAGTACAAGAGACATTAGCTAAAACAGCTCTTTCTATGGTCAATGTTACGTAAGACTATATTTACTTTTTTCGCTATTTATAATTTTAACGTTGTCTAATAGTAACCCTAATGGTTGTCCTGGTCACGGTACCTGGTAATTTTTATTTGCTATTTTTGGATCTATTACCAAAAATACTAACAACCATTAAATTAGGTTTGTCTCTATGGAATACACTGATTTCTCATTGGTTCAACAATGGTACGCTGCTGGAAATGAGGTTGCAGAGTAAGTTAGTAATCCCTAATATATTGGACATTTAAATTGACATTTTGCAACAGCCATACATTCTCTCACGTTGGAACACCTTCCGCTCAAGAAATTAGTAGCACTAAATCCATGTTGAATGCCTATGGTGGTATTCCCAGCCAAAAGATCCAAGGTTTCCGTGCTCCATTCTTGAATTATACCAAAGATACTTTAAATATCATCAGTCAACAAGGTTTCTTGTACGATTCTAGTTCCAGTGCTGTTACAGATGACGCTTACTGGCCTTATACTCTTGACAATGGCATGGCAAATGATTGTTGGACTGGTATCTGTGCTGCTGGTGAAGTCAAATTACCTGGTCTTTGGGAAATTCCCATGTATTCTGTACTTGACAACGCTAGTGTCCCTCAATTGATGGATGTTTACCTTTCTGGTACTCCCGCTGATGTTAAAACATGTAAGCTTTTCTTAATTTTTGTTTCACAAATGTTTATTTTAACCATCTATTTTTTTTTAAAGGGAGCCAAGCTGCATTTGATAAGCATTATAACGGTAATCGTCAACCATTCGGTATTTACGTTCATCCTAGTAAGTAAAAATAGAAAAAAAAAAAAAAAAAAAGTAATTTATTCGTTATCTTAATTTTCTTTTGCAATTATCAGCCCATTTAACCACCTATCCTGGTCTTCCTGATCCCAAGGATATGTATGATAGCGTCATTGAATTTATTCAATCCATCGCTCAACAACCTAATGTCTGGTTTGTTACCAATCAACAATTATTGCAATACATGAAGAACCCTGTAAAGGCTTCCGAACTTGGTGCTCAAGATTATATGCAATGTAAGCAACCTGTCATTGCAAAGGAGATCTGTAACGGTCTTGATGATGATCATAATGGTACAATCGACGATGGTTTAGTCAACAGGTAATATAATTTCAACTTAATCATGCAGAAACACAGACCTAACCTTTTTTTGTCTTTAATAGTTGTAATTTTGGTACCACTAGTATGAAAACTTGTTTCAATTGCCCTAGCGCTGCTCCTACATTGGACAATCCTACTCCAGCATCATCTGCTCAAAATGGTACTGCTGGTTATCGTTATGCTATTCCCGATAACTGCGAGTAAGTAACTAAAATTAAAAACTGCAATGATCAAATGTATTTATATATGCCTCTTATTTTTAGCACTACCTGGTGGGACCCTATTGGAAACACTTGTCTCTGTACAACTGCCGATTGTGAATTAAAGAGCGTTGCTGTTCCAAAATCTAACACTACTACTACTACTGGTGGATCAAACAGCGGTTCTGCTAATAGCGAAAGCTCTACTGATTCCAAGACCAGTGGTGCTGCTTTGACTTCTGTCACTGCCTCTGCTTTGGTTGCTGGTTTAATTGTTGGTGTGAGCCAATTGCTTTAAAAAAAATCAATCATATAATTAGATAATATTCCCTTGTTCTTTTACTTCAAACCTTACTCGATAATGCTATAAAAATAAATTAAACTGCTAATATACACAACAATATGATTCTGTCATTTATGATGGGCCTCGCAGACTGAAGCTTACTGAAACACATATATATAATCTTACCTGTTCCTAAAAGTAAGTTGTATCACGAAAGATTCAAAAGCACGTAAAATTCACTGCATTTTCCTGAAATACTGGGTCCGACTTTTCATCCCTGCTTTACTTTTTTTTTAACTAAACAACAACAAGAAAAAAGTATATGTCAATGTACCTGAGATGCTCGACTTTAATTCAAAAACGAGTATTCAAGAATATTCTATCTTTTGCAGTTGGTATAACGTTTCTAATGCTAATGTTTCAGATTTTTACACGTATTTTACTATTTCACTTAGGATTTCACAAACAACGCATCGTATTACGGTTAACCGAGTTTGACTGCTTTAACGGGCCGTTTTTTATGCAAACTCGAATGAGGGTATTCGAGTTTCTTCTTTTCTTTTTTTGTTAGCTAAGCTCGAAAACAGGATTGAAAAAATACTTCAAGTTGTGAAACTGTCAAATATGCTATTATCGATTCATAATCCCATATTAACTTGACAAGGTTGCTATTAACAGCCTCCTTAAGGCAAACCAATACTTGCTCCCACCCCGTTTTTTATCTGGGTTACAAAAGAACGGGCCGTTTTCCAACTCGAATCGAATGGCCGTTTCCGTTAAAACTCGATTCAAACTCGAATCGAAGCCCATTCCTAATTTCACTGCTAAAAATTAAAACCTTTGAGCCCTTATATCTCTACAAAAATCTAAGCTATACTAGCACTTTTTGATAATAAAACTTACTTGTTTTGAAATGTTTTATAACATATTTCAGTTTAAAAAAATTCTGAGCACTTTTATTTTTTTCGTTTTTTTAGCATTTTTGTAGTAGATTTCAAAGTATTTGTTAAATTGAACGGCAATTGTTTCACATTCATGTCATTAACCTTGTTGAGCTCTCTCAGACCCAATTTACTTTTTTTCAAAATATTGATTTTTCGTGAAGATATCCTCAAAAATGTGTGCAAAGGAATACTCTCGTTTTTAACTTCAATTTTTCCCCTGCATACCCTCATCCCAAATTCTGAATCTGAAAAAAAATTGGATAAAAATCTCATTTTCTCTACGAAAAATGCAACTAGAAAATTTTGCAATAGCTCGATCGATAGATAATTTTTTGTACATTATTTTTATTTTTTTTATTTTAAATATGTTTATAAAAAGTGATGTGTATCTTCAAAAATCCTCCAAAATTTCAATTACATTTTACTCACAATTTAATGTAGATGTTTGTCTAATTTTTATATAGATGGATGCAAAATCCAAAACTACATAGAAACTATTTAATACGCTAGTTCAACTTACTTCGCAGTTCATGAGCTATTGAATGATTTCGTTTTTTTAATCATTTTCGATCATTTTTGCAGCAAATCGATTTTTGAACTCAGTTATAATAGTTTTAAGCTGTAAAATAAATTATTATTTTAATTATCTCAACGAAAAATTGATACTTGTTGCTGAAACCAAAAACTCTGAATAGCTTTTGGTTGGATCTATGATCCATCTAATGAAGACAGAAAATTCGTACCTCAATTTAGATGCTTAATTTTCTATAAAAGATTTTAGGTCAATGTGATGAGGTCAGTGCACTTATATTTTGGTATTAGCTCTTCTGTTTTCGAACAGTTATCAATGGCTTATTGAGGGAAGGCGCATTGTCTTTAAAGATTTGGCGTAATTCGACTCAGTATTGGAAGAAAACATTTGAAAACCATTTGAAGAAACCTGAAATATCAAAAGGGTCTACTATATAAATAATCTTGCCAAAATATTACATTCTTATTAATAATAATACATTCAGAGGATGTATTTATATGCACTTCTTATAACTATTACGAGGGTTTAAAGTTTACAATCTAAGATTATGATGTAAATAATTAGTAAATAATAGTGTATGACACTACTGCTTTAGATAATTGTCAATTGACATTCATAAGTTTGCTTTACTTTAGATATTTGTCATTTGAAAGGTAAAATAAAGCTCGCATTGAGATGATAAATTTTAGTCGCTGCATAAAAGCTCGGCTCGTTTTAAATAATTAAATGTAAATTAATAATCAATGTGGATCCATGTAAATTTGTTATATACAACACTAATTATAGACTGAGAACCTAGATATGAGTGCAGTCGAATTACAGATCATTACACTTTTTCTCTGTTTAAAAAAAACAAAGCAACTGAAAAAATGCTCAGAATCAATGAGTATTAATTCAAATGGGCTGCAAATTTCAAAATATATACTACAACTGCAACAGTGTCTAGAATCAAAAATTTAAAATTTATTGATTTGCTAGTTAAATTGTAGGAATAAAATGAGCACTCTGTTTTAGTGAGGTTTGTAGATTGTAGTTCAACAGACCATTTCAAATTAGAAATAACGTTAAATCAGCCAAAGCTAGCATATATGGCAATGACAACTACTAAAGTCTATTAGTAAACTTCCCTTCTTCTAGACATAATAAAGGTTATATCACAATTAATTTTTCGTCTCTTTTTTTTTTCGAGAACCTTGAATATCCAATATTGGATTCAATCATTGTACAGCGTGATACGCAAAAAATACCAGAAAGTTGTTTTATTCTTTGCAGTAAAGATATATAATAATAAGCCTTAAAAGAAATACTACAGTATTTAAGTTCTTCTCAATAAAAAATATGAATATTGTACAATAAGTCTATATTTCTACTCTATTCATATTTAGTTGTAATTATAAATATACTGGCCAAACTCTAAACCTCTGCCTTCACTTGTCTACTCCTCGTTCGGCTATTCTGAAATGCTATAAAATAGCCTTGCACAATTGATTTTTCGATGCAACTTTTATATGAGTTCTTATTTTCAAAATATACTTCCATATTGAACAGCAAACATTCCTTTGACTTACAAACACAGATATGCATCTCACATCATTCTACGGCACTCCAAACGTTGGTTTTGATACATATATAATATAATAATTTATTTTGATTTATAATATATGTGATATTTGCATGATTTTTCTAAAAAAAAAATTGAGAAATAATAGTGTTGCTATAAAAAAAAGTTATGGTGGAGAAGAAGGAGGAGAGAATGTATTAATTGCTGTTGGTAAAATAAATGCTTTGTTACAAAGAGTTGGCCACTTTTTGTTTGATTTCTAAAATTGTATTCAAGAATTCGGTATCACTAAAAGTATATGGTTAATGGCCAAGTAATATCAAAGTTGTAATTATCACTTACTTTCTGTTTTCAGAATTAGCTGATGACAAGTTGAAGATACCAGCCATCATTTGTTCTGCAACAGCTTGTGTGACAGTAGGAGGGAAATCACGCAAGAGACGCAAACACTTTACAATCTCATCCAACATGACATTTCTGGCAGCACTACAGATACAAAGTCGTAATAAACCTACAACAGTGCGTTCAACTACCAAAACGCTTTGTTTATCCGCGAATTCTAAAATACCAAATATATATTCAGTAGCAAAAGGCCTATTGTCAAAAGGTTAAATGGTATGATTAAATTGAATACAAGTTTTTTTTTGTTACCATAATTCTTCAATTCTATCCGCATTACGCACAGTAATTGTAATCATAAATTCTAAAAAGAGGACAGTTGCAGGGTCATACGCAATGGTGATGGTTGCTTTCTTCATTATTTCTGTATCGTAGCCAACAGAACGAATAGCTGTCAAAAGACATTTTAGTGTTTCTGTTTGTAAAGTATTGATATCTGTGAATAATTCCTCTAATTTACAAGCTGCTACACAATCGACAGCACACATTGTACTCTCTACTTCTTCTTCTGTAGGATCACGACAATAAGTTTCATCGCTAGAATAAGGTGAAAGAAGATAGGATGAAAGCGTTGACAATAATGAACCATCACGACGATTGGTTTGCTTTACAGGCTTGGGACTCTTTGGTTTCAAAGGGATACTAGTTGTACCTGATAAAAAGTCCTCCACTTGAAGCATGGAGCTTGGTAAAAGTGAATTTAGGAATAGATTACGAATAATTTGCAAGATTTTAAGCCATCCTTTTCGAAGAGTATCACCATGTCTTGTAACAATTGCAAACATAACAACAGCGGCTAATTGGCCTTTATAATTACGACCAAAACGAACAGCTAATTTACTAACAACATATTTTTGACCAGCTACATCAACAATAGGATCAGGTACAGAAGTATTACCATTGGCGCCTTCCAATAAGCCTGTCATTGTTGCTAAATTGACGACAATACTGTCAAATACATCGTAGAGTTCAAAATGAGCTGCCAAGCTTGCACATTGGCGGAAGCCAGTGATAGCCTTTTGCAAAGTATCATCATCTTGTGCTGTACTGAATACATAAGAAATGGCTGCAACAACAGGTTTCCAAGATAGTTCAAAAACGGCTTTATCATAAGTTGAAGTCTCGCATTGAATAAATTGTCCACAGACGGTTGATCTATGTTGAAGTTGCTTCCATGCATAATTAAAACCTAACAATCCTTCGTGTTCCTCAGGCATCAAAATTTCATTTTGTTGAATAGCTTCATAGATCGACACAAGATATTCTTTAGGAAAATCTTTCTTATCGTTGACTCCACTGACATTACGAATATATTGTTCCACAGACATACGAGATTGACGTCTAATTTGAGGACTATGTTGATCAACGTTCAACATGATAACTGAATAAGCCAAAATTTCAGCGGCTTCTACATTAGCGATTTCTTTGGGTCCAGAGGCAAAATATGTCGCTGCAAATGATTCGGTAACACGCATAATTTGTTGTGATTCACCAGGTAAACGGAAGGTTTCTAAAATCATACGCATTGCTTCATCCATACGTTTGCCGGTAAAGTTGAATTGTTCCATGTATGCTTTGAGTGTCTCCAAGTTTTCAGGTCGACCTAAATACTCTCCCAATGCTTTTTTATCCAATTGTTGGGTAAATCGCAAAAAGTGAGAAAGACTAGCATTGATATCGCCATTTTTATCAGCTTCAATGACACCGTTCTCGACCAAGAATTTGATGCCCTTTTTAGGTGATTCATTGAATAATCTGGATCCCTTCAAAATTAGTCTTTTTCTTGTTTTACGCTCAAGTAAATCTTGTACAGAAGTGAGTTCCTATAAACAAAGTTAGCATATAATGATGAGTTTCTGATTTAAATAAATGCCAAAACTGCATCTTACACATACAACATAGTCATCATCTTCCAATTCATTCTATTTCAAATGAGATATTCATTAGTAAAAAAAAAAAAAAAATTAAACATTATAAACACTTTGTAGAATTTACTTGATTTTCTACACGATCCATCATTTGTGCAATAAATGTCAATAATGTATCCAAGCACAATACATGAGAGCTCATAAGTGAATATGTCTGGTGATCAGGGAATGAATTCTACAAGATGAAATAAAAAACAAAAGTCAATTAGAGTATGTTTAAATGTAAATATCCCACAATTACCTTGCTCAAAAACTGTATTAATTCTTCGAATAAATCACCACATGTCAGATCACAATCATAATTATACCACAAATCAATCATAAAAGTAGGTTTACGAGCAAACTGAACCAAGCTTTCCAACAAAAGCTCACGAACCTCACCTGTGATTGCCATATGTTCTGAAGATGAAGAATATCCTTTACTATTTCTTGGATAATCAGTCGATTTACCTAAAAACATATTGGGAGAAGCACTTCTAACATCTGCCGCGACATTATTCTCAGCATCTACACCACTTCTAGAAGAAACAAAGCTAATATTGCCTTCTTCATCTACATCTACAGATACACCGCGACTACCTGCTCCTGAAGTAGGTGATAAACGTTCAATCAAAAAGAAGATGAATAATTCTTGTTGTAATTTCAAATATGGTCGCAATGTGTCAAAAACAGTAGTAATCACACGAAGAGAATATGCGAGTAAAGGTGTGGAATCAGTTTTAGCTAATTGAAATACAAATTTGCAAAAATCATCTGTGATCAAAGAACGAAGTGATTCAAAACGGCCAATGCTTCTGCCTCCTACTTCTAATGCTACATTGAGGATACTTAGAGCCATTAAACGCATAGAATCTGTGTGTTTGTGCTCGTGAGGGTTTAATAGAGAGATCAAAACTCGAAGTAATTCACGAATAGCTGGTAATCCATAGGGCCTTAATGTGGTAGGCTCGACTACTACTTTTTTTTTTTTTTTTACATGATTAATTGGAGAATTGATTACTATATAACGTTATTTACCAGCTGTAACTTCGGATATCTCTTCTGATTTTGGTGATTCTACCAAGACATCCTTCTCCGTAACTTCTTTTTCCTCTTCTTTCTCTTCTTTCTCTTTCTGATCTACATTTTCTTCGGTTATATCAATATTATCATTTGTAATTCTCAATTGATCTGTTGTTTTGTCATCAGTTTGAGTTTCCTCTGTTTCTGTGGTATCTTCTGCTGTTGATTGTGGAGTTGGAGAAGGTGAAGGTTTTGGTGTACTCATATGGGGATCAGCTGGCTCTTCAGTACCATCATTAGATGACTCAATAAATTGCCATTCATCTTCCAAATTTTTCAATCTAGAAAGGAGTTTTTAATATAGAAATGTAATATTGATTCATGTTTTTGAATGTACCTTTCGAAAATAGCAATTACCATATTAATCATGACATGTTCAGCAGATCTTCTTAACATTTCTATTTGAATACAATATCAGTACCGTGGATACGATATTATGCAAACCACACATACCACTCAATCTCATTTGACAGCACATACTAAGACCAGTTTCCATCATTTCACAAACTGCCTCGTCACTCAACACTTGTCCGCATTCACTTGTGATAGCCATTTGCAAAACTTGTAACATACGAAGTAATACAAGTTCATCAGAAGCAGCATCTGAGGCTTCAAATTTACAATGTGTTGCAGCAGATGAAAGTGCATTCATAGCTGCAGAAACTCTAGGATTATTTACACCAACAATACCATAATGTAACAACTTTTCTACACTTCCTAAAGCTGTACCAGCAATGGGTCCTGTTGTATTTCCAGAACGAATAACCTCTAAAAATGGATTCAACAAATTAACTGCATCAACATCTCGAACATCTATATGAATGAGAATTGTTTAAGCATTTATCATTTTAAAAAACCGAATTTTGTATAGATTCTTACCAGTTACAGTTTCCATATATGTTCTTAAGTTTGTGAATCCTTGCATCAAAGGATTTTCCTATAGTTGTATATAAGCAATATGTATATATTCGACAATAAAAACCACAAACCTCTCTTGTATTTGAATCTTTTATATTCATTTGTGCGCTACGTAAACCCATACTATTACCTAGACTACCCATTCTTAATCCATTAACGCCCATACCAGACCAGCGTGCATTTTTACGCATAGCACTTGTAACGGCTATCATTAAAATAAGTTCAAAAAGTGATACTATATGTTGTGTTTTTTATAAATTTTACCAATGATTTCAGCATTTACAAGCTGATGCCAAGATAATTCTGACTTGATTCTAGGTTCGTTGCTATCTACAGAACTTTTTCTTCTGTTATTGATATGCTCATCAGTCGGTATGGTGATGGTAGATCTGGAAGTATCTGCAGTCATTGAGAAAGGTTGTGATGAATATGTTGAGACCATTTTTTCTTTTTTTCTAATAGTTGAATAAAAAAAAAAGATAAACGAGTTTCTCCTATTTTGTTGTTATAGTTTGGTTTTAGTGCCTTATTTGCTTTTCGTTGGATATTTTAAATGTAATAAGTGTGTTGACTTGGATGATCTTATTAAATTATTTATAGATTTAATGATGAAAGAGAGAGAAAGAGAGAGAGAGAGAGAGAGAGAGAGAAAACGAATTGTACAAATGTAAAATGATGGTAGATTATTATATTTATACACACACTCATTCAACTCAATTAGCAGGCAGAACACAGACACAGACAAATTGAGGATTTAGACATATCAGAAACGCACACATAAATGTTTGTTAAAAGTCCGTATTTTATTTAAAGCTAATATTGTTGGTTTACTTGAACATTCATTGGGGCATCTGTACTAGATATATGAACAGGACCAGGATTATCATTCAAAAGATCATTTGCTTGTTGAATATACGTGCGATTTGTATACCATTCTTGATTTAATTCGGCCAACACATCACCCAGATGCACTCCGCTAGCTACGATCACCCGACTTAATGTCGATATCATCTGATCCTTACTTTCTACTCTGGGTCGAATTTCCACCTTGACCTTCTCATGCTCAAAGTCTGTGGCTACAAACGATTTCATATAGTCAAACATGGATTGTTGTGGGTCATTGTAAGACATTAAATCAATCACAATTTCGGTATGTGTGTTGAATGATATAGGTCGACCAGTTGAAAAAAGAGAATTCTCTAACTGTATATCACTATGGTTCTTGATCCAGTCTAATATTTCTGGTCGTGTACCATAAAATACCCATCGATTGGTATTTTCTGTACTAGAAACTGTAATTTTTTGGCTTAAAAGTGGGGGAGAAACAACTCGAGCTCCATTGCCATCGACATCTAGAGATTCATGCTAATTTGTCAATTTCTGATTACTTTTATTCGTATTTACGTACCAATTTCATATCCAAAAATTATAGGCATTGTTTTATTTTATGGTTGTGTGAATGATAAAATAAAGGAGAGAAAAATGTAAAATACTGGTCTGATTTCCCTATTTGCATACCACCAGTCGTTCTATTTTGTTGGTACTATATTACACAACAGTGAAACCTTAAATCATATAGAAATTGCTAGCTGTTTTGTCAATTTTAAGGTAGAATAATAAATTATAAAAATTTTATTGCGTATAGCATCACTCTATTATACTTTTAACACCTCTGAATATCACGGATAAGTTATATTGATCATTTTAGCCGTTAAAGTATCCATTATTTTTGATAGTACGAAAATAACCGACTTTTTTATCAGTAACTTTAGAGGATTCTTTTGAGCGTCAGCATGCTTTGAATACTATTAAAATATTTTATACAATGTTTGACATTTTATATTTTTTAATAATGTTTTTTTTTAATATAAATACCTAGTTTAAAATAGACATCTGGAGCCAATATACGAAAGGATGAAACAGCAATGAGCTTAGTCTGGGTTTCAATTTCGCTTTGTCCATTTTCATGAAAAAAAGCAAAAAAAAAAACCCAAAAAATAGTTTTTTTAAGATTTAACTATGAATTGCACATAGAATAAATTTTAAATGTAAACTAACTTGCGTAAAATTTTATGCTGCATCTAATGGTATTAGTTTGAAATAAAATGACTTAACAAAATTTCCTTGTAGATGAGAAAAACCAAAAACATGTTTTTTGAAAATAACTATTTTTCTAAAGCAGAAAATTATAATTTTTAAGTATTATACAATGCTGCCAAATAATAGCTTTCATTTGAGGGTTTTTTTACGATTATAGGTACATTTTTCATCGAGAAACAACAATATTTTTGGGATCGTCAGTTTTTGAACTACCAACTACAGGGTTTTGATTCGGATCGGTATTATAAAATCTAACCACCATGGGTTTGAAAATTCAGGAAAAACTCTATAGTGATTGTATGTTTTCTGCTTGTGTTTTATCAATTTATCAGATACAGGAATATGAATTAAACGTATAGATAGCCCTCTATTACGGCTATATTCAAGTGTTTGTAATATTTTTTTTCAATGCATCGTTTACACATAAATCAGCGTACCAAGTCATAGCTTGAATAAGCAATATTCCGCTGTGAGAATTTTGAAGGATTCTTGGGCAATGTAAAAGCTATACAAAGTAAAAAAAAAAACACTGCATGCTTTTCTGAGGTTTCTCAGAGAACAAAAATACTTTTTTTTTTTTTTTTTTTTTTGCTGAAATTTGTGAGTTCCAAGAAACCTAAACATTCGAATATTTCCTGTACCTGTAATTTCTGGAATCAAGATCGAGATCCGGAATAATGCTTTGACAACACTCTGATGAATTTTGTAATATTGAAACCAAAGAAGAATACATGTTGTTAATCATAATGTGATGATGAATTAAGTATAGTTTCTTGCACGTCATTTTGTATGTGTAAAGTAGCACAAGCTTCAAAAATGGAGTGGTATTATTATTATTTTTTCTTTTGATAAATAATCACAAACTTTTCCTTGTATTCCTACTTTTTCCTACTCTTTTTTTTTTTTCTTCTTTCTCTTCTTTACAAAATGGGTGTCAAGATTCTATTTCTATATTTATTACGATTGATTATTTTATTATTAAGTTTGGGAATCTTGGGTTGTCATGTTGGTATGTCATTAACAAAGCAAGAAGCAAATCGAATATTACTGTTATCTCAATTACATGCTTATTCATTTTCAACTTTTTCTAATATATAGCTCAGCTTATCTTACTAGATAAAATAGCTGGAACTGGAGAATGGTGGCCAGATTTCATACCTGTAAGATTTTATATAAATGTATATTTGAATCAAATTTTTAACTTTTTTTATGGAACAGTATATTCTTTACTATGTGGGCCCAATCGTATCAATTCTATCTGCCACAGTTTTATTAGTGATCGGCTGTGTATTCTCCAAATCATTATGGAGTGATCGTATTACTAGTTTAATCAATTTGTTGTTATTTATAGCTATTATTGTATACAATTCACTTAAATCTGGTACTATCCCATGGACAGGCTCAGTTAGCAATTCATTAACTTCTACAATGAAGGGATATGTAACATATTGTCCAAATTATAGTGATAGTATCATATCAAATAGATGTTGTAAGTGTTTATATTATAATTTTGTTGATAATCAAATTATTAATGCCATTTTAAAGGGTTAACCAATGGAACTTGGCTTGGTATGGTTATTGTGGGGTTTCTCTGGTTATTATTAGCTCTCTACGCATTTATTTTAAAGAATTCAGATGTTTATTCAGAAGACTATGATACATATGATTTTAAAGATGATGTTCCAATGGCCAAAACAGTAACAGATACTACTGCTGTAGGTGGTAGTAGTGGTATTCCTGAGCCACCCAAGCATAATCCAATGATGAATCCCTATATGATACCCCATCGAGATTATGCTAATCAAAGTCAAGAGACTTACTATTACTCTACACAAGGAACACCTGCTTATGATTATAATAATAGCGATGTTTATAGGAATTCCATGCCAGTAGAAGATCATAATCTTTATAAACCTACTAGTCCATTACAACAATATCCCGCTAATGGTTTTGAAAGGCAAAGAAAAGTATCTAAAACTTACATTGAAGAAGAAAATGAATTGCCACCTCCATCTTCTACACAATCAGCGGATTCATCGGCTCAACAGCCACCTCATTCTTACGATGGCCATCATCACTAATACTAAGAGTATAAAAAAAAATTGTAAATACAGTGTTGTTTTTGATAACCAAATAAAGTAATAAATTGTTCTTTAAGCATAAAAAAAAAAAATTGTCAACATTTTTATTTTTCTGGCTAGCAACAACCAGATTTTTCAGTGGTGGTAGGGTATTCATTTTGGTGGTAAATATCAGTAGTCATTGTTTTGTATAAATCATGACCATTTAACTTTTTGACAAGTGATTCTGTTAATTCAAAAAAGATCTCATCAATTCCTTGATCATTCTTTGCAGATACTTCATGGACGCCATTCACACCTTGAGCTAATCTATCACAGTAATCTAATACTCTTGAAAAAGATATTTTACGATCAGATTCCAAATCAATCTTATTACCGACCACATGAATAATCAAATCGTTCGACATGTTCTTGTTGAGTTCTATGGTAAAGTTGAGCAACTCTAGTTGTTTTATATGCTTTTTTTTTAAAAAAAAAATACCTTCCATCCAAGAAACCATTTCTGTAAAACTTTCTTCAGATGTGATATCGTACACTAAAATAGCTGCTGATGCGCCACGGTAGTACATGGGTGCCATTGACCTGAATCTCTCTTTTTGACCATGTTAAAAACAAAGAAAATTACAGCAAATTCTGTGCAATTTTACCTTGCCCTGCAGTATCCCAAATTTGAAGTTTAACGACATTTTCATCCACTATTCTATTCAAATTTAAATACATATTTCTTACGATCAATGCTCAAACTTACAATTTTTTGGTCAAAAAAGAAGCACCGATGGTTGATGTACCATTCGGTGAAAATGTATTTTTTATGTATCTAAGAGCCACTGAAGTTTTCCCGACACCTGCAGAAACGTGTATAGAGGAATCAAGAAAAAGATTATAAAACTAAGTAACTGTTTTATATAATAATTTTTTGATGTTTGTATTAATAGTTAGTTTTGCCTAACCTAAAAAACACAAAATCAACCCCTTCCCCTTTTCTCTCTTTCCTCAGACATACATTTTTCAAATCATGTAATTTAACACCAAATAATATAAAAAAATGTTATGCGAACCTGTGCTTCCTAATATAACAACCTTTGCTTCCAAAGTGTTCATAGTAAGTGTGTTTGAAAGAAGAAGAAAAAAAAAAGATATTAAAAGAAAGAGAAAAGAGAAAAGAAGAAAAGAAATATAATGAAATTGTGATTTGGTCGTTTATTTTGGAAAGAGAAGGATGTTTTTGCGTGCCACCATAAACAAAATGGTAATCATTGCACACACAAAAACCAAGTCATTCTTAACTGCTACTATATTGTACCTCAAATTCGAAACATTGCCCTAGCAAATTAAGCAATTTAAAAATGATGAATAAGATGCATCTAATGCTTCCTCTATCAGTCTCTACTGATGCTTCTACTGATGCTTCTTATTCTTCCAAGATCCAGAGCGAAACATGTGGCTAATGAGTTCATTACTTTATATTTCAATTACACAAGAATATTTAAATTCTGCTTAATTTACTATCCTGCTGGTAAATTAACATTAATTACTATCAAAATTCCCGCCCATTTGATTATTATCAACGAAACAAATTCATTAAAAACAATCTACTTATCAATAGAGATCATTACAGCGTTCAGACCTGAAATTTGGCTATTCTTGCTAAGCTCTTTTCTTTTTTTTTTTTTTTCCTTTATTCTCATTCAAGCATGACACCATAATGTGGGTAGCACTAGTTGAGATTGATAATTGAATGAGTGGCGAATGAAATTTTGTAATTTAAGCAACAATGTTTCTATCAAACGTTAGAACAATCAATATATTGCTTCGATTTACACGGGGCAGAAAAAAAAAAGGGTTCCAATGATCCGATCAACTTGCTTGCTTGCTTGAGCCATTAGCATGTTACCCATCTACTATGTAACATTTATGACGATATTTTAGTCATTCAACTAACGATATTTTAACCTTAATCAAGTCTTTCTTGGCTGAATGAACAATAAACAAATTGAACCCTTACCTTTTCACGGGTATAATCCGCAGTGTAGAAATTATTTAAATAAACTTTTTGTATTAATAATTCGTTAATTGACATAATTTATCTATTAAAGTTATGCATTGGATGCACTTTTTATTATACATCCAACATCTGAGCATCCTTACTCTTTTGTATTTTTACTTTTATCGAATACAACATACATGAATATACAGGTCACCATCGTGTTTTTTACATACCATATATATATATATATAGCTTATTTTATTATGCAAATAAAATTCACTGCAATTATTGTCGTACCAAATCCAAAATAGACATTAAAAGATGGTCATCGACAGCAATCGTGTTTTCCTCACCTAACGTTAAAATCAATATGACCTTCAGGAAATATAACCCGTGGTTGAAATCATTGCTACAATGATATTTTTGTGTTATTCTTACAGTATTATAAAAGGAGGGTGAGTATTATCGCCATAAGCTATTTGTTTGAATTTTAATTAAATACTATAAAATATGTTAAAAATTACAACTATAGATTCTCAAGCCGATTTACTACAACAATCAATGCATCGACGAATAATTGTATGTTTAGATGGTACATGGGAGACGCCACAAGGTAATTATACATACATAAATCTATGTGTCTGATACATATAATCAAATTTTGTTTATGATGTACATGCAGAAAAAACAAATGTTTACAAGTTTTACAATAATATTAGCCTTGACAACTCAACAGATGGTTGGGAATACATTACTGGTTATTATCCGGGTTTAGGAACCAGTGGTAGCTTTCCATTACTCGGTGGTATTTTCGGCTATGGTATCAGCAATCAGATAATTAAGGCATATGAATTTATTTGCCAGAATTATAGAGCTTTGCACGATGAAATTTGGTTGATTGGATTCAGTAGAGGAGGTATGAATTCATGTGCAAATTAATTTTATGAAAGATTACTGAAATTTTTATAAAATTAGCTTATGCTGCAAGAAGTTTGTCGGGTATGATTTACAATGTGGGTCTATTACCCAAAGATAATCTATCAAAATCGAATGAAGCATATGAACTATATCGAAATAGATGTAATTTCAGTCGTCCCATGAACTCTATCGCAATCAAGTTTCGTCAAGATAATGAATGCAAAATGCCATTGATCCGTTTTCTAGGATGCTTTGATACAGTTGGAGCACTTGGTGTACCTAAATTACCATGGTATTTAGGTGGTTCAACCTGTACGTATTTGATAAAATGCGCTTTATATGTTATTAACTGTCTTTTATTCTAGTCTATAGCTTATTTCTAGGTCTTCATGGCTTTCATGATACTAAACTAACGCCTATTGTAAGAAATGCTTACCACGCAATCTCAATTCATGATCAACGGGCTTGGTTTAGTCCTACATTAATGCACTTTCCGGAGGTTGCTCCTGATCATCAACAGTCATTAGAGCAAGTCTGGTTCCCTGGCATGCATGGAGATGTGGGTGGCCAAGAAGTAGGCACTTACAATAATTTACTTTCATGCCATTCATTGCATTGGATGATGGACAGAGCTAGAAAAAATGGGCTTAAATTTAAAAACAATTATCCTTACTGTAACTCGGATGATCATCAGTTCATTTATGATGATAGCTATAATAACTCAATTATTTATAAACTAATGCCTCGAGAAGATAGAATTATTAAAAAAGATGAAATGACTGATGACTATAAACTATCGCAGTTATACCAGAATGGTCAGTTCTTGGATTATTTGAAGCAGGAACAACTAGACATGTATAAATCAAAGACATTGGAAGAATTTTTTAACCATTATAACAATAAATAAATAAATAAACAAGAAAATAACCATTATAACAATAAATAATAAACAAGAAAATAGTATATAAAAATACAAAAAAAATTTAAAAGCATAGTTACAAAAGATTTGGTTTGTTTAATTGATTTCATTTCAGTAACTTGATTTTCGAGATGTGGGGCTTACACCGCATTATTAACAAAGACCGGTGCTAGCCTTTATATACAATTGAGAGTATAATACTTCAAATCATTGCTGTATATAAATAAAAATATCTCACTGGAAACCGAACCAATACACCTTCCTTAAAGGTTCGTGCTTCTATCAATCATCCTACTGATTAATCAACTGTTTAATAACTAGGTACCTGTTCGTTTGCTAATAACATTAGTGTAGATAAAACATTATGAAGAGGTCAAGATTAAACAAAAAAAAACCTAAAGAAAAACAATATACCGTAAGCCATTATTTTTCAAATACAAAGCGACGGGAATTGAGCATTTGTAACATAGCGTCGCAAATGAGACTGAGAATGCAGAGACAATAGGCATATATTATGCATGTCCTGACTAGTTTTCTGCTTAAAAGCATTCAAAGGATGTACACAATTGAAGATAAATGCTAATTTTCAAAAACTATTTAAAAATATGTAAACATTTATGAAAAATATGAAATTCATATAGCGTTATTCTTCGACTTCTGAAATATCGGGAACCATAAATTAGTTTACATCAAAGCAAAACAGTTTATCTTGTTTTCGCTTCCTTTTTTTTTTATTAAAAAGTCAGGTAAATTACTTTATTATTAAATTTGCCCCTGCATTTATGGAGTTATTAATACCGAAATATAAGTGCACTGGCCAAACATTGACCAAAATTGACAAAGATTGACTTAAAATCAATTGTAAAAAATTGAGCACTAGAATTAAAGCATTAATTTTTTGTATTTACAAGATTGTGGATCCAACTCAAAGCTACTCTGTGTTTTTTGTTTCAGCCAAAAATATTGATTTTTCATCGAGATAATCAAAATAATAGTCGATATCACAGCTTACAGCTTATGGTAACTGGGTTCCAAAATTTATTTTAAAAAATGGACGAAAAATGATGAAAAAAACAAAATTGTTTAATTGCTCCTGAACTGCAAAGTAAGTCAACCTATCATACTAAATAGTTTTTGTACAGTTTTAAATTCTGCATCCATCTAAATAAAATTCAGACAAATATTTCACATTAAATTTTGCGTAAAATGCAATTGAAATTTTGGAGGTTTTTTGAAGATACACATCGCTTTTTATAAGCATATTTAAAATATAACTAATTGCAATGATGCACAACAAAATTATCTATCGATTAAGCCATTGCTGAACTTTCTAGCTGCATTTTTCGTAGAGAAAACAAGATTTTTGTAACTTTTTTTTTCAGATTCAGAATTTGGGATGAGGGTATATAAGGGAAAAATGGAAGCTAGAAATGGAGGAACCTTTTTGTACACATTTTTTAGGGTATCTCCATGAAAAATCAATATTTTGAAAAGCTCTAAATTGGGTCCGAGAGAGCTTAAAGAGCTTAATGACATGAATGCAAAAAAAATGTTGCTCAATTTAGCCAATATTTTGAAACCTACTATAGAAATGTCCAAAAAAATGAAAAAAAAATAAAGGTGTTCAGAATTTTTTTATAATAAAACATGTTATAGAGCACTTTAAAACAAGTAAGTTTCATTATTAAAAAGTGTTAGTATAGCTTAATTTTTTCTGGAGATATGAAGCCTCAAAGTTTTCAATCCATTAGCAGTGAAATACGCGTAAAAAATCTGAAACCTTAGCACTGAAAAATTAATACCAACTGTAAAAAGTAGGATATTTCCGGATACTTGTTTTTGGATTAAAGATGAACATCTCAGGTACATTGTCATATAATTTTTTCTTGGTGTTATTTAGTGAAAACAAAAAGTAGAGCAGGGATGAAAAATGAGACCCAGTTTTTAAGGAAAAAGCAGTGGATTTTACGCGTTTTTGAGACTTTCGTGAGATATAAAATAAATTCAGCAACAGATAGCAAAATGCAGCCAATTCATATGTATCTAACTGTGTTTATGGTACATCCTAAAGAATATTTAGTATGAGAAAAGAGGGCAGGTCCCATTTGTTTTAATAGTTAAAGAAACTTTAAAAAATGGGAACAAATGACAGATTTTGGAACCAAATGAGAGTAAAGTTTGGATGAAATGAGAACGAGATTTGAGACCAAATGAGAGTAAGATTAGGACAAGCAGAAAATTGATTTGAGATGAATATGAAAAAAAGAAAAGAGAGATTTCGTAAAGATATTTCATTTTGATAACAAATACTGGAGCATCTAGAAATAATACCTTATTCGTCTGAAATTCATTGCAAATTTATACAAATTTGCATTCTCACTTTTTCTAGATTTCACCTTTAATCTGCCTCAATATATTATTACAATCGTCCAAAATTCAATTGGAAGTCGTCTAAATATTTTCCTGGAATGTCTGAATTTCAAGTGGAACTACATACTAATATTTTGGCATAATGGTAGATATTTCTTAGAATAACGTAGATGTATAATTTGAGCTTATTTAAATAATATGGTCGAAAAAAGATCGATTTTCATTTAGGCTCACGTAAAAAGAATAACTGGTTAAAAAATTATAACTGGAAGATAGCCCTACGCAATGCCTATTTAGAATATTCTCATATTAAGATTCACAAATTACTTTTCAATCCGCATTTGAAGGTTAACATAAAACATGATGCAACTCAAAATGGGCCAAATGTCAAAAATATGACTGGAATTTTAGTTTTTTTCAAAAATACAGCTACGACTGCATCTCATAGCTTGATCTGTAGGTGTAATTGCACTTTGATGTAAATGTTTTTTAGTCGACTAATATAATAACTGAGGACTTTTGGTCCAAAGCTTCAACTTTGTATTTATAAATTTTAAGAAAAGGAGTTGTAAAAAAGTTTCTCTAAAAATTATGTAGTTATGTGCAGAATTCAAATTTCTACAAGGTACATTTAATACACAAAGTCAATGTACTATTCACTTAATGCGTAATTTTGCATTCAAATTTTCTAATCTTAAAAACAATCAGAAACTCTGTGCATGCACATTTTTTGCAGGTTTTCTATTATGAAATTAGACGAAGTTTGATTATTATTACGAATGTTTTATTTCTTTATTATTATTAAACTTGTATTATATTTTACATGAAATCTATAGCTATTTTAAGGGTATAAAGTTGGGAGGATCGTTTTTTTTTTTTTCGTTTATATGCTAAACCTTTTAAATCTCTGTGGTTTAGGTGTTTTGCAGTATTTATTGTACATATCATCAGCAGATGGCGAATTAGTGCATGCCTCTAATGTGTTATTGAATGTAACACTTTTGTTTGATAAATTTGATGAGCGACGACGAAGCATTCTTTCCCCCTTATTATCAAATGATACGATAAATGGATCTACAGGCGTTATGATGCCACTCGCATAATTACTACTGCTGCCACTGCTACTACTATTGCCACTAGTACTTTGACTATCCCAATAACTAGTTTTGGGGTACTCTTCTTCCGGTTCTTGTTGCTGACCTTCCATAGGAACATCTATATAATATTCAGTGCGCTGAGCATGTCGATACCATTTTTGTCTTCTAGTACAAATGCCTAATCCGCTGGATTGAGAACTCCATTGTTTCCATTGCCAAGATCCATATTGCCAACCGTTTGTATCTGTATTTGTACCTTTATATTTTGACCATTTGGGATCTACCCAAGCCCATGATACAATCTTTTGTTGATTATTTTCTAATATTAAGGTTGTTGTTTTTGGTGGTAAACGAAACTCATTCATATAAGGAGTTGCTTCCAAATGGGTATCAGTCCTGTAAAATGCATTAGATAATTATTGAGTACATAAACAAAAAAAACAAACATCATATCATTTTTTTTTTATACACAACATACCAAACTGCACGGTCTTGTGGTAGTAACATATTACTCCAGCCAGTAGGAAACCACCATCGTTGATGATGGTACAGTTCAAAACGATACCCCCTTTGATTTTCTTCGTGTTCATTCTTTAAAACAGCCATATTCGAATCTACAACATTATTGGTATTTTGAATAGAATAATAAAACAGAGGCATTATTGCACGGACACAAGCTATTTGAATTGGATGTACCCACGGACTATGTAAGCACATGATTATCAGTAAAGCAAACCATATCAATGAACTTAAATGGAATTGCTGTTGCTGCAAAAGAATGACCCATCCTGCATACGCTATTGTAAATAAACATGACACACCGATACAAATAATAGAGCGTATCTGCTTTGAGCTCATGGAATAGAAATGATATGCATTGCATAAGGTATCACTTTCTTGCATCCAGTTTTTTACATTTGTCAGGAAATTTATTTTATCACAAATCTCTGTCAAATCTTGTTCAAAACAGAGAGAATCTACTAATTGTTTTTTTTCGTTATTTTCTTGCTGATAATATTGATAATGGTGATGTTGTTCCTGACGACGTATTTTATCCATTAAATAATGTTGTCTTTGTTGATATATCTTTAATATGGATAATGCACATGGTAAGAAATAGAAAATATACGGTTGTATTGATCTCCATAGAATCAGAGAAATGAAACAAATGAAAGAATATTTCTTTTCTTTGCCATTCCATTGCAAAATCCGTAAAATAACTGCAATGTAATGGATTGTTGGCTGCAAATCAAGCATCAAATCGATTTGTTTTAAATTTGCTGATGATAATGTATGCTTTTTTGGCGACATTGATGGAAACAGAGACAAGATGAAGAAGAAATTAGAGAGAGAGAAAAGACAAATAGAAAACAGAATGATATCACTATAAATATACTTCACATCTCACGTGGAAAAAAAGACAAGAGAGATAATAAACAAATCTTGATATTTTAAGTGAACCAGAACCCTTAATTTCTAGATTTTCATGGTTTAAGGATTTGTTTTTGTTTTTCATTATACAATGTATCTAAAATGAAAAAGGGAGATGGTTCTACTTGAAATTTGTCTTCATTTTACAACATAATTTCATTTAATCTTGAAGCACTTTCTTCGTATTCTAATCAAACGAAACAGTAATTTAGCCAAAAATATATTGTGTATCTTGTTTATTATACCTTTTCAAATGTTGTTTTTTTTTTTAAGGGTTAACTGTTTTATTGTTGTATTTTTGCAATGTGTTACAAACAACAATTTATATGTGATATTCGACTGGTAAATAAAAATCAGGCACAATAGCAAAATAAAGTTGCTTCTTGTGAAGAATTCTTTTGAGATCTATAGTTAGCATAAACAAAAAAACGTTTTTTCATTGAATTTCAAAACATATCTAGTTTATTTTTGTATTTTTTTTTTTTTTATTTATCTAGCAGTTGAGTAATGATTTTATAATGAATCACAATTTCATTATAAGGCGTAATATCACACTTGCTAGCTCCTAGCTTGCTACTATTTGGCCAATGAAATCTTGTTTTGCCACCATCTCCTTCATTATTAAATACTGTACATCTACAAAATAAAGCTTTTAATATAATATAATGTAGTATTCTATATAATATTCAAAAGAAAATGTATTATGAAACAGAAAGAGAGGAATAGTGTATTGATATGTGGTATTTTTTTTTTACATACCATTCAGTTTATCCACATTACTAAATTTTAGAAACTACCCTGAGTTCTAATTGAGTGGCATCTCTCGTTTTGACTTTCAAGGGTTCAATACAACCATGAGGTAACTTTTTCATTTTCTCTTTTGTACGTAAAGTAATACATGACAGCTTTGCTGAAATTTAAGCAATCGATAGCAAAACAGCTATCAAAGCAGACAACATGTAGTTCTCAAGAACTTTTGACATTTATGAGGCCTACGAAATCCAGAAAAGATGGCCATATATCAATATCTTTACCCAAGTTAAATACATCGCTTGCAACACCTATAGCCAGTCAACAATTAAACGATTGGTCAAAGACAATAGCAGACAAGGTAATTATTAACTATTTATTTATTACATCATTTTAAAACTAACTGAGAATTTCAAGTTTGTACCTGATGAATACATTCAACAAGCCAACCACAAAGGATCGAATTTATATTTCGAATTTGATGAAACCAACTTTGTCAAGCACGTCTTACAGCAAGTACATCACGAACACGATTCTTATGGCTGGTCTCATATACCAAAATCACCAAACAGCACAGTTCTGATAGATTATAGTTCACCAAATATAGCAAAACCATTTCATGCAGGACATTTACGAAGCACAATTATTGGAAATTTTACAAAGCAAATACACGAGGCATTGGGATATCATGTTATTGGTATTAATTATTTGGGTGATTGGGGTAAACAATACGGTAAGTAGTTAGATTTATATGGTTTATTTATTCTATTTATTAATATGCATAAACTCATAAAAATAGGCTTGCTGGCTGTAGGATTCGAAAAATATGGAGATGAAGCAAAATTAATGTCGGATCCTATTCATCATTTATACCAAGTTTATGTTAAAATTAATGCAGAGGCAAAAGTAGATAAAGACATTGACATAAAAGCAAACGAATATTTCAAGAAAATGGAGGAAGGCGATACAGAAGCATTGAAGCAATGGAAACAATTTCGAGATCTGAGTATTAAATCTTATGCATCGATATATGAACGACTCAATGTGAAGTTTGATGTTTATTCAGGGGAATCACAAGTGAATTCATATATTTCAAAAGCGCATGATCAGTTAAGAAATTCACATCTTTTAAAACGTACTGAAGATGGTGCTTTAGCTGTAGATTTAGAAGAATATAATTTGGGAACTGCAGTTGTACAAAGAGCAGATGGAACATCACTTTACATTACCCGAGATTTAGCTAGTGTTCTTATGAGACGAGAGAAATACATATTCCAAAAGGCAATCTACGTCGTAGGAAGTGAGCAAGCTGGCTATTTTAAGCAACTATTTCAAATTTCCAACTTGATGACACATTCAGATCAAAATTTACAGCATGTTGGTTTTGGAAGAATTAAGGGCATGTCAACTAGAAAAGGCACAGTTGTATTTCTTCAAGATATACTTGATACAGCCAAGGAAAAAATTATAGATTACATGAAGCAAAGCGAAGAAAAGAGCCAATTAAAGGATTTGGACACAGTGGCGGATCAGTTGGCGATGTCGGCTATTTTGATCCAAGATATGAAATCAAAACGAAACAAGGATTACGAGTTTTCTTGGGATCGTATGACAGATGCTAGAGGTGATACTGGTGTATTTTTACAGTATGCTCATGCAAGAGCTTGTGGTATTGAACGAAAATCAGGCATTGCAATTGATCCTGATTGTGATTTTAGTATCTTGAAAGAAAAAGAAGCCTTTAATTTAGTTCAATCTATCGCTCAATTTCCAGAAATTGTAGAATCAGCATTTGCGACATTAGAGCCCTGCACTATTGTCAATTATTTATTCAAGTTATCCCATGCTACAAGTGCTGCTAGTACTTGTTTGAGAGTAAAAGACATGGATCCAGATGTCTCAAAGGCACGTATGCTGTTGTTTTGGTCTGCTAGAGCAACCTTACGAAATGGCTTACACCTTTTAGGTATTAAACCCATCGAAAAAATGTAAATAAAGTTTTGTACTATATATATATATATATATATCATAGATTTGGATGGTGGTCTGTAAGATGTATTGCTTTTAATGTGATTTTGGGGAGGCAGTTAATTTGTATCGCCGTTTGTAAATTGAGGATTTTGATAATCTTTATCAACTTTAGAGGATTTTTAACACACCAAATTGAGCACTAATATTCCATAAAAATTGGAATATATCACTTATTATGCTTAAATTGCTATCAAATTTTTTTTTCAAAAAAGAAGCCATCAAAAACCTGATTTTTACTATACGTTAAAAAAAAAAGTGCGATTTTTTGACAGGTTTGAATAGCAGCACAAAATCACTTTCGGGTTGACAGATGCAGAGTGTAGTAAAGGAGGTAAAGGGCGCCATACGCGCGACTGCCTATTGTGACCTTTTGAAAGTAATTGATTCAATTTTTTTCATAATTTTCTCGGTCAAAAAAGTAAACGCGTTACAGTTTTCTTCATTTCTCGAAAGAATAAATTTACATTATAACGAAAAATGGCTAGTTTTGGTTGGGACCAAGGACAAGTTTACTCTACCTCAGTACTTCCCGGAGAAGAGCGTGTCAACTCTATCTCTGAGACCACTGGTTTATTTTTTGATTTCATTCAAACTTTTCGTCTCAGTAACAATTACATTTACAGGTACCTGAAGAAAAAAAGATTCCAAACCATTGACATTTTATTCAAACTTTCCGTCTTTTTAGAGAGCAGTTATCACAAAACTTGTTGACAAGACAATACTATATTGAAGTCGATGTTAACCATCTCATTAGCTTCAATGCTGATCTCGCTAATAAGCTCACTACTACTCCTGCAGACTATTTACCCATGGTAAATTATCATTTGAATGGGTTAAAACCAATTGGCTTTAACCTTTTTTTTTTTCGTATAGTTTGAAAATGCTGTCAAGGACAGTGCAAAGAGAATCTTGTTTTCTAATCCTAATACCGTCAGTAATCTGGATGTACCTGATTGTCAAGTTACACTTAAATCAAGTGCAAATGTTGTTCAAATTCGTGATTTGAATGTAATGTGTTTTTGTTAAATGAATAAATGATTGTTTATTGACGCATTCTTTTCATACAGTCTGATTTTATTGGAAAGCTTGTTCGTATCCCTGGTATTGTCATTGGTGCTTCTACTCTTAGTTCAAGAGCCACCCAAGTTACTGCCATGTGTAGATCTTGTCGTAATATTAAAATCATCCCTGTCACTGGTGGTTTTTCATCTATTGTTTTACCTAGAACTTGTGATAGTCAAGGTGTGAGTGGTGAAAGCAATAATTGTCCTATGGATCCATTCGTTATTATGCATGACAAGTGTAAATTTGTAGATTCTCAAGTCATCAAATTGCAAGAAGCTCCTGATATGGTACCTGTTGGTGATCTTCCTCGTCATACTATTTTGAATGCTGATCGTTGGTTGACTAATCGTGTTGTACCTGGTATGAGAGCTGTTGTCATGGGCATTTATTCAATCTTTCAAAGCAAATCCGCTGTAAGTTTTTTTTTTTTTTAAATCTACAACTGGATATTATATCTAATGCAATTCTAGAAATCAACAGGTGCTGCTGCTGTTAGAACACCTTATATCAGAATTGTTGGCCTTCAAGTAGATCAACATAATAATGGACGTGGCAAACCTCATTTCACAGACGCCGAGGAAGATGAATACATTAGAATGTCTCGTCAACCTGATTTATATGAAACATTTGCTCGTAGTTTAGCACCTTCAATTTTCGGAAATATGGGTAATATATGCAAAATCCTTTTAATTAACCTGTTTTTTTTTTTACTAATACCACAAGTATAGATATTAAAAAGGCTATCACTTGTTTGCTTTTCAGTGGATCAAAAAAGATTTTACCAGACGGTATGAGATTAAGAGGTGATATTAGTGTGTTATTGTTGGGTGATCCTGGTACTGCCAAATCACAATTGCTTAAATTCACAGAAAAGGTTGCTCCTATTGCTGTTTACACTTCTGGTAAGGGTAGTAGTGCTGCTGGTTTAACTGCTTCTGTTATTCGTGATCCTGCTTCTGTAAGTAACTTATAAAATGGTATGCGAATAATTGTTAATAATATTATATTTAGCGTGATTTTTATTTGGAAGGTGGTGCAATGGTATTAGCAGATGGTGGTGTTGTATGTATTGATGAATTTGATAAAATGCGTGATGAAGATCGTGTCGCTATTCACGAAGCTATGGAACAACAAACAATTTCTATTGCTAAGGCAGGTATTACAACCATTCTTAATTCTCGTACTTCAGTCCTTGCTGCTGCCAATCCTGTCTTTGGTCGTTATGACGATATGAAGAGTGCTGGTGAAAATATTGATTTCCAAACTACTATTTTGTCTCGTTTCGATATGATTTTCATTGTCAAGGATGATCACAATGAAAGTCGTGATATGGTAAATATTTATAATGTAATATGAGGTGTAGCTTTATATTAATCGTTTCATCATTTAGTCTATTGCTAGACATGTTTTAAATGTTCACATGAACAGACAAACACAAGATGCCGTTATGGGCGAAATTGATTTAGAAAAGATGAAGGCATACATCAATTATTGTAAAACGTAAGTGTTTCTATATACATAAATATGGTTATGATATTAATCCGTTATATAGTAAATGTGCACCCCGTTTAACAACAGCAGCAGCAACTAAATTAAGTAGTCATTTCGTCTCTATTCGTAAAGAAATGAAGGATACTGAAAGAGATACAGAAGTTAGATCTACTATTCCTATCACTATCAGACAGTTGGAAGCTATTATTCGTATTTCCGAATCATTGGCAAAAATGACACTTTCTCCTTATGCAAATGAACAACATGTCGATGAAGCAATCCGTCTCTTTAAATATTCTACTTTGGATGCTATTTCAAATGGTGGTGCTGATGGTATGACTCGTAGTGATATCATGTCTGAAGTGCAACTTATTGAAAAAGATATTCAAAAACGTTTACCTGTTGGTTCACAAGTACCTTATGCTAAACTCAAAGATCATTATTTGCGTGATGGTTTCTCTGAAGCTGCATTCTCAAGAGCAATGACAATCCTTGCTCGTAGAGATATGCTTGCTCTGAGAGCTCAAGGAAAGATGGTTCTTAGACAAGGTTTCTAAATCACTATTATTTTATATACACATTATTACATTTTCTTTCTTTCTTTCTTTCTTTTTTATCTGTGAATACTCTCTTTCTCTCTCTCTCTACTTTCTTTTTTCTCCTTCTTTTTTTTAATTATTCTACAACATTTAATCATAATAAATTTGAGTTTTGAATTCCTCGCTTTGAAATTCTTTGCTTTAAAAAAATTATTTCAGATGGTTAAAAAGAGTAAATCAAACAAAAAATAAAGCGATCAGAATCTCTTGTGTCTGAAATATGAATACTCATTTTTTATTTTTACAAATGGCATTGACACCTGTATAAAACGACGCATTAAAGTGGCATATGATTAACGAGATGCTCATTTGGAATAGTCCTTTTTTTTTTTTTTTTTTCCAGGTATTAGGTCCAAGCAAACAGAAATAAAAAATAACATCAAACATTTTACATACAAATAATTGATAATTTAGACTAGCTTGGTTAATTGCTCGTTTCTCGATACATTTTAAATTCTTTAAAGACGGTAAAAATTAATGAATTTTCAGCAATTGGAAAATCTGAATTAGTATTACATGTTTATTGTTCATTAAAAGATTGGAATGATAATAGAAATATGAATAAAGGGGATGTTTTATTTAGGCAACAGTAGTTGTGGTAGCAGGTGCTGTTGTGTTTACTGCAGCTTCTGGTTCAGTTGCTGTCGCTTCAGTAGCAGCAGCAGCAGCAGCAGGAGTCTCAGTGGCATGAGTTTCCTTTTTAGTGTATTGATCCTTTTTCTTGTTGATGGTAGTAGTAGCCGTGTGAACTAACTTGGTTATACGACGTACCAATGGAGAGGTAGTAGTAGTGCCTTCTGGGGTAGTAGTAGTAGTAATCCCTTCTGGGTTAGTAGTAGTAGCAGTAGTAGTAGTATCTATACATGTGTAAGGAGTAAGTTAGATTAAAATATCGTGATGTTAAGCTGTGTTACACCAATTTACCATGAACTTCAGGAGTTGTTGAATGCTGTTCATTATGAGTCTCAGGTGATGATTTCTTTGCAAATTCCTTCTTCTTTTGAATAAAATAATTTGCGAGTAATGTTGTGTTACGCTTTAGTTGATCAATGACTGGATTAGTGTTGGTGTTTGTTGTTGTATTTGATTTAATGTTATCTTTAGGGGGAGGAACAGGTGGTGCTGTTTCATCACTAGTTGACGCTTCGGCTAGTAGAAATTTATTTAATTAGCACTAGTTGCAAAGAAAGAGATATATAAAAAAAAGAATTACCAGGTGCTGGATGTGTTGGAGTTGGTTTGGCAAGCCCCTACATTTTCATGAAAAATTTAGATCAAAACCATTTGATATAAACCTGTTTACATAAATTACCTTGACTCGAGCTAACAAATCCTTGAATGCTACATTGGAAGTTCCCACCTTCTTATCTTGAGTTGCCGTCTCAGATGTTTGTACTGGATCAGTAGTTTCTGCAACAGAAACATGAGCGGCAGTTGTAGCAACAGCAGGAGTCTCAGCAACTTCACTAGTGGTAGTGGGCTTGGCTGTTTTCTTTTCATTGATTGCTTTATTTGCCTCTGCAACAGCATCAGTTACTGTTTGTTTGGCCTTGTTATAAACAGAGCTTAAACGTTGGATTGGAGTAACTTTTGGGCCTGTTGCATTTACACCAGTAGCAGTGGCAGCTGTCGTAGTATTGACAGGCGCAGTTTCATTTACAGTATCCTTTGGAGGTACATCAAGAACGGGAGCTTCCGTGGTAGCAGTAGTAGTATTAATAGGATCAGACATTTTGACTTATTAAAGATATAAGAAAAAAGAGAAGATCATGTAAATGATAATAAAAATAAGGCTATATATACTTGTACATTTTAGACACCTTGTGATACGATTGTCACATAAATAGCCAAGCAAGATGCATGATCATCCTCTCTATAAAATGTTTCTTTTTTTTTTTCTTGTGTAAGGTATACATAAAAGAAAATAGATGAAGCTAAATCATTTAAAGATAAGGGATCATCACAGTGTACAAAATAACATCATCTTACACAAAATCCTTCATTTTTATTTAAAAATATATTTATTTGACAACATTTTCTCAAATGTTATTTAAACCACGATGAAAGCAAAATTATATACAATTCTGTTGTCAAGCACATAATCGCCTGTATGGTAAATGCATTTCGCTCGCAACAAATCAAAATAGAAGTTATATACAGCTACTGCAGTAAATCAGCAGATATTATTAATGCAAGCCCACCAATCAGACTTTTAGCATAATCTCCTGATCAGATCAGACAAGCAGCTATGCTTAATAACGTAATTTTCATTCAAATTAGATTATTTTGATCCACTCTACAGAAAATAAAGTTATAGTATAACCCTATGTTTATCACTTTGCAATTGTATACAAACTTCTGTTACAAAAGCATCTTGAATCCCCTTTTCTCTTCCTTTTCACGCCAACAACGCATTTCTTATTAAACGTGCTATTTTCTAAGTGGTATAGTATATATAAAGTTACTTTTTTCGTTGAAAAGTGTCAATACTTAAATGCAATCTATTTTAATAAGAAAAGCTTGAGAATCATTGTCATCATTTTAATGCATTTTGCAGAAATGATTGATATTCAAACAAGTTGCAGATTGATAACTGGTATATGTACATATGTCTAGCATAGCTTGGCCAGCTCTCAGGCACAAGTCTTTCGGATACACTCTCTCTAAATAACATATTATTGTTAGTTTTGATGGTTGTATTCCAAGATATATAAGGACTATAAACCCCATTCAAAAAAATGATGCAGTTTATTCCTACGAATGGACCTAGGAATGTTTACCTAATCTCTCTGATTAAAACTATATAAAGAGGATATTCATTTACTACAAAAGTCATCAAGTAGAATTTAACTTGATAATAAAACCCTAATGTTATCTAGTCGAATTCCTATTGTTTTTTTATACTTTTTTCCGTGAACATCCTTATATATTCCACAAGAACACTAGCTTAATTGAGTTGGTGTATTTGCTTGTAGAGAACGAAATAATTTATATCTAATTTCTGCACCTATTATCGTGCAATGTTGGAAGTTACTCGGATCAAAACTTGCCGAGATATGGTTTTTGCTGTCATGTAGATTTTTTTTTTTTATGGGATGAAAGTTTTAAATTTTATTTAAAAAAAGAAAATTGAAACTCATCATAGTGATGGACAAGGTGTATACTAGGTAAAGTGACCTGCCATATTAGTATCATATATATATATTATCCTACAAGTCATTCATATTAGACATTCTATATAGCTCTGAGCATATTTTCTTTGAGACTATTGTGCTGTTAAATGGCACTGAGTTGAGCACATGATTGAAGTGATGAAACCATATAAGGCGTGTTATCGTTGAGAAAATGTCGTATATGTTGATGTGTATGTCTAAATTGTATATATAGTATCTGGACAGTTTTAAATTTTTGAAGTCATGATAAGTCTGTTGAGGATTTACCACTCTTGGGTACCCAAGAAACTTGTTGAAAATTTCCTGCCATATATCTTTTTTGTGTACACACGAGATCAACAGATGCATACTGTCTTCTCTAAGATTGCATAGGTGGCATTTGTCTGAATCAATATCTTTCATTTGCATGTTGTAAAGAAAGGACTTGGATGGTATTCTGTCATGGATAACTTTAAACCAAAGGTTTCTTGCTGTGTGATGCATATTTGTCTTGTAAAATTCTGTCCATTGTTTTTTGGATATATTATTGTTGTAACCTTTTGGTATTATTAAAGGAATGCCTTGATTTAGGATGTATCTTATACGTTTTTTCTTCTGATCCAGCAATGGCTTCTTGTTGACATCTTGTATTAGTTTAGAGTATTCTGATAAATCATTTGATTCTTCAAAAAAATTTTCTATGGAATTGTTTTCCATGTATTGTTGGAAAAAATGATTGTATTTAATGTGTTGTTCTCTTTCAAGTCGAATGATTTTTGATAACACTTTAGGTTTTTTGCATTCTTGTCTTGGTTTGTAGATTATGGATTTTGTCAAAGGAGTGTATTGAAAGAAGTCTTGTACCTTGCTTTGTTTGATTGTGGCAGTATTTATATTTATTAATTCATTATTGAGTTGTTCCTTGTTGCATATGGTGGTGAACGGCAGCGAGAGAAGTATTTTAGGTGATATTTTTATTTTTTCAGCATCCGGTTTGCATTGTTCTATACAAGAGTCTATAGCTTCGAAGATGTTGTGAAAGGAGTGTAAACCAGTAAATGAACTTTTGTAACGAGATTCAGGAAACAGAAGAGGCACTTCATGGTGAGGTGTATCACATCCATTTTGAAGGGCAAATACCATCAAGCTATATAAATGGCTAGGTACTGGATTTGGAGTTCCACTCACACTAAGTAACGCATTGATGTATCTAAGTTGTAGCATCTTCTGTTGCACTGATATGTTTAGCAGGCCTAATCCCCCTTCGTTTTTTGGCAGATAGAAGACATCCTTCTTCACTTGGATTCGTCTGTCATCAACAATATATTGATAGATAATGGAATTCAATCTTGAAGTAACCACCTTTGGTAGGTTGGTTAGTCTTAGGACATGCCACAGTTTTGATAGTATCATTGTGTTGGCCACAGTTGCTCGACCATATACTGATATATTTCTTTCTTTATAAAAGTTGACAGTTGCTTGAATTTTTCCACTAATGTTGTCCACAAAGGTATCTCTTTGTTGATTGTTGAACCAGAGAGGGTAGCCTAGATATTTAAGATAGCCTGTACTTGAATTATCAAACCATTTCATCCGTTGATTGTTTGTGATATAGTTCCGTAATTCTGCACCTTTATGACCCACCATCTTACTGCCATGGAGGGGAAACGCGACCGACTTATCTAAGTTGATTTTAGAATTTGACGCCTTGCTATATCCTTTCAAGCAATCTTCAATTGCCAAATATTCAGCTTTGTTTTTTGCAAAAATTAGTATATCATCAGCATAGGCTAGTAGCTTAATTGGTTTTGGAGAAACCATGTTCATAGAATTTTGACTGCTTGGTTTAGTTGATTGCATAGTGTACCCAGTTACAGCTTCATTATTAAGGATAGAGAGTAGAAATGGCTCTATCGCAAAATTAAAAAGAAGAGGTGAAATAGCATCACCTTGTCTTAGGCCTCGTTTTTGTTTAATTGGATTTGTTAGAAAACCATTGACATTGACGAATATTTCATTGTTGAAGAACAGATTTTGGATGCATTGAATGATGGACTCAGGGATACCAAATTTTTCTAGGACCTTGGTCAGATAGTATGGATGAACTCTATCATAGGCTTTATGGTTGTCTAGCATTATACCAACATATTCAGTGAACTCGGATTTATTCAAACCTTTGCATACTTTTGAGTTTTCAATCATGAGGTTTAATGAAAACCCTTGATCTCCAATAAATCTTTGTGGCATGAATCCTGTTTGGAAGTTATTAATCAGCTGTGAAGCTATTCCCATGAGTCTGGAGTTCAGAATCCTAGTAAACACTTTGCAGTCGGTATTGATTAGAGAAATCGGCCTCCAGTTTGACAAATCTGACAAATCGCCTTTCTTTGGTAGTAGGATAATACATGCTTGTTGCCAAGATTTAGGAATAATTCCATATTTCAATGCATCATTGTACACCTTTTCGACAATTTCTTTACATCTTGGGTGAATCATTACAATATTGAGAATTTCATATGGCAATCCATCCAAACCAGGGCTACTTTTACGTGGACTTCGTTTTGCACCTTGTTTGATCTCTTCAAAAGATATGTCTTGTGTAATTTCCTCAGTTTCCTCTTTAGAGATGGATTTGTTAATGTGGTTCAGTATTGCATCTAAACAGTTAATATCTATTCTTTCTTCAGTGTACAACTTAGAGTAAAAAGATTCTGCTGCTCCAATCTTAGAATCCTTATCATTGCAATCAGTTCTAGTATCCGGGTGTTTGATCATATTGAGGGTACGAGCTTCTCTTCGCTGGTCAATGGTTCTTTTGATATATGACGGCGAGTTTTCGTTGTTCTCCATCCAATACTTTCCTGATCTCAACCTTGCAATGTCTGTCTTTTCCTTTTGTAATTTTGAAATTTGTGTTTCAATATCAGGCAGTAGTATATTCAGACATTCTTTATTATCACGGTATAACCTCAAGATACGGTTCCTCTCACTGTTTAGTTTCTTCAGTGTTGTCTCTCTGATTTGGTTGGTAGTGCGACAGAAATTAGTTGTAACTTTTTTGACCATATTCTTAAGACAATCCCATTGGTCTTGAGTTGACAGTTCAGGATTTAGCTTGTTTTGAACGTAGTTTTCTATTTCTCTATTCAAAATGCTAACATATCTTTTGTTCTTACATAGGTAAGGATTGGCTCTCCATATACCTTTTCCACAGTTATACATTTCTATAGTTAAGGTCTTGGTAAGTAGTGCATGATCGGTAAATTCCTGACCGAAAAATTCTACATCTCCACCATTCATCCTTTGAAAGAGCTCCTTCCCGGCAAACATGTAATCTATAGTCGAGAGAGAGATACGTCCTTGTCTATTCTGTCTACATGTAGGCCCATATCCTTCTCCTTCTTGGTTCATACAGTCTTTCATATATCCCGCCATAAATTGGACTAACTCCTTGCTTTTACGTATTCTGGATCCATGTCTGCTACCACTATCAAAACTGTAATTAAAGTCCCCTGCCATAATCAAATGTGGAAGAATCTCTGGAATAGATAAAAGTATGTTAACTATATCTTTAAAAAGATTATTCCTCTCTTGTCTTTGAACATGTCCAGAGTGTGCATAAATGTTCATGATGTAAAATGGTGTCGTAGGATTGTCTACAAAGGTAAGTTTGGATAAAATCATTCTTCCATCTGTAGATATCTTGATTTTCTCAAGGTTAATTGCATTGTTAAAATTAATGATGGAACAGTGTTCAGTCCATATTGCTTGGTGATATTTAAATTTGATTTCCATATTGTTGATTATTTCTTCAAACGAGTGATTTGGTATGTTGGTTTCCTGACATAGTAGGATATTTAATTTCTTGTTCTTTAACATAGCTATAAAGTCGTCTGTAGTTGATTGTTGAGATTGTTTGTATAGACTTCTGCAGTTGACAGAGCCTATATTGATGTTAACATATTTGGTATTATTCATAAGTATTGTTGATATTTATAGATCAGAAATTAATCTGAATGTTCAGATATTTCTTCTTCATTGCTAGCACCTACTGGAGACACAAATATGTCTTCCGTTGCTTTTATTACTTTGCTATCATTGGTGCCCTTTTTCTGAGGCGTGGTAGGCTCAACCGATCCAGGAGATATAGCATCATTCAGACGTCTCTTGGATGTGTTGATCTTAGACGGCTTGAGTTGATCCTTACTTGTAGTTGAGTTTAAACCTCTATTTGCGGTGTCCGAAGATTGGCTTGATCTCAGCAATCTTGGTGCCCTCGAAGTCGAAGCAATATTCTTCTTAGCATGTTGAATTTGCTTTTCCCCTTCTTGATTAATTTGCACCCCGACATTGTCATCCTCATTGATATTAGGTTCGAAGTTCCCTTCATTCAATTCTGAAGCGACATCTTCCTCCCTGGTTCCAATCACAGTATTTTCTTCATTAGTTTCGGCTTCAGTGCCTTTAGCTGATTCAGTGACAACATCTTCCATGTTTTCTTCTTCCACAATGTTCCTGGTTTCTTCATTCTGTTCCTCTACCGAGGCAGCTAACACTTCAAAAGTATTGTTAGAAGTGAATTTTGCATTAGGATTACCTCCTTTCAACGCATCCAATAGATTAACTTCCATGCCACTAGATTTAGCTTGGTTTATATCACCATTGTCATTCAAATCTTGATACTTGGAAGTTTCCTTGTTTCTAAGGTCCTTTTTGTTCCAGGGAGCAGCTGGACAGTCGGCCTGTAAATGGTTAGGGCTCCTGCATCGATGGCAAAGTTTTCGCTGCTTCTTGGGGCAATCATACTTGATGTGATCATCCGAATGACACTCAGGACAAATGGGCTTCATGTTTGACCATACTAGGTGAAGGGCTGTTCCCTCATAGCCAATAAGCTGTACCTGAGGAGTAAGGTCAGCTGCATAATTTTTTAATTTATCCCTGTTAAGAGTGACAAAGCCTCGGCCAGTAAACCAATCATGATCCTCCACCTTCGTCAATCCAATGTTCAGGATATCGCCGTATCTTTCAAATGTCTTGACAAGAGATTCCATCAACGCATCCTCATCATCAAGAGGGATCTCAGTAATTCCAACCCGAATTACTTGAGATGTACTCGTCAAGGTTTTACTAACTTCTATAGCTTTACCTTCCACTACAAATTCCTTTAAAAGCGCATCTTTGCATTCCTTTTCAGTAGAGAAGCTAAGTTCGACAACTTTTCGCTTGTTCTTTCCAATAATTCTTGGTTTCATACCTAAGCTGTTGGGATATTGCTCTCTCATGATACCTAAGAGGGTCTTATCTTTGAACACCATTCCAAGGAATTGAGAACAATCAATGACGATAGAGTTTTTTTCCTTCGCTTCAATGAAAGTCGAGTTGGATGTTAAGGTTTTAAAACATTCCGTATTATCCACATCTGGAGTAACATTGAATGCGTGTCGTTTTTGAAATTTGATTGCATCTGTGAAAGACTGATATGTAAATGGTTTGTTGCTTGGATTATGGCTAGAATCCAACGTTGATCTACCCTGTGAGGTAGATTCTCGCATTAAAAACTGATCTTTAGCGGAGAAAGCCATGTCATGTAGATTTTAGATAGTTTTCTGATATTTTTCGAATTTTCTCGCCCAGTATTCAGCTAAATTTCATCAAACTTTGAAAGAAAATATATTTTCTCTCTTCTCTCTACAGACTATTGATATCTGTCTAAAAATAAAAGGGTTGGTACCAGAATATAAGTACACAAATATAATATTATTGACCAAAGTTGGCTTAAAATCGGTAGGTTGTAAAAAATTGAGCTCCAAAATTAAGGTATTACTTTTTTTGTGTTCACAAGGTAATAGATCCAACTGAAAACGACACTGCCTTTTTTATTCCCGAGAAAAATATTGATTTTTCATCGAGATAACCAAAATAATAGTTGATATCACAGCTTACAGCTTATTGTAATAATCTAAATATGGACTATATTATGTTTGAGGAAAAGAGACTGATTTTATTAATATTATTATAATTGAGATTATATATAAAAGACTGAGTTACAACATTATGATAACTGGGTTCCAAAATTTATTTTAAAAAATGGACGAAAAATGATGAAAAAGACAAAATCGTTTAATTGCTCCTGAATTGCAAAGTAAGTCAACCTAGTATACTAAATAGCTTTTGTACAGTTTTAAATTTTGCATCCATCTAAATAAAATTCAAACAAACATTTCACATTAAATTTTGCGTAAAATGCAATTGAAATTTTGGAGGTTTTTTGACGATACACATCGCTTTTTATAAGCATATTTAAAATATAACTAACTGAAATAATGCACAACAAAATTATCTATCGATTAAGCTACTGTACAATCTTCTAGCTGCATTTTTCGTAGAGAAAACAAGATTTTTGTCCAAAATTTTTTCAATTTCAGAATTTGGGATGAGGGTATATAAGGGAAAAATGGAAGCTAGAAATGGAGGAACCTTTTTGTACACATTTTTTAGGGTATCTCCATGAAAAATCAATATTTTAAAAAACTCTAAATTGGATCCGAGAGAGCTTAAAGAGCTTAATGACATGAATGCAAAAAAAATGCTGCTCAATTTAGCCAATATTTTGAAACCTACTATAGAAATGTCCAAAAAAATGAAAAAAAAATAAAGGTGCTCAGAATTTTTTTATAATAAAATATGTTATAGAGCACTTTAAAACAAGTAAGCTTCATTATTAAAAAGTGTTAGTATAGCTTAATTTTTTCTGGAGATATGAAGCCTCAAAGTTTTCAATCCATTAGCAGTGAAATACGCGTAAAAAATCTGAAACCTTAGCACTGAAAAATTAATACCAACTGCAAAAAATAGGATATTTCCGGATACTTGTTTTTGGATTAAAGCTGAGCATCTCAGGTACATTGGCATATAATTTTTTCTTGGTGTTATTTAGTGAAAACAAAAGTAGAGCAGGGATGAAAAATGAGACCCAGTTTTCAAGGAAAAAGTAGTGGATTTTACGCGTTTTTGAGTCTTTCGTGAGATATAAAATAAATTTAGGAATAGGTAGCATAATGCAGCCAATTCATATCTATTTTATAATGTTTAGGATATACTGCTCGTATTTGGTTACCTCTGGGTACTCTCTAAAAACCAATTAATTCGAATTTACTTTAACAATCGTCTTGATTTTAAAAATTCAGAAAATTGGAAATGGTTCTTCTAGATTTATGCTCAAACCATACAGTAACAAAGACAGCCGCGCATTTTATGTAACCTGTGCGATTTTTCTAAATGTTAGCCTTTAAAGAGCAACGTTTCTAACCACAAAATTTTAAACTTTTTGTCCAGTCCAGCTGGATCGCTTAAATCGATATAAATTGCTTCAAATTGCTTTGTGTTTAGGCGATTTGGATTTGTTTAGCACTTGTTGACCATGAAACCGAATACTGCTTAGACTATGTAAAATTGACACTTTTAAAGCTCTTATATATAGATGTCCTGTTTGTAAAATTATTGAAGCTTTTTACGCCACTTGTTTGGTTGATATTCCATGAAAAATACTGAACTTTAACAGTTTTTGAATTGCTGCATATAACGTTTCTTGACAATTAAATGAATTTAAGGCTGTATGCCAAAAAAAATAAACTATGGTACTAGAAGAAAAAACATCCTTTTACAATAGCTTAAGGAATTTTAGATTACAGGAATCGAACATTTAATATACAAAAAAAAATGAAAAAATGAAAAAATGAAAAAATGAATTTAATAGATTGAAACCCGTCTGTTAATGGTTCTCGATGATTAATAAATAAAAATGCGTTGTTTCAAGATCTGAAAGTACCTTGTAAAAGAAAATAAAAAACAATAATATACATTTGGCAGCTGTTGAATTAGTCTACCATAAGAGTATCGATGGTATACATTTCTACAAGCTTTGGATATACACTATTGAATATATTCCAACAAACTTCGATACGAGCTGGTTCAAACATGTAAAAATTTAATTGAGCTGGTGGCTCAAGATGTTGATGATGGATTATTTGAATATCATCTGCACTTGATTTCTCTACTTGGATATCAATTTCATCATTATCTTTATCGTTGATATAAAAAGAGTTTGATTTTGTATAAGTTGTTATGGTTCCGTCTTTCGGTCGTAGTTCTGGATGCTTCAGGTATAATGCATTAAATGCTTCATCTATTGTATGTCTTGCTCTAAACGAGATATTTACTTGTATAGGTGCATCTTCTTTGATAAAGACTTCGTACAATCGAATAAAATCAGAATAAAGTTTGTATGGGATAGGAACTGACATGAACTTTTTAAACAAAACAAGATTTTTGTCATTTGAAACGCTATCGCTGTCGTTTTCTATCTCTCCTGTATCTTCTTCTTTGATGATAGGTGTAGTAGAATGAGCCATGAACGGTATAATAGGTGTTTTCCTAGAAAGTGTGTTGATCCAATTTTTTGAGGTGCTACTTTGATTTAAATTATCAGATTGTTGTGCAAACTCTCTCTTGAATTTTTCCTGTATCTTCAAATATTTCTCGTAAAACATAACATTTTCAGAACTGAAATCACGGATAGCTAAATCTTGAAGTTGGTGCATCATATCAGGATCTGCCAAGGTACGCTCCAATGAGTCTATTGATAATTCGGGTATAATTGTCATTGCGGCCATTGCCTCTTCTGCATCTTTTTTTCTTGTTGATTCGCAGGATATCAATCTTATTATTTTAACAGAGAGTCTTTTGATCTTGCATTGAAACGCTAGCCAGTATTTGTTTTCGATAGGAATGTATCCAATTATAGGAAATACCACAGAAGAAAAATGTGCTGATATAGTAAAGAAAATCACCCAATTTCCAGGTCCATATGTTTTACTGACATAGATGGAGACAGCATCATAATTATAGATGTTTACTATATACCACACAAGATAAAGTACGAAAAATGGAATTCCAACGAGAGCGTCTATCCAAACTTCAGTACGAATACCATGGGAATCTGCGTTATTCCTCAAATACCATAGCATAAAAGGCACTAGTACACAGATAAAAAAAGCGTACAATGCAATCAACAAACATCCACCCCATTGCACGTAGCAGGCACCATAGGCTTGCATGGCCATAAGTTCAGATGGAAGGGTGATTACCAAGATAAGAAGTATAGATAAGACATAAATACAGTAAGGCTTCAACATTAGATACTTGGTTTTGCGAGTTCGCTTTAGATACCAGCGATAATCAGAATCATTAATACATAACAATCTTTCAGCAGTTGACATTCGTAGATACTTGACTTTTAGTTGATTGAATCGAAACAAGAATCGAAGACGATAAGCTCTTAAGGAAAAAGCATATATCCAAGTATAAAATCCATATAATACACCCCATAGTATCAATTGACATCCCACAGGTGTGTCAAATGCTTGCGTTAGGAACAAGCAGGTACTGAATACAAGATGACCAAATGCGCCCAACGTTGTAGCAGATACTGATCTCTTTCGTATCGACTGACGTTTCCTTAATTTTCTTAATTCTTTTGCTGTCAAGTCATTGTTGGAGGCCACTGCTGTTCGTCCTGTAGCACAATATATAAATATCAATGTTGTAATAATAACAAAAATGGCATTGAAAATGGCAGCTCCCAAATATACTCGAGCTGCAATTCTTCGCTTTTTATCAACGATACATGTTGATAAACCAGCACTTGTTGTATTATAATGATCTATCAAAACTTGCTGATCTTCACAATCATATAACGGCGCTGTACAATAGTACATTGTTTATCTAAAATTAAAAATTACACAAAATCCCGCAGCAAATTGACTATTAGTTGATCATGTACATCAAAAGAATACAGTTGTACTACATTACTGACTGATAAACTGTAGTTAACGAAAGAATAAGACAGGAAATAATATCCCGATAAAAAAATATCCCTTCAATGGTTAGAAAGAAATGCATAACAATAGAATGTCATTGGATGAATATTTACCATGAACGTATTGCTCTCACGGATTGTCATGCCTGTTTTTATGAATTATAGACGAATGAATGATTATCGAACCCCTTTATATTATTTTATTCATGCACGTTTAATTATTATTAATACTCTTTGACCACAGGAATCAATTGGAAGATGCGTTCTATTTGGAATGTTTGAAACAAAGCATATCGAGATTTGCTTTATTGATTGCCGCAGCTCAGTATTTAATGTTCAGCAATTGATAATCGTTGGTGAAGCGAGAAACTACATGAATTCATTGGTTTTCTACAAACTAAAAAGGATCTAGTTGAATTTGACATGTTTCAAATCAATGTTGCAGTAGCACTTTTTTGTATTTTTGTTTCAAAATTCATGGTTAAAATCCTTTAAATATTGTAGATTTAATGGATGTAATCCTGTAGTAGGATGTATTCCTGGCTCATCTGTGACTTGGAGGTAGCCATAGGTGTTCATGGAGTCAAGCATCAAACACGACTCGAAGATTTTGATCTTTTATCAAGTTTTCACACTATATAATCAAGTATGGCATATATCACACATTGTATTTTTGACATGGCAAGTTATTTTATAACTATTTGAAAAAAGATAAACCATGTAACAACTATATATATAGGATGGTCTCTTATTAGACACTGAACGTGTTTACACTGAAGTTACTCAGCAGATTTTGGACAAACATGCAGATGGTGTCAAGTTTACTTGGGAAGTCAAAAGTAAACTCATGGGTCGTTCTGGAAATGAATCAGCAACCATGGTTGTAGAAACCTATAAATTACCCATGTCCGTCAAAGAATATTTAGATATTACAGCCATTATCCAAGAAGATTTATTTCCTCATGCTAAATTACTTCCTGGTGTAGAAAAGCTTATTCGTCATTTGCATGCGCATGATATCCCCATTGCAGTTGCAACTTCATCAACTCGTTCAAAATTCGAATTGAAGACATCTTTAAACAAAGAAATTTTCGAGTTATTCGATGTTATCATTTGTGGTGATGATGCTGAAATCAAAAATGCTAAACCTTCACCTGATTTGTTTTTGGCAGCACAAAAACATTTCGGAAATCCTCCTGCAGAAAATTGTTTGGTTTTTGAAGATGCTGTAAATGGCGTTGAAGCTGCTTTGAATGCCAAAATGAATGTAAGTGATGTCCAATTTATATTGCATACTATACCTATCTAATTTTTTTTTAATTTAGGTTGTCTGGATTCCTGATGAGAATATCAAAGCTCTTACTGGTGAGAATGATCATGGAGCAACTTTGGTCATCAATTCGATGGCTGATTTTGTTCCTGAAGTATTCTCACTTCCATCTTTTAAATAAATTATATTGGTTTTATTTTATTTTACAAAAATATGCTATCAAATGAAGTGGTATTTTGATTAATATTAGGATTCGTTGTAGACTCTGTCGTGGGGGATCCAAATAAGGCAGCTAAATCGTCTTTAATTGAGGGCTTGTGTTTTTGAGATTGACTATTATCCTCAATTGAAAGCGCATCAAATGCAGTGATATCAAATCCATATTTGGATATAGCTTTGCTTTGAGTGGGAGATAATGGAGGGGCTGTTTCTTGATCTTTTTTCTCTTGATTCATTTTTTTAAAGCCTGCAAAAGGATCAAAAGCTGCACTTGTTGTATTAAAATCACTACGAGGTGACATAATAGAGCTACTACCAGAAAATGAGGATGGTGCTCTTGTTAATTCAGGTACATTTGCTGCCATGGGAGAGTCAATCTTTTGTTCCGCAGATGAAAAGCTAGAGTCAAGTGATGAAATCCCCATTAGTTCTTGGTGTTTCTTTTGCTCAAATTTAAGCAATCTTTCTGCATTTTCAGCAGCTTGTCTAGATGTAGTTAATTCTGATTTGAGTGCCATAATATCAGCTGTCAATTGCTCGATGCATTCTTGTTCTTGTTTTTGTTGTACTTGATAATCTGCTATTCTTTTGGACTCATGATTCATTTGCTGTTTTAATTCAATGAGCTGATTCTCGAGTTCATAGCGTAGATTCAGATCTGCTTGAGTTTGTACATGTTGATTTTGAATAGCAGGTGTTGAAATTGATTCATCTAGTTATAATTATGAGCTAATGTTGATTTATCGATAACAAAATCACTTACATTTCTCGATATTTTCACCTCGTTTGCGCATATTAATCAAATGCATTGCGATACAAAAATCATGTAAATCTAACTTTCCAACATGTCGACTGTCTGCAATTTCCCAAATCCTTCCCAATTCAGAAGTAGATAACTGAGAATGACTGAAAAAATACACTGCTTCATCTGCATCGATGAAACCTGATCCATCTGTATCTAATTGGTGAAAATAAACTTGATATTTCTCCTTTTCTTCGGATGTAAGCACAATATCTCCTGTAGTTGATGTAGTAATAATACTTGTAGTAGATCCTGTCATCATATGACTGATGATGGGTGAAGTGTATCCTGCTAAAGATGCATTAGAACTAGCTCGACTCCTATTTACAAGAGGTGGTGCTGCCAATGTAGTATTATGTCTGCGGATTGATGAAGCAAATCGACCTGTTGCTTCGGCATAAACTTGAGATGGCAGCGTTAAAGGTAATACAATTTTTGGATTCTTCATGAGTCGAGTAATGTAGTGCATGGCAATGATAAATTCAGTTTTATTTAATGTGCCTGAATTTCGAGTATCTGCAAGTGCCCAAATATCGGCTAATCTTTCAGCTGGAAGATTTGATCTATTAAAAATCTCAATGGCTTGCTCACCTATGTATACAGCATTTTAATAATTTTGTATAAAGTGAAATTATAATAATATTACCGTATAATAGTCCATCGATAGGGTTGCATGAATGAAAAACTCCTATATAAGCATCTCGTTCGTTGGCAGTGATTGGTGCAATGTCTGCGGCGGATTTTGATCCAAGTGTAATACCTTGAAATTGAGGTACAGGAACTGTGGAATGATTTGTTTACTTAAATCAATATTTTTCTTTTCATAACATGATATTTTACCTCGAGTTGAGAGAATATCACCATTAGATTCTATGCCATTCTGGGCGCAAGCAATTAGCTTAAGAGCAATGTAGAATTCCAACTCTGTTATGTAATCTTTTTGTTCTTGGTCGGCTGTTTCCCAGATCTCGTGGTTTTTTATTATTTATTATCAAAATTTTGTACTAAATAAGCTGGAAGTATTATATAGTTACCTCTTCTAAAAATGCTCCGGGAATACCAGTTTTTGAAAAGAATGACATTGCTTCCCTTTTGATCAAGAAGCTTTTCTTTTCTACATCTGCTATCAAAAACAGTTCTCGGTACGCTGATCTGTCTTGTACAGACAAACTAGTCATTTCTAATAATGAACAAACATTGGTATTAAATGATCTAGAACAGAAATTGAGTTTTTTGTCCAAGTTTTACTATACCTGTCAAATTGGCCATCTTTTTATTATTAGTAGAAACTGTAAAATAAAACGAAATTTAAAAGAAAACAAAAAAAGAAGGTATTTTATTATTTTGGGTCATGGAGGGTGCAGTGAAGCACGTGCATTTCTACCAATATTCAATGATCTTCTTGGTGTAATATGTACCAGTGACAACTGAACAAACAGCTAAAGTGACAGGAAATGCTTTTCCAGTTTTAATTGCTTTTGGTACCATACTACTAGCCATAATCACGGACGCTGCTACTCCAGTTTCATGTCCATAGTTTCTATTTTCTTTAATCAAATAACTAGCTGCGCCATACATGGCTCCAACACCTACACCAGCAACAAGTGATGGTACTGAACGCGAGCGCGCATAGCCAGCAATTCCACTAGATTAATTCAACATATTAACACCTGCATAATATATGTAAAGCTATTAATTCTTCTTACCCTGCTGTGCATAATGCAGCCATAGCATAACTAGGATGATGAGACATGATTATCAACAAAATTGAAAGAAATGTTCAAGTTTAAGAAATTTGAATCGCTGTCATCTGAATTATAAATGTTCCGCTTTTGGATATTTGTACCTTGATGCCTCAATTTACTGTGCTAGTTTTTTGAAAGAAAACATATTCTATAATCATTTTATTAAAAGTGCAGTTCTTGTTGGGAAATATGCGTATTACATGACTTTTGCAACAACAATGGAGCAACAAGTATACCATTATATTCGGAGTTTTGGGCTACACAATATATCTCCACGAACAATTCAAAGGATTTTCTACAGATTTTTATGCATTTTACTTATAGTATATGCTATTATTTTTTATGCTAGGATATCTGGCTATTATATAAGCAATCAAATGGCTCATTTAAGAGAACAACTTTTTGAGATGTCAAGTCTGCTATTTTTTTTTTTTTTTTGAATTGCGTTTATTGATACCTTTCAGAATGTTACGTTCGTTATTTGCATAGTTTAAGGAAATACACCGAAATAGTTTATTTAGTTACAATGCTGATAATAAGTTAACTCTAGTAATTATAGCGAGCCAGGTTTTATCTTTCAATTTACTGTATTTCACTACCAAAAGCTTGTTGATATCCTGCGTAAAGATAGTGCACGTTCGTTTACCTCCACTTCAAACTCAAATGATTACTATAACAAAAGAATGGTCATTTCTTTTACTGGTTTGTTTGGATGTTATCTAGATTACATTGTCCGAAAGAAGCAACCATTACAGCAATACAGTATTATCCTCTTTATTAATTGGCTACTATCGTCAAAAGCGAATCTTAATAATTTACTTGACTGTAGCTAAAAGACTATTGATATCAACGTCTGGTACATCGCATTGGATGATTAGTAAACTTGATCAATTCTGCCTGTTTCTAAATTTTTTAATATCTCACGAAAGGCTCAAAAACACGCAAAATTCACTGCTTTTTCTTTAAAACCTGGGTATGACTTTTCATCCCTGCTCGATTTATTTTTTTCATTAAATAACACCAGGAAAAGATTATATGTCTATGTACCTGAGATGCTCAAGTTTAATCCAGAAACACGTTTCCAGAAATATCCTATAAGTAGCAGTTCATACAATTTTTCTAGTGCTAATGTTTCAGATTTTTACAGGTATTCCACTGTTGAAAATTGAAAGCTTTGAGGCTTCATATCTCTGCAAAAAATTAAGCAATGTTAACGCTTTCTAATATTAAAACTTACTTGTTTTAAAGCGCTCTATAACATGTGTTAGCATAAGAAAAATCTGAGCACTTTTATTTTTATTTCATTTTTTTGACATTTTTGTAGTATATTTCAAGATATTTGTTGAATTGAGCAGTATTTTTTTTTATCTTCTTGTCATCTATCTAGTTAAGCTCTCTAGAACCCAATTTAGTTTTTTTCAAAATATCTGTTTTTCGTGGAGATATCCTCAAAAATGTGCACAAAGGAATATCTTCGCTTCTAGCTCTATTTTTTCCCTTGTATACCCTCATCCCAATTTATGAATTTGAAAAAAAATTGACGGAAATCTTGTTTTCTCTACGAAAAATGTAGCTAAAAGGTTCAGTAATAGCTCGATCGATAGATATTTTTTCTGTACATTATTTCCATTATTTATATTTAAAATATGCTTATAAAAAGTGATGTGTATCTTCAAAAAATCTTCAAAATTCCAATTGCATTTTACGCAAAATCTAATGTAAAACATTTGCGTGGATTTTATTTAGTTGGATGCAAAATTCAAAAATGTATAAGAACCATTTAATCTATTACTTCAACTTACTTTGTATTTCATGAACCATTAAACGAGTTTGTTTTTCGCTCATTTTTTGATTGATTTCACAAATTTATTTTGGAACTCAGTTATCATAGGTGGTAAGCTGTAATAAGAACTATTGATAGTTGGACCAAAAGAACAAAAAAAGGAAACGTTACTAAGTTAGAATCTTTTTGAATTTTATTTAAATAGCGAGTTTTTAAAGTATATAAAGAAAAAATAAAACTATTGTATTAACGTTAATCGATTTAAGCACGGTTAAAGTAAAAATAAAGAAGGGTAAGATATAATAAAGAATATAAATTAGAAGGGTGTGTTGCATCCACAGATCTGGGTGCATTCCTTGGTTAAGATTACGACACAGTTTGATATGTTAAGTTCTACATTGCCGTGTATTATGTTATGAAGCTCCGTTTATACAAGAATGTGGAACTAGTGTGTGTCACCTAGACTTGATTGGATATATGTATATATATAAATAGACTCCTTTAAACAGGTCATATAATTAAAGAATGTGAATATAAAAGAAGATGGTTCGATCTTATAATAAAGTTCTTTAGTTTTAGTATGCTCTTTCATTTTATAACAGTTTTCCTTTATTTTTATTAAATGATTTAGTACATATTTTAGCTTTGAGATTAATATAATCTCCTGGCGTAACAATTTGTGCCCATACGGTCAGCTTATTATGCTCATGGTTAGGTTTTATTATTATGCACAAATAGGGATAATGATATGCTTATGGGCAATTCTACTATTATGCACACATGCAATTAATGTTATGCACACGGACAGAATCGATAATTCTGCACATACAGTGGTTAGCGTTGTGCTCGTGTACAGTTTCTTTTGTTGTGCCCATGTGCATATTGTCATCTTTTTAACCATATTCAGTGGGCACAGCAGCTCAGGCTATAGTGTGCAACCCACCTGGGCACAACGAAATCATCTTGTGCAGCACAGGTCGGCCGTAGTGATTACAGCGCATGAGCCATAAACTGAAACAAAATAGTGGGCAATATCTGTTATTATAGAAATATACATTTTTCTACCAGAAAAACCGTCTGTCATATCATACATTCATTAAAATGTTGCAAAAGCGAGCCCATAGAGAGATGCTGTAATTGAGCATAGCAAGATAGTACAATTGAACGGCTAAGTCTTTTATACTATGGTATATTATATATCTAAGTTTTAAATAAAAATGCGTTTTTTTAACTTTTCTTATATTTAACCATGTACTGTCTTAAAATTCAGTTTTTTTAGCGGACATTTTCGGGACTCATTTCATCCTTACCAACACTCATGATTTTGATCAGAAAATAGAAAAATCAAATTTTGATACCAAAATCAACGTTCAAATATACTACATTGTGAGAGAAAATTGTAGCAATACCTACTATAAATTTTATAAAAGCTTAATATGAAAGATTATATAATTAAAATTTGTACTTTTGGCCCAAAAACGGTTTTTTGATTAAAAGATTTTCATGTAATATTTTGCAATAAAAATATTTATTGTTTTTTATTGAGTAAATAGAGCGCTAAATTCTGTATATGTGTATATTTTTTGTTTTTATAATTGGTAGTATAATTAGCTCTAGATTTGCAAAACCAGAAAAAAAAATTAAAAAATGTTAAAATTGATGATCTGGACAAGAATGAATTTTTAAATTAATATTCCGCTTATAAGCCTTGTAAATCTTAAAAATAAGAGATTTTACAACATTTGAAAACTTTTTCAAGAATTTACGATGCTGTATCCAGTTGATTCAAGCTTATTACTGTAAATATATATACATGTTAATATTGTGTAATAGTTTATTTGATGATAATAGAGTCTTACTTTATGATTATTGCGTTAGAGGTGATTTGCATTAAGTTTTATGCTTGCCTCTCCAATATCATAAACCATAAACATAAATATAAACATGGCCATCACTGGAACCTATTGCCGTCTTTTTACCCTATTTGTCCCAATCCAATCTATTCAATGCTTTACTAGAACCAACTTAAGCACTTATAAATGGTTCCTCGGTATTTTTATTCAAATTCCATAAATTAAATTGACTTGTTCCATCTACAGTAGTATCAAATGTATCATCAGTCCGCCTTATGATAAATGTCAATCTAAAATCAGAAACATCCCATTATCATTGTTATAAGCTATGAAAAGCTTGATTTTTAATCATACAGTAATTAAATAAAAAAACAAGATGATACTAATAGCATATGATGAGTATTTAACATCTAATAAATAAGTTTGATGGAGTATGCTTTTAAACCCTTTTAAAAATTCTGAGAGAAACACAACACCTGGGTCCTGTAATTTCTATCCATCCAAATGTTGCGATTTCCACTACACAATGAATGCACCTTTTATCAATATTAACCTCGACGTACATTGGATATCAGTTTCAACCAGTTGTATTTTTTCTGATTCATTAATATTCATTCATATTGAACGATAATTTGTATTGCCAAAAAAAAAAAAAAAAGAATAAATGCTTCAAGGGTTTTCTGCATGCATATCAAATTATGCAATTTAGTAGCAATGATTGCACTTAAGTATGCTTTTTGAACCTATTGACGTTAATCATAATAATTAGTACTTTCATTCAAAAGTAAGCTTTGCTTTATACAGTAGGTCGATGGAAACTAGTAGGTAGTCGTTGGGGTTCACCATGGGTGATGCCTCCTGCCTCCCGGATCGTTTTCATTTTGAAATGGAGAACATCTTAGTACTGATTTAGTTTCTTGAGATTGAAAACTGGATATACCCGGCTACTCTTCTTTGGTATGACGAACATTGAGCTGTAAAATCCCGGAACCGGTTGTGCTGGTTTTAATGATACTCTCTCGATTGCTTTTTTTGGCAGTAAGTCCTGAATTGTTTGGTTGATGAGGTAAACTTGCTATTCTAAGAAGGGAATAATTGGAGTGGGCGTTGAAGTGATAGGAAATGGAGTGTGAAGGGTGATGTGATGATTGTATTTCATTGTGGTGTTGACGAATGAGTTCATGAAAATTTTTGTCCAGTTTGTATGAAACTTGCTGAGCCGGTTTCCAACTGGATCGGTTGATATGAGTAATGTTGTTGTTGTATCTACTGGCGAAAAGGACTGGTTGTCTTCTTGTTGTGGTTCTGTCGAAAGCTGATGTTTTTGTTGTAACCACCCTGCTGCGAGGGTGCACCTGATCGAAAAAACTGCTGATCCGGAACATTCGAGAAGGAGCTTGAGGTGCAGAAACGGCCAGAAGGAAAACGGCGGCGGCAATTGGCAGTGGCCTCACGAGTTGCTTTCTTAGCTGCAGTTTGTTGGATTACAGTAGTTTGAGACTCATCCAAAGGGAGAGTGTAGTAGTTATCTTCATTGTATTTCAATGAAAAGGAGGGATCAACAACCTGAAGTGCAATGTTATTGCGCATTTCAGTTGCTGCGGATCCTGTATGAATAGCGCTCGCAAAATGACCGAGCTCAAGCAAGCCCAAGCAGTTTCAGCAAACATTTGTCGAGTCTAAAATATTTGAAAGTTACTCAACAAGTAATCCCGAGCCTAAGCAACGGCTCGTCAAGCAGTTATATATTATTGACATTCTCAGTTTTGAAATCAAACATTATGTTATAAAAAATAGTAATTAAACAAAAAAAGAGTTGCGAATACAATTATAACTCTTTGATATTTATTAAGATGATATAAAGTAAAAGCAAAGATTACTGGATTACCATAGCCTTTGTGATATACATACTATTTTCTAATTCTATTAATACAGTAATAAGATCTTGAAGCAAGATTTTCGTGGTTTAGTTCCTAGTAGCTTGGAAGCACCAGTGGTACAAATTGACATTTTAACGTTTTTGGGATTTAAAGTTACTAGATCTTAGATGTTTACTAAGATCAATTTGATTACTACTAAACGAAATTGATATATGTAGTTCGCTACACATTATCTAATTTTTCAAAAAGCCAAGCAACTCGAGCACGAGCATACAGTAGCTACTTGATTGATCAACTGCTTGGGTAAAGTGATTGCAGTAAAATATGGGTGTAAAAAGCGATAAAGGATACTGTTCAAATCCTTCTTTATTAAAATATGGATAATGTGCAATAAAATGGTTATTCTACGTCTCTATTTAAAGTATATTATTTGGTGATTATTTACTATCTTGCAATTGCATTGCAATTGTCAACGATTCCATTAATTTTGAGTATAAATGTTGGGTTATTTGGTTATTGATTCGGTGGATCAAGAGCGGTGTTTTAAATATAGTTTGTCAATCATGCTTTCAGAACAGCCCTTACTTGTTCTACTTGATAAGCATGTACTTTTTGTATTTTTTATTTGGGATATCCCACATCACTTTAGTATTTTAGCATCTCTTATTTGAGTATATTATTATACCCTTGCTATTATCTTCATGCAATTGTTTATTTACTATATAGTCTTATCTTTGATAGCATGGTTTCAAATGAGCTGATATTTAAATAAGGTATTTTATGATGGGAGTCTAGCTTAGTTCACTTCAGTGATGTCCTGTTGTAATATTAAGAGGCCCTAGCGTTCCAGTTGATTGCTATATAAACTTAGTATGTTATGAATTTCTTACACCTAATATCATGACTTTGCACTTCAATGCTTTATATCGTAATTAATAGTTTGTAAGATCTATTGGCTGTAGAAGGCAATAAAATATGGTACTTGGCAACAAACAGCGCTATAGGCCATTGATATTTGATCGACAATAAAAGAGTTAATAGCAGAATATAAGTGCACTGGCCTTAAGATTGACCAAAAATTGACCTGAAATTATAATGTAAAAATCAAAACCCAGAAGCAAGCTATTAATTTTTTTTATCCACAAGATAATAAATCCAACTGAAAACAACTCTGTATTGTTTGTTTCAACAAAAAATATTGCCTTCTCGTCGAGATAATTAAAACAGTAGTTTACATTAGCTTAAACCCTATAATAACTGAGTCCCAAAATCAATTTGTGAAATCGACCGAAAAATGATTAAAAAACAAAATTGTTCCATAGCTTATGAATTGCAAAATAAGTTGAACAAGCATATTAAATGGCTTTTGTTCAGTTTTGGATTCTGCATCCATCTAAATAAAATTTAAACGAATGCTTTATATTAAATCTTGTGTAAAATGCGATTGAAATTTTGAAGGTGTTTTGAAAATACACATTATCTTTTATAAGCATACTTTAAATTTAAATAATGGAGATACTGCGCAAACAAACTATCTATCGATCAAGTCATTGTTGAACCTTCTAACTGCATTTTTTGTAGAGAAAACAAGTTTTTTGTCAATTTCTTTTCAAATTCAGAATTTAGGATGAGGGTATATAGGGAAAAATTGAAGTCAGAAGCAAAGATATCTCTATGTATACATTTTTTAAGGGTATTTCCACGAAAAATCATTATTTTGAAAAAAAAACTAAATTAGAGCCGAGAGAACTCAACGAGGTTGATGGTATAAATATAGAAAAGATGTTACTCATTCAATGAATATTTTGAAATCTACTACAAAAATGTCAAAAAAATGGAAAAAATAAGAATGCTTGGGATTTCTTCATCATACTGAAACATGCCATTGAATACTTTAAAATAAGTAAATTTTGTTATTAAAAAGTTCTAGTATAACTTAATTTCTAGTAGAGATATAAAGCGTCAAAGTTTTGAATTTTTAACTATAAAATACTTGTAAAAATCTGAAATATTAACGCTGAAAAATTAATACCAACAGCAAAAAAGTAGGATATTTCCGGATACTCATTTTTGGATTAAGGTTGAATTTCTCACGTACTGTATGTGTCCATATTGGTTTACATCATGTCCTTAAAATAGTAAATTCTTGTAATAATAATCACAAAAGTGCAATATTTTGGCAAGGCTATTTCTATTGCCCCTTTTTAAAATTCAACACCATCATTATCACGGTAGAACTTTCTTCTTGGCACAACCAAAACAGTAGTTTATATCTATTGCTTGAAGTTTGGACTTTCAGAACAAACATTGTTTAACTTGAATATTGTTATGTTTACATTTATATTTATGGCTAAAGTATGAAATTTTTTAGTAGATTCGAAATTCACATATATCAGGAATACTGGCAGAAAAAGTCTTAAAATTATATTCAGTTTTTTAATTATTTGAACATTTAGTTTTATGGTTGTTATATTAACTTTGGTCTCAAAGTCATGAGAAGCTCGTTTAGCTCAGTTTAAAGATTGATTTTTTATTAATAAATTTATATTGGGCACTCGATATGAGCATAAGCCTTAAATTTAAGAAACAGTAAGGAAAGAGAAACAAAAACCCCTTTCAGAGCACTATACTAAGTAATAAGGGTAAAAAGGAATGTGTGTGAGTTGCCAAAGAACGATATGACTAATGAGTGATGTAATATTGATCTTGAGGGAAAACCATCGGATGGGAACTTTGATAACCACTTACCACCGAGGTACCGCACAAAGAAAACAATATACAAACTGTTCGTCAAAGTCGAGTCTATTTGTTGATATACCAAGAATATCCTGGATCTGGATCAGAGGCAATAACTGCCAATGGATGCACAAGACAATCAATGGCATGTAGCAGAGCTAAAAGAGCCGACCAAAATGGAGGAGGACCAGCAGACGCTTTCTCCGGTAAGAGATTCAGAGCATGATCAATTTTGTGAACACCAAGAGGAGCAGCAGGCAGAGTATCCAACAGGGCACCATCCAGAGCACGACAGGAGAGGAAGTGATCCCGAGAAATATAGACCCCAAAGGGCGATCTACATGGGCATTCTTCCCTCATATTTGTGTACCGACCAAGACGCCAACGAACTAGACGACTACGAGCAGAACGACCAATAGGCAAATACAGAATAGGGTCAGGACGAGAGACAGACGGGCGACAGTTACGCAGGAGAGTTTGTGTACCATTAGTAGCAGCAGCAACTAGTTGATGGTCCACCTGGTCTTGCCAAAAGTCGTTAAAAAAATTGACTAACCCGGCAGTGCTAGGAACAGGATCAGGTAGTGATAGATACATGCTGTTTTCACAGATGTATTTATCCAATCTGGTATAGTGGAGACTATCACGGAGCAGTACCAAAAGACTATCCTCGGGTAGAGTATCAGCACGGAGAGCATATCTGGTAGCCAAGATATTGTAGCGATGTTTCATGGACGGAATGCAGGTAATGTGTTTGGCAACATTAAACCACGAACTGCCCACAAACATGCCAACGAGCCTGTTTTGTAGAGTATCAAGAGCCTTAAAATCCTGAAAAGAGAGATGGGAGATAGCTAGCCCATATTCAATTTTGGGACGAATAAAGGACTTGTAGAGGCGAGAGCAAAGCAATAGAGAAAACCCAGTACGGTTGACACCAACTGAGTTGAGCAAGGCCATAGTTTTGACAGCACCAGAGGACCGAAGAGACAGAATACCGGGAGCATACAGACCTTTACGACGAAAGGGCATACCCAGATAAACAAACTCCTCCACAATGGGGAGAGGTTCGTCATACAGGGTTAACTGGTCACCAGATGAAGCAGCAGGGGCATTTAAGACAGCACACTTAGACGGTTTCCACCGATAGCCAAGAGCAACAGAGTGGTCAGAAGCCAAATCGAGCATATGTTGGACGTCAGTTTTGGACCCGAAAATAGCAACATTGTCGGCGAAAAGCAAACTATTAATAGCAATAGAATTATAGGCTCCAGGAGGAGACACCATAGTAGCACCAGTAGCAACAGACCGCAGCAGACCCGGTAAGGAGTTGATATATAACGAATACAAGTGGGGGCTAAGCACTGAACCTTGTAAGACACCGGTAGCAGGAGAGAAAGCAGCAGAGTTGTGATTAGCAATCAGTACCGACACAGACACACTGTCAAACATATTAATCAACAGGCTCAGAACAGGTCTAGGAAGAGAAGAGCCAGCCAAGGCTTTCCAGATAACCCTACGATCCACCGTATCATATGCCGACTTGATATCCAGGAAAGCAACAACAGGGTACCGTCTATGAGTCAGAAAATAATCATGCATCAAGTCATGCAAGCAGAGGGCTTGATCCAGAGGACTACGTTGAGGTCTAAAACCACCTTGAGCAACATCAAGAGCAGGAGAGTGCAGATCAAGCTCTGGCATTAGAGAAAACTCAAAGAGTTTACGCATTACCGAAGTCAGTGAAATTGGGCGGTAGTTACCAGGATCAGTAGCATCCCCTTTTTTGAATATAGGGAAGACCTGGGCTTGGCGCCAGAGATCAGGAGTGTAACCCCATTGATAGCACAAGGTAAACAACAAAGACAGTAGAGGAGCAAGTTCAGTAACCAAGGGCTTAAGCATTTCGGCCTTTAAGTGGTCCGGACCGGGAGCTTTATTAGTTGGAAGACGCTTAATGTGAGATACAAGAGTATCAGCATCAAAAAGTGACAGAGCCTCAGGTACCGAAAAGGGCAGATCAGAGTCAAAAGCACAAGGAGGGGGAGGCCGAGTAGCAGTTGCAAGTAGAGAACCGTCATAAACGGAAGCCAAATGAGCACCCATAACATTAACAGAAGCAGAAGGACCATCAGGATGACTGTAAGTAGAGGAGGATTCTTTGTTACGCTTAATACGCTTGATAGCAGCAGTAGCTTTTGAGAAATCACTCTCCAGTGTTGTACAGAACTTTTTCCAAGACCTTCGCTTTGCAGCTTGCACCAGTGACCGAAACCGACGATGTGCCTCTTTATAGTGAAGCCAACAACTCACTTTGTCAATCCCAAAGGAATGACGCCACTTGCTGTATAGACGATCCCGCGAACGAGCAGCATCCTCAATTTCAGGAGTCCAGAACTTCTTCCAATGGCCAGGACGACCAGTCTTGATACCAACAGAGCCATCCAGAGCTTCATACAAACATTGATTCAGAGAATCGTTGAGTGCATCAATATCTGGACGAGTTTCAGGAGGAGCAGACACCAAACCAGAGAGAGTAACCACCAGAGGAGCAACCGAAGATCGAAAGAGGCATCGGTACAAACCCAAGGGCTTGTCCTTACCCAGTTTCGAGAGCTTCCATAACCGTCTTGGAGCCAAAGCAGAACCAGCAGACACCGCCAAATCACCAGAAGGAGGAACATACCCAAATGTAAGGACCATCAGCCGATGATCGGAACCCAAAGAGAGATCAGACTCAACCACCAGTTGAGGATTTACCAAAGCAGCTGCACCAATATTGGTAAGAAACAGACCAATAATACTACTCTGCTCTTTTTGATTCCGAAACGTCAAAAAAGTTTTTACACCATGAGCCAGAGTAGCATTAAGCACCGACAAACCAGATTCCTCAATCCAGGGAGCAAGAGCAACACCACGGGAGTTACGAATAGCATCTCCAGTAAGAGAACCAAACCGAGCGTTGAAATCACCACATAAAATAGTATCCCTATGCAGAGGCAATGAATTAAGGACCGAGAGCACCTTATCAGTAGATAAGGGTGGAGGAAAGTAAATACAATGTACCGTTAGGGCGCCAACCCTAAGGGACAAAGTGTGAGGGTTATAGGACGGAAGTTGAGAGACAGAAAAAGGACAGGAAGGAGACACAAAAGCAGAGACACCACCAGAACCACGGTTAAAAGCACCCGGTACTTTCGTACCATATAGGTGAAATTGAGACCAGTTGGTGGGAAAAGATCCAGTGGTAAGCCAGGTTTCAGTAACAAAGAGAACATGAGTACCCAAGACATGAGATAGGACATCATGAACTACAGAGGTACGGAGACCATTGGCATTCCATAGAGAGAGAGAAATATTTACAGTATGAGAAGAATTATGTACAGAACTGGGGAATAAAGTGTCAGCCAGGGCCGACATTTTATTCGTCCATTGCAGAGTCAGAGTTTCCAGAACCACCACCAGTAGAAGTAGCAATTCTACGCTTGGACAAGAAAGCAGCCTTTTTGGGTTCAGCTTTGGCAAGACGTTCCATAGCATCAGCAACTGATTCAGCAAGGACTTCAGAATTTATCCAGCCGAGGCTTTCAAAATACTTACCGACCGAGCTTACATTTAAAGGACGAAGGAAGGATAGGGTTTGAGTAGCACGAATTTCAACAAATTCGTGGATAAGATCCTCACGATCAGCAGGAGACAAAGAATCATATTTAGGATCTGCAATATTGGCTGGATCAAGGGGATCAAAATCCCGGATGATATCAGCTTCCAATTTGGCCATTATATCACAAAAGATAGGAACATATTGAATATGCATTAGAATACCGATAACACCAGAGGCGGGGAAACAGATATCTAGGATACGACCATTATCTACACCAGCTTTGCGGAATTTCGAGCGTACCTCAGTACGGGCGATTTTCCCAGAACGGCCAATGTAAATGTACTCAAAACCTTGAGGACCCTTAGAGTCTATGGTTTTGAAGGTACGACCTAAAGCAAGAAGCCTTTTTTGAGAGTGCACAGGCTTGGAGGCAGGAGGAGTAGCATTCTTACCTTTATTGGCAGCTCCAATATAGGAAGATTGAGTAGTATCAGGTTTATTGGAAGCTTGAGTTTGAGAATCTTGAGAGCCCCCAGGTGCGCTTGAATTTCCCAGATCACGTGATTGTTGCACGTGGCCTCGCAATTGTTCAATTACAAGGTCCTTATCCCTGTTCTCTTTTTTCAAAGAGTTGTTTTCTTCTTCCAAAGCATCCAGTCTACGCAGAATGTTAGAGTGTTGTTGTACTTGTTGTTGAAGACCTTGAAGTTGTTGTTGCAACTGAAGAACTAGTTGTGGTAACTGCTGCAAATCGAGCTGTTGTTGGTGGACGTCCATGTTATTTGAAGATTTTTGGTGGTGAAAAACAAAAACAACAAATAAGTATCTAAGAAGTCCAAAAAATATATATGTTATAACGCGGGTTTAGACGAGTCTAACGATATATTTTTGATGTAGGTTTATAATGTAGTTGCCAAGAAAAAGTTGTTTTTATAAGAAAGTGAAAACTTTTCAATTACAATGTCCTGAAAAGTTTAGAGAAACGGGAAGAGATGCTCGCGCTCGTTTAGCTCAGTTGGTTAGAGCGTGGTGCTAATAACGCCAAGGTCAACAGTTCGACCCTGTTAATGAGCATTTATTTTTATTTTTTGCTACAATTGAAGTGTGTGTAGCGTTTGTTGAGTCTTGTTAGTGTTATCGAAATAATAATAGTGCAATGAGACAAATACAGTTGTTGCAAATCGAACAGCAACTCTTCTTTTTTTTTCTTAAATAAATTACTATCAATCAAAAATAAACAAACAATCTTGATCCCCAAAAACTACATTATACTTCCAGATTCTAGTTCAGAAGTAACACAAATCATACACGAAATTCACCAAACCTTATATACTATTGATTTAATCTCCCATTGTATTATTTTACAACTCATACAAAAGAACAACAGGTTCAATTACCATAAATACAACATAACCGAATATTGACAGGATCAATATCTGAAATCTTTGTCTAATCTTTCCAAATCTTTACTCAGTGATTATAAATCTACACATATTCATGGAAATATACGAATGTAACAACATCTCATATCATTACAATCTACAAACTCAACTTTTCTTTAGATGCCAGTAAAGACATTTTATTATCAAATTCAAATAACATTATCAACATCAAGGATGTTCTAACAGACAAACATTAGTATAAATAACAACATTCCAAAAGAACAATTAATAAAGATATCTTATTTCTTACCTATATTTTGATTATATACTATTCTTCATATCATTTTTGATATTCTTTACTTTACATTTACTATTTTATAAGATCCCTTGAACTATTTTATATATATTTCATTGTACATTTCTTATTTTTCTTTATTCATTTCGTTTTATATATTTATATAAAACATTTATTATAGTTGGACAACTTAAAACCTGGTGCTCATTTAATAGATATAACTGCATTGGCTATACTCTATTCTCTTATTCTTCATTTCTTATTCACTTTACTACAATCTCAATTGTAACACAATTATAAGTTTGACATTTAAGATCTACTATTTATACTATTATGATGTACCAAAGAATTAAAACTTTTACGACACTAGTATCGTGTACAGAGATATATGTTGTTGCAAAATAGACCGCTCAAGCTGGCTTATTAACTACTATTGATTCTAATGAAACATTATCTTTCACGTCTCATTGCTGTATATTTTATATTTTCATCATTCCAATTTAGACATTTCAATTCAGTATAAATAACCATGTTCAAAAAGAACATTGAATAAATATCTTACCTTACATCTTATATCTCATTTCTTATCTAATATTTTCGGTTACATCTTACATACACATCATATTTAATATCCTTTTTTTTATATTTGTTTTCATTGAGTAATGTGTAAAACCTAAAGTATATTAAAACTATAAAATATAATCTAATATCAAATAATGTAGATATTCAAAAGCATACAGAAAAAACTTACGAGGTGCTTTTTTAATCGATTTTTTTAAAGAAGAATAAATAAAGATGTAAAGAGGAATAAAAACAGATAATTCCCTTGTTGTAGTGTTTATAAAAACATTCGAGATGAGCATTGCTGCTATAAATAAATGGAGATGATGCAAAAAAAAAATTTTTTTATCAATCGAGCTATTGTTGAACCTTCTAGTTGCATTTGCGGTAGAGAAAACAAGATTTTTGTCAAGATTTGTTCAAAATCAGAATTTAGGGTGAGTGTATACAGGAGAAAAATTGAATCTAGAAACAAAAGTATTCCTTTGTACACATTTTTGAGGATACCTCCACGAAAACCAATATTTTGAAAATAACTAAATTGAGTTCGAGAGAGCTCAACGAGACTGATGACATGAATATAAATAAAATGATGCTCAATTTAACGAATATTTCGAAATCTACTACAAAAATATCAAAAAAATGAAAAAAATAAAAGTTCTCGGAATGTTTTCTTACTACAATATGTTATAAACCACTTCAAAACAAGGAAGTTTTATTATTAAAAAATGTTAGAATAGGTTAATTTTTTTGCAGGGATATGAAGACTCAAAGTTTTCAATTTTTAGCGATGAAATACCTGTAAAAATCTGAAACATTAACACTGGAGAAGTAATACCAGCAGCAAAAAAACAGGATATTTCCGGATATTCATTTTTGGATTAAAGTTAAACATCTCAGGTACATAGACATATAATTTTTTCCTGGTGTTATCTAGTGAAAAAAAAAAAAAAGTTAACCAGAGATAAAATAGGACTCAGTTCTCAAAGAAAAAGCAGTGTTTTACATGTTTTACATGTTTTTGAGTTTTTCGTGAGATGTAAAATAAATTAAAGAATAGGTCGCATAATGTGACTAATTTATATCTATTAAGCAATGTTTAAGGTACATCCTAGAAAAGTATTTGGTATAAAGTTAATTATTTTGAAGAATGATACCTATGAAAATTGAATATTTTGAAAATTCTAATGGCTACCTGCAAATAATCAGAAATTCATTTTATAAAATGGAGTGTAACTGTTTCCACGATTGATTTTTTTAGTGTTTGAACTCAAAAAAAAGTATTATCATCATCAGCTTAGCTTGTCTATTAAAGATCTCAATTTTCTTTTTTACTCCAATGGTATTCTCAATCGCAGCGTTATTCTTTTTTAAAAGTCTAGCTGTGATGACAAGGGAAACTGATCAAATGAGTAAAGAAATACCATTACGCAATATACATTGCTTTATTTATTTACATAGTAGTTTTTATAATATCTCAAGTGTTAATCTCCAGCGATTCTAAAGCACATTTACACCCACAACCAGTCATACAATATACTTGTTGGTTTGTGACAAACCAATCCTCTAAATGATTACTATGGCCACCATGTCCACAATGAATACAAAAGTTGACCAATCCTTTCACGAGAATATGACAGAAACAGCATCTAATTAATTTTCGAACTTTTCGACATTGGATACAGTATTTATCATTACTCGATAATTCAGTACCACATGCATAGCAAGAAACCTGTATATTCGTCGAAGCGATCTCTTTATCTGCAGGGAATGGTTGATGGTTGAGGAAACGGAGGACTTCTGCTCTTTGATCCAGTAAGTTCCATCTGTACAACATGTCTGCATAATTTAGACGCAACACATCCCTTTGTGCCATTCCTTTTGTGTCCATCAACGGTATATGATTGAATCCAAAAAATCGCTCACTATCAAAATACTCCATATTGGTAAATTCAATCTTCATCTCATTTGGGTCTTGTAAAACTTTGCCTTCCTTGTTAAAGAGTGGAGTTGTGGGTGTTTGTATTACAGGTGATGATAATGCAGAAGAGTGTGACTCTAGGCTTCCAACAATATGTCGAATGCCAGGAGCAGTATTGCTTGGTATCTTTAGCTTAGGATGACTCATAGTCCATGATTTATTGAGTCGTGAATTTCGTTTGTTGGGCGACTGTAGTTCATTAGGGGTATCTGTATATCTTTCTGTGGGAGAGAGTCGTCTATTGTCATTACTGTCCCATAAATAAGAAAGTATATTGTTGGATTTGGTGGCTCCATATGAGGCACTAATAGGTGTAATTGTTACTTTTTCTGTTGAATCTACGTTAGGGCCTGAATTTGCTCGAAGAGCATGTTGATTATTTTGACTCAAATTTCGATGGGTCATCTTTAAAGAAAAGTAATCTAATTCTGCTTCTGGAGATTTGTCAACCGGAATAGGCTGAATAAATCAAAAAATATCAATTATATGTTCTTGATGATGATTTAGACAATTTACCTTTTGGCCAAACAATGCTGAAGGCACCTTATTTGGTCGTACTTGAAAAGTACATGACAGCATTGCAGCAGTCTGGATATCACCTGTATCTATGAAATGCTGTAGTCTTTATAATGTAATATACATTAGATATATTGGTTTACTCTATGAATGTAACACAATTGTCAATGTATACTTACAAAGCATCAACCAATTTCTGTCCCAACGGATGCATGCCCCATTTAACTCTTTGTAAGGGCACAACAACTACTGGATCTACCTGCTTTTTGTGAATCTCTGGGACATTGCTGCCGGTATAAAGCATATTTTTTACTTCTGCTAATTGCTGATCTCTTTGCCAGTTTTCATCCATAATTACTAAATTGGAATCCAGGTTGTCAATCAATACTTGATGTCCATCAGTGATTACACGATCAGATTCAGGTATTTTTGCTGGAACACATCCACGAAGAATCTCAACAGCAAGATACCAGACCTTGTATAAATCGAGTCTTCCATGCTTTCGACAGACTTTTGCATTATGTATACAAGCTGCTACAGGATCTTTACTTGAGAGGCTAGATGTAATTATGTCAATAAATCAGTAAAATAGCGCTTTTATGTGATTGCAATGCAATGCTTACATGTATTCTTTAGCCAACCAGGGACTATAAGGCATCTTATCAGAGAAGTCTGTTATCACTACATTGTGTGTAATTCTATCTGTTTTAGCACCATGGTATAAGAGATTATCTCCACTGCCCATTGTACTGTTGAGTGCGATATTCTATTTAAAAAGTGTTAAGAATATTTTACTCTATTTGATGAAAACTAAATCTAAACTTACATCAGTTTTGTAGTAAATGGTTCCCATAGTTCCCATTGTATTTAATCCATCGTCAATATCATCTTGCTCATCATCATAGGCGTATTCACCAAAGGCACCACCAGTGCCACCTACTAACACTGTAGCATTTTTACCTTGTCGAGACATGGCTGCTATCTCTTTATATTCTTCAAACTGTTCATATGTCTTTGGATGTCTGTAGAAATCACTATAAGTGTTTTCAAAATATTCTCCATTGCTACGATCACTTTGAGGTTGATTTTCCTGCTGGACTTTTTCTGCTTTAGTATCTGTATTCTTTGATCTGTTGTTATCTCTCACACGCAATGTAGAAAAGAAACACACAAGTTGTCCACTACCAGAAAATACACCGCCACAAAGACGTGGAAAAGGTACCTTGGCATCTGTACTTTGTTTTGCAGACATGTCCACCATGATGCCTCTTTCACTTGTCATACTTTCTCGTTTACTAAAGCGATATCCATCACCCATATTGCCCCAACCTTGGCCTAATTCATCATCAGAATCGCCAGTATCAACAGCAGTGGTTCCTTTCCAATGACCTGGACTTCCTGTAGCAGTTGCATTACTTTGATTCATTAAACCTGTAGCCGAGTCAAGCGAAGAATTTGCGTTTTCAAGCCCATATTCTGTTTCTTCTTGCATGTTTTCACCTAATAAATAGCGAATACAAGGTTCTAAGCACCATTTCTTTTGTGATATATAACTAGAAGCCAATGCGTTCAAGTCTTGTGTCATATGAGCACGATAATAAATAGAAATCATACTGTTCTTTTGGATATCAAACTCGGGTGGGCTATTATCTGGATATTGTGGACTGAACCTAATTGTAATTCTAAGCAAAGCATCTCCTGTATCAGACCAAGGCCCATGCAGGGATATAGTACATGTTCTTGATGCAGCATTTATTTTCTCAGTTTTGACACCCACAGGCAAGTATTTGTTTAGCACTGATGACATTTCTTCAGCAACTGATTGATATGTGCTTTCTGCAGTTGCATCTCTTCGTATTTCCCCACCAGCGGGGCCTACAGTTTTGACATTTTGCATCCAAAGTAAGGGATTAATGGCAGAATATTTTTGTTCTCGATATGCATTTGTTTGTTCGTATCCGGCACCTGCACCATTATTGACAATATTTGATCTATATGGTGTCATTGTAGAGGCATTGCTATTAGGTGTTAAGCGTACAGGCGTCGATGAAGAAAATGAAGATCGAATATCTGTGGTGGATTTTTCAATTGGCTCTTCTTGGAATGAATGCGAGTTTGATGAATTATTCTTATCAACCGCCATAAAAGGGGCAGATAGTTTTGTCTTTGTTGTGCTTGGTTCATGTCCTACTGATTTCATAATCTCTTCTGAAACAGGCCAAAGTCTCAAATTTTGATCCTTTGACCATGTTACTAATTGAAATTCTCGATCATCTGTACATTCGGTATTAATATAAAGTGTTCCTTTTCTTAGAATAATTCCTACCTCCATTTGAACCATTAATATCTCCTTTCCATCTCCAGACAAACTCTTTTACAGTATCTTGATGTCCATCAAATGCATGAACTGGTGTTTCAGCACAAGCTCTATTATAAAGAGTCAATTTTGAATCTGTTCTTTGAGGCATAATCAATACACCATTTCCAAAGGGAGTATTTCTTGCACGCCAAATCGGCGTATCTGTTACAATTACTTCCTCTTCCTCTTCAGGTTTTTGAATATTCCAAAACTGCGGGCAGTAAAAAAAAAAAAAAAAAAAAAAAAAAAAATCAGATCCAAAATCATGCAAATCTCCCTTTAAAGGATTTTCATACCTTGACCAATTTGTCTAAACTACAAGTAACTATATCGTGATCATTTTGACGACTCCAATCAATACCATATATTTTTTTCGAATGAGCTGTGATACTTGTAACAGGTACAGCACCTTTCTAAAGTTGACATGTAAGCTTATGAAGTTTAATGACAGGTAACAATATTTACTCTTAAATCCCAAATTTTGACATCTTTATCATGAGCAGAGGCTATCAAGTATTCGCTTTTTCTATTAAATTTAACCTGTGTTGCAGCAGCTTATTATTTTCGGAAAAGTTAACATCATGAAGACCTAAAAATCGAATATATTTACCATTCCATGGCGTAAATGAACAACTAGGCCTCATTTTTCTATCATCATCTTGAACTTTAGATCTAATCTGAGGTTCCCTTAAATCCCATAAATGAACATAAGTATCGACAGAACATGTTGCTAATATATCCGGTTGATGTGGCGACCAATTTATATCTGAAATAGCTCTTGCATGAGCATGAAATACGTGCTCAATTGCTCTCGATCCCGAATGATTCAAATTCCATACCAACAATTTTTGATTTGACTAAATACAAAATACAGTTAATGCCTGATTTAGTTGGAGTAATATCAATCTTACGGTTGAAGCAACCCATGATTCTCGGGCAATATGTGGGCTCCATTGAACATCTGCAACCTCCCACTTTGACATGTGAGGTAAAATTCTCGGTATTAACCAAGGATCTTCTAAATCAATGACCACTAAGCCTTGTCGACTTTATAACAGCAGTTAATAAACTGCAGTACTTTCAAGTATTTTATAGTTTACCCTGCTAAAACAACGTCTCTACAAGCAGGACTGATACTCATACTTCCTACTGAATGGTGAAATTTAATCTCTAATGCACGATAAAATGTATCTTCTTGTGGATTGTCATCTTTTTTTATTGTATTTCGCGCAAGTTGCCTTTCAGCCATAGTGATTGAAATTGATTTATTTAATTGATGAGCCATTTGTGAATTTCTCTTTCGATGTTGCTGTACTTTTACTGGGGTATCTTGATTATTTTTCAATAAATTTGAATCTGATTTACGTCTTTTTAACAAGTTATCATCTGAAAATGCATTATTTACATGAGACATATTGTTGATAATACAGTAATAAGCATATTCCGCCTGTAGTGCATTGTATGGAGGGACACAACATACCATTAGATGTGACCACTTTCAATGGGGAAATCATCGCGATAGAACACGGTTTATGTCGCTAATCTGTGACCAAAAATCTTTTCTAAAACCAAAAAATGAAACCATATACAACTAAAGAAAGACAACATTTGAATGAAACTTTAAACAAACCATTAGGTCCAGAATATCTTTCTTACAGAAGTGGCTCATTTGGACGTTTAACATACATCACTGGTGGAATCGCAGTTCAATTGGCAAACGAAATATTTGGCTTTGATGGCTGGTCATCCGAAATCAAAAATACAACTATTGATTATGTAAATTTTATAAATTACATATAAACTACCCTTTCTTTATTGAATGTATTGAATAGGTAGATGTAGATGAGAACAAAAAGGTTAATGTTGGAGTTTCTGTTACCATGAGAATTACATTAAAGGATGGAACTTTTAGAGAAGTAATTTGTGCATAGTCATCGCAGTATTGAGGACAAAGTTTTTTCTTAATTTCCGATTTCATTAGGATATTGGTTATGGGGCTACAGAAAATGCTCGAAATAAAGGAACAGGTATCGAAAAGGCTAAAAAGCATGCTACTACAGATGCTATCAAAAGAACGTTAAAGAATTTCGGTAATGCTCTGGGCAACTGTATGTACGAAAAATCATATTTAAATGGTGTGGTCAACATGGGAAATCCTCAGGTAAATGTGTCAATTTCAGATACTTTATCATTGTTTATTTACCCGGATTTAATTCATTAGATTAAATTCTCTCCTGCCAACTTATACCGCCATGAACAATACAGACCAAAAGATGCTCCTCCACCACAAGCAGAGCAACAACAGGCATCAACTTCAGCTTTAGCTTTACCAGCACCATCACAGCATCATCATCATCAACAACAACAACCACAACAGCAGGCACAACCACAACGCCAACAACAAGCACAACAACATCAGCGACAACAAACACAGCAAGCACAATCACTTGCACAAAAACGTCATCAAGAACAGGTCGAATTACAACAAAAGCGTGCTAAACAACATCATCATCATCATCATCAAGAAGAGCAAACAGTTAAACAAGAACCAAATACTATTTCTACTACCGAAACTCACCCCCCTCTTTTGCCTGAAGAAAGTTTTTCTTACGAGGGAGATGATGAATTTTATGCCCTCTTCCAGGAAGAATTTGAGGATGAGTTTGCGATTGACGGGTAAAATAAAAATCTGATAAAACCAAACATCTATTATTTACACCAAACATTTTAGTGCCCAATTAGTTGAATTAGAGAAAATATCCCAGGTTTCTAATCATTCATCAGATATCATTGGTGAGTGTATTTCTCCGAATAAGGAACATAATACTAAAACCTTTTCAATAGTAGCACCCGATTCAAGTGTTGGGGCACAAAAATAAGTTTATTTAATATATGATCTGATAACATTGTTGATTGGGTCTCGATTATGTGGTGATAAAATTTTTTAATTTTCATTGGAACGCCGATTTTTTATCAGATCTTTTGATGTCAATCAATCAACGAAAAACTATCGATATTTTACATGGTCAAGTCTAGAAAACCAAAGTATAAAATATAAATGATATTTTTCATCCAGTTTATGTAAATCAAGGAGAGTAATATCAAGTGAAATCAAGTTTATAAACAGTGTTTGTGTGTGTGTAATTGTACAAAAACGGAGTTATGGAACATCACAATCTCCTCTCCTTATGTTGTTTGTAAATCATTCTATTAGTTTTAGGCCCCCCGTAAAAAAAACTCATTTTAATTTTTTGTCAATCTCTTCTTTCCTTTTCCTCTTTCTCCTTGAAAAAAAAAACAGCTAAAAAAGTAATGAGTAAATCTATTAAAATTACTCGTTTACCTGTGCAAGGCATGACTTGCCAATCATGTGTTCGAGCTATTACAAATGCTGTTGCAGAGCTGGATGGTGTTGATACTGTTCAAGTAGATTTAGAAGCTGCTGCTGCAACCATTATTTATGATTCCTTTTTACTGACATTTACTGATCTGAAAAACTGTATTGAAGATTGTGGATTTGATGTTGAAATCACTACTGTCACTTTATCTGTTCTTGGAATGACTTGCCAATACTGTGTCAATGCTATTACAAATGTTCTTTCTGATAAAGAGGGTATTATAAATGTTCAAGTTGATTTACAACAAGAGGAAGCAACAGTTACATACGATCAAAAGTTGATTAAAACACCAGACATTGTAGAGTCTATTGAGGATTGTGGATTTGATGTTATAATGAACAATGATGACAAATCTCCAAATGAAAAGCAAATTCAGTTACCATCATCAACAGCGAAAAAAGTAGATTTTGTTGATCAGATCTTAAGCAAAGAAAAGTTATACGATGATGATACAGCAGCGGCCAATACAGTGCAATTGGAGATTCGCGGAATGACTTGTGCATCTTGTGTAACTAGTATAGAAAAAGCTTTGAAATCTCAAAAAGGCATATCTTTTGTTAGCGTAGCACTATTAGCAGAAAGAGCTACAGTAGATTATGATCCATTATATATTCAACCTGATACTATAGCTGAAATTGTCAATGACGCCGGATTTGACGCCAAGGTTATTCAACGTAAAGAAAATGATTTATTACAATTGCAAATTTACGGCATGACATGTGCTAGTTGTGTTGCTGGTATAGAAAGAGGTCTCAAAGTTTTGCCTGGTGTTATAGAAGTATCTGTGAATCTCATGACTGAAACAGCAAAGGTTAGGTTCAACTGCCATATTACTAATCCTCGGGCAATTGTAGAGGAAATTGAGTCTCTTGGATTCAATGCTATTCTTGCAAACACTACAAAAGATGCTCAATTAGAGAGTTTATCCAAAGTGAGAGAAATCAAAGAATGGAGAATGGCATTTATCGAATGTTTGTTTTTCGCTGTCCCTGTATTCTTCATTGCTATGGTATTACCCATGTTTAGTTGGAGTACAATGATTATGGAAATTCCGTTCTTTATTCCTGGTTTATACTTGGTAGATGCTACTCAGTTATTATTAACTATTCCTGTTCAATTTGGTGTTGGTAAACGATTCTTACGTTCTGCTTTTGTTTCTGTTTTGCATGGCGCTCCAACTATGGATGTTTTGGTTTCCGTATCTACTTTGGCTGCATTTAGTTTCTCTGTTTTATCCATGTTGAATGGTTTGATAACTCAAGTAAAGGTGGCTCCTACTGTATTTTTCGATACATCAACCATGCTTATTACTTTTATTGTCTTGGGTCGTTATTTGGAAAATAAAGCAAAGGGCAAATCTTCATCTGCTCTCTCAAAGTTAATGTCTTTGACTCCATCTACTGCTTTAATGGTAATTGTAGATGAAAGCAATGTGGTTTTGTCTGAACGTAAAATTCCTTCAGAGTTGATTTCTGAAGGTGATTTGCTTAAATTGGTTCCTGGTGATAAGGTCCCTGCTGATGGTGAGATTTTCTCGGGTTCTACTACAATTGATGAAAGCATGGTTACTGGTGAGGTTGATGCTGTTCCCAAGAATGTAGGAGATACTGTCATTGGTGGCACTGTCAATGGATTGGGTACATTTATTATGAAGGCTACTCGTGTTGGTGCTGATACTGCTCTTAGTCAAATTGTTAAATTGGTTGAAGATGCTCAAGTTAGCAAAGCTCCTATTCAAGGTTTTGCAGACACAGTAGCAGGCTTTTTTGTACCTACTGTCGTATTGTTAGGTTTAGGTACCTTGATTGTGTGGAGTGTGCTTGTTAAGACTCTCGGTGTTGATCATTTGCCTATAATTTTACAAAAGGAAATTATGAATAATGGCGATGGTGGATGGTTCTTTGTCTGCTTGAAGCTTTGTATCAGTGTTATCATTGTTGCTTGCCCTTGTGCTTTAGGTCTTGCTACACCAACTGCTGTTATGGTTGGTACAGGTGTTGGTGCTGAGAATGGTGTTCTTTTCAAGGGAGGTGCTGTTTTAGAGAATGGTCAAGCAGTAAATAAGATTGTATTTGATAAAACTGGAACTCTTACATGTGGTAAATTGGATTTAGTTGACTCAAGGAGTTGGAGTGGTAATGAACAACATCGTTTACAGATGTTGATTTTATCTGCAATTGCTGAATCTCATAGTGAACATTTGTTGGGTCGTGCTGTTGTTGCTACTGGTAAGGAATTAACTGGTATGGCTGTATTGGATCCATTGGCTTCTGTAGAAAACTTTAACAGTGTCACTGGTTTCGGTATTTCTTGTGATATAACATTGGATCTTCAATTACCCATTGATTTGGACCCAACTATGAGAACTTGCTTGGAGCCTTTATTAAATACATCTCACACTATTGTCATTGGTAATAAGAAATGGTTAGAAGAACACAACGGTATTGGGCTTTCAGATGAACAAGAAACTGCATATAAAACACAAGGCTCTTTGGGTAGAACTTGTGTTCTTGTTGGTATTGATGGACTTCCTGCAGGTTTAATTTCTTTATCGGATGTTGTTAAACCTGAAGCTAAACAAGTTATTGCTACTTTACATTCTATGGGTATTCAAACTGCTATGGTTACAGGTGATAACGAACTTACTGCTCGTTGTATTGCTGCTCAATTAGGTATCACTGAAGTTCATGCAGGTGTATCACCAAACGGTAAAACTCAAATTGTCAAGAAAATGCAAGAGCAGACCTTTGTTCGTCAACGTGTTCCTTGGTGGTCTCGCCTCAGAAATAGAAGCGCAAATCAATACTTACCTCTTCATCAAAATAATACCAAGACTGGTAGCAAAACTGTTGTAGCTATGGTTGGTGATGGTATCAATGATTCACCTGCATTGGTTGCTTCAAATCTAGGTATTGCATTATGCAGTGGTACCGATATTGCTATGGAAGCTGCTGATGTTATTTTAATGCGTAATGATTTAACTGACGTTGTTGCTGCCTTGGATTTATCGAAAGCTATTTTCCATAGAATCCGTATGAATTTGCTTTGGGCTTGTATATATAACTTGATTGGTATTCCACTTGCTATGGGCGTATTTTTACCCTGGGGTTATCGTTTGCATCCTATGATGGCTGGTATTGCTATGGCTGCAAGTTCTACAAGTGTTGTATTGAGTAGTTTGACTCTTAGATGGACTTGGAGAAGACCTAAAATGGAAAATTTGGATGATCTTGATCAAGGCTCTGCTACCAACAATGATCCTGCTGTTAGATTGTCTTTACTAGTACATGAAATGAGAGATGAGGAAGATATTGAAATGGCTTTACATCAAGTTGGTTCTCCTACTACCTCTCTTGGTGATGCTGAACATGATGGCTTACTGGGTAACGGTAGTCGTACCTCAAGAAATATCAAAAAATCATTTATTGAAAAAATCAAGGGTACCTTTTCAAAAAAGCCAAACACTAGTGATTACACTGCTATATCTCCTCAAGGCGATGATTTCTAATTACATTACTACATTATTATATTAATTTATTCTCCCATTCTCTTTTTGTAAATAAAACATTTATACATTTCTATCATTTAAATCACCATTTCAACTAAAATCACCATTTTTTAAGGATTTTTAAAGCATCGTCTCCTTTGAAGCTAAGACCTAGCTATAGCTATTCTATCGGTACTCGTTATATTTTCGCAATGATGAAAAATATAGCACTTTTAATAATTATAGGAAATAAGCCAGTATTTTAAATTACGGTTCAAAAATTGCCCTTCATCATACCGCGTTATGATAGAAATTGCTAAATGACATATTGTTTTGACAAGTAAAGACAACACTATAAAACCTATCTTATGAAATAACTCTCATCATTATTAAATTTACCATATATCCATATATTAAAAACACAATTCAGATGCAATATAACTTTGATTGTGCATAAAAAGGACATTTTTTACATATCAATTGTGGTAGCTGTCATTGAAATATATACTGATTTTGACTGATTTAGTGTCATTTATAATATGAAATATATAATTTGCTAATCTACAAACCACACTCGAAACAAGGAGCAGTTGATTCCTATCATTTAACCATAACATTGACCTAAAATTGACTTAAAATCGACTGAAAAAATTAAGCACATAAATAGATATATTTATTTTTTTGTATTTAAAAGATAGATCTAACTGAAAGCTACTCTGTATTTTTTGTTTCAGCAAAAAATATTGATTTTTCGTCGAGATAATCAAAATAATAGGGACTTATCTTCAAGTTCGCATACTGAGTCCCGGACTCAAGTCCCACCCTAATGAGGGACTTCAAATCAATAAATGTCTTATGATCAGCTTTCTGCATGAAATGTTTCACAAATAAATATTACTGAGAGCTGTCATCGAAGAGAATATTCTTAATTTTAACAAATAAATAATAAACAAACCATTTGAAAAAGAATAATCCACTTATACAATGACTAAGAAAACTGCAACTGCATCTATTGATAGTAGAATGTCCGCTTCATCTTCTACCTTGATTGATAATGATATTGATATGATCAATATGATTGTCACTAATGATATTGATACGGTCAATACTGATATGGTTGACAACAACCAAAATGATGGTTCCAATGTAATATATGACATGGCAAGGAGTCTTGAAATTACTGCTGAACAAGCTCAAGATAATAGGCCCATAAACACTAAAAAAGCATATTCAGCGAAAGCTAAAGAGTTTCTTACATGGGCAGAGAAAACCTTTGTACATGAAGATAAATTGCAAAGAGGAATTGTTTCTGGGGAAAAATTAAATTATTTTCTACACAAGGAGGTGAAAGCAAAGAATATTGCTAATGAATTTAGCTTTTGATACTAACTGTCTTGTACGCCCTTATTATCCCAGGTTTTAAATCGTTTCTCTCGCAGAAAAACGAAAACAAAAGCAGCTCAAAGAATCAAATTTTCAACTGTCGAACAATACATAGCAGCAATTACAGATCTATACAAGACACAAGTTATAAAGAAAATAAATTGTAATAAAAATCCAAGAAAAGTAATTGCAAGCGTATTGAAAAGTGCTAAAGAACGAGAATTCCAGACCAAGAGATCTAATTGCGAAGATCGTGGAGAAGGAACACTTGCCGATGGTTATACTTCATTAGATCAAGTAGCAAATGTCATACAGTTCTATTTGAATAGCCAAAGAAATCATGGAGAAAACTTGAGAGATGCTGCCGCATTTCTTTTCTCCCATTATTTTCTACTACGAGGACAATCTATCAGGCATGCTGAATTGACAGATTTTCAAACAGTTAATTTAGATAATGAGAGTATCAGGCCTGACATAGAATGTCCTGCTCTGGTGATGGTGTTGCGACAGGGAAAAACAAACAAAAATAACCGCTTGGAACTTGGTGGCTGCATCCGTAACACTCGCGTTGAAATTTGCCCTATAATGTCTCTTGGCCTATATTTGTTTTGGCGTTTTCATGTTGAGAATGAGCCGTTTCCCGACTTCACTACTTCTCATAATTGGTATTTTATAAAGCTTTTTAAATCTGATAACCAGGATTTAAAGAAAATCTGGAGCTACAACAGCCATCGTGATGCCGTTATAAGAGGATTAGATGGAGCAAAAATTTTCTCTAAAACAAAAACACATATAAACCGTGGCTCTTCTGCGAGGATGGCTGATCTTGCTGGTGTTCACGAAGACCAAATTCGTCGTCTCGGTCGTTGGAATAACACAACAATGAATGGTGCTTACCTTACTGGTTTGCCCAGGGAAGCAATGCGAGCAATGGCGGGTTTTACTATTCAGCAAGGACAATTTTACATTCCCAGGGCCTCACTGGATCCTCCTGAAGATTTGACCAAGTTGATTTTTCCTCTACTGGATGAATGGAACGATCGATTACTAGCTAAGAATGTTGGTAAGAATAATGGTGACCCTATGGAAGTTACCGTGGCTGCAAAAGCTTGCTTTCAACTGTTTTTTATGTTGAGAAAAATTATTATTCAAGATTCAATTGTGATGATGGAGAAATTCCCCAATCATCCATTATGGCAAAATGAATTGTTTTCTAATCCTATGTTTTTAGAATATAAAGAGTAAGCACTTGTTTGTGTTTTATATAGTATAAACTAATAAATCTTCTTCAAAGACGCATGACAGTGATCATAAAAGATAACAATGACCCTGCAAACATTTTGCTCCAACGTTGTGTTCCAATTTTAGAGGAAAAGATACGCATAATGCATAATGACCTTTCTTCAAAATTGAATGATCATCTCACTACTCAAGAAACAACTAATGATTATATAACCCGTCTAATTACAGGTCAAGCAAGTATAAACCTCAGCGTGAACTTACCAGATTTACAAAATGGCCAATCTCACATCTCAGCAACCACAAAACCACAACAAAACTTGATGTCAAATTCCAATCCACCACCACCAACATTATCCTCATCATCATCAAATTCTCTTGAAGTTACAGAAAAGGTACCACATTACCAAATGAGTCGAGGAATTGTGTCCATCAAAGACTTGTGGAGAGAGTGGAAACATGGTTTGTGCGGTGGATATGCGGTACAAGATTTGGAAGAAAAGTTTGGAACAAGATGGAGACGAGCAGAGAAGGAAAAGAAGTTCTTCAATAGAAGAAAACTTATCATCAAGACAATCGAGGATTACGCCATGAAAAGGAACATTAGTTTAGAAACTGCAGTAAATATTGCAGAACGAAGAAGATCACAGAAAGGATACTCGTTGCATTGGTTGGCGAATAACAAAATTGAAATCTTTGGAGTCAATGATGGCTCATTGTAATAGCTTTTTCTATTCTTTCTTTGCATTTCTTTATATTTTATTATTATTTTTATATATATACATATATATTCAATAAATAAACATCATTCAGCTTACTGTAAATACAACAAGTATCATAATATCATATTGAAGTCTAAGCATAACATTTTACAAAATAAAGTCGATCTTGCCATGATTGTATTGACATAAATTTATTATTTTTTCCCTGGGGACTTGATCCGTAAATAAGTGCACTTATTTACGGTTGTTTCTCAAATAAGTGAGCTTATTAGCATACTGGGTTCTAATCGTGTAGGGGACTTCCGGGACTTCCGAGGACTTCGACACAAAATAATAGTTTATATTACAGCTTAACCCTATGATAACTGGGTTTCAAAATCGATGTGATGACAAATCGACCAGAAAATGATCAAAAAAACAAAATTACTTAATGGCTCATGAACTGCAAAGTAAGTCGACCTAGAAAATTAAATAGTTTTTGTACAGTTTTGGATTTTGCATCCATCTAAAAAATTTTTTAATAAATGTTTCACATTAAATTTTGCGTAAAATGCAATTGAAATTTTGGAGGTTTTTTGAAGATACACGTCGCTTTTTATAAGCATACTTACAATATAACTAATTAAAATATGCGCAAAAAAATTATCTATCGATTGAGCTATTGCAAAATCTTCTAGCTGCATTATTCGTAGAGAAAATAACATTTTTGTTCAAATTTTTTTCAGTTTCAGAATTTGGGATGAGGGTATATGAGGGGAAAATGGACGCCAGAAATGGAGGTACCTTTTTGTATACATTTTTTAGGATATCTCCACGAAAAATCAATATTTTGAAAAACTCTAAATTGGATCTGAGAGAGTTCAACGAGCTGGATGACATGAATGCAAAAAAAATGTTGCTCAATTTAACCAATATTTTGAAACCTATTATAGAAATGCCCAAAAAAATGAAAAAAAAATGAAAGTGCTCAGAATTTTTTTGTATTAAAATATGTTATAGAGCACTTTAAAACAAGTAAGTTTTATTATTAAAAAGTATTAGTATAACTTAATTTTTTCTAGAGATATGAAGCCTCAAAGTTTTCAATCCATTAGCAGTAAAATACGCGTAAAAAATCTGAAACCTTAGCACTGAAAAATTAATACCAACTGCAAAAAGTAGGATATTTCCGGATACTCATTTTTGGATTAAAGCTGAACATCTCAGGTACCTTGACATATATTTTTTTCTTGGTGTTATTTAGTGAAAACAAAAAGTTGAGCAGGAATGAAAAGTAAGACCTATAAAAAGCAACAAGTTTCACTTTTCTAAATGCAACTAATTTGTGGAGACAAGTAGCATGATGCTCTGTAAATTTGTTAAATTCCTGGAAACCTGAGCTCAGTTGACTGACCAGGTATACAAATAAAACAAGACTCGTTTAATAGATTAAACATTTGGTTTGAAGCCAAATATTAAAGTTGGACTTTTTCTGTATAATGACTGAAGCCGCCCCGCATTGTGCAATAAATGTGGAGTCGGCCAAAAAATCAACAAATGAAAGTAAGTGGAATTCGAAGTTTGCAAAGCTGTTGAAAAGTGGATATAGCGATCGAATTCATTGCTTCAAAGTTTAATACATTATGCAGTAAATAAATAAAAAACAGCGTGATAACTACATATGAAAGAATGATTAACTTGAATTAGTTACTATCGAAGCATTTTTGATGCTCAGAAAATTGTCTAAAAATTCGATGTTTAATATTTCGTATGTTTTGAACTAACAAAAGCTGTATATAATAATGCAATGAAAGAAGAAAATACAAGTATACCACGCCTGCTCATCATAAATAATTGCATGTAGACAAAAAAAAAAAAAAGAATAATTTATTTATTAAGTACAATATGTGTTGAAACTATGATACAGGAAACATTTGAACAGAGTGAATTTCTAGATAATATGGATTATGATGTGGAGAAAGAAACAAAAATTTATAATAGGAAAAAAAAGAAGTTGGAATACAGAATTGAATGCAGTTATATGAAGGAAGTGTTGAAACCAATCAAAAAAATACATACATCAATTCATTTCGTTTGGAAAGACTTCAATTTAGAAAGTGGGAATGTTGGTTCTCTCAGCCATGGGAGGATAAGTAGGACCGACACGCTTGATGACAATGTTGGCAAGGTAATGACCAGCGTTGACACAACGAGCAGGATCCTCAACACCTTGAGCATACAAACCCATGAAACCACCACAGAAACCATCACCAGCACCATTGGTGTCAACGATTTCACTGGCATCAACCTTGATGACGGGATAAGTGTGAGCAACATCACCTTGAGCAGCGACAGTAGATTCAGCGCCTTGAGTAATAACGACAAGACGAGGCTTGGAGTTACCCTTCTCGAGTTGAGACAACTTCTTGGCAATCTCCTCAACGTTATCAGTGTTCCAACCGGCTTGTTGAGAGTAAGTACGAGCCTCATCTTCGTTACCAAAGAGAATGTCAGTGTTCTTGATGATGGAATCAAGACGCTCCTTGAAGAATTGAGACAAGAAAGGAGCACTCAAGTTGAGAGCAAAGGTCTTGTTGTTCTCAGCAGCATGTTGAGAAACCAAAAGAGCAGATTGGTAACCACCATCATGAGTGATGAAGAAACTACCCATGTAGTAGTAGTTGGCTTCTTCAACGAGCTTCCAGTTCTCAGGCTTTTGGAGGAAAGAAGCTTGGAACTTTTCAGCAGCGGCCAAGTTAGCAACGAGAGAACTATAAAGTAATAATGTTGATTAGTAAATGAGCATTCAAAATTGGATCATTTATCCATCTTGATTAGTACATAAACAAGAAACATTGCATATCATCATTTTCAGAGAGGGCAAGTAGAAATATGATCATAAAATTGAGAAAACCCAAATTGCGTATATAGGTAGACTCTCATCAAAGACTTAATCATCATTAGATTGCTGATAGCAACGTTCTTTTCTTTGTTTATATCACCAATTCAAGACGCGTCAAAATGACAAGAAAAAATTAGAAACTTACCGATTGTTACCAGTAATCAAGACGGCACAGGTACCAGTAGCAGCCTCGTTGGTGATTTCATAGTTGGTATACAAACCATCATCCTTGGCAGCAGCGGTCATAGTCTTACCAAACTTATCATCAGAGATACAACCCATGTAGGCAGTAGAGTTAGGGGGCAAGAAGAATTGAGCACCACGAGCAGTGTTTTGAGCAGCACCACCAGCAACATAGGCAACCTCATACTTGTCAACAATCTCCTTATACAAAGGCTCATGAGAGGCATCAGCCAAGATAGCATCGTTAGCCTTGAGCTTATACTTGTCCATAAGTTCTTGTTCAGGCTTACATTGGATATCCAACAAAGGATTTTCCATGGCGAGGAGTGTATAAGGCATCTTGAATGTATAAATTTGGTTTTTTGGGTTGAAGAAAAAAGAGGAAAAAAGAAGAACAAGTGTTTATCAAGAGAATTTATATATATGATTTAGTCTGAGCGGGTCTTCTTGTTTGGTGATTGATGGTGGGGTTCAGATTAGAAAAAATTTTACGACAAAATACTTGCATGTGGTTGATTGGCTGTAGCTTCCTCCGGTTGGCCTTTTTTACTCGCTCATTTTGGTCTACCTTTAGCATCGTACTACAGTAAAAAGATGTGCATCTTTTTGTAAAAGATTTTGGTACTCGAAAGTTCTGGTTCCATCATTTATCACATGGCTATGCAGTTATTCAAAGAATGTCGCGCTCTATGATTGTTTCATTACGTGTAACATTGCATAAAGATATATTATTAAGTTTGTATAAGAGCTGTAATACATGTTTTGTTAAAGTAGGGCATCTTTGGATGTCTGCACATCTCCAAGAAGAGGTATTTATTTATAATTGCACATTTATAAATATTGATGAAATTACAGATAAAAACTTGTTTCAGTAACTAGTTGGTAAACTTATCTTATTCTTCTGCTATCTTTTATATTTGCAAACTTATTTGCACCAACTACGTTAATTTTCAACCCATGCAGAACATTGAATCATTATGAAACATATGCTACAAATGTCACATAAAATGCAAAAATTCGAGTTTTAAAGAATTTTTACAAGCTCCTGACAAAATATTTGACCTAAATTTTTTAACTGATTACCCTTCAAGGTTGTCAAGGCTATTATCCGAATTTTTTTTTTTTGCTTCTATCTGAAAGAGTATAACCGTAAATGCCTTGTTTTACAAATAATACTGACATTTGAGTCTGATCATTTATGTGAGCTAGAGGCCTTTCAGTAGCTCGAATTCGCTCAAAATATGGCCTAATATATTGCTGGAGCATCCATATATGATCCTGTATTATTTTCAAACATTTTCATGATCATGAAAAAATCGATGATTTCGACCGATTTTCCATGAGGGATACCTCATGGAAAATCGAAAAAATCAGATTATGCAGTTTTTCACCCTAAAATCGACGTTTTTTGCTAATATAAGCTATAATACAAAATTTTTTTAGAATCCATATCTATCATGCCCAAGTATTAGATTTAATGTTAATTATTCTAAAAATAGACTTTTGTGACGAAAACAATTTTCAGGTTTTTCGAAAATAACTTTTTATGAGGGCCATCAATTCCAACAAAACCAATACCATTGCATAGAGCATCAAAATATCCATAGAAAAGATTAGAACTCAAAAGATGTTCAGCTACCTTTTGCCTTATAAAAATATCGAAAAACAGTTTTGAAATGTCAAAAAGTTCCAGGATGAATCATTTGAAAACTAAAAATTTCAAAATCAGACAGGCTTAAAAAGCTGTTTCGCCCATTTCTCTGTAAATTTGAACATTTGGAGGTATTTGAAGGTATATTTCGCAACCAAAATCCAAGATTTTTGGACTTGCTCAACTTTACTATGTTATCTAACATCTGGTGCATGAATTGGTGTCTCTTTTTTATAGAGTTATTTTTCGAAAAGTTGCACGCTCCGAGTTTAAACTTTTGATCTCTTTTTATAGTTTCAAATTACCTTTTGTCTGTTTTGACAGAACAGAATCCTTTTTTACCAACGAATTCATATTTTAGCAAGTTATACATCATGATATCTCATAATAGGCTATCCTCCTTAGCTTGAAATCGATTATCAAATTACGTAATAAGCACTGAATACACAATAAGTTTTAGTTTTGTTGGAAATACAATGGTAGGTCTAATTTATAAGAAGTAATAAATGATAAATGAAGCAACAATAAAAATACTAAATAAAATGAATAAGATAATAATAATAATAATAATAATAATAATAATAATAATAATAATAATAATAAAGAATAGAGTAGAATAGCAGAATAAAAATAATTATGTGTTAGTATATATAAAAAAGGAGAGAATTAGGGGGGGGGGGAAATATTATGTATATATGGATTATAATGGATTATCGAGACGCAAATGAGTTTGGTGGAAGTATATTTTCGGATTCTTCTTCTAATTCTCTCAATTTGTATTGATCATCTTCACCAAAAGTGCCACCACTAGCCATTTTCTTACCATTGGCCTCACCAGTTTCTGATTTCGACCAATATTCAACTGCATCCAACATGTGCATAATCTTAATTTCATTGCCGTTTAGGACATCTAATAAACGTTTTCCTATTAATACATATTGACACAAAGAGATGAAAAAATAATTATATATACCTCTAATAGTACAAGAGCCATCCATTTCTACGCCTTCAAGACTCATAAATTTGAATGCTGCAATAACAAGATCCATTCGTTGAGCGTTTAGTGTTTGACCAGGCATCACAATGGGTCTCAACACTTCTTTGTTTGTCAAATTTTCAAGGAATTCCAACAAGACTTCACCTGAATTCAAATCTGTTAAGCTTGTAACGTTGCTTTGGATATGGGCATTGATCCAATCTACGTAGGCATCTTGCTTTGTGGGTAATTTGCCTTGTTCAGGAAGCACAGCAGTTTCTACCGAAAATCGATCTTTTTCTTTATAAGCAGCAGGAGAAGGAGTAGGACGATTTGATTCAATAACGCTCATATGCTCAGGATCAATCAAGTCTTCATCCTCCTCATCAAAATAAAATGCATTACTATTGATAGTAGCATCACTTATAGGCTGCTGTTGAACGGATGCAATTGATATACTACGACGACCAGAAGAACTATGGCTACTTTCTGTAACAGATCTTGCCAATCCTGTACCACCATGCGTGCTATTAAATCCTGAATCCTTTAATCGACTACGTTGATCAATTGAATAATCTGATGCATTGTCGGGTAATATGCGTTTTTGTTCCATGGGACGTGTACTCATTACTGAAGGTGCGCGAGAACCATTCATTGAAATGTCTTGTTGATGAGAGAATTGCATAATAGGTTGTGCCTTTTCGTCTAATGACATTAAGGAGAATTGCTGACTCATGTTGTTGCGATAGGGTGAAGGTGAGCTTGCACGCATTGGGTCATTTTGGGCAAGAAAGATGGTTGAAGGAGGGCGAGGACGCATCTTACGTGCCATTTCTAATGAAATGGTAGGAATTGTACTTGATGACATGACGGGAGCTATTGAATGAAATGTTAATATACATGTACATCAAGTCAAAAAAATAAATAATACTTTACTGGCAAAATCTCTAGCAATAGTAGCTTTCATTAATGCTTTTAACCAATCTTTCATGGGTTTTTCAGATTCGGTATAAAAATAAAATGTTCTTTCTCTTTCATGATGAGCCATGAAACAGTATTTTCCTGGATGAATAGTTTCATCTACTTCAATTCTGTAACCTTTGAGATTGATAATACCCTTCATTCGTACAGCCTAAATATATTTATTTAATATGCAAAATTAATGTAATTTACATGAATGACAACAAACCTTTGGACTTTTGAAATAAAACAAATTATTTGCTTTAAGCACAAACCATCTCTTATTCCATGTTTTGTATTTATCACCTTGTTTATATAACCAGCCTTCCATATCAGGAGATGCAGATGCTTCAGATAATGAAAAAGCATCTTCTGATCTGCGTACACTGGGAGCATTACTAGGTAATATATTCTGTAATTTATTTCCTGAGGGCATTAATGAAGATCGCATGAAACTATATCGACTTGAAATGGATGATCGTCCTTCTGATGGAGGCTAATTAGATTATATACATAACACGTGTAAGTTTGTTACTCATATGAAGTTTGCATATAACACGATAACTTCCCATACCTCCTGTGTTTTGATATTGTTCATTGTACTACGTTTCCAATCTGACGATCTACTATTATTACTTGGAGGAGTTGATAAAACTTGGTGAGAAACAGGTCGTTGTTGAGGTTGTTGAGGTTGTTGAGGTTGTTGAGGTTGCTGTTGTTGCTGCTGTAAGTATTGGATTCTTTGCTGCTGCTGCTGTTGCTGCTGCTGCTGTTGTTGATGTTGTTGCAGTAAACGAGATTGACTTTGTTGTCTTTGTAATTGTAGCTGTTGTTGTTGTAATTGCTCTTGTCGATCAATATGATTACTATTTTTATGATGATCTGAACCTTGGCGTTCAACTAAACTTGATAATCTAGGAGAAGAAGCTATTAAATCCATATCTAAAGGAATTGAAGGTCTAGGAGGAGGCATTGCATTTTTTTGGGTGATAGTTTTAGGTGGAGGTAATTGAGAGTTTCTAATGACAGTGCTATAATCTGATACTAAATCATCGTCAGGATATGGTTGTTGTTGTTTGTTATTGTTGTAATATGACGAAAGTGTATTATTACGATTACTTAGATCTGGAAATGGCGAGGCAACCCGTGCTTCAATATTTTTATTTGCCACCGCATTGGGTGTCGGTGAAGATGTTATTGCAGTAGTATATTGCTACAGTTTATCGTTAATAAACAAACAAGCATGGCACGCTCAATTTTACTTACTTTTTGCTTTCTCGTTTCTTGTCGAAGAGCATTGATAGCATTATGAATTTTGAATCTCTTACCAAAGGTAGTAACATCAAGCTCCTTTAAAGAATCCAGAGTCAATTCCAATAAAATGTCTCCAGTAATTTCTTGATCTAAGACAAAATATCATTGTTTAGAAAAACAACTCTTTATAATTCTTGATCTTTTTACCTTTAAAATTGTCTGCAAGTTGCTTATCAAATCCTACACTAATTAGCCATGTTGATACTTGATTGGAAGTCCACTCTTCTACTTTAGAACTTAACAATGGATTTTCTAATGATTGGTTTACTGTTGAATGAACATTTTTCGATGAAATGGATGACATTGATGCCATGGAATTAATGGTTTTTTTCTGTGGAGTAGTATCATTTGATGTCGGTGCTTTCATTTTAGATATAGCGCTTTCCAATGAATCAATCTTATTTTCTAATGCTAATGATGCAGTTACTGAAGGAGGATGCTTTATTGTATATGTAATAGGAAAAAGACCAATTTCACCTCTTACATTACGACCCTAAGAAAAAGATTTGTTTAGTTTAGAATGAATCAAGCCTTCCCCCCTCCCTTTTTTTCTTATTTATTCTGTTTTGTCACTTTTGTCAATACAGACTTTTTTTTTTTTTTGATTCTTTACCTGCCACCAACCATCATTGAAACCTTCATCTTTTTCCAGGACAATGACTTGTTCCCCGACATTAATCGAAATTTCATCTACATTTTCTGCTTCAAATTTATGTACCGTATAAACTACTTCTTGTTCAGGCATTTTGGTTGGTTTTTATATAACAAAAATGCACTAGAAACAAGAAAAAAATTCGTGAAAAAGGTTTAGAAAAAAGAGGGAAAACGAAATAAAGGGCGTTGAAATGCTGTGATTGACTATTGAGCATGTTTCAATTGATTCGGACACCCAATTAAAGCATCTAATGTCTATTTAAGAAGTCTAACTTGACCCATTGCACGGTTCTTGTGCTACTAATTGGTCTAGGTAACTCGATCATTTTAATTAGATTTTATATTAAATGATACTAGCTTGGTAATTAATTTTATGGATTTGGTTGATTAATCCTGAATACAGAAAAGAATACAAATGTAGAACCAATTTTACTTTGGTTTTGGTTTTTATAGATTCTCTTTGTTCTAAACTCGGGTTATTTTTAATATTAGTTCTCCATGCAGGCATCCAATCAAGACTTTTGAATCTTCAAGGAGTGTTGGATGGTGGGTTAGTAGTACGAAATTAAGGACAATCATCAATCAAATGTATATTTTTGGGTTTATTGGTAAAACCTTGGGTCACCGAAATTGCCAATTGCCAAATTCTAATATTTCATTTTTAATTGACAAATCTAGAATATTATGGTCTGATAAGCTATGAATCTACACGTTTCTGTCAATCAAAATACTAAAATATTTTTTATAAAATGGCACATTTTTGTTTTGTTTGAAATGACATTTACCACTGCGGGAAAGTGATATTATCCGAAATAGAGCTTTCTATACGAACTATAATGCTCTCTTACACTCTTAATATTACTTGTGTCTATAAAATCAAGGAACAGAGTTGAGGAGAGTTATTAATAGTGACACGGCGTCGCTACTGAAAAAAAACCAAGTCGAAATAAAACGGCCAGCAAAGTACACTAGAAGCTTGTTTTAGCAAAACAAAAAATACAAGTATAAACTAGATGTTTTGAGCAATATTTTAAAGATAGATATGGAGTTTTACTCTTATCAAAAGTGTTAGAAAAAAAACCTTTAACAGTTGCATTTACAGCAAATTTTCTTGCATTTGAAACAGTGTGATATTTAACTCAGACGAAATAACAATAGAAGAGTAAATAGTATATAGAGAAATAGAATGTGTTATTGCACTTGAAACTTATAGATATCCAAACGAACGAATGTTTAGCCTTTCAACTGGTTCTATTTTCAAGTATAAACATGAGCAACCATGCCATTTATAAAGAAAAAAAGTTGATTTTCGAGAACAAATGTGTAACAAATAAGTTTCCATAATAGTTCCGCGACTCCGAGATCCTTTTTCATCATTACAAAACTGACGTCTTTTGGACTAAACGGGGCGCCATTACAGAGAACTATTTTCTTTTTACTTTTGACCAACCCCCTACATTTTAAACAAACAAAACAACAACCATAATGCCTAATGCATCATCAGAACAAGTGAGCCATCTTTTCAGATTTTAACAACCTGAATAAAAACATATCCTGACAAATGTTTTTTTATAGGTTCCACATTGTCAGAAATTTGGTAATTAAAAAAAAAAAAAAAGAAAGAGTTTATCAGGTTTATTAACAACAAATTGCATAAAAAAAAAAGCTTGTGCTATTCAAGACTGCTTAGAAAAAAATGATTATCAAGAATCCAAATGCTCAAAACAATTGGAAGCTTTACATAAATGCTGTAAAGAATTAATAGCTTCTGGAGGAAAGAGTGTGTGTTGTCCCGAGAAAAAATACAAGAAATAAAACAAAACGAACCAAATCAATGATATTTTATCTAATTGTAAGAGTCTGTTTAAGCGAAACCTATTGAATTACTTCTCAAACAGTCGAAAATAAAAGAAAAAGCGGGACTGCGTGAGTTGGGTTTAACAAGTGTGTGTGAAATGGGATTTTGCCTTCATTTAAAACAAGAAAAAGGAGGGCTTATTTCGAGGCTTTTTTTCCCTTACACTCATCTATTTTATTATTAATTCGTTGCTATGGAAATCAGTATAATCAATCAGCAACAACATCATGATAATGGTCCTTTCCCGGCGGAACTTTTGTTATCTATCTTTATATACCTCGATGGTACTACATTAACATCTTGTGGTCAAGTCTGTCGGCAATGGGCTCAAGTAATCACTCATTATGATGAACTTATATGGCCCAATGCTTGTCATCGAGATTTCGAAAGATATAGTATTCGACGCTTTTGGTCGCTTCAATTTCCAAAACCTAAACCCTATAAAAATCAGCGAACATGGCAAGACATGTATAGAATCACAAGAAACTGGTATACTGGTCATTGCGTGAAAGGCTTTTATCCAAAAGTCAATGATGATGTTTCAATGAATAAGCTTGCATGCACAGTGATAGGTGCTCCTCAAGAGCAAGGCATGTTTACTAGTTTAACATTAGCTAATGATGGTCGAGTTGTGAAGTCGAATCCAAATTATCGTAGTCCAACAGGCTCTCAAAGTTTAATAATTCAATCCCCACAAACAAAGCAGCGGTTCTTTTTGGATGGTGCAGCAACAAATAATATACCTGGTTGGCCCGAGGCTGCAAGGACTCACTCTATTGTTTGCCATTATACTCAACTTAACTCTAAATGGTTAGTTACAGGCGGTCTTAATGGTACAGTAGCAGTTTGGAACTTGGAGACAAAAGCTTTAGTTAGGATGTGGCATGGTCATCGTGGCCGAGTTTTATGTATTAGTATGAATGATGATGGTAACGTATTTTTTTTTTAAAGAAAAAATAATGAAATGATAATTAATTGCATATATTTTATTCTAGTCGTTGTAAGTGGGGGATCAGATAGTATGATCCGTGTTTGGGATTTGGATAAAAACAATAGTTCAAACAGCAATGCTGAATGGACAAATCATCATCGACCTACACGACGAGGCATGATTGATATATCTTCTTATTTATCAGGAAGAAGCGATTGGTATCAAGGTGTGGGAGAAATTGCAGCCAATGGACATTTAGTAGCCTGTGCTCCTGATGCATCTGGTCCAATTCTCGTGTTTTCACTTTTAACTGGCTCACTTGTATATGAATTGCGTGTACCTGAAGAAACAGCACAGACATCAGAATGGGTCACTGAAGATATTACTGCATTTACTCGTCTCTGTCTTACACCTTTCTTCTTACTTACCAAGGGCAAGGTCACCAATGATACCAATACAATTAAATTGGTACCTTCCTCTGAAAATATAGTACAACAACGTAAACAAAAGAAGAAATCTGTCGGTTATGTCAAGAAATTGAGTGACAGCATCGAGGAAACTGACCACAACATGCCACCTGTTGCCCAAATGACTCCTTATCAACTTTATCAATACTATCAATCAATCAATAATACTGGTAGCGATGTCGAGGAAGAACAAGTGATGCCTTCAACGAGTGCATGTATCAATGTCTGGGACTTGCAGACTGGAAAAATTGCATATAGATTATTACCAACATTAGAAAAACCATATCAAAATTATACAATTACAGATGTAAGGTTAACACCTGATTACTCAAAAGTGTTTGCATCCATCGAAGTACGCGGACAAAAGCATTACGAAGAAAGACTTTATTGCTGGGATTTTTCATTAAAACATAAGGATCAATCTCAGGAAAGCTTTGATATATTGGAGTTAGATAATATAGATCCTGTTTTGAGAAAAACTGGTAAATCATGGGTTTGTTATATGTAATAGAACTTTACCACAAATAAAAACTTCCCTTGTAAATATTAACATCTACGTTCTCCGTGATTAAATCACTACTGGGTGAATATGTTGATAGAAAATATAAACAATACGTGGGTGCCACAAAAGTGGAATTGGGCAGAAGAAACTTGCCATGCGACATAGTTCAATGGCTGTTGATTCCACATATTGCGATCACTCACATATTCGATCCATTTGCAGACTAAAATAAAAAAAAAAGGAAAGAAGTTAGTACGCCATTCGCAGTTAAATATATTAATGACGAGAACGAAGACCACTTCCCACTCCCAGCTGGTACAGCTATTGCTGTCGGCAGCCAGAATCTTTCTCCGAGCAGTGCAGGGCAGGGTTCATGTGTAGGTTGCCGCCAAATTTTTTCTTGCCACAAATGAAAGACTTAGCTTTTGGTTAAAGAACTCATTTCTCCTTGCCAGTACATCGCAACTTGATTTTCTAGATAGTGGTTAGTATTAAAAACATGCTGTTCTATAGCAAATTTAAAATATCATACCTTAATACAGCCAGTTGGAAACATCTGAAGCATTACAGAAGCTTGTAAATAATTTCACACAAAGTATTTTAATTATAGAATTTGTTCTTATACACATTTCGTCATTTTCCCAGCATGATCAACATTTGTAAGCTACTATGGTTATCTTGGCAGGAACAACTAGAGAGGTATTTCCTTTGAGAGAAGAGTTGGTTTTGTGTTGATATGATTTGTGATAGACCAATTTGCGTGATTTTTTGCAACAGTATTGAATCACACTTGAAATGCTTCTTCATTTTGAACAATTAATATATCCACAGGTTAATCATAATCCGGTACCACTCGACCGTTGTAATCGGTATTAATATCAGCAATAGACGAAGACAGTGATGCCATTGATGAATGGATGAATGGCTACGAGAATAGAATACAAAAAGATTTTAGGTGGGTGTCTCCAAGGAGGCTACTTATTTGAGGTGGCAATTTAATGTTAATGCCAAAAGCGATCTTTGTAGCTACGAAAATCACTAGATTGGGATTTAAAAAACCAAAAAAAAAGCAGTGGTACGTTGTGTTTCTCATTCATTTGCGTTTAATTTGCTATATTCTGGTTGTTATCATTATTTATTTATTCCCCATTATTGCAATATAAACCGTCTCTTGATTACGGCTCATTTCATAAATTTAGTAATTAGTAAGTAGGCTTTCTGAAATATTAAAAAACCATTGATGCTACATAATATATATCGGAAACTTAGCTCGTAATACTTTTAACTCTTGATAAAATCATCAGTTCAAATACGGTGCATGTCTTACTTCGGATTGTAATCCTTCACTTATTTAAAATTTCGGTTACTGATTTATATTTATAGGTAGATCAATATCAAGTCTAGATATTTGCAAGTAAGCTTATTTGTGATGTAACTTTCACATTGACATTTGAACAATATAAACGTTATGAAACTGAATCATCCTGCTGCTGTGTAGATCAACAACAATTTTGACGTATGAACTCCGACAAACTCAGAATTTAATGCCCGTCAAGGAACAGAAACTCTAATGCAATGCCCGCTTTGGCTCAATTTAGGATATTAAAATCAATTTTTGCAATGATTTTAACAACCAACGATCAAAGAAAAAATTGCCATAAAACTTTTTGAAAGGTAGAAAACATACAACAAAAAACATTATTTGAATAACTGATGTATAAAGTATAGAAATTCTTCGAAAAGCTGTTGCTTTGATTTAAATAAAATCATTGCCAACGTTTTTGTATAATTTCAGATTAAAGCATCTAATTTTATTGTGTAAAAATTGGAACGGACATAGACAAGTATAAGTAAGAAGCAAACTAAATATTCATATAGCTTGTTAAAAAACATGTATAAATGGTATAATTCTTCATTTGTTTGAAATTGAGAATGTAATCACTTGATATTAGGCTGCGATATCAAGTTTCTTGATTTCTTCACTTCTTCTCTCTTCCTCGCTTGATGAATCCCCAGAGGTTTTATATTGATTCATGAGTGCAATAGCAGTAAAGCTGCCTCTACTACTGTACCCTTTTCTAATGGCGGGAGCAAGATTCGTACTTGTTCTTGGTCCAGCTCCTTTGGAACCTGTTCCTGTTATCCAAGGATGTAATAGTGCTTCTTCTGCTGTGATTCGAGTATTAGGATCATAAGTTAAAAGTTTATCAATCAAATTTCTGGCTAAGTAATAATAAAACAAAAAATGTCTTAGTATACTTTACTTTAAAGCTTGAATTATTGCCACAAACCTGAACCAGAAATGTCGGACCAGTATTCTTCATCATACTCATATTGACCTGACATGATAGACTCAAATAGACTTGCTTGATCTATTAGGTTTTGAACGTTAATACCCAGGCACACAATAACCAATTCTTATTATTATAAATACCTTCGCCCCAAAATGGAGTATATCCACTCAATAATGTAAACTATACAAGTTAATTTAGTTTGCGTTGCAATTTCTTTGGCTTTTTAAGTGCATGTATATTGTTCGCCCTACCAATATTACGCCGACACTCCATAGATCAACAGGTTTATTATGGCCAGTTTGCAATAATACTTCAGGTGCAACATAGCCTGGGGTGCCACATGCCGTTGTTAGAATGTCGTCTTGAGTTTTTAGGATTTTCGACAAACCAAAATCTGTAATCATTAAATTAGAGTCATTACCGGCTGTTTGAAATAGTAGCTACAAATGAATATTTATTTAGTCGATTGGCAACAAAACACAGTTTTATACTTACATTTTCTGGTTTCATATCACGGTGAACAATCTGAACGGCAATTAATCAATCAATAAATTAATCTATTCAAATGAACCTTTTTTTTTCTTACGTCTCTTTCATGTAAATATTGTAACCCCTCCAGCATTTGTCTCGTTAAATTGGACGCATCTTTCTCTGTATAGCTGCCTTTCTTTAATAATTGCTGGAATAATTCTCCACCACTTGCCAAATCAGTAACAATATATACAGCATCCTTTGATTCGTATAAATTATGCATGGATACAATGTGTGGATGCCTTACTTGTTTCAGAATATCTGCTTAAATTGTTAATATGCATTTATATAGACTATTTTAAACGCATTATTACCCAGCTCGCTACTTAACATATGCTCCTTTCCTTTTATCATAGAAAACAATTAATAGCTTTTTAAATAAAATTGTATTTATATATACCTGCAATGGCTTTTTTCAATATTATTTTGAGAGCAAATGATTGTCCTGTCGAACGATAAACGCATTCTTTTACTACAGCAAATGAACCGACGCCAAGTGTCTTTTTAGTCACTTTATAAGTGCTCTCTAATTCAGAAGGATACGCAGGTTCTTCTTTTTTCTCGTGTGTTTTTTTAAATAAAGCAACAATACGCTTCATTATAGTTGATTTAGTCATGCTGAAAAAGAAAAAAGGAAAGTTGGGGGAAAAAAGAGGAGAGTAACATTGGTCCAAAAAATAAAAACTTTATCTTATAATATTTTGAATCTCGTCCTTCTCCTACTTTTTCTTCCTCTTTGTCAACGCTCGATTTATGCACGTGATATTACATGTTTGCTTGTGTTCCTATTTGGATGGTGGCGTTTACAACTTATTTTGATACCATTATTATTTGATAGCCAAATTAATTCTCTAAACCGAGAAGAATTAAAAAAAAAAAAAATACCCCTGAATTTTTGATCTACGCTAAGTTTGTCACCATGCCAACACAGTAAAGTGCCTGCAGCCACAGTAGTAAATTATAGCAATGATAATAAAGGGCATTAGTAAAAGAATTCTTGATTTGTATAGATAGAGAGGTTCTCTCTAATTTCATTTCAAAAAGTTAATGTGAATCCCTTGGTTTGCTCTTTCCAGATTATTCTATTTTCGTGGACTATCTGCATTCAGACATCAATTTTTTTTCTCGGAATATATAACTTAAATCGAGATTATTTTATCAAACAATGATAAATGTCTTACAAATTCGTGGCTGCTTGAACGCACCAGTATACTAGTACTTTTAATTTGATCGTAATCTAAAGCTACATATATAAACCTTTACTCTTCTTATATGTAAATGAATATTCAAGAATTAGAAGCTTTTTTTCTATGATTTATTTTTGTTTGACATTGAAATTAACTCGATGCAGCATATTGACATTTATATGAGGTTATATTATTAAATTGCTACATATAGCTATGGACTCTACATTTAAACTTTTTTTCTGAAATAAAAAACTTTATTACCATTATCCTTTGAGATGGCGAAATACTTGGTATGTTCATTCTATATAGGATATTTGTCGGTTTTTGCTCTTATTCAGTTTCAATTCCTATTAGAACCGACACTTAATAGAAATTGCTGTACGAATATCTTCAGGAACCGAGACCTAATGGTTCTTGGTTCCCTTTTCATTTTGCAATAAAGACCCTACGTTCTCCGTGGTTGAGCCACTACTAGTCTCTTTATTACTTCTACCTTTATAGAAATAAGGTATATTTCCCCCAATAACTCTCAATACATAATATGTCTCGATTGAGCTATAATCAACAAACACCAATTTTCTTTTTATTCTTCATCATGGGATGAATGGAGTCTACGTTTGTTTTCTTCATAAGGAATAACAAGGTATCATTTGGTTTTTGTATTTTTCTTTGCACGGTAACACATGAAAGCTGATATCTGAAATATTTGTGGCAGTACCTATTTGCATCTATACTCATGTGGAACTGCAGCTTACCTGGATCAATTTTGATTGAGATCGTATTTTTATTGTTTTAATGGAAGTGCGCAGCAAACTACAGGCGCACTTTGGAGATAATTTTCTCGATACACAGTTGCTTGTAAAAGCTGTCATGTGAGACAATTATGCCAGCGATGGGTACCTACTATCATATAAAATTAGAAATTATTAGAATCAAAATTCGTTGAGATATTATAAGGGTTTTTGTTGTCCGATTTTTTACGGTTATAAAAAAAAAGTAAATTTCAGGTGGTTTTCGAATTTTCTCGCTCATCATATTAGGTCAATTTTCGTCAAATTTTAAAAAATATATACATTTCCACTATGGGTCAGTGATATCTGTCCAAAAATAAATAAGTTGGTACCAGAATATAAGTGATCTATCAGAACTACAATGTTCCAAATATAGACAGATCTAGCAAGTCCTATTGTTCAGTAGCTGGTTCCTGTCATCTAAGAACTAATAATGAAATATAACTTATAGCAATATTCCTACTGAAACATAACATATTATATTCATACACATTCAATTAATTCTAATATACGGTATTTTTTACGTTGATTTTAATTTACAAAGTCTCCATAAATCAATAAGGGTACTGCCCTGATGTTGACCTAAAATCGATCTAAAATTAGTTATAAAATTTAAGTACAAAAATTGAGATATTACTTTTTTGTATTCACAAGGTAGATCCCACTAAAAGCTACCCTGCATTTTTTCGTTCAACAAAAAACATTCATTTTTTGTCGAGATAATCAAAATAATGGTTAGATTGAAGCTTACAACCTAGTGCCTGAGTTCCAAAATCGATTTGTGAAATCGATCATTTTTTGATCGAAAAAACAAATTCGTTTCATGGCTCATGAACTGCCAAGTAAGTTGAAGTAATATATTAAACAGTTTTTGTACAGTTCTAAATTTTGTATTTATCTAAATAAAATTCAGACAAATGTTTCACATTGAATTTTGTGTAAAATGCAAATAAAATTCTGGAAGTTTTTAGAAGATACGCATCACTTTTTATAAGCACGTTTCAAATATAAATAATTGGAATGATGCGCAGCAAAATTATCTATCGATCTAGCTATTTTTTAATATTCTAGCTACATTTTTCGTAGAGAAAGCAAGATTTTTGTCAAAAAAAATTTCAAATCCAGAATTTGGGATGAGGGTATACAGGGAAGAAATTGAAGCTAGAAGCGAAGGTATCTCTTTGTACACATTTTTGAGGATATCTCCATGAAAAACCAACATTTTTAAAAAAGCTAAATTGGGTCCAAAGGAGCTCAACAAGCTCGATGACATTAATGTAAAAAAAAATGCTACTCGATTTAACCAATGTGTTGAAACCTACTATAGAAATGCCAAAAAAATGAAAAAAAAATAAAAGTGCTTAGAATTTTTCAATATTAAAATATGTTATAGAGCACTTTAAAACAAGTAAGTTTTATTATTAAAAAGTGTTAGTATAGCTTAATTTGTTGCAAAGATATGAAGGTTCAAAGTTTTCAATTTTAGCAGTGAGATACGTGTGAAAATCTGAAACATTAGCACTAAAACAGTTGCATCAACTGCAAAAAATAAGACATTTTTGGATACTCATGTTTGGATCAAAGCTGAAAATCTCAGGTACTTTGACTTATAATTTGTTCTTAGTATTATTTAGTAAAAAAAAATAGAACAGGGTTGAAAAGTGAGAACTAGTTTTCAAAGAAAAAGCAGTAAATTTTACGTGTTTCTGCGTCTTTTGGGAGATATAAAATGAATTCAGAAGTAGATAGTATAATGCAATCAATTTATATCTATTTAACAATGTCTAAAGCATTTCGAGCTAGTTACAATAATCGTAACCAAGGAGTACACGCAGACTTGTGGTAATCTAATATTATGACTAATCTTATAAATGAATACAATATATTACCAATCAATCTTTGCGCTACACACCATTTTTCCACAATACAGTACCAACTGAGATAATATCTATGCAGATTGAAAGCATGCTAGACATGATTCGACACCTCCCGTAGTATTTCTCGTTCAATAGAACATTACAAAGGTTCTCCATTCATATGGTGGATGCAAACGAGCTCTCGTTGCGATGATTTATAGGTACATCTAGTATTTATCCAGAACATTGTAAAGTTTCAACCACCCTGAGCTGGTGTGAGGATGAGCTAAGGAATTGGAAACACCTAGTTTTATCACCTGTAAAATGTCAAAAGTGCCTATATAAATAATCTTGTCAGAATATTACACTTTTATTAACAATGCATCTTTTGGATGTACTTATACACATTAATTATTATAACTACTACTAGGGTTTTACTATCTAAGGATATGATGTAAATCAATGATCTGCATTCATTTACTATAACACTAATTATAGACTGAGGCCTTGGATGTGAGACCTATGATGAGTATTGGCATAACAACCTGGTGTTCTGTATGTGATATTTTTCGAAAATTTTTATAAAACCAAATTATGATTCGAAAGTGAATTTTGAAGTTACTCTAAATGTGTATTGAATTTGCAAATCACATATCTTGATTACATTAGCTAAAAGCTGTTTTTGAAGATGTATAGCTCAGTTTACAACAAAAAATTCGTCTTTCTCTGCTTAAAAAAGAAAAACAACTAAAAAAATGCTCATAATCAATGAATATTGATCCAAGCGAGCTGAAAATTTCAAATTATATGCTACAATTGTAACAGTATCCATAGTTAAAGTTTTAGTAGTATTTATTGTTTTGCTGGTTAAATCATAGAAATAAAACATCCACTTTTTCGACTGGGATATGTGGTTTAACAGGCCATTCTAAATTAGAAATAGTGTTGCATCAGTCAAAACCAGCATATATGGCAATTACATCTACTGAAATTATTAATTAAATAAACATCTTGTTTATGTATAATCAAAGTTGTAGTTCAATATGTATATACATCTCTATTTATCAAAAAAAAAAAAAAGCGTTTATGAGGATGGGCTACAAGAAATATCCAAATGACAAATGTTGGTATCTCTATGGTTTGCTGTCAGGTTTCAAGAGCGTTCTTCCTTAGGTATTTCCTAAATCATTGCTAATAAAACGAATGTGAAAATGCATCCTATCGCCGTTAACTATACGTTATTTAGCTGTATGTTTAAGCATCTATATGGTATAAAGTTTATTGATTGGTGATATACACTTTATGAAGGATTTTTCGCATGTTTTACATGGTAAATTTAAAGGATTTTTACTCAATATTTAATAATAAATTTAATGTTTTTTTTGGGTTATATTATGTTAAAAATTATCTGTAAATCATGCGCACATTTTTTTATTTGCACATTCGTATATGTATTTCTTTATAAATCCTTATCAAACTATTACATTTTCGAACCCGGAACTCCAGCTTGAAATATAATAGTGCCCAGAAAAGAACAATGACCAGGTTTCATTATAGTAGCATAATACACAAAATATTCGAGTTAAATTGGAAGTCTACGTACGTAGTATAATACATGAACAGCAATATTAAGTCATATACTTGATAGATACTGTATGTGTTGATGGTACGAAATAACATTTGCATCTACGACTTCACCTAGGAATAGTATTTAGTCATTTTTACTAGTTGTGACTAGGCATCTTTCGTTTCCTAGCCCATGAATAAAAAGATTGAGCTACTACAATTACTAATACTCTCGATCCTTTTCTTATATTTATTCCAAAACCGTTTTCTTTACATTAAAAATGACTTCACGTATTATTTTATCTCAACTTAAAAGAGTAAGCGCTTTGCGTACTAGCATTGTTCCCCAGGCAATGCATTATACACCCAAGAGAACATTGTTATCCAAGAGTTACATTTGGGCTAATCGTATGAAAGCACAGCAAGCAACTTCTTTATTAGGACGTCAACAAGGTAACTAAATTGTAATCAATTAGAAAAACATCTCATCTAACATAGTTCATAGTTCGCACTATGTTCATTCAGACCGAGCAAACTCCTAATGATGATTCTCTCAAATTTATTCCCGGAGTGTCAGTATTAGGAAGCGGTTCAGCCGAATTCTTAGATGTTCGTTCTTCCATGAAATCACCCCTTGCCAAACAGTTATTCCATATTGATGGTATCGCTGGTGTATTTTTTGGACCTGATTTCATCACCATTTCAAAAGAAGAAAGCGCTGAGTGGCAATTGATGAAACCTGACATCTATGCAGCCATCATGGATCATTTCGCTTCTGGTCAACCTATTGTATACGATGCTGACGATTTAGCTGCTAATGACACTGCTATTCATCCCGATGATTCGGAAGAAGTTCAAATGATTAAAGAATTACTCGATACCCGTATTCGTCCTTCTATTCAAGAAGATGGTGGAGATATTGAATATTGCGGCTTTGAAAATGGCATTGTTCAACTCAAGTTAAAGGGTAGTTGCAGAGGTTGTGATAGCTCGGCTATCACACTCAAGAATGGTATCGAGAATATGTTGATGCATTACATTCCTGAAGTTCAAGGTGTGGAGCAAGTAATTGATGAGACTGAAGAAATTGCCCTTCAAGAATTTGATAAACTCGAAAAGAAATTGGGCGAAAAATAATAACGTTATAGTTCAAATTTTAGATTTTTGTATAATAAAGCAATATAAATATGAACAATTCTTTTATTCCTTTTCCAAATTAATAGCGTTGCCGAATTTAGCGTATAAATCTTTCTTTAATTGTTCCATCTTTTCTTGAACTGCGTCAATTTGATGCTTGACATCTTCAAGTGCTAAACCAAGTTTCTCGGAATCTTTCTCGACTTTCTCGATAGCTTCTGACGCACTAACATGTACAAAAGCATCACCGATTTTATATCTAACTGCCTCATCCTCATCCGCTAATTCAAGCTCCATAGCAACATCATCTAAATACTCTTTTTCTTGCTAAAATATCACAGTAAGCGTCTGATTTTCCTTAGCCCGCAATGATTCTTACAAACCTTGAGTTTCTCATATTGATCTTCGAGATCATCTATTTTGGCATTATATTGACTAAACTCGTTGATACGTTGTTGATCGACCCAGGAGACCTCAACGTCGCCTCCAGCTTCCTCCTTCTCATTCAACTAACATTTTTACAGCTAAACATCAACTTGATTTGTAGATAAATCTTCACATTGGTACATACCATTCTAATATTTGACATCTCTGTGGTATCTTGTACTTTTAAAGGTTATAAAAACAAAGACAGAAGAAGTTTGAAAATAGGTTACGCGCCTTTTATTAACTTTTAGATGAAGTATATGAAGCTCTCCTTTTTGAAAAACCGCCTATCAAGCCACTTCTTACAAGGTAGATGAAGGGGTTGTTCTACGTTTTACTTTAGCAAAGAAACTACCTTTTGCGATAGTCAGGGTAAGATATTGTCTCAAGTTTTTAGCATCTTCCATCTCTTTCTTGATTGGCTTCATATCATAATATTTGAGGAAGTTGGCCAAAAGAAGACGGATTTCTTGAAGCGCAAAATTCTTGCCAATGCAGTTTCTTGACCTATTTGATAATATTACAGGGCGGTTAAAAGAGCGTTATAAATTCATTTTAACATGATAAATTACCCAGAACTAAATGTAAAAAAAGCGTCGAAATCTCCAACTTGATTATAATCATCTTCCCCTGGAATCCATCTTTCAGGAATAAACTTTGAAGCATTTGGCCAATATTTGTTATTGTGTTGAGCATGGTACAAATTACATTTGACGACAATCTGACAAATCTATTACTAATTCCGTAAAACCACAAAATATTTATATTTACGTACATCTTTAGGCAAAGCCAATTCACCATTTAAAACGATATCATCTTCTGTAATTCGCTGTAATCCAGCACCCGAAACCGGAAGGATTCGAAGTGTTTCTTGAATGACAGCATTCAAATAAGGAAGTGTTTTCAATTGCTCATTTGAAAATAGCTCTGCTCCCTCCGAAAAAGAAAGAGCATCTATTTCCTCATAGAGTTTCTTTAATTTTTCAGGATTGCGAAGTAATTCAATTAAAGTGAACCCCATTGTATTCCCACTTGTGTCTGATCCAGCCAACAAATATAAAACTACTTCTCTCAAAAGCTCTTTTGTTGGCATGCGATTTTCTGGATATGGATCGTCTTGTGTATCCACTAATACTTGTAGAATATCATCTCTTTTTGTATCACTAGTTTTGCGTTTCTCATAAATACTTCTAGCAAACTAAAATCATATAAAAATGAGTAAAGTGAAGGCCTTAATATGTACTTTCACCTTTACATTCGTAATCTTTGGGCTTGGACCTTTAACGAACATTTTAAAGAAAAATGGATAAGCTGTAACGTAGGCTGACAATTTCATCCTAAGCATCACGAGTTTTGGTACAGGATGAGATCCATCTTCCAGCATACGAAATGTTTCTCCAAAAGCTGTTTCTCCAATGACATCTAATGCAGCACATGACATTATTTTCCACATATCAACTGTTCCATAATCTTCTTCATCTATAGTTGATTGAATGACTTTTTGTACTTGATCAACCATTGATCGTGATACATCAGCCACGTATGGCTGTAATGAGTTTAGATACTTGACCGAGAAAGCATGAGAAGCCATTCTTCTCTACAGATAATTTTGAATACTAATGATTATTTTAAAATACTAAACCATTTACCTTTTTCTTATGGGTTTGTCTGCAGTTAGTACTGAGCAAGGTTTCTCCACTTCCTAAGATTGATGGTTAAAATAAAATGGCATATATGCATTTTGTTGATTATTTACTCCTTAAAATTGCGTAAGTTGGCCCTTTAGGTAAATCATCCTGCACCAATACTTGTTTTATCATATCCTTATCCGCAACAGAAATACTTTTGGGTCCAGTGCGTACAACTCCTCCATGTATATCATGCAATTTTTTCAAGCTAGTAAATCTAAACGTTTTTAAAGTTTGAGTGTGTGCAAAATAATAAATTTTAGATGTTGTATACTATACAATGTACCAGTTGGCATATCATATATCAAACTTGGCATACCCATAAACCTACAAATAAAAGGCCCTGGTACCTTACTCAGTGGACCAAAGTATGCTTCATAAATTTTCTAAACAGTAAACATTATTGATTTATTATTATTTCTATAATAGAAACCACAAAACGAATTACCTGAATTCCAGAGTAAATTATATACGAGGCAGCAGCAATTTTACAAGCACTTTTAAGGTATACTTGATTTTTAGAATAGTGTTGAAGAATAGCTTGATACACTAAACTCAAACGTTGTAAAATCACTCTGCTATGATTGCTCATGAGTTTTTTTATTTTTATTTTTATTTGTAATGTACGAAATGTAAGAAGAGAGGTTGATCAAACGCAGAGCGAAGTTGCCTTAAATCTTTTTCTTTTAGCTCTTTTCCCTTAAATACTTTTTTGTTGACCTTTCTGCATGATCATGCATCATGTAAGAAAATTAGCAAGTATGCTATCGTTGACCGTAACAATAACATATCCGCGAATAAAATACAAGGAAATGCAATAAATAAATATAAATAAATAATGAATACGCGAACACTAGACTTTAAATATATATTAATATTTACCAAGAATAAATTGTACATCTTTACAGTGAAATATGAATAAAATGTGCAAGCTTCAGCATTCAGTATACACGAATCTACAGTACCATCAGCACGCAGCAGAAGCTTACCTCAAGAAAAGAGGGAATTTAGACAATTTTAAGCATAAAAAATTATTGATTATGCTGGATAAAACTATTCGTTTTGGAGCTTGCTGTGGTAATCATGATTTTTCAATGCTTGAAGTCGTTTTATATTTTAAATATATTTTCCTTTTTGATCAAAGTGCCGAAAAAAATAAAATGTTAGCTAACCTTGGATTCGTGGATTGTATGAGCTTTACCATATTTTTCAACTTCACTCATGTCTTTAAAATAAATCTCCCATAAAATGGGTCAATAAAGAGCTCCATGAACATATCTTCAACAAGACTATCTACTTTCCAATAATCAATGAAAATGGCTTTCAATTTTGTGATGAGCTTCATAACATAACTAGTGGATATACATACTTGGGCTCTCCGGAAACATTGATACGTAAATTGGGCCAAATAGTTTTGCGTCTGTCAATATAATTAGACATTTCAGCTTTTTGACAACTGTAGTTCGATACGCTTTCATATCCACTACTGCCGGTGCTCAATTAGACTGTTTTACCAAGATTACCGATGGGAAGTCTACAAGAAACCAAGTACATTAGACAAAGTGAAGAAATCTGATCTTCATTGCTATGGTGTATAAACCTACTCGAGTAAAATCTGAATTCTCAAAATTTTTAGTTTTTCATGGATTTTCAATCCTCAAAACCGTTGAGTCCCTCTTCTCAATTACTAATGTCATACTAAACACTTTTTAGAACATACCTTAGACATTGCCAAACAAATATAACTTGATTGCATTATACTACCTATTCCAAAATTTGTTTTATAGCTCACGAAAGACTCAAAAATACGTAAAACCCATTGCTTTTCTCTTGAAAACTGGGTCTCATTTTTCATCCCATTTCTACTTTTTTTTTTCATTAAATAATACCAAGAAAAAATTATATGCCAATATACCTGAAATGCTCAACTTTAATCCAAAAACAAGTATCCAAAAATATCCTATTTTTTGCAGTTGCTATAACTTTTTCAGTGTTAATGTTTCAGATTTTTACACGTATTTCACTGGTAAAAATTGAAAACTTTGAACCTTCATATCTTTGCAACAAATTAAGCTATACTAACGCTTTTTAATAATAAAACTTACTTTTTTTTAAGCACTATACAACATATTTTGATATAAAAAGTTTTTGAGCATTTTTATTTTTTTTTCATTTTTTTGACATTTTTATAGTAGGTTTTAAGATATTTGTTAAATTGAGCAGTATTTTTTTCTATATTCATATCGTCCACCTTGTTGAGCTCTCTTGGATCCAATTTAGTTTTTTTCAAAATATTAATTTTTCGTGGAGATATCCTCAAAAATGTGTACAAAGAGGTATCCTCATTTCTAACCTCGATTTTTCCCTTATATACCCTCATCCCAAATTCTGAATTTCAAAAAAATTTGGACAAAAATCTCGTTTTCTCTACAGAAAATGCAGCTAGAAGGTTCAGCAATGGCTTAATCGATAGATAATTTTGTTGTATATTAGCTCCAATGCTTGTATTTGAACTATATTTATAAAAAGTGATGCATATCTTCAAAAAACCTCCAAAATTTCAATGGCATTTTGTGTAAAATTTAATGTGAAACATCTGCTTGAATTTTATTTAGCTGGATGCAAAATTTAAAAATGTACAAAAACCATTTAATAAGCTATTTCAACTTACTTTGCAGTTCATGAACCATTAAGCAATTTTGTTTTTTTTGATCATTTTCTGGTCGATTTGTCATCATATCAATTTTGAAACCCAGTTACCGTAGGGTTAAGCTGTAATATGTCCTATTATTTTGAATACCTCGACGAAAAATCAATATTTTTTGCTGAAACAAAAAATGCAGAGTAGTTTAGAGTTGTATCTATCTTGTGAATACTGTATAAAAAATTAATATTTTAATTTAGGTGCTCAATTTTTTATAATCAATTTTAGGTAAATCTCGGTTAAATTTTGGTCAATATTTGACCAGTGCACTAATATTCTGGGATTAATATTGTATTTTTATTCTCCAAGTAATATCAATGGCCTATAAAGTGAAGGTACATATTCTTTGAAGATTTTACGTGATTTGACTCAATATTAAGCGAAAACATTTGAAAAACATTGAAAACCCATTTGAAGCCTCCTTTCCTTCAGCAGTAGAAACCGACAACAAAAACCTCATCTCGATGAATTTCAATCCTACTAACTTCCAACTTTACATGAGGGTAGGTACACGTCGTGGATGCAATGGTCTCAAAGGGCAACTTTCACAAGATACTGCATGTCGAGAAAATTAATGACCAAAATGTACCTATAGTTTACTGCTCCCTTTTAATAAAAACAATTAACAATGCAATCTTTATAAATAATGATCCAGGTAAGCTTCCACTCTACATGAGCATATAGATGGGTAAATACTACATACAAGTATATCAGATATCAACTTGCATGGATCATTGTGCATTTGGTAAATCGGAACATTACGGCCAAACTATTATGCTTCCTATGGGCATAATGATCTGCACAGATGGGCAGAATAAAAAAATTTGTGCAGATCAGGCAGCCCAGATGAGCAGAGCAATGAGATCAAGGTTTTTTAGTCAATTTATTAAAGTATATTAATCATAATATAATTAATAACGAAGATAATTTGAATGGTTTAAAACAGATGCGAGTTACTCTGATTCAACAGAATTGTCTTATTGACGAGATACAATATATCAATTTCAAATTTGGGGTTTGAAAGAGTTTTGCCCATGCTCCTCTTTCGGAGGCCAAATGGGAACAACGACAACAACTTGTTTGGTAACACTAAAAGCATTCATTCCTTTGTAAATTCCTGTTTGTAACACACAAAATCTTTTTTCTTCCCTACTACTGTACTCTTTCCTCAGCTCTTTTATTTACGTTTAAAACTACAACAAAAAGATTAATAGTATTTTTTTATAAACTGAAATCAAGTAGCAGGTACAAGTACGTGTTTTTCCTATTGTTTATTTGGAAATGAATTATTAACTGTTAACGTTAGGGCGCGTTATAATATCTTTTTCAAGCAAAAAAAGCGTCCAGGACTTAATCATTTTGTTCCATTATTTACGTTATAACCAATGCTTTTTTGGACTAAAGTCGATATCTACCTGGAGAAAAACTAGTGATTAGAAAAGTATGTATAGTATTGACTTGATTTGAATGAATCAATAAACTCATGTTAGTCTATTTAGTTTTTAAAAAGCATTTATTTCTATTTATTAGTGGCCAACAGCTAAGAAGAGGAAAACAAGATGTTGTCCTGTATATCATTACCAACTATCAAACGGACACCATAATTATTACTTATTAGCTTGTTATTAATAATTGATTTTACTAATAAATCAATTTTTATAGGTCAAAAGTAAGTTTGTTATAGTAAAGCATTGAATAAATTGGCTTGGGCCAAGAGGGAAAAAAGGTGGCAATAGGTTTCAGTGGTGGCCATGTTTATGTTTATGATGTTGGAGGGGTAAGACTAAAACTTAATGTAAATCACCTTTTCTAGCGCATTAATTATCAAGTAAGACTATATTATCATCAGATAAACTACTACACAATATTAACATGTATAAATATTTACTGTAATAAGCTTGAATCAAGTGGGTACAGCATTGTAAGTTCTTGAAAAAGTTCTCAAGTATTATGAAATCTCTTATTTTTAAGACTTACAAGGCTTATAAGCGGAATATTAATTTAGAAAATTATTCTTGTCCAGATCATCAATTTTGACATTTTTTAAATTTTTTTTTCTGATTTTGCAAATCTAGAGTGAATTATACTACCAGTTATAAAAACAAAAAATATACACACATACAGAATTTAGCGCTCTATTTGCTCAATAAAAAATAACAAACATTTTTATTGCAAAATATTACATGAAAATCCTTTAATCAAAAAACCGTTTTTGGGCCAAAAGTGCAAATTTTCATTACTTGACATTTAATATCAAGCTTTTATAAAATGCGTATTAGCTATGCATACAATTTTCTCTCATAATGTAGTATATTTAAACGTTGATTTTGGTATCAAAATTTGATTTTTCTGTTTTTTGATAAAAATCACGAGTGTTGGTAAGGATGGAATGAGCCCGGAAAAATGTACGCTACAAAGTCTGAATTTTCAGACTGTACATGGTTAAGTATAAGAAAAGTACAAAAAAAAAAGCTTTTTTATTTAAAACTTGGATAACACCATAGTATAAGAGACTTAGCCGTTCAATCTTGCTATGCTCAATTACGGAGTCGCTCTTCTACGGGCTCGTTTTTGCAATTTTTTAATGAGTGTATGATATGACAGACGGATTTTTGGTAGAAAATTTTATGTTTCTATTATAGTAACAGATATTGCCTATTTTGCTTAGTTTATAGTTCAGGCGCTGTAAAACTGCTTTTACATTGGCTGAAATGTGCAATTTAGCAGAGTTTTAAATGCGCTGAATAATGTAAAGCCTTGAAAGTCCTTTTCTACGTGTGTTGTTTCTCTCTTTTTGTTTTCATATTCCAAGGATATATTCACCATTTGATAAGGTACGGTATATCAGACTATCAAGCTAGTATTCTTTTCTTGTATCTGAATACGCATTCTAACATAAGGAACTAATGTTTTTAATATAGGTAGCAGTCTATATTAGAGACTGGTATTTTTATTTAACGGCATTATAAGATCAAATAGCATTATTTACTACTGTATTGTTGGGCGTAGTTCTTGATTACCAGATCAAATCGAAGGCAATGATATTTATATCTACTCAATAAAAAGCTAGAACTGGTTACAAACCCATGAAATGTTCCAGAAAAGTGATAAAATTTCGGATGATATAGAAATAAAAAAAAAGAATAATCTAATGTTTTGCCTAATAACTATAGTTTTGATCGTAGCTACTGTATACTTGAAAACAAATCTTTTTACAGCTGACAATTGTAATAAACTAAAATAGTATGTTTAAAGAAGGTTAATTTGTTTAAATTTTATGTGTAATAAAGTAACAACATCTATAATTTTAGATTTAGCTTTCATATAAATTTAAGCAGTAAGTGTCATTTAAGTTTATGCTTGAGCAAAAACCATTGTTGCTGTAAGCATTATAGCTAGTATAAACATATTTACAAATGATGATAATCGTAAATATATTGGTTCTTGCATGTATTGCTCTACATCAACAACGTATTGAATTGTATTATTGTTTATAATCTATATTAATAAAAACAAATGTAATTTAAAAATCCATTCCTCCAGTAAAAAATGCAACGTTATTTTGAGAACGGCACGATTCTCATGTACAAACCAATTTGTGCCCATACAATTAGCTCATTATGCTCATGGTCAGATTTTATTATTATGCACAAATGGAGATAATGATCCACTTATGGGCAATTGTACTATTATGAACACATGGGATTAATGTTATGCACACGGACAGAATCTATAATTCTGCACATAGAAGCTTAGCGTTATGTTTGTTGTGTGTAATTTCTTTTGTTGTGCCCATGTGCAACTTGTTATCTTTTTAGCCATATTCGGTGGGAACAACAGCTCAGGTTATAGTGTGGAGCCCACCTAGGCACAAAAAAAGCATCTTGTGTAGCTCAGGTCGGCCGTATTGCTTTTATATATAAATCCTTTGAATTTGTGCTTTTATGAACTTTTTTTGAATCCGGTTGTATCATCTTATACTTTTCAAGTTAAATCCGTTATTAGACTAATAATGTTGTAGGTTGTATTTATGTTTTACTTAAAATAACAAATAAGCCTTTGAAGAATTAATAGCAATACAGTTGAACCTTAATTTTTGTATGAAATCTCGATACCTGCATCTTATAGCTGCTTGGAATATTTAAACAACCGCGTCCGGGCTGTCCGGTAATTTTTTTTAGAAATTTAAAGCTTGGAAATATCATTAGATGGCCGCTTCCGGAGATTGTTCGGCTTTTTTTTGGAAGAGTGACCATTGGCAAAAATATGAATCATATACTATGTTATCGCCTTCAACAATATTAATACATCTTGTAACCTATTGACTACGACATGTATTGAAGTGCAAAGACTTGATATCGGATAGAAAAAACTCCTAGAGTACTAAGTTTAATTCAGTAATTACCAAGAACGCTTGGACCTCAATTATGACACCATATTATTTTATCCTAGTGGTTAATCAATCAAGTAGCTATCAAATCAACATCCAAGCACATTTAGCGCAGCATTGAAACAAGTCAACTCACAAGCTCTGCAAGAACGGTTAAATTATGATTGATCCATTTCAATCCATAGGTTACTATCAAACAGATCTAATAATTCAATAGTGCCTTAAATTACATCTCAGGATCTCAATGTCAAATCAATATAAAAGGCCGTACTTTTACTATACTGTATATCTAAATAAACGATACCTTGTTTCTATTATACAGTTGAAGAACTGATTCATTTCTCATTCTCTTTTCATAATTGTATCTTTTTTTAAGTATTATTCATCAAATCTGAAAATATACGACAATGTTAATTGATCTTAAGCCTGGGCTTTTGAGACAAAATTCTTGAGGATTACTTGTATATAGATTCTTACTGTAAGTCTAGATCGTTTAGTTTTAAGTTGATACCAATTCAAGGTTGTCACATAGTAGTGATACAATATCCATTTATTCTAAAGGCTTATTTGGGCATATAAATCACTATAGTAGATTGATAATTTGTTTTTGTATGATGAAGAAGAATGCTATATGTATATCAATATTTTGAATGTATCTATTTAGAAAAATTGTTTATTTAGCTATACTGTATACATGGATTGAGACCGTCATGTGTTCCATTAACTTTATTTTGTATGTTCTCGTTCTTATTAACTGTAATAATAAGGCACTGGTTCAATATAGATTCACATACAGGCTAGTTAGGTTTTCTCTCAAAAGTGGTCAATTAGTTTAGAGACAACAAGTGGAGGGAGTATAAAGGCCTTCGTAGTTCTGAAATTTGGTATCAGATATAGTTTGACTTAAAACTATTGATTAGTTTACCTGTTATATTATAGTAATATATGAATATTCAGAAGCAACAACGATGCCTTCTTTTTATATTGAAATTGTTGTAAATGAAAATCGCGTTTTTTTATATAATTACAATGATTATTTTGTGATGCTTATTATTATTATGTTTTTCGTTAAATTTATTTACTATTGTATGTTATTTTTCATTTAATATAAAAATTTGCTTAGAATCTCGTTCGTGTTGCCTCCATGATGTATGAAAAATAAAGAAAGTGGATAAAAATTCATAATTTCACCGTCTGTAGGGTGTACGATGTATCATATAAAAACTAACGTGTATGTTTGTATGGATACAACTCATACTTCTTTTATGTATAATAAAAACTATTATATTAACTAAATCCGTGTCAACGTCTTCCCTGTCCGTTTTCGAGAATATTAAACAGCCAATTTTGAAGCCAATTCTATTTCTAACTCATATTAAAATGTAATTCTTATAGCTAGTCTTTTAAACCAACACCTAGAAGCTCTTGATTCTTTCTTTTACCATTAGTTTTTCTAGTAATAAAGCCTACGTTCTCCCTGATAAACGTTGCTAGTCTTTATTGTTATTTTTTCTATAAGTATGATTGTATGTATCAATAAACTCTCATTCCCTCCCCTTTTTACTTTTTGCATTTTGATAAATTACTTTTTTAATAATGTGATGCTGCATTTATCATGACATCCTATATCGCTTTATATGAAGATATTCGTATTCATCCGACTTGTATAAAACATATGCATTAAGATACATTTTGGCAAGAATTTGAATGATACACTATGAAGAAAAAATCCCTTAATTCTCTTAATTATGCCATATTAAGGAAAATAATACAAAATTTAAAAAAAATAAACAGTGAAAATTTTCTTATTTTCCTTAATATGGCACAATTAAGAGAATTAAGAGATTTTTTTTTCATAGTGCAATGTACATAAAACATTATACACGCACATCGTTTTTATGTATGGCATTCCACAAATATATGTAAAATCTTGTTGTAGTTTTCAAGACGAGGGCAGTTTCAATAATCTGCTTAATATTCATTCCAAATTTAGGGTTATTATTAAAAATAATCAGCATTGATTTTTTTGAAAGCTAAAAAAATAGTTTGTGGATGTTCAATACTTCAATGATCAATACCAATATATTGGCAATCCTCAGCGAACCAATCGTGTACTACAGTATATGTAGTAGGCTTACCACAGAAATATTTTCTATATAATAGTTAATAATATTGTGATAAAATTTATTTTTCTAATTGATCACTTTCAAAAAAAAAACCACTAGGTAGCCTGCATGTGAATGTATATTGCACCATCTCCCCTTACAATTAATAGCAACAACAAGTACATATAAAACAAAGTAATTGGTCACACCACGATTTCTCACTCCATATATAAAGCTAAATGAACAGTTTTCCTAAGTGGATACATTTAAAATATTGATATACATAAAACAGTCTTCGTCATACAAAACCAAACTGTCAATCTATAGTAATTTATATGTCCAAATAAGCTTTAGAATGAATGGATATATATGGTATCACTACTACATGACAATCTCGAACTGATAGTATTAACTCAAATCCAAAAGATCTGAACTTAAGGATCTATTTACAAAAATAATCCTCAAAAACTATATCTCAAAAATCCAGACTTAAGATCAGGTATCACGACTCAATGCTATTACACAGAGCAAAACTTACATTGAAGGTCAACAGAATTTAAGACATTAAAAACAAATATTATATTATATTTTTTTTATCCAGATCTATCTAATGACAATCAAAAATAATGCAGATTTCACTAATTGGAAAACGTTCTCTAAAAAATATATAATTCTAATGCCATCATCATCATGTATCCTTTTCTCTTTTAATTTTCATTCGGAAATTGCCCTCGTCACATCGTATAATATTAAAAAATGCAAGAATCCTTATTTTTGATTTATTGATATCTCTACCGATTATATATATTTTGCAACCCATTATTGTTCACAGAATTGAAGATGCATATTGGAAAATTAATTACATTATATTGAAAAGCTTGGTAAAAGCATTTGACATTGGCAGTATCCAGAAATGCCAAATTTGCTAAATGATTGGTCATTCTCAAAACTCAAGTAAACAGCATTATATCTTTTCTTCAAGCTGTATTTTATAATGCCTCAATTTGATGTAAATGTGCAGCTTTATTTGCTCTACTTTCTTGGTCATGAACAAATTTTTGATGAAGTAACGATACATTATGCAGAAATCTTTAAAAATTAGCTAGATGACTGATCGTTTTTATTAATTAAAAATGGAAATATGAAGACTCTTGTAGGTCTTTATTTCTAAAAATACAAAATGTGCAGCATTTTTTTTTGTTTATTTAAATTATTTTACTGGATTATATAGCTACAATTTTGATCGAATAATGATGCATTATCTCCAAATTTATAAAAATTGACTAAATGACTAATGATTTTAATCACTCCAAAACGAAATATTAAAGCACTTGCATTTCTGTTTTTTTGGTACTGCAATGTGCGCAAAATGCGCCGTTTTCATATCCACCTTTTTTCTTAATTGTAGCTGCATTTTTCATGGAGTAATGACAGATATACCATCGAAAAACATCCTCACAAAATGGTTCAAATGACGGGAGCCACTAATATTGCTTTAAATTTGAAAGAGCGTCGATTTTGCTGGGCTATAAACCGACCAATCATATCATTCTATCAAAATCTCAAAAACAATTTAATTTCTTGTTTCAAAATCGACTCCCTCGGACTTTTAATGAAATCGCGCGCTTTAAGCTGTAGTCTATTTTTAAGCTGTAAATATGCAAAATACTGAAGATTAGGAAATATTTTCAGTATTTGGCAAAAAACTGTATATTTACCGTCACCTGACCATTAAATGGTTTTTGTAGCTCATCTAATTCTGCATTAATTTACGGTTTTAAATAAAACATTTTGCTTTCAAATTGTTTCATAAATACAGATTTTTTGTGCACCACAGCTTTGCATTTAAGTCAACTATCTTTCATCAAATCTTAATTTGTCTATAACTCGATGAAAAATTTATATTTTTTGAAGATTAAAAAATCATCCAGTAGATAATGTTGCATACAGTGTATTTAGCTATTTTTTGCGGGTCATTAGTAGATAAATTCATTCAAGAAACAAAGGTTTTTCATTTTCTAATATTTATTTATTACTTACAGCTACTTAAATCAATATTTGAAACCTAAACGTTTTTGAAAAATAAATTCAAAATACATTGCATTATACACGACAGCATTGATTATGTATAAGCACGACGTTTAATCATTAATTTCGGTGCCCACATTTCCGTACATGCTGATTTTCACTGATTTAGGGGTCTATCTCTAATTTCAAATTGTTTATTTAGCAACAAATCCCATTTGGGAAAAGGGTGCTCTTGATTTATACGATTTATCTAGCAAATCTATGGGGATACTAAAGTTATTTAGTGCTGAATAATGTTATAATTGCAGCATATTTTGAAACTTACAGCCCTTTTAAATCAATATTTATTGATTATTGCAAGCGTCTTTCTAATTGTTTCAAGTTTCTTAAGCAGAGAAAGACAGGTTTCTTGTCGAAAATGGCGGTATACTTCTTCAAAAACAGCTGTTAGCTAATGAAATCAAGATATGTTATTCGTATATCTACTACTACGTATCAAGTACAACTTCAAAATTCAAATTCGAACCATGATTTAATTTTATAAAAATGCTCAGAATATCTAAAACAGCCCATACAAATAGTTTATTAAGCAAGTACAAGTTTTGATTTCTCCATTTCCACAGCACCTCGGGGAGGCTGAACCTTTTGCAATTTTGTGGATTCGCACTAGACGCATTTATCATTGAAACTAGAGCTTATTTAGATCCATATTTGGCGGGAACTGGTTAACTTACTGACTTTAGTGGGTATGAATGTAATGAGCCAAACATTTCAGTTTCATTCATGCAAAATCTTGCCTGATTCCTTATATACAGTGAATACTGCAAGAAAATTGTTACATGATCCCTTGTAGATTTATCTGTCTTGTTACACTCCCTTTACTTTTATTTATTCACTAATAAATATCTAATTTACAAATAAAAACACCAACCTTCATCAATCCAGTGATCACCAATTTATAATAATAACAAGAATAATACCTACTGTATAAGCATATTATCCACCTTTGTTATTAGTCTAAAATTACAGATCATTACAGTGAACAGCAGGTAATTAACTTTTTGTTCCACTACCGCCGACCTGTGCTACACAAGAAGATATCGTTATGTCCAGGTGGGCTGCCCACTATAGCCTGAGCTGCTGTGCCCAATGAATATGTTTAAAAAGAAAATAATATGCACATGATGGGCACAACAAACAACAAAAGAAACTGCACACGAGCACAACGCTAAGCTTCTATGTGCAGAATTATAGATTCTTTCCGTGTGCATAACATTAATCCCATGTGTTCATAATAGTACAATTGCCCATAAGTGGATCATTATCTCCATTTGTGCATAATAATAAAATCTGACCATGAGCATAATGAGCTAATTGTATGGGCACAAATTGGTTTGTACATGAGAATCGTGCCGTTCTCAAAATAACGTTGCATTTTTTACTGGAGGAATGGATTTTTAAATTACATTTGTTTTTATTAATATAGATTATAAACAATAATACAATTCAATACGTTGTTGATGTAGAGCAATACATGCAAGAACCAATATATTTACGATTATCATCATTTGTAAATATGTTTATACTAGCTATAATGCTTACAGCAACAATGGTTTTTGCTCAAGCATAAACTTAAATGACACTTACTGCTTAAATTTATATGAAAGCTAAATCTAAAATTATAGATGTTGTTACTTTATTACACATAAAATTTAAACAAATTAACCTTCTTTAAACATACTATTTTAGTTTATTACAATTGTCAGCTGTAAAAAGATTTGTTTTCAAGTATACAGTAGCTACGATCAAAACTATAGTTATTAGGCAAAACATTAGATTATTCTTTTTTTTTATTTCTATATCATCCGAAATTTTATCACTTTTCTGGAACATTTCATGGGTTTGTAACCAGTTCTAGCTTTTTATTGAGTAGATATAAATATCATTGCCTTCGATTTGATCTGGTAATCAAGAACTACGCCCAACAATACAGTAGTAAATAATGCTATTTGATCTTATAATGCCGTTAAATAAAAATACCAGTCTCTAATATAGACTGCTACCTATATTAAAAACATTAGTTCCTTATGTTAGAATGCGTATTCAGATACAAGAAAAGAATACTAGCTTGATAGTCTGATATACCGTACCTTATCAAATGGTGAATATATCCTTGGAATATGAAAACAAAAAGAGAGAAACAACACACGTAGAAAAGGACTTTCAAGGCTTTACATTATTCAGCGCATTTAAAACCCTGCTAAATTGCACATTTCAGCCAATGTAAAAGCAGTTTTACAGCGCCTGAACTATAAACTAAGCAAAATAGGCAATATCTGTTACTATAATAGAAACATAAAATTTTCTACCAAAAATCCGTCTGTCATATCATACACTCATTAAAAAATTGCAAAAACGAGCCCGTAGAAGAGCGACTCCGTAATTGAGCATAGCAAGATTGAACGGCTAAGTCTCTTATACTATGGTGTTATCCAAGTTTTAAATAAAAAAGCTTTTTTTTTTGTACTTTTCTTATACTTAACCATGTACAGTCTGAAAATTCAGACTTTGTAGCGTACATTTTTCCGGGCTCATTCCATCCTTACCAACACTCGTGATTTTTATCAAAAAACAGAAAAATCAAATTTTGATACCAAAATCAACGTTTAAATATACTACATTATGAGAGAAAATTGTATGCATAGCTAATACGCATTTTATAAAAGCTTGATATTAAATGTCAAGTAATGAAAATTTGCACTTTTGGCCCAAAAACGGTTTTTTGATTAAAGGATTTTCATGTAATATTTTGCAATAAAAATGTTTGTTATTTTTTATTGAGCAAATAGAGCGCTAAATTCTGTATGTGTGTATATTTTTTGTTTTTATAACTGGTAGTATAATTCACTCTAGATTTGCAAAATCAGAAAAAAAAATTTAAAAAATGTCAAAATTGATGATCTGGACAAGAATAATTTTCTAAATTAATATTCCGCTTATAAGCCTTGTAAGTCTTAAAAATAAGAGATTTCATAATACTTGAGAACTTTTTCAAGAACTTACAATGCTGTACCCACTTGATTCAAGCTTATTACAGTAAATATTTATACATGTTAATATTGTGTAGTAGTTTATCTGATGATAATATAGTCTTACTTGATAATTAATGCGCTAGAAAAGGTGATTTACATTAAGTTTTAGTCTTACCCCTCCAACATCATAAACATAAACATGGCCACCACTGAAACCTATTGCCACCTTTTTTCCCTCTTGGCCCAAGCCAATTTATTCAATGCTTTACTATAACAAACTTACTTTTGACCTATAAAAATTGATTTATTAGTAAAATCAATTATTAATAACAAGCTAATAAGTAATAATTATGGTGTCCGTTTGATAGTTGGTAATGATATACAGGACAACATCTTGTTTTCCTCTTCTTAGCTGTTGGCCACTAATAAATAGAAATAAATGCTTTTTAAAAACTAAATAGACTAACATGAGTTTATTGATTCATTCAAATCAAGTCAATACTATACATACTTTTCTAATCACTAGTTTTTCTCCAGGTAGATATCGACTTTAGTCCAAAAAAGCATTGGTTATAACGTAAATAATGGAACAAAATGATTAAGTCCTGGACGCTTTTTTTGCTTGAAAAAGATATTATAACGCGCCCTAACGTTAACAGTTAATAATTCATTTCCAAATAAACAATAGGAAAAACACGTACTTGTACCTGCTACTTGATTTCAGTTTATAAAAAAATACTATTAATCTTTTTGTTGTAGTTTTAAACGTAAATAAAAGAGCTGAGGAAAGAGTACAGTAGTAGGGAAGAAAAAAGATTTTGTGTGTTACAAACAGGAATTTACAAAGGAATGAATGCTTTTAGTGTTACCAAACAAGTTGTTGTCGTTGTTCCCATTTGGCCTCCGAAAGAGGAGCATGGGCAAAACTCTTTCAAACCCCAAATTTGAAATTGATATATTGTATCTCGTCAATAAGACAATTCTGTTGAATCAGAGTAACTCGCATCTGTTTTAAACCATTCAAATTATCTTCGTTATTAATTATATTATGATTAATATACTTTAATAAATTGACTAAAAAACCTTGATCTCATTGCTCTGCTCATCTGGGCTGCCTGATCTGCACAAATTTTTTTATTCTGCCCATCTGTGCAGATCATTATGCCCATAGGAAGCATAATAGTTTGGCCGTAATGTTCCGATTTACCAAATGCACAATGATCCATGCAAGTTGATATCTGATATACTTGTATGTAGTATTTACCCATCTATATGCTCATGTAGAGTGGAAGCTTACCTGGATCATTATTTATAAAGATTGCATTGTTAATTGTTTTTATTAAAAGGGAGCAGTAAACTATAGGTACATTTTGGTCATTAATTTTCTCGACATGCAGTATCTTGTGAAAGTTGCCCTTTGAGACCATTGCATCCACGACGTGTACCTACCCTCATGTAAAGTTGGAAGTTAGTAGGATTGAAATTCATCGAGATGAGGTTTTTGTTGTCGGTTTCTACTGCTGAAGGAAAGGAGGCTTCAAATGGGTTTTCAATGTTTTTCAAATGTTTTCGCTTAATATTGAGTCAAATCACGTAAAATCTTCAAAGAATATGTACCTTCACTTTATAGGCCATTGATATTACTTGGAGAATAAAAATACAATATTAATCCCAGAATATTAGTGCACTGGTCAAATATTGACCAAAATTTAACCGAGATTTACCTAAAATTGATTATAAAAATTGAGCACCTAAATTAAAATATTAATTTTTTATACAGTATTCACAAGATAGATACAACTCTAAACTACTCTGCATTTTTTGTTTCAGCAAAAAATATTGATTTTTCGTCGAGGTATTCAAAATAATAGGACATATTACAGCTTAACCCTACGGTAACTGGGTTTCAAAATTGATATGATGACAAATCGACCAGAAAATGATCAAAAAAAACAAAATTGCTTAATGGTTCATGAACTGCAAAGTAAGTTGAAATAGCTTATTAAATGGTTTTTGTACATTTTTAAATTTTGCATCCAGCTAAATAAAATTCAAGCAGATGTTTCACATTAAATTTTACACAAAATGCCATTGAAATTTTGGAGGTTTTTTGAAGATATGCATCACTTTTTATAAATATAGTTCAAATACAAGCATTGGAGCTAATATACAACAAAATTATCTATCGATTAAGCCATTGCTGAACCTTCTAGCTGCATTTTCTGTAGAGAAAACGAGATTTTTGTCCAAATTTTTTTGAAATTCAGAATTTGGGATGAGGGTATATAAGGGAAAAATCGAGGTTAGAAATGAGGATACCTCTTTGTACACATTTTTGAGGATATCTCCACGAAAAATTAATATTTTGAAAAAAACTAAATTGGATCCAAGAGAGCTCAACAAGGTGGACGATATGAATATAGAAAAAAATACTGCTCAATTTAACAAATATCTTAAAACCTACTATAAAAATGTCAAAAAAATGAAAAAAAAATAAAAATGCTCAAAAACTTTTTATATCAAAATATGTTGTATAGTGCTTAAAAAAAAGTAAGTTTTATTATTAAAAAGCGTTAGTATAGCTTAATTTGTTGCAAAGATATGAAGGTTCAAAGTTTTCAATTTTTACCAGTGAAATACGTGTAAAAATCTGAAACATTAACACTGAAAAAGTTATAGCAACTGCAAAAAATAGGATATTTTTGGATACTTGTTTTTGGATTAAAGTTGAGCATTTCAGGTATATTGGCATATAATTTTTTCTTGGTATTATTTAATGAAAAAAAAAAGTAGAAATGGGATGAAAAATGAGACCCAGTTTTCAAGAGAAAAGCAATGGCTTTTACGTGTTTTTGAGTCTTTCGTGAGCTATAAAATAAATTTTGGAATAGGTAGTATAATGCAATCAAGTTATATTTGTTTGGCAATGTCTAAGGTATGTTCTAAAAAGTGTTCAATATGACATTAATAATTGAGAAGAGGGACTCAACGGTTTTGAAGATTAGCATCTTTAAAATTTAATTTTCTTATTTCTTGGATTGGTTCTTTTGGCAGCTTAACTGCTTGTTTTCATTTTAATTTGAGATGCTTATTTTTGTTATATAATATTTAGATATGGCTAGAGGTAAGTTGACTTAGTGTACAGTCATATATTATAGTTTTATTGATATATATGTTATTATACTTCCTGCGAACAAACTGAATCACCGAGACTAGGAAGGCTACTATATATTTATACGCACATTCATTGAGAGAACATGACAGGAATAAATAGTTTGTACATATTTAGAAGCTTAGGAATAAATTTAACTAGGTTATCATGATTGACCCAGAGTAGGCACATAATATTTGCGGGAAAGCAACCCATGATTTATTTACATTTATAATTAACTTTTGGATCTGTGTGAAAGGGAGGATTTTCTAGAAATTGGAAGGTAAGAAACACTTTCATCATCAACGTCATCTTCGTCGACTTGTACAGTAGCTGTACTATCAGCTACTTTGATCCTGTCATCATCGTTGGATTTGGTATAGTTAATGTTGTTGTGATATACAGTGTAATTATTATTACTACTATTTGGGCTATGTACATGCTCAGGAATCTGAGGCGTAAGAATAGTGATGGCTGTATGTTTTTTAGGGATATCTTTATCAAAGTCTTCTTTTGGCGGTGGTGATGATGAATGTGAGTCTAATTCATATACTTCATCTACAATAGCTGGTGATTGCTTACGTCCAATAAGGTTTTCAATTTTTGGAATACGTAACACTTGATTTCCTTTCTCACTGGTAATAGTAAGAGTCCGTGTAGCAAATGTTCCAATATAGAAAAGGGGAATCGTTACACCATGTGCAATCACTGATGCCAGTACCATGAAATAAATGACAGGTTGTAAAAGCGCACGTGCGTGAGTGTTTGGTCCATCTTCAGGGAGAGCTTCAAGAGCAACAGTGTAATAGAAAATAGCACCAACACCAATAGGTCCAAACCAACCAGTAAAAACTGCTTCACGCCAGTTGTGGATTGCGGGTATCCATTTATATAATGCAAGTACAATAGGAAGACGTCTGAAGATCAAAACTAGAATAGCCAAAACAACTAATCTCCAAACTGTAATTTGAAGATCATCGCTTGAAAAGGCTGACCAAGGCTATAAATGAACAATTAGTGAAATTATTTCTAATTATTTGAATAGATCAACATACCATAGTCAAACCAATATAAACAAAGATACTAAGGTTGAGTAAAATATCTACAACCTCCATCAAATGCGCTCTTTCGGTTTCGACACGAAACCAATCATTCCAAGTAAAAGAGTTACCAGCAACAAAGCAAGCTAACAGATCATCGCTCCCAATTAAGCCTACAGTACCCATCAAAAACAGCTACAAAAAAGGTTAATTAAATAGTCTTCTTAAATGAAACTTTCAAAATACATACTGCCAATGCGACTGCAAATACAAGGAAAGATTCCTTATCGATAAATCTTTTTTGCTCTGCATATTTCAACAATTTACGAGCAATGTAACCAGCAATTAAACCAATTACAATTGAAAGCAATACGTTGTAGGCCATAATCCAATATGCCCATTTTCCAATAGCCGGCCCAACATTCATTTGCATTAAATATATAGCCAAGAATAAGAATGGATAACCGAGACCATCATTTGCACCGCTACAGAACGCTTAATTTCGATTTTTACATGTGAAGATTGTTATCAAATTACCTTTCACATGAGATGATATGGCGAACATGAGTAGGCACATGTTTCTCTGCAAATTTACCTTGTACGATAGAATTAGCGAGTACCTTGAAACAAAATTTAGTAAAACAAAAACAAAAAGAAAGACATTAATTACAACTTACTGGATCAGTTGGCGTAAAACAAGCAGCAATCATCAATGCTTCCAACTATTAACTGTTTAGTATTTATTAGCAAGATCAAACAAATGACGAAACTTACAAAGGTGAGCCCGGGAACAAGTGCCCAAACAAACAAACCACTGACTAACCACATGAACAGCATGACAGGACCCAATAAAACGAGAATAGATGAAAGCTCTTTTCTCAAATATGCTTTAGGTAAAGCCACACCAGTAGCCATGACTTGAATGGCAATAACAACTCGAGTAAATTCATGAGTTATCAAGGATTCATTACCCCATTTGCTTATATCAATGAATTGAGCACAAACAGGACCGAAGATAATGCCACATACAAGGGCGACGGCTTTTGAAAGATTTAGTTCAATATCAAGGTTCATGTTTCATCCAACCAGACTTACATGCTTCTGACAGATATAGCCTTTCTTTAATAACTAAAGAACAAAGGCCATATAAAAGTATAAATCCTCCAAGAATTGCAGCGACAATCGAGACGATATCAGACATGTAAATTAGTTAAATGTTAGGTAGAAATGTTGGTTTGTTGATTTAAATAATGTTGAACGGATGTAAATCTCATGGATTTAAAGGGAATAAAGGAAGCAGTAATTAAATGCTGATTGTAATCGTAAAAATAGCGAGATCAATCCACAAGTTTGTTATGCACGGATGCTAATGATTTGGATTTGATTTGTTAAATTGCCTTTACAATTGATCTACAGAATTGCTGGAATGGACAGACGATTCCGAGTATTCTTGTGTCTTTTATATACGTTTTTTTTCATCTTTTCACCCTGTCACAAGCGTTTCCTTAAAGAGATGTTTGTCTCACACATATCCTTATGCGCTAATTTTGCGAGTTTCGTAATAGGTTCCAATTTCGGCAAAAGCGGGTTTCTGTATGTGAAATATATATTTTTTTTATTGTAAAAGAAACTACGATGTCACATACAAATGATATAAAGACAAGTAAATGTAAATTTTTTTATCTGTAAAATCTTGATCTGTATGCTTCATAACGATTCCAACTTCTTTCTCTGGGTCGATAGTATGGTGATGAAGAAGATGGCGGTGGTGGTGATGGATCATAATAACGATATCTGATATCAGGAGATGGTGGAGAATGTCTACTACGATCATTGTATGGATGATAGCTATCGTAGCGATCATATGAAGGGTAACGACGTTGATAAAGATGAAGAGGAGGAGGAGGTAAAGGTGATCTATGATAGTATCGATAATCGTCATAGTAATGATCACGGGGAGGAGGTGGTAATGGTGAGCGTGAGCGCGAACGAGATCGTCTAGTGTATCCTGATCGACTGATACATTGCGAGGAGCTCAACCTACTTCTTTTATCTCCAGATGTTGGTCTACTATTACTACTACGACGGCTGGATCGCATGTTTGATGTCATATTGGTATTTTTAGGTGTACTAGATGTTGGCTCAACTTTTGCTTTATTTGTATTTGTGGGCGTTGGCTCAGCTTTTTGCATTCCTGCTTTTAATTTAACTTGATCTTTTGCACTGTGTTGATTTGGCATGTCGTTCTTGTTTGTATCGCTAAATTTTTTATTAGTAGATGGTGTATTAGTTGCTACTTTGCCATTAGATTGGGCATTCAATATTCTAGCAGTAGATGCTGTCGCGGAATTATTATTTACAACGGTGGCAGCAGCAGCAGCAGCAGCAGCAGTGGCGGTAATATTTGTAGCATAAGTGGTTGGAGTAACAGTGGTTATAGTATTAGTTGTAGCGGCTGTGGTAGTGCTTGCAGCTGTTGCAGCAGTGGCGCTTGTTATATTGGTAGTTTTGGGTATCTCCCATACACTTTGAAGAGTGATAGAATTGTAATAATAAGGTCGTCCGTTATCTGCTGTATGCATAATCCATGTTCCTTTCGACTCAATGTCTTCTTTTTCAATCTGTTCTCTTTCTACAGTTGATAATCTTTTGTTTTGCTTTTCCATTATTGAATTATTATCATCATCGTCTGATTCATTTCCCCAATCTGCTTGCATTATTCGTTCTTCATCCTCCTCAATATCTAAAGAAATTACAGGTTCTTTTATTGGTATCACCTTCTCTGGATAACTAAGAACGATTTCATCTCTGTTGAAAAGTAAATCCGTTGCTGGCAATGTCGTATGTTTTGATGCAGTTGAACCTTCAACTCTTTTTATATCATTTTCTTGTGTTGTATTTGCCGTCTTGAAAGAAGAAGATTTATTAGGGTCGTATATATCACTTGAATACCTTTTTTGTTGAGCTGTTTCTGAAAATCTATAACCGTTTTTTGTTGATTTATGATATGAACTAGTCATTTTTATAAAGGAAGAAAAAAAGGTCAGAGTTTTTCTGGAAGAGAGAGAGAGAGAGTAGAGAAAGAGAGAAGGAAAAAAAAAGAGGGTTTATTATGTTTTAAGGAGGGGCTCCTATTCAATTAAAATCCTCAGATATTATTTGGGGTGTAATCCATTTCCCAAAGGCTTTTTCCTTTTTCACCCAATAAATATGAAACGAAATCTACATCCTCAGCAACGGTTACCACCACTTAACGTAACAACACGTATAGAATCAGAAAATGTATATAAACATAGCGAAGCAGATACAGCAAATTACTTTCAAAGAGTTGCGTCTGCTCAACATCCAATTCCAACTTCATCTAAAGCTATTAGTCATATAACAGAAGCTTCTCAAACTATTTTATTTACTGCTTCTTCATTACAACGTACTGTAGGTCGTTGTATTGGATGCATAGGAAATGATAGTCTTCATGCAGCATTCTCTCCAATTTTACATAAATCAAAGGCCAGTACAGAAAAGTTAATGACAATTTTAGATATGATTGAAAAACTACCTTTGCCAGAAATGTGTAATGACCTTATTCAAGCAACAGCAACGTGCATTTCTATATTAAAAGAACTATGTTGGACATTAAGAACTAGACTATCAACCCTTGTTCAAGGTTTAGATGCAAAATTCTCGAGAAATTTGTTAATTAATCTTTACAGCGCAACAGTTGATATGAAGGATGCTTGGCAAGTGATTAATCCCTATTTGTCTGTGGACCCTGTGCAGACACTGACATCATTTATGCAGCAACAATCAAAGGCAAGCTCAACTACGCCTACTACACCGTTGAGAAATAGATCGTATAGTGAATTGACAATCTCTGCGCATTCGCCCATGACTTCACCTTTGGCATCACCTAATATCAAGGGGGATAATACGCAACTGTATACACATTTACGCAATGCAGTAACTAGTTCATTACATGTTTTGAATACTCTCAAACAATCCATTGAAGAGACATTACAAGGGGATAAAATTTCAATTAGTTTAGAAAAGAAATTAAATGAATTACTACGACAAACTCAATATGCTACAGAATTATCACATCGATTAGATAAGAATGTAGAGGCAAATATGGGAAGCAATAAAGAAGATTTATTGCTGCTGCCAACAAGAAAAGAATCTAGTAGACGTATATGGGAAGATACAAGTATTTATTTGAAGGTATTTATAATATAAATTTGTTTATACAACTTGATTCCAAGTATTTTTCATTAGGCAATTGTAAGTGTAATGACATTTATTCGCTCTATTTCAACCCAAGAAGAATTTGCATGGCCCAAATCAATCAAACAAGGATGTTTATATGTAACAAGAATGACAGCAGAAGTAGCTAAATTATGGAATAGTTGTAGTACATTTGCAGAAGACGGATTCTTTTTAGGTAGGCAAGAAAGAAGTTCAAGTGTATCTGAACAACCTCCATCACCTTATTGTACTTCACCAGCTTGTACAATCGATATACCCAAAAATACTTAAGTCACCCACCCTTTCCTTTATATTACACTATATGTTTTTATTCTTTCTTTCTTTTTCTTCTTCTTTTACATAATTAGAATAAAATGAATCATCATGTCGTTAATATTTACTCGGCAAATACATTATAAAAGAATACCTAACTATAATGGTTGGTGGACACAAATATTAAAGCAAGCAAGAGATCCAGTAGAAAAATCTTTACAGGAACAAGTTTCCGAAATTAGACAAAAAGTGCCATTACCGATACCATTTGCAGAAGTCATTGAACCAACACAACCTATAGACAACGTAAAAAAACCTAAATTATTCGTTTATCTAAAGGGGGTACCGATTGAGCTTCCAGAAAAGCCAGACCCCCCTGAAAACTGCTGTATGAGGTATTTAAAGGATTTCTATTCAATGTTGAGGATAATAAGTATATTAATAATTATATTTATATAGTGGCTGCGCACATTGGTAAGCATTTCATGTTTTTATTTGGTCAAAATCACATATTAAATTTCAATTTTATATTCAATAGTGTTTGGGATATGTATCAGGAAGATATGGAAGATTATGCAATGAGAAAAAAAGACATTAAAAAGAAATTTTTAGATGCTGGAGAGTCATTACCTAGAGAATTAGATCCTTCAAAAACTGTAGATGAAGTAGAAGAGATGGATCCTACCATGAAAGCGTTTTTAGAAATGGAAAAGAAGCTTAATAGTAAATAATAAAACTGTGCATGTTTATTTATTAAAACTCTATAGTATTGCAAATTTTGAGAGAGCGAGAGAGAGAGAGAGAGAGGAAATGTGTATATGATAAATTGATATAGTGTGAGAGAGAAGGGAGTTTGACATTAACGGGAAAAGATATATAAATAATGAAATGTGATAATGAATAATAAAGGTACAAATTTAACTCCAAACATCTTCTTGGTAACGACCAGTGTTTCTCAAATTCTTTACATAATCGTGAGCTTTGTCTTCCTCAAGACCACCAAATTGTTGAGCAAAGCGAACAAATGTTTGGTTGACATCACGAGCCATTATCTTGGCATCACCACAAACATAAACATAAGCTCCCTTTTCTAATAAATCCCACATCTCGGGTCCATTTTCCATTAAACGATGTTGAACATACACTTTTTGAGATGTTTCACGAGAGAATGCTGTAATAAGACGAGATGATTCACCCAAAGTTTCAAATAAATCGGACCATTCTTCTTCATACAAGAAATCTTCAGCAGAATTACGACAACCAAAGTAAAGGATTGTAGGGCCAATGGGTTTACCTTCCTTCTTTTGGAGAGCACGCTCTCTGACAAATCCACGGAAAGGAGCAACACCAGTACCAGGACCAACCATGATAACAGGAATAGTAGGATTTCTAGGTAACTTAAATTGAGAGCGACGAACATGTACAGGGACACGAGCAACATTAGTTTCAGTATCGTAAAGACAGTTACGAGGACCAGTAATACTGTAATGGGGGTAAGAAACATCGGGTTCAATGCCATTGATAGATTCATGGAGACGCCAGAGATAATTAGTATTGACACCATAAACAGTACGAGGAGAAGAAGTTTCAGGAGTATATTGAAGAGTTACAACAGTAACTGAGATTTTCTTGGGACTCTCCTTGGATGATGAAGAAATGGAATAGTAACGAGGTTGAAGGCGAGATACACTTTCAACGATCAAATCAAATGGAACAGTGGAGAAACTATCTTCAACATCCAAAGATTCTGCTTCAGCCAACATTTCCAAAACTTCACCCAAATTACGAGTAACATCACCAACATGCACACGATATTCATCCTTATCAGTAGCCAACTTACGTAAAACTTCCTTTGATTTTTCTGTAGGTGCATATTCAATTAAAGACATTAATGTTTGGCGAGATACAGCAGCACAGATATCAAGATAATGACGGAAAATGGCACGATAAGTGGTAGGAACGGGGAATGGGAATTGCTTTGAAGCAGCAGCATCAATTGCTTGAACACGGATGACAGTGTCAAGTTTATCTGATAAACCGAGGACCTTGGCAAGTCTTTCAATTTCAATTTCGTTGTTTGTGGGCCAAATAGCAACATGGTCACCAGTTTGGTAAGTCAAATTGGAGTCAGAAATGTCAATCTCCATATGAAGACAGTGGCGATCACTGCCCTTGAACAAATCCTTGGAAGTAATAGGTGCATTATAAGGACGCTTAGCATCATAAACTACTCGACTAAACAAAAACGGTTTAATGCCTGCATATCAATATACATATACAAAAAATACTTACGCTCCTTCTTTAAGCCATTCGCTTAGTTCACCAACGTAAATCTTGGCTTTATCAACCTCAGTCAATTCTTCAACAGAAAAAGAAGCTTGTCTTGGTCCGGAAGAAGTGCTATTTTCATCAACACCCAAGGCCTCGCAAAAAGCAGGCCACATTTCCTCTTGCCATGCCAAGAAATCTTCTTCTAATGAGCCATCATCATCACCTTCACCACACTCACCAATTCTCTTTGCGCCCATAGAAGTTAAACGTCTATCAACGTTTCTAATAACTTCATTATAATGTTCATATGTTTTGTTACCAAGACCAAATGCAACGTAACGCAAGTTCTTTAATGGAGCTTCCTCATCCCCGTTTTCAGAGAATCGGGGTTGTTCATCAGAGACCAGATCCCAGAAATCAACAGCGTTATCAGTAGGTTCACCCTCACCATAAGTTGCCATGACAAAGAAAACCAAGAAATCCTCAGGCACAGTATCGAGATAGCTCATATCATATTGCTCAATATCAGCAGCCATAGAGCTAATACCATACTTTTGCGAGCACTCTTTAGCGAGACGAGAAGCATAATCCTCGGCTGTACCTGTTTGAGAGCCATAAAAGAAAATTACTCTACGTCCCTGATAAATAAATCGAATAGGTCAGATTTGTATCATAAGAGTGTATCTCGTTTCTTACCTGTTGTTGCATGACTTTAACAAAGTTACGTTCTTTCTTTACTGGGCCTGTCTTTAACTCGTTGGCAGGCTTGATTTCAGCTTTGTTTGACTTGAAAAGCTTTTCAGCGATTTGGTGTCTTGCAAACCAAGCAATGGTACCAAGACCAATGGTACCCAAAAATATAATATCTAAAGAATCTAATAAATGCTGAGATGATCGAGTCATATCGAATGAAAGTAAAGAAAAAAAAAGAGATGTATATCTTTATAAAGAAAAAAAAAAAAAGAGAGAGAAGGGAGGGGTGTTTCCTTCCTTGTTTCTTTATATATTAATTTATTTATTCTGCTGTCCTCTCCGCTTAAATCAAACAATCATTGGTTTATCCACCCCCTCCCCCCACACAAACGCAAATTCGGACCACATGGAACCGATTGGCTGTTTTTTCACATGGTGGAATACTCATTTCACACCTAGTGACGCCCAATGTTAGCATCAGTGTCAAATGTTGGTGATGAAAGCGTTTAATAAAAGATTGTGTCATCTCTATTTACTTTATATAAGCTTCTAAAATGCGTAGAAACATACAATATCCAGAGCCGTATATCAGTTGCCAGGTGAAAATATAAAAGCGCAGTTAAATGATTCCATCATGAATCTCGTTTAGTTCCCGCAAAAATGTGTCTCGGGCAAAAATAACCCAATTGGGCAGCTTGAAAGAAAAAGGATCTGATAACTAGCGTCATTTGCGTTTGCATGCAAAGGACATTTATGTGGAATCATCTTCCTTGTCCTATGGATTTTTGTTTATATATTCTTTCTTCAAAACGGTTTTAGATTTAAAAGAATATTGTATATTGACTTTTCGATTAACCGAAATTGCGCGGAATGATACCAATCGGAATCGCTATAGTCTGCCCCTTTTTTTTTTCTATACTTTTTCATAATGCAGCTTTTTAGTTTCATAATAACTGCTGAAATTATTTACCCCAGGTAGGCATGCAATTCATTGGTTGAATGTAACATTCGAAACTTATCCCTCTTCATCCAGGACATCTCCTTGTTAAATACAAGAAAGCGCCTTTATCATTACTATTAAAAACTTCAAGTATGCGGTATATAGCTACATTAAAAATCATTCTAATCGACGGGCCATTGTTTATTATTATTTGTATATTATTTTTATCTCCAAGGCCAGGCATATCCATGTAGAATCAGGTTGCCAGTTACACAAATCAGTGAATCTCGAATTTTTATCGGATCCATTTATGAACACAGCCCCCAATTTACTACTACAGGCCAATTAACATTTATACAGTATAACAGACAAAAAATCAAGAGTTTGCCTTTGGTGGTTGGGCTGAATGGTTAAGACGTGTGCTTCCCAAGCGCAACGCTCGAGTTCGCTTCCTGGTGGAAGCAAGCTTGTTTGATAATATTATGTAGTACTGTATTTCCTGTTTAGTGTCATGTCGCCAACCCACAACTTTTCGTATGACGTACTCCGCATGCCCGTTTGGCTCTTGGTGCAGCACTTTAATTAGTCGATTTCTTTCCCCTCTTTCATAATATAATCATTATAGCGACCTTGTTTACAGTAGGCCCACTTGTGGAGACCTCTCAATCTCTTGACCATGGTTTACGCTGTGCTACATGAAACGTTATTGTAGGAGTTTCATGCATATTAAGTCTTCATATTAAAAATAATAAATAAAATATATCCACTACGTTCTACCCTATAAAAAAAAAAGAAAAAAAAACCAAAAGTTTATTGTAAACAAACCGGTTTCTTAGAATTGTTTTGCATTGCCAAAGTGTAGCTATACTTATAGAAGAATATACTTTCGAATTCATGCTGATTCAGAGAACGTTGGAGTGAATGAGAAATAGAGGTGGGAAAATAGAGGGATATCTGGTAATGTCCATAAATCTCGGGGATCATCGCTTGTTTCAAACTTTAAATTTAACAAACATTTACTGGATAATCATTTTTCATAATATTTTTCATTTAATTATTAACTTTTGCATCTTTGGATAAATGATTGCTCTGTCGGAATTGGCCAGTGCTCTCTTATTTATTTATTTTTTATCAGAACTTAAACTATAGTTAGAATTAGTTACTTTGTTTATCTTTCAATTCCACACCGGAGCGTGGCACCTTTTCTATAACCAACCATATATTAAACAAGTATCAGGGTATATCTTGGATATTGCAAAATAGATATGAATTGGTTGCATTATGCTATCTATTCCAAAATTTAGTTTATAACTCACGAAAACTCAAAAACGTGTAAAATGTAATACTTTTTTCTTAAATCTGAGTCTCGTTTTTCATCCCTACTCTACTTTTTTTTTCACTAAATAATCACAAGAAAAAATCATATGCCAATATACCTGAGATGTTCAACTTTAATCCAAAAACAAGTATCCAAAAATATCCTATCTTTTGCAGTTGATATAGATTTTTGAGCATTAATGTTTCAGATTTTTACACGTATTTCACTGCTAAAACTAAAATCTTTAGCCCCAAATATCTCTGCAAAATATAAAGAAATGCTAACAATTTTTAATAATAAAACTTACTTGTTTTGAAGCGCTCTATAACATATTATGGTACGAAAAAACTTTGAGTACTTTTTTTTTATTTCATTTTTTTGACATTTTTATAGTAGATTTCAACATATTCATTATATCAAGCAGTATTTTTTTTATGTTCATATTATAGAGCTCGTTAAACTCTGTTGGGTGCAATTAGCTCTTTTGAAAATGTTGATTTTTCGTAGAGATATCCTCAAAAATGTGTAAAAAGAGATACCTTCGCTTCTAGCTTCTGGTAAACCATTGAATAAATTGGCTTGGGACACAGACGGCAAAAAAGTGGCAATAGGTTCCAGTGATGGCTATGTTTATGTTTATGATATTGGAGAAGTAAGACTAAAACTCAATGTAGATTACCTTTAGCGCAATAATTATAAAGCAAGGCTTTATTATCATCAAATAAACTACTACACAATATTAACATGTATAAAGATTTACAGTAATAAGCTTGAATAAAGTGGGTACAGCATCGTAAATTCTTGAAAAAGTTCTCAAGTTTTATAAAATCTCTTATTTTTAAGACTCACAAGGCTTATAAGCGGAATATTAATTTCAAAAATTATTCTTGTCCAGATCATCAATTTTGACATTTTTTAATTTTTTTTTTTTGATTTTGCAAATCTAGAGTGAATTATACTACCAGTTATAAAAACAAAAAATATACACATATACAGAATTTAGTGCTGTATTTGCTCAATAAAAAACAACAAACATTTTTATTGCAAAACACTACATGAAAATCCTTTAATCAAAAAACCGTTTTTGGGGCAAAAGTACAAAGTTTCATCATTTAATATTTAATATTAAGCTTTTATAAAATGCGTATTAGTCATGGCTACAATTTTCTCTCACCATGTAGTATATTTAAACGTTGATTTTGGTATCAAAATTTGATTTTTCTGTTTTTTGATCAAAATCATGAGTGTTGGTAAGGCTAAAATGAGCCCCGAAAATGTCCGCTACAAAAACTGAATTTTCAGACCGCACGTGGTTAAATATAAGAAAAGGTAGAAAAAATACGCATTTTTATTTAAAACTTTGATATATACCATAGTATAAGAGACTTAGCCGTTCAATCTTGCTATGTTCAATTACGGCGTCGCTCTGCGGGATCGCTTTTGCAATTTTTAATGAATGTATGATATGACAGACGGTTTTCCTAGTAGAAAAATATATGTTTCTATGATAACAGATATTGCCTATTTTTCTTATTAGTTTATAGTTCAGGCGCTGTAACGCTGCCTTTACATTGGCCGAAATGTGCAATTTAACAAGGTTTTAATTGCGCTAAATAATGTAAAGCCTTGAAAATCCTTTTCTACGTGTGTTGTTTTTCTCTTTTTGCTTTTATATTATTCCTAGGATATATTCACCGTTTGATAAATCATATCAGACGGTCGAGGTGGTACTCTTTTCTTTAACTATTGAATACGCATGCTACTGTAACATAAGGGACTAATTTTTTAACATAGGTAGCAGTCTTGAAATGCCCAATATTTAGAAGAAATATTGGAGCAAGAAAACATGTATTATAATTTAATAAAGGAATTTACTAATAAATTAAAACACACACAAAAACTGAAGATCATCTTTGCAGTGGAATTACATACTAAAAACGCTTGATAAAAATAAAACAACCTAAATTTCAAGTGTCGCTCATAAAATATGATGCCACTTGAAATGTGAACAACGATAATAAACAAACGCTTCAATTGAACACAATAACAAACGCATGCTAAAAATATGAAATACCCTTTTTGAACCATACATGTCGTGTAGATGATAGCACCCTTGATCACGGCGCAATCAATTACACAAATGACATATATATCAAAACAGGATTCTATCCAAATTAATAATGATAATAAACAAAGATATCAATTTAGTCAACTACTCATCTATATCGTAGTTGCACTATCAATATAAATAAGATTCAAGCATATAAAAACTACCCCTTAAAAATCAAGGTTACATAAAATAGATATAACAGAAATAAACAAAAACAACCATTTCCCAAAAGGTCGATATTGTCACACTTGACATACAATCCCTTATGGTCAATGCTCTATACAGTTTACCCCTTAAAATATCAAATCAATAACAATGTACTCAAAACTGGAAGATTACTAAATATACATCCATTCAAGTCTGATGGTATCCAAGTTCTCCAAATCACTATAAATACCCTCATACTTTTCAATTATTTTAACTCTTCAGAAATCTTTTGTAATAAAAACTTTAGCTGATTATAATTGTATTTCTACTGCTTTTATTTTTATATTTTTTTTATTTTAGTAAATTAACATCGTAATTTACTGCAATCTTTATTCAATATCAATAATTTGTACTATTTACATACAAATTCTATATTATTACATTTATCCGTTAGATAATTTTTGGATCGATTATATCTTTCTGACATTTCATGTCAGATCAATCTATTTACATTAGTAACACAGCACATTTAAGTTGAGCTTATTTTATACAGTTAAGTCCAACAAGTGGATATGTCTCACATAATATCCCGTTTCCTGGATCTTACTTTAGAACAATAAGAACAATCAAGAATGTTACCACAGATCAGTTAGCTGACTTCTTATTATCAATAAGGATTACTACAAATCAAAAGGTTCATTATCTTAAAAAATAACCGGTGGATGCAACACACCAGTGTTAAATGCGGATATCAATTGTATAATCTCTACCAATAATGCGAAATAGTAATATGGTATACTGTATGAATCAATAAGTTTGACAATTATAATCAATGGTAATAATAATAATAATAGGATCAAGTTTTTAAAGTAATAACAAAAAACTACCAAAAGTATACTAGTAAATTGTAATTTAATACACTATCGTTCAATATGACCGAATAGTAATGAATCGGAGAAAATACAACTGGTAAAAAAACTGATACTCAATGTGAAACGAGGCCGAGATTGATAAAAGGTGCATTCATTGTGCGGTGGAAATCGTGACATTTTGATGGATAGGAATTACAAGACCAAGATGTTGTGTTTGCTTCAGAACTTTCAAAAGGGTTCAAAGGTATTCTGCATTAAACTCAACTAGATGTTGAATACTCCTCACTATATGCAATTAGTATTATTTTGTCTTTTATTTAATTGTTGTATTAGTAAAAATCAAGCTTTTCATAGCTTATAACAATGACAAGGGGATGTTTCTGATTTTAGATTGACATTTATCATAAGGCGGGCTGATGATACGTTTGATACTACTGCAAATGGAACCAGTCAATGAAGTTTATGAAATTTGAATGAAAATACCAAGGAACCGTTTGTAAGTACTTAAGTTGGTTCTAGTAAAACATTGAATAAATTGGCTTGGGACAAAGATGAGGATAAAAAGACGGCAATAGGTTTCTTCAGTGATAGTCATGTTTATGTTTATGATATTGGAAAAGAAGTAAGATCAAAGCTCAATGTAAATCACCTCTAGTGCAATAATTATAAAGTAAGACTATATCATCATCAAATAAACTACGACACAATATTAACATGTATAAAGATTTACAGTAATTAGCTCAAATCAAGTGGGTACAGCATCGTAAATTCTTCAAAAAGTTTTCAAGTATTATAAAATCTCTTATTTTTAAGCCTCACAAGGCTTATAAGCGAAATATTAATTTCAAAAATTATTCTTGTCCAGATCATCAATTTTGACATTTTTTAATTTTTTTTTTTTTGATTTTGCAAATCTAGAGTGAATTATACTACCAGTTATAAAAACAAAAAATATACACACATACAGAATTTAGCGCTCTATTTGCTCAATAAAAAACAACAAACATTTTTATTGCAAAATATTACATGAAAATCCTTTAACCAAAATTTCGTTTTTGGGACAAAAGTACAAATTTTTATTACTTAATATTCAATATTAAGCTTTTATAAAATATGTATTAGTCATGGCTACAATTTTCTCTCACCATGTAGTATATTTAAACGTTGATTTTGGTATCAAAATTTGATTTTTCTGTTTTTTGATCAAAATCATGAGTGTTGGTAAGGCTAAAATGAGCCCCGAAAATGTCCGCTACAAAGTCTGAATTTTCAGATTGTACGTGATTAAATATAAGAAAAGTAAAAAAAAAAACGCATTTTTATTTAAAACTTTGATATATACCATAGTATAAGAGACTTAGCCGTTCGATCTTGCTATGCTCAATTACGGCGTCGCTCTGCGGGCTCGCTTTTGCAATTTTTTAACGCATCTATGCTATGACAGACGGTTTTCCTGGTAAAAAAATGCATGTTTCTATGATAACAGATATTGCCTATTTTTCTTATTAGTTAATAGTTCAGGCGCTGTAATGCTGCTTTTACGTTGGCTGAAATGAGCAATTTAGCAGGGTTTTAGTTGCGCTAAATACTGTAGAGCCTTGAAAATCCTTTTCTACGTGTGCTGTTTCTCTCGTTCTGTTTTCATATTTATTCCAAGAATATATTCACCGTTTGATAAGGCATATCAGACTATCAAGCTTGAGAGTTTATGGATACATACAATCTTATTTATAGAAAGAATAATAATAAAGACTAGTAACATTTATCATGGAGAACGTAGGCTTTATTACTAGAAAAACTAATGGTAAAAAAAAGAACCAAGAGCTTCTAGGTCTTGGTTTAAAAGACTATTTATAAGAATTACATTTCAATGTGAGTTAGAAATGGAATTGGCTCCAAAATTGGCTGTTTAATATCCTCGAAAACCGACAAAGCTGGTATTCTTTTGGTCTATTTGAATAGTAATACGCATGTTAACATAAGGAATTAATGTTTTTAATAATATAGGTAGTAGCAGTCTATACTAGAGACTGGTATTTTCTTTTAACCGCATTCTAAGGTCAAATAGCATTATTTACTACTGCACTGTTGGACATATTTTGTATTTCTTGATTACCAAATCAAATGGAAGGCAATAATATTTATATCTACTCAATGAAAAGCTAGAACTGGCTACAATCTCACGAAATGTTCCAGAAAAGTTATAAAATTTCAAATGATTGTTATGTCAATACTCATCCTAGGTCTCACATCCAAGGTCACAGTCTATAATTAGTGTTACAGTAAATCAATGTGGATCATTGACTTACATCATATTCTTAGATAGTAAAACCCTAGTAATAGTTATAATTAATGTATATAAATACATCCAAAGGATGTATTGTTAATAAAAGTGTAATATTCTGGCAAGATTATTTATATAGACTCTTTTGACATTTCAATGATATAGAAACAAAAAAAGAATAACCTAGTGTCCTGCTAATAACCATAGTCTTAATCGTCGTAGTTATTCTTGAAAACAAATCTTTTTACAGCTGACAATCGTAAACTAAAACAGTAAGATTAAAGAAGATTAATTTGCTTAAATTTTATGAGTGATAAAGTAACATCTATAATCCTATTAGATTTGGCTTGCATATCATATAAATATAAGCAGTATGCGCTATTTAAGTTTATGCTCAAATAAAAACCATTTTTGCTGTAGTAAATATTATAGCTACAGTATAAACATATTTACAAATGATGATAGTCGTTGTTGTATGCCGCCAAGTATCATATGTTATCATCTTCTACGGTATTAATACATCTTGTAATCTATTGACTACGACATGTACTGAAGTGCAAAGTCTTGTTATCGGATATAAGAAACTCCCAGCGTACTAAGTTTAATCCAGTTGCAGTAAAATATGGGTGTAAAAAGCGATAAAGAATACTGTTAAAATTCTTCTTTATTAAAATATGGATAATGTGCAATAAAATGGTTATTCTACGTCTCTATTTATATTATTTGGTGATTATTTACTATCTTGCAATTGCATTGCAATTGTCAACGATTCTATTAATTTTGAGTATAAATGTTGGGTTGCTTGGCAATTGATTTGGTGAATCAAGGACGGTGTTTTAAATATAGTTTGTCAATCATGCTTTCAGAACAGCCCTTACTTGTTCTACTTGATAAGCATGTACTTTTTGTATCTTTTATTTAGGATATCCCACATTACTTTAGTATTTTAGCATCTCTTATTTGAGTATTATACCCTTGCTATCTTTATGCAATTGTCTACTTACTATATAGTCTTATCTTTGATAGCATGGTTTCAAATGAGATGACATTATTTAATTAAGGTCTAAGTGTTCTTGGTAACTACTGGATTAAACTTAGTACGCTGGGAGTTTTTTATATCCGATAACAAGACTTTGCACTTCAGTACATGTCGTAGTCAATAGATTATAAGATGTATTAATACCGTAAAAGATGATAACATATGATACTTGGCGGCATACAACATAGTATATGATTCATATTTTTGCCAATAATGGTCACTCTTCCAAAAAAAAAGCCGAACAATCTCCGGAAGCGGCCATCTAATAATATTTCCAGGCTTTACATTTTTAGAAAAAATCACCGGACAGCCCGGACGCGGTTATTTAAATATTCCAAGCAGCCATAAGATGCAGGTATCGAGATTTCATACAAAAATTAAGGTTCAACTGTATTGCTATTCATTCTTCAAAGGCTTATTTTAAGTAAAGCATAAATACAACCTACAACATTATTAGCCTAATAACGGATTTAACTTAAAAAGTATAAGATGATACAACCGGATTCAAAAAAAGTTCATAAAATCACAAATTCAAAGGATTTATATATAAAAGCACTACGGCCGACCTGTGCTACACAAGATGATTTTTTTGTGCCTAGGTGGGCTGCACACTATAACCTGAGCTGTTGTTCCCACTGAATATGGCTAAAAAGATAACAAGATGCACATGGGCACAACAAAAGAAACTGCACACGAGCACAACGAAAAGCCTGTATGTACAGGATTATAGATTCTGTCCGTGTGCATGACATTAATCCCATGTGTGCATAATAGTAGAATCGCCCATAAGCATATCATTATCCCTTTTTGTGCATAATAAAAAATCTGACCATGAGCATAATGAGCTGAACGTATGAGCACAAATTGGTTTGTACATGAGCATCGTGCCGATCTCAAAATTCCATTGCATATTTCACTGGAATAATAGGTTTTTAAATTACATTTGCTTTTATTAATATAGATTATAGACAATAATACAATTCAATGCGTTGTTGATTGATATATCAGAAGTTTACCCAGGTGTAGAAATCCAGGAACAACTATTGAAATCCAACATGGCATGACATTTAGTAACTCATACTAAACGTCATACATAACCACTAGCATTAACAGCGACTATCAGGAGCCTTCAGAAACACTTGGCAACAATGAAACATAAGCAATCCTACATCTTATCCAAATGATCGATACAATTACAGATTCCCAATTCCACAAATTCCATTGTATATGATTTGTTCAAAAATCATATCAAGTACCTCAATACCCGGCACTTCATTAATAATATTAATAATCATATAACTATCTAGAAAACATATAAATACGAAGAATCAATGAATTAATAAAATGTATCTTTTAGCAGAGTATTTTTATATTAGTATCTTTTGATGATACTGTATAACATTGATATACAGCAATACATGCAGCAGCCAATATATTTACGATTATCATCATTTGTAAATGTGTTTATAGCTATAATGTTTACAAAAACAATGGTTTTTGCTCGAGGATAAACTTAAATAACGCTTACTGCTTAAATTTATATGCAAGCCAAATCTAAGATTATAGATGTTACTTTAACACACATAGAATTTAAACAAATTAACCTTTTTTAAACTTACTATTTTAGTTTACAATTGTCAGCTGTAAAAAGATTTGCTTTCAAGTACAGTATATATATAATCAAAACTATTATGGTAATTAGGTAAGACATTTGATTGTTCTTTTTCTATGTTTCTATATCATTTGAAATTTGATCACTTTTCTGGAACATTTCGTGAGATTGTAGCCAGTTCTAGCTTTTCATTGAGTAGATATAAATATTATTGCCTTCCATTTGATTTGGTAATCAAGAAATACAAAATATGTCCAACAGTGCAGTAGTAAATAATGCTATTTGACCTTAGAATGCGGTTAAAAGAAAATACCAGTCTCTAGTATAGACTGCTACTACCTATATTATTAAAAACATTAATTCCTTATGTTAACATGCGTATTACTATTCAAATAGACCAAAAGAATACCAGCTTTGTCGGTTTTCGAGGATATTAAACAGCCAATTTTGGAGCCAATTCCATTTCTAACTCACATTGAAATGTAATTCTTATAAATAGTCTTTTAAACCAAGACCTAGAAGCTCTTGGTTCTTTTTTTTACCATTAGTTTTTCTAGTAATAAAGCCTACGTTCTCCATGATAAATGTTACTAGTCTTTATTATTATTCTTTCTATAAATAAGATTGTATGTATCCATAAACTCTCAAGCTTGATAGTCTGATATGCCTTATCAAACGGTGAATATATTCTTGGAATAAATATGAAAACAGAACGAGAGAAACAGCACACGTAGAAAAGGATTTTCAAGGCTCTACAGTATTTAGCGCAACTAAAACCCTGCTAAATTGCTCATTTCAGCCAACGTAAAAGCAGCATTACAGCGCCTGAACTATTAACTAATAAGAAAAATAGGCAATATCTGTTATCATAGAAACATGCATTTTTTTACCAGGAAAACCGTCTGTCATAGCATAGATGCGTTAAAAAATTGCAAAAGCGAGCCCGCAGAGCGACGCCGTAATTGAGCATAGCAAGATCGAACGGCTAAGTCTCTTATACTATGGTATATATCAAAGTTTTAAATAAAAATGCGTTTTTTTTTTTTACTTTTCTTATATTTAATCACGTACAATCTGAAAATTCAGACTTTGTAGCGGACATTTTCGGGGCTCATTTTAGCCTTACCAACACTCATGATTTTGATCAAAAAACAGAAAAATCAAATTTTGATACCAAAATCAACGTTTAAATATACTACATGGTGAGAGAAAATTGTAGCCATGACTAATACATATTTTATAAAAGCTTAATATTGAATATTAAGTAATAAAAATTTGTACTTTTGTCCCAAAAACGAAATTTTGGTTAAAGGATTTTCATGTAATATTTTGCAATAAAAATGTTTGTTGTTTTTTATTGAGCAAATAGAGCGCTAAATTCTGTATGTGTGTATATTTTTTGTTTTTATAACTGGTAGTATAATTCACTCTAGATTTGCAAAATCAAAAAAAAAAAATTAAAAAATGTCAAAATTGATGATCTGGACAAGAATAATTTTTGAAATTAATATTTCGCTTATAAGCCTTGTGAGGCTTAAAAATAAGAGATTTTATAATACTTGAAAACTTTTTGAAGAATTTACGATGCTGTACCCACTTGATTTGAGCTAATTACTGTAAATCTTTATACATGTTAATATTGTGTCGTAGTTTATTTGATGATGATATAGTCTTACTTTATAATTATTGCACTAGAGGTGATTTACATTGAGCTTTGATCTTACTTCTTTTCCAATATCATAAACATAAACATGACTATCACTGAAGAAACCTATTGCCGTCTTTTTATCCTCATCTTTGTCCCAAGCCAATTTATTCAATGTTTTACTAGAACCAACTTAAGTACTTACAAACGGTTCCTTGGTATTTTCATTCAAATTTCATAAACTTCATTGACTGGTTCCATTTGCAGTAGTATCAAACGTATCATCAGCCCGCCTTATGATAAATGTCAATCTAAAATCAGAAACATCCCCTTGTCATTGTTATAAGCTATGAAAAGCTTGATTTTTACTAATACAACAATTAAATAAAAGACAAAATAATACTAATTGCATATAGTGAGGAGTATTCAACATCTAGTTGAGTTTAATGCAGAATACCTTTGAACCCTTTTGAAAGTTCTGAAGCAAACACAACATCTTGGTCTTGTAATTCCTATCCATCAAAATGTCACGATTTCCACCGCACAATGAATGCACCTTTTATCAATCTCGGCCTCGTTTCACATTGAGTATCAGTTTTTTTACCAGTTGTATTTTCTCCGATTCATTACTATTCGGTCATATTGAACGATAGTGTATTAAATTACAATTTACTAGTATACTTTTGGTAGTTTTTTGTTATTACTTTAAAAACTTGATCCTATTATTATTATTATTACCATTGATTATAATTGTCAAACTTATTGATTCATACAGTATACCATATTACTATTTCGCATTATTGGTAGAGATTATACAATTGATATCCGCATTTAACACTGGTGTGTTGCATCCACCGGTTATTTTTTAAGATAATGAACCTTTTGATTTGTAGTAATCCTTATTGATAATAAGAAGTCAGCTAACTGATCTGTGGTAACATTCTTGATTGTTCTTATTGTTCTAAAGTAAGATCCAGGAAACGGGATATTATGTGAGACATATCCACTTGTTGGACTTAACTGTATAAAATAAGCTCAACTTAAATGTGCTGTGTTACTAATGTAAATAGATTGATCTGACATGAAATGTCAGAAAGATATAATCGATCCAAAAATTATCTAACGGATAAATGTAATAATATAGAATTTGTATGTAAATAGTACAAATTATTGATATTGAATAAAGATTGCAGTAAATTACGATGTTAATTTACTAAAATAAAAAAAATATAAAAATAAAAGCAGTAGAAATACAATTATAATCAGCTAAAGTTTTTATTACAAAAGATTTCTGAAGAGTTAAAATAATTGAAAAGTATGAGGGTATTTATAGTGATTTGGAGAACTTGGATACCATCAGACTTGAATGGATGTATATTTAGTAATCTTCCAGTTTTGAGTACATTGTTATTGATTTGATATTTTAAGGGGTAAACTGTATAGAGCATTGACCATAAGGGATTGTATGTCAAGTGTGACAATATCGACCTTTTGGGAAATGGTTGTTTTTGTTTATTTCTGTTATATCTATTTTATGTAACCTTGATTTTTAAGGGGTAGTTTTTATATGCTTGAATCTTATTTATATTGATAGTGCAACTACGATATAGATGAGTAGTTGACTAAATTGATATCTTTGTTTATTATCATTATTAATTTGGATAGAATCCTGTTTTGATATATATGTCATTTGTGTAATTGATTGCGCCGTGATCAAGGGTGCTATCATCTACACGACATGTATGGTTCAAAAAGGGTATTTCATATTTTTAGCATGCGTTTGTTATTGTGTTCAATTGAAGCGTTTGTTTATTATCGTTGTTCACATTTCAAGTGGCATCATATTTTATGAGCGACACTTGAAATTTAGGTTGTTTTATTTTTATCAAGCGTTTTTAGTATGTAATTCCACTGCAAAGATGATCTTCAGTTTTTGTGTGTGTTTTAATTTATTAGTAAATTCCTTTATTAAATTATAATACATGTTTTCTTGCTCCAATATTTCTTCTAAATATTGGGCATTTCAAGACTGCTACCTATGTTAAAAAAATTAGTCCCTTATGTTACAGTAGCATGCGTATTCAATAGTTAAAGAAAAGAGTACCACCTCGACCGTCTGATATGATTTATCAAACGGTGAATATATCCTAGGAATAATATAAAAGCAAAAAGAGAAAAACAACACACGTAGAAAAGGATTTTCAAGGCTTTACATTATTTAGCGCAATTAAAACCTTGTTAAATTGCACATTTCGGCCAATGTAAAGGCAGCGTTACAGCGCCTGAACTATAAACTAATAAGAAAAATAGGCAATATCTGTTATCATAGAAACATATATTTTTCTACTAGGAAAACCGTCTGTCATATCATACATTCATTAAAAATTGCAAAAGCGATCCCGCAGAGCGACGCCGTAATTGAACATAGCAAGATTGAACGGCTAAGTCTCTTATACTATGGTATATATCAAAGTTTTAAATAAAAATGCGTATTTTTTCTACCTTTTCTTATATTTAACCACGTGCGGTCTGAAAATTCAGTTTTTGTAGCGGACATTTTCGGGGCTCATTTTAGCCTTACCAACACTCATGATTTTGATCAAAAAACAGAAAAATCAAATTTTGATACCAAAATCAACGTTTAAATATACTACATGGTGAGAGAAAATTGTAGCCATGACTAATACGCATTTTATAAAAGCTTAATATTAAATATTAAATGATGAAACTTTGTACTTTTGCCCCAAAAACGGTTTTTTGATTAAAGGATTTTCATGTAGTGTTTTGCAATAAAAATGTTTGTTGTTTTTTATTGAGCAAATACAGCACTAAATTCTGTATATGTGTATATTTTTTGTTTTTATAACTGGTAGTATAATTCACTCTAGATTTGCAAAATCAAAAAAAAAAATTAAAAAATGTCAAAATTGATGATCTGGACAAGAATAATTTTTGAAATTAATATTCCGCTTATAAGCCTTGTGAGTCTTAAAAATAAGAGATTTTATAAAACTTGAGAACTTTTTCAAGAATTTACGATGCTGTACCCACTTTATTCAAGCTTATTACTGTAAATCTTTATACATGTTAATATTGTGTAGTAGTTTATTTGATGATAATAAAGCCTTGCTTTATAATTATTGCGCTAAAGGTAATCTACATTGAGTTTTAGTCTTACTTCTCCAATATCATAAACATAAACATAGCCATCACTGGAACCTATTGCCACTTTTTTGCCGTCTGTGTCCCAAGCCAATTTATTCAATGGTTTACCAGAAGCTAGAAGCGAAGGTATCTCTTTTTACACATTTTTGAGGATATCTCTACGAAAAATCAACATTTTCAAAAGAGCTAAATTGCATCCAACAGAGTTTAACGAGCTCTATAATATGAACATAAAAAAATATTGCTTGATATAATGAATATGTTGAAATCTACTATAAAAATGTCAAAAAAATGAAATAAAAAAAAAGTACTCAAAGTTTTTTCGTACCATAATATGTTATAGAGCGCTTCAAAACAAGTAAGTTTTATTATTAAAAACTGTTAGCATATCTTAATATTTTGGAGAGATATTTGAAGTCAAAGTTTTGAAAATTAACAGTGAATACTTAAAGCCAAGTATTTAAAGAATTAATTCTAGTTCCTGGCCAATGATAAATCAAAATCACAAATATTACATTTAATTTCAATATGTCAAGTACGCTTGAGCATTTTTTGTCTTGCCGTTATTGATTGAGAAATAAGACAAGTAGGAATCGTAAGCTGACCCTACTCATGAAATGAAAATGCCGTAAATTTCACTTATTTTTTGGCTCTTCTTTATGGTGCGAAGCATTTATTAAAATATTTGCCTTGATAAAACTTACTTATGTACATTCTTTAGTAATCAAGACCTATTGTGAAACTATTTTGATTGACGTTAGTTATAAAAGGATGGCACTCTACAGTTTTAATAAGCAGAACTTTGAAAATCAACCCTTTTGAGATTAAACAGTTTGATTTGAATATATTAATATACATTTTGGCACTTACAGCGCTACTTGAAGATGAATTATGTTGGTTTTTTGCGAGTGTTCTTCTCAAGACATGAATGGGAAGGAACATGCTTACGAGAATTTCAAACAATTAAGCGACAATAATAAATCTTTTGTTGGAGAGAGGTGATTCTTTAAATGATACTCTTTACTAAAACTCTATTTAAACTCAAATTGTGTTAAATGTAGCTTACAATTTAAAGGAAATAGCTAATGCTTTTCTGATTCAAGTTTTCGCACGTTCACATTGTTTATTCTAAGACAGACGATAGCATTTATGCATTGATATGAAATAATCTTTTTGGCGTTACTATATTATTTACTATCAATAAATTCCTCTCTGAATCCCTCAGCATTGATTACAAGCTTGAAAAGTCCTTTTCAATCATCTACAATGGAAGCTATAGAAGTAGAAAGGTAAGTATGGTTGAAGAACAGTTACAAACACAGATCTCATTGATGCACAAAGAAGCAATATTTCGCACGGGCACGTGATGGAAAGGCAGTTTGTTTATAAGGTTCCTTCTTGTTCCTTTGAGGGTATCTTTCCCTTTTTTTCTTTCTCTCAACATTCGTTAATCATGTCCGCACTCGTTTTATCTACAAGAAAGCTTGCTCTTAGAAGCACTTTAAAGGTAAATTCCCAAGCATATGGTTACTAGTCGGGTTTTTTTATACATAAAACTAATGCGGTTATTATACAAATATAGAATCAAGTCAGGGGTATTTCTTCTACTGTAAGTTTATTGACATGAATTGAAATGTAAAAAACCCAGACCCCTTGATTAAAATAAATGCAGATCGATAGTGTTAAGCGTGTTGGTATTATTGGCTCTGGTCAAATGGGTCTCGGTATTGCCTATGTCGCTGCCAATGTTACACGTCTTCCTGTCGTCTTGATGGATGTCAATGAGGCACAAAATGAAAAGGGTTTACAATTCATGGGTAAAAGCTACAATTTCTTTATTTATCAGATTTTGGTATTTACTTTTTTTCTTTTGTGTATCTATAGATAAGCTTTTAGCAAAGGATGTCTCCAAGAACAAGATTACTGCTGAACATGCTAAAATTACCAGAGAATTGGTTTCCACCACTACTAAAATGTCTGGTTTGAGTGATGTTGACTTTGTTATTGAAGCAGCTTCCGAGAATTTGAACATCAAGACAGCCATTTTCCGTGATCTCGATCAAATCTGTAAGCCTGATAGTATTTTAGCTACCAATACTAGCTCCATCAGTATTACTAAAATTGCTGCTGCAACCAAGAGAGCCGAGCAAGTTATTGGTATGCATTTCATGAACCCTGTGCCTGTCATGAAGCTTGTTGAAATCATCCCTGGTTTAGCTACTAGTGATAAAGTGCTCGAGCAGACTCGTTCTTTTGCCACTGCCATGGGAAAGACATGTACTGTTGTTCAAGATATTCCTGGTTTTGTAGCCAACAGACTTTTGATGCCTTATATCAATGAAGCATTTATGCTTTTAGAGTGTGTAAGTGAAAAATATAAATGGCTAATAATGACTTGATTGCTCAATAATTTAATATATAGGGCGCTGCTTCTGCTGAAGATATCGATACCACAATGAAATTAGGTACCAACATGCCAATGGGTCCTTTAACATTGGCAGATTTCATTGGTTTGGATACTTGTCTTGCCATTACCAAGGTTTTGTATGAGAATACCGGTGATTCTAAATACAGATCCAGTGTATTGCTTCAAAAGTATGTTGATGCTGGTTGGATGGGTAAGAAGAGCGGAAAGGGTGTTTATAGCTACTAAGATAATACTCGAGCTTAAACAAATGTTTGCAAATAGAAATAAATTTATTTAAAAAAAATATAGTCATGTATATATGAGAGAGAGAGAAAAGTGTATAATCTTTCAATGCTGAGAAAAATCATGTAGAATAAATTATTGTGAATGAATAGAGTTTTTGTGTGTTTTATTATTAATCGTCTTTTTGTTGGCTTGTTTTTGAAGGAGAAAATTCTAAGAGAGCCTTTTTAAAACTGTTTCCTTGCCATTGTGTTAAGATTGGATGTGCCATTTCTCGTAATTTTGTTCTTTCATCTGATGTTAAATATTCGCTGGAAATCACTTTTAGTGCAAAGTTTAAGCCGCGAGCTTGATCCGATAGTACTTCTGTCATAGTTTCTGTATCATTTAATGCTTCATAGAGACATTGGCGTGCTTCAGTATCAATATCTTGATTTATTAATTTAAGCATGATCTGAGAACCGAGTTTGTGTGTGGCTACTTGAACCAAGCAAGGTGCTAATTGAGATGCAAGAAGAGAGAGTCTATTCTCTAAAATAGAGCAATCAATAAGCCAAGATATTAATAATGCACCGTTAGCATGTATGGCTAAAGAAACAGCATTTTGTAATAATGCAGCAGCAATAAAGATCTATAATGTAAAATAAATAAGTGTCTATTATCTGATACATAGGTGTTAAAAATTACCTGCTGTGAACTCGTAATCAAACTGCCTTCAAGAATACCTCGCATGGCTCTTGCTCCAAATCTACCTTGGGCAATATGCAAGAATTTTTCAACCATTGCATTCATTATAAACTGGGTATCTCCATCCAATCGTAAGCAACATTGAACGACATAATTACCATATTGATCTAGCAATAAGGGTGGTATAAAAGGTTGAATATGTACACATACAATTTGAATTTGTTTCTGGGTATTCAGTGAATCGATAATTTTTTGGGCAGCCCAAGTTCCGTTTTTATGTACTCCCATGGCTGCTAAATGGGGTGCAACTGCTTGCAACATGATTGTCTTGATATCCTCAGAACATTTTTCAAACAATCTTTGAGTTACTGTATTTCCTATATAATCTAAGAAAAAAGAGTGAATATCTTTTGATCATTGACATGAAATCATGACAAATTACCACTACAAATTTCCGCAATTTCATCCATGCAATCCAAGGCAATTGAATCTGCTTCTTTGCAATCATCTTTTGATGTTAGGCTGTCTAATTTTTTTCTAATTTCTCTTAATTTAGCAGCATCATGCCGTCTTTGTAATCCATATTCAGGTACAGGAGGAATTGATTCGAAATAAGAAGAAGATTGCAAAGCTATGTCATAATTAATATCAATAGCCGGTTCAATTTGAATATATACTTACATTTAACAAGCTCAATAGCAGTATCAGGAGCTCCTAAGCGCTTCATAATAGTCCATAATTCCCTATTAGTTTCTCCATCCATCATGTCCTCATTTGAAGATGATTTTGATAGCAATTTGCTATATGCATTTGATGATTTACTATTGATTGGTACTTTTGCAAAACCTATACGAATACCCCATAATTCTTGTACGCTAAGATCATTTTGAATAAGAGCATCTCGAGCAGCTTTTGCGCCTTCTTCCTTTTCGTAATTTATAAATGCGCAATTTTTATGAGATAATACACGGACGGATTCAATAACACCAAACGAGGAAAGAGTTCTCTGCAATACAGATTGTGAAATTCCAGGAGGCATATTACCTAACCCTAAAAATTTAAAATTAAAATTAGTACAATTAACTAATATTTTCTTTTCTAGATTATTTTACATAATGCCCGAGTAGGTTGTGATACTACTGGTGTTTCAATTATAGTTGTAATAGGTGATGATAAATTTTCTGCTCTACCATATCCAATTCGAACAATACAAGTACCGATTCTCCCACCTAAATTGGTTAAAACATCATCTTTAGCTCGTACTGCATCATCCATATTATAAAAATTAATAAATGCACATTCTTTTTCCAATAATAAGCGTACACTCTCAATTGGACCATAAAGAGAAAATAAACTAGATAAATTATCCATTGTAACTGATGCGTCTATATTTCCAATCCATAATGATCTTGATACACCAAGGTTTGATGGTTGTGATTGATGTGTTTGTTGTTGTTGTTGCTGTTGCTGTTGTGGTGGTGGTAAAGATGGCTGTTCTCTTGTTACTGCTACTGTTGGTACTCCGGTTGCCATGGAAACAAATTCGGTGTTTGTAACTGCATGATTATTACTGATCTATAAATTTTACATGATAGTGTCAGTATGACATTTTACAATAGATATGTATTTGTAAGCTTACATCAATGTCTGATTTCATCGTATTTTTGTTACTGCCATCACCACTAGTATGAAACATGTTTGCCAAAAATTCAGAATCACCTAATGATAATGAATGTTCAGATTGATTATTATTTTCTTCATTAGACTCATAAATTGAATCATCTTCAAGAGTTCCCAATTGCATTTTCCATAAAGAGGATAATCCAGGGGGTGTATTAGTGTTATAATCCATTTTTCCCATACTAGAGGCTCTTGGTCTACTATTATTTCGGTGGTTGTTATTATTTAGTAATATAGATTCCATAGATGATGAAGATAGAGAAAAGCCATTATTTATAGGTGTTTGTTGTTGATACATGGCAGCATTATTTACGGAATATGATCTACTCCTTAATGTATTTCTCTGTTGTAATAAAGTTGCGGATGGTGATCCTCCTGTTGGTGGCGTTGCAATTGAATTAGATGCAGATGAAAGTGGTGAACTACCGCTACCATCTTTATCATCATCTAAACCAATAGATCTTAAAGTGCGAGCAATATCATCTCCTTGCTGTAATAATTGTTCTGTTGAAGGAGAAGTAGGTTCAGCTGTTGATGGCCTCCAAGCAGCATATGTAGCAGGTACTGGCAATGTAAGGGAACCCGAGCGATGTCTATTAGCACTATTATTTGTGACTATGGGAAAGGCAGCCGGCGGCATTTGTGGTGGTGGTGGTGGTGGAGGTTGGTCCATATATATTACGGAAGGCATGGTACCAGCACGGGCACGTCTTAAAGGAAGAAGTGGAGTTCGTGTTTCTAAACTATTAGTATCAATAGGAAATAATTTATTATTTGAATATGGAGTATTCAACATGTTATCAAGATAGCCATGATTATAATCTGCCGGGCTTGTTGTTTCTTCAAGAACAATATCCAAATCTCTATTGTATTAGATTTGTTAGTTCTTTTGAAACATTTCTCATTTTTCCTTTTACCTTGGCGAGTGAAATGAGGCTGTATTTGACTGGCGGTCTTTTTTATTATGCTGCATAAATTATTCTATTTAATCAAAAAATACGAGTGAACAAAGAGATAGAAACAAAAGGGAAGAAGAGGAGAAGGAGGAAGGGAGAAGATGAAAAATCATATCTCTTTTAAGGGGGTTATATTTGGTGGTCTGGATAAACACATACCCCGATTTTACACACACTCTCACATGCATGTATACATGAATTACATTCAAATAAACTTTGGATAGTTATACTTTGAAGAGTTTTTTTCATGCGTTTGAAGCTCAACAAAATAATTTTAAATGTTGATTTTTGTTTGAAAATGGATCGAGTTTATGTTGTTGTTTTTTATTTTGTTTATTTGCCTTGATGATTATAAGGAAGCATATAAAAAAGCATCATTTTCCATTAAGTGATATTCGCTCGATTTTCCACTTTAAGCTCCGTTCAGCTTACAAGAAAAAAATCTTATAGATCTCCATCAATGTTGAGATTTTCACGAATTTCATTGATTTATCTCAAAAAAAAAATATATATATCTATATTATACAGTTGCTAAACGATGTATTGATGTTGTTTTTTTTTTGTTTAAGTTATTTATTCAATGCTAGAAAACTCTTTAAATGATGACATCCAGAAAATGTAATGATTCGAATTTTACTATTTTTGTTGTATACATAAGGTGAACAAGTATATTGTTTTTAGTCTTGAATGATATTATGTAAACATTAAAACTATGATTTTATATTACAATAATTATTGCGATTTTTATTTAGGTTGTGTAGGATAATCGTCTAATGCGGCACTCTTTTTTGCAGATTCAATCAAAGGTAAAAGACATGTTAAAGGGGCTGCTTTTGTTAAAAATGGATGTTTCAGTAGTTCAGTTGCAGAAGGTCTACTTTCGGCATTGAATTTAAGGCATTTTCCCAAAAAATCACGGAATGTGGCAGATAATTGCTCAGGATCTTTTAATGAAGGAGGTACACGTTGTGTTGTAAGTAATCGAATAGCTTGTTCCGGATCTTCTAAATGGGGAGGACTTCCTTCTACCATTTCAATGGCTGTAATACCAAGTGACCAAATGTCAACACTGGGTCCATATTCTTTACGCTGAACAACTTCAGGTGCCATCTGTACAAAAATATAAATGTTCATTTAACCACATTTCAAGCAAATTATAATTTACTACTTACCCAACAAGGAGTACCGGCAAGAGTTGTTCTTTTGGATTGCTTCTTGTCTATCTGAGCACAATAACCGAAATCAGCTAGATAGGAGGAGCATAATTAGTACATTCATATATAAAAAAGTATCATTAGATTGTAACTTACAAAGTTTAATTTGACCTTGCATACCAATCAAAATATTATCACTTTTGATATCTCTATGAATGATACCTTTGGAATGAAGATGATTTAAACCATTAAGCACTTCCAAACAAACAGCAGCAATCTCTCTTTCTGCCATGTAATTTTGTGTTACTATATCTGTCAAACTACCACCTTCCATATACTCCATAACAATCCAAATGTCATTTTTCCATATGTAAGACTCAATATGCTGTACCATGTTTTTATGACCTTGATCTTCTTTACCCATTTTTACTTCATCGACAATTAAATCTTTTCTAACTTGACGTCTAAGATGTATTTGTTTAATAGCTACAAAATTATTGGTTTCCTTGTTGGATATTCTTTGTGCTTTATAAACAGAACCAGATGCTCTATAAAGGGGGAAAAGTTATTAGGGAGATGACAGGCTATTAAGGTTTAATTTGAAATCAACATACCCTTCTCCAATTTTTACCATATCTGTATATACAGTGCAAGGATCTTCTTGTTTACACAATTTGTTTAACTCGGCAATTGCTTCCGGTGTTGACATTGCCCTTTTTGTAGGCCGATTACAACCAAGTTCCATTGTTGATTCTGGTGTAGGTTGCTGCAGAGGTATCGCTGGAATAGGTTTGTTTTTTTGATTATTTTCAATCTCGGCATAGACTCGCTTAATGAATGAAGATAATAGCATATCTTGTTGTTTGCTACCTAAACCAGCTTTTTTTATAAGGGTTAATAATAATAATAATAATAATAATTTAATGATACAGTTGGTTTGGTTGACATACATATTTCCCAATCAGGTGCTTTTCCAAGCGTCATTTCACCAGTATCGTTATCAAAATGTATGTGTGTTTTATGAATTGCATCAAATGGCCATGAAATAACCATCATATTCCTATTTGAATCCACTTTTTTTTGTTTAAATAAAAACATTCCTATTCAAAATCATTAATAAAACATGATCTAAAACTGATTTAAATTTGTGATTTTTTTACTCATTATTTTGTCAATGACGCCTGAACTTTTTCTTTTTTGTGATTTATTATACGAGCCATCAAATGTATTTCTTTTTGATCTTTTATTTAATTCAGCCAAATAAGAAGCAATTGGTTCATCATTCTTTGGTGCTTGTTGAATGCTATGCTGAGATGTAGTGAAATGACTTTGTTGTTGTCTCAATACACTCATTTTATAGAAATAAAGAAAATGAGAGAGAGAGAAAAAAAAGAGAAATAGTATGGTAATGAATGACCTTATTTTTATAATTGTAAATGAATGTGTGTATACATGCAACATTTATTTTCATTTGTAAGGGAAAAACTTCGGTTCAGATTTATATTGCAATTATAAAGTAATTTTTACGTTAGTAAAATTTATTTATATTTCGCTATTGAATATATAACTTTTTTTTTTTTTTTTCCTGGGAGATAGATGTTTGATATTGTGAGGAGAGTATTTTATAAATATACAATCATTAACAGATAAATGACAAGGAGAAAGAAGATGCTGTATACAAACAAAATAACATTCAATGTTGTTTAATATTCATCTATCTATTGGTTTAGTTGAAATACCTCATAGTAATTACTCGCCATCTCTTGTGTTTACATACTTGGCAATAGTATACATTTAATGTATCATCATGGCAATAAACACGGTTGATGTCTTTCTGCATTTTGTTATTTATAGGTTTTTCTATAAAAAAAAGAAATTATTACTGCCGCTAAAAAGCATAGATCACATTTTTAAAGGATTATTTCGAGACATAATATCTATATAAAAGCAAAAAACTCAGTATTGTTGAAAGTTTTCAAATGTCTATATGATCGTCTAATTTTTTGTTTTCATTCAATATTTATATTTCTTGACATTTCGAATGTGTAAATCTCATTGATCTATAAATGAAACAATATTGAAAAAAGACTGTGCTCATTAATTTTTTTGTAATGTTATTTCGATATCATTAATCGAAAAATACATTTCTTTACTTAATGCAATATTGTCCTGTTGTCTTTTGATGAAACATGTATGTAAAAATCACGGGCAATCTTGTATCTGAGCACAAAAACACGTGTGTACTACAGACATTTAATTTAAGGCGTAACTTTCTTAATTCTCTCTACTCTCCTTTTCTCTTCATTATTTTTTTTTCTTTTTTTTTATATCAATAAAAATTCAGGGCAAACATGGTATCTGAAAAATATCAAAAGGTTGCCATAGTTACCGGGGCCAATAGTGGTGTTGGCTTTGGTATTTGTCAAAGATTATTAGAATCACAAGGAGAATCCTTGACACTTGTTATGGCTTGTCGTAATCCTGCAAGAGCAAACAAAGCCAAAGAATTATTGTTGAACCAATTTCCTTTTGCAAACATTGATATTGAACTAGTTGATGTTGGTTGCACTAAAAGTGTCTTGTCATTTTCAGCTGCTATTATAAACAAGTAAATTTCATATATTATTTCATCAACAAAACTCGCACTAATATACAAATATCTATCAAGATATCCTCATGTTAATTACTTGTTCTGTAATGCTGGTATTCTCAGTGCTTGTGGTTTAAATTGGAAAACTTTGATTTACCTTGTATTCACGGATCCAATTGGATTAATGGAACGTTCAGATTCAACTATTCAAAATGTTGGAGAAATCAATGAGGATGGAATGGGGAAAGTCTTTGCTGCAAATGTATTTGGTCATTATATCATGGTATGTATAATTTTTTGATTTGACGCTGATAATCAGTATATTAATTCGATTAAATCAAGATGCGTGAATTGGAAAAACTATTATCTAATTCAGGAGATGGGCGAGTAATTTGGACTAGCTCTATTACAGCTTACAGTAAATCATTTGATATTGATGATTGGCAAGGTATTAAAAGGTATTTTTTTGTTTTTTTGTTTGTGCACATATCCCATGCACTGTTGACTTACAATAAATATAGTAAAGAACCTTATGAGTCCTCTAAATGGGCTTGCGACCTTATTGCAATTGCTTCTAGTGAAAGATTTCAAAGAGAGGAAAATCATATTGCATCTTTCACTACATCACCTGGTGTTGTTGCAAGTGAAATTGGCGCATTACCTGTATGGGTTTGTAAGGCTAGATTCCTTGTTCATTACTTGGTAAGTTGAATTTGGGGTTGTATATAAATCTATTATGCTTACACAATAATCATTTCAGTTTCGTTTTTGTGGTGTCGCTTCTCAAAATGTTACAGCGTATAATGGTGCCATTGCGGACGTTTATGCAGCACTTGAACCATTGTCAAGATTAAGCTTTTTAAGCCGATACAACTCCTTGACTAATAGATGGGGAAAGGCATACGTTGGTGCTAAATCTATTCCAGACTATGATCGTGTTACAGCAGAGAAACTGGTTGAAAAGTGTGAACTGGCTTATCAAGCCTTCAAGAAGAATTCTGATTTAGATTTTCCTACTGCACCAGCAAATTAATATAAAAATACAATATTACATCCACATAAAATTACTATTATGCATTTACACATATATACATCTATTTTGTTCTTTATCTTTGCACAAAATTAATTAAAGAATAGCTTATATACAACAAGAGAAAGTTAATTTGTTGATGTGTATACATGAACCAAATTTTAAATTAATCTAGAAAATAGATGAGACATTCCTCTTGCAAATTTCTATTATATACCTTTACCAATGTGCTTGTTGAACGAACATAGACATAGTTGATCTATATAGAAAAAAAATTTGGCATAGTAAAGCGTATATATCAATCTAAATGTGTCTGAATGTTTGTTTAGCAAAATAATTATGTTCCTGAAAATACGCATAATTAGTTTATCTACAGCTTCAAAAGAGCCAAATATGACAGTAATCATAACAACATATCGCAACAAAATGTATATTTAAAGAGTAATATATACGGCATATTTCTCTTTTGTACATTCATAACTTTTTCAAAATGTCTTTATTTAAATCAAAAAGAAAAAATCGTATTATATCAGAATTCGATTCAACATCGCAATCTGCATTATTGCCTATTCAAAATGTGTACAGCGCATACAATAGATTACCTAGTCCAGTACACACAGTAAATAATAGTGCAGATGATATTTATAAAAGCAGCAGTATTAAAAGCAACCATAACCAACACCACCCTCATTACCATTATACATCAAAAAAGAGCGATGATAATCATGTAGAGAAATTCAGTCAACAGCAAATTTTAATTAGAGAAGCAGAAGAAAGAGCTGCTGCAAAACGACATAAAAGATCATCCTATTCACGGTTTTTATGTTGCTTTTGCTTTCCATGTTTACCAATGTGGATGAGGACCATTTGCTGCTTTATTTTTTTAGGAATATGTGGTTTAAGTTGCTTGATTTTATTCTTTGCTCTGTCGTTCAAACAGCCTCAAATAGTCTTGAATGGTGGAAATGATTTAGTGCTTGATTACAGCATTTTCAATGGAAACTATTTTGAAATGAATTTTGAGAATGTTAAAGCGGTGGTATGTCATGTGTTTTGTCATATAAATGTTAAACTAATTAAATGTATAGATATATTACCCTACTCTTAATAAAACAACTGTGGGCGTGGGCGAAATTTCTGATCTGGTATTGAGACCACATGCAGTAACAAACATTACCTTTCCAATTCAGTTACTCAGTGATATCAGTAATGATAACAATACTGATAAAAACAAAACTGCCGGGATGAAAAATAACAATTCTGCTTTTAGAAGCATTGCCAATGACTTATGTTTAGAAGAGGATAGAGCACAAAAAGAAATTGATATCGTATATGATATAATGCCTACATTAAGATTTGGAGATTATGGAAGTTTGAGTTTGTCATTCACTGGGCAAGCAACAAAGATGTCTTGTGAAAAGGTATTTATATACAATTATATATTTTATGTGAGCCATTGTATTCATCTAACATTTAAATACACAGCTGCAGAATATGGCCAGCAAATCCTAAACCGGTACAAACTTTGTTCACAAAAGCTGCAAAAAAATTATTGTGATACTTTTAATAAAATAAACATCATTTTATACAACTTTTGGATGTCGTTCTTCCCTAGCGGTTTTTTTTTTTATATATATTTTATTTTTGATAGTTCATTATCAAATCTAAAATTAGCATTGATTAATTAATTAATAAAAATTTGAGAGAACAACTATTTCATGCTGTTAAATCACGATTGAATTGACTAATTATTAAATTACGTGAGCTCTATTTTTTTTCTGCCTTTGTCCTTTTCCGATATTTTTGTAGTAGATTACAGAACATTCGCTATCCTGGCCAATGTGCTTTTTACATTTTCCTCTGATACACTCGGGAAACATTACACTCCATAAGTTAAATTGATTTTGTATTTTTTTTTTTTTTTGTATGTACCTGCTCGAGTAAAATTGAAATTTCATAGTTTTCAATCTTCAAAATCAGAGTGCGCCCTCTTTTCTATAACTAACCTCATGCCAAACATTTTTCATGATATACCTTAGACACTGTTAAATAGATGTAAATTGGTCGCATTATGCTGTCTAATCCTAAATATATTCTATACCTCACAAAAGAATCAAAATACGTAAAAGTCGCCGTTTTTTCCTTGAAAACTGAGCCTCACTTTTCATCCCTGATGTACTTTTTTTTTAACTAAATAATACCAATAACAAATTATACGCCAATGTACCTGAAATGCTCAAATTTAATCCAAAAACGCGTTTCCTAAAATATCCTATCTTTTGTAGTTGGTATTAATTTTTCAATGTTAATGTTTCAGATTTCCACGGATATTCACTGCTAAAAACTAAAGACTTTGAGACTTCATATCTCTGAAAAAATCTAAGCTATAGCGACACTTCCTGATAATAAAACTTACTTGTTTTGAAGTACTCTATAACATATTTTAATATAAAAATATTCTGAGCACTGTTATTTTTTTTTCATTTTTTTTTGGCATTTTTTGTAGTAGATTTCAAAATATTCGTCAAAGTGAGCACCAATTTTTTTACATTCATATTATTAGCCTCGTTGAGCTCTCTTGACTCAATTTAGTTTTTTGGAAAATATTAATTTCTCGTGGAGATATCCTCAAAAATGTGTATAAAGAGATACTTTCGTTTCTAGCTTCAATTTTTCCCCTATATACCCTCATCCCAAATTCTGAATTTGAAAAAAAATTGATAAAAGCCTTCTTTTCTCTGCAAAAAATATAGCTAAAACGTTCAGTGATACCTCGATCGATAGGTAATTTTGCTTCATATTACTTCAGTTATTTATATTCGAAGCATGTTTATAAAAAGTGATGTGTATCTTTAAAAAACCTCCAAAATTCCAATTGCATTTTACGCAAAATCTAATGCAAAATATTTATCTAACTTTTGTTTAGGTAAATGCAGAATTTAAAACTGTACAAAAATCATTTAATATGCTAGTTAAACTTACTTTGCAGTTCATGAGCCATGTAACGAATTTGTTTTTTTCGATCATTTTTTGATTGATTTCACAACAAATCGATTTTCGAACTCAGTCATCATAGACTGTAAGCTGTAATACGAACTATTATTTTTAATTATCTCGACAAAAAATCAATAATTCTTATTGATACAAAAATGCAAATTAGCTTTCAGTTGGATCTATCTCGTGGATGCAAAAAATTAATATCTCAATTTTTAAGTTTAAACTTTACAATCGATTTTAGGTCAATTTTGGTCAACGTTAAGGCAATACACTTATACCAGTATCAACCATTTTATTTCTGGATAGATATCAATTATCCATAGACGGAAGATGCATCTTTTTTGACGATTTGATGGAATTTGACTCAATATTGGGTGATAAAATTTGAGAAAATTCGAAAATCATCTGAAACCTACTTTTTACAACCGTAGAAAACCAACAACAAAAAATCCTATCCCAATTTTAATTCTAGTAATTTCCAATTTTACATTGCAGTAGTGGATGTAAATAAGTAGTATGAAGCACGACCCGAGCTTTCGATTTCTTTTTAAAAAGCTCGTGTAGGGGAGAGCGAGCTTCTTCTGCTTTCGTTTCAAAAAGTTCAAATTTAATAATAATAATCAGTAAATGATATGATACTACTACTGTAGATAATAACTGTCCATTGGTATTCATAAGTTTCCTTTACTTTAGATATTTGTCACTTGAAGGGAGGTGAAATAAAGCTTGTATTGAGGTGATGAGTCTTAGTCACTACATAAAAAAGCTCGTGTGGGGTGAAAGAGCTTTATGAAATGTCAAAAGAGTCTGTATAAGTAATCTTGCCAGAATATTACACTTTTATTAACAATACATCCTTTGATGTATTTATATACATTGATTATAACTATTACTAGGGTTTTACTATCTAAGAATATGATGTAAGTCAATGATCCGCATTGGTTTACTTAGGAATGGGCTTCGATTCGAGTTTGAATCGAGTTTTAACGGAAACGGCCATTCGATTCGAGTTGGAAAACGGCCCGTTCTTTTGTAACCCAGATAAAAAACGGGGTGGGAGCAAATATTGGTTTGCCTTAAGGAGGCTGTTAATAGCAACCTTGTCAAGTTAATATGGGATTATGAATCGATAATAGCATATTTGACAGTTTCACAACTTGAAGTATTTTTTCAATCCTGTTTTCGAGCTTAGCTAACAAAAAAAGAAAAGAAGAAACTCGAATACCCTCATTCGAGTTTGCATAAAAAACGGCCCGTTAAAGCAGTCAAACTCGGTTAACCGTAATACGATGCGTTGTTTGTGAAATCCTAGGTTTACTGTAACACTAATTATAGACTGTGACCTTGGATGTGAGACCTAGGATGAGTATTGGCATAACACTTTAGTCACGCACAGAAAAAAGCTTATCGACGTTGAATGAGCTTTTTCATAAGCTCGTCTAACTTCAGCGAGCCTTGAAAAAAGCTCGGCTGCATAAAAAAAACTCGACTCGTTCTAAATAATTAGATGTACACACTAAAAGGCTTGATAATTACAAGATAGTCTAATTTGAGATTATCATCACTTATGAAAAATTATATTATCAGGAATTAATATAAATACAATATTAATGAAAAACAAACACTTCAATTGAACACAACGGCAAATTCCAATGCTAAAAATATGAAATAATCTTTGCAGTAAATAACAATGTTGTTTACTAAAATAAAAATAAAAGCGGTGGAAATTAGGGATGTTGTCGAGCCCAGCTTATATTAGTAAATTTGGCTGGCAAAACCCGGATCGACACCAATGCTAATAGAAATATAATTATAATCAGCTAAGGTTGTATCACAAAAGATTTCTAAAAATTTAAAATAATTGAAAAAGTATGAGGGTATTTATAGTATTTTAGAGAACTTGTGTACCATCAGACTTGAATGGATTTATATTTAGTAATTTTCTAGTTTGAAGTAAATTGTTATTGATTTAATATTTTAAGGAGCAAATCATGTAGAGCATTGATCATAAGGGATTTTATGTCAAGTGTGGCAATATCGACCTTTTGGGAAATGTTTGTTTATTATTGTTATATCTATTTTATGTAACCTCGAATTAAGGTTTATTTTTTATATGCTTGAAACTTATTTATATTAATAATGCAACTACGATACAGATGATTAGTTGATATTTTTGTTTATTATTATTATTAACTTGAGCAGAATTCTTTTTGATATATATATGTCATTTGTATAATTGATTGTACCGTGATCAAGGATGCTATTATCTACACGACATGTATGGTTCAAAAGGTATTTCATATTTTTAGTATCCGTTTACTATTGTGTTTAATTGAAGAAGCGTTTGTTTGTTATTGTTATTCACATTTCAAGTGGCATCATATTTTATGAGCGCTACTTGAAAATTAAGTTATTTTACAATATTATTATCAAGCTTTTTTAGTAAGTAATTCCACTGCAATTCACACGTATTAAGGACAGTAGACAAACTCTTTCTCAATAAATATTGATCAAAATGGACTCCAATTATAACCATAGGTATAAATAGCTACCTTCCACAAATAATTCAAATTTCAGCCTCCATGAGTTGCTGTAAAATGTGTAAATTGGAAACTGCCACTTCCATCAAATTTTTGCACGTTATTTCAGTTTTTTTTTTCAAAAGTCAATACTAAATTAACTTATGATTTGAAATTAAATTTTGAAGCAATCCTTGCTAAACAATAAATAAGAGATCGCCCGTTTTGATTTCCTTAGCAAACAGCAGATTTTGAGGGGATGATTAAAAAACATATAAATCTCCTTCTTGTCAAGTCCAAGAAACTAATTAACCCCCCCCCCCGGAATTAAGCTCGTTCTCGATACATATTACATAGATTCTAATGAGCTGAAACTACAATCACTGGTAGCCAGGAGTAAACCGCGTCAATTATCCAAATCTTAGCTTTCATGAATGGTTATGCCTTGAGTAAGAAGATAGCGCCCTTTTTTTTTTTTAGCTTCTCGGAAGCTATGTATTACTCTGCAATATTTATGACCTAATTAAAAGTACCTGGAAATGCTTAAAATGCTTCGTTGGTTGGTTTATATTTCATCAATCTCATTAACTCCAAAGATTCTTTTGGGCTCTCCTCATCTGAACATTTCCAAGTTTTTTTTTTTTTTGGACATTATATGCCATCCCTTTTGCAAAAATACAGCTATAATCTAGCGAAACAGTTAAAATAAAAACTAAACGTCTTGCATAATTTAGACGGTAAAAGGTATATCATAAAAAGACTCGATGCTGTCTATTTCGTTTTTTAAAAAACAACATTTAGTAATTTTTACATCATCCTTAATTTAAGGCAAAGCTGATTCCATAATTTATATCTTTGATTTGATATATTTAATTCTCAAAAATCCTTAAAATCGGCAGACGTATTAATGCATGAAAATCAGTTTTTTTTTTTAATATTTATTAGGTGAGGGCACTTTACAAGGAATAATGCTAAAAAATGGTAGAATCCAAAACCTATTCACCAAGATATCATAGCTTTGATTTAATAAATTATATTTTTTGGAAACTGGCTCAAAATAATTGAATTTGTATAATTTTAGTTTTAGAGTGCATAAAAGTTAAATTGTTAACGGCAACTGATGCTTTGAGAAATAGGCGAAGGCGTTGAAGTTTTCAGTTACACTATGTGTTGCATGCATGAAAATAGAGCTTTCAAATCTCTCTTGCTAGATGCATAATTTTTTCTCAGTTTAACATAATTAAGAATATACATGTACAGTTGGGTGATAAGGTCCCCTTTATTTTATTATAATTAGATTTCATTTTACTCTTGTTCGATCGAAGAAGAAGCTGCGTAATTAGGCATTTTCTCTCTTCGTCTATCACTAATATCTTGCTGATGTTGTTGATGTTCCTCCTCTTCCTCCACTGCCCCATCAACTGTTTGCATTTCTGTTACTCTGGTGCCACTGTCTTCTAAATCTGTTGAAATATTAGAGGTTTTGGCAGCATCATTATGTGAAACAGCATTATTAGCATTGTCAGTTTGTTGCTGAGAAGACATGTTAATATCAGTATCATTAGTTGTGGTTTGAGTACTGTGTTGCTGATCTGTTGATGCTGTTTCTATAGGCATCGCACTCAAAACTCTTGTCAATTTGATAATAGAATCTGAAATCTGCTCATCCACATTAGTTAAAATTCTTAATCTTTGTTCCAGCGCATCTCTTGTAGTTGTAGATAAAATACGTAAATCGTCTTCTGATAAATTAATGGGAAGTGTATTTCTGCCTCCATCTAACTGTGATTGCTGATAAAGCTGAGGGTTTAAAGGTACCAAAGGTATCAAACCAGGTATATTGCTGGGTTGGTTTGATGGTGTAAGAATATTTAAAGATGAAGAAGGGATATTCGTTTGATGATGATGAGGAGCAGAGGGAATAGGCATGTGGTTGAATAATGATTGCACAAATGGTTGTTGTTGTTGATGATGATGATGTTGTTGCGCAGGTGCTGCTATGGGGTGTTGTTGTTGTTGTTGTTGTTGTTGTGCCTGAGGTTGTTGCTGTTGATCCTGAGGTTGTGTTTGATTTTGATTGTTTGCTTCAGTTAATACAGAACGACGACTATACATAATTGAATATAAATAAATCTAGTTTTTTTTTTTTATTTTTTTTTATCAAATTTACTTACCAAGTAGGGCAGGTTTGTTGTCTTTCGAGCCAACTTCGCAAGCAATGAAAATGAAATATATGTCCACAAGGTAATTTCTTGGGTTGATCCAGGTTTTGCTCATTATCACCTCTATAAGCTGCTGCTTCAGGATTATCTTCATCCATAGTTGTGTCTACTATTTGCATTTCTTCTCTACAAATAATACAGGTACTATCACTTGATCGAGTTAAATCTTCAGCGGTTGCATTTGGATAGAGCTCATTCATATTGCGAGTTGCTCGGCGATAACGGTAAAGGTCTCTGCATTTCTGAATAAATGATCTAAATGTAACATATACGTCTCGAATAATATGAAGTGGCAATTGATAATTCAAGCAGATGTATAAAAAGAAAACAAGATACGTAACCAACTTGAAGAAATCTAAAAGATGAAATATTGTTTCAATATCGAGTATAAACTATAGCAACATTTCATATTACCTGTAACCAAGTCCAAATAAAAGATGTACATGGATTTTCCTTCCCAAGTTTGCTCTGTTCTCATATCAATCACATTGAGGATGTATTTTCCGATTGTCGACAAAATAGAGCATATCAAAATAGTATACTAGGCTGATGTAAGCTTCCTTGATTCATACATTTTACATACAAAATTACTCACCTCGAAACCAAACATTATCATCATGTTGGGACCCTTTGTAAGAGTAACCTGGATAGCATGATTAGCTAATAATGAATCTATTAGCAATAAAATTGCCAAGAGATTAATAATTCTAACATGGAATGTAACGCGGTTTGCAGGAGATTGTTCCATCTAATTGCAACAATAAGGATGATAAGCCAAAAATTGCATTAATAATGGACTATATTAAACTTACGAATTCAACACGATCTTGACATAACCAATGAAATATTTTCAAAAATAATAAAGTTGTGAATACAACAATGAATTGTAGGTCGAATTCTTCCCGGAAAATGGTCATTGCTAAACATGTTTCCGTCACTGCATACCAAGACCTTTCATACAAGTGCTATATAAAATGAAAATCAGTAGACTAAAAGATGAATTTGATTGTTCAAATTCAATTACCTCGACTTCAATTGCTCTTAATCGTCCAAAAAAGACGGCTTGTAATGCTTTACCAAATAAAACTGATATAATAAAACCCATATTTAATAAAATCTATTAAAATATTAGTATTGTTTCGATTGTAAATGAGGATTATAATTAGTTTACCATCATACAAGCACTGGACTTTGAGAGGTAGATACAAGCAGCGTAGAAATTTGAGCGTTGATGCATTGCGGAAAGTACCACTCCAATAGCCAGTACAGAGGATACGCAGCCATAAACGGCCAATCTCATTTTAAGTTATTGTTATAGTGGTTTTGGACAAGGAAAAAGTACAAAAAAAAGTTATTATATATGCTAAATTACCAAGAAAAAACCACACAATAAGGAAAATTCGAGTGTGCATCACCGAAATGCCCGCCACGTATTCATAAATGACGTGATGTGATTGATTAAAATTAGGCGGTACAACTTCCCAAGAAGCACAAAATTTCAAGTTGTCTGCCAACATGAGTTACATGCAAACTACGAAAAATAAAGAGTCTCAATTTGTTTCATTGTAATTTGAATCAAGTACTATAAAGTGGAGGAATTTCTCAGTGGTATTGATCTTTTTCATGATCATATTATGAATTGAGATGTAGGAGACTTTCATTCCAAGTTTTGGTACCGAGGATTGTTGTTGTTGCTAGATTGCCCTGGGTGGTTTTTTGTCTGTAGCCCACTGTGAAGATCGATAATTTACCTGGTTACTATTGAAATAATGTGGTTGCCATGGTGATAAAACGTCATTTTGAGGGCCATCCTCAGAATCTTCAATTACTGTAACTATATAACGGTTTTGATTGTATCTTATTAATTCAAGTAAAGATATGTAATATTATAGGATTGATTAATATTAATTGATGAAAGTATAGACATTCATGTTTTAAATATGCATTTTCTATTGTCGAACCGTAGACAATCCCTCCCTCGACTAATTGAATGTTACGGTATTTGGTCTATTTTTACACGGTAACCCCGCCCCGAGTTTCTCGTGCCTGATTGCCTCTCCTTTCGCAATTGAATCAAAGAAAGCTGGTTGGTTGGGTTAAAATATTGAGAAAAGGAGTATTTAACTACCTTGCACTTGCTTTGTGATACTTTTCTTCTTTTCTCTTGGAGAAGAAAGCAAAAAGGGCCTTCAGAGTAGTTAAAATCCTTGCATTAATTAGCCGATTTTTCTGTATATTTTCAGCAATTTTTTTTCAAACTTACTTTTTGCTCATTTAAAATGGTAAATATAAACAAACCGCACATCATCGAATGCGAATAATAACCTATATTTTATATGCAGTGTTGTGGAGGTGGAGGAAATAGAGGCCCCAAATGGAAGCAAGAAATCGTAAAAGATCATAAATTTGACTATATTGATATCAATGAATTTTATGATCCATCATGCCCTGTGCGAACTAGTTATATGTTTATGTATTTGTTGATGTTGAAGGGTTTTTTAGTTTATGTGGCAGATTTATGGACAGCAGGTACTGTAGATTAAATGTGTAAAATGGAAATTTTTAAAATGTTAATTTCATTGTATAGTCTCGCTTTTGGTTATTGGAAATTCAAGTATCAATGCTGATGCGTCTATTCCCCCAGATGTTTCAAAGTGGATTTTCTTGGGTGCAATTTTGATTTCATTTGTGCTATTATTTTGGGATATTAGAAAATCAAGAGGGATTATTGAATCGAGGGATATTTCATATGCTTTTTTTTCTGTCATTGCCAATAGATGGTATTCAGTCAAAGATTACAAATATTTTTGCTTGTTCGGTAAAATCAATCGCTCAAGAAAACGGATTGATTCTATTGCATTTTTCGTATTTTTCACTTTGAAAGGTAATACAAAATTTAGTGCACAAATTAAGAATGTAATTTACAGAATATGTTTAAATATAGGTTGGAAAAAACTACTTTTGGCAGAAGCGCCTAGACAAGTAATTAACATTGTTACACTCAAAACGATTATTCCCAAATGGATTCAAATCAATAATGGTTTGATTATATCAAATGATGGTTTAGGCAGAAATGCTGTTCAACGTATCATGACAGGCACAATGATCTTTTCTACTGTTATTTTTGCAATTTCATTCATATTGTTATGCGCTGCTGCTGTTATTTATATTCCTGTTTTATGTCATATTCAAGGTAATCTGAAAGAATATTGCTGCCATAAAGTTGATAAAAGGTAATATTGTGCTACAGCAATAGATTTATATAGTTGTTTTAACAGTGTATATTTAACAGAATCGAAGAATTGCTGAAAAAACAAGCAAAAAAGAGAATTGAAAAGAATAAAAAAGCAGATTATAACCACCATCACCATCAGAAGAATTCCTCGAAAAAAGATGATATCGAAATGAAATCACTACCTCAACCTACTTTACCAAAAGTTGATATGAATAATCTCTCTGCAAACAATTATTATCATCAACAAACCCCAAGGCAGCACTATCAACAGCATCAACAACAACAAAGTTTTACAGGAAGTGTAAATAATAATCCTGGCAGGCCAAATTATTATCCTCAAGTGTCTTCTTCAAATGCCAGCACAGTAATGGGATCACAATTTACCAGACGAAATAGTTTATCATCTGTTGGTAGTGACCAAGTAGGATTAACCTCACATGCTCAAGGTCAACCTTGGTCATCAACTCCATATCACCATAGTAATGGAAGCCATAATGGAAGTAGCAACAATCTATCGTATAATATTCAACACCATCAATATCAACAGCCATATCATCACAATAATAATCAGCAATATCAAAACTATTACTAAGATGCTAGATACGGTATCATTTCAATGTACTTGATCAAATTACATACAATTACAAACATTCATATATACATACAATTATCATCTAATCTCTATTTTAACGTCTTCTTTCTATTTGTATAATAAATTGCCATAAACACTAACTTTTACTCGATAATTTTAATCACTTTTGTAATTTTTGATACTGTAAGACTATAAATCGAATATTGGTGAAATAGTACGAAGCATTACGGAATGCTGAATAACTATCTGCATATTGTATATATATTCAAAGATGACCATATTAAATCCAATTAAATGACTATTTCGAATCAAAAAGACAATTCAAGCAATCTTTGGAAATACTTTAAACTCACGTTGCTCCAAATATATTTCAACAGAACCAAGATTAACAAAAACTATCAATCGAAATGACAAAAAACCACACTACATACACTGCTTTTAGGTAAGTGAGCAAAAAGAAATGCCTGCTAACAGAATTGAACTGTTGACCTTCTGCTTACTAGGCAGACGCTCTGCCAACTGAGCCAAGAAGGCTTTTTGTAATTGGTTAATCATAATTAATAATAAGTAGACATACAAAACAAATTAAGGTCACGTGATATCTTTCGCATGGAGTACGTCTTGCTCATTTCGATAGATCTGGTCGGTATTTAGTTATTACTAGTCATGAGTATATAATCTCATGTTATATACTTCCATAATAAAATTAACTTCTTTCTAATATAAATATATTACTACTATATTCATTACTAGTTGAATAGTTGTTCCTTACAGACTAAACATATAAAACGTAAATAAAATACCTAATAGCCTTCGGCGATAGGTACATAAGAGTTATGACAGATTTATGAAGATATATATAATAGCAGGTGGCAATCTCGGGTAATACAGCAATAATATTGGTACAACCAAGATTAAGACTATGGAAATTAGATAACGGTAATGCCATATATACATTTTCAGCTATAACAATGTAATGATTCACATTACATGATGTCTCAACAATAATTGCAGGAATTAGTTTCAGTTAGATAATCCATATAAATATGTAAATGTTGAATCAGATATTGAACTTTAGTGAAAATATCTGTTTCTTTCCTTTGTTAATAATTTTAAATCAAATAAACTTATTATCATAACCCCAATCGACCTATTACTTAATACTACTTGTCCAATATTAATTACATTTAATACATAGTAAGTATTGACCAAAGTAATAGTCAACTACAGTTAGTAACACCAACAACGTCCACCTTTTGTACTTCTTTCTTAATAGACTCAACCTATTACAAGATCATAGTACTCATTACAAACAACTACAACCGAAATTCATCGAGATAGGGTTTTATATGTGAGTATTATTTTTTGTGTCATCTTAGGATTATCAAAAAATTTGGTTCGATTTGATACTATAAATGGGAATCTTTGGAAAATATTTTTTTAACCAGTGAATACATGTATCAATTATATATCTATTAAACATTAAAAAATAAATTATTATTCGCCTAGTCGTTTTTTATTCAGTTGTATTGCACTTTCAAAAAACAGATGTTTTCTAATAAATTTGCAACAAATAAATAGGGTTAATCAATATTTTTAAGTGCTAGAGAAGCTTTCATAGCTACCATGTGCATAAACGAACCTGCTTGAGTGTTTGATTAAAGTTTGAACTGTCAAGAGATTTAATTTTTATAGTTTTTCCATCATCAAGATCGAAGCATTTTTCTTTTTCATAACTTACGTAGTACTAAGCACTTTTTAAGATATACCTTATTAAACATTATTAAATATATATGGATTGGCCGCATTATGGTAGATACTCCTAAATTTATTCCAATATCTCACGAAGTCTTATAAATGAGTAAAATTCACTGCTTTTCATTAAAACTGGATCCCATTTTTTATTTCTGTTCAATTTTTTTTTCATTAAATAAAACCAAGTGTCGTATATTTTCAGGTTTAATAAATAATACTTAAAAAAGAATACGATTAAAAGAGAATGAGTATTGAATCCGTTTTTCAAGTGTACAATAAAAACAAGATATCGTTTATTTAGATATAAAAGTATGGTCTTTTATATTGATTTGACATTGAGATCCTGAGATGTAATTTAAGGCACTATTGAATCATTAGATTTGTTTGATAGTAATATACAGTATGGATTGAAATGAATCAATTATAATTTCACTGTTCTTGCAGAGCTTGTGAGTTGACTTGTTTCAATGCTGCACTAAATGCGCTTGAATGTTGATTTGATAGCTACTTGATTGATTAACCATTGTGATAAAATAATATGGTGTCATAATTGAGGTCCAAGTGTTCTTGGTAATTACTGGATTAGACTTAGTACACTAGGAGTTTCTTATTTATAATATCTGATATCAAGACTTTGCACTTCAATACATGTCGTAGTCAATAGATTATAAGATGTATTGATACTGTAAAAGGTGATAAGATATGATACTTGGCAGCATACAACAACGATTAAGACTAATGGTTATTAGCAGGATATTAGGTTATTCTTTTTTTGTTTCTATATCATTTGAAATTTTATCACTTTTCTGGAACATTTCGTGAGTTCGTGGCCAGTTCTAGCTTTTCATTGAGTGGATATACTGTAAATATTATTGCCTTCGATTTGATCTGGTAATCAAGAAATACGTCCAACAGTACAGTAGTAACTAATGATATTTGATCTTAGAATGCAGTTAAATGGAAATATCAGCCTCTAATATAGACTGCTGCTACCTATATCAAAAACATTAATCCCTTATGCTAGCATGCGTATTCAGATAAACGAAAAGAATACCAGCTTGATACTGTAGTATGATATGCCTTATCAAACGGTGAATATATTCTTGGAATAAATATAAAAACAAAATGAGAAAAACAGCGCACGTAGAAAAGGATTTTCAAGGCTTTACAGTATTTAGCGCAACTAAAACCCTGCTAAATTGCTCATTTCAGCCAACGTAAAAGTAGCATTACAGCGCATCAACCATAAACTAAATAAAATAGGCACTATCTGTTATCTAGAAACATACATTTTTCTACCAGGAAAATTGTCTGTCATATCATAGATTTGTTAAAAAATTGCAAAAACGAGCCCGTAGAGCAACGCCGTAATTGAGCATAGCAAGATCGAACGGCTAAGTCTCTTATACTATAGTATGTCTAAGTTTTAAATAAAAAAACTTTTTTTTTTTTACTTTTCTTATATTTAACCATGTATGGTCTGAAAGTTCAGACTTTGTAACGGACATTTTTCGGGGCTCATTTTATCCTTACCAACACTCATGATATTGATCAAAAAACAGAAAAAACAATTTTTGATACCAAAATCAACGTTTAAATATACTACATTGTGAGAGAGAATTGTAGCTATAGGTAATATGCATTTTATAAAAGCTTAATATTAAATGTTAAGTAGTGAAAATCTGCACTTTTGTCCCAAAAACGGTTTTTTGATTAAAGGATTTTCATGTAATATTTTGCAATAAAAGTATTTGCTATTTTTTATTGAGCAGATAGAGCTCTGAATTTTGTGTATGTTTATATTTTTTGTTTTTATAATTGGTACCATAATTAACTCTAGATTTGCAAAATCAGAAAAAAAAAATTAAAAAATGTCAAAATTGATGATCTGGACAAGAATAATTTTTGAAATTAATATTCCGAATATAAGCTTTGTAAGTCTTAAAAATAAGAGATTTTATAATACATGTCAGAACTTCTTCAAGAATTTACGATGCTATACCCACTTGATTCAAGCTTATTACTGTAAGTCTTTATACATGTTAATATTATGTGATAGTTTATTTGATGATAATATAGTCTTACTTTATAATTATCGCGTTATAGATGATTACATCATGTTTTAGTCTTACCCCTACAACATCATAAGTATAAACATAAACACGGCCATCACTGGAATCTATTGCCGCCTTTTTATTCTCTTTGTCGCAAGCCAATTTATTCAATGCTTTACCAGAACAAACTTACTTCTGACCTATAAAAATTGATTTATTAGTAAAATCAATTAATAACAAGCTAATAAGTAATAATTATGGTGTGCCTTTGATAGTTGCTAGTGATATACAAGACAACATCTTGTTTTCCTCTTCTTAGCTGTTTGTTGGCCACTACATAGAAATAAATGCTTTTTTTTGTTCGAGAAAGATATTATAACATACACTAACATTAACAGTTAATAATTTATTTCTAAATAAACAATAGGAAAAACATGTACTTGCACCTACTACTTGATTTCAGTTTTTAAAAAATATTAGTCTTTTTGTTGTAGTTTTAAACATAAATAAAAGAGCTGAGGAAAGAGTGGGGAAGAAAAAAGATTTTGTGTGTTACAAACAGGAATTTACAAAGGCATAAATACTTTTAGTGTTATCAAACATGTTGTTGTCGTTGTTCTCATTTGGTCCCTGAAAGAAGAACATGGACAGAACAACTTTTTCAAACTTCAAATTTCAAATTGATATATCTCGTCAATAAGGCAATTCTGTTGAATAAGTGTAATTCGCATCTGTTTTGAACCGCTCAAATTATCTTCATTATTAATCATATTATAATTAATATACTTCAATAAATTGACTAAAAACCTTGGGCTCATTGCTCTGCCCATCTGGGCTGCCTGATTTGCACAAAAAAATGTTTTATTCTACCCATCTTTGCAGAACATTATGCCCATGGGAAGCATAGTTCGGCCGTAGTGACCCAATCAAGATGACGTTGGTTGATTGATATACCGGATAATAAATGCAGTATCATTTACTGAATGGGTGAATGTAAACGTATCGTATAAAGCGACACAGCCTACTTTTAAATTAAAATACTAATTATTTTAATTAACATCAATAGGTCCAAAAAGCATACTTAAGTGAAATCATTGCTACTAAATCGCGTAATTTGATATGCAGAAAAGTTTTGAAGCGTTTGTTCTTTTTTTTTTTGGTAATGCTACAAATCATTGTTCAATATGACTGAATATTAGTGAATCATAGAAAATACAACTGGTAAAAAACTGATATCCAACAATGTACATAGAGGTCAAGATAGATAAAAAACGCATTCATTGTGCAGTGGTGGAAATTGCAACATTTTGATGGATAGAGATTACAGGATCAAGATGTTGTGTTTGCCTCAGGATTTTTAAAAGAGGTAAAAAGCATGCTCCACCAAACTTACTTAGATGCTAAATACTCACCGTATGCTATTATTAGTATCATCTTGTTTTATATTTAATTGCTGTATTATTAAAAATCAAGCTTTTCATGGCTTATAACAATGACGACAAGATGGGGTGTTTCTAATTTTAGATTGACATTATCATAAGGTGGGCGATGAAACGTTTGACACTACTGTAGATGGAACCAGTCGATTTAATTTATGGGATTTGAATGAAAGTACCGAGGAACCATTTGTAGTAAAGCATTGAATAAATTGGCTTGCGACAAAGAGAATAAAAAGGCGGCAATAGATTCCAGTGATGGCCGTGTTTATGTTTATACTTATGATGTTGTAGGGGTAAGACTAAAACATGATGTAATCATCTATAACGCGATAATTATAAAGTAAGACTATATTATCATCAAATAAACTATCACATAATATTAACATGTATAAAGAATTACAGTAATAAGCTTGAATCAAGTGGGTATAGCATCGTAAATTCTTGAAGAAGTTCTGACATGTATTATAAAATCTCTTATTTTTAAGACTTACAAAGCTTATATTCGGAATATTAATTTCAAAAATTATTCTTGTCCAGATCATCAATTTTGACATTTTTTAATTTTTTTTTTCTGATTTTGCAAATCTAGAGTTAATTATAGTACCAATTATAAAAACAAAAAATATAAACATACACAAAATTCAGAGCTCTATCTGCTCAATAAAAAATAGCAAATACTTTTATTGCAAAATATTACATGAAAATCCTTTAATCAAAAAACCGTTTTTGGGACAAAAGTGCAGATTTTCATTATTTAACATTTAATGTTACGCTTTTATAAAATGTGTATTATTTATAGCTACAATTTTCTCTCACAATGTTGTATATTTAAACGTTGATTTTGGTATCAAAATTTGATTTTTCTGTTTTTTGATCAATATCATGAGTGTTGGTAAGGATAAAATGAGTCCCGAAAAATGTTCGTTACAAAGTCTGAACTTTCAGACCATACATGGTTAAATATAAGAAAAGTAAAAAAAAAAAGCTTTTTTATTTAAAACTTAGACATACTATAGTATAAGAGGAGACTTATTCGTTCAATCTTGCTATGCTCAATTACGGCGTTGCTCTACGGGCTCGTTTTTGCAATTTTTTAGTGAATATATGATATGACAGACGGTTTTTCTGGTAGAAAAATGCATGTTTCTATGATAGCAGATATTATCTATCTTGTTTAATTTATGGTTGATGCAACTGTAATGCTGCTTTTACATTGGCTGAAATGTGCAATTTAGCAGGGTTTTAATTGCGTTAAATAATTTAAAGTCTTGAAAATCCTTTTCTACGTGTGTTGTTTCTCTCGTTTTGTTTTCATATCCCAAGAATATATTCACCGTTTGATAAGGCATATCAGACTATCAAGCTGACATTATTTTCTTTTATCAGAATACACATGCTAACATAAGGGACTAATGTTTTTCATTTAGGTAGCAGTCTATATTAGAGACTGATATTTTTATTTACTCGCATTCTAAGATCAAATATCATTATTTACTACTGTATTTTCGGACGTATTTCTTGATTACCAGATCAAATCGAAGGCAATGATATTTATATCGATCCAATGAAAAGTTAGAACTGGCTACAAACCCATGAAGTGGTTCAAAAAAGTGATAAAATTTTAAATGATATAGAAACAAAAAAAAAGAATAATCTAATGTTTTGTCTAATAACCATAGTTTCAATCGCAACTACTGTATACTTGAAAGCAAATCTTTTTACAGCTGACAATCGTAAACTAAAATAGTAAGTTTAAAGAAGGTTAATTTGTTTAAATTTTATGCGCGATAAAGTAACATATATAATCTTAGATTTGGCTTGCATATACATTTAAGCAGTAAGCGTTATTTAAGTTTATGCTCGAGCAAAAACCATCGTTGCTGTAAAAATTGTAGCTATAAACATATTTACAAATGATGATGATCTTAAATATATTAATATATTGGCTCTTGAATGCATTGCTCTACTACATCAACAATGTATTGAATTGTATTGTCTATAATCTATATTAATAAAAACAAATGTAATTTAAAAACCCATTATTCCAGTAAAAAATGCAATGGAATTTTGAGAACGGCACAATGCCCATGTACAGACCAATTTGTGCCCATACGATCAGCTCATTATGCTCATGGTCAGATTTTATTATTATTATGCATAAATAGAAACAACAATCAAATGCTTATGGGCAATTCTACTACTATTATGCACACATGGGATTCATATCATGCACATCGATAGAATCTATAATCCTGCACATACAGGCTTAGCGTTGTGCTCGTGTGCAGTTTCTTTTGCTGTTCTCATGTGCATCTTGTTATCTTCTTAGCCATTATTTAGCGGGCGCAATACCTCATCAGCAAACTATAGTGTGCAGTCCACCTGGGCACAACGAAATTATCTTGTGCAGCATAGGTTGGCCGTAGTGAGTTAACCAACATGCTTGTCGTATATTTTCAAGTTTGATAAATAACACTTAAAAAAGAATAATAATAGTTAAAAGAAAATGAGTAATGCCTCAGTTCTTGAACTGTATCATAAAAACAAGATATCGTTTATTTAAATATAAAATTATGGTCTTTTATATTGATTTGACATTGATATCTTGATGAGATGTAATTTAAGGTACTATTGAACCATTAGACCTATTTAATAGTAGTCTATGAATTGAAACGGATCAATCATAATTTAACTGTTCTTACAGAGCTTGTGAGTTGCCTTGTTTTAATGCTGCGCTAAATGTGCTTGGATGTTGATTTGATAGCTACTTGATTGATTAACCGCTGGGATAAAATAATATGGCGTCATAATTGAGGTCCAAGCGTTCCCGGTAATTACTGGATTAAACTTAGTATGCTAGGAATTTCTTATATCCGATATCAAGGCTTTGTACTTCAATGCATGTCGTAGTCAATAGGTTGTAAGATGTACATATTGATACTGTAGAAGGTGATAACATAAGGTACTTGGTGGCATAAAACATAGTATATTGTATGATTCATATTTTTGCCAATGATTACTCTTCTAAAAAAAGCCGAACAATCTCCGGAAGCGGCCGTCTAATAATATTTCCAAGCTTTAAATCTCTAGAAAAATTACCGGACAGCCCGTACGCGGTTGTTTAAATATCCCAAGCAGCTATAAGATGCAGGTAGCGAAATTTCATACAAAAATTAAGATTCGATTGTATTGCTATTAATTATTTAAAGGCTTATTTTAGGTAAAGCATAAATACAACCTACCTCATTATTAGCCTAATAACGCATTTAACTTGAAAAGTATAAGACGATACAGCCGAATTCAAAAAAAAGTCCATAAAACCACAAATTTAAAGGATTTATATATAAAAGCACTTCAGCCGATCTGTACTGCACAAGATAATTTCGTTATGCCCAGGTGGACTGCACACTATAGTTTGCTGATGAGGTATTGCGCCCGCTAAATAATGGCTAAGAAGATAACAAGATGCACATGAGAACAGCAAAAGAAACTGCACACGAGCACAACGCTAAGCCTGTATGTGCAGGATTATAGATTCTATCGATGTGCATGATATGAATCCCATGTGTGCATAATAGTAGTAGAATTGCCCATAAGCATTTGATTGTTGTTTCTATTTATGCATAATAATAATAAAATCTGACCATGAGCATAATGAGCTGATCGTATGGGCACAAATTGGTCTGTACATGGGCATTGTGCCGTTCTCAAAATTCCATTGCATTTTTTACTGGAATAATGGGTTTTTAAATTACATTTGTTTTTATTAATATAGATTATAGACAATACAATTCAATACATTGTTGATGTAGTAGAGCAATGCATTCAAGAGCCAATATATTAATATATTTAAGATCATCATCATTTGTAAATATGTTTATAGCTACAATTTTTACAGCAACGATGGTTTTTGCTCGAGCATAAACTTAAATAACGCTTACTGCTTAAATGTATATGCAAGCCAAATCTAAGATTATATATGTTACTTTATCGCGCATAAAATTTAAACAAATTAACCTTCTTTAAACTTACTATTTTAGTTTACGATTGTCAGCTGTAAAAAGATTTGCTTTCAAGTATACAGTAGTTGCGATCGAAACTATGGTTATTATATAAGACATTAGATTATTCTTTTTTTTGTGTTTCTATATCATTTGAAATTTTATCACTTTCCTGAAACATTTCGTGAGTTTATAGCCAGTTCTAGCTTTTCATTGGATCGATATAAGTATCACTGTCTTCTATTTGACCTGGTAATCAAGAAATACGTCCAAAAATACAGTAGTAAATAATGATATTTGATCTTCGAATTTAGTTAAATAAAAATATCAGTCTCTATTATAGGCTGCTACCTATATTAAAAACATTATTCCCTTATGTTAGCATGCGTATTCCGATACAAAAAAAGAATACCAGCTTGATAGTCTGATATGTCTTTGATTTATCAAAATATGCTTAGGTTAAATAAAAACTAGAAATTTAATCAAGTAAAGAGATTGAAGTGAACTAAGCTAGATTCCCATCATAAAATACCTAAATTAAATGCCATCTCATTTGAAACCATGCTATCAAAGATAAGACTATATAGTAAATAGACAATTGCATAAAGATAGCAAGGGTATAATATTCAAATAAGAGATGCTAAAATACTAAAGTAATGTGGGATATCCTAAATAAAAGATACAAAAAGTACATGCTTATCAAGTAGAACAAGTAAGGGCTGTTCTGAAAGCATGATTGACAAACTATATTTAAAGCACCGTTCTTGATCCACCAAATTAATAACCAAACAACCCAACATTTATACTCAAAATTAATGGAATCGTTGACAATTGCAATGCAATTGCAAGATAGTAAATAATCACCAAATAATATAAATAGAGACGTAGAACAACCATTTTATTGCACATTATCCATATTTTAATAAAGAAGGGTTTTAACAGTATTCTTTATCGCTTTTTACACCCATATTTTACTGCAGAGATATCGCTTATTGGAGTGAAATTAATAGGGTTTATATACTATTTGATTTGGGGAATTAATGATGTGATGAGGTGTTTTAGATGTTATTTAATAGTAATGTGTCATGTTGGTATATCATGTTGAAATATTGCACTGGAGTATCATGCTCTTGCACCATGCTTCTATACCATGCTTTTAGGAGCATGGTATAATTAATATTCAATTAAGTAACTTCCGGTTTCGAATCTGTTCTTGTTTACTTTTTGGATTTGACATGATCCGGTTTAAGAATGATACATCAGTCTTATCAAACGGTAAATATATCGTTGGAATATGAATACAAAACGAGAGAAACAGCACACGGAGAAAAGGATTTTCAAGGCTTTACATTACTTAGCGCAATTAAAACCCTGCTAAATTGCAGATTTCGGCCAATGTAAAAGCAGCATTACAGTGCCTGAACTATAAACTAAGCAAAATAGGCAATATCTGTTACTATAGTAGAAATATAAAATTTTCTACTAGAAACCGTCTGTCATATCATACATTCATTAAAAAATCGCAAAAAAGAGCCTGTAGAGCGACGCCGTAATTGAGCATAGCAAGACTGAACATCTAAGTCTCTTATATTATGGTATATCTAAGTTTTAAATAAAAAAGTTTTTTTTTTTTTTTTTTACTTTTCTTTATATTTAAACATGTATGGTCTGAAAATTCAGATTTTGTAGCGGACATTTTTCGGGGCTCATTTTACCCTTACCAACACATGATTTTGATCAAAAAACACAAAAATCAAATTTTGATACGAAAACCAACGTTTAAATATACTACATTGTGAGAGAAAATTGTAGCCATGGCTAATACACATTTTATAAAAGCTTAATATTAAATGTTAAGTAATGAAACTTTGTACTTTTGGCCCAAAAACGGTTTTTTGATTAAAGGATTTTCATGTAATATTTTGCAATAAAAAATTTTATTATTTTTTATTGAGCAAATAGAGCGCTAAATGTTGTATATGTGTATATTTTTTGTTTTTATAATTGGTAGTATAATTCACTCTAGATTTGCAAAACCAAAAAAAAAAAAATTAAAAAATGTCAAAATTGATGATCTGGACAAAAATAATTTTTCAAATTAATATTCCGCTTATAAGCCTTGTAGGACTTAAAAATAAGAGATTTTATAATACCTCAGAACTTTTTCAAGAACTTACGATGCTGTACCCACTTGGTTCAAGCTAATTACTGTAAATCTCTATACATGTTAATATTGTGTGATAGTTTATTTGATGATAATATAGCCTTACTTTATAATTATTGCGCTAGAGGTGGTTTACATTAATTTTTTTTTACTCTTACCTCTCCACTAGCATAAACATAAACGTGGCCATCAATGGAACCTATTGCCGCCTTTTTACCCTCTTTGTCCCAAGCCAATTTAATTCAATGCTTTACCAGAACCAAATTACGTGCTTACAAATGGTTCCTCGGTATTTGCATTCAAATTCTATAAATTAAAATAACTGGTTCCATTTACAGTAGTATCAAACGTATCATCAGCACGCCTTATCTAACCATTAAATAATTTTTGTAGCTCATCCAATTCTGTATCAATTTACGGTTTTAAATGAATCATTTTGTTCTCAAATTGTTTCATAAATACAAACTTATTGTGCATCACAGCTTTACATTTAAGTCAACTACTATCTTTCACCAAGTTTTAATTTATCTATAACTCGATGAAAAATTTATATTTTTTGAAGATTTAAAAATCATCCAGTAGATAATGTTCCATACATTCTATACAACCATTTACTGCGGATTATTAATAGATCAGTTCATTCAAGAAATAAAGGTGTTTTATTTTCTAATATTTATTTGCTTACAGTTACTTACAGTAAGTCAATATTTGAAACCTAAACTTTTTGAATAAATTTAAAGCACATTGCACTATATATGACAGCATTGGTCATATATATGCGCGACGTTTAATTATTAATTTCAGTGTCCTCATTTCCGTATATGCTGATTTTCACTGATTTAGGACGCTATTTCTAATTTCCAATTGTCTATTTAGCAACAAACCCCATTTGGGAAAAGGATGCTCTTAATTCGTACGATTCATCTAGCAAATTTATGGGGGGGGGTACTAAAGCTATTTAGCTCTGAATAATGTTATAGCTGTAGTATATTTTGAAACTTACAGCCCATTTGGATCAGTATTTATTGGTTATTACAAGCATTTTTCCAGTCGCTTCAAGTTTTTTAACCAAAGGAAGACAGGTTTCTTGTCGAAAATGGCGGTATACTCCTTCGAAAACAGCTGTTAGTAGTAGCTGATAAAATTAAGATATGCTATTCGTATATCCACCACTACGTATCAAGTACAACTTCAAAATTCAAATTCGAACCATTATTTGATTTTATAAAAATGCTCAGAATATCTAAAACAGCCCATACAAATAGTGTGTTATATCAAAAGATACTAATATAGAAATACTCTGCTAAAAGATACATTTTATTAATTCATTGATGCTTCGTATTTATATGTTTTCTAAATGGTTATATGATTATCAATATTATTAATGAATTGCCGGGTATTGAGGATATGATTTGGGAACAAATCATATACAATGGAATCTGTGGAATTGGGAATCTGTGATTGTATCATTTGAATAAGATGTAGGATTGCTTATGTTTCATTGCTACGGATTGTTCCTGAATGTTCCTGATAGTCGCTGTTAATGCTAGTGGTTATGTATGACATTTAGTATGAGTTACTAAATGTCATGCCATGTTGGATTTCAATAGTTGTTCCTGGATTTCTACATCTGGGTAAACTTATGATATATCATAGTGTATTAAGCGAGTACGAATTTTGATTTCTCCGTTTCCACAGCACCTATCAGGGTTATATTATATAAGGGGCAAGAGACACAGACAAAGACTTATATGTTATGTTCAGATTTGTTTCAGAATATATAATAATAAGGAAAATGATGAGGAGAACTGACAAAGAAATAAAAGGAAGTATGAAAATAAGATGGTTATTTATACTAAATTATTCAAGAGTCTAGTTTATGAAGGGAACTAGATTTCAGGGACACAGTGCTACTGAATTATTACTCTATAACGTGAATGCGAGTAAGTTGATATTGTAACGTGGTCATTGGTTGTACCGCAGTGTGGGTAGTAATAGAATGTCTTGCATAAGCTGGAGATTGATATGCAATTCGGATAAGGTAATAATGTGTGATGTAATTAGGATAGTAGTATAATAATATATTAAGCTTGACAGATTCATGACAGCACCTCGGGGAGGTTGAACCTTTTTTTGCAATTCTGTGGATTAGCACTAGATCCATATTGATCTATCAGAATTAGGAATTACCGAATTACCAATTTAGAACATCTGTCAAACCATGATGTTCAACATGCAAGTCAAGCAAGGTCATATTCCATGCGTCTATCATCATGCTACTATTGAATCATAGAAGCATGATTCCAATATATCAACACAATATCCAAATGCTCATTCTAATTATATTATCACTCACATTTAATACACTCATTCAATTAGTATATAAACCCCCTCTAGAAGCTCATAATAAAACAGTACTTTTTCATTTGATTAATTTTATACGATTTACCTTTCGATAAATCACATATTTGACGAGAACTAGTGAGCTTACTGACTTTAGTGGGTATAAACAGCAGGTAATCAACTTTTTGTTCCGATTTACCAAATTCACATTGATCCATGCAAGCTGATATCTGATATACCTGCAGTAGTATTTATTTATTTCTATGCTCATGTAGAGTGGCAGTTAGCTTATCTGGATCATTATCTATAGAAATTGCATTTTTAATTTTTTTCATTAAAAGGGCACAGTAAAGTATAGGTGCATTGTGGCATTAATTTTTTCGACATGCAGTAGGTTGTGAATGTTACCCTTCGAGACTATTGCATCCAAGATGTGTACCTACCTTCATGTAAAGTTGGAAGTTAATAGGATTGAAATTCATTGAGATGAAGTTTTTGTTGTCGGTTTTTACGGCTGTAGGAAAGGAGGCTTCCGATGGGGTTTCAATGTTTTTTAAATGTGTTCGCTTAATATTGAGTCGAATCACGTAAAATCTTTGAAGAAGATGTACACCTTCATTCACCCTTCACCTTATAAGCCATTGATATTTCTCGGAAAATAGAAATATTAGTTTCGGAATATAAATGCACTGGCCAAATGTTGACCTAAATTGACCAAGATTTACCTATAATATATTGTAAAAAATTGAGCATCTAAATTAAAGTATTAATTTTTTATACAGTATTCACAAGATAGATACAACTCTAAGCTACTCTGCATTTTTTGTTTCAGCAAAAAATATTGATTTTTCGTCGAGATAATCAAAGTAATAGTTCACATTACAGCTTAACCTTATAATAACTAGGTTTCAAAATTGATCTGACAAATCGACCAGAAAATGATGAAAAAAACAAAATTGCTTAATGGCTCATGAACTTCAAAGTAAGTTGAAATAGCTTATTAAATGGTTTTTGTACAGTTTTAAATTCTGCATCCAGCTAAACAAAATTCAAACAAATGTTGCACATTAAGTTTTGCACAAAATGCGATTGAAATTTTGGAGGTTTTTTGAAGATATGCATCACTTTTTATAAATATAATTCAAATATAAGCAATGAGAATAATATACAACAAAATTATCTATCGATTGAGCCACTGCTGAACCTTCTAGCTGCATTTTTCGTAGAGAAAACAAGATTTTTGTGATTTTTTTTTGAAATTCAGAATTTGGGATGAGGGTATACAAGGGAAAATTGGGAGGTAGAAGCGAAGGAATCTTTGTACACATTTTTTAGGATATCTCCACGAAAAATCAATATTTTGAAAAAAACTAAATTGGATCCAAGAGAGTTCAACAAGGTTGATGAAATAAATATAAAAAAAATGCTGCTCAATTTAATGAATATTTTGAAATCGACCACAAAAATGTCAAAAAAAATGAAAAAAAAATAAAAGTGCTCAGAATTTTTTTATATTAGAATATGTTATAGAGCACTTCAAAACAAGTAAGTTTTATTATTAAATAGTGTTAGTATAGCTTAATTTGTTTTAGAGATATGGAGCCTCAAAGTTTTCAATTTTTACCAGTGAAATACCTGTAAAAATCTGAAACATTAGCACTGAAAAAGTTATATCAACTGCAAAAAATAAGATATTTCCGGATACTCATTTTTATGTTAGAGGTGAACATCTCAGGTACATTTTCATATAATTTTTTCTCGGTGTTATTTAATGAAGAAATAAAGTTGAGCAGGGATAAAAAACGAGACTCAGTTTTCAGGGAAATACTGTAAATCTCTGGTTTTATCAGATATATACCACTTATTGGAATTGGTAGCTTATTGCGATCAATTTAAATGTAGTTTCTGGTGAATGATAGAGTTATGAAGCATGATCATAATACACCTATTTCGTTAATCAAACTATGCTACATAATGGAAACCCCCTTTTTTTCAATTTAAAAGAAAATTACGGGAGATAAATCATAATTTGACTAAAATTCTATACTGGTATCTGTTTCTCGTTTATCAAGGGAACCAGTCTAGTTACCGTTATAATATGTTGAAAAAGCAACGCAGCTAAAAAATTTTTTGCTCATCGTAAATTGCGCTCAATTATTTAGCCTTCGAATTGCACTTTCGCATCACATTATGCTACCACGATATTTTTATATGAGAATATTTATTTTCTTTTGCGTTACAAGGATGGAGAGGTTTTATTCAGAGCTTCAGGAATCATTTTGCCGAAAAACTTCTTGTAAGGGGAATATAAAGCAGCTTTGTAATTAGGATAACAACTTAATCCCATGTTGAAATCTACTCGTTATATATTAGAATTGTAATAAAACATACATGATTATAGTTATATACCAAAATTATCGTTAGGATCGCAAGAACATTTTGGTCTAAAAGAATCACCCACTGGACAGTGTGTATAAGAGGTATGTCTGTAACCTATATCATTAAAAAAATGAAATTCACTCTTCTTTAGTAGTAATGCTGCAGCAATTGAATGGACTGGAGCGTCCCCCCATCTATGTTTTTTTTTTTCAATTTATCAATATCGGTTGGCTATTCCTTAGTAATGTATTACGCTTACCTTTCATAATAAAACCCGCCTGATCTATCGAGATAATCAAAAAGCTTTATATATGCTTCTGATCGCCATAAAGAGAGATCGCCGACCTCAAAATTAGACCAAAAATGGCAGGTATTATATGATTGACCATCATCATTAGTTACAAAGTCCATCAAAGATTCATTTCGAGATGGCAGTTGCTTGGCTATATCAGGGTATTCGCTCAAAAAGTTCATTACTGTCTTCCATAGAGTAGGAACCGTTTCGATATGTTCTTTATAAGCAATGGTAAAGCCTAGATATATAGAATATATTCCTTAATACATGTAATTAGGAATTTAAAAGGGAGATATTACCATATTTCTTTTTGTTATCCTTCATGAATCTAAATATATCATAATCTATTTGACAATAGTAATCAACATATGGCTCTAATCTCCAGTAAAAATCAAATTCATCAAGCAATGGGTGTCTGAAGAAGAACCCACTCTGGAATCTATTTATATAAAATTGTAAATCATGGTTTAATGTATTTTCTGAATAAATGCGAAAACACAAACCTGCACATGTGTCGATAGGATTCGCTTGATGCATATGGTATACCAAGTTCAGTCATAGATTTTCTACACGTTGCAGCATATTCCTGATCAATAAAATCAGGATATCCCCACATTGTTGAGTTCAACAAGCCAAATAACACTCGAGCTTCTGTCAAGCTTGCAACTGTGGATTTAAAATTATCTGTAAATGGTTCATCATTCAAGAATACATAAGGGTAATCAAACTTCGCATTGAATGTGTTCTCAATCTGTGTCATTGTAGAGACAATGCCATCTAATTCACTATTACGAATTAGAATGACATAGCAGCCTTTTACTTTATGAGCATGTCGACGCAGTGATAACGCAGTTGGTTCATTATTGGTCTTCTTTGCTGTAATATGTTTGTCATTCATCTTGATTGTAGCTATCAGGTATATAATTAATAATACTAAACCTGTTATTGAAATTATTGGTAGTTTTTGCTTTTTAATTGCTAAAAGCACCATAATTATACATTATAAGAAAAGAAGATGTGTAATTGTTGAGTAAAACTTGAAAAAAATTGTAAAAGTCATCTAGGTTTCATATCTACCTATTTCTATGCCATATTTAGCATTTATGTCAAAATATGTGTAATCCTTTCAACCTTATTTTTATATCAATTACATCACTGTTACATTCAAAATTGAACAGATAAAATCTGACTATAACTAACAATATATTTTTACTCGATAAATTGTGGTGAAATTACCAATAATCAGAAAATTTTCTCCTTGTAACCATGGTTACAAGCATCTGAAAACTCAGCTTTTATTCGATACAATTTGCAATTGAAGTATGCTTATCGGGCAAATGCATAGATCAAATCATTATCTATTCTTTTTTTTTTTTTTTTTTTTTTTTTTTTTTATTGCTGAAAACAAGGGAAATTTACCTAATGAACCTTTATATAAATAATAATCAGTGCATCTATTGATCAATGATCCATTTTCTTTAACAAAGGAATGTAAATGCTCATTGTCATATCCAAACTCGAGAGCTGGCAAGGGTTTCTTGAGTGATATTTAATTGAGGCACCGCATACAAAAATTTTTTGAGCGCATATGTAAATTAGTGGACTTGCCTACAATTATTGTATTCAATTGTATTTAAACGCTTTTATTTTCTTTTTTATAGTCTATTAGTAGGTTATAAAAAATGTCACAAATGCATCGACAACAACAATGGGGCGTTACGGCACCTATATCTCTTGACTTTCCAACAGAACACGAGATAAAATTAACAGAAGATCTCGTAAAAACTTTACACGATTACGGTCTATTTGAGAGTGAAAAAGAGGCTCAAAAAAGGTATTGAAATATTGATTTTCATGTAAATGGTTTCAGTTAATTAAATATACATATAAAATAGAATAACTGTATTAAACAAATTGAACTTTATGGTAAAAGACTTTGTTTACCGCGTTGGTATCAAACAAGGATTATCAGAACAACAAGCAAAAAGTGCAGGAGGAAAAATATTTACTTTTGGTAGCTACAAATTGGGTGTTCATAACACGGGTATTTATTAAATACTATTAAAAGAGACCAGATCATGAAATTCATCATTTGGAATAGGTGCTGATATTGACACTTTATGTGTGATCCCTAAACATGTCGAAAGAGAACATTTCTTCACAATTATGTATACCATGCTCAGTGAAAGACCTGAAGTAACTGAATTGACAGTAAGTTTTGATTACTAGATTCTTAATTGAATACTCTTTATTTATTAATTCTATATAGTCTGTAGCCGATGCCTATGTGCCAGTGGTCAAAATGCACTTTTCTGGTATTCCTGTAAGTCGATTTTTTTTATATCAATTTGTGTATGATTTTAATGCTTTATAAAACAAAAAGATCGATTTTGTTTGTGCGAAACTATCCATTGCAGTTGTACCCGATGATCTCGACTTGTCTGATAATAATTTACTTTTGGGATTGGATGAACGATGTATTCGTAGTTTGAACGGTTCTCGTGTGACAGATGAGATATTACGACTTGTGCCTAGTGTACCAGTGTTTCGACTTGCATTACGAACTATCAAATTATGGGCAAAAAAGAGAGCTATTTATTCAAATATTATGGGGTTTTTAGGCGGTGTTGCTTGGGCTATGCTAGTTGCTAGAGTATGTCAGATGTATCCAAATGCATGTGCTGCTTCTATTGTTAGTAGGTTCTTTCGCATAATGTATCAATGGGGATGGCCGCAGCCTATTTTATTGAAACCAATGGAAGAAGGTCCACTTCCAGTGAGACAATGGAACCCTACTGTAAGTAGTAACTATTTTGGCTTTATTCTTCATATATTGAATACTTTATTTTTAGTTATTTCCAGCCGATAAAAGCCATAGAATGCCTATCATCACTCCTGCTTATCCGTCAATGTGTGCAACTCATAATGTCACTGATTCGACTAGAGATATTATGCTTCATGAATTTCGTAGAACTGGAGAAATAGCGGATAAAATTATGATTGGCACTGGAAAATGGAAAGATTTATTTGAAGAAAGCGACTTTTTTCAAATCTACAACCACTATTTGCAAATTGTAGCCAGTTCTTTCTCTTCACAAAGTCAATTACAATGGTCTGGTCTTGTAGAATCTCGATTGCGACAATTGGTATCGAAGTTAGAATTAGTTGATCTGCTACAAATTGCTCATCCTTATATTAAAGGCATTGAAAAGGTACATTATTGCTTTCCTGGAAAGGAAAGTTGGGATGCAGCTCATGGTAATTTTAGTATTGCCGACAGAACATTTACTGTTGATAGTTCCATCAGCGAACAAGACCATATCAGATCAATTTCATTTTTATCGCCTGAAGAAAAGGAATCACTTCGACCAATTTATACCACAACATTTTATATTGGATTAAAAGTAGAACCTATTACAGATGAATCCCCAGGTCCTCGCAAATTGAACCTTGTTTGGCCAACATCTGAATTTTTGAAATCAGCAAAAATGTGGGACAAATATGATCAAAAAACTATGGGAATTACAATAAAAAATTTGAAGGGCTCTATGCTACCTGATGAACTTGGTGGCGAAAGTAGGCAGTTGAAACGATTGCAAGCAAATAAAATGCTACAACAGCAACAAAACTCAACGCGAACATCACCAGTGCCACCATTAGATTCTCCCTCTAATTTGGTCAACAGCAAGTAGAAAAACCAAATTATTGTTTTTTAAAAAAAATCAGGGGAGCAGGTATCCTTCTTTCCGTGTTTTATATACGTTCATAAACCAACTTTTCGCTGTATTTTTAAAGCTTAGAGCAGTAATATTCACATATATTATCAAACAAATCCACAAAATACCTTTTTTTAATCCTTTTTTTTTTTTTTTTTTTTTTTTTTTTTTTTCGACATTTTTACACCTTAAACACATTCCTTTCCTTTCACCTTTTTTTTTTTCTTTTTTTTTTCTTGTATATATTTTTTATTCACAAGAATATGCATTATTAACATTAAACGTTGGATATTTATTTGTGAAAGACAAATTATTTTAGCATGTTTGTAAATCTTGAGATGCGTAGTGTTCATTGGTCAACAAAGAGCGGGTTAATTACATTACATGTGCTTCATTTCATTGTTGAATGTTTAGTTTAAAAGTATGAACATCGTTCGCATAGAGTTTCTTGCACACAATTTATTAAGCTATAAAATTAAGTTACTTTCTTTGCAACTATTAACCACTTTGAAACAACTATTCAAACAGTTTTGGCACAGATCAAAGAATTAGTTGTATTTGTTTCGGAGATTGAATTTGAAGTGTCCAGAATCATTTTCCAGGAACCATTTTGACATCAATTTTTTGTTTTACGTCAAAATCATCATCAGAACTGCATCCAATCCGACAGAATAACTAAGCTTTTATATTCCAATTTTTGTTCTCTACCTGATGGAACTAATTCTGCTTCAGTTGATTAAGTTCGTATGGAGAAATTTGAGAAAATCGAAATTACTGTTTTTTCCGGAAAAGTCAAAATTATGCGTACTAAACATCCACATGAAAAATATGATAGCATACAACAGCAAAATGCAGTTTTTTTTGAATCAGAACTTATCTTAATAAAAAATGACGATTTTGGGTTCAAAAAATTCTCAGAGTGATTTTTACGATTCCAGCCTTACCTTTACTCACGAAAATTTGATCCAAATGGTCGATTTTCCATGAAAAAAAAAAGTTGCTAAAAAATGGTCAGATATGCTCTACTAGATGTATCTTGGACATAGATAAACATGTTGCAAGTTAATTAAGCTTTTTAAAGCGGCATTGATATAAATTAAGCTTTCAGTGTATAAGAAGATTTGTTTCAAATCGATTGTATCTTACAGTTTTTAGAGGTCGAAAATCTAATATGAAAGATCAAAGTAAATTTAATTTATATTGACCATCAATGTAATCGAGATGTATGTCAATTTTAAGATTATTTATGGTATAGTGATACAAGAAATTCCTACTCGAGAACACCTTTCCAACACTTGAGATTCAAGTGCCTAATTCAGAATTCGCACTTGCGCTGGATTGATACCCAGTTTCTATTTCAATCTTTTTATAAATTACCCTTCTTGATTTTGTTTTTCTTTCTTCTTTTTTTTTTTTAATTTCTATTACTCCTTTCAATCAGTTGCCGTAGTAGACAAATGGTATTAAGCACACAATTGTCGACTCTTTTGGTAGAATGGACAACGGCACTTGTTAATAATGATATTACTCTGGTACAAAAGTTTTTATCCAAGGAACCTGAATTACTATGGACTCCTATACCCCACGCACTAGACGACCTTGAATACCTTGAACAACAACTAGTCAAATTAAACAAACTAGGATCCACATTTCAACCTGTGAGTGCTATTCAATTTACTTGTCTTTACATGAATCTAGAAGATAGATTTAAATTATTAGCTTATTTAATTGAGGTAAGACAAATATGGAATATTTATATAAAATATATGAACTGAAAATGGCAAAAAACAATAAATAGCAATCTTCTTTACATGATCTTGATACTCGTTTTTGGGGTGAATGCAACAATTCGACCTTGCATCTAATTTGTTTCTTGGAAAATACTCAAATTATCCGGCTGTTAATCGAAAAAGGAGTATCTGCCACTCCTTCCAACGACCTTGGTTATTTACCAAGTGATATTACTGTATCAGATACCATTTTGCAATACTTGAAACAACAAAAACAACAGCAATTATCCCGTAATCGATCGGTGAGGCCCAATTACAGTACTCCTGATAGATTTAAATTATTAAGAGAACTTGCAGAGGAAACAACAACAACAGCAGGAGATGACCATAAGAAATTAGAAATTAGTCTTGATCGTCAAAAATCTGATGGAAGATTCTTTCGTAAAGGTAGAGTCAAGGAGACTCAAAAAAAAGTGACAACTGAAGAAGAAGCTGAATTGGAGAAACAAAGGTTAAAGAGACAAATGGAAGTTGCCCAATTAGTTAAAAAATCAGCTGTCAAGAATAACCCCTTGTTCATGAAATTGGAGAAAAAGGCATATACTTTACCTAGTTTACCAAACAAATTAGTATCAACATTTGAAACAGTTGCTACTGATGTGATTGATGAAGAGCCAGTTGATCCTGTAACTCAATCAGAAAGCAATGAAATGAAACCTAAGAAAGAAAAAGATGCAACTAAAAGAAACTCAAAAGTCATTTCATCGCTTCAAGTTAACTCTTATGTTTCTTCAAGCATTTTTGTTCAAACAGATGAAGATGCCATTGAACCGAGATCACCTCCTACAATTATTACCATGACTGATTCCCACCAAACTGACGACGAACAACAAGACAGCAATGTTTGTACAACACCGCCATTAGTTAATGAAACACAAACACAAATTTTCAGCACGGAACCTGATGAATTATTGGATGATGAACAATCTACTCTTACTGTTGATCACCCTAAAATAGCAAGTATTCTGAACCAAGAAACAACCACGAGAAGAACAGCAGAAACAGAAGATGAAGAGGAGGAGGAGTCAAGCGATGATGAAGATGAATTTGGAGTTGAAGACTATTTTGATTCCAATACAAATAGTAATAGCACTGTTGTCAATTCATCTTCTTCAATAAATGTTACATCCAAGATCAATTATTCACCAGTAGAAAATAAAACTGTATACCCTGACATTCGAACTTATTACGAATATAATAAAACTATCAAAAATACTGCTCAACAAAATCAAAAACATGAAATAGATGAAGAAACAGAAGAATCAGAGGATGAAGATGATGACGAAGAAGAAGAAGAGGAGGAGGAGGAGGAAGAAGAAGAAGAAGAAGAAGAAGAAATTACACCTGTTCAATTTGCTACTCGTTTAGCAACTCCAATTTATAAATCTGTAAAGATTCTCAATGATGATAAAAAAATAACACCAATATTAACAACAATAGCCGATAGCCGTAAAATTCCATCAGGCGATAATATTACAGCCATCAAGGAAACACATTCATTTATAAATGAAAATCAAGAGATAATTATGGAAGAAACTCAAGTTTCCAATAGTCATGAAGGAGCAGTAATGGATGCAACATTTGTGGAACCATCTAAATCATCACCGCCAGTGCGACCTCAAAGATCTGATTTACGAAGAAATAGCAGCACAAATAGTAGTAATAGTAGTAATAGCAATGGGAATGCAATGGCTGCATTAAAGAAATTGGAAAAACAAAATTCAAAAGAGTCGAAAAGAATGAGTGGAAGCCAAAAGGCTGCTTGGACTATGAGTATGAGTTCTTGGGCTGCCATTTTAGACAGAGAGTTCAATTTAGAAGAATTGGATCAAGAAAAGAAATTGAAAGAAATGCAAAAGCTATATCAATCAACAAGTAGAACAGAAGAAACTAACTCACCATCAACAATAACACCACCAATAACAGCACCACCAATAACAACAACACCACCGCCAACAAAATCTACACTTGATTATCTTGGAAGCGGTAAATTGGAATTGCCAGATCAAGACATGAATTTTATGCTTGGTCAAGGTTCTGCTGCTACCAGTAGAACTAGTTTAGACAAAAGAGCAGCAGATAGTATGCTTTCTTTATCCTTGAATTTCACAGATTTTGAAGCGCCAGTTATACCTAAAGTAGTTGTACGAAAATCAATTTCTACCAATACTGCAGCACCACAAATTAGTGAAATCCCAAAATTAGATGCTTCCAAATCAGTGCGTCGAAAACCTATTGCAACTTCCTTGTCTGAACCCAACATCCAAAAGCACCACCACCATCAACAACAACAACAACAACAACAACAACAACAACAACAACAACAACAACAACAACAACAACAACAACAACAACAACAAAAAAGTGCTGTAAAACAACACACTGTTACTCCAGTGAAAAAGTCAGGACATGGCAAGCTCTTCCTTCATGTCAATGGTATTCAAGATATCCTACTTCCTTTACCTAAAGATCGTGCTTATGTTCGCTGTGTTGTGAGTGATGGCCGCTTTGAATACATGTCTCGATATGAAATTCTATCACAAAATATCAATTTTGATTATGAATGTGTGATAGATACACATCCAGATATGATTATCACTATTTCACTTCATGTACGCCCTGATTATGTGATGAAATCTCGTACACCCTTCTCTCGCTTATTTTCAAAAAAGAAAAAGAAGGAATGTTTATCAGGTTATGTAAATAAGGAAGATGGTGCTATTGGACAAGCTAGATTTGCTTTAGCTCACATGTTGCCTGTTTGTCAACAAAATTCTTATTTGGCTGGTTTTCATTGCTTCAATGCTTGGTATTCAAGATCTTTCAAGGAACGCCATAGACAAAAAAAGAAGAAGCGAGACCCTGATCAAGATGTATTAAAGGTGGTTGGTAATTTTGACGTTGAAATGTTGTATTTACCAGTAGAAGATTATAATCAAAAGGTATGTTTATATGCAGGATCAAATTTATACATAATTAACATTGTAAATCATAACAGCCTTTTCCTCGTAATTTACGTGAATGTGATCAAATTATCAAACAATTACATCAATCCGTTGAATCAACATCAGCATCAACCGAAAGATACCATACATTTTAATATATAAAAAATAATAAAAATTGTACCATTACATTTAAATCGTTCTTGTTTAATTAAAAAGGATATCAAAATTCGTCACCTTGATGAGCGAAAAAGTGTGTATATGCAATAACTAATCGATGAAAAAAAAAAAAAAAAAATGAATTAGATGAGGCTATTTTCAAAAGAATATATATATATATATATACATACTTGTTCCATATACCAATATACCACCTGAAATACTCATAATCATAGCTGGTACAGTAATCTATGAATTAAAATCCTTTAATTGCGAATTTCTGGTGTATAAAGAATCAAAAACTTACAACTTCAGCGTGGGCCAAGACAAATGGCAAACCTATAATTTTATCGTTTGTTAGCTATTTTTGATTCTTTATCCTCTACTTGTATAAACTTACAGAACCCTGTAACAATAAACATGCCAGTTATAAAATGTCCTGCGTCAATGACGCCACTATCATGGTATCAGAAATATTGTTACATTTAATACACACACATACATATAATCCATACCTGTTGTAATCTGACATAATATCATCTTCTCCTGAACACCTTCCGCACAGAGCATTAGGTAAAGGTGCTAATATATATGTAGCAACTGTTTCAAAAAAATGAGTTTTTTTCATTCATTCCATTTCAATAAATTCATTTTTACCAACTAATAAAGGCCACCAATTACTAAAACAACATGTTAAATAACTATAAAATAGCGATATACTCCGGGAAAATACATACTAATAAAGAGCACAGGATAAAATCACCAACAAAAAGCCAATAGCCAAAACAAAAGCCAAAGCAATAATACTAATAGGGGATATAATAAATATAAAAATCAATGAGCCGCCCTCCTATTTTTAACGTATATTTTCTTACGCTATAAGAATATCTTTAGTTTAATATCACAAGAGTTCATTTTACATGCAAACTTACTTCTTAAACCTGCCATAATTTCACAAAATATGTATATATATATATATATATGTATGTATATAAAAGAACAGAAACTTATTTCTATGAACAACCAAAAAAGAATAGAAACATTTACAAAGGAAAGATAGGTGTGGTGTTGAAAGACATTCAAACAACGCCGACGTCATGATTGCTTTGTGCACCAACATGTTTGATATGAATTTGCATATACAATCATATCAGTTGGCCTTGTCAACATCTATTTCTCTTTTTATAAACACAATGGGTTGACAAAATGCTAAGTATTCTCTATATCAGTAAATGTTGGCATTAGAATTGTATAACTTTGAGATTGTATTTGGTCTCTTTTCTACGTAAAATATAAATATAACAATAATCTATATCCTATTTATACGCATATTTGATGAGTAGGATCTTTTATATACCCCTTTTTTTCTAAAAACTTTTGCCAATTGGAATTTGCAAATACTTTACATTGATCAAATACAGCTTATGTGATTTACGTGATGGCCAGAGTTATATATATATATATATTCTAGCTATTTTTAGCAAAGCATACACGGCGATGGTCTACAATTCGATTAAACGTATCAATTCATAACATCAATTACACACATGATGTGATTAAAATCAACGGATTACGAAATTTTACTGAGAAAACAGAAAAAAATTTCACTTTAGAACATTTTTCTACCTGCTTTGAATGTGTTATTTTGGATTTTTTTAGCATTATCCAGTAGCTTTGTATGTATAAACTACATGTACATTTTTTTTTTTTAGCTTAAAGGGCTTGGTGGCAGATATATCAGTCGTTACAAAAAGAGACTCGCTACATAATTTGTGTACCGCTCAAATTCGCTGGTAGGTGTCTCTCACTGTCAATAATGCAGGCGAAAGACATTTCAAGCGTCGCCGACGTCATGATTGTGTATAACTTTATATAAAAACTGCATAAAATCATTTCATTTCATTCTTTTCTCCTTTATTCTCGTTATAATACACAATGAACTCAAAAAACGTGGCAGAATCGTCATCTATTAAAAAGTTTTTTGATTCAAAAAGTTGGAAGTTTTATGTAGGTGTGATTGCTGGCCTCACACTTGCTGGTACAGGAGCTTTTATACTTTCAAATCAACAACCAAGCTTCAAACAACGACGACAGCCAAGTATGCAAAATGGCTGATAAATTGTATGATTTGATATTAATGTACTGTATAATATAGAGGAAAAAGCACCAGATTTAACAGATGATATGTATGAGGCAATGACAGATAATGTCATTTCACTCTTGAGCGCTCAGGTATTGTATGTATTGAGTTGTTCAATTCTCATATTTTGACATAAATAACCTCTTATAGCAACGATTGTCGGCATCTACAATATTGAAAATCAAAGGCAATAAAGCATTTACTGATAAAAAATATGATGATGCCATTCGATTATACACTCAAGCTATTCGATTCTTGGCAGATCCCATCTTTTATTCCAATCGTGCTGCTTGTTTCTCAAATTTAGGGCAGATAGATCGAGTTTTAGCAGATTGCAATGAAGCATTAAGATTGAATCCCACTTATATCAGAGCTTTACAAAGAAGAGCACAAGCACATGAAAGCATAGGTGATGATTCAAATGCATTGTTTGGTAAGCTAAAATAATTATTATGAAAAGAATTACATCTCATCTGAATTGATAGATTATACAATCATCTCAATATTAGAGGGTTTCCAAAACGAAAAAGCTATAGAAGGAACATGTAAATTACTTAAATCTATCTCGGAACAAAAGGCAAAGGAAATGATCAAGGTAAATTTATTTTATTTCTATATCGATTGAATTCATACTAAAATCAAAATATTAGACAAAAGCACATCGATTACCATCTTCTGTATTTATAACAGCATATCTCGAGTCGTTTCGTCCAGGTAATAATATACAAAATTACGGCGAATTATTTCTCACATTTAAATAGATAAAAATGCTGGTGATTTACCATACGCTTTGAATGAAGATAGTGGTGATGCATACTATCTTAAAGCTAGGGCAGCACTAGCACAAAAGAAATACTATGAATCCCTAGAATATGTCAAAAAAGCAGTTGAGTTGGAGTGTTCAAATCAAGCATTAGCACTTAATCTCAAAGGCACATTAACCTATTTAGAAGGACAATCTGATGCAGCCCTTGATGATTTTAACAAAGCATTAATCCTCGACCCAAATTACATTCAGATTTATATTAAAAAATCCAATGTTTATATGGAACAAGGTGATCTGGCATCAGCAATTGCACAATTAGAACTTGCTATAAAACTAAATCCACTTGATCCAGACATATATTATCATCGAGGTCAAGTACATTATATCAGTGGACAATATACATTAGCATTGAATGATTATACCGAAAGTATTCACTTGGATTCAACATTCGTTTATGCTCATATTCAATTAGCAGTAGTAAACCATAAATTAAGCCATCATTCAACAGCAGAGCTCATGTTTGAAAAGATTTCAACACAATTCCCTTCATCAGCTGAGGTTTGTAATTATTATGGAGAAGTTTTAATTGATCAAGGCAAGATACAGAAAGCAGTTGATATGTTTAGTAAAGCCATGTCATTAGATCCAAGCCATCCTGTTCCTTATATCAACAAGGCAATGATTTTGTATCAAAATTTAGGAAAACCAGACGAAGCTATTCAATTGTGTAAAAATGCACTTGATGGTAAAATATAACCCAAAAAAAACGACAACCCATCATTCACATGTATGCTATTATAGTTGATCCTGCTTGTGATGCTGCTGTTGCTTCATTAGCACAAATGTTGGTTGAACAAGATCGACCATCGGAAGCACTCAACTACTACCAAAAAGCGATTGATCTTGCAAGGACTCAAACTGAATTAGAGCATGCAATTAGTTATGTTGAAGCTACTAAATCACAAATCAGGCAAGCTTCATTTTAAGTGATTAAAAGTCAATTTGACACTAAAAAAGCATTTCATCATATAGATTCGCAAAGGAATATCCAAATGCAGCAGCTAAATTAAGAACATTAAAGTAGTCTAAATCGTCACATTATATCTGATGGCTTATGTGTAAAACGATGGAAAAAAAAAAAGGTTTTAGCATATATTTTAGTCAATAGATCAACTCAATTCGCGATTTTCTCTTTTTTCCCTTCTTTAACGTGAATTTTTATATTAAAAAAATAAAAAATGTCTACTGAAGATCTTTTAAACGATACTTTTATGGTACTTGAAGAAGAAACCATGAAGGCTGCTGAACAAGTCCAAGCATATCAACGTAAGCTCATGGATCCTATTTGGCATAAACGTCGTGAGTTGGTCAAGAAGATTCCTCATTTCTGGGGTACAGCCGTAAGTAATAAAAAGGACTATTTTGGTTATTTAGTTGGCTGAGCTGTTGATTGTGATAGATTGGTAATTCTCCCATGTTTGCCATCAACCCTTCTGAAAATGACATGGAAGCTTTGGATAATTTGACTGATTTCCATGTTGAATTCGATCATGATAGACCTGACTATCGTAAGATTACTGCTGTAAGTATAATTCTCTCATAATTCAATGTATGCTTGAGTATTAAATTTACATCTTGAATAGACTTTCAAAAAGAACGGTGTCTTCAAGAATGAAACCTTGACTAAAGAAATCGCTGTTGATCCTGAAAATGATGGTGCTACTATTAGCAAAACTACTATTGAGTATCATGAAAATAAGGGTCCCAACAATAAGCGTAAAGCATCTGATGATGATGATGATGATTTCAATGTTTCTTTCGTTGATTGGTTTGGTGATGATGATGTTCGTGCTGGTATCATTCTCTCTGAAGATATTTTCCCTAGTGCTGTTGAATACTATCAAGGTCCAGGTGAATCTGATGATGATGAGGACGAAAATGGTGAAATTGATCTTGATCTTTCTGATTCTGAAGATGACGATGAAGAAGAGGAGAAGCCTAAATCCAAGAAATCCAGAAAGTAGATTATTAACTGCATCATTTCTACCTTATAAATATATAATAAATTAATAAATAAAAAGCATATCAAACTATGTGTATAGTCAATATATAACTATTTATTAAATTTGTGTGGTGTTGATCCAAATAATAAAAATGTAGTAAAAAAAAACTAATTTAAACCTTGAAACCACGAGAAGCACGCTTACCACGAGCACGCTCGAACTTGCGACCCTTGGAACGAACGAAAGGCTTCTTGTTCTTATGGGGACCCATACCGAAATGCTTGACGGACTCACGAGAGTTCTACATAAAAACATTTTGATTAAAATTCACAATCCCAACTACAAATATCCAAACAAAATTATTACCTTGGCACCACGGACGAGGACAGTGTTGGCACCAGTAGGAGCACGAAGAGCCAATTGATCCAAGGTCAAAACCTCACCACCAGCCTTCAAGATACGAGCCTTGGCAGTCTTGGTGAAGTGAAGAGCAGCGACACTGAGCTTGGGGAGGTCCAAAAGACGAGAATCATCGGTAACGGAACCAACAACGACAACGGTCTTACCTTCCTTGTTGTTCTTAACGACACGAGAGACGGTAACAGGAGGACGGTTGACACGAGACATAAAGAGACGCTTCAAGACAACCTTGTTAAAGTTGGCATCGGTACGACGAGCAAGGAAACGATAGAGCTTTTTTATACTGTTAATAGTTGGATTTTACATCAAATTGAATATGTAGTATTTTACCTTAACCAACAAGGCCAAGTAGACATTGTCAGACTTGGGAGCTGTACGGTTACTGTTCTTGACGTGATGTTTCTTTAAGTCAATACCCTATTTTTTTTTTATCTGATTTTTAGTCATCGAATTATACATGTAAAACAACAATGATCTTGAAAATGGACGAAATTTCCATCAAACATTTGAATCCATCCATCCATTTCAAATCATCCATTTTAGACATTGAGTGTTGCTTTTTGAGTTGATGATCCAAAGAATCGATATTTACCATTGTAGTAGATGTTTTGACAGCTGAAGTAAAGAGGGATCTATCATTTTCCTCCCCCAACCCGAGTGTATGAACTTCTTTTCTTTCTCGAGTGCTAATTGACCCCCCCTTATCCCCAATACAAACTACTTGATAATTCTATGCCCGGGACCACTATGCACCCACCTCATTCCCCCTTTCAAATGTGTGTATTCCAAAGAGTCACATTGAATAAACCTCAATTGCAATAAATTTATGATTGAGTATCACTTCCTTTTCACTTGTAATTCACACACAATGCACTCGACTTTAACATCGAATAAAAGCGTTGAATATGAAAATCTCATAGGTGAATTTGAGGCAAGCCTAAACAAAATGAAGATCACACAAAAAAACCTTGATAGTGCCATTCAAACTGAAGAATCTCTGTTGAACGAGATAAATAAAAATTACCAAAATGATTTTGAAGAACTTGATGGTAATTATGAATTAAATCAATGCATAAAAACAAAATTTAAATTTCACACATCTCAAATATAGACAAGAAAAAGAGATTACAAGAAAAAATCGCTCAGCAGAAACGCAACATTGCCCAGCTTGAACAAAGTAAGTTTTATACTATTCTTTGCATGCTCAGATGTTTACTAAACAAGTCATTTAGAATTGCCACTCAAAATAGACAGTTCTCTGGCAGATCGAGTTAGTGAGAAGCAAAAAGAAACAGAAAGCTTGATCAAACATAGAGAATCAGCATTAGCTAAAAGAAATGAGCTAAGCCAAAAGATCCGTCAAAAGAAGCAGGAAAAGAGCGACAAGATTTTCCTCGAAGAACAAAACAAATTATTGACGGAAAGGGAGTTAAATACATATAGACATGCTCTTCAATTAGAAATCATCAATGAATCTGGTAAGTTTGGCTTTGTCGTTGAAACATGGTGTTTGACATTATTATGTAGAGGCAATCAAATTCGAGTTTAAATGCATTGATAAGAAAGCGCCTAAAAAGATATATTCTGTTACTCTTACCATTAATGATTCAAATGTCTATACAGTGAATGAGTGTCATCCTAAATCAGCATTACCCCAAATTTCACCAAAATTGAAAACATTGAACGAGGATCGTGAGTTGTTTGTATTTATAAAGAGCGTTAGAAGAATCTTTCAGGAATCCACAAATGCATAGATTCACCTTCCATCTCCATCATTTACCACTATTTTCCTTTTGAATACTCTTTTTAAAGAAATATTTTTTGACACGCTGTATTATATTCCCCTCCCTCCTAAGCATGATAATTAATAATAATAAAAGATGCACAACAAATGTCATAGAGTATTAATTACTGATTATGTGCTATAATATACATATGGAGAATAGCAAGATTTGGATCAATTTTTGGATTTTGAGCTACAGATGTATTTTCTTCATAGACCTTTCAAAAAGCCATTGCATTGTATATCTAATTATGTATGGCATCATCATATGTAAGATCTGTAGAAAAATTGTCAGTTGCTATCACATTAGACATACTCTTCACCTGTCTGTCATCATTCTGAGATAAATGCTTGCTCGAGCAAATTTTGAATTTTCAAAAAATTGAATATTCATCGTTTTCAATCTTCAAAATCGGAGCATGTCCTCTTTTCCATAACTAACCTCATAATAAACATTTTTAGGGTATACTTTAGACACTACTAAACAGACATGAATTGGTCGCATTATGTTGCTTATTCCTAAATTTATTTTATATCTCACGAAAGACTCAAAAACGCGTAAAATTCACCGCTTTTTCCTTAAAAACGGGGTCTCATTTTTCATCCCTGATCTACTTTTTGTTTTCAATAAATAACACCAAGAAAAAATTATATGCCAATGTACCTGAGATGTTCAACTTCAATCTAAAAATGAGCATCCGGAAATATCCTATTTTTTGCAATTGGTATTAATTTTTCAGTGCTAAGGTTTCAGATTTTTTACGCGTATTTCACTGCTAATGGATTGAAAAGTTTGAGGCTTCATATCTCCAGAAAAAATTAAGCTATACTAATTCGTTTTAATAATGAAACTTACTTGTTTTGAAGAGCTCTATAACATATTTTAACATAAAAAAATTCTGAGCACTTTCATTTTTTTCATTTTTTTTGGCATTTTTATAGTAGATTTCAAAGTATTTGTTAAATTGAGTAGTGGTTTTTTTTTACTCATGTCATCCAGCTCGTTGAGCTCTCTCGGACTCAATTTAGAGTTTTTCAAAATATTGATTTTTCGTGGAGATATCCTCAAAAATGTGTACAAAAAGGTACAGTCATGATTCGATTTAGTGGACTCGTAAATAACGGATTTTCGATTTAATGGACAGTTTGAAATCTCCCGTTTTTTTTTTCATAATTTTACTGTCCAAATCCATTGAATCGATTCAGTGGATAGTGGACAATTTCGTTTCTACCAGTCCACTATATTAGTAAAATATAAATACTATTGGATAAAACTGTATTTAGCCGGCAATAGCTTGATCTGGTAGCCATGAAATTAGAAGAAATATAGAGAATAACCAAATCGCGTGCCTAATTTACTTCAGTTTTTTAATAAATTTCTTATTATTCACTGTTTAATTCAGCTTCTCGAATATGAAAAGCCTTTATTAACAATATTATTTAATACTATAAACTAGTAACGCCTTTCATTCTCATTTTTTGATTCAATATTACGGAAAATGATTTATTCGATTTAGTGGAAAATTCGATTTAGTGGACACTTTTCTCCCCCCCAGCAATTCCACAAAATCGAATCACGGCTGTATATTAAAAGCATTAGTCCCTTATGTTAGAATGCGTATTCATATACAAGAAAAGAATACCAGCTTGATAGTCCGATATGCCTTATCAACACACGTATAAAAGGATTTTCAAGGCTTTACATTATTTAACGCAATTAAAACCCTGCTAAATTGCACATTTCAGCCAATTTAAAAGCAGCATTACAGCGCTTGAACTATAAACTAAGTAAATAGGTAATATCTGTTACTATAGTAGAAACATGAAATTTTCTACCAGAAAAACCGTCTGTCATGTCATAGATTCATTAAAAAATTGCAAAAGCGAGCCCGTAGAGCGATGCCGTAATTGAGCATAGCAAGATTGAGCGGCTAAGTGTTATGTCAATACTCATCATAGGTCTCACATCCAAGGTCACAGTCTATAATTAGTGTTACAGTCAATCAATGTGGATCATTGATTTACTATTTACATCATATTCTTAGATAGTAAAACCCTAGTAATAGTTATAATTAATGTATATAAATACATCCAAAGGATGTATTGTTAATAAAAGGGCAATATTCTGGCAAGATTATTTATATAGACTCTTTTGACATTTCACTAAGTCTCTTATACTATGGTATATCTAAGCTTTAAATAAAAAAAGCGATTTTTTTTTATTTTTCTTATATTTAAACATGTATGGTCTGAAAATTCAGATTTTGTAGCGGACATTTTTCGGGACTCATTTTACCCTTACCAACACTCATGATTTTGATCAAAAAACAGAAAAATCAATTTTTGATACCAAAATCAACGTTTAAATATACGACATTGTGAGAGAAAATTGTAGCCATGACTAATACACATTTTATAAAAGCTTAATATTAAATGTTAAGTAATAAAACTTAGCATTTTTGGCCCAAAAACGGTTTTTTGATTAAAGGATTTTCATTTAATATTTTACAATAAAAATGCTTGTTATTTTTTATTGAGCAAATAGAGCGCTAAATTCTGCATATGTGTATATTTTTTGTTTTTATAATTGGTAGTATAATTCACTCTAGATTTGCAAAACCAAAAAAAAAAATTAAAAAATGTCAAAATTGATGATCTGGACAAAAATAATTTTCCAAATTAATATTCCGCTTATAAGCCTTGTAGGACTTAAAAATAAGAGATTTTATAATACCTCAGAACTTTTTCAAGAACTTACGATGCTGTACCCACTTGGTTCAAGCTAATTACTGTAAATCTCTATACATGTTAATATTGTGTGATAGTTTATTTGATGATAATATAGCCTTACTTTATAATTATTGCGCTAGAGGTGGTTTACATTAATTTTTTTTTACTCTTACCTCTCCACTAGCATAAACATAAACGTGGCCATCAATGGAACCTATTGCCGCCTTTTTACCCTCTTTGTCCCAAGCCAATTTAATTCAATGCTTTACCAGAACCAAATTACGTGCTTACAAATGGTTCCTCGGTATTTGCATTCAAATTCTATAAATTAAAATAACTGGTTCCATTTACAGTAGTATCAAACGTATCATCAGCACGCCTTATCTAACCATTAAATGATTTTTGTAGCTCATCCAATTCTGTATCAATTTACGGTTTTAAATAAATCATTTTGTTCTCAAATTGTTTCATAAATACAAACTTATTGTGCATCACAGCTTTACATTTAAGTCAACTACTATCTTTCACCAAGTTTTAATTTATCTATAACTCGATGAAAAATTTATATTTTTTGAAGATTTAAAAATCATCCAGTAGATAATGTTACATACATTCTATACAACCATTTACTGCGGATTATTAATAGATCAGTTCATTCAAGAAATAAAGGTGTTTTATTTTCTAATATTCATTTGCTTACAGTTACTTAAGTCAATATTTGAAACCTAAACTTTTTGAATAAATTTAAAGCACATTGCACTATATACGACAGCATTGGTCATATATATGCGCGACGTTTAATTATTGATTTCAGTGTCCTCATTTCCGTATATGCTGATTTTCACTGATTTAGGACGCTATTTCTAATTTCCAATTGTCTATTTAGCAACAAACCCCATTTGGGAAAAGGATGCTCTTAATTCGTACGATTCATCTAGCAAATTTATGGGGAGGTACTAAAGCTATTTAGTTCTGAATAATGTTATAGCTGTAGTATATTTTGAAACTTACAGCCCATTTGGATAAGTATTCATTGGTTATTATTACAAGCATTTTTCCAGTCGCTTCAAGTTTTTTAACCAGAGGAAGACAGGTTTCTTGTCGAAAATGGCGGTATACTCCTTCGAAAACAGCTGTTAGTAGTAGCTGATAAAATTAAGATATGCTATTCGTATATCCACCACTACGTATCAAGTACAACTTCAAAATTCAAATTCGAACCATTATTTGATTTTATAAAAATGCTCAGAATATCTAAAACAGCCCATAAAAATAGTTTATTAAGCGAGTACGAATTTTGATTTCTCCGTTTCCACAGCACCTATCAGGGTTATATTATATAAGGGGCAAGAGACACAGGCAAAGACTTATATGTTATGTTCAGATTTGTTTCAGAATATATAATAATAAGGAAAATGATGAGGAGAACTGACAAAGAAATAAAAGGAAGTATAAAAATAAGATGGTTATTTATACTAAATTATTCAAGAGTCTAGTTTATGAAGGGAACTAGATTTCAGGGACACAATGCTACTGAATTATTACTCTATAACGTGAATGCGAGTAAGTTGATATTGTAACGTGGTCATTGGTTGTGCCGCAGTGTGGGTAGTAATAGAATGTCTTGCATAAGCTGGAGATTGATATGCAATTCGGATAAGGTAATAATGTGTGATGTAATTAGGATAGTAGTATAATAATAGATTAAGCTTGACAGGTTTATGACAGCACCTCGGGGAGGTTGAACCTTTTTTTGCAATTCTGTGGATTAGCACTAGATCCATATTTGACGAGAACTAGTGAGCTTACTGACTTTAGTGGGTATAAACAGCAGGTAATCAACTTTTTGTTCCGATTTACCAGATGCACATTGATCCATGCAAGCTGATATCTGATATACTTGTAGTATTTATTTATTCCTATGCTCATGTAGAGTGGCAGTTAGCTTATCTGGATCATTATTTATAGAAATTGCATTTTTAATTTCTTTCATTAAAAGGGCACAGTAAAGTATAGGTGCATTGTGGCATTAATTTTTTCGACATGCAGTAGGTTGTGAATGTTACCCTTCGAGACTATTGCATCCAAGGTGTGTATCTACCCTCATGTAAAGTTGGAAGTTAATAGGATTGAAATTCATCGAGATGAAGTTTTTGTTGTCGGTTTTTACGGCTGTAGGAAAGGAGGCTTCAGATGGGTTTTCAATGTTTTTAAATGTGTTCGCTTAATATTGAGTCGAACCACATAAAATCTTTGAAGGAGATGTACACCTTCATTCACCCTTCACCTTATAAGCCATTGATATTTCTCAGAAAATAGAAATATTAGTTTCGGAATATAAATGCACTGGCCAAATGTTGACCTAAATTGACCAAGATTTACCTATAATATATTGTAAAAAATTGAGCATCTAAATTAAAGTATTAATTTTTTATACAGTATTCACAAGATAGATACAACTCTAAGCTACTCTGCATTTTTTGTTTCAGCAAAAAATATTGATTTTTCGCCGAGATAATCAAAATAATAGTTCACATTACAGCTTAACCTTATGATAACTGGGTTTTAAAATTGATCTGACAAATCGACCAGAAAATGATGAAAAAAACAAAATTGCTTAATGGCTCATGAACTTCAAAGTAAGTTGAAATAGCTTATTAAATGGTTTTTGTACAGTTTTAAATTCTGCATCCAGCTAAACAAAATTCAAACAAAAGTTGCACATTAAGTTTTGCACAAAATGCGATTGAAATTTCGGAGGTTTTTTGAAGATATGCATCACTTTTTATAGATATAATTCAAATATAAGCAATGAGAATAATGTACAACAAAATTATCTATCGACTGAGCCACTGCTGAACCTTCTAGCTGCATTTTTCGTAGAGAAAACAAGATTTTTGTGATTTTTTTTTTGAAATTCAGAATTTGGGATGAGGGTATACAAGGGAAAATTGGGAGGTAGAAGCGAAGGAATCTTTGTACACATTTTTTAGAATATCTCCACGAAAAATCAATATTTTGAAAAAAACTAAATTGGATCCAAGAGAGTTCAACAAGGTTGATGAAATAAATATAAAAAAAATGCTGCTCAATTTAATGAATATTTTGAAATCGACCACAAAAATGTCAAAAAAATGAAAAAAAAATAAAATTGCTCAGAATTTTTTTATATTAGAATATGTTATAGAGCACTTCAAAACAAGTAAGTTTTATTATTAAAAAGTGTTAGTATAGCTTAATTTGTTTTAGAGATATGGAGCCTCAAAGTTTTCAATTTTTACCAGTGAAATACCTGTAAAAATCTGAAACATTAGTACTGAAAAAGTTATATCAACTGCAAAAAATAAGATATTTCCGGATACTCATTTTTATGTTAGAGGTGAACATCTCAGGTACATTTTCATATAATTTTTTCTCAGTGTTATTTAATGAAGAAATAAAGTTGAACAGGGATGAAAAACGAGACTCAGTTTTCAAGGAAAAAGCAGTGAATTTTACCTGTTTTGGAGTTTTTCGTGAGATATAAAATAGATTCAGGAACAGGTAGCATATGTCACCAATTCATATCTATTTAGCAGTGCCTAAGCTATATTTTGAAAATTGTTTGTTATAGGGTCAGTTATAGAAAAGAAGGCACAAGCTAATTTAGAAGATTAACAGCTTTTGAATTAATAAAACTTTTCTCAGAATGATACTTGCCAAAAGTATATTAGAATGCATTTTGACATGAAGGCTATTTTTTCATGAGCTTGATCAAATTTATAACCATAAATAGTTAATAAGAGACAGATACTCTGCATGTTTGCACTTTAAAACTGATAATAATGCAACATAAATCAGAAAACTTTTGGTGAGAATGTCTTTCAAAAATGGATCATGCTTTTGATAAACGAATTAAACGTGCTCATTTATCAATATGTTTTTGTATATGAAGAAATGTTAAATTCGATACGCTTTTTGATCTGAGTAACAGTTCTAAATAGTGATTTCGCCGTCTCATATTTCCACAAGAAACTCAATTGTAGTTTAAATTTAATAAAAACCTTTCTCTTTAATTCCAAAATATGGCAGATTTAAATGTAAACGACTTGAAAAACTATACATCCGGCACCACTTCGTCTATAGTGAAAGCTCCTCTTATAGGTGTATTAACTATTGTAATAAACGAAGAAGACGATTTTCCTCGAGGCACAGTTTTGCTTTTAGATTTGGTGAACAATGACCCAGTTGTTTGCTTTATCGATCGCACACTACCACGAGCACTTGAAACGACTGTACAAATCAGAAAATGGAATTGCGTCAATTTGAAAGAAGGCGACAATGCTTTTTATATTGAATTTCGTTTAGAAGATGTATATTCTGACAAATATGCAAAAAAGTGTATATTGAGAGAACAGTTCGGTTCAGATCGTATCATTTTTAAAGAATCTCTTAAGCGTCAAATGGAATATTATACTCCTGGAGGCACTCTTCAACTTACGCCGCCGCAATCTAGAGTCAATATGGTAGGGGTTGTTTATGCGATTTCCACCTTGTACTTGGAGGATGGCAAGCCAGCAAAATTTTACTTGCAAATTACAAGTAGCAAACCCTCCAACGATACCACCACGAAATTAAAAGCTATCAATGTGCTATTTTCTGGAAATGATATGATTAAATATTACAACTACTTTCAAATTGGAGGAGCATTTGCTTTTCATAATCTTGATATTACGTCCATCCACATCAATGGCCGCACTTCTTTTAATGCATTATCCTTCAACAACAGATCTAATTGTCAAGCAATCAAATATTCACATTTGGAAAAAACCCGTAAAAGTTCACCAGCCAGTAATACATCAAATCATCCATTAACGATAATCACAGTAAATACACACAAAACTTACACTGGCAGCATCACACGTGTGATTGATAGTATGTTTGGAATCTATGAGATAGACAACAGTATCATTGTGTGTTTATTTCATCTCTTTAGTTATATTGCAGATATGCCCCTTCGAATCAACACACGAATTTGTTTACATCATTTTCACGCTGTGGTTATAACTCCTAAAGATGGAGAAACCAGTTACCTTTTACAAAATTTGTGGGATGCCCCTAAAACTGATGAAGGCTATATGACTTTGACAGCTTGCGTCAATAGCCATATTAATATACTGAAATTCCCTGATCATTGCGGCGATTTTAAAGAAACAACAAAATCATTCGTTTTACCCCATGATACAGATATCGGCTCACAAATCAAACTATACACTTATAGTGAGATCAACAACAAAAGATCAGCATTTACACAACTTCTTGGTCAATTGGAAATTTATGCAGCTTTGACAGTAAAATTTGTAGATACAAACATTGTAAAAGATCTCGACGTTTTTATTCGTGCTTTCAATACAGTACGACATCAAGTATATGGCAGAACAAAAACTCGAGAAATACAAGCTAGTGATTTGCTTAATAATTTTTTCTTGCATGATACTGTATGTTTATTAGTAGGAGATGAAAACTTCTACATGGAGATAGATTCATACCCTTCGCTCAACAAAATCAAAAACAACTTGCAAGACAATTTAGAAGACTATCAATTGGATTTGGCAGGTGGTAATACAATGTTTGAAAAGGAAAATGTTTTGATACAAAAGGCAGATTACGATCAAACTGCGGGATATTTTATATTGGGTATGCTTCAAGTGGCTCACGATGGTAGATTGTATTTGATGGATAATGAATCTCGGATTCTATTTGTAATGGCTGCATCTTCGAGTTTGATTTCTAGAAGAGCAGGTGCAATATATGTGGTACGACGTTTACAAATGTTTAGAGAAGATTTATCGTTTGTGGAAAATGAAGACGAAGATTTTATCAAAAGGAAAGACTTGTTTGTATCGTATTTTGTGTGCCAAGATAAAGATCTAATGCCTCTAGATGATGAGTACGATAGAAATGCAACTTTTCATATACGTGATACTGTAAATTTGCACAATACAAAGTTGAAAAAGCTATCCTTGAACAGAATGCCAGAAGAGATTAGAAATATCCCAAGGAATCATCAATATTTAGCTGTGCATGTGGTTAATCGTTACCCTGTAGAGGTTTGTTTCACTCCAAGCGGTTCCATTTATCTTGAATGCCGAGTGATAGTCAAAATGCATGAAATTGAAGGCATCGGATCTACCGCTGCTAGTCCAGATTATATCAAATCAACAGGTTTTGAAGAGTATATATTGATATTCTCATCTCTCAAAAAGACATTGCATTTACATCTTGATTTTCAAGTCGATTCGTACTGGGTTATTTATGGTCTTGATAAACCGGGATCACTGATTAAAAGCATTGTAGAAAATCGTAATTTTGCTTTTTCAATAGACAATGAAAAGCATACAATATACCCTATTTCTTTCAATTATAACACATCAAATATGATTGAACTACAGCCTCATTACGGCGAGAGCGCAATCATACCAAATCCTTTATCTTTAATTTACAATGTTTCTCAACTGACAGATCCCAATAATTTACCACCAGGTCTCTCTAGTCAAATAACATCACTCAATTACTTTGAAGAATTAATCCATATACAAGGTGTGGTCATTATCAAGCGATTTATGGAGGGGCATACAACACACAGTGTACTTAACAAGCATGCTTTAAAGCTTCATAACCAATTAGGAATTAGTACAGGCAAAACAAACCGAAAATTATTTGTTCAAATCCGTCAACCTGATAGTCTCGATACCATTAGTATTTATATGGATGTACACAAGGTTCATTATCCCATCGGTATGGTTATAGGCTCGACAGTAACATTTCGCAACTTGATCCGAAAAAAGAAGTTATCATCAAATGAAGAATTCTTTTTCTTGGCTGATCCAAGCACTTGCATACATGTAAATAACACTACACCTTCTCCTGATATTATTTCAATGAAACCAGCGCCCATCATGACTCGTCTCATCTCGTCTTTTCTCGATCCTGTACTCGGTATACAAGATCAAAGCAGTAAACAAATCTTTAAACTGTATTGCTATATCAGTTCTATTATCAACCTTACTTTGAAATGGGAATGCAGAGATTGTGGCTCCATTGTGCGGAATAATGATTGTTATGGTATGTGTGAAGGTGCTTCTCGAGCTTTCTTGGTACATGCTTTTGTTCAAATCAGTGATGGAACGGCTAATGCTAATGCTGGTATTGATGGTGAGCGTTTGGTTTTCCGTTTATTGCAATTGAGTACAAATCAGATCGATGCATTAAAGAACCTGGTTTTAGATTATGGCCAATTATCTTATGGTGGATGGGGTACATCTAAAATCAGAACCATGGATGATGAAGAAGAGAGATTGAATTATGATCCCGAGAAAGATCAACGTAATGCATTGCATGGTTATACACTGGAAGATCTTTGTAATAACGCTAAAAGAGCTGGTCAATTCTATCTTTATGGTCAAGTTCAAAGTAAATCTAGCAGAAAACGGTCTAGGGAGGAAGAGGTAGTGGATTGGAGCGATAATTTGATTGATGAATTCAAGCTTCGAAAGTTCAAGATTTCTGATGATGGTAGTTTGTTGAAAACGGCTGAATTGTCGAAACTAAGAATCAAGGTAGTTGAGATTGCGTTCCCTGATGCAAGAATCGTCGCTTATGAGATGCTTGATATATTGAAGCAAGCTGAAATACCTGTTGGAAGTATCTCCTCTATACCCCCTCCTTCAGCTGTTTCTGATTTTGAATAATAAAAATCTTGAATAGTGATATTTTAAAACATTTGTCGATTTTGTCTTTTAAAGTATTTTTTTTCTTGTTTTCATTAGTAATTGAAACGCATAAAAATGGACACGGATGAATCTGAGCATCTGAACTACATGTAGGCAATTTTTTTTTTAGCAATAAAGAGCGTTTAAACAATGAAGAATGATGTTTATTTACACTGCAATATGGGATTTGATTATGAATTTCAGCCCAGCCCAAAAATCCAGATTGGAATTTTACTGAATTCAAGGATTTTTCAGGAACATGAAAGCAAATAATGCATAATTTAAAGATCGAGATACATGTTTACAACATGTTAATTTATGCTTACACTTTTGCCTCAGAAAAAAAAATAAGCATAATCTATATGCACTTGAATGGGTCTGGATGTGGCGATTTTCCAATATATCATTTCTAAACAAAAGAATGCATGTATAAACCAGGCATATCAAAAAGGGCTCTATATGCTTTCTAAAAAGAATGTTTCAGTATAGATACTTTGCAACTTTAAAATGCAGGTGGCAAAATGAGGAAAAGGGAAAAATGCTTCATGATGAAAAATAGCTTTAATTAAGAAAGTTGAAGTATTATTAATATATGGTTAAAAAGTGATTAATTTAGGGTCAAGAGGGAGACCCGTTTCTGGATCAATGTTCTATCACAAATCTTTAGTTTCGTTTCTTTGCATTTACTTTTTTTTAATTTAAAACCTACATTCTTCTTTAATAAGTTTTGTTGTCGAATTAACCGAGCTTCATCAAATGAAACTTTTTGTTTTTTCATAATTCTCATAATTTCCTCTTTGTCCTTCAATCCAGCTCTACTGTCTTCTTCGCCCAAATTAGTATTCAAGTCAAAATGAGAGCTTGTTAATCCATCTTCAATATCACTTTCGAATGAGCCAGCATTAGTCGGTAATAAATGATAACCTAGTAAGCGATTCATTTTGTTTGCTAATTCAGAAGCACCTTCTCGAATGTGTTTGCGAAAGTACCAGCATACTGCAATGAAGTTTTCTGTTTCAGTAAAATCAAGATGAGATTAAAAGATGTTTGACTTACATGCTAGAATAAATAGTAAAATGGCCAGATATATAAACATGACGGAATAATTAGTATCAAAGAGGGAAAGGGAAAAAGGCCAAGGAAAATATATGAAAAAGAGGGTGTGTGTGTTGTGGTGGAAAAATGGAAAAAATATCAAAGCTCAGCTTTTCCTTTTGTTGCAATGCCTTTTGTTACCTGTCCTTATCATGCTTTTCGCCTTTAGCAGGCAATATTATGTAAAGTTGGAATGTCGATTATCATGAGATGTTACCATCGGATACACAACAAAGCAATGTTTCATCAAGTAACATAGTATGTATCGAAGTCTGTGAATTTTGCATAATACACATTTGAGATTAATTTGGGGAATTAAATATGGGGTTATTTTATAAATTTTTATTCATGCAATCAGTCATCATATAAAAAGAACGCACTATTTTAATTCTTTTTATAATTCTTTTTACCATATACAAATAACCTAACAAAATAAAATGAGGTATAAATACACTATGACATGGATATTTGCATGAGTAGTTTATTAATGTGCCTTTTTAGTTCTTCGCTTTATCGCATCGTTGTAGCAGCAGACGATTCTCCAATTTCTAAAAAGGCCATCAATGATGCTATAAAATTATGCTCAAAGTTAGCTGTACCTTATAAACTTGATATTGTGTACGCCATCGGGTTAAATCCAGCTGGAATAACAGCTTTTGGATTCATGTGAGTAAAAATATTGTTGGGTAAAAATGTGTGTGTCTAATACAATGAGATTAGGAGCGGCTTGGATAAATTAAATAATGTTGACATTCAACAAGATGCAAAGGAATCTATAACAAATTTAAATAAATACTTAGCACAGTTTGATGAAACAGTAAAGTGGGGGTTATTTTTTTTTACAAGCCATTTTTGATGTAACACGCTATATTTATAGAAATCAAACACAGTGATAGTAAAAACAAGCACAAAAGGTTGTGGTTATATCATTGAAGATTATATCAATGAAAATCCACCAGATATGCTTGTATTAGGTTCATCAAACAAGGAAGGCCTTCAAAAGTAAGTTTTTATATGTGATGTGATTTGTGATTTGTGATTTGTGATTTGTAATTTGTAATTTGTGATAAGGATGCTAAATGTTTGCATTATATAGGTTTATTCTTGGTTCTGTCAGTGATCATTGTTTGCATAGCTGCAAATGCCCAGTTCTTATAATAAAAAACTGATGAATCAAACTATAAATGGGAGCACTCTGCTTAACCCATGTTTAAAATGATTTATTTTGTCAAGCCCACTAATATAACCAACAAAGCCCAAAAAAAAAAAAAAAAAGGAAAAAAAATTGGGCGTGTGATCACATAGTGTCATTGTGATACTCTTGTTAACGATGATATACTTCTACTACTACGCCTCTATTTAGTTTAACTGGGCTGTTGTTGTTGTTGTTTAATATGATCAAATGTAGTAATGAAAGATAATTATAAACATTTATTCCATCTCGTTCCTTTTTAATTTATAACATATCCTTGGACATAGTTTGATTAAAAAAAAAAAAAAAAAAAAAAAGCTTTCACCCTTTGTTCCCTTCTATTAAACATTGCTCGCTCTTTCGTTCAATATTACCCATTTTATAATCAAATAAATCTTGTTACACGATGCAAAAGTACGAGAACAAACCATTTTTGATATAAAAATACATAAATTGGTTGCACAGAGATAATTTCTATAAATATGAAGGGAGAAGGGAAGGGGAGATCTAAAAATGGTCTCCTTCCTAAATAACAAAAGATCTAAAAAGTTTTCTGTTTGAATATAAATAGAAGCGATAAAAAGCTACTTGGTCTTCTCTCGTTCTTCTTTATACTATTTATTTTTATTTTACATAATGGCTGGTCCTCTTTCGACTCAAAAGATTTCCGCTACACCAACAAAGCAATTTTCAAAGAAAAATATGCTGAGCATACCAATTCTCGTCATATTTTTCATTGCCTTTTTTTTCGTTTCAACATTAAAAATTAGAATTGTTTATAGCACAACAAGCTCAACGACAGCTTCAATTTGTAATAGCAATGATTGTGATACCATCTCATCTTCTCCAGTTATAGCTGAACAGGAACAACAGCAAGAACAACAACCACTAGTCAAACATGTGACTCATCCTTTACTACCAAAACCTTCTTCTTATCCTTTCACTATCGTCACCGCCTCAAGCGCTAATCATTTATGCTCATTAGAAAATTTCTTATATTCACTCTATAATTTACGTGATCAACTCGAAATTGATGAATTCCCTAGAATTGTTGTCTATAACATTGGAATGAATCGTACCCAATTACCTGTCTTGGATCAATTCGTTGAAAACGGTTTAATTGATGATTTAGAAACATTTGATTATTTCAAATACCCTCGTTTCTGGGATGTTGCCATCAGCGCAGGTGAATACGCTTGGAAAACTGGTATCGTACATGAAGCAAGTAAAAAGTATGTTCAAGATTCAAATGGTATCTTGGTATGGTTGGATGCTGGTAATATGGTTACACCTGAGTTTATAAAGAATATTCCTTCAATTATTCGTAAGGATGGTGGTTTCTGGTCTCCTCGCTCATCTAAAAATATGGGCATGTGGACACATCCTGGCATGTACAAGTACTACAATGCTGACCCTCAAGACTATGCTAGAAACCCTAATTGTAATGGTGCTGCCTTGGGCTTTGATGTTCATAATCAAACAATCTTTAATGATATCATTCAACCTTGGTACGAATGTGGTTTGGATAAGAACTGTATTGCTCCCCCAGGTTCATCTCGTTTAAATCATCGTCAAGATCAGGCTGCTTTAACATTTTTAGCTTATCGTAGTGGAAAGAAATGTACAATGTCACCCAATTATTTTAAGTTACAAATTCATCGTGATAAATCCTGTAGAGCTGAATTAATGGCAATGGATATTCAAGGCAAATTAAACCATCCTAGTTCGATGGATTATCCAAAGTGGTATGCAAGTAATACTTTGCAATTATATCATCATCCTGAATGGAGATATGCTGAAGATAAGGTGCCTTCAAATCTTGCTAATTTGTTGAGTTATTCTCCACCTCCTACCACCATCTAAATTAAATTGTATATTTCCTCCTCTACATCATCCCTCTCACATTATTAAAACTGTAAATAGACGTTTTCCTTTTATTCCGATTGTTACACTATATTATTTCTCTCTCCTAAAACAACATAAAAATGAATTAAAATAATGGCATTTAAATTATCTATTTTTAAACAAATAATCTGTGAAAAGACGCTTGTGGCGTGGGGCTGATAGCATAATTCTTTTATACTCTTTTTTTTTTTTGTTTATGGGAAGGTACCTGAAAAATAGATACTAATACACCCGATCCATCTTTAATTTAAATTTTGTTGTTCAAATAAGGATACTATATCTCGGAAAAAAAAGATCTATGTTCTTTTTTCTTCAAATGATGAAAAACTGGCATTTTTACCTGAAGTTCGCGGGGAAAGTTAATAAAAATTCTCGACTTGTGCATATTTGGTTTAATTTGTTACATATTTACAATCAAAAGGAAAAGAAGGGGGCCGAATGAAAAGTATGTTTTGGTTGCATACATTTGCATAATTATTCACTTTCGTGTAAATTGTGCTAGTCTGTTTAATAGATTTCTTTTTTGACGTATGATAATCTACATACATGAAATTTCTTGTTTTCACATTTTTATTGGTTCTCGCCATACTCTCTTAGACATGTGCAGAAACATGCTTGTTTGAGAAACAATACAAACGCATTTAATCTATCAAAGTCGTTAATTATTACATTTTGTATTTGATGGATGAATGTTCTAGACAATGAAATTCGTGATAAAATTTAAGCTCAATTTAATTCGATTGTAAAATAAAAGAGTGCAGTAGCAATAAATTATTAGATTACTTATGGTAAAGCTCAAGTAGATAGGTTTTTTTTTATATAAACTGCATATCATACTGCACTAAAGGGATCAAACATTAAGGCGTTTGAAAATCAATGCATTAGACTGGTCACATAGCCATGGTATATACAGGAAATTACAATTAAATGCGAAATTCTATACTCGATGCCAAAAGACATCATAACCAAGGAAATGATTATACATAACAATCAAGTAATTTATGTATATAAATGCTTGTATTCCACAAAAGAAGAATTTATAATATAATAGCAGCAGTGTCATAATGTTCAAACTAATATCAAATATATAGTCTACTGCTTTTTATATGCTTTTTCTTTAAAAACTGAGTCTCACTTTTCATCCTTACTCAGCTTTTTTTTTTTACCAAATAACACCAAAAACAAATTATATGCCAATGTACCTGAGATGTTCAATTTTAATATAAAAACGCGTATCCTAAAATATCCTATTTCTAGCGGTTGGTATAACTTTTCTAGTGCTAATGTTTCAGGTTTTTATACGTATTTCACTGGTAAAAGTTGAAAACTTTGAGCCTTCATATCTCTACAAAAAATCAAGCTATACTAACATTTTTTAATAATAAAACTTGCTTGTTTCGAAGTGCTCTATAACATATTTGAATCTAAAAAAATTCTGAGCACTTTTATTTTTTTCTCATTTTTTGACATTTCTATAGTAGGTTTCAAAATATTGGTTGAATTGAGCAACATTTTTTTTACATTCATATCATCAAGCTCGTTGAGCTCTTTTAGACTCAATTTAGTTTTTTTTAATATATCGATTTTTCGTGGAGATATCCTCAAAAATGTGTACAAAAAGGTGCCTCCATTTCTAGCTTCAATTTTTCCCTTATATACCCTCATCCCAAATTCTGAATTTGAAAAAAAAATGGGCAAAAATCTCGTTTTTTCTACGAAAAATACAGCTAGAAGGTTTAGTAATAGCTTAATCGATAGATAATTTGTTTGTACAATATATCCATTTTCATATTTGAAATATGCTTATAAAAAGTGTTGTGTATTTTCAAAAAACGTCCAAACTTTCAGTTATATTTTACGCAAAATTTAATGTGAAATATTTGTTTGCATTTTATTCAGATAGACGTGAAATCCAAAACTGTACAAAAGCCATTTAATTCTCTAGGTCTACTTACTTTTCAGCTCATGAGCTATAAAACGATTTTGTTTTTTGGATCATTTTCTGGTCGATTTGTACAAATCGATTTTGGAACTCAGTTATCATAGTTTTAAGCTGCAATGTAAACTATCGTTTTGATTATCTCGACGAAAAATTAATATTTTTCGCTAAGACAAAAAATGCAGAGTAGCTTTCAGTTGGATCTATCTTGTGAATTTATAGGGAATTAGATACTGAGGTATGCTTACAGATTTACCTTTTACAATTATATTTAGATGTATAACTGCAGTGGAATTACATACTAAAAACGCTTGATAATAATAAAAAACAACCTAAATTCCAAGTGTCGCTCATAAAATATGATGCCACTTGAAATGTGAACAACAATAATAAACAAACGCTTCAATTGAACACAATAACAAACGCATGCTAAAAATATGAAATACCTTTTTGAACTATACATGTCGTGTAGATGATAACACCCTTGATCACGATGCAACCAATTACACAAATGATATATATATCAAAACAGGATTCTATCCAAACAGGATTCTATCCAAACCAATAATAATAATAAACAAATATATCAATTTAGTCAACTGCTCATCTATATTGAAGTTGCACTATCAATATAAATAAGATTTAAGCATATAAAAACTACGAGTTGAAATTAAGGTTACATAAAATAGATATAACAATAATAAACAAAACAACCATTTCCCCATTTCCCAAAAGGTCGATATTGTCACACTTGACAACAATCCCTTATGATTAATGCTCTACATAATTTACCTCTTAGAATATTAAATCAATAACAGTGTACTCAAAACTGGAAGATTACTAAATATACATCCATTTAATTCTGATGGTATCCAAGCTATCCAAATCACTATAAATACCCTCACACTTTTTCAATTATTTTAAATCTTCAGAAATCTTTTGTAATAAAAACTTTAGTTAATTATAATTGTATTTTTACTGCTTTTATTTTTATATTTTTTTTATTTTAATAAACAACTTCGTTATTTACTGCATGTTGCATCCACCGGTTAATCGTAAGATAATGAACCTTTTGATTTGTAATCCTTATTTTCAAGAAGTCAGCTAACTGATCTATGACAACATTCTTGATTGTTCTTATTTTTCTAAAGCAAGATCCGGGAAGCGGGATATGTGAGACATACCCACTTGTTGGATTTAGCTATATAAAATAAGCTGAACTTAAATGTGCTGTGTTACTAATGTAAATAAAATGACCTGACAATAGAATGTCAGAAAGATATAATCGATCCAAAGCTGATCTTACGGATAATTGTAATATAGAATTTGTATATAAATAGGACAAATTATTGATATTAAATAAAGATTCTCTTCAGTTTTTGTGTGTGATTTAATTTAACAAGTTCCTTTATTAAATTATACATTTTTTCTTGCCATAATATTTATTCTAAATCTTGGCATTTCATTTTTTTAAATCCTATAATCCAAATCTTTTTGATTATCTTTATTTTGATACTTACGTAACCTGGTCATGTCTACATCCGGTCCTGCTGCTTCTCCTATCAATGCTTCCTCTTCTATGGAAATTGATGATGTTTCTGGTTCTTCCTTGATTGGTGGTGTTGATCAAGAAGCTTCGTTTGAGGTTGCTCTTCAGCAACTTCGTCGGGATGTTCTTGCTCTTGGTATTCGTATTGCTACTGCTGGTAACAAGCCCCGTGAGGAGGTTGATCCCTTGCTCCTTTCATTGAAACAAAAGAAGTCGGATTTGCAAGCCTTGGAGGAGGTTGTATCTTTGGTTAATAACTCGTCTTCTGATTCGTCCAATGAAGGTCAAAATTTTTCTGCTTCTGGTTCAGTGGTTCCTAGTGGTTTGCCGCTATTTCAATGGATTGGTGCTGTTAGAGATGACAAGAAGGAGGTCTTTGCTGATATCGAAGAATGCCTTCGTCGGTTTGAAGATGTATTGAGTAGTCATACACTTAATTTCGACAAACATTGGTTCCGTCTGTTGCCTCGTTGCTTGAGCAATGATCTTCGTGATTGGCTGAATGAGTATATTTTAGCTGCTGGATCTAAGGTTTCTTGGATCAAGCTAAAAGCTTCCATCACTGGACGGTATGGTGTGCCTAAGGAACAACTCAGGTTCGAAAGAATCAGAGAGTTTCTTGGGTGCGCTAAACTGGGAAACGAATCTGTTGACAACTTCTTGGAGCGATTCAAGACGTTGAAGGCTAAGTCTGAAGTAACTGATCGTTTTATTGTGGCAAAAGTATTCTTTGATGCTTTCCCGGAATCTGTTTCTCGACTCATTATGGTGGCTATGAGTCAAGCCCCCGAGTCTTCGTTCTATGACTTAGACTATGTCTCTGCTGTTGCTCGTCGTATCGACAATGCTGTTGATAAGAAGGAGTCTAGTTCTAGCAATGGAAAGAAGCGTTCTTTTCCTGATGGTGCTTTTGTTTCTGCTTCTTCAGAAGCCAAGAAATCTAAATATGCTTCTGGGTTTTCTGGTGCTGCTCGTGCTGGTTCTTCTAGGCATTCAAGTTCTTCTGGTTCGTCTGGACAAGCTGCCAAATTTGTTTCTAAGTTTGGTAAGACAATGCAAGAACACATTGCTGAACGTACTTGAAAAGACTGTAATTTGCACTTTGGTCGTGGCCACAGTTGTGGTACTGCTGTTCGTACTGTTCCTTCGAATAGTAATGGTAACAAGGTGGTCCGTAGTATGTCCAAGCGTAAATCAGTCAAGGCTGCTGTGGATGCCGCTTTACTGTCTGCCCGTGTGGATCATGCTGTAGACAATCAAAAGTCTTCTTCTTCTGCTGTTGTTGCTCTTGTTCCCTCTTCCAGTGATAATGATGTTATTAAGGAAGGTGATGCTGTTGCGTCTGATGACGTTGCCGTGGATGCTGTCATGGATTGTGATGATGATGGTATCAACGATGATAATGATCTTCGTGATCGTGCTCAGGCAACTTTGGTTGCTGAGATGTCGAATGTCTCTGTGGAAGACAACATTGATGTTATGCAGAATATGGCTGCTCAAGAATGTAAGTTTGACGCTGTATTTAGTGCTCCTCCTTCTATGCGTACCAATTCGATTTGTGTTCCAATTGTGGTTCAAAATGTGATTTGCTTCGGCTTAGTTGATACAGGAGCTACCTTTAGTTGCATTACTAACGAATTCTTTCAATTTTTAGGAGGGAGTTCTTTGGGTACGTTTAAAGCAAGTGATGATAATAGCGTCGTTCAGCTTGCTCATGAAGTAACTACTGTCCCGAGAGAGGGTACGGTCGATTTAAGTGTTAGCTATAACAAATATAATAAAAATCATATTTTTGAAATATTTTCATTTTATTCTGAAGAAAATGTGCATGTCTTACTTGGAATGGATATCTTGTCTAAACTTGGAATTGCAATTACTGGTCTTGTTAGCCAACATGGTTTTCAGACTGGCCCACGTATTCCTAGTCCTATTGATGATTCTATTGAACCTAATGCACATCCTTTTGGTGATGAGAAGGAAAGAGAGCCTTTTCTTTTATTGCTAAATGAATTGTTAGACCAAAATTCTCAAATTGATATGAAAAATACTCAGTGTAATTTGCCAGACTCGATTATTAAACTTGATACTAAGCCAGGTTGCGTTGCATGGCGAGCACAGTATCCGTTACCCGAAGCTTACAGAGATGCTGTAGGTAAACAAATTCAAGTTTGGCTTGATGAGGGTGTAATTGTTCGTTCTGCTAGTCATACTCGATTTAATCATCCATTGTTGGTGGTGAAGAAAAAAGATGCTGATGGAAATTATTCTATGTCTAAACCTCGAGTGGTATGTGATGTTCGTAAACTCAATGCCATTTTGGAAGTTGATGATAAGCAACAATTGCCATTAATTTCTACAATTCACCAGAATACTGGTACCAAAATGATTCATACTTGCCTGGATATCCATGCGTGCTTCACAAGTTTTGGCCTTGACAGCCAACAGGCCCACAAGGTTTCATTTACTTGTCCCTTTTCCAACGTGCAATATACCCATAGGAAGGCTGCTTATGGTATTCGGCATGTCGGATCAGTAGTAGTTCGTACACTACAAACATTGCTCTCGGATCTGAATACTTCTTCGTCTTCTCCATCTGTCTTTCCGACTGATAAGTGTTGGTCAGCTGTGTGTTACGTCGATGATATTGTCCTGAGTAGTAATGGATCGTTAGCAGATCACTTTGAGTTGGTTGCTGAAGTAATTCGTCGTTTGACAAAGGCCAATTTGGTACTAAACCCAGAAAAAGTAGTTTTCGGGCAAAAGAGTATCCATTTACTTGGTTGGAGCGTGATTAGTGGTAAATTGATGCCTGATGGTAGAAAATTAACTAACATTGCTCAATGGCCTGCTATTAAGACTGGTCGTCAATTAGCTTCATTTTTGGGTTTGATGTCCTACTTTCGAGCTTCTATTCCGTGCTATTCGCGTCTTACGCAAGATCTTGATAACTTGAAACAATATAAAGATTTAGCACCTGTGTGGAAAGAATCTCATGATAAAGCTGTAGCAAACCTTAAGAATGCCCTCACACAGGCATTAATGCTGTCTCCACCTGATTTTACTGTACGATTTCATTTGGCCACGGATGCATCGTTGACTGCAATTGGATCTATTCTTTATCAAGTAATAGATGGTGAAATTCGGTATGTAGGTCTCGTTTCTCGAAAACTGTCAGTTTCAGAGAGAAATTATAGTACAACGAAAAGGGAACTATTGGGAATTTGTTATTCCTTGGTAAAGTTTCATCGTTTTCTGTACATGAGAAAATTTACCTTACATACAGATCATAAGAGTTTGATCTATTTGAATACTCAGGAAGTGCCGAATGCACTGATGTTGGGTTGGTGGGAGACTATCTTTTCGTATACTTTTGACATTGTTCATCTACCTGGTGTTCTCAACGTCATTCCTGACGCTTTATCGAGACTGTATGAAGATGATGATGCAGATGCTTCTGCACGACATCTTCTTGGGGGCAGGTATTACGCTGATGGAGGTGAAAGTAATAAACGAAAGAGAAAGGGTTCTAAATTGAAAGTGAGAACGCCTTCTACTTCAATGAAACGTTCTGTTAAAATTAGTAAGGTAGCACGAAATAAGTCTTTCGGTGATATAGATAAGCATGTAGCGGTAAAAGACACTTTAGTGAAAGATGGTACTACATCAGCCTCTGTCTCGAAAAAGCGAAGAGAACTTATTGTACGTACACTTAAATTTGCAGATTATATGACCCCCCCTCCTAGTGAAAGAGATAATATGATTATATCTCAACATTTACTTGGTCATTATGGAATTAAGCATGTCGAGCTTGCAATTCATAAAGAAGGGTTTCATTGGAAAAACATTAGAAAAGATATTGAAAGAATATTGTCCGAATGTATTGAATGTAATAAATACAACATTGCGAGAGAAGGATATCATCCTTTTCGTAGTACTAAGGCTGATTTGCCTCTTGACCATTGGTGCATGGATCTTGGTGACATGGGTGTTACAAGTTCATTTGGTAGTAATTTTCTGTTCGTATTAACAGATTATTTTACAAGATTTACAATTGTAAGATGTATACCTGATAAACATGCTACCACAATTGCTAGAGAATTACTGCAAATTTTCAGTTTGTTTGGATGGCCTAAACATTTAACATCCGATCGAGGAAGTGAGTGGGTCAATGAAGTTGTTGATACTATGATGGAGATCAGTGGTATCGACAAACGATTGTCTCTTGCTTATAATCCCTTAGGCAACGCTACGGCGGAAAGCTATATAAAGCTTGTTAAGACAACAACCATAAAGCTGTTAAATGGTAAACGAGATCAATGGGAACATTATGTTCCATGGGTTAATTACTGTATTAATACTAAATATGCAAGGTTGCATAAATCTCGACCCTATACACTTTTATTTAATCGCCAGCCTAATGGGCTTGAAGATTATTCAAAGGTGGAACCTACTTTAAGTTTGGAAAAAGCTGATGAAAAATTAATAAACGAACGATACCAGTTTGTACAAGATGTTCTCATTCCGGCTATCTCTAAACGTATAGTAGAGACTCAAGAAAAGGATCATGCAAAGTTTGCAAAGAGCCACAAGATTGTTACTGAGCACTATCCAATTGGTAGCAAAGTTATGATCAAGAATGTGAATCGACAAAACAAACTAGATGAGCGCTATGAAGGCCCTTACTTGATTCACAATGTAACTGATAAAGGATCTTATGTACTAGCAGATAGGACTGGTGCATTACTTAGTAGAGATGTACCTACTCATCATATTAATTACAAAGCTGCTGCAAACCCTGAGCCAACTACGGTCGATGAGTTTTCAAAACAACATTTTGAGATTCAGGCTGTAATTGATCATAAGGGTAGGCCTGGTAATTATTTGTATCTTGTCCGATGGAAGGGTTTTGATGACCCTAATGAAGATACTTGGGAACCTGTTGAAAACTTTAATTCTACCAGACATATTGAATTGTATTGGGGTAGAAGAAATGGTGCAAAGGTTACAGGTAAACGTCGCTCAGCTCCAAAATCAGTTAATTTAAGAAATTCTGCTATTCGCAAGAAGCGTGGTGGAAAACGAAGGTCTTAAAGGCTAAAAGTAAAGTAGTAACAGAGTCTTTTCCTCATTGTATATAGATTTTCCTACTGAATAGGTTTTTAAGAGGTTTTTACTGACTAACTTCTACTTTACAAACATTTGTATATACATGGTCTAAAAATAGTAACATATTGTTATGTCGTTGGTATCTTTAATGACTTTAAGGATTAATCTAAAAAGGTGTCATAATCTGGGAGAGGGCTATGTTGCATCCACCGGTTAATCGTAAGATAATGAACCTTTTGATTTGTAATCCTTATTTTCAAGAAGTCAGCTAACTGACCTATGACAACATTCTTGATTGTTCTTATTTTTCTAAAGCAAGATCCGGGAAGCGGGATATGTGAGACATACCCACTTGTTGGATTTAGCTATATAAAATAAGCTGAACTTAAATGTGCTGTGTTACTAATGTAAATAAAATGACCTGACAATAGAATGTCAGAAAGATATAATCGATCCAAAGCTGATCTTACGGATAATTGTAATATAGAATTTGTATATAAATAGGACAAATTATTGATATTAAATAAAGATTCTCTTCAGTTTTTGTGTGTGATTTAATTTAACAAGTTCCTTTATTAAATTATACATTTTTTCTTGCCATAATATTTATTCTAAATCTTGGCATTTCACTGCAATAACAATGTGCACATGGGCACAACAAAAGAAACTGCACACGAGCACAATGCTAACCCTGTATGTGCAGAATTATATATTCTGTCCGTGTGCATAATAACGCATAACATTAATCTCTTGTGTGCATAATAATAAAATCTCACCATGAGCATAATGAGCTGATCGTATGGACACAAATTGGCCTGTACAAGAGCATCGTGCCGTTCTCAAAATTCCATTGCATTTTTTACTGGAATAATGGGTTTTTAAATTACATTTGATTTTATTAATATAGATTATAGACAATACAATTCACTACATTGTTGATGTAGTAGAGCAATGCATTCAAGAGCCAATATATTTAAGATCATCATCATTTGTAAATATGTTTATAGCTACAATTTTTACAGCAACGATGGTTTTTGCTCGAGCATAAACTTAAATAACGCTTACTGCTTAAATGTATACGCAAGCCAAATCTAAGATTATATATGTTACTTTATCGCGCATAAAATTTACACAAATTAACCTTCTTTAAACTTACTATTTTAGTATACGATTGTCAGCTGTAAAAAAATTTGTTTTCAAATATACAGTAGTTACGATGGAAACTATGGTTATTAGACAAAACATTAGATTTATTCTTTTTTTTATTTTCTATATCATTTGAAATTCTATCACTTTCCTGAACCACCTCATGGGTTTGTAGCCAGTTCTAGCTTTTCATTGAGTAGATATAAATATCATTGCCTTCGATTTGATCTGGTAAATAATCAAGAAATACGTCCGAAAATACAGTAGTAACTAATGATATTTGATCTTCTTAGAATGCGAGTAAAAAATGAAAATATCAGTCTCTAATACAGACTGCTACCTAAATGAAAAACATTAGTCTCTTATGTTAGCATGTGTATTCAGATAAACGAAAAGAATACCAGCTTAATAGTCTGATATGCCTTATCAAGCGGTGCTGAATAATATCCTTGGAATATGAAAATAAAAGAGAGAAACAACACACGTAGAAAAGGATTTTCAAGGCTTTATATTATTTAGCGCAATTAAAATCCTGCTAAATTGCACATTTCAGCCAATGTAAAAGTAGCATTACAGCGCCTGAACTATAAACTAAGCAAAATAGGCAATATCTGTTATCATAGAAACATGCATTTTTCTACCAGAAAACCCGTCTGTCATATCATACATTCATTAAAAAATTGCATGAACGAGTCCGTAGAGCGATGCCGTAATTGATCATAGCAAGACTGAACGGCTAAGTCTCTTAAACTATGGTATATATCTAGGTTTTAAATAAAAAAGCGGGCTTTTTTAAACTTTTCTTATATTTAACCATGTATGGTCTGAAAATTCAGACTTTGTAGCGGACATTTTTTGGGGCTCATTTTACCCTTACCAACACTCATGATTTTGATCAAAAAACAGAAAAATCAAATTTTGATACCAAAATCAACGTTTAAATATACTACATTGTGAGAGAAAATTGTAGCCATGGCTAATACACATTTTATAAAAGCTTAATATTAAATGTTAAGTAATGAAACTTTGTACTTTTGGCCCAAAAACGGTTTTTTGATTAAAGGATTTTCATGTAATATTTTGCAATAAAAATTTTTATTATTTTTTATTGAGCAAATAGAGCGCTAAATTCTGCATATGTGTATATTTTTTGTTTTTATAATTGGTAGTACAATTAACTCTAGATTTGCAAAACCAAAAAAAAAAAATTAAAAAATGCCAAAATTGACGATCTGGACAAAAATAATTTTCTAAATTAATGTTCCGCTTATAAGCTTTATAAGTCTTAAAAATAAGAGATTTTATTATACTTATGAACTTTTTCAAGAATTTACGATGCTGTACCCACTTGGTTCAAGCTATTATACTGTAAATCACTATACATGTTAATATTGTGTGATAGTCTATTTGATGATAATATAGCCTTACTTTATTATTATTGCGCTAGAGGTGGCTTACATTAAGTTTTTTTACTCTTACCTCTCCAATAGCATAAACATAAACGTGGCCATCACTGGAACCTATTGCCACCTTTTTGCCCTCTTTGTCCCAAGCCAATTTATTCAATGCTTTACCAGGACAAACTTACTTTTGACCTATAAAAATTAATTTATTAGTAAAATCAATTATCAATATAACAAGCTAATAAGTAATAATTATGGTGTACCTTGGATAGTTGGTAGTGATATTTAAGACAACATCCTGTTTTTCTCTTCTTAGCTGTTGGCCACCAAATAGAAATAAATGATTTTTAGAAACTAAATAAATTAACATGAGGTTATTCATTCATTCAAATCAAGTTAATACTATGCATACTTTTATAGTCACCAGTTTTTCTCCAGGTAGATATCGACTTTAGACCAAAAAAGCATTGATTATAATGTAGATAAAGGAACAAAATGATTAAGTCCTGGATGCTTTTTCTGTTCGAGAAAGATATTATAACGCGCCCTAACATTAACAGTTAATAATTTATTTCCAAATAAACAATAGGGAAAACATGTACTTGTACCTGCTTCTTGATTTCAGTTTATAAAAAAATACTGGACTTTTTGTTGTAGTTTTAAACGTAAATAAAAGAGCTGAGGAAAGAGTAGGGAAGAAAAACGATTTTGTGTGTTACAAACAGAAATTTACAAAGGCATAAATACTTTTAGTGTTACCAAACAGTTTGTTGTTGTTCCCATTTGGTCTCCGAAAGAAGAACATGGGCAGAACTCTTTCAAACTCCAAATTTCAAATTGATATATCTCGTCAATAAGGCAATTCTGTTGAATCAGAGTAACTCACATCTGCTCAAAACCATTCAAATTATCTTTGTTATTAATTATATTATGATCGATATACTTTAGTAAATTGACTAAAAAACCTTGATCTCATTGCTCTGCTCATCTGGGCTACTTGATCTGCATAAAAGCTTTTATTCTGCCCATCTGTGTAGACCATTTTGCTCATGGGAAGCATAATAGTTCCGCCGTAGTAATAGATCCTTTCTCGTCGGTAGTGGTCACAATGGAGCAGTGCGAGCATAAGTAAGCGAGCAAGCCCTATGCGTGGGCTCGCTTGAATTGCGCTTTTTGCAGGGTATTACTTGCTTTTGTTACATCCACAGATCTGTGTGCATTCCTTGGTTAAGATTACGACACAGTTTGGTATGTTAAGTTATACATTGCTGTGTATTATGTTATAAAGCTCAGATTATACTGTACGTATTGATGAATGTGGAACTATTGTGTATTACCTAGACTTAATTGTTGGATATATATATGAATAGACTCATTTTAAACTAGTAGTCATATAATTAGAGAATGTGAATATGAAAGAAGATGTTTCGATGATCTTATAATAAAGTTTTTTAGTTTTAGTGTTCTCTTTCATTTTATTATAACAGTTTTCCTTTATTTTTATTAAATGATTTAATACATATTTTAGCCTTGAGATTGATATAATCTTCTCCTGGCGTAACAGCTTTGGCTTTCTTAATTAAATTTTTTTAGTAATTTATTATTGCTTTGCGCTCGATGAAAATGTTGGAAATTTGTTTGTATGCTTGCTCAAAGTGCTTCAAATTGAAATAGGCTTCTTTTCAGTTTTGCATGATGCAAACCTGCTGGCTGGCTTGCTTTGTTTAAAATTAAGCAAAAATTTGTAACACAGGGCAAATTTATTCAATTTACGCAATTTTTGTTTTAAAAATGTCAAAATGCATCACATATTAAATCAGTATCAGGCTGAAAATATATAAGGCAATGGTTGCGCTTGTACTCGGATCTACTCGCTTACTTACATGCTCGTACTCTATTTGCTTACATGCTCGTATTCGACTTGCTTGGCTTTTTAAAAATTTAAATAATGCTTGATTTATGCTTGGTTGCTTGTTGATTTATCGAGACTTTGTAAATTAAAATCAACGTAAAAAGTACCGTTTATTAGAAGGAATTAAATATGGGTTTATATAGTTATTGGGATTGTGTGATAAGATCTAATGGACAGGGGCCCATTAGACGCAACAATGGAATTATTATTAATTCATAAATATGTATGGATATAATATGCTATGTTTCAGTGGTAATATTGCTGTAAGCTATGTTTCATTATTAGTTACTAGATAACGGAAACCAGTTACTGAACAATAGAATTTGCTAGATCTGTCAAAGATCTTCTATATATGGAATGTTGGAATTGTCGTATATTTTCAGGTTCGATAAAGAATACTTAAAAACAAATACAATTAAAAAAGAAAGAGTAATAAATCAATTCTTCAACTGTATAATAAAAACAAGATATCGTTTATTTAGATATAAAAGTATGGCCTTTTATATTGATTTAACATTGAGATCCTGAGATGTAATTTAAGGCACTATTGAACCATTAGTTCTGTTTAATAGTAATCTATGAATTGAAATGGATCAATCATAATTTAACCGTTCTTGTAGAGCTTGTGAGTTGCCTTGTTTCAATGCTGCGCTAAATGTACCTGGATGTTGATTTGATAGCTACTTGATGGATTAACCGCTGAGATGAAATAATATGGTGTCATAATTGAGGTCCAAGCGTTCTTGGTAATTACCGAAATAAACTTAGTACGTTAGGAGTTTCTTATATCCGATATCAAGACTTTTCACTTCAATACATGTCGTAGTCAATAGATTCTAAGATGTATTGATACTGTAGAAGGTGATAACGTATGATACTATAGGCTTACAACACTTGGTTATTTATGATTTATATTTGCAATAAAATTGAAGTAATTTTATAAAAATGGAAAATAAAATGAAAAAATAAAAGCGTTGATAACTATAATTATAGTCTTTCCGCGGTTTTATTGTGATTAAAAGACATCTGAAGAAAAAGAATGATATCTTCATAAAGTATGCTATATTTATAGGAATTGTAAAATAGTGGATGTTTGTGTGCTGATGCCTATTTTACAGGTGTTCAATCAGAATGTCTTTTGTTGACATTCTTTTATAAGATACTTGGTTGAGATGTTGATACTTTGTTTGATATGATAGAATATCATTAGATGGATGTTGATCTTTCAACATTCCAATTATAATTTAAAATGCAACTGAGCTTATTTTTATGGGATGTGATTCCTTATCTAGAATTACTACAACTGCGATTTTATGAGCAGGAGTTTTGGAATATATTATTAATGCAAAATAAGTACAGCTTTATATCATAGGTGTCGTGTTGTAGAAGGTTGTATTTTGATCAGGAATACTTCCTTTTACAGGCACCAGCAATATAGAGTTTCCTCGTTATGCTTATTGGGATCTGATTGGAACTCAGTCCTTATGGAGCGAGATTCAGGTACGAATCGAGATCAGCTATTTTTCTGAAATGACAATGGCGACTTTGGTCTATAAAAGGTGTCATTTCATTGCAATAGGGGGCATCAATCTCAAAATACTAAATTTATTCGTTTTATGATTGGCTTAAATAACCAATATACTGAAATACATCTACCACTTTTTGTAAGTAGATCCTAAAGTATATTCGTTTATTCGTATTATGATTGGAGGACTTCAATATCCATTACATTTATTGGCCAGTTTTTTTTTTTCAGAATCTACCAAAATTTGAAATTGACGCCCCCTAATATTCATAATCTCTTGTTTAAATTGCATGACGGCATAGTAATTGGCGTCGAACCGGGTTTTGCCCGCCAAATTTACTAGTATAAGCTGGGCTTGACAATAATTCTATTTTCAAATGATGAAATAGGTATTAATTTATTATGCGGAAAAATACTACCTAGTTCAGCACATGAGGTGTTAATTTTTTGTATTCTTCACTATGAAGAAAAAATCTCTCAATTCTCTTAATTGTGCCACATTAAGAAAAATAAGAAAATTTTCACTGTTTATTTTTTTTAAATTTTGTCTTATTTTCCTTAATGTGGCACAATTAAGAGAATTAAGGGATTTTTTCGTCATAGTGCTTAACATAGATCCAATTGAAAGCTACTCTGCATTTTTTGTCTTAGCAAAAAATATTAATTTTTCGTCGAGATAATCAAAACGATAGTTTACATTGCAGCTTAAAACTATGATAACTGAGTTCCAAAATCGATTTGTACAAATCGACCAGAAAATGATCCAAAAAACAAAATCGTTTTATAGCTCATGAGCTGCAAAGTAAGTAGACCTAGAAAATTAAATGGTTTTTGTACAGTTTTGGATTTCACGTCTATCTGAATAAAATGCAAACAAATATTTCGCATTAAATTTTGCGTAAAATATAACTGAAAGTTTGGACGTTTTTTGAAAATACACAACACTTTTTATAAGCATATTTCAGATATAAAAATGGATATATTGTACAAACAAATTATCTATCGATTAAGCTATTCCTGGACCTTCTAGCTGTATTTTTCGTAGAAAAAACGAGATTTTTGCCCATTTTTTTCAAATTCAGAATTTGGGATGAGGGTATATAAGGGAAAAATTGAAGCTAGAAAGGGAGGCATTCTTTTGTACACATTTTTGAGGATATCTCCACGAAAAATTAATATATTGAAAAAAACTAAATCGAGTCTGAGAGAGCTCAACGAGCTTGATGATATGAATATAAAAAAAATGTTGCTCAATTCAACCAATATTTTGAAACCTACTATAGAAATGTCAAAAAATGAGAAAAAAATAAAAGTGCTCAGAATTTTTTTAGATTCAAATATGTTATAGAGCACTTCGAAACAAGCAAGTTTTATTATTAAAAAATGTTAGTATAGCTTGATTTTTTGTAGAGATATGAAGGCTCAAAGTTTTCAACTTTTACCAGTGAAATACGTATAAAAACCTGAAACATTAGCACTAGAAAAGTTATACCAACTCCTAGAAATAGGATATTTTAGGATACGCGTTTTTATATTAAAATTGAACATCTCAGGTACATTGGCATATAATTTGTTTTTGGTGTTATTTAGTAAAAAAAAAAGTTGAGTAAGGATGAAAAATGAGACTTAGTTTTTAAAGAAAAAGCATATAAAAAGCAGTACATTTTACATGTTTTGGAGTCTTTCATGAGATGTAAAGCAAATTTAGGAACATATAGCATATATCAACAATTCACATCATCCATGTAGCAGCGTCCAAGATATATTCTAAAAAGTATTTAATATGAGGTTAGTTATAGAAAAGAAGACATTCTCCAATTTCGAAGGTTGAAAAACAACTTTTTTGATAAAAGCAGCAAAATTGAATGGTAGTACATACTTAAAACTGCTCAGTAGTAGTATTAAATTTATGGATTGGCAGCTACTATAGTGCACATGTTTACGAAGAGCTCTGCGCATTTGAAATTTGACATATATTACGTTTAATGCATATGAAATTGGACTTAATTGCAAAAATATGGCTACGAATCAATCAAACTCAATTTAAATTTATAAAGACTCGACAAAATTTAGGATGGTATCTGAAAATTTATGGATACATATGATCTTATTTATAGAAAGAATGACAATAAAGACTAGTAACATTTATTATAGAGAACGTAGATCAAATATGAATCTATTCATATGTTACAATGAGTCCCGATAAATATTTTCTATAGTAATTTGAAAAGCTCTTTATAAATCTAGATAAGTAATGTGATTTACAGAAGCGTCCTGAAAGCACTGAAAAGAGCTGATGATGTTTATGTAAATAACCTAGAGTTTATTCAATAAACTGATCTGAACAGAAATAAAATGAGATACTTGTCCCATAGTGTTGAAGGTTTTTCTATTTTTTTGATATTATGATTACCATATTAAATACATGATGGCTTTATGATAATTGAACATAATAGATAATTGTTCGCTTTACACTATATACCTTCATTTTTATTTATTTACAATTGAAAGGGAGTTGATTGCTTATTATAAATTGGTTGTTTATATAATCGAATTATGTACCAAGATCGAATAAAATGCTTCGAAACAGAATCAAATATCGCATATATCAATGAAATTTGATACTGATGTACGAGACCTGTTATGTATACCCATTTGCTATTATACTCCATTTTTGCTCATTGAGCGCGTTGAATCACAACAGCAGATAGAGAAAGTTTAGTAATAAAATTTCTTGTGATATGTTGATAAATACCAAAGTATCTCATTTAAGGAATTTTTAGATATCAATTCGACACATATGGGCCAAAACGATTGCATAACTATCAACACTTATATAATATTTTTACTCGTGATGTTTTACGCTCATACTTTTTTTTAAAAAAATAACATGAAACTAATGCCCGATCGCAAGCGAATATAAATAATTTAACTACATTTAAGCATACCAAGTAGCAATACAAAATTTTACACAGCGTACTTGCGACAACTTCTGATCTATATCAAAGCAATAAATGAGCGTAAATATAATTGAATTACTTTCATTAGCCACCAACATCAAAGATCATGGTTGAGAAAAAATATCGGAGTTGCGGTTAGCTCCCGAACCGGGCGAAATTTTGCTTGGTTCTATCAGCATCAAGGAGCAGAGCTTTCCAAGAATCCTTCCTTTTTGCATCTTTAAGTATGGTATGTATAAAGACGGCAACATGGCGAATCCATCCATCCATCGAATAGCATAATGTTAAATCAAAAAGTACAAGGAAGTCAATGGATAGATGAAGATCATTTAAACAAAGAAATGCTTCAACATGGAATCGATCAGCGATTTTTTTATTTGAATGATTCGACATTTTAACACTTTGGAATTTTGATATTTAACTTGCTGCTTATTCGAGGATGTGTAATTTGCAATCAGTAGAGTAGAAGGTTAATGGTTTATTTGATATTTTTAGGCTGACGAGCAAACTACTCCCAGAAAGAGAACTTTCCGTAAGTTTACCTACCGTGGTATTGACCTCGAACAACTCTTGGACTTGTCCTCTGAACAGGTAATATTGATAATAAACAAAAGCGACAATAAGATGTTCTTATAAACAGCATATTGATTCAATTTTTTTGTGCATTTTTAGTTCATGGAGCTCGTTCACTGTCGTGCTCGTAGAAGATTCCAACGTGGTCTTAAGCGTAAGCCTATGGGTCTCATCAAGAAGCTCCGTGCTGCCAAGAAGAACGCTCCCTCCGGTGAGAAGCCTGAGGTCGTCAAGACCCATCTCCGTAACATGATCATCGTTCCTGAGATGATCGGTTCCGTTATTGGTGTCTACAATGGTAAGGTTTTCAACCAAGTTGAAATCAAGCCTGAGATGACTGGTCACTACCTCGCTGAGTTCTCCATCTCTTACAAGCCCGTTAAGCACGGTCGTCCCGGTATTGGTGCCACTCACTCTTCCAAGTTTGTTCCCCTTAAGTAAATCTTATATTTCGTGTATATGTTACTTTAAAATCCACATTTCATAAATAAATAAATAAAAAAGTTGAATCTGCCAAACTAAATGTAGTATTGTACCTTAAATTATGAGAGTTTTTTGAGCATTGTAAATTGCGAAAGGTTTGTGCAATTCATAAAAGATCAATGAATTCAATGTTTGTTCTGGTTGCCTAGCAACGAATTACAACATGGCAACGATTTGTATGGTAATAATCTCTGCATTAATTTACTCAATTGCCTCAAGAAATCAACATGAAAGGCACCGTTCGTGACCTTTCAATGTGACCTTTTTCCTTTGAAAAAAATGTTATCCTATTCCAAATTTTTCATTGAGTTGACATCCAAGTGTCTTTTTTCATAAATCTATAGTATGACTGATCAAACATTTGCAGCATTTGACTTTGATCCTCGTTTAGCCAGGGCTGTTGCTCAATTAGATTTCACTCGACCCACTCCTATTCAAGCTCAAGGTATTCCTCTTGCCCTCGCAGGTAAAGATATTCTTGCTCGTGCTCGTACTGGAAGTGGTAAGACAGCTGCTTATGCTATGCCCATTGTACAGAAAATTTTAGCCGCTAAAGAGGTAAGAATTAAAAAAAAAATTAACCGAGATTTGTGAAATTGTATACAAAAACTAACGATTCACGATTATTAGTCATTGGATGTGGAACCTTCTATCAAAGCTTTGATTTTAGTGCCTACAAGAGAATTAGCCGAGCAAGTTACTAATCATATCAACAAGCTTTTAGTCTATGCAAACCAAGTCGTAAAGGTTGTAAACTTGGCAGGCCAAATCTCTGCACAACTCCAAAGGTAAAGTCTTATTACACAATTAAATCAAAAGATTTATAATATTGATTTGCAAATAATGTAGACCTTTGCTTGCTGAAAAGCCTGATATTGTAGTTGCCACACCCAGCAAGGCATTGACTCATCTTGAGGCCAACAACATGGATTTAAAAGAATCTCTCGAGAATCTCGTCATTGATGAAGCTGATTTGGTCTTATCATTTGGTTATGAGGATGATGTACGCAAAATTTTGAGCTATTTACCCAAAATATACCAAAGTTTCTTGATGTCTGCCACATTCACAAAGGAAATTGAACAATTGACAGCTCTCGTTTTGCGCAAACCTGCTATTTTAGCATTAGAAGATACACAAGAAGAAACTGATGCATTGACACAATATGTTGTCAAGTGTACCGAATTTGAAAAGTTCTTGTTTGCTTTTGTTATCATCAAGTTACGTTTAATCAAAGGCAAAATCTTGTTATTTGTAAATGACATTGATCGTTGTTACAAGCTCAAACTCTTTTTGGAACAATTTTCTATTAAATCCTGTGTACTCAACTCAGAATTACCTTTGAATTCTAGATATCATATTGTAGAAGAATTCAATCGTGGTATTTATGATTATTTGATTGCTACTGATGAATCTGAATTGAAGGGGGAACAAGATAGTGATGATGAAGAAGAAGAAGAGGAAACAACATCTGCTATGCAAGAGGACGAAGAGGAAGCCAAGTCTGATAAAGATTCCAAGAAAGGTAATTCTCAATCAATGATGATGAACATTTAGACAATGGTTATTAACATTGAAATGTATAGCTCAAAAGGGCAAAAAAGTTCAGCGTGATAAGGAATATGGTGTTTCTCGTGGTGTTGATTTCCAAGGCGTCGCCGCAGTTATTAACTTTGATTTCCCTAATTCTGCTAAAGCTTATACTCATCGTATTGGTCGTACTGCTCGTGGCGGCCAACGTGGCATGAGTTTATCTTTTGTGGTTACTAAGGATTTAGTTGAAGACAAGAAGGAAGTTGCTCGTGGTAAAGGTATTTATGATGATGCCGTCTATCTTCGAGTCAAGAAACAACAAGAAGCCAAGGGTGCCGAATTGAAACCATATAGTTTCGAAAAGAAGAATGTTTCTGGTTTCAAATATCGTGTTGAAGATGCATTAAAGGCAGTAAACAAGGTTGCTGTGAAAGAAGCTCGTATCAAAGAAATCAAGAGAGAAATCATGAATTCTGAAAAGTTAAAGGCACATTTTGAAGATAAGCCCAAAGATTTAGAATTCTTGCGTCATGACCATGCCCTTCAACCTGCTAAAGTTCAAGATCATTTAAAGCATATTCCTTCTTATTTGATGCCTCGTATTGCTGTTCCAACTGCTATGGCAAATTCTGAACCAATCGATGTGCCATTCAAAAGTCAAAAACGCAAGAGGGGCAATTTCAAAAAGGGAGCTAATAAGGTAAGACTATTTTATTGTATAAAAAAAAAAAAATTTTTTTTTAGATGTTTAATTCTCTTCCTTTTAGAAACGTAAGGATCCATTAAAGGTCATTAAACGTCGTTAAATCGTATAAATAATTAGAATATATTTTTTTTTTCCTCCAAAAAAAGTCTGTAACATAGAAAAATTAGCATTTTAATAAAAAAAGAAATAAAGAGAATTTATTTTTCAGATTCTTTATATGTAAAAATCTGTAATCTAAAGTAATTAGCATTTGAGGGTAAAATGCTTTATTCCGGAGAAAGAAAATCAGATATTGGGAGTCGTGTAAATTTACTTTTCGGTGGAGGAGGTTCATCTTGATCTTGATCATGAGTTTGAGAACTTTGAGGGGCAAAAATGGAATCGTTCGATATTCGTTTGAGTGATGATACTTCACTTCGAATCGGAATTTTGATGCCTTGTTTTGAAAAGCATTTTGAAAGAGGTGTTGATTCTATGCAGATTTAATAACAAATAATCGAGAATTATTTATACAAAACAAGTGAATTTATTTACCTGTTAATCCAGGAAACTAAGAATTTTGTCAGTATAGGTTTTTTTTAGAATGAATTAGAGTTACCTTTTTCGCAGGATATACTGAAAAGGGGGTTGAGAAAATTTCTTGTTGAATACGCGTGCTCATGGTGAGTGGTTCACTAAAATGTTTAATATTTATGATAATAAGATTAATCATTTGACATTTATATACAGATTAAATGTTTATGATAAACAACAGGTATATTACCCAGCAGCCAGATTTGCAAACACAAATTTAAGAACAAATGTACCTTCTGTTCTAACGGATAAATCATGAAATATAAAATATGTGCCAGGCTTATCGAATTCATTGTATAAATGATATGCGTTTGATACACTTGAGCCTATTAAATTTCGAACATACTCGGGTTTTTCATTTGATGAATTTGAAGACCATGGTGTATAAACTAATGTTCTGTTTTCAGTTTTAGCAATGTTGAATAATTCACATTGTACTAGAAATAAAATTGAATCCTCTGGTCTAACATGATGTTAATAATAAGCAGATAATTTAGTAAAAAAGGGTTTTTTTACTTTAAATCAATTGGTTCACCGTATTGATCTTCTGCCGATAACTGTAAAATGGGAGGTGGATCAATAGGTCTACGGTCTTTTTCTCCAAATCCGCAACATCTTGCTCGAATGGGATTTTGTACTACTTCTAAATAGATAATCTGTTTAGTATCTCTTTTGCCTAATTATGTCTGAATCCCGCATTTTTACCCAAGGTATATTTTATATCTAATTGACTGGGCCGAAGTAATTTTAACGGTGGTGGAATATTATCTAATGATGATGACTGATTCATTGGATTCGAGAATTGCAATGATTTTGGGATTTCGGTTTTGATTTGATTTAACAATTGGTTGTGTACCTTTTTTTTTTTTTTTTTTTTTTTTTTTTTTTTTTTTTCTGTCGTTATTGTATATCGCAGTAATTTATTCTAAAAAAGAAAAAGAATATAATAGGAAGAAAAAAGAATTATTGGGATTAAATGTCTGAATAAATAGGAGGGGACAAAAAGAAAAAGGAAAAAATAAAGAAAAAAGAAGAATAATAACCGAAAAAAAGACCTCTTTTTTATACAATTTTTGATGTCATCTCAAAAATAATTTTCTACATGTTCCAAAAAGGTTTATGACAAGATTAAAAAGGGAAATTTTATGGTTGTTTTGTGCAATGTTCTTTTTTTCTTTAATTATACCAAATCCATTTCATTTCTTTGCAACTGCACAAGGGTATTTCTTTTTAATGTTTAAAATGAGTGAGCCAACCAAACTGAGTTTCCCGGATGTACTGAACTACGTCTACGTGAATTATCTTCTTCTTCTTTTTCTTCGTCGTCAGACACTTTGACTGAAATAGCCGAATTACTGCTAGCTGATAGAGTAGATGTGGTTATACTAGAGAAATTTTCATCTACTGCATCCGCTTCTGCATCTGCTTCTGCTTTTGTCTCTGCGTGCTCAATTTCAATAGGTGGAGGAATCAACATATTAGGTGCAGAGGCATGTCCGATAATGTCGCCTTTTACACCTATTTTATACAACGCTTGTGATAATGTACCCATTCTAAGAAATTAATTAAGTAATTGCTAACAAAATCCAATCATACAATCCCTTTAATTTACCTCGCATAGAACATTTGGAGCTTTAATCGTACAGATTCTTGATACAGATCAGGTATCGTCCGCCCATTATAATATCCTTGTTTTATATTACGAATAAACATATAAAATTCACAAACAGAGACCAATCGATCACGGCAATAACGATCAATACAAGCCCAGTCATCCAACATTGAAATACGGAATCGATATGGCAAATCCGATTTACTATTTCTTCCGCAAGCTTGACATCCAGCAAATGGTGTAGTAGTAGGTGTACTCAGTCTCTCCCAAATCATATTCTTGGCTGCTGAAATTCGAAGGGGTACATCGTACGGTCTTTTGGCCTGCTCTTGTGCAAACCCATAAGGTGATTCTTCTATGAAGCAGGTATTCAGTAAGATGGCTTCATATAATTTTTTGGCTGATAACCGAGAATTGTGCCCAAATCGAAGACAAGGCTCAATATCTTCTGTCAAATTGTTCTTCATGTAAGGTGTCCCATGAATTTTACGAATGGGTACCGATTCACCGGATTCAACAAATCCTTTGAATTCATTTAAAATTAGGGGGTCTGTTGGATCTTCTTCAACAGTATCATCTTGATGACTGAATAGCCCTGCCATATCTCGAGACGCTCGCTGATTTTGGCTATCTTCTTCCTCGTCAGAAGCAGAAATGCAACTACCATTGGCGCTGAGCCGATGCTCCCTTTTATGCTGTTCTTCCATGTCTCCCATTTTTAATTTCAGTTCTTTGAGTTGCATCTCTTCCGCTTCCATTTGAGACTTACAACTTTCTAATTCTTGCTTCAAATGCTGATATTGAGTCTCCAATAGATGTTTGGCTCTTTTTTCTGTAGCTACCATCCCATTAGCCTCTTCAAATAGCTTTTGCGATAGTTCCTCCAGCTCGTTTTCTACGTCCGCTTTGGCCTGCTTTGCTTCTTCTGCTTCTTTTTTCTCTGTTTCATACTTTTGCTGTAATACTGCCATGTCTCTCTTCATATTAACATACTGCTCCTTAGTTTTCTGCAACTGATCGCTAGTTTGTTGGTATTTTTTTTGCTGAGCAACTAGCTCGACCTGATTACTATTCGAATTGCTTTGTTCAGTCGAAAGTTGTTGCTTTAATTCAGTAATATTCTTTCGCTTCTTTTCTCTGTCCTGTTGAATATCTGAAAGAATCGGTATAACATCATCACAAAGTGCGCAATGTTTAGAATCTCTGGAAATCAGAATATGATGACAAGGACAGTCTGGCTTCAAGGGTGTACTCCTATTTAAACTTGAAGAAGCTGTGGGCGTTATAGGAAAATCGTTTTTAGTCTCGAGTCTTGGTGATTTAGGGACATTATCGATCATAGTTTGTAAATGGGAATAAAGATTCGCAATATCCTTTGTAGTAACAGGCTTTTCATAGGAAGCACGTTTCTCCTCATTAACTGGAGAAGACATGATTTGTATAAAAAAAAAAAAAGGGTAGAATGAACAGAAAAAGAAAATAAAAAATATGAACCAGTTTTTATTCTGTTCTTTAATCAGGTTGCTCAAACGGAATTTGCTCGTTTTAGATATTTGTTGGAGAAACTTTTCTTTGAATGACTGAAAAATTGCACAAGTAATTAGATCAGAAACTTGTGCAATTATTAATAAAATTCGGAATTCATGGCTTTTTGACGTATTGATTATTTGAAACTTGTATAAAAAGAGCTAATACCTTATGTAAGAGTTTGGTATTTATTGGTTGTGATACAATCACATAAGCAAAGTTTATTAGATCATCTCTTTTTGCCTAATTTCTGCTGCCGCCCAAACTCATCAAACAGAAAACGAATTCTGTCAAACTGCCATGTGGTTTTTCCTGATCAATGCCCGAAAAAGGAGGTTTGCATCATTCAAATGATTTGTAATTCACACAATTCGCTTATTGATCATGGCTAACTAATATTTTAAGCTTAATACGTGCTGTAGCAAACATCAGACAAGATTGCTTCCATAGCCATATGTTCTTCTTCTGTTAAAAGCAGGTTACTTTATAAATAGTACATTGTTTTCTGCGATTTTCAAGTAAAAACCAACGAGAAACCCGGAGTTTTTTTTCCGTTATGTAGCGCACTTGTTTCTAGTCTGTATTTCCAATTTAACGTAAATGAAATTATGTGCTAAGTGATGTTTACTTGTATTCAACAGAGTGTGGGAGACGCTGAAATTTAGAAACTGTACCATGGTAATCTGACTTCCTTGAGAATCTTATTTCTAGTGCTTTTTTTAAAAAAAGATAATTGCGTATACTATACTAGAAGGCTAATTTATACATTTTATCAGTGTATTAAAAAATTCGGTAAAGCGTATTCGACACTGAGAGTGTTCATTGGTGGAGTTCCCTCCTCCTCATAAAAGGGCCGATTTCGGATAACAAAAGTACACTCAATTTTGCAATTTGACTTTAAACCTACCTTTTAAGCAAATGAAATATCTTTAATTCATTATTTGGATTTCAAACTATTCATTGAGGAGACTTGTTGTGAGTTATGACTACCTGAGTCTATTTAGCTAAGACTCCTAGCTATTTGAAAAATACACGGCGCATTGTGCTACGTTCTACCTATTCCTGAAGATGCTTATACCTCATGTAAGGCCCAAAAGTGCGTAAATTTCACTGCTTTTTCTGTAAAAACTGGGTCTCACATTTCGTTCCAGTTCAACTTTTTTTTTCACTAAATAATACCAAGAAAAAAGTTATATGCCAATGCACCTGAGATGTTCAACTTTAATCCAAAAATGAGTATCCAGAAATATCCTACTTTTTGCAGGTGGTATTAATTTTTCAATGCTAATGTTTCAGATTTTTACGCGTATTCCACTGCTAATAATTGAAAACTTTGAGGCTTCATATCTCCAGAAAAAATTAAGCTATACTAACACTTTCTAATAATAAAACTTACTTGTTTTGAAGCGCTCTATAACATATTTAAGTATAAAAAAATTCTGAGCACTTTTATTTTTTTTTTTCATTTTTTTGACATTTTTGTAGTAGATTTCAAAATATTTGTTATATTGAGCAGCATTCTTTTTTAAATTCATATAATCAAGCTCGTTGAGCTCTCTTGGACCCAATTTAGGTTTTTTCAAAATATTAATTTTTCGTAGAGATATCCTCGAAAATGTGAATCAAGGAATACTTTTTTTTCTAGCTTCAATTTTTCCTTTATATACCCTTATCCAAAATTCTGAATTTGAAAAAAAATTGACAAAAATCTCATTTTCTCTATGAAAAATGCAGATAGAAGGTTCATCAATGACTCGATCGATAGATAATAATTTTCTACATTGTATCCATTATTTATATTTAAAATGTATTTATAAAAAGTGATGCGTATCTTCAAAAAACCTCCAAAATTTCAATCATATTTTACGCAAAATTTAACGTAAAACATTTGTTTGATTTTTATTTGGATAAATGCAGAATCCAAAACTGTACAAAAACTATTTAATACACTAGGTAAACTTACTTTGCAGTTCATGAGCATTTAAACAATTTTGTGTTTTAGATGATTTTTCGATCGTTTTTTGCAAATAAAATTTTCAACTCAGTTGGCTGTAATGTAAATTATTATTTTGATTTTCTCTATCAAAAGTCAATATTTTTCGTTGGAATAAAAAATGCAGAGTAGCTTACAATTGGATCTATCTTATGAATACAAAAAACTAATATCTCAATTATGGAATTTAAATTGTACCATCAATTTTAAATTGATTTTAAGTGAATATTAGGGTAATGTTAGGTTAATGTTAGGTCAATGCACTTACATTCTGGTATTAATTTTTTTATTTTGGGACAGATACCAATAGCCATGAAGCGAAGGTATATTTCTTTTTAAAATTTAAGAGAAATAAGCTCAATATTAGGCGAGAAAATTCGAAGCCTTTCTGAGAATTATCTGAAACCTATTTTTCACAACCGTAGAAACCCGACAACAAAAAACCCTATCTCGATGAATTTTGAACTTAATACTTTCCAATTTTACATGATAGTAGGTACACATGTTTGACAGAATTGTCTCGAATGGCAACTTCAACAAGCTACTGTGTGCTAAGAAAATCATCGGCAAAGTACGCCTATAATTTGCTGCGCATTTTTATTTAAATCAATGCGAAATTTGTTCTCAATGAATAGGAACCCAAATAAGCCCTAATTCTACAGAAAAAAGATAGTATTACTGTATATCTGCTGTTAATAAATGCTCCAAGTTTCAGCTCCCATGGGTTATTGTGCATTCTGTAAATTTATTTTAAAAAAAAACAAGTTTATTACCTGCTATTTACATCTACTAAGGGCATGATGTATCATTCTTAAACCGGATCATGTCAAATCCAAAAAAGTAAACAATAACAGATCCGGAACCGGAAGTTCCTTAATTAAATATTAACTATACAATGCTCCTAAAAGCATGGTATAGAAGCATGGTATAATAGAAGCATGGTACAAAAGCATAATACGCCAGTGCGATATTCCAACATGATATACCAACATGACACATTACTATTAAATAACATCTAAACTACCTTACCACACCATTAATCCCCTAAATCAAATATTATATAAACCCTATTAATTTCATTCCAATAAACGATATCTCTTTACTTGATTAAATTTCTAATTTTATTTAACCTAAACTGTAATGATCTATAATTTTGGACTAACAACAAAGGTGGATAATATGCTTATAGATATTATTCTTGCTGTTATAAATTTGTGATCACTGGATTGATGAAGGTTAGTGTTCTTATTTGTAAATTAGATATTTATTAGTGAATAAATATAAGTAAAGGGAGTGTAACAAGACAGATAAATCTACAAGGGATCATGTAATGATTTCCTTGTAGTATTTATATAAGGAATGAGGCAAGGTTTTGCATGAATGAAACTGAAATGTTTGACTCATTACAGTACCTCCTCCTCAAGAGAGTGAGATGAGTGACACTAGTGGCGACATCGAGAGACTAAGCTAAATTATGCGGACACAAGTGGAAGTGAAGGAGAGATCAAGTTTAGGAGGTGACATTGAATAGACGTAACTAATTCTGGGGTCAGAGAGCAGAAGGAATCAAGTTGGAGACATTGGATAATTGGTAATTAAATCTGTGGTCAAGGTTAGTAATATGCAAGTTTGAAGAAGACATTGGATACTTGGTGATTGATCTGTGGTCTGGAAAGAATTAAGTTTTGAAGACATTGGATAATTGATGATTAATTCCGTGGTCAGAGTTCCAGTTTAGAGACTTGATTGATGAAGCAATTGTGGTCAGTAGTAGAACCAGTTTAACGACTTGAGTTATGAATTTAAAACTTGAGGTCGGTTGATCCAGTTTAACGACTTGAGTTTGTGGACTTAATAACTTGGGGTCGGTTGATCCAGTTTAACGACTTGAGTTGTGAACTTAATAACTTGGGGTCGGTTGATCCAGTTTAACGACTTGAGTTGTGAACTTGATAACTTGGGGTCGGTTGATCCAGTTTAACGACTTGAGTTGTGAACTTGACAACTTGGGGTCGGATTATTGAAGGATTTAGTGATCAATAGTTGAATCTTGATTACCAACAAAGATTTTAGTATTTCCTTGGCCTTGGAATTTTGCCGTAGAATAAACCGCATTGATTGATCTTGTTGGAATTACTGGACATACCTTGAGATAATGACCATTACCCCCGCAGTAGGCGCAAAGTCCAAGTTCTTTACGGCGTTGTTTTTCAGCGAATGTCAACGGAGTATAACCTTTAGAACTTTTGGTAGCGGCATCAATTTCCATGGGACGAATATCACCATTATCCTCTTGTGTAACAGGTAGAGGGTCATGATCAGGTGGTGGTGAGTTTGGAAGTTGTGGCTGCGTTGATGGGTGTTGTTTGTAAGAAGATTTTGTTGGAACAAATTTATTTCTTGAATTTTTGTTGCCTTTTCTTTCACGAAATAATGAGTCGAGATTAATAACAAGGTCTTGATATTCTTGGAGTGTTGAAGGAGTATCACGAATTATAAGTTCGTCTTGTAGTTGTGTATTAATGTTATTTCTGTAGGCCCAGAAAAGAGCAGGTTCATTGAATTCAGTGAGCACAGCATAACGCTTGAATTCTGTTGTGTATTCAGCAGCAGTTTTGTCCGCCTGCTTCATTGTCATTACTTTGTTTTCAGCATCAGAGACGTGAGTAACATCACCAAACATTTTACGTAATGAATCGCAAAATAAATCATAGTTTGAAACGAGAGGATCTTCATCTTTAGTACCAACAGCAGCAATGTATGGTTGAATCCATTCGAATGCAATATCGGTCATGTAAGAAGCAGCGAAAAAAACTTTAGATAATTCATCTGGGAAACGAGATGATTGGAGGTGAAGTACCATATTGACTTGAGTAATGAAATTTTCGAGACGATTTTCACCTAAATGGTCGTTAACACCCGAGAATGTGCGAGGATCGTTAACTTTAGGTTCACGGATTGGATTAGAGTTGCGTGGACTATGCAGACTCATTTTGGATAACATGGATCTTAAATCGTTGATGTCGTTATCAGATAATTTGTCAGTGTTACCGTCAGCAAGTTTACTGGCTAAAAGTTGAGCTTTGTGAGAGGATGACATTGTATCGGAAGTAGTTTAAATTGATTTGGATTGATGCAGATTTTACTGATTCTTGTATGCAAATCAATGTTTTGGATGATATGTCAAAGGATGAATAATAATTTTCAAGTGGATTGATGTATAGGTGTAATATACGATTGAAAATTTTTATGCAAAATCAAATTGGATTTGTGTAAGGATAAGTAATTAGAGCAGGGAGTTGATTTGACTGATACTTGATATGTGGAACAAATGCAGTAAAAGATGAAACAAATTAAGCTTCCGAGTTGAGTAATTATCGATTGAAACAATTTGAGATTTGAGTGAGGTCAATAACAGAAAACGAATAGATATCTAATGTATAAAACTAATATTTTTCGAGAGCTATTAAGGTTGAGATTGATCTAGCTTTGGAATCACCAGAAAGGAATTGTATAGAGATTATACAAAGGGAACAAACAGAGACACTTTTTGGTAGATTTATACTGTAATGATCTATAATTTTGGACTAACAACAAAGGTGGATAATATGCTTATAGATATTATTCTTGCTGTTATAAATTTGTGATCACTGGATTGATGAAGGTTAGTGTTCTTATTTGTAAATTAGATATTTATTAGTGAATAAATATAAGTAAAGGGAGTGTAACAAGACAGATAAATCTACAAGGGATCATGTAATGATTTCCTTGTAGTATTTATATAAGGAATGAGGCAAGGTTTTGCATGAATGAAACTGAAATGTTTGACTCATTACATAAACATATTTTGATAAATCAGGGCAGTCAGCAGACTCGTTCTCGATGAATTATTATAGATTGAAATGAGCTCCCATTGCAATGAATATATACCTTAGGCATTGTTAATTAGATATAAATTGGTTGCATTATTCTACCTGTTTCCAAGTTTACATTATATCACATAAAAGACTTGAAAAAACGCGTAAAATACACATTTTTTCCTTAAAAACTGGATCCAACTTTTTATTCCTACTCTATTTTTTTTTTCACTAAATAATACCAAGAAAAAAGTTATATGCCAATGCACCTGAGATGTTCAACTTTAATCCAAAAATGAGTATCCAGAAATATCCTACTTTTTGCAGGTGGTATTAATTTTTCAATGCTAATGTTTCAGATTTTTACGCGTATTCCACTGCTAATAATTGAAAACTTTGAGGCTTCATATCTCCAGAAAAAATTAAGCTATACTAACACTTTCTAATAATAAAACTTACTTGCTTTGAAGCGCTCTATAACATATTTAAGTATAAAAAAATTCTGAGCACTTTTATTTTTTTTCATTTTTTTGACATTTTTGTAGTCGATTTCAAAATATTTGTTATATTGAGCAGCATTCTTTTTTGCATTCATATCATCAAGCTCGTTGAGCTCTCTTGAACTCAATTTAGGTTTTTTCAAAATATTGATTTTTCGTGGAGATATCCTCAAAAATGTGTACAAAAAGATACCATGATTTCTAGCCTACATTTTTCCCTTGTATACCCTCATCCCAAATTCTGAATTTGAAAAAAAGTTGGACAAAAATCTCGCTTTCTCTACGCAAAATGCAGCTAGAGGGTTCAGAAATAGCTCAATCGATAGATAATTTTGCTGCGCATCATATTGATAGAAAATCTTTGAAGCATGTCTATAAAAAATAATGTGTATCTCCAAAAAACCTCCAAAATTTCAATGGCATTTTGTGCAAAATTTAATGCGCAACGTTTGTTTGAACTTTTTTTCAGTTGGATGCAGAATTTAAAACTGTACAAAAACCATTTAATAAGGTACTTTACCTTACTTTGCAGTTCATGAGCCATTAAGCAATTTTGTTTTTTTGATCGTTTTCTGGTCGATTTGTCAGATCGAGTTTGAAACCCAGTTACTATAGGGTTTAGCTATAATGTGAACTATTATTTTGATTATCTCGACGAAAAATCAATATTTTTTGATGAAAGAAAAAATACAAAGTAGCTTTTAGTAGGATATATCTTGCGAATACATGAAATTAATACCTCAATTTAGGTACTCAGGTTTTTATAATCAGTTTCAGGTCAATTTTGGCCAATGTTAAGCACGTACACTTGTATTCTGGTATTAACCCTTCTATTTTCAGTCTGGTATCAATGGACCATAGATGGAGATACATTGTCTTTGAATAATTGACGTAACTAGACTTAATGCTGGGCGAAAAAAGCGGAAAACCATCTGAAAACCATCTGAAACCGCCTGAAACCTACTTGACAATAAAAGCTCTATTTCGACAAATTTTAATCCGAGTTACTTCCAACTTTTCATGATAGCAGAAACACATTATGGGCGCAATAATCGCAAAACCAACTTTCTCAACGTCCTGTGTATCGAGAAAATTATTATCAAATTGAGCCTATAGTTTGCTATGCATTTTTATTGAGAACAATTAAAAAACGATTTCTGTGAAAACTGGTATACGTGAGCTACCGCTATACATGGACATATATATGAATAGATATTACAACTGTTTCAAATAGCAGATTCTGCGAATCATTGTGCATTCGGTAAGTTTGAAAAACAAGTTGATTACCTGCTATTTAAACCTACTAAGATCAGTAAATTAACTAGTTTTAGCTGGATATGAAATATGGATACAAATGAGCTTCCGTTGCAGCTGTAGGTACGTCTAGTGTTAATCCACAGAATTGACAACGCTTCGAGCTACTGTGATAATAGGAAATGAAAACACGTACCTTTTTAAATTATTTTGTATGGATTGTTTCAGATATTCTTTGAAGATTTTTATAAAATCAAATAATGGTTTGAAATTAAATTTTGAAATTGCACTTAATGCGCAGTACATGTGCGCATAGCATATTTTACTGCCATTAGCTAATAGCTGCCATTGAAGAACTAAAGCACACGTTTTTTTTTTAAAAAAAACTCTCTTCCTCTGCTTTGAAATGTCAAAACGGTCTTAAGAAATAATCTTGCCAAAATATTACACTTTTTATTAACAATACATCCAGAGGATGTATTTATATACTTTTCATTATAACTATTACACAGAATTACTATCTAAGAACATTACACCAATTTACTAAGACGCATGTGAATCAACGTGTACACCTGTTGATTTACTATAATACCGAATATTGACTGCGACCTTGAATGTGCGACCTAGGATATGATATTGACATAACACCATCCCACACCAACATAAGCATTATGTGATAAAAGATAGTGATAGTTGTTGTAGTTTGTTGTAATTGTAATTTGTGTATAAGTTGGTTGACATAACGTGAAAAAAAGAAAAAATAAAAAAAATAAAAACGGCAATATTGTTGATATATGATAATGTACTTCTTGTTGATTGATCTTCGTTGTACAATAATATAAACTTCAAATTTAGATATTCAGGGGCAACCATTAAAAACCTCACATTCCAAAAACCCAGTGGGATCAAAAAGGAAATGTTAAAAGGAAAAGGTATAGCCTTCATCTAACATTTAAATCGTATCTTCTGCTAATAATCTTTCACGCTTCTTCTTGGACTTCTCCTCGCGTGTAGCAATCTTTCTTGTATTAATTGATTTAGGAGCTTGCTTTCCCTTACCATTAGATTGCGTATTAGCATCTACTCTCGCCCAATAATGTTTAATAACATCAGGAGAATCAAATGATGCTGGTGGTTCCCAAGAATCATGATCTTCTGTGAAATTCTTCCATCTTACTAAATATTCGTAATTGGGTGGAGTACCTCTATGCTTTATAATAGCTTGTACTTCATACACATCTGAGTTATCTTCCTTTGCATCATTCGTGCTGATCAACTTGATCTGTTGTGTAGGTACATCTCTAGCTAAGAATGTATCAGTTTTATCAGTAAGAATATAGCTTCCATTTTTAGTTATTCCATGTATATAAAATGGGCCTTCATAGTTAGGATCAGTTTTCCTATTCTTATTTTCTATATTCTTGATCATTACAGTAGATCCAATTGGATAAGGTTTCTCCAAGATTCTATGTCTCTTTCTAAAGTAACTACTATCCTTATCCTGTGTCTTTAGTATTTGGTCTCTAATTGCTGGAACAATAATTCTATCAATTAAATCGAGCTTCTTTTTAAATGCTTCCACATCGATTTCTCTTTCATGAAGTGTAGGTTTATCTCCTCGATAATCCTTAAATTCATTAGGTGCTCTATGAAACATTACCATGAATGGCATCATCCCATGCAGTCTAGATCTATGTACATTTAAACTTAATGCTGTTCCATTAAGGTACAAATCCCAATCTTTGCTACGACCTTCCAACATCTTTATAATTATTGTTTTTGCAGACTTTACTGCAGCTTCACAGCAACTATTACCTTGGGGCGTAAATGGTAAACTTGCTCTATTCTCAACCTCAGCATGTTTAAGTATCTTTTCAAGTAATTTATTATGGAATTCTGCACCTCGATCATGACCAACGATACGTGGGTAGCCGAACAATGAAAAGATAGATACCAATTCCTTTGCAACAGTAGTAGCTGATTTATCTGGAATTGCACGTAAGATAATAAATCTCGAGAATAGATCTAGCACTACTAATATAAAATTATTTCCCCTTGGTGTAGTGCAATCAAATCCACCTAGATCAAATACAACATGATCCATTATCCCTTCAGGAGCTTCTTGCTTTGGTGGATGGTAGACATGCTTAGCTAAATTGAACTGTCTGCATTTATGGCAATTTGATATATATTTCGTAATATCTTCCCTTAAGCCTTTCCAATGCATATTCAAATCTTGGTGTATAACTTGCTCCATTGCATGAATACCGAAATGCCCAAGTAAATGTGTTTTTTCTAATATATTTTGTTTTTCTTCATCACTTGCAGGCGTTTCATAAACATCTAAATGACTAACGCAGAATAATAACTCTTCGTTCTTATTCTTCAATTTGTTTACATACGCTGTCAATTTAGCGTTGTTAAAAAGATCAGAGGTTTCCCTCGGAATGATTACTTTTGGTGATCCGGAGATAACGGAAGTATCGCATGCAATAAGGTTATCATGTGCTTCCTTAAGTTTATCTTTCCCCTTATTCACAACATGTAATTTCCTCTTTTTCTTTTCTTCTACTACATTGTCTACTACATGTTTTCTCTTTCCTTTAACCTTTGTATCAATATCTTGTTTAACTAAATTCTTTTCATTAACATGATTTTTAATTAAACGCTTATCACCACTCTCCACCAGCGTATTGTATGGCCAGAAAAGACGCGATAAGGTATCAGCCAAGATATTGTTAATACCACTACAAAAGGTAATATCAAAATCCATTTCAAAAATTGTATCATAATAGTTCTCAACCATTCGATCCAATTTAGGTTGCGAATGTAGAAATAAAATACCACGATTATCCACAAAGAGATGGAATCGTCTTCCATACAACCATTGATGAAACTTTTTAAATGCATAGACAACTGCAGCTAATTCTCGTTTGGAACTTCCCCATCTTTGCTCTGATGGACTCAAACTGCGTGCAATAAAACCAAGATATTTTATTTTATTACCAATAACTTGATACATTGCAGCGCCAATTGCATAGGCAGAACTATCTGTAACAACACAGATTGGATAATGTAAGTTAGGCACACTCAACACTGCTGAGCTGACTAATAATTCTTGCAATTGCTTCATTAATTTAGTATGTTCTGGTGTCCATACTTTAGTAATATCAGGTGCATTTCTCAATTTATCTAGTGGTGCTGTCAACATCGACAAGCGTGGCAAATTAGAACGAAAAAAGTTAATCAATCCTAAACGTGAACTCAATTCACGGCTACTTTTAACGGTAGGTTCCCAATCCAAAACATTTGAAACCTTTCGAGGATCTAATGCTAAACCCTCACTAGATAAGCAGAAACCCAATATATAAATGCTCTTTTGCGCAATATGCAATTTTTCAGTATTTATACGTAAGTTTGCTTTAGTCAAGCGATCGATAACGATTTTAACTAGTTCTGTATGCTTTTTCAGGTCGTTTTCAGTATGTATAGTGACATCATCTATAAAGTGAGTGGTAGTATCACTGATATCAGCAAACAAATTAGAAAGTATTTTTTGTGCGTGCGATGAGACCATAGTCAATCCGTACGGGCAGTGAGAGAAGGACCACGTCAATCCCTCCATATCAGTGAACGTCAAATACGATCTTGACGATCTGGATATTTTAAATGCATGGAAACATTGCGATAAGTCAATGACAGTATAGAGCGAATGCTTCGACATCTTACGATGCAAATCACTTATCAAGGGCAATGGGAAACGTTCAAGTTTCTCAGGATCTAATGCATTATTTATCAAACGACAATCAATTACCACACGGTGCTCTTTTCCAGTGTATTCACCATCACTATTTTTCTTTCGTACAGTAAAAATTGGAGAATTATGAGGTGTATTAGGTTTTGCTCTTTTAATCACACCATTTTCTCGCCATTTTTCAACTTGTTTTTGAATAACAGGTCGCAATGCTTCAGCAATTGGAAATTGTCTACGACATGTATTCGCAAGTGGAGTATCTTTCTTTATGGGCAATGTAATTTCACTACCAGGAATATTACAATATGCTTTAGGACTAATACTAGTATTTGCATCAATAAATGGTTGTAATTCGTTCATCATAATTTTACGTTCTTCTTCAGATCCATAAGGATCTTCATTTGGTTTATAAGGATTGGGTTCAATCTTTGGTATTTCATAACCAACACGATCTGACCAATCTGCTGCAATATTACCTAACGTAATACCAACTTTATACAATAAATCCATTCCAAATACACAATGGACATCGTCAAATAAATCAAAAACTTCAAATTTTGAATGAACAATTTTAGAACCATAATTAATTATAAGCTCTTCTTCAGTTTGACCCTTACGATCTACTACACTGTTATTTTGTGCCAATTTAATAATACCATTTTTATTACAAATATTTAAATTTAGAAAAGAAACTAATTGTGGTGAAATTGCACTAAACGTGCAACCAGTATCCAACAAAAACCAAGTGTTGACCTTGATGCCAGCGCTTGTTTCTAAAATAACAGGTAAATAAAGAAGACCATTAGTATTCATATTATTATTAGGCATCTTCCTAAAATAATCACTATCAAATTGCTTACATTCACTATCGGTATCCATTTGAGATACTTCTTTTCCCTTTTTCTTTGGGGCAGCAATAGTGGCCACAGCAAAATGTTGGTCACTTTCATCATCAGATGAATCATCAGTGTCTTCAGTAACACGAGAAGGAGTAGGCACGATAGACTTCTTCTTTTTCCCATGAACAGTGTTCTTGGTATTCTTCTTGCACACTGCTTTGTGCGCATACGTGAAGGGAGTAAATCCACAATCAAAGCATTTTGGTGTATCACCACCATTATTTGCTTTTTGTTTGGTATGGAATTTACCAGCTCTTCTTACTGGCTTTTTTGCAAAACCATTGTATTGTTTACCAATACGATTACCAGCATTATGATTACCATTGTAACCACCACGAGAAGATGAACCATAATGGCCACCTTGTTGCTTCAACTGCCTAATTATTCTCTGGGTCAGTTCTTCTTCTTTTCTGTGCTTTTCCTCTCGGTAATAACTATCACGACGCAACAAATCGTAAACACTTCGAAGCTGAGAGATTGCATAATCCAAAGTATCCTTCTCTTTATCTCTCGATTGAGAAATATTCAATGATACAGGACTATACAAATCCACATCAAGACCCTTCAACAAATAATCAGTCAAACTAGTGTTCTCAGTAACACCAGCCAAGTCTTTCAACGTTGTAAACTTGTCGATATAGACTTCTAAGCTTTCACATTTCTCCAATTTCAAATTTTTCAATTTGTTGAGAGCAGCTTTCTTTTCCTCAGCCTCAGAAGGACTATACTTAGCCTTCAACTTGGACTTAAATTGACCCCAAGAAATACTAGGGTATCTCTCGATTACTTCACGAGTCCAAGAAGCCATCCCAGTCGACATTTTGGGCTTTATGATTCTTTTCCAGTTTGCTTCAACTGAAATTGAACGAGATTCCAATACATCTTCGAACTGAGTCAAACATGCGTCCATACTTTGAAAAATGAATTTCTTGGTATTAAACTTATGTCCTTTCCATTGTAAAAATGGAGTGTCAGAAGGAACTAACGATGATTCACCCGTGGCAGTACCCATCATGGTACTTTCATCAAATAAAAGATCATAATTCTCTTTTACCAGTTTTAACTGACGTTTCAAGGCACTTGCCTTTGAGGCTAGAGTACCATTATCAATATGCTTAATTGATAATGCAGTTGCATTATACAACTGAACTCGCAGTTGTTTGATTTCATTCAACAACTTCACTTGATGTTCCTTTCCTAGGAAAGTAACTTCTTGAACACCATGGTCAAGATCAAGTTCACTATCACTCATGATAGTATCATCATCCATAGAAAGAGCGTCATCGCTCAATTCCTTGGTAATACGAGCGTCTTCGCTACAAGTATTATAGTTATCATGCAGAGCATCATTGCTCAATGCATCATTTACATCTTGTCCCGAAGACAAAGATGAACCAAGATCAAAATCCATATCCAAAGATACAGATTGAGAAGTAGTACCAGTAGCAGGCTGACGAGCCTTGGTAGCAGAGGTACCAGTAGCTTGTTTAATAGTAGTGTTGTTGCTCATTTTAAAAAGTAAAATAGTATGAGTTGTTTAGAGTATAATAGAAGTTTTTAGGTAGATTAAAAAAATGAAATGTCAAAACGGTCTTAAGAAATAATCTTGCCAAAATATTACACTTTTTATTAACAATACATCCAGAGGATGTATTTATATACTTTTCATTATAACTATTACACAGAATTACTATCTAAGAACATTACACCAATTTACTAAGACGCATGTGAATCAACGTGTACACCTGTTGATTTACTATAATACCGAATATTGACTGCGACCTTGAATGTGCGACCTAGGATATGATATTGACATAACATGCTTAAAAAAATAAAACAACTGGAAAAAGGCTCGAATATTGATCCATATGAACTGAAAATTTCAAAACCATCAACAGTTTTGTAGTTGTAAAAATATTTGATAACCTTGAAAGAGGAATCACTACCGTTGACCACTGTCCAATTTATTCAAAAAAGCTGCACTCAGATTTAAAAAGCTTATTGATTTTAGACTTATCATGCTGAACCGTTGCACCTACCATGCATTCAAAGGGAGTTTTCGTGAAACAAAAGTATCATCAGATAATGCGAATGCTTGAAATTGATGTTTGATTATTTTTAGCATTCAAATAGTGGTAGATAGTAAAATCGATTCGTTAAACCATAAACTTCGGTTTCCGTTGAAGTTGCACACTTGCGCTATACTTTTGCACTATATTTTAGCTGAAGATAGTAAAACTTAGAAAGGATATCACAAAAATAGTAGCTCGGGCGATACGCTACATGATCAATTGTAAACCAAATTAGAGTTTACAATTTTGTACGACCCTTACGAAATCAAGCGTGTGTAAAAAAATTGAAATTATAGCACCCTTAAACTGATTCCCTGAATCTCCCTTTCTTTCCTTTTGTTCTATAATACAATATGACAAAAACTGATTTACAGCATGATATTGGCCAATTATTAATGTGTGGTTTCCATGGCTTGGAAGCTACCGATGGTATTTTAGACCTTATTCGCCATCATAATTTAGGGTCTATTATCTTCTTTTCTCGCAATATAGAGTCCCCTGAACAAGTGCAACGTTTAACACATACATTACAAACAGCTGCCAAAGAAGCTGGCCATGTTCGTCCTCTGATGATAGCTGTCGATCAAGAAAATGGAGTTGTGCGTCGCTTAGGATCTAGTGGTACCTACTTACCTGGGAGTATGGCTTTAGGCGCTATGGACTCTACTAGTGCAGCATATCAAGTCGCGACTGCTACTGCAAAAGAATTGCTTGCATTAGGCATCAACTGGAATCTAGCGCCTGTAATGGATGTGAATAATAATGCTTTGAATCCTGTTATCGGTGTTCGTTCTTTTGGAGAAAATCCGCAATTGGTGGCTAAATTAGGCTTGGCTCAGGTGGAGGCTTACCAAAGACATCATGTAGCAACTAGCATCAAACATTTTCCTGGTCATGGAGATACGGCAACAGATTCTCATCTTGGAATTCCTGTAATTAATAAAAGTTTGTGTGAATTAGAAAAAACAGAATTGATTCCATTCTCTCATTGCATTGAAGCTCAAGGAGATGCTTATCCTGCATCTGTTATGGTTGGCCATATTGCTTTGCCCCAGATCATTGCAGAAGAGAATCGCCCTGCTAGTATCTCTTTTGAAATTGCAAATAATTTACTTCGTGAAAAGCTCGGTTATCAAGGTATTATTATCACTGATTGCTTGGAAATGGATGCTATTAAAGACACTGTTGGGTCTGCTCGTGGTACAGTAATGGCGCTTGAAGCGGGAAGTGACATTGCTATGCTTTCGCATACACTTGATTTCCAACAAGATGCATTCAAGTTTTTGGGCGAAGCAATTCAAGACGAGAAGCTTAATCAAGATGCTCTGCACGCCTCTTTGAAACGAGTAGCTACTCTTAAAGATCGTTTTCTCAGTTGGGATGAGGTACTTAAAAAGCAAGATTTAACTGATGTAGGATGTAAGGCACATTTAGAATTGAGCGAGTGTCTTTACAACAAGGTACCTACCATTGTTCGTGACCAAAAGCAGTTACTTCCTATCAAGCCCAATCAAGATGAAAAAGTATTATTCTTAGCTGCTGATGTGCCCTTGACTCTTGCTATTGATTCAGAAACTGAGCCCTTTAATTCAATGTACAAATCTTTGCATCGTCGCCATAGTAATACTGAATATATTATTTTCAAGGAAGACACATCAGACTTGACAGACAACATTAAATCTGCTGATATAGTTATCATTGGTACAGCAAATGGAAATTTGCACCCTTTCCAAGCTGATTTAGTCAAAGTAGCTTCGTTGATTGCTAAAAAGTTAATTGTGGTTGCAGTAATTAACCCTTATGATTTGATGGCTTTCCCTGATATTAGTACCTTTTTGGTAACTTATGAATATACTCCTCCTGCCCATGAAGCAGTCATTCGTTTGATTTTTGGGGAAATTCATCAATCAAGTCGTCTTCCTGTATCTATTCCAAACACAAATATAATTGCTGCTGAAGAACATTGGAAAATTACTCCCTATTCATCCGATGCAATCAAATCAGCTTATGGTCTCTGGAACCTCGTTTATGAAAAGACTTGGCCTCTTTCAATCGAGAACTTTTCTCTTGTCCTCTCTCATTTGCAACAAGCACGCCACTTTTGTGTATACAATCAAGAGGTTTTGGTTGGCTTTGCAGCAACTCAAACCGTTGAAAATTCAGGACAACTTGCTCTCTTGATTGTTCATCCTGAGTATCAAAACCAAGGCATTGGAAGCAGACTTAATGACCATTGCTTGGACATATTTCGCAAAAATGGTGCCTCCAGTGTAATGCTTGGTTCTAGTTATCCACGTTTCTTTTGTGGTGTTCCCGATAATGATATATTAGGCCAACAGGCGCAAGGTTTTTTTAGTCGCCGCGGATATACGTTGACTCAGCTCGTTTGGGACCTGATAGGCGATATCAGCCAATACACAATCCCGGTTGCATTAACGGCAAGAATGGAGAAGGAAGGCATTTGGTTTGGCACCATTCAATCTACTCAAATAGGAGACTTGATAGAATTTCAAAAATGCTATTTTGATTATTGGGTATCTACCTATAAACACCATGCTGAACTGGGAGATTACCAAGATTTACTGGTGGCACGAGAAGGCGATAAAGATGGCAAAATAGTAGGAAGTTTAGTTTTACATACTACCGAGGGATCTCATGATTATCGTACAGATTTGATTTGGACAGATGAAAGTTTATTTACAGAAAAAAGCGGCGGAATGGCATGCGTTGGAGTTGCAACAGAACAAAGAGGAAGAGGAATTGGCATTGGATTAGTTTGTTATGCTAATCAAATGTTGAAAGAACGCGGAGTCAAAGTATCTTATGTAGACTGGGTTGAACTAATCGACTTCTACAGTCGCACTGGTTACCAGAAATGGAGAAGTTACAGACTTGGAGCAATGAAATAAACTACTGTAATTGTTCATGTCACACGTGGAAATTATACAATAAAATGAATCCCCTGTTTGCTCCTTCCTTTTCTCTCTTTTCTTTTTCTTTTTATAAATATCAATTCCTTTCCTTTCTCTCTACTTTTTTATAGCTAACCTACGCTCTTAAAATTAAGATCATGGCTCTGGCAGCCCATCAACAAACATCTCCTCAACCTCGACATGATTATTTCACTAGTAAATCTGATAGTTTTCATGTTGAGCATCAACAACACTCTCATAACATAATGTCACTCATTCCAGCTTCTAATGAAAAACCTCGTTCAATACTTACTAATAATAATAATTCAATTTCTACTGTTAATACACTTTCTATTAATGAATACCCATCTACAAATAACGAGCATATGTTTCAAGATGATCAACAATCATCTATTAGACAAAATAGTCCACCTAGATCTCAGTTATCTTTAGGTCAAAGTGCAGAGACAGATCCTACACCTTACTCGGATAGCGAAATCATTCCACCTTCGGGCCCAAAGAGATATTCGACTAGTTTCAATTTAGCACCCGCTTCATCATTCAAAAAGTCTGCACAAACAAAGCAAAATAATCGCCTTACTAGAAATCATACAACTGCAGGTACTTCTACCGAAGTTGTAAGTGAAGATTTTGCTAAAGAATTATCTGCTCGACAAAAGGCATTCCGTCGCTTATCTCGTCGTAAACCTGTAGAAGAAGATGAAGATCGAGTATTAATGGGAACTCGTATATCTGAAGGCCATCAAAATTACATTTTAATGTATAACATGTTAACTGGTATTCGTATCGCTGTCGGACGAGTCTCGGCTAAACTAGACCGACCTTTAGTAGAACAAGACTTTTCGGCTGCTCACAAACTTGCTTTTGATGTGTAATATTGATTTATTTTAGTTTTTTACTCTAATCATTAACATGTAATATTTATTTATAGCACAGGTGATGAATTAACACCTGGTGCAAAGTATGATTTCAAGTTTAAAGATTATGCACCTTGGGTATTCCGCGCTCTTCGTGAAAGATTTGGTATCGATCCAGCAGATTATTTGGTAAAATGATTATATTTCTGTCAAATTTTAAATTATTAATCAATTTGTTATTTACCTAGATTTCATTAACAAGTAAATATATCTTATCTGAGCTAGCTTCTGCTGGTAAAAGTGGCAGTTTCTTTTATTATTCAAGAGATTATCGTTTTATCATCAAAACTATTCATCATACAGAACATAAATTCATGAGAAAGATTCTTAAAGAATATCATGATCATGTTTCTTCTAATCCAGATACCCTACTTTGTCGTTATTATGGACTTCATCGAGTCAAATTACCCCATGGTCGTAAAATTCATTTTGTTGTCATGGGAAATGTATTACCACCCAACAAAGATATCCACGAAACTTATGATCTCAAGGTACTTTTTCAAGTCTAGAAAAGAAAGAAATACCAATGTACTAAACTATTTCTCTATAACTATAGGGCTCTACCCTCGGTCGCTTCTTACCGGAAGAAGAGATTCGAAAGAATCCTTACGCTGTAATGAAAGACTTGAATTGGGAAAAGCGAGCACAGAAGTTGCAACTTGGTCCTCTCAAACGCAAACTATTCATCACACAATTATTAAGAGATGTCAAATTGTTGGTACGTATGAATATCATGGATTACAGTTTGATGATTGGTGTCCACGATATTGTGCGTGGTAACAAGGACAATGTTCGTAATTCTACATTACAAACTTTCCAGGTAATTTATTGCAGCAGCAAAGCTATTTTTAGAGCACATGCTTATTATTTCATTATACATAGCCAAATACTAAACTAGCAGAACGTCGTGCTTCCATGATGAAACGCCGTGAAAGTAAAGCAATGGTTTATCGTAAGGTCATTATGGAAGCAAATCCTGATCGCTTGAATGCCTCTGAATTGCCTGATACACCATTTGATGAGTAAGTTTAAATTTTATTATTAATCGTACATGTTCTAGAACTAACATTACTGTAGACGCCGTAATTGTGCATTCTACTCGGATGATGGTGGCTTCCAAGCAACTGATGAAAGAAACAGGGCAGCACCTTCTCTTTACTTTTTGGGTGTCATTGATATTTTAACTCCTTATGATCTCAAGAAGAAATCCGAGCACTTCTTCAAATCAATTACACAAGATAAAAATGAAATTTCTGCTGTTAAGCCCAAGGTCTATGGTAACCGATTCATGGGTTTCATGGCGAAAAAGGCTTTGGAACATAACGAAGATATACCTCATGAATACCAAATAGAGTCCTCTCCTGAATCCAAAAAATCAGCATAACTGACGTATTCTTATATTTTTAACTATTATTATTATTATTATCATTATCATTATTATCAAAAATAAATCCATCTCCCACAACTGATGATATGTAACTATAAACTCTACATTTGCACACATTTTATAGCTGCTTGTATACTAATTTGGTAAAACCAAGTAGAATGTTACATGTATACATTAAACTTTATATATATATAAGCACGTTCAAATGAGTAATATTCTTCCCAAAATTAATAAAACATCTATTAAAAGAAAGTGAATAATGAAAGTGGCATCAAATTTGAGGATATAAATAGTAATAATACATGTGTACTTACCTTTATGCAGCTCTTTTATATTTTTCACTGCCATGTTACTCTTTTAGCCATTAATTACATCCAGATGCGAGCATACATTATTGTAAAAAGTGATCTATGATACTCTATTTTTTTGAGCCTGTATAAATCCTTTATAAATCTGCTTTTGATATTTCTATATCTGAAAATCCAAGTATATTCACTTGGGAAGCCATTTTGCAGCAATGAGCAATTAGTAAAGCCTACTGTTTTTGAAGTTTTCTATAACATATTATCATACCAGATATTTTATATTTTCGTTATTTTTAAAAGATTAAAAATTCTATACATTTATTCATAAAGTAGTTTTTATTTCATTTGATAATGCTAATTGAACCCTATTTATAATATTTTTTCCGTTCTAAATAATGCTGATTTGTGATGGAGAAACTCGAAATTGAGCAAATCGTTGGTTTCAATTTCCCTTGCATGTACTCATCCTCCGATCCAAAATTTGATGTTCTCCACAGACAACGCAACTATTACGGTATATACCGTGTATAAATACTCGGATTGTAGTCAAGGTTTGGCTATAGTTAATTAACAAGTTGGGATTACCCGATCGGCCCATTTGGACTGATCTTACTGAATGGATTTCTCTCTATCCAAGATACTTATCAAATAAAAGTTGCATTTAACAGATAAAGGGGGTTCCTCTATCCATGATTCTTTTTGTTTGGTTTTGAGTACTATACCCATACCTGAACTTGAGGTTTTGAAGATTTAATAGATTTGATAAGGTTTTTACAAGAAATACATACAAATAGGCAATTAAAAAAAAGATGTACATAATACACAAATAACTCCCAACATATTATAATCTAAAAATGTACTAAACTGTTCACTAAATATTATGTAAAAATTAAAGGAATTCACCATGTAAAGTATGTCAAAAATATAAATAATGCAAAAAAATCTTTCATAAAGTGTATATACAATGAATTGATAAGCACTATGTCATGTGCAAACATATATAGCAAGAATAATATTCATAAGCATATTATTCACCTTTGTTACTAGTCTAAAATTACAGATCATTACATTACCGAGATGTAATACATTTTTGTATTCGTTTTGTCAACAATGGTTTAGAAAATGCTCAAACAAAAATGATTTTGAGCTTTGACACCCCAATCATATATAAGTTTTTGTTACTGAGATTTGCATTTGGGCGGATAATCTACCTCAAAATTTTGCTTCGTTAATACTTCATCAAAACTTTACATTTGTTGAAAATTCAAAAATTAGCTAGTAGATAACGCCGTCTATCATTCGATATACTATTAACTGCTGACCGTGTGATAAAGCAACTCATCTAAGAAACAAAAGTTTACAGCTTTCTGTTATTCCTCCTAGTATTTATTTGCCTACGTTTATCTGAATTAATATATAAAATGTGATGGTTTTTTTTTAAGAAAAAATAGATGTAGGACACATCGCATTTTACAACTTTGGTTTATATAAAGAAAACGTTTACTTAATAATTTCGGTAGTTATCATTGCCATATATGCTAGTTTTTGCTGGTTTAGCGCTATTTCTAATTTAAAATGATCTTTAATACGGTAGGTCATTGAGATCTGTCTGAAAATAGAATAGTTAACACCAGAATATAAGAGCACTGGCCAAACATTGATCGAAGTTGACCTAAAATTAATTGTAAAAAATTGAGCACATAAACCAAGGTGTTAATTTTTTCTATTTACAAGATATATTAGATCCAACTCTAAGCTACTCTGCATTTTTTGTTCCAATGAAAAATATTGATTTTTCGTCGAGACAATCAAAATAATAGTTCGTATCACAGCTTAAACCCTTTCATAACGGGGTTCCAAAATCGATTTGATGAAAAAACGGACGAAAAATGATTCAAAAAACAAAACCGTTTAATGGTTAATGAACTGCAAAGTAAGTCCACCTAGTGTATTAAATAGTTTTTGTACAGTTTTGGATTTTGCATTTACCTAAATAAAAATTAAACAAATGTTTTACGTTAAATTTTGTGTAAAATACGATTGAAATTTTGGAGGTTTTTTGAAGATACACATCACTTTTCATAAACATGCTTCAAAGATTATTTATAAGTATAATGCGCAGCAAAATTATCTATCGACTGAGCCATTGTTGAACCCTCTAGCTGCATTTTGCGTAGAGAAAACGAGATTTTTGTCCAAATTTTTTTTCAAATCCAGAATTTGGGGTGAGGGTATACAAGGAAAAAATGGAGGCTAGAAATGAAGGTATCTTTTTGTACACATTTTCGAGGATATCTCCACGAAAAATCAATACTTTGAAAAAACCTAAACTGAGCCTGAGAGAGCTCAACGAGCTTGATGACATGAATGTAAAAAAATCATTGCTCAATTTAAAGAATATTTTGAAATCTACTATAAAAAGGTCAAAAAAATGAAAAAAAATAAAAGTGCTCAGAATCTTTTTATACTGAAATATATTATAAAGTGCCTTAAAACAAGTAAGTTTTATTATTAAAAAGTATTAGTATATCTTAATTTTTCTTGGAGATATGGAGCCTCAAAGTTTTCAATCCTTTACCAGTGAAATACGCGTAAAAATCTGAAACATTAGCATTAAAAAATGTATACCAACTGCTAGAGATAGGGTATTTTTAGGTACTCGTTTTTTGATTAAAGTTAAGCATCTCAGGTACATTAGCGCATAATTTTTTCTTCGTGTCATATATTGAAAAAAAAATTGAGCAGGGATGAAAAATGATACTCAGTTTTTAGGGGAAACCTGTGAATTTTACCTGTTTTTGAGTCTTTCATGAGATATAAAATGAATTTAGGAATAGGTAGCGTAACCCAAATAGTTTATATCTATTAAGTAGTGCCGAAGATATATCCTCAAAAGTGTTTAGTATGAGGGCAATTATAAAAAAGAGGGCACATTCCGACTATGGAGATTGAAAACTATGAAAATTGATTTTTTTGAAAATTCCAATTTGCAATGAAAAGACACCTCTTATAGACCAAAGCCGCCATTGTCACTTCAGAAAATCAACTAATCTCAATTCGTACCTGAATTTCGCTCCATAAGGACTGATTTCCAATCAGATCCCAATAAGCATAACGAGGAAACTTTATATTGCTGGTGCCTGTAAAAGGAAGTATTCCTGATCAAAATACAACATTCTACAACACGACACCTATGATATAAAGCTGTACTTATTTTGCATTAATAATATATTCCAAAACTCCTGCTCATAAAATCGCAGTTGTAGTAATTCTAGATAAGGAATCACATCCCATAAAAATAAGCTCAGTTGCATTTTAAATTATAATTGGAATGTTGAAAGATCAACATCCATCTAATGATATTCTATTATTATATCAAACAAAGTATCAACATCTCAACCAAGTATCTTATAAAAGAATGTCAACAAAAGACATTCTGATTGAACACCTGTAAAATAGGCATCAACACACAAACACCCACTATTTTACAATTCCTATAAATATAGCATACTTTATGAAGATATCATTCTTTTTCTTCAGATTTCTTTTAATCACAATAAAACCGTGGAAAGACTATAATTGTATTTATCAACGCTGTTATTTTTTATTTTATTTTTCATTTTTATAAAATTACTTCAATTTTATTGCACAATTGAATATTAAAATACATTATCATTTTTATGGAGTGTTTCTTCTGAAAGTACCATGGCAGGTTAAATAGATTGTAAACTATAGAACAACGTAAAAAAACAAAACAAAAAAGTTGTGTAAATAGTTTTATTTTTTTTTATTGAGTAATTAGAAAGAAAAGCAATTATTATTACATATAATGTAGTATGTAAATTAATTATCTGCATTGATTAATTATGTCGTATATTTTCAGGATTGATAAATAGTACTTAAAAAAGAATACAATTATAAAAGAATGAGTAATTAATCAGTTCTTCGACTGTATAATAAAAACAAGATATCGTTTATTTAGATATAAAAGTATGGCCTTTTATATTGATTTGACATTGAGATCCTGAGATGTAATTTAAGGCACTATTGAACCATTGGATCTGTTTGATAGTAACCTATGGATTGAAATGGATCAATCATAATTTAACCGTTCTTGCAGAGCTTGCGAGTTGTCTTGTTTCAATGCTGCACTAAATATGCTTGTATGTTGATTAGATAACTACTTGATTGGTTAACTGCTGGGATGAAATAATGTGGTGTCATAATTGAGGTCAAAGCGTTCTTGGTAATTACTGGATCAAACTTGATACGCTAGGAGTTTCTTATATCAGATATCAAGACTTTTCACTTCAATAAATGTCGTAATCAATAGATTATAAGATGTATTGATACTGTAGAAGGTGATAACGTATGGTACTTGGTGGCATGCAACAATGTGTATGGATATTGGATATAATATGTTATGTTTCAGTGGCAATATCACTAGAAGCTATGTTTTATTAATAGTTCCTAGATGATAGGAACCAGCTACTGAACAATAGGGCTTTCTAGATCTGTATATATTTAGAATATTATAATTCTGATAGATCAACCTGCTATTTACAACATCTACTAATGGCAGTAAGCAGACTCGTTCTCGATGGATTACTATAGATTGAAATGAGCTCCCATTGTAATGAATATATACATTAGAAAATTTTAATTAGATATAAATTGGTTGCATTATGATACCTGTTTCCAAATTTACATTATACCACATAAAAGACTTGAAAAACGCGTAAAATACACATTTTTTCCTTAAAAACTAAATCCAACTTTTCATCCCTATTCTACTTTTTATTTTCATTAAATAACACCAGAAAGAAAATATATGCCAATGTACCTGACATGTTTAACTTTAACCCGAAAATGAGTATCCAGAAATATCCTACTTTTTGCAGGTGGTATTAATTTTTCAATGCTAATGTTTCAGATTTTTACGCGTTGATCTATCAGAATTACAACATTCGATATATAGAAGATCTCCGACAAATCTAGCAGATCTTATCTATCCAGTAACTGGTTCCTGTCACCCAGGAACTAACAATGAAACATAACTTATAGCAATATTACCACTGAAACATAACATGTTATATTCATACACATTAATAATAATATCTATTGTCACATCTAATGGATCCCTGTCCATTAGATCTTATCACACAATTCCAATAACTATATAAACCCATATTTAATTCATTCTAATAAACGGTACTTTTTACGTTGATTTTAATTTATAAAGTCTCGATAAATCACGCGTATTCCACTGCTAATAATTGAAAACTTTGAGGCTTCATATCTCTACAAAAAATTAAGCTACACGAACATCTTTTAATAATAAAACTTACTTGTTTTAAAGTGCTCTATAACATATTTAAGTATAAAAAAATTCTGAGCACTTTTATTTTTTTTTCATTTTTTTGACATTTTTGTAGTAGATTTCAAAATATTTGTTATATTGAGCAGCATTCTTTTTTGCATTCATAACATTAAGCTCGTTGAGCTCTCTTGGACCCAATTTAGGTTTTTTCAAAATATTGATTTTTCGTAGAGATATCCTCAAAAATGTGTACAAAAAGATACCATAATTTCTAACCTCGATTTTTCCTTTATATACCCTTATCCCAAATTCTGAATTTGAAAAATAATTGACAAAAATCATATTTTCTCCATGAAAAATGCAGATAGGAGGTTCATCAATGACTCGATCGATAGATA